>CAWUFW010005148.1:0-1250000 GCA_963921515.1 Calotriton arnoldi
AAACTTCAACCTCATGACATACATGATTTTGCAACATTGTTGTGGGTGACCAACTGATTTTCCAGCAACCGACTCGTTCGAAATTCGAAACGCGTCCGTTGCCAGGCAAGCCCATTGTCAATGGGTGCGCACCGATCGGTCCATTGCAGTTACAACGCGCACAGGGGTACAACGCGTACCCGCACACATTGAAAGCAATGGGCCGGCCGGAGGCACCGATCGGTCCATTGCAGTTCAACGCGCACAGGGGTACAACGCGTACCCGCACACATTGAAAGCAATGGGCCGGCCGGAGGCACCGATCGGTCCATTGCTGTTCAACGCATCACTGTATATGTGACTGGCATAGGTCAGCATGCCTGTCTCAGATGGACATATGCCAGCCACAGATAGCTCCCAGGGAGTGAGGGGCACACCTACATCACGACAGCCTGTCCAAACCTTATCATAAGGTATGTAAGGCTGCATTTCCTATTGTGTGTATGTTGGTGTACATGTTGTCCTGTGGGTGTCACCTGTGGGCAGCCACCCCCAGGCTGTGCACGTGTTCATGGGGACAGGATCCTGGGTGTTACGTGTACGTGACCACTGTGATGTGCAACTGTTCATATCTGTGCATGTGTCATGGTCACATTTCACAGTGGTGTTTGTGTATGTCATGTCACATACCCCGTGAGTCCCATGTGGGACGGTATGTTTGAGCCAGGGTGTCCCAGTGGCACAATAGTGATGGCCCTCCACAGTCTTTGTGCATGTAGTGTTTACAATGTCTCTGATTTCATGTGCACAATGGGAGACAGTCTCCACATCCACGTTGTGTGTGCATGGACTCTGATGTTGTGCGTGTGTGTCACAGACGTCCATGGCTCTCCTGCCATGGCAAGTGTGGCCACTACCTGTGGGGGTCATGTTTGTTTTGCTGTGGTGTACACATGATACTCCAGGTGATGCCAGTGTCCATGTGGCATTACAGGGTCCCTGGGAATGTGCCTGTCGTTGAGCTGTGGTGCCTGGGGCACATCTGTCCTCACATGTCACTGGGGGTGACTGTGACACAGCATCATGATATCCAATGGGCCAACCTGGGACAAATTGATGCCACCTGTAGGACCGTGTTGACAGATGTTGGCCATGTATGTACCATACATGTCGTTCGGTACTGCACACTTCATGTAGTTGTGCCTCATGATGATGTATGTTGGGATCTTGAGTGTGTTCAATGCCGCATATGTGGGGTGACTGACGATCTTGCTTACTTCTCCTCTGCACTGCAGGGCTCCTGCTGTCCATCGGCCATTCCCAGACCTGGCAACGATGGTGGAACGGGACAGCATCCGACGGTACCGCTTCACCAGGCAGCTGATTGAGGATTTTGCAGTGCAGTTGTCCCCACATTTGCAGCCTGGCCGGCCGTATCCTACAGCGCTGACCCCCAAGGTGAAGGTGATGGCAGCCCTACACTTCTTTGCCACTGGTACCTTCCAACATACTGTGGCGTCTGCTGGTGGGATGTCACAGACCATGTTCAGCCGTGTGCTCCGCGATTTCTTGGCGGCAATGTTGCTCTTCCTGAACCGGTACATATATTTCCCTAGACTGCGACGACTCACTGACGTGAAGAGTGACTTTTATGCCCTGGGGAGGATGCCGCATGTAATTGGCTCCATTGATGGGACACATGTGGCTTTGGTACCACCACAGGCCCAGGAGCAGGCCTACAGGAACCGCAAGCACTACCACTCGGTCAATGCACTGGTGGTGTGTCTTGCAGACATGACCATCACACACGTGTGTGCCCGTTTCCCTGGTTCAGCACACGATGCCTTTGTGATGAGGAGTAGTCGCATCCCCAGGTTGATGGCACAGATGCAGAACCAGCGTGCCTGGCTTGTCGGTGTGTACTGACTTTGTGCCATTGTGTGTGATCTGATCTGTAGTATTCCGCCCACTTTTCCAAGTCAGCTGATGTGCACTTGTCTGTCCGTAGGTGACTCGGGATACCCCAACATGCCGTGGTTGCTGACACCCCTCAGGAACCCTGTGACACCTGCCCAGATGCGCTACAATGAGGCACATGGTCGGACCAGGAGAGTGATTGAGCGGACCTTTGGTCTCCTGAAGAGCCGCTTCCGCTGCCTGGACAAGACCGGAGGGTCCCTCCCATATGCCCCTGCGAAAGTGTGCAAGATTATCATCGTCTGCTGCATGCTCCACAACCTGGCAGTGCGGAAGGAGTTGCCTCTCATCCAGGATGACGATGACCAACATCCGCCACCTGTGGAGGATCCTGGCCTGGACCACGATGCCAGTGACGATGATGATGATGATGATGATGGTGATGTCCGCACACAGCTCATCACCAACTTCTTTAGCTGAATGTGAGTATCCTGAGGTGTTATGTGAATGATGTGAGTTGGCATGATGTGTGGGTGGTGCTCTGGTGCTGTTGGAGTGTGTCCATGGGCTACTTGACAGGATGTGTGTTGCGATGTGTGGTGACAGGTGGGCTGTACTCCCCAACAGTGTTGACATGCTAACTTGGTTCTGGGTGGGTATCTTGTAACATGTATTGTGCATGAGTTTTGCTGATCTGTCCTGTACTGCATTGCTTTTGACTGTGTGTCATTTCTGTCCTTCACAGGGTACTTTCAGATTCGTTTGGTCAACTGTGTCCACCGACGACGTGATTGCACATCCAGGCTGGTAGCTGTTGTGTCCCTACAGGTGATGTGCGCCACACCCATGGACTTCCTTCCGTCTACAGTTGTTGACTGTGTGCCCGCTACCAGGTGGGGTTACCTTGCATCTGTAGTGGTTACGGCATGTTGCTACTGTGTAATAAACCTGTGCTTCACTTAGTGATGTGCGTTGTCTGTGGTCACACATTTGACTGCCATTTGCTTACTGCACCTGTGGGCTACTTGACTACAACTGGGAATGGGTGTGGTGTCTGTGCATTGCACCGTCTTCCCTGGCAACATCAGTGTAGGCAATGAGTCAGATGGCCTAGGTGTGTATGTGTTGTGTAGCCCTGGTGGTGTGTCTCCCTCATATGTGTCACGTTGCCTGTACTCACATGCCTGTGTTGTCCTTGCTGTTGCAGTTCGCATACACAGTGTAATTTTGCAGTTCATCATCCCCATAACAGCACCCACGTTGGAGTCACGACAGAGGCAAGTATGGTGTATTAGTGTGTTTATTGTGATACATCTGTGTTAATAGTGCATAGGATGGATTGTGCTGTACATGAATCTTGCAATCCCAAGTTCCTAGGTGAATTGAAAGTCCAGGTAGACAGGATCCCCAGTATCGGGGCCACAGTTGTCTGACACATTGTTCCAACTTGTACTCCCCATGCAATGTGTGGGAGTAGTGTTGCCATCAACAGGGTGAACAGTCTGTGCACAAAGGCGAAAATCCAGAACAGGTTCAGGCTTCCTGGGAGTTGCGCTTGGCCATCAGCCTCTCACTTTCCCCTCCTCGGACGACCCCTCTTCTTGGGGGGGCCCTCAAGTGCAGGCTGCTGCGGTGCAGGGGACTCTCCGCCAGAGTCCTCCTCCCTCCCTGTGGCAGTTGCAGTTTGTAAGGTACCAGATGTTGTTGGCACACAGGGAGGTGTGGACTGGTTGCTGTTCATCTGGCGGAGGCATTGTAAAATGTCCCTGTGCACCGCCGTCATCTCATGTAGTACATCCCACTTGGACTCCACGCGGGACATGTGGGAGTCCACACGTGACATGTGTGACTCCACGTGGGACATGTGGGAGTCCAAGCGGGCATGATGGGCAGCCTGCTGCTGTTTGATGTCTCTGAGGAGCCCCACTACCTGGCTGAGCTCTCCGGTGCTGGACTGGTACGCATCAGCTATGCGTACCAGTTGTGGGTCTTCATGCACACCAGCAACGTCTGCAAGCAGCGACCTCTGTCTCCCACCCCTCCCACCACCCCTGCTGACATGTGCAGTGTGTGCAGTTGCACGCACAGATAACCCTGGTCCACCTTGGGGGGGTGGTGGTGGTGGTGTCCATGGCCCCAGGTTGGTCCAGGGTCACTGCGCTGGTGTTGTTCCTTATTCTGTCCATGTCGGCAGGGATGGTATTCGTGGTGACAGTCGTTGGAGGGGTGGGTGCAGAGGGTGCAGCTGGTGGACCTGCTGGTGCTGCAGCTGGTGGTCCTGCTGGTGCAGCAAGTTGACTTGCACCGGATGTGCCAGGTTGTTCATCGTCCGAGGAGGACAGAGGCTGTACGACGCCAGTGAGCTCGGCATCCTCTTGAGCCTGGGACTGGGACTCCTCAGCGTCTGCTGCTGTGTCCCTATCATCACCTGTTTTTGGGAGACACAAACAATGTATTTCATGTTTCTGCAGGCATCAGTGGTTGACACACCTGACAGTTGTGACTGTGCCTCGGGGTGCGGGCCTGTACATTGTATTGTCCTAAGTCGTCAAAGTCAGGGGTTGATATTGGTGTGGCACATAGTCCTGCATTATTTGGGCATTTCTATGTATTCTCTGGGGTGTGAACATGGTCTGCATTGATTGTGTTTGGTTGACAGCCAGACCTCCTTCCCACCCACCCACCCACCCAGTCAGTTATCCCACCATGGAACGTGCTTGCATTGCAGGGAGTGGAAGTTGTCTCTCAGGATGTCAGTCAGTGGTGTCCTGCTGTTTGTTGGTGCACAGTTGCCAGCAGGGCCTTGTGCTCCCCACAGCAGTAGCCAGTGTCAGCCATCTTGTGAGTCCTTCTCCACTCCCTGTGATGTGAGCATGGTTCAGGGTGGTGTTGATGGGACAGTTGTGGGGGTGAGCTATGTCTGTGACTACGACTCCCATCATGCTATTGCCTCCACCCCCTTCCCAGCATGCCCATGCTTCCTTCCTTTGACTCTGCTTCCCTGTGGGGTGGGCTGGCTGTGCTGACAGGATGGCTGGGAGTGTTGTCCTGGCAGTTGTTTGGCTAAGAGTCCCAAGAGTGTCCCTGTGCTTCACACAACATAACCCAGGGTGGTGGTGCTTTGTGGGATCTTGTGTTAGGATGGAGGGCATTGCATTCTACCAGGTGGGTACTGTGGAGTTTGTGTTGGGGGGGTATGAGGGGAGGTGCTGGTGACTATAGTCAGTGCTGCAAGTCCCCCTTCCCACCCAGCCAGCCCGCCAGATATCCCACCATGGAACGTGCTTGCATTGCAGGGAGTGAAAGTTGTCTTTCAAGATGTCAGTCAGTGGTGTCCTGCTGTTTGTTGGTGCACAGTTGCCAGCAGGGCCTTGTGCTCCCCACAGCAGTAGCCAGTGTCAGCCATCTTGTGAGTCCTTCTCCACTCCCTGTGATGTGAGCATGGTTCAGGGTGGTGTTGATGGGACAGTTGTGGGGGTGAGCTATGTCTGTGACTACGACTCCCATCATGCTATTGCCTCCACCCCCTTCCCAGCATGCCCATGCTTCCTTCCTTTGACTCTGCTTCCCTGTGGGGTGGGCTGGCTGTGCTGACAGGATGGCTGGGAGTGTTGTCCTGGCAGTTGTTTGGCTAAGAGTCCCAAGAGTGTCCCTGTGCTTCACACAACATAACCCAGGGTGGTGGTGCTTTGTGGGATCTTGTGTTAGGATGGAGGGCATTGCATTCTACCAGGTGGGTACTGTGGAGTTTGTGTTGGGGGGGTGAGGGGAGGTGCTGGTGACTATAGTCAGTGCTGCAAGTCCCCCTTCCCACCCAGCCAGCCAGCCAGATATCCCACCATGGAACGTGCTTGCATTGCAGGGAGTGGAAGTTGTCTCTCAGGATGTCAGTCAGTGGTGTCCTGCTGTTTGTTGGTGCACAGTTGCCAGCAGGGCCTTGTGCTCCCCACAGCAGTAGCCAGTGTCAGCCATCTTGTGAGTCCTTCTCCACTCCCTGTGATGTGAGCATGGTTCAGGGTGGTGTTGATGGGACAGTTGTGGGGGTGAGCTATGTCTGTGACTACGACTCCCATCATGCTATTGCCTCCACCCCCTTCCCAGCATGCCCATGCTTCCTTCCTTTTGACTCTGCTTCCCTGTGGGGTGGGCTGGCTGTGCTGACAGGATGGCTGGGAGTGTTGTCCTGGCAGTTGTTTGGCTAAGAGTCCCAAGAGTGTCCCTGTGCTTCACACAACATAACCCAGGGTGGTGGTGCTTTGTGGGATCTTGTGTTAGGATGGAGGGCATTGCATTCTACCAGGTGGGTACTGTGGAGTTTGTGTTGGGGGGGATGAGGGGAGGTGCTGGTGACTATAGTCAGTGCTGCAAGTCCCCCTTCCCACCCAGCCAGCCAGCCAGATATCCCACCATGGAACGTGCTTGCATTGCAGGGAGTGAAAGTTGTCTTTCAAGATGTCAGTCAGTGGTGTCCTGCTGTTTGTTGGTGCACAGTTGCCAGCAGGGCCTTGTGCTCCCCACAGCAGTAGCCAGTGTCAGCCATCTTGTGAGTCCTTCTCCACTCCCTGTGATGTGAGCATGGTTCAGGGTGGTGTTGATGGGACAGTTGTGGGGGTGAGCTATGTCTGTGACTACGACTCCCATCATGCTATTGCCTCCACCCCCTTCCCAGCATGCCCATGCTTCCTTCCTTTTGACTCTGCTTCCCTGTGGGGTGGGCTGGCTGTGCTGACAGGATGGCTGGGAGTGTTGTCCTGGCAGTTGTTTGGCTAAGAGTCCCAAGAGTGTCCCTGTGCTTCACACAACATAACCCAGGGTGGTGGTGCTTTGTGGAATCTTGTGTTAGGATGGAGGGCATTGCATTCTACCAGGTGGGTACTGTGGAGTTTGTGTTGGGGGGGTGAGGGGAGGTGCTGGTGACTATAGTCAGTGCTGCAAGTCCCCCTTCCCACCCAGCCAGCCAGCCAGATATCCCACCATGGAACGTGCTTGCATTGCAGGGAGTGGAAGTTGTCTCTCAGGATGTCAGTCAGTGGTGTCCTGCTGTTTGTTGGTGCACAGTTGCCAGCAGGGCCTTGTGCTCCCCACAGCAGTAGCCAGTGTCAGCCATCTTGTGAGTCCTTCTCCACTCCCTGTGATGTGAGCATGGTTCAGGGTGGTGTTGATGGGACAGTTGTGGGGGGGCAATATGTGTGACTGCGACTCCCATGATGCTATTGGCTACACTGACTTGGCCAGCATACACAGAATTCCTTCCTTTGAGTGGTCTTCACTGTGTGTTGGTGTTGTTGTGGTGGCTACATGTGTGGATGTGTGTGTTAGTTCTATTTGTGCCACTGCCTAGCTGTAGTTGTGGTTGTGTTTGTACATGTGTTGGCACAGTTGGATGTGACTTTTTTGATGGCATGTGTTGTGTTTATCTGACTGACATACACATTTTGGGATGATTCTGTTCTAGTTGCTGTGTAATTGCTATGAGTGCATGGTTTGACTCTCCCCTTGACAGTGATGTGTGTGTTTTGTGGCAGTTTATTGTGTACATTTGTTGTGTACTCACCAGGCTCTGGGATGTTCTCTAGTCCATATACGCTCACTGGCGGAAGGATGGCCCGCACCTTCTCCTCCCAGGGCCTGAGGTATATTGGCTTGGCAGGAGGGCCACTGCCGGTGTGTTGGCTGTTGATGTAGTCTATCTTCAGCAGGTCCCGTACCCTCCTGCGCACGTCATACCACCTGTTCTGGATGTCCGTCTTTGTGCGCCGACATGGTGATTGGGCGTTCACCCTGTTGATGATCCTCTCCCACATCTTGGTTTTCTGCGACATGGGGGTCTGTTGGACCAGAGTGCCAAACAGCTGTGGCTCCACCCTGAGGATCTCGTCTACCATGACTTCCAATTCACTATCTAGGAACTTGGGATTCTTCTTGGGGGCATGGTGATGGGTGGTGATGGTGGGTGATGTGTGTGTTGGTGTGCAGGTGAGGGTGTGTGGGTGTGTGTTGTGCTGGGTGTATGTGAGGTAGGTATTTGTTGGTGTGCTGATGGTGTGTGGCTTGTGTGAGGGATGAGCTGTGGGTGTGTGGTTGCTTTCTCTTGGGTGCTGGCAGTGAAATGGCATTTGCAAAGGCTCATGGTAGTGATTTGTGTCCTTTATATAGGTGGAGTTGTGGGTGTGTCTTTGTTCTCTGTCCCCACCCCCCAGTATTTATTGGCTTGGTAATTGCTTGTTTGGCCTTTTTTGGTTGATTTTTCCTTTGTGCTGTTTGTGTATGTTGGAAACGTTCTTGTGACCGAGTCGGACCCTGCATTGGTCTCGTACGGTGTTTTCCGTTTCGTTCACGCTGTGTTTGTGCAGTTTTGTATGCTGCGTACGCGTCGGTCGCGGTGTATTGTGTTGCTTCGGCTCGGTTTTGTATGCGTGTCGGTCGTACGGCTTGTCCTCCGTCCGACTTCGGTCGTGTTTTTCGCGCCTTGCATCGTACTTTGCGGTTTGGAGTTGGCGGGTACGATTCGGTCGGATTTGTTCCGGGTGCGTGTCGGTCGGTTGGATTAGCGTGTTTTTCCGGCCGGATTGCTATTTTCCGAGCGGCTCGGTCGGTCGGCTTGGTTTCCTAACGTGTCGGTCGGATTTATCGCGGCTTGCATCGTACTTGGCGTGTCGGGCGCCACTGGTACGTGTCGGTCGGTAATTTTTCCGGCTCCGAGTCGGTCGGTGCTTTTTCCGGCCCGAATCGGAATCGACCCCCAAGTAACTACATGCAAAATAACATACACCTTAAATGAAAAATAAATAAAAATGAAAGTAATCAGTGGGAAACGTGCTATTTTTCAATCCTCTATTTGTTAATGTGATCACTTCAGATGTCTATGTGTGCAATGAGAGGCCCATAGAATTAAACCCAGTTTGGTGCATCAGGGGAAGTGACTTGTTAGGGTCTCACTCGCGAGAGCATGTGCTAGCACATGGGTCTCTCTTGCGAGACACTATTGTATACAACAACAGGCTTGGAGCCCACCCATTACTTATCATTTGTTGGCTTCGATGTCACTTTTCTTTGAAGCCTCCTTAATTAGCAAGCGCAGGCCAAATGCTACTTCCGTTCTTTTCTATGGAGCAGGGACCAAGTACAGATCGCTTCATCTTAACCAGTGCCTGTCCGCTGCTCCATACATGATTGAGGTACTATTTCTTCCCCCCTCCCATTCCCCCGCCTTTTGCTCCTTCCTCGTTGTTGCTGGTTTCTTCTAGTTCCCATATCATTGCTTCCTCCTTGTCGATGCTTGAAACCGCCCATCACCCATTGCTGTTGTTTGACCTCCGGTCCCTCTGTGTTAGAGTTCCTTCTATGGATACTCCTACTCCACAGGCAAAACTCTGTCCCCCTCCCTCTGTTGTTTGACTCAAAACCCTCCAATCCCCACAAAAAAAGCATTGTGACACATGGCCGCATCACAACATGGCTTTTTTTGGGTTTGTTTTTTGCCCCAGTCATTGCTTGCTCACAGTTTTGCTCTTCTTCTTTTCTATATTTATTTTGCTTGCCTTGTCGTTTTGTTCTTTCCGATTGGCTGGAGCTGTCTGGGGAGCAATGCTTATGAAACAGAAAGCATTGTGTTACTTTTCAAAGAGGAAGTGTGTGCGTCTCTCCGTGCAAAGCATATTGTGTTTCCGATATTGTTTTCATCGGGCTGAAGTGCGTTACAAAAAACAAAGAATGTTCCACATTATATTTCAGTCTCATCACAGCGAGTTTGCATTCTCATAAGAGACCGGACAATCTCTATGCAGGCATGGTGAATAATGCTATAAGTTCAGGAATAATGCGGTAATAGAGTCAAACATCAAATGTTTGCTTGCTCATGGTGGTCTGTGCATCACATCCATTCCCCTGGTATGTAAGAGTCTTGTGAGAAAGTGCGCAGAGTGTTTTTAGCAATGAGATGGATGATGCTGAATAAAAAACGGTGGCATTCTCTGGTGCTGGGGAAGAGATGTTGCGGTTTTCAAAGACTCTATCCGACCACCCCACCCACCTGTTAAGCCTCTCATAACCTAGTTTCCAAATGAGACAATATATGTGGCGCTTCTGGGATAGTGCAAGGGGCATTGCCTGAACTGCTGGCCCCTAAGAGATGCTTGCACTTCAGATGTACCCTCTCTCGTCTCATGGTTTAGGCACAAGGAGCAGACCGCAATGCACTCATCAGCCCTTCTCCAAGGGGAGACTTGTTGTGTGTGCAACATCAGGCATTGCGCTGCTCAAAAATAGTGGCAAGCTGCTAGCATTTTTGCTCTCAGCTAATGCTTTTTCGGAAGGCATTGGAGCAGCGTAATTTTGGCTCCATTCTTACGTCAGAAATACGCAATATATATGTGCACTTAGCACATGTATTCTGTGTGTGTCCTAATGATACTAATGTAAAGTGTTGCACTTGACATCACTATTATGGTGCATTCACTGTAGGATTAGAGACCCACATGTATATATTGTGTGCCTTAACTGTATTAAATGACATTTATTGTTTAGGTGAATAAAGAAAACCATCCCCACACCATAAGAATGTATTTACCTTAGAAACAAAAATAATTTATGTAATGTGTGCACTAATATTTCATATTTGCATTTATAATGTAATTTTTAGTCACATCTGTATACGTGTACTCAAGTTATTTCATCTGTGTTCAACGTGTAACATGGATCTAATGTACTGACAGTTTCCATTCATTTATGGATTGAATGTTTACAAGTATATTAAACGTGCACCATTGATTTAATTCGTTAAACTTGTCATAACTAGGCCCGTATTTCTTACTGCATGTAATGCAGTTTTCCATTTTCTGCTTGCGTGTCTTTTCCATGCAAGTGCGTTCTCATGGTTTGTTACTTTGAGAATAGATGTAACACTGTACTAGCGATAGAGAGAGCCTGAGAAGAAGACCTTGACAAGGGACATGGAGAGCCAGAGCATCTACTGAAAGTTTCCATTTATTAATGTTACAAGGAACAGCAAGTAATCAAGGACAATATCATTCCCAGGTTTGGCCTGAGATATTTGGTGAATGTTGCAGCTCACGGCATGAGAACGGAAAAAACAATGGAGCCCCTGATGATGGAAACAGAGGGGTGTTGCTTTGGAGACTTTCGCAGTTATAACTGGTGTTCAGACTGTCTGAGGATATGCCACTTTTCCTTTGGACATTGAGATCTTTAGACCTCTATGCTTATCTCCTTTGACTCTTGCTGATTGTGGCTTAGGGTAACACTCATTTCCCTGTCCCAGGAAGACTCCTAACCGAGCTTCTGAAAAGCTGACACCTTCCCATTCTTTCTCGCATTTTCCTATTTTTCTGCATTTCCCTACATTTCGAGATCCTTTTTGGTTTTAAACTATCCTCTTTAGTTTGGGCTTAATTTAGATGATTTTAGACTTCACCCATGTATAGAAGAGAGAACCAGAAACTCTTCTCTGAGCATCAAATTCTGTTATTGATCTTTTGTATTTATGTGACTGAACGTCTTGTCTGCCTTGAATATATGTCATTATAATGCATACGTTACATCGCATGCCATTTCAACGCGGTCGTTACAACGACCGCGTTGTTCCATCGCATTACATCGCAAGTCGTTACAACGACTTGCTGTAGGGGGCGCGCTGGACTTAGGAATAGTATAATTTACTATTCCTACTCCAGTTTGTGCAACAGCAGGAAAGGTGTTGGAATGTAAATCCAACACCTTCTGCCCCCTACAGCAAGTCGTTGTAACGACTTGCGATGTAATCGTATGCGATGGAACAACGCGGTCGTTGTAACGACCACGTCATATGTACATGCGATGTAACGCATACAAAGTAAACAATGTCTCCCGTCTGCCTTATTTTGGTACGCCTGAACTTCTTGAGGAGGTTGGGTTATCCAGTTGTTATTCTGTATCTTTATAGCACGGTGCAGAGATTCTTGTACCTTAACTTGACTGCTAACTTGTAATAAACCTTCTTAACTATAATCACTGATTTCTGATCCTTATTGTGTAGCCAAATGGTTTGCACTGTAAAATGAGATTGTTTGATTAAATGCTAACTCCCTTTACCTCTCAGTCGGCGAAGAAAGTCTATCAGATAACAAATGGTAAGAGGGTTGACCCAGCTCTGGATCAGCATGAAACCTGGAAATCTTCCAGTAAACAGGGCAATGTTTTGTTGTATGTAAGAGCCCCTTGCGACTTCCCGTTGGCATCTCTGCTATGAAGAATTTCTTCAAAACCAACGGGCACATTTTCATGGCAGGTATGAGCGGACGCATCTTTGCGTTGGGCATTTAATTCAGAGGATAATCTGAGCATTCAGTTCACCTAGGAAACACTCAGGAATGAGTGTTTTCTTTCTTGCCATCCTGTTTCCACCAGTGAATGCCTTCTTGCAGGTCCGGTCTATGGGCTCCTGTGGGCTCTAAACCAGTTTCCTCAGATTCGAAAAGTCCATCCCTTGCACTCTCTGTCAAGGTGAGTTGAGGGTGGGCACCCCCGTCACAATTAGAGATAGACACTTGGTGCTTGGGAACATTTTGCCAGTAATTTCCACTCCCCGTTGACAAAGTGTGTTATCTCATGCCATTTAGGTTATGTCTCTCTGGGTATATGTATTATCACACTGACAGAACAGAAGGAAGCGTGAATCAACAACAGAAAAAACAAACATTTGGTGTTCAGTCAGGCAGCCCTAGGTCCTTTGTTCTGAATTTGTTCTGCTCTAGTTTGGGGAAACATGAAATGCTTGGATGTGCCCTCTAAGCACTTTGTGAATAATGCAACTTGAGAAATATACATTATTTCAATTACGAGAATGCTGTTTGAAACAACCTTTTATGAACAGAATGATAGATCGTTTATACTCTCCTTAGCGCATCCTCTGGGGTATGTATGTTTTTCTGCTACATGAAAAGTTTGCTATAAATTGTAAACTGTGTCGCTATTTACATAGCATTATTTGCACCTGACTTTCATCTTCTGGGAATTCACAATAACATTAGGATGACTCCCACATCAATGATACTCTTCATCAACCACAGAATAAAGCTGCCACTTCTATGCAGGTACCTGTAAGTGTCACTGAAATCTCAGGAGTAGGCGCATTAATTCTGTGAACTATTTTGACTGCCAAATGTTCGCTGTAATCACAGTTGCAACTTAGTCGAGGGTCAAAGCTGGTAATGAAGTGCCAGATAGAGGAATGTATGAATGTGTCTGTATGTAAATATGGGTGGGGGTGGTAGGAGTTTCAGCAATGGTTTGGGGTTGTGTATCACCCACCACTCCTTCATTTATTGGCATTTATATGCAATGCATGAATCTCCCAGCCTGCCCCACCAGTGGAGTCTAGGTTGTTTACAAGACTGAAATACTTCCTCTGGGATGATAGACATCCTAGTACGCAGGCCAAGTGGCAAAAGGATTTGGCACAGAACTCCTTGGATAGAGGGCAGTGCCTCCCCACTGCTACCCCAATCTGCATTTCCGTTGCCCCCCTATTCCCACCCACAATTCCATTTTTGTGGAGTACCAGCCAGCAAATTACTGTCAGTCCTTCCACTGTATAAAGAAAAGTGCCTTTGTGCTACTTTCTTTTCAGATTTCTTTTACTTACTGGCCCATCTGAGATTGGTAAATAAAAACAAAAAGCATCCACGCGTCATGACACATGCGCACGCCTACAAAAAGACGCAGCTGTCAGCAGCTGCATCGTCTGGCCTTTTTTCCCCTTTTGTTTAAGCTGTACAGCATCAATAATTTTTCTGATGCTGTATAGCGTAAACATAAGGCACTGGCAGAGACAATAAGTCTTAAAAACGAGACCTATTAGCTTTGCCAATGCTTGTGTATTTTTTATGTGCTACAAGGTCCCGAGGTCCCTGAAAGCCCTGTGAGTGTGTAAGTCGTTATTTTAAACGTGCATTAGACTGTATAATATAGGGTGCCACAAAATGCCCATATGAATTTAGGTTAAAGATAAAAAGTGCTTCTAAACTATAGATTTCAATAATATGCATATTATACCTAGTGCAAACATTCTTTATTACTGTCCATTAAAAGCATGACTCCACAGTTCAGTTTGGAACACCCTTACAGAACCTCTCAAAGTCAAATATCTTTGCCATCAAGAAGCTTCAAGTGACTCCATCGATTAATGCCTATATCGGCGCTAAGCAGCCTTTACATTTGCAGACTTACCAGAGGGCACATTTGCATTTCCTTCAGGAAGCAGACACCCTGGGAAGAAGGCTTGTAAGTTGATTGTCTGCTCTTTCCTCTGGATCACAGCACAGGAGACTCCCCCTCCCTTCCACTCCAGCCGGGGAATCTGAAGTGTTGGAATTAACTTTTGTCCTTTCGCTTAAAGGCTAAAATTGGGGACAAATGCCATCCATTAAACCATCCATCATGGACAACCGACATTAGGGCTAAATTACGGACAGTCCATGAAAATTACGGACGGGTGATCACCCTAATTTCAGGCATCCAACATTTTCACAACATTAGGGCGCTCTGGCAGCCAACACGCTTGGCACACCATCGCTCTACAACACCTGCACTATCTCACACTCAAAAGCTCGCAACAACTGCACTATCTCACACCTTCCACTTTCACAATGCCATCATTCTCTGACCTACAACTCTCACAACACCTCAACTCTCTGCCACACAATTTTTCTTCAGAGCAAAGTCTGCCAACTACAGTAAAAAGTACACCACCACCAAAATAAAGCTAGTATTGCCACAGCCTATGGATTCTAAGTCAATGTTCACTAACAGAGAGCTGCTTCTGGCACTATCATTCATTGTAAGGGTAGAATTGTGATGAATGTCCCTGATGTCGACAGGGTGTATATACGTTTGCTAGTTATTTCATTTTATTTAAATCCACCTCTATCTTCAAGTGAATATTTCCTCAGTATTCATATGTATTACACGAACCAAAAACATAAACCTATTTTGATACATTTTCTGTTGGCTTTCGATTTTAGAATTTGGCGACCTCCTCAGTTGTGTCCACATAGTTGACCTTTTGCCCTTGAATTTATGTCCTGAATTGTGACTCTTTGCCCTGAAATCTTACAGTCAGTGCCCAGAATTTGTCATTGTGCCAGGTGGTCACCCAAGCCTCACCTCGAGGACAGCTCTGCTGACATGATCAAGACTTTGCCATCAAACCTTTGAAGAAGCTTCTCTCCCAACCACCCTGCAAACGCTAGTTCAGAAACAGCCTGCAGGTTCAACCAGAGGATGTGGCGTAACGGCCAGAGCTGCCGACTTTCGAGCTGGGGAACCAGATTCGAGTCTCGGCGTCGGCTCAACATCCTGTAATTGTGGGCAAGTCACTTAATCTCCCCGTGCCTACCAAAAACGAATGTGTCCTTTTGTAAAGTAATTGGTGCTCATATAAAGCCTCCAATACCTACGGGTCGAGTTCGCTCTAAATAAAACAACAACAAAATCAAGAGAACATAAAGCTGTCATTCAATACACGAGGAAAATCACACACTGAAACAACTACCAAGAAATTCAAAAGAGAGAGATGCTTATTCTATGCTTTTCCTCATAAAGCGAGCACGGTTCTAAAGTGACATCATTATACCAAAACAATCCTGCCAAGAGCACGCAAATCATCAAAGTAATCAGTGATTCCCACATTCCTTGTATCTCCTTATACTTTTCCAAATTAGAAACAAACATCCATCCTCAAACTCCATTATCACTGGACCCCATCCTGAGGTACCTCATTTCATGCAGCACAGAGCAGCCCCGTGCTAAAGCTGTGCTTTAAATGGGCAGGTACTGAGCACATGCTCATTAATTTGAAAGGAAGAGTGCCTGCACTTCTCAGCACTTGTGCAATACTTTTAATGGGAGAGTACCTGCACTTCTCAGCACTTGTGCAATACTTTTAATGGGAGAGTACCTGCACTTCTCAGCACTTGTGCAATACTTTTAATTGGAGAGAACCTGCACTTCTCAGCACTTGTGCAATACTTTTAATATGAGAGAACCTGCACTTCTCAGCGCTTGTGCAATACTTTTAATGGGAGAGAACCTGCACTTCTCAGCACTTGTGCAATACTTTTAATGGGAGAAAACCTGCACTTCTCAGCACTTGTGCAATACTTTTAATGGTAGAGAACCTGCACTTCTCAGAACTTGTGCAATACTTTTAATGGGAGAGAACCTGCACTTCTCAGCACGTGTGCAATACTTTTAATGGGAGAAAACCTGCACTTCTCAGCACTTGTGCAATACTTTTAATGGTAGAGAACCTGCACTTCTCAGAACTTGTGCAATACTTTTAATGGGAGAGAACCTGCACTTCTCAGCACGTGTGCAATACTTTTAATGGGAGAGTGCCAGCACAGGATCATGTGCTCTAGGTTATTGAGTACCTGTACTTTTCTATTTCCATTTCACTGGCTTAAAGCACATAATGACGCTTGCAACATATCAGTTAGGAATTTATTTTAGGTTCTAAATTACATGCCATGTAAACTGGTAGGGCTGGAAAGGGGCGTGTCAAGAGCGGGAATGCGAATATTACACATGAAACCTGGTGATTTGGGGTATTTGACTCGAGAAAGCTGCTTGGACTTGTGGCTGATGTTTATCAGATATTTATGTACTTTTGATATTGACGTTTGATAGCCAGTCAGAAAACTTAACGTATATAGCAAAGTTGTGATAGTCCTGCCTCATGGTTCAGTATCAAATAATGCATTGATTATTCTTCGGTAGGACGTTAAACTTCACGAGGAGAGTTGTGCAATGAAGACGGAATATGGAGTATTTTCAATGGTTTTCCAACAGTGGGTCTTTGCTGCCATCTGTTGGCAATTTAGCAGAAATGCCATGTTTTAAGTCGAGCCTACCAGCTAGTGCAGCTGTCTGATTGCGAAAGACATAATGTAGGCTTCCCAAGACCAAGAAGGTAGTGGGGCTTGAAGTCCACCCTTTGCTTATCATTGTTTGGCTTTTCTGTCACTCTGAATTGCCTGCTTGGTTTTCAATGGTTTGCCTTGTCCATCTTGTATCTATCCTTCCCCTGGAGCATTCCCAATTTACTTGTGTCCTTCCAAAGCTCACTTTTAGGAAGCTGCTTTTTTTCTGTTGAGTTAAGCCCTGCTCAAGACTACATGTGTTTTCCAGCTGTCTCACTAGTGTGCTTCTCTTCCCCTCCATGTTCCATGTTGCTCTATCATGCCCAGGTGCTTCTCCCCGTCCCCCAATGTGATGTCCTGATTCTTGTGCTTACTCCCACTGCATTGCTTTCTCGCTTTTGTGGTTCACCCTCCGCAGATACACGTTGCTTTCTTTCTTGCCTGTTTGCTTTTCTCCTCCCCCATGCTCCACATTGCTCTCTCTCTCACCAGTTTGCTTTTCTCCGCCCCCCGCCCATGGCCTCGTATTGCTTCTCCTGACCCACGCCCCCCACGGGTGGCTTTTGTCATCCTTGCCCCTGTATTGCTTCCACCCTTATGTTCCTTCCCCCCAACCACTTAAAAAATCACTTTTGCATGTTTTTTTTTTAATTTACCGATCCAACATGCCTTTTTGTATTCTTCTTCAGCCATGCTGTACAGCATTGCTAGATCCATTGATAAAGCTTATAGGTCCCAAAGTCGAGACCTATTGGCTTTGCCAATGATTGTTATAATCAGATTCCACAAGCAATAATGTAACTTTTATTCTATGTATTATGTGCAAGTTCTATCTCTGCCTGCACCATTTAAAAGAGAGGTATTCTGCGAGGAATTGAGTGAGTGAAGGGCTGAAGATTGTAACTTGTGGTATGCACCTCAGGCCACCAGATCTGGTCTTGTTGTGGGCCACAGGCTGCAGTGATGCAGCTGTCCACTGCATAGATTACCCCACATGGTCTAGAGCTCGAGCACACGAGGCCTCATCTAATGCTCTGACGTAGATGTGCCCGGTGAGCAGGGTGATGAGATGTGTGTGATGTGTCCATGGAATAGCAAACATACAAAACACATTATATTTCCTCCCGCCAACAACCATATCTGAAGTTCCAATGTGCATTCAAATTCACTGTTTTCTGGGCTGAGACAAGATGAGGACATAGGCAATCTCTTAAGTCTCCTCAGGTGGTCAAAATGACCTCTTCATCCTCCGCCTCCACAATCCTGCCCGGGTCCATTCTTGGCCCTCGCTTGCTAGATGCGCCCTCCTTCTTCTCACTGAAGTCACTATATCCTGTCTATTCCAGGCTCCAGGTGGCTAGGTCTTACTGATCTAGATCATCAGTGATGAAGGATTGCCCCCTTTGGGTGTTGTTACCTGGTCCATGGACATATTTCTCCAGCCCTTTCTATCACCATTGTGCCCTTCCAGCTGATAGCCATCCAAGCATTCTTCTCAAATGGCAGTCTGAGCTTTCCTCCAAGATGCAGATCCTGGCCCTTTACCATGTCCCAGGTCCAGTGGATGAAGTGCCACCTCACTGATTACTGCACACCCTCTTTGAACCTCACTTTTTTACGGCACTAGTTCCGTAGATTTGTGTGTGTGGGGTACCCTGAAATTTTAGACACCGCAAAAGTTCACCTGAATCAGAATGCCCACCTTTACTTGATCGGGGAGACGGTGTTAAACCACAATTTCAGGAGGCAATGTGTCTCACATTAAGGCAGCTCCCAAGGCGTCAAACTCGTAGAATACAAACAATGAAGTAAGTGAGCCCGCTCAATAACTGAGTTCTAGATCAATAGAAAGTTAAAGGGTTTTATTACAGAATTAAAAAAAAAGACGAAACAGAGTCAATGCCATAAAGTTTCTCAATGAATTGAGAAATGTATAATTAGTCTAAGTCCCAAGTTGGCAGCAGAATCGGGAGAGTAACGGACAGCATCCTTTGTGGAAAAGGAAAGTCTTCTGGCTCACCCCCCAAATCAAGGGTTTTAATACATTATTTTTGCATATGAAATGAACTACAGAATCATGGTGATGTGAGCAAATGTATCATTTCATCAGCAAATCAGAGCACAATAAATTCAAACCTAATATTGCCTTATCACCTAAGCACTATCCCATTTCATGAATAATTATTCTGCCCCCTCTGTACAATTGTCACCCCGAGACGCTAGGAAAAACTAGATACTTGAACAACAGCATGTTATATGAATGAATAGGCACAGTGATCTAGTGGAAAGTCCTTGAAGAAAACAGTAGCAGTTTCATAACTGAGCCTTGGAATTTCATAGAAATCAATGCAAATACACAATTAATACAAATCTGCATGCTACATGCTGCAGTAAGAGCAACAGTGAGATGTAAAGGGGAAAGACATGAGTCATAAGGGTGACTCCATTTTGGACAAGAGGGCATTTATACCTAAATTGAGGCCTCGTTAACAATTATCCTAAAAAGGCACTTTTGCACATCACAGAGAATTTGTTTCCAAAGCAACAATACTACATCACTGTATACATGTATTGTTTGGTGTAAAAATACATTCTGCATATTATTAATGATGCTCCAAAATATAAACGCATAAAAATCTTTCACAGGTTTCCAAATGTTGGGTGGAAGTATGCCATCCCTGGGGCACCTCCATAACGTTCAGGAGGCTGGAGACCACCAGGTAGAGGCTTTAGATCAAGTTTAATGTTGGGTTGTTTATTTGGGGCAAATTAGCATTATGTTGGTCAGTGCTTCTTTAATAGACCCATCACATTTGCGTGTGGTGACCATAGATGGACAATAAAGTACTGTATTTAGCTCTAAACCCTGGAAATGACGTTATACTCGGGCTTCCTACAGCAGGGTTGGCTCTGCTGCTCCAATCATGGATTGTGGCTTCCTTCCACCCTCTCTCCTTCTCCCAAACAAAGATAGTGCTGAGATGGCCTGAAGGAGTCTGTTCTCTGCATTGGATAACAATCCACACACTCCAGTTCTCTCCCAGTTCTGATCCATGGAGAACACAGTACACCCATGCCAGAGAGCTCAATGGATGGGCTACACTTCTCAGAACTGCCCTAGCTTCATGGAGGACAAGAAATTCCAAAGTCTCTATTTCCACAGGACCATGTGACTATTCCTAAATGGTCATTGCTCCCAGGAACTCTTTGCTGATGTATCCAGTGTGCTTATGAATTTGTTCTATTTCCCACCTCTGCTGGAAGGGTTCTGCTTGCTTCTATCTTATCTCCCATCTGCCGGTATTCTTGTCAGCCTAGCCATCATCTTGAGCCATTCCGCATTCCCTCATTAGACTTTTTTAAAATTTTCTTTTAGATATCTTAATTGGCATTTATAATAAACGTTACAAACAATCAGGGTATATTCAGTATTCGCATATTATAGAGCAGGAAGGCAACATGCACAATAGTCCATAATCTATTTACAGTATAGCTGCAGTCAGATCTGCATCTGTTATCTCCGAGGCCTTTCTCCTATGCACGTGCCTCTACATTGTGAATCCCACGCATGACTGCTGTGGTCTCTGTCTCCGAACTTATCAGCTACCCTTTATCTACCAACCCCCCTCGCTCCCCCCAACTAAACTCCCCCCCTCCATGTCTGTTGTATGGTCCCAAGTCATATGACTCCGTCAGTTAGCCTCCCGTCCCTAGTCTAATCACTGCCCGGCTTGACCCTGCGGCCCCATCCCATCCGCCTCCTGTTCGTTCTTCGACCCACCACCAGATGTTACACCTTCCTCAGCGTCCTCTCCATCTTCACCATTTGACTCTCCAACTGTCAACTCTATCACCATTGCCCTCCAGGCCCGTACATCCTCTTCTAACTTTTCGTCTCGTCTAGTCTGCTGCATTCAAATCACTTCAGCAGTCGCCCATTCTTTTACGTCCCGCACCCACTGCGCTACCGTGGGTGGCCTGCGGCCCAGCCACGAAATGGCAATCCACCGTTTTGCGAGTACCAGTCCCAAAAGGACAAGTTTCCTGCTAAGATTCTTATTCTTAGGTCGGGGCAGTAAACCCAACAACACCACCCGGATCTCCCCTGCTATCTTCCACCCCGAAGCTCCCCGTAGCGCAGTCAGCACCCCCGCCCAATATCTCTACAGCTCAGGACAAGTCCAGACCATGTGGATAAACGCAGCCTCCAACTCACCACATCTAGGACACTGCCCTGAACGTTCCGGGTAAATCTTATGTAGCATCTTGGGAGTCAGATATGTTTGGTGTATATAATTAAATTGGATTAATTTGAACCTTGTATTCGCACTCACTTGCTTAACCCCTTCATGGATTTTGGTCAATTCCCTTTCCGTAATCTGGCCCTCCATCAGCGCTTCCCATTTCGCTTGAATTGGTAGCGCCCCAACCCCCTTATCTTCCCGTATCGCTCGGTAAAGATGAGATATCACTCTGCGGCCCTTACCCATTACTATCAGAGTCCGTAGCACTTGGGAGACAGGAGGTTCATCCGGGAACATAGGCCATAATTCCCTCGCCACTTGCGCTATCTTTTCATATTGCAAAAACTGTCCTGGACCC
The DNA here is from genome assembly GCA_963921515.1 of Calotriton arnoldi. Lineage (NCBI taxonomy): Eukaryota > Metazoa > Chordata > Amphibia > Caudata > Salamandridae > Calotriton > Calotriton arnoldi. Next base: position 21,417 of record CAWUFW010005148.1, read on the forward strand.
AACTCAAAGGTTTCCATTGCCGGATCCGCGTGATGTATCGTGCGTTGTCGTAGAGGTCACCCATGTTCAAACACCCTCCTTCCTGCCACCTCCTCACCGACATGGATGCAGACATCTGTTGGAAAGGTCGGCCGACCCACAAGGGCATGTCCGGGGCATATGGGGCTCTTTTCAGTACTCTCCGGACCACCAGCTCCCACAGTTCCGCCACATGGTGAACAATGTATGGGCAGGATGTGGGCACCCTTGTTCCCATCACAAGCAACTCTGGTAACTCCCTATCTCCGAAGGTCCCCGCCAGCAGGGCCTTCTCCCAATTGTCGTCCCCATCCAGCCAATGTACCGCATGTTGTAGATGCGAGGCCATGTAATAATATTCTAAACATGGGACCTCTAACCCTCCATTGCCCACCGTTCTCTGCAAAGGGGTTAGACTGACTCGTTTGCGTTTGGGCCCCCATAGTAAGTCCGTAAGTAGCTTATCCAGGTCGTTAAAAAAATATCGGGGAATTCTAAAGAAAGAGTGTTGCATCACATACAGGCATCTAGGCAGGACCACCATTTTTATCAGAGCTATCCTCCCCATAAGTGACATAGGCAGCTCCCGCCAAAATCGCGCCGAGCCTCTCAGACCCTCCAACACTCTACCAATGCTGAGCACCAAATGTTGGTCGGCTGTCTCCGCTAATCTGACCCCCAGGTATCGGGGTGCTGTCCACACCCATGGGAGCCCCACCTTCGGTAATCCTTCATCAGAGCGCAGGACCAGCTTCCCCAGTGTGACCAACTTGGATTTTCCCGGGTTAATCCGCAGGCCTGACATGTGGCCAAACCTCTCCAGGATGCCCAGCCAGGTCGGCATAGCAACTATCGGGTCCCGGACATACACTAAGGTCTGCATACATGGACACGACATGATTAGTCTCCCCCAGCTTGATCCCAAATGCCTTCATCCCCACTCGCAAGTTCGCCGCCAGGGGCTCCATTGCCACCGCAAAAAGCAGTGGCGATAATGGACACCCTTGTCTGGTGCCCCATTGTAGGCGAAAGGCTCGTGACACCAGCCGACCCACTCTGATCCTGGCACAAGGTTCCGCGTATAAAAGCTGCACCCATTTAAAAAACTGAGCCCCGACTCCCATGGCTCGCAAGACTTCCCAGAGATACACCCACCCCACTGAATCGAACGCTTGCTCGATATCTAGAAGTGCCAGAGCGCACTCCTCCTGGTGTAGCACGGGTGAATGCCAAACGTGGGACAATCGTCGTAGGTTAAGGGTCGTACTACGATTAGGGATAAAGCCCGCCTGATCAGAGTGAACAAGGCGTTGCATGTACGGTTGCAGTCGTGCTGCCATGATCCTACTAAGAACCTTCATGTCAATATTCAGTAGGGATATGGGTCTGTACGACCCCGGAAGCTGTGCCGCCTTGGGAAGTATAACTACTACTGCTTCAGTCATGGAAGGCGGAAGTGTCCGACGCTGGAATGCCTCATTATACACCTCCAAAAGGCGGTCTGCTAAAATATGCGCATACTTCTTATAAAATTCGGCCGGTAGGCTGTCATTTCCCAGGCTCTTAGCTGACTTCAAAGATTTAATACCCCCTGTTAGACCTGGCATCCTTGGCGTGGGTCTCCCTTCCATTTTTTCGTAATGCCTCCACTGTTGCCGATATGTTTTTGCTGGACTAGATGCTCATGGGCACTTTGCCGCTGCTAATCAGTGCCAAAGTGCAAGTGCTCCCTATCGTTAATTGATATATGTATTAGTGACTCCGTGATTGGATGATTGGTTTACTTGTCAGTCCCTAGTACAGTGCACTCAGTGTGCCCAGGGCTTGTAAATCCAATGCCGCTGGTGGGCTTGCAGTACTAGTTGTGCCACCCACAGAAGCGGCTTGTAAAATGTGTCTCAGGCCTGCCATCGCAGAGCCTGTGTGCAGCCTAGGGCTGCCATGTCGACTTGGTGAGTACGCCCACTTACCAGTCCCTAAACCTTCCCTTTACTGCATGTTGGTCACCCCTAAAGTAGGCCCTAGGGCAGGGTGCATTGTAGGTATAAGGTAGGACATGCCCGGGTGTGTGTGGCATGTCCTAATAGTGAATTACAGCCATTTTCGTTTTTCACTATTGCAAGGCTACCTGCTCCCCATAGGCCAGAATGGGCAGACTGACTATTACACCTTATAGTCAGAACTGACCCAGGGAACATGGTAGAAAAACGAATTTAGTATGCCTGAACTCAGGATGATAAAATGCATCTTAGTGAAGTTGGTTTTAACATTCTGTGTTTGAAAATACCACTTTTAGAAAGTGGGTATTTTCTTGCCTAACTATCCAAGCCTGCCTCTGCTAGGTTGTGTATTCCTTGTCTGGAGATTGAGTGACAGGGGCTGGGGGTGGCTACAGGAGACAGGGTGAGTCAGCGCAGGGCTGAATAGAAAGATCTGCATCCAGAGTGGAGGGAGGAGTTGCACCTGGGTCTGAATAGGGCTGTGCCTGCCTTCCACAATGCTGGCTCCACCTCCTGCCGGGCGGCTGAGCACTCTGCCCCACATTCTGAAAGGAAAGAAGGAGTCAGAAAAACAAAGTGCTCCAGGACTGACCAGAACTGGTTTTGGACTAGGCAGAGGCCTCTCTGCCTCCAGAGAACAAAGAGAATCAGGGTATAAGAGGGGCACCCAGACCCCAGGAAAATTAGATCACTTTTGGGAACAAGAAGAAACCTTTGCTGAGGAGCGGAACCAAGAAGAAACTGAGGAGAGACTATCCCTAAGCCTGAAGTGCTGCCTGGGGGATTGGCCTGCAGTGGTTTGCCTGTCTGCCAAAGAAAGGAGAAAGGAACTTTTGCTTTGCTGTGACTTTCATCAACTTGTGAAGGATCTCCAAGGGCTTGGAAGAGAGCTTGCCCCTGACCGAAGTCCCAGGACCATTGGACTTCATCCCCTTTGTGAATTGCTGCTGGAAACTCTGTTTCAGTGGCTACAGAGGTAGGGAGCTGTGACCGACTCTCACGACCGACTCGGTGTCCTGTAAGCACCGCATCGAAGCACCGTCTCGCCCTGCAACGCACGGCCCTGGTCTCACCGACTCCGTCAACGAGCCGCTGCCTGCACCGCATCGAGGGACAACGCGTCCTGCAACGCTCGCTACGCCGAATCGAACTGGTCCGACCGACACGGTCACTGCTGCTGAGTTCGAGTCCTGTGACCGCACCGGAGTTGGGCACTGCTCGCACGCTTTGCGACGCACCGCCCGACTCGCACCGCTGTCCGGACTGATCGACGCCAGCTCCTGAATCCGGCTCCGTCGCCGCACCGCAACCTGCCAGCACCGCAACGAAGCACCGTCTCGCCCTGCAACGCACGGCCCTGGTCTCACCGACTCCGTCTCGACGACGCCAACGAGCCGCTGCCTGCACCGCATCGAGGGACAACGCGTCCTGCAACGCTTCCATTTTGCATCGCGACCGCGACGAACAGCCATCCGGCTCGCACGCCCGTGCCTGCCGCTTCAAGTAAAAGGTACTGTGACCGAGTCTGTCTACGCTGTGTTGGCCCGCCTCGACGCGGTCAGCTGGATTTGTTAGACTCTGTTTGTTCTCGACACCGCCGTAGCCGGAGGAGGCTACCGACTCGCACAGAACCTTGAATTAAGCCTTTTGATCAGAACTAAGCATTCTTAACAGTATTGTGGATTATTTTTGTCGTTTATGGTCTTGTGATAAATCTATATAAAGTATACCTATTTTTATAAATATATAACCTGTGTGGTGTCCGTTTGTAGTGTTGTCACTTGATTACTGTATGTGTTCACAAATGCTTTACACACTGCCTCTGAACTAAGCCTGTCTGCTCGTGCCAAGCTACCAAGAGGGTGAGCAGGGGTTATTTCAGGAGTGTACCTACTTTCCTGACTAGACTCAAGGGTCCCTATTTGGACAAAGGTACATACCTCTGCTAACTAGAGACCCCCAAATCTAACATTGGTGGTCAGCGGTGGGGATTCTGGACTTGCATTTGTGACTCATGTACAGTGATTGGTGAACACTACTTAGTGAGTGCAGACCAAAACGCAACCACATACTTTTATAGCATTTTTTCTGGGATTTCCTATTTTTGCAAATGCCAAGTTCAGTCACTATGGAGAAACCAGCATCAGTAGCCTCTGTTGAATGTGATTGGGAAGAAGAGAGGCTAGAATGCTACACCCTTAAGCAGCTCAAGCAATTCTGCAAAAGTTTAAAGTGTCCATGACCGGGATCTCCAGGAAGGAGGACCTCCAAAGGCGCTGAGGGCCTGGGTCGAATCAAGGAGTGCCCCTGTGGAGGGGGCTGAGAATGCAGAAGGGCAGCTGGAGGGGCTATTGGGTCTAGGGGCTAGAAGACCACCTTCCCCAGTAGGTAGCAGTGTTTCTGCCAGAGGACTGTCTCCAGAGGAGTTGGAGGACAGGAAGGAGAGTAGGATGCACGAAATGCAGATGACCAAGCTCAAGCTGAATGGGCAGTTAGAATTCGAAATGCAAACTAGGAAATTGGCCCTAGAGGAAAAGAAAATGCAGTTTGAACATGAGAAAGTTTTGAGGAGTTGGAATTGAAGGCCAAGAGCTTAGAGATTACTCCCTCTGGTGGCAGTGTGACCGCCTGTGCCTGTTGAAGCTAGGGTGTATATTCCCAAAGATGTGGTGAAGGAGTTTTTTTAAAATGATGACATAGGGCAGTGGTTCAAAGTCTTCCCACCGAGTCCCTGAGAAGGATTGGGGAGCGGGGTTGTGGGGACGGTTCCTCAGTGAAGGGCGGGATACCTTGTTGGATTTGCCCTCTGAAGTCTATAATTCGTACAGCCACATGAAGGATGCCTTAATGACTAGGTATGGTTTGACCCCTGAGCTTTATAGGCAAAGGTTCAGGAACTGTAGTAAGATTGAAAGCAGTACCTGGGTTGAATATGTGACCTTCTTTTGCAGAGCCTTGGATGGTTGGGTAAAGGGTAGCAAAGCGACTGATTTTCAGGCGCTCTTTGATTTGATTGCCTGGGAGCACTTGTCCGGTAATTGTTTTCCTGAGCTACGCCAGCACCTGATTGATAGTAAGCGGACTAACCCTAGGCAGCTTGCTGAGGAGGCGGACCGCTGGGTGAGTACCCGGGTCCACAAGGGTCACGTGGGAGACTCCGCCAAGGGTGGGGCAGGGTCCCCAGCAGAAGAGTGGGGGGACAAGGGTAAACAGAAGGAGTTCCATAAAGGGCCCCAAAGTAAACCCCAAGGGAACCAAGGGAAAGGTTCCCAGCCTCCCCTGAGAAGAAGCCAGTGGCCCCGACAGGCCCCCTGTTCACCAGGGACCACTGGTATGTTACAAGTGTGGCGCCCCTGGCCACAAGGCAAACGATCCTCGTTGCCCTTTGCATGGAAAACCAGCACCCACGAGTGCCGTCCCCGGCAGTTGGCTAGTGTAGCCCTGGGGGAGGAGTTGGGTGCCCAAGGTGGGGGATCCCACAGTGTTTTCCCTTGTCTCATTAGGAGACTCTGAGATGGTCCCTAGGACCCCGCTGCCTGAGAACACTAAGAAATACAGGCAGTGGGTGACCATCAATGGCCATAGGGTGGAGGCTCTGAGAGACACAGGAGCCAGTGTGACAGCTGTCAAGTGTCACCTAGTGTCTAAAGAGCAGGTTATCCCTGATGCATTCTATCCGGTTGTTGCCGCTGACAACACAGAGAGTCACTGCAAGGTGGCTCAGGTTCCCTTTGAGTGGGGGGTCTCGGGTACTCTTCAAGTAGCTGTGAGGCCAGCCATGCCTGTTGACTGTTTGTTAGGGAACGATTTGGAGAGCTCACCTTGGGCTAAGGTGAAGCGGAGTGCGCATTTAGAAATGTTGGGCTTGCCTGATTGGGCATGTGTGACCACCCGGTCAATGGCAGCTAAAGGTGTTCAAGAGGACCTGGAGCCTGAGAGGGAGGCCCAGGTGCCTGTCGGAGAGAGAGGAGGCCGGGGGCGCGGGAAACCGGCCCCCGAAGTTCCCACGGTCCAGGAGGAGGCAGACCCTGAGGGGGATGCCCTGGAGCCTACAGGGGAACAGGTAGCTGAACTGGGGGACCTACCTGAGCTGACCCATTGGCAGCAAGAAGGAGGACCCTCCAGGGAAGAGTTCTGCGAGGAGCAGAACACATGCCCTTCTCTCGTGGGTCTGAGGCAACAGGCCACAGACCAGGCAGCAGGTGATCAGTCTGGATCACATTGGGTTTACTGGGAGAATGGTCTCCTGTATTCAGAGCCTAAGGTTGCTGAGCCTGGGTCAGCCCGTGTGCTGGTGGTACCCCAGCGCTTCAGAGCCTTCCTACTGGGGTTGGCTCATGATGTACCGTTAGCAGGACATCTGGGGCAGGACAAGACCTTTGACAGGCTTGTTACCCATTTCTATTGGCCCCAGATGCGCAGGAGTGCTGCCACTCACTGCAGGACATGCCAGACTTGCCAGGCAAGTGGAAAGAGTGGGAGGAAGCACAAGGCTCCTCTCCAGCCATTCCCTGTGGTCAGCACCCCCTTTGAACGGGTGGGTATTGATATTGTGGGGCCACTGGACCCCAAGACAGCCATGGGCAACAGGTTTATCCTGGTCTTGGTGGACCATGCCACCCGGTACCCTGAAGCCATCCCTCTGAGAACAGTGACGGCCCCCGTGGTGGGACGGGCACTGATGGGAATTTTCTCACGTGTGGGATTCCCTCAAGAGGTGGTGTCTGACAGAGGTACCAACTTCGTGTCCAAGTACATGAAGTCCCTGTGGCAGGAGTGCGGTGTAACTTACAAGTTCACCATCCTTACCACCCTCAAGGAAATGGGCTGGTTGAGAGATTCAACCGGACCCTCAAGGGCATGATTATGGGTCTGGAAGAACCCATGAGGCGTAAATGGGACGTCCTCTTACCATGCCTGTTGTTTGCATACCGGGAGGTGCCACAGAAGTCTCTAGGGTTCAGTCCCTTTGAGCTCCTCTATGGACACCCGGTGCGAGGACCTCTGAGTTTGGTCAAGGAAGGCTGGGAGCAATCTCCTAGGAAACCTCCCCAGGATGTATACAGTTACATGCTGGCCTTCAGGAACCAGACTAGGCGTTTCAGAGAACTTGCTGAGGCAAATCTGGAAGCCAGCCAGGAGGAGATGAAGCGGTGGTACGACCAGAATGCCACTCTGGTAGAGCTTCAGCCTGGTCAGAAAGTGTGGGTCATGGCCCCTGTGGAGCCTTGTGCGCTCCAGGACAGGTGGACCGGCCCTTTTACGGTGGTGGAGCGCAAGAGTCCCGTTACCTATTTGGTGGACTTGCAGTCTCCCAGGAACCCCTTGCGGGTCCTGCATGTGAACCGCCTGAAGCCCCACTTGGAGAGGTCCCAAGTGGGCATGCTCTTAGCTACAGATGATGGAATGGAGGAGGAGACCGAGCCTCTTCCTGACCTCCTGTCAGCCGGAGAGCAAGATGGATCAGTGGAGGGAGTAAACCTCTCTACCTCCCTGACACCTGAGCAGCAGGGTGACTGTCGCCAACTGTTGGGACAGTTCCCTGACCTGTTCTCCCTGGTTCCCAGTGTCACTCATTGGTGCGTCCATGATGTGGACACTGGGGACAGTCTTCCTGTGAAGCACAAGGCTTACAGGGTGACTGACAGGGTCAGAGCCTGCATCAAGGAGGAGGTCTCCAAGATGTTTGCGCTAGGGGTGATTGAGTCCTCTAACAGCCCTTGGGCCAGCCCAGTGGTCTTGGTTCCAAAGGCTGCCGCGCCTGGTGCCACCCCAGAACTCCGGTTCTGTGTGGACTACAGGGGACTCAATTCCGTCACCAGGACTGACGCCCACCCCATCCCCCGAGCTGATGAGCTCATAGATCGGTTAGGGGCTGCGCGGTACCTCAGCACGTTTGACTTAACGTCTGGGTACTGGCAGATCGCCTTGACTGATGGGGCAAAGAGAGGTCAGCATTCTCCACAGCAGATGGGCACTACCAGTTCCGGGTGATGCCCTTTGGGATGAAGAATGCCCCTGCCACCTTTCAGAGGTTGGTCAACCAGGTGTTGGTTGGACTGGAGGATTTCAGTGCCGCCTACCTGGATGACATCGCAGTGTTCAGTTCCAGTTGGGAAGAACATCTGCGTCACCTCTGGGAAGTGTTGATGGCGCTGCGGAGAGCAGGCCTCACAATCAAGGCGAGTAAGTGCCAGATTGGGCAGGGTTCTGTGGTGTACTTGGGACACCAGGTTGGGAGCGGCCAGGTGGCGCCCCTCCAACCGAAAATTGATACCATTCTGGCTTGGGAGCCCCCAAGACCCAGACAGAGGTGAGAGCCTTCCTAGGACTCACCGGGTATTACCGGAGATTCGTCAAGGGGTATGGCAGCATTGTTGCCCCTTGACAGAGCTGACTTCCAAGAAGCAGCCCAGGAAAGTGATTTGGACTGACACCTGTCAAAAGCTTTTGACACCTTGAAGACTGCCATGTGCACGGCGCCTGTGCTCCAGGCACCCAACTTCTCCAATGAGTTCATTGTTCAGACCGACGCTTCAGAGCATGGTGTAGGGGCTGTTCTATCACAGATCAATGAGGAGGGCCTAGACCAACCTGTAGCCTTCCTCAGTAGGAGGTTACTTCCCGGGAACAGAGATGGAGTGCTATTGAGCGGGAGGCATTTGCTGTGGTCTGGGCACTGAAGAAGCTGAGACCATACCTGTTTGGGACTCACTTCCGGGTTCAGACAGACCACAGGCCCCTCAGATGGTTGATGCAGATGAGGGGTGAGAATCCAAAGCTGTTGAGGTGGTCCATTTCCCTACAGGGGATGGACTTTACGGTGGAACACCGCCCTGGTACAGAACACGCCAATGCTGATGGTCTGTCCAGATTTTTCCGCCTTAGCGATGAGAACTCCCTAGGGGTAGGATAGTTCTCCCCACATTTCAGCTGGAGGGGACACGTGTTAGACCTGGCATCCTTGGCGTGGGTCTCCCTTCCATTTTTTCGTAATGCCTCCACTGTTGCCGATATGTTTTTGCTGGACTAGATGCTCATGGGCACTTTGCCGCTGCTAATCAGTGCCAAAGTGCAAGTGCTCCCTATCGTTAATTGATATATGTATTAGTGACTCCGTGATTGGATGATTGGTTTACTTGTCAGTCCCTAGTACAGTGCACTCAGTGTGCCCAGGGCTTGTAAATCCAATGCCGCTGGTGGGCTTGCAGTACTAGTTGTGCCACCCACAGAAGCGGCTTGTAAAATGTGTCTCAGGCCTGCCATCGCAGAGCCTGTGTGCAGCCTAGGGCTGCCATGTCGACTTGGTGAGTACGCCCACTTACCAGTCCCTAAACCTTCCCTTTACTGCATGTTGGTCACCCCTAAAGTAGGCCCTAGGGCAGGGTGCATTGTAAGTATAAGGTAGGACATGCCCGGGTGTGTGTGGCATGTCCTAATAGTGAATTACAGCCATTTTCGTTTTTCACTATTGCAAGGCTACCTGCTCCCCATAGGCCAGAATGGGCAGACTGACTATTACACCTTATAGTCAGAACTGATCCAGGGAACATGGTAGAAAAACGAATTTAGTATGCCTGAACTCAGGATGATAAAATGCATCTTAGTGAAGTTGGTTTTAACATTCTGTGTTTGAAAATACCACTTTTAGAAAGTGGGTATTTTCTTGCCTAACTATCCAAGCCTGCCTCTGCTAGGTTGTGTATTCCTTGTCTGGAGATTGAGTGACAGGGGCTGGGGGTGGCTACAGGAGACAGGGTGAGTCAGCGCAGGGCTGAATAGAAAGATCTGCATCCAGAGTGGAGGGAGGAGTTGCACCTGGGTCTGAATAGGGCTGTGCCTGCCTTCCACAATGCTGGCTCCACCTCCTGCCGGGCGGCTGAGCACTCTGCCCCACATTCTGAAAGGAAAGAAGGAGTCAGAAAAACAAAGTGCTCCAGGACTGACCAGAATTGGTTTTGGACTAGGCAGAGGCCTCTCTGCCTCCAGAGAACAAAGAGAATCAGGGTATAAGAGGGGCACCCAGACCCCAGGAAAATTAGATCACTTTTGGGAACAAGAAGAAACCTTTGCTGAGGAGCGGAACCAAGAAGAAACTGAGGAGAGACTATCCCTAAGCCTGAAGTGCTGCCTGGGGGATTGGCCTGCAGTGGTTTGCCTGTCTGCCAAAGAAAGGAGAAAGGAACTTTTGCTTTGCTGTGACTTTCATCAACTTGTGAAGGATCTCCAAGGGCTTGGAAGAGAGCTTGCCCCCTGACCGAAGTCCCAGGACCATTGGACTTCACCCCTTTGTGAATTGCTGCTGGAAACTCTGTTTCAGTGGCTACAGAGGTAGGGAGCTGTGACCGACTCTCACGACCGACTCGGTGTCCTGTAAGCACCGCATCGAAGCACCGTCTCCGCCCTGCAACGCACGGCCCTGGTCTCACCGACTCCGTCAACGAGCCGCTGCCTGCACCGCATCGAGGGACAACGCGTCCTGCAACGCCGCTACGCCGAATCGAACTGGTCCGACCGACACGGTCACTGCTGCTGAGTTCGAGTCCTGTGACCGCACCGGAGTTGGGCACTGCTCGCACGCTTTGCGACGCACCGCCCGACTCCGCACCGCTGTCCGGACTGATCGACGCCAGCTCCTGAATCCGGCTCCGTCGCCGCACCGCAACCTGCCAGCACCGCAACGAAGCACCGTCTCGCCCTGCAACGCACGGCCCTGGTCTCACCGACTCCGTCTCGACGACGTCAACGAGCCGCTGCCTGCACCGCATCGAGGGACAACGCGTCCTGCAACGCTTCCATTTTTGCATCGCGACCGCGACGAACAGCCATCCGGCTCGCACGCCCGTGCCTGCCGCTTCAAGTAAAGGTACTGTGACCGAGTCTGTCTACGCTGTGTTGGCCCGTCTCGACGCGGTCAGCTGGATTTGTTAGACTCTGTTTGTTCTCGACACCGCCGTAGCCGGAGGAGGCTACCGACTCGCACAGAACCTTGAATTAAGCCTTTTGATCAGAACTAAGCATTCTTAACAGTATTGTGGATTATTTTTGTCGTTTATGGTCTTGTGATAAATCTATATAAAGTATACCTATTTTTATAAATATATAACCTGTGTGGTGTCCGTTTGTAGTGTTGTCACTTGATTACTGTATGTGTTCACAAATGCTTTACACACTGCCTCTGAACTAAGCCTGTCTGCTCGTGCCAAGCTACCAAGAGGGTGAGCAGGGGTTATTTCAGGAGTGTACCTACTTTCCCTGACTAGACTCAAGGGTCCCTATTTGGACAAAGGTACATACCTCTGCCAACTAGAGACCCCCAAATCTAACACCCCCCAATATTTCTTCTCTCGAAATCGGTGCATCCAGCATCTGGCTAACTTCATCCTCCAAACGAGTGAGATTCATAGTAGTGAGGATGTTCTCTACCTCCTCCAGAGCCAAGGTGGGGCGCCCGGCGTAAACCCCGGCCAAGTGATCCGTCAAAGTATCCAGAATGCCCTGCTGACTATATAGCATGCGGCCGTCCGCAGACTTCATTTGTACTATAGGTGATGTCGGCGTCTCATTACGGATCAATCTCGCTAATAGTGACCCTGAGCGATCCCCTTCCGCGTGCAGGTGCTGCTGATACGCCGTGTAATGGAACTTCTCAAGGCGACATAATGCCGCCAGCAGTTCCTCCCGTGCCTCCCTCCACTCGTTTAGGTGGTCGGGTGCCGCAGGCAACACTCCTTCCAGCTCAGCCAGCCTCTTTTCAGTGAGCTGAATGTCCCTCTCGAGCTGTTTTCGAACCCGAAAAGTAGCACTGAGGCAGAACCCACGTACCACCACTTTCGTAGCCTCCCACTCCATACCTCTTGACGATGCTGAACCCCAATTAATCCTAAAGTAATTAGTGATTTCCTCCTCTAGTTTCCCAGCAAAGGGCGGAACTGTCAGTGACTCTGTTTGAAGTCGCCATGTGGGAATTGCCGTTCTGGGCCGACTCATACTCAAGGTTAAAAGCAGCAGAGAGTGATCCGAGATATACCGTGGAAGGTACGCTATCTCCTCCACCCTGGGCATCAGAGTCTGCAACACTAAAAACTGGTCTAACCTGCTGAATGTATCAGTCGCGGGGGTATGACAGGAAAACACCCGCAAATCCGGGTGCCGAACCCTCCATGCGTCTAGCAGGCCCAATTCCCTCATCACATCTAGCAGCGCCCCAGCCATGCCGGGCTTGGTATTCACCCGGGGAGGTTCGCGATCGAGCGCCCCATCCAGGACACAGTTAACATCCCCCAAAAGGATAATGTCTCCACCCAAATAGGGGGTTGCTGCTGTCAGCACCTCATAAAAAAATGAGTGGGCGTCCGAGTTAGGGGCATACACATTTATCAGGCACAACTCCTGACCGTCCAGCTTACCATGCAGTGCTATGTAGCGTCCCTCGGGGTCCAACACATGATGTAAGTGTTGAAATGGGGTTCCGGGGCCACCTAGATCAACGCCCCCCATGCAAATCCCGAGTATGAAGTGGCATACAGTTGCCCTCGCCACCAGCGCCTGATATACGGCAGCATATCCCCCCAAACATGTGTCTCCTGCAAACCTGCTATTGCAATGTTATATCTCCGTAAATATGCGTAAACCCTCCTACGTTTCTGCAACGCTGCCATTCCCCGTACATTCCATGTAAGAAGTTTCTTTCCCTCATTAGACTTGACTGGTCTGCCATCTGCAACATATCTGGCTCCTCTGACACACTCAGGCCATATCTTCATTGCGAGTCAGGGGACAAAACTGCTTCTCTCATCTCTTGCTGCCTTCCATAGACTCAACCACCAGTATTAGCTTCAGACTGTACAACCTATATCTGACATGGCTCATATATCAGTTTTATTAAAGTTTCCTTGTTGTGGCATATCAAGGGTGCAATGGGCCCTAATGCAAGCAAATACCAGTCTGGTATTAACATATAAAATACGCAAAAGATGATGGGAGGAATGCCTGCAAATAGCCTAACCATTGGCATTCGCTCGGGGTAACATTCCTACCAATCGCTTTTTTGCCCACCATGCCACCTCAGATTAAACCTAGCCATAAGCAAACCAGCCTTGGACCTGCTTAAGTAGCAACTGTCCAAACTGAACTGCCATGCCAGGCCCTGTCAGAACTAGAACACAAGCAACCCTAGCCCAGTTGCGGCCTATATGGGCCTCTTTGGCCAGGTTCGGTTTGGTTCAGGTGGCACATTGAGCACACGACCCATGTCTGGGTATATCCTTGGCCACTTAGGGAGTTACAGCAAACACAGAAAAAGTAATGGAATGAAGGCATTCAAATCGCCTAGCCACTGGCAATCGCTCAGGGCAGCATTCCAACCCAAATTATTTTTGCCCACCATTCCTCCTCAGATTGAACCCAGCCATATGCAGATCAGCCTAGGTCCTGGTGTATGGGGGAGAGATGCTATTCATACCTGGAATGCAAATACCTAGTAAACCACCCAAGGTGATTGCATGGGTACACACACATTTTACAATACTCTCTTTAAGTTTTCCCTTCAAAAGGGAGGAGATGGTTAAATGGCTATCTGGAATAAATTCAGCCATCTCCGATGCACTTGCTAATTTTTACAAAGACATTGTGGGCCTATGTTTCTAACTTGAAGACACACCACTAAGCTAGTGAACTTACCTTTGGAGGGAATAAGTCTGGAAAGCATCGGACGCAAGACTGCTAGGTGAAGCCACCCAGTACATAGAACAAGCAGTGACCATTCCTACAGGAAAGTACAGTAGATGGTCAACAGACCTATCTACATGCTGTCTTTTCTCCTTACGGAACATCGCCTCCAGAAGGTCTATTCAGATGAAAGCTCCAGGAACAGGAACCCTGTCAGAAGGTCGTTCCCTGATTCCTCATTGGCAGCAGGGCACAGTCAACCCCAGATTTTCCCATTATCAAGCTCACACAGCATCCTGTTATTCTGTCTGGAGAAACCAAATTGTACATGAGGTGCAAAGTACAACACAAATCTCCTGAACCTTGGTGACTTCCTGATGTCAGAATTATCACAAAGAATACATGTTGGTACAGAAGGTCAATGTTTTCTCAGCCTGTGAATGAAACATAGATCTGAGTGAACAGGCACTAGATTCACCTCAAGGAGAGCACCTCTTTCTTAGGAAAGGTCAAGGTGTCTGGTTGTGAGGAAATGTTTAAAGGATCACAAGGCAGCTAGTCCATGGATAATAGATAGGCTTTCCTATTTTCAGTTTCTATTTTTGGTAAATTCTGGTGGGGGTTTTTCAGTGTTTTCCAATGTTTCAATACCTTAAAAATCAGTGGTTATCATTGGTTACACATTTTCGTACCATTTAAATCAACAGACACAGGGGCATATTCACAAGGACTTATCGCCGAGTTTTCGCCACCTTAACTCATCAAAAGTGGAGATAGATTTAACGCCCCATTCACAAGCGGGTGCAAACTGGAGACCGCCAGTATTTCCACGATAACTGCCGCAAAACTTATCTCCACGGGTGACACCACCAACTAACCCTAATGAGATGCAGAGTAGGCGTTCCCGTGCAAAAACACACGAAAACACCACTTCCACAACGAACTGCCAGATCTTCGATGCGAACCAAAAACAGGCGATAAGCCGCGGTAGCAGCCGGTATTTAACACCTGCCTTCTGCTGGTGTAAAGCAGGGCGACTACCTGCAGTACGAAAGGGAGCCCAGCACAGAGCCACATCGGAAGACCCACAGATGCCATGGATACAATGATCATGCAGCTCGGAGACCCAAGAGGGCCACAACACCCACCGCCCCCACTCCCAGGCCCCCCCCGGACCTCCCCCTGACAAACACATACCGTGCACAACACAAGAGCCACAAAAAGTGCATGATGTCGCACAATGACAAGAAGAAACACGTGTGGTCAGAAGAACGAGAAACAATCACTCATCATTGAAGTAACAACCAAAAACTTTATTGAAATACAACAAAAAACACCAATGCGGAAGACTCCTGTCGGGTACGTCCGGGACAATCTTGATGTCACAGCCTGGAACATAAAGCACAAAATCAGAACGTGTGTCATGCGCACATCAAAGGAGCGAGACACAGAGAAAGAGAGAAGGAAAGAAAGGCAGAGAGAGAAAGAGAGAGAAAGAAAGAAAGAAAGAAAGGGAGAGGGAGAAGGAGAGAGAGAAATGAAGAGAGGGAGAGGGAGAAGGAGAGAGAGAAATGAAGAGCGGGAGAGAGAGAGAGAGAGAGAGAAGGAAAGGAAGGCAGAGAGAGACAGAGAAGGGAAGGAAGGGAGAGAGAGAGAGAGAGAAGGAAAGGAAGAGAGAGAGAGAGAAAGAAGGAGGGACACTGCCGCCCCCGCGCACCCAGGCACCACTGCTCACCTGCTGCCACCGGTGTGTCTCCAACCAAGTGCCGGTATACACTGCAAGCCACCAGGTCTGCAATCTGTAATCAGGCAAGAGTCAATCATGGCAGAGTCCATCTCACTGCACACGGCAACAATGCCTGTCCGCCCCCGCGCACACATGCAGCCGCAACCTACCCCCTCCAGCCGGCCAGCGCTGGCTGTCCGCCCTTGCGCACCCAGGCCACACTGCTCACCTGCCGCCAACGGTGTGTCCACCAGTGGGCACACCACGTGCCCGTGCAAGCTCCACGCCCCGGTCCCGCCACCATGGCATGCTCCACATCATGCGGACCCGCACCGCGGCCCAGCAGGTCCCACACATGGCGCTGAGTCCTGAGGCATCAATGGCAGAGACCACATCACTGCACACGTCATCATCGTAGGCTGCACACCCGCTCAGCAATTTCGGGGCCACTAACCCTGTGCAACCCCAGTCAGCGCCACATGGTGGTAGGCCCGTGACAGGCGCAAGGCTTCGGGTGCCACTAACCCTGTGCAACCCCAGTCAGCGCCACGTGGTGGTAGGCCCGTGACGGCCGCAAGGCTTCGGGTGCCACTAACCCTATGCAACCGCAGTCAGCGCCACGTGGTGGTAGGCCCGTGACGGCCACAAGGCTTTGGGTGCCAGTAACCCTGTGCAACCCCAGTCAGCGCCACATGGTGGTAGGCCCGTGACAGGCGCAAGGCTTCGGGTGCCACTAACCCTGTGCAACCCCAGTCAGCGCCACGTGGTGGTAGGCCCGTGACGGCCGCAAGGCTTCGGGTGCCACTAACCCTGTGCAACCCCAGTCAGCGCCACGTGGTGGTAGGCCCGTGACGGCCGCAAGGCTTTGGGTGCCAGTAACCCTGTGCAACCCCAGTCAGCGCCACGTGGTGGTAGGCCCGTGATGGCCGCAAGGCCTCGGGTGCCACTAACCCTGTGCGCAACAACTCATGATTGGCCCTTCGTGATTGAGCCCCGTGGAACGTCCGTCATCCTGTCACCTCCGGCAGTAGGGAATGTGACGTTGCCGGCCCCTTAAATTCTCAGGGTCACATGGCCTGTGACGCCTGCGCCGGATGGGTGTGGTGTGTGTGCAAACCTGCCCTCAGGGAGTGGCTGCTACATGCTGACAACTAGACCAATGACCTGCAGACCACTAGTGTGTAAACCTGCGGCATGTGGTTATGTGGCCCCCCCCCTCGGAGCATAAGCGGAGTGGTCTGGCCTGGCGTACGCCGGGCCAGCGCAGGGCTTGCAACAATGACTCGGGGGCGCTGGGCGTGGTTCAGTCCATGTCCGGACAAGGAAGTGTCTAATGCGTGTGTCCCTGTTGTAGTGTCTACGGCACCCGGAACGCAATCGGCAACGTAGCACACTGTGACTGGAATCCCACTAGATGAGCAGCATTGACGTTAGGGGGAATCACTGACCCTACATTCATCCACACATTCATACTTGAATGATGAAAGACATGACACAGCAGTGCGTTTCTGAATGTTTAATGCACATCCAGTGGAGTTTTTCAGCTGGAGCAGTACAGGGCCATGCCAACCCCACTTCACAATATGGGCCCGTGGAGGGCCAGCCAGAGTCCATCGGGGAATGACAAGTACAGCGGAAGAGGAAGAGTACAGTCCGCAGTCTGGTCGCCGTGTCATTGGTCACCAAACAGGATGTGGCAGTCCATGTCGCGGTCCAAGGTGAGTGCCGCAGAGTGTATCGGGGGTCAGTGGAAGGTCATGGGGCCATGTGCGGCACCAAGGAGCAACAGGCCAGGTGGCGGAAATGAATGCTAGTGCCTCCTTCTGATCCCAAAGCCAGCCACGTCCTCGTCCTCGGATGTGTGCCCTGCCCCACCTGTGGGTGGTGCAGTTCCGGCTGCAGCAGTGTGTGCCACTGACACATCAGGGGCCGGAGGTGGATTGTCGGCCGCACTGTGTGGCAGGGACATATCAGTTGCCGGAGTGGAAATGTCTGCCGCACTGTGAGGCACGGACACACCAGGGGGCGGAGATGTGGATGGTGTAGGGGCAGCAGCATTCATCTGCGCCACGCCTTGTGGCAGCAATGCCATGATGAGGACATGCAGGGCATGGTAGATCCCAGCTACATTTCACTGATGTGCAGCGGTGGCTGCCATCCTTTCCGCCTCCATCCGCACCATGTCCTCCATGAGCCTCCGCATGTGTGCCATCTCACGGCTGAGATCGCTGGAGCCACTCTGAGCAGACAGGTGTTCTTGTCTCCGAGTCATGAGTCCAGCGATGTCAGCCAGGGCTCGTTGGAGACCATGGAGCGGCGTGTGGGTGTCCGTTAGGGACTGGACGTGGTCCCTGATGGGACTCAGACACCCATGGATGGCGTCAAGTTTCGTAGCCATGAGGTCGAACCCCACCCGCACCTGCTCAGCCATCTCCCTCTGGACCTCCAACACACGGCGTTGGAAGGCCATGTGTTGTTCGGGGGGGTCTTGGGAGACAGCCGGGGTTGTGGGTGCCTCCTGCTGGGTGGTTTGTGGAGTGGGTGGGGTCTCCTCGATGCAGCTGGGCTGCCCTGGTCCTGGACGTGATTGGCGGATGAGTTCAATGATGTCTTGGAGGGCTTGGGTGTCGATGCTGGTGGTGTCCTCCTCGTCATCAGTGAAGAGTGGCTGGGACTGCTCTGCAGGTGGCGTTGACGGTGCCCCTGCAATGTGAAGGGGAGATGCTGTGTTACAATGTGTCCACATGTATGTGGCCGCATGGTACATGTTCACATTCAGACAGCATGGCAATGTACATTGTGACAGTGGGTAGATCAGGGCCATGATCCAGAGTCATTATGGGTGTGCACTGTGCTCTGCTTGGTTGTGCATGTGTGCCATTGTGGCCATCTCCCCCCGTACCCCCAGTACCTGGTGGTTACTCACCCTGTTGCTATTGTGTTGTGTCATGTCGAGCAGTGTCCGGTGCCCCGACTCCTGCCAAGGTCTCCACACTGATGACTGTCGACACCAGCTCCTCCATGTCATCCAGCTCCAGCTGTGGCGCTGGGCTCCCACCTCCAGTCTGTATTGCTGCCTTCTGGTTGCCTGCGAGTTTCTCCTTGGTCTTGCGCTTGATGTCAATCCATCGCCTCTTGACCTCGTCCATTGACCTCTTGTGCTCTCCGACGGCATTCACCTTGTCCACGATGGACTGCCATAATCCATTTTTGGTGCCCAATGACACTTTGGAGGCAACAAACAGTTGTTGATGGTGTTCTATCACCTCCGTGACCAGGATCCTATTCTCCTGCGGACTGAATTTCGTCTTCCTCTTCTTCTTGTCCTTGCCCTTCCCTGTCACCGAGGTCCCAGGCTGGTCGTCCGGGGTGCTTGTGGGGTTCCGCTCGTCCTCTGTGCCTGCTCCGGCTGCCTCCATGGTGCTTCGGTGTTGGTCATTTTGTGTTTGTGTGTTTTTTCTCCTTTTGTAGTGATTTTCCCGCCTGCCGTGTGTGTATGGCAGGCCTGGCGCTGCTTATCGCTGATTACCTCATCGTGAATGGGCTCATCGCACGTTTTTTGGTGTTGGGGTTTGTGTTTTTGACTCCGTCGCGGTGGTTGTTTCGCGGACATTGGCCGCATTTTCGGAGGACTATCGCATGGTACCGCCGTGTTGTGAATTCCGGGTTAACGGGGTTATTTTCCCGCGATAGACTGCGATGTGTAAAGTTGCGTTAACATTTTCTGGAGATGTTTAGCGCACGCTCTTGTGAATATCCCCCACAGTGTTTTTCTGGTGTTATGGAACATTTTGCTTTTATTATTGCTTGCTTTCTACATTGATTGTGCATGATATATTGACAGTATACGCACTGTGTATATGAGGTCCAAATATATTTTTACAAATCAAACTTATTATAGTACACAATACAATACTTCTTGAGTGAGTCTTTGGTCATGCACGCTCGCTCTTTCCTTCCCATGTAAACTTTTATCTGTGAAAAGGCTCTCTCAACATTGGCACTTGTGACGGGCAAAGCCAAAACAGACAGTACAGAATTTGCTGACTCTGGCCACTGATATAGCTTTCCAGGCCAATTCTGGTGCAGATTGTGATTCTCTGGGAAAGGTTCTGCAGCATATGCATTGAACCAGGTGCATATGACCTCGGAGATCAGATTTGAAGTTGTCAAAAATGAAGCAGCGCTTTTCAAAGTCCAGAGAAAATTCCCCTTTACGGAAGGGATCTAGAACTTGTGCAGAGTATCACAGTGAGGCTTCATTGACTTCAAATGCCATGGTTGATAAAGGGGCATTCATGGCATCTAGGACTGAGAACCACCGGCTAAATGACACAGTTGGGATGACTTTCTTTGATGCACAAATGAGAAATATTTGTATTTTAGTTCCGGCGCATAACGAAACAGTGCACCAGAATGGACTTCAAAGTCAATAGCATTCTTCATTAACTCTGAAGATTGTAAATATGTTTTCAGCATACCATCTAGCAAGTGGCAAGGATCCCTTGCAGGTATCGATTTAAACAGGTCATCACACAACTTTTTCATATACGTAGCTGAATCATTGCAAATACAAACAATATCACTTGAATTTGGTAAGAACTTTTTTGCAACAGCATTCCAAGTGACACGGCGGTCCATGATTTCCAAAAGCCTGGAATCATGTTTTCACCACTATCCCAGATGCTTGGTGACAGCTAGGGGTGGGTGAAGAATTCCGCTCCGTCAGCTGAGTTTGCGGAGTTTTGCCCACTCCGCGCTCCATGCAGAGCGCGGAGTTCCAAAAACTCAGCGGAGTGACGGGGAGCAGAGTTTTTTCTCTCGAGCACCTCGCCAACTTTAAGTTGGTAAGCGCTCGTGAGAAAAAATCATGCGCTAGACCTCCTCCCAGCGAGATTTCTAAACTCAGGCGGTCGCGGCAGGTAACGACTTCTCACATCGAGAAATCTGCTGCTCGCGTTGAAGCTGCCGCTCGAATAGAATGTCTACTCGGGTGGCAGAATGCGGCAGCACCCTCTGGTGCAACGCATAGTGCCGTTCCCGCTGATTTTACAGTGTGTGACAAACTCCCAAAGTAAGTACGAGCAGCGCGACTTAACAGACTCCGCCACTGGCATATCGCCGCAGCTGAGTTTTCCAGCATTTTTGCTGAGTTCTGTGGAGTAAAACTCCACAAATTCTGCCTAGGACTAGTGACAGCACTCTTTTCACATATACCTGTCACTACACCTTGCAATGAATGTTTAAGCCTGGGGTGTTTGCCAATTCACCTACTATCAATACTGACTCGCTAAAAAAGGGGGTTGATGTATCAAAGGGTTTCACCCATTCTTTGTCTGTGGGTAAATGTGATGCTACATATTAGGAAAGATTCTTATGAAACCAGCCATTTTACCTATCAGTGAAAGAATCAAACCTAGCCAAAATATCAAATATGATTTTGATATTTCCTGATTCTCTACAGTTTATAAATAATTAAATATTTGACTATTACGTTGCTCATTACTTTGCCACAAAGCCTTGCCTGCCACTGCGGACTGCCATAGCGGTTGGCCAGTTTCTTTCCGGTCCCGCGAGGGAGACCAGACCGGACTACACCCCCCAGGAGTCTTCGCGGCGTGCACGCCACCAACGTTGCAGAGAGCGCCAGGAGGAGCTTAAATAGCGGCTGGGGCACCCGCAGCGCGGGAGCCTTTGATCATTACATTGCTCATTACTTTGCCACAAAGCCTTGCCTGCCACTGCGGACTGCCATAGCAGTTGGCCAGTTTCTTTCCGGTCCCGCGAGGGAGACCAGACCGGACTACACCCCCCAGGAGTCTTCACGGCGCGCACGCCGCCAACGTTGCGGAGAGCGCCATGAGGCGCTTAAATAGCGGCTGGGGCTCCCGCAGCGCGGGACGCGCGTGGGTGTGCCAGGGCCAAGGGCGGGCCCATCCGCGCCCGTCAGAGCCCGGAAGAGGCTGGACTGGGCACACCCTCTGACGCCTGAGCCGGGATATAGGAGCCGCACACCTAAGGTACTGTTCATCAATATACAGCGCTGTATTCGCTAACATTTAATACTCAATGGCTAAACGGTTGGGGAAACGCAAGGACGCACATATGACTGCAGGGGGGAAACGTGGGGACCCTCGATGCCTTCCTAACAAGGGCTGAGTCGGTGTTGACTCATGAAATACAGCGCACTGAAAAAAGACTTTCCCTGGATACTTTTGCCACCCAAAAAAGATGCTCTTTAGGATGCATAAGCAGGGCTAAATCCCCCGTAACCGCCCAAACATCTGTTGTGTGGCTGCTTGAGGAGCCTGTAAACGCGGAGAACCCCGGGGGGTCAGCTGATTTATCGTTATTGCCAGCAGATACCGACTTGTTAATTTCAGCAGATCCCATCTGTTTGGTCACGGCATCATTGGGGGGTGATGCCCTGTCAGAGCAAGCGGCATCCTCTTCGTCAGCAGTTTTGACCACCACGCCCCTCGCATCTGCGGTCCCCACATGAACACTATCGTCCCCAGACCCCGTGACCAGTGCGGTTACCACCAGATCCAAAAAGCATCTAAGGGCTAGCCCAAGGGGCAGCATGGCAGGATCATCACTAACATTTAATAGTGAACCACCGGCAAAACGGAGCAGGCGCGGTGCCTCCCAAAAGCTTCAGCAAAAGCCTAAATCAAAGCAGCAGCTGCCCAAACTACGTAACCAAGAACTTACGGTCCCTGAAGGCACACAAGGGTCAACAAAAAACTTTATGCTGCACGGCACACCCTCTAGCCCAATGATTCCCGATGGTAGTAATGATCAGTGGAAAAAACTTGAGACTTTGGTTTCTGTACTTTTGGACCCTATATTATGTAAGTTACGGACAATCGAGGAGAAACTGTTGCTGATTGAACAGTTAAATAATGCCCCATTTAACACAGGGGTTTGTCGTTGTAATAGTCCTGATATCCCAGACCAACAACCACATGTACCATCTGTTGCCCAGAAGGTCCAGGAAGAGGGAGGGCCCGTGAGAGGGAAACCAATACCATCATTGGCATCCTCAACGGGGCTTGACCCTCGAGTAGACAGGGCTGACATGGTATCCCACATCCCTCAACTCAACCCTGTAGCAACATGCCCCAAGGTACACTTTAGGAACCCGGGGGCAAGGGAAGCAAGGACAGTGGAGGCAGGGACCGAGAAGGGGCAACAGGAGAGCGGTCAAAGGACCACGAGGGAGCGTATAGTACACCATCAATACATGAGAGGGGAAAACACTCTAGCCGCCCCCAATAGTTGTGAGCTTCCAATAATAGATCTCCCTCCAGCTAGCTGCCCATATACAGTGGTCTTGATAGGTGTGCCAGGACTTAATAACACACACGAGGAATCCACTGTACAGCTAATCAATAAAGTGGCGCACTGGTTGTGCAAATATGCTAGATTTAATATCAAAGAGCACCGGCACATTCTTATGGCCAGGAGGGTCTCATGGTTTGGCAAGTCGAGGAAAGTTTTTCCAGGAGACAGCGTAATTGTTACGTTTAGATACCCCCGAATTAGCGCATAGGATCCTCTCCCAGTCAGCTGGCTTATTTGTTTTAGAGTCCGGCATTAAACCACTGCCTTTGGGCTTTTTCTATAGGCCGATGCCCTGTTTTAATTCTTTACAACGTTATGCAGGACAGGAGGAGGGAACTGGGGGGGTGGTGGGCCTGTGGCTCTAAGTAACGCATTTGCCCCCTTGAATGATCTGAGTGACATCGACTGACTACACCATAGGGAGGATGTGGTTAGAGCTAGTGATATTCCTTTGGCTAACACTGGTTTAGTAAAGAGGGGAGAGGAACTCCACCTAGGGATAATACCACAAACCCCAAAGGAGTGTAGGGAGTCTTGCATTCCGGGGACAAATTGCATAGACATGCCCACCATTCTGCAGTGTAGTCCCGGGCTGGTTGACCCTCGCCCAGGGTGCACCGGGGGGGGGGACATAAAAATAATTTCATGGAATATAGCAGGATTGTCTAATAAATTTGGGGAGGAGCAATGGCTTATTTATATCAGGAAGTTCCGCGTAATATGCCTGCAGGAAACATGGGAGACAAGTAAAACAATTTTCATCGAAGGATATAAAACCTTCTTTTGCCCAGCAGTCAGATCGGTCTCCGGCAGAGCTAAGGGGGGCTTAATCATGTTCATAGATCTGAGTATTCAGGGAAGCTGGAATAACCTGGCCTGGGACTCAAATGTGGCCCAAGGACTTAAATTTTCGAATAACACCTATAGGGTAGTTTTAATAAACTTTTATAATGCAATGCCAAATGTGCCGGGCCGGAGTGGTCTCCAAGAATTAAATACAAGGTTGGAGCATACACGAGAGAAAGGGTTGGCGCATTCACAACTGATCGTAGTTGGTGATTTTAACTGTCACCTGTGTCCACATCTGAGGGCGGCTCAGGGTGATTGGTCATCCTGTCCGTTAAGGAAGGGTCCGCATTTGGAGCACACCCAGGAGGGGAGGGAACTGACTGGTATTTTATACACCTATGGGTTAATCCACACGATGGATATGATCGACAAGAACAAGGGTATCCCGGCACCTCCTACATTTAAAGGAAGAGGATGCCACTTGTATATTGATTTCATCTTTGTTTCCTCTATACTGGAAAGATGCATATCAAACTTTAATATCCAATATAGGTGTTTAGTGATCATAATCCACTTATTTTGTCGCTTGCAGTTCAGCACCACCCCCAAGCACTAAACAGATGGGCAGGGGGCTCGACGATCGCTGTGACGGACCAAGGCAGAAGGTTGCGATGGGCCCAGGTTGACTCTCTTGCTTTTAATGTTTCCCTGTTTGATAGAGGCAAGCAGGAAATTTTGAAATGTCTAGATTTAGGAGTGCAAGGTGCCGAATTAATAGATGCTTTTAGGAAAATCGCAAGTTTGGTGGATAGCTTACTGAGGTCCTCAACACATGTGCACAGTGTGGGGGCACCTAGGTGGTTTGATAGCCATTGCTCTCGGGCCTTAAGAGAGCTAAAAGTGGCACTCAAGCAGATACCGAGGGACAGGGTGCGGGTGGCGGCTTTCCGCTTAAATTACAAGCAAGCCGTCAAAGGACGAAAGGGTCAACTACAGCGTAAAGCCTGGGAGGACCTTATGGAGGCGGCGGAACGGAAGGACTCTACCCTCTTTTGGAGAGTAATTAACAACCCTTGTTTTAAGGATCTGAATAAGCCGGGGTTAAGTAATAACATTCCACCTGAGCAATGGCAGCAGCATTTCCAGGGTTTGTATAACCATGTACATAGTATGGAAGAGCCACAGATCCCGCCCCCAACACCAGATTCTAACTTGTTGACCTTCTCTTTGGATGAAGTGAGTTTAGGAATCGAATGTCTGACGAGCAACAAGGCTCCGGGCCCAGATGGGATTCCACCAGTCCTCCTTCGCTGCAATACGGCGGTATGGGCCCCACTTTTAACCAGGGTACTAAATGCGGCAATAAACTCAGCAATGCCAGCATCCTGGTCTTCTGCCGTTATTGTGCCTATTTTCAAGAAAGGCGATAGGGACAGCCCACACTGTTATCGCCCCATATCGTTGATTGATGCCTCAGCAAAGGTTTTAGGACGGGTGATCTTAAACAGGTTGATGGAATGGGCAGAGGCCAAACAAATCATTACGCATGTCCAATATGGGTTTCGACCCGGGAAATCTACCACAGATCAATGCCTCAACCTGTACCTCATTAGCGCAAAATATACAGTAGCTAAGGCAGGGGCATTGTACATAGCTTTTATAGACCTCACTGCGGCCTTTGACCGTGTGAATCGACGTAAACTGTGGGTACTCATGGGCGAACTCGGGGTGGACCCGGAAATAATGAATATTCTTCAATCATTACATCTTAACACCACAGCGGCTGTCAGATATACTCAGGAAGGGAAGATCACGGATTATTTCAAGTGCTCAAGTGGGGTTAGACAGGGATGTATACTAGCGCCATTCCTGTTTACCTTATATATCAACGGCCTAGATCACACCTTGACCGCCATTAAAGCAGATCCCCCGAGGGTAGGCGCAAGAGCAGTTCCGGTTCTGCTTTACGCAGATGACGCAGTGCTCCTTGCCTGCACCCCAAATGGCTTGCAGCTCTTAATTGATGGCTTTGTGACGTTCATGGAAAATCTGGATATGTCCCCTAACCTCACAAAATCATATATTATGGAAATGGGGAAGAAGACAAACAAATCCTACAAGTACACCATAGGCTCACATACCCTAGGGAAAGTCCCAGCCTTCGCATATTTGGGCATGTTTTTTGACGGGCACTTGAATTTTAAACATTTATTGGATGAAAAGTGCCTGGCCTTGACCAGGTCTACAGGGTCTATTGCAAATTTTGCACAAAGGCTAGGATGTTGGACCCCGGGCACTATATTAAAGTTATATAATTCAATTTGTTGCTCCAAGGTCTTATATGGAAGCGAGGTGTGAGGTTTCGTGAAGGCTAATAATTTGCAAAGGGAAGAGAACAAATATCTTAGGCGCTTACTGAAGGTCCCTCACAGTGCCCCGACATTCAGCGTTCACGAAGAATTGGGGGTTAAATAAATTTCTGATCTGGTGGCAGTAAAACCCCTACTTTGTTGGTTGAAGGTTTGGTCAAATGTAGAGGTGGGGTTTACGCGGCTGGTAATCCAGGACTGTCTCTCCTTGGACTACGCGATGAAGATTCCCTGGATAAAATGTCAGGGACTCATTTCTCAAACTAGGGCGGGTAGACCTGTTCACCAAACCGGACAAAATGAGGACTCAGGATAAGGCAGATACCAAAGGCTTGTACTTTAAGTTCGTCATGGCACAACGTGAAGAGACCGAATTCGCTAAACAGAGGGTGAGAGACCATATATTGGTCAAAACAACCCAGGGGGTAGAACCATATTTAACACTAATGACGAGTGCACATGACAGATTTTTAATCACCCGTTTTAGATTAAATCTTATTCATCATTTATTGGCGGTACCGGCAGGTTTTATAATGAACTCAGAAGAAAGAGGGCCCTGTGGCTGCGACAATAGGTCTCCACAGGACACCCTACATCAAGTCCTACTGTGCCTGTATTACGCTTATCCTAGACAAAAGTTCCTGAAAGGCCTATTGAGAAAAGCCAGATTTAGGCAGGCACGTGTAGCTTTACTGTTTTTAAAATTGTCATCAGATGTTTTTACACTCTTCTGTGTGTCCAATTTTATAAGAGCTGCCCTAAAGTTAAGAACCGCGAGGGGGGGACTGAAGCTTAGTGGCTTCACTGCCATTTCCCTGCACTATTCAGTGTTAATTGTAACAGTAGACTAGTTATGTCTACATTTATTTTAAAACAATATCTTATTTGTGTCGAAATGGGGATGAATTGGTAGTCATAATTAGTCGTACAGGAGGATGAATTAAAGTATATATCATGTATATTGTAACCCTTTTTATAACATGTTTTTGTGAACTGAGTAATTATTGTAATCAATGTATCTTTTATGGTTATATTTTTATATGCCGAACAAAGATAATAAATTTGAATTTCTTTTTCGGTGGGGTTTTATCAGTTAATTTAGGTTTAAACCTAAAACAGGATAGCTTAATCATAGACGAATGGAGATAGAACAATGACTTATGCATATGCATTAACCTCTGCACATTTACTAGCTGAAAAATATTGGAGCAGTACATGATGCCAATGGACAAAACTTACCAAGGGAAGACATACTACGACCCCCAGAACCCTCTTATGGTCAAAGTCTACCCAAATGACTGTATTTTTTTTTTTTTTTAACACACTTTATTAGTCACCAAGCCAACATTGCAGCGAAATCATTTCAGTACATACGGCTTTTTTTCTTTTATCTGGCGTCTCACGCATTAACTGTCCGACATTACATCTTATTGACCAAGCATCCTGACTACAGTGAGTCAACTGACAAACCTCGCCCTCAGGGGTATAAAGCCGGGGTTTTCCCAGTCCCGGAGGACAGTAGTACGCCCAGAGTAGCCACTCGTAGCTGGTTTCCAATATTAACCAAACATTATAACAATTAAAACTACCCCCTACCCACCCACCTCCCTCCCTCCTGGTCTGTCATTACTGTTGCGGTTTGTGACCCAGTGTGGTGCTCTGCATGGGAATTGTTGCACTAAATTGCTTATGTCCGGTAAGCTCTTATCTATGGTGTGAGGCTAGGAAGGTCGGGCACGGTATCCAATTGTTTAAAACTTTCTAACAAGATATCCCAGTCCATTGAAATAGGACGTTTTCGTAACCCCCTGTCCTCTTCTCTTCGAAGTGTCGCGCTCTCAGCTCCCCCCCACTGTACCATGTCTTTCTGCCATGAGGTTAGCAGCGGACTTCTAGGGGATTTCCACCTCATAGTGATTGCTCTTATAGTCAGTACTAAAGCAAGGTCTAGG
Source organism: Calotriton arnoldi (assembly GCA_963921515.1). Taxonomy (NCBI): domain Eukaryota; kingdom Metazoa; phylum Chordata; class Amphibia; order Caudata; family Salamandridae; genus Calotriton; species Calotriton arnoldi. Next base: position 49,288 of record CAWUFW010005148.1, read on the forward strand.
AACCGCAACTGTACCTTCTGTGCTGTACTGCGCTTACGTAGACCCATGAGGCACTCCAAGATATTGTTCTGGACCAGTAGATGTGTCACCTCCTGGAGTGACTGTCGCACTCCATCCCAGTAATCTCCCAATCTTGGGCACCCCCACAACATATGAAGGAAGTTTGCCTCGTCTCTCTGACATCGGGGGCAGCTGTGCTGCGCCTCTGGATACATCCGATGGATTTTCTGTGGGGTTAAATAAGACCTGTGTAGTAACATTGTTTGGATGAATTTAAGTTTGGCATTCCGGGATACTCGTTTGGGATGTTCGAGCATGGTTGCCCAGGCTTTATCAGTAATTTCAGTGCCTGCATCAGTCTCCCATTGCATTCTAAGCTCCGTAAGAGCTATAGCTGTATGTGCCCTAATACCCGTGTATAGCCATTTGACCAGGTGGCCGCCTTCCCCCATAAGATAGAGTAAATGAACTAATTCGTGTTGTGGAGGTTCCCTACGCTGCGGTGCCCATGCCCTCTTAATATAGTATGTTACCGTTGCATCTGTTAGATATAGCCGATCGGATGCCCCGGTGTTCTGGACAAATGTTGCATGATCAAGAAGGCTGCCATCCCCAAAGAACTGTCCCACTTCCTCCACTCCCGTTTCCATCCAGACTTGGAGTTTGGCCTTGGTTAGCACTCCCCCAGATGTGGGAATACCCAGTACCGGAATGTTAGGTGCATACGGTGTCGCTCCCGAGGTATATGATAGAGCCCTTTTCCAGCAGTGTAAAGCAGTCGTGAGTAAGGGGGGTCCCCCTGCCGGCAGTTTGGTTTTTGGCAATAATAAGGTGTGTAATTTCCCTCGATCTATGTCCCGAGGTGTATAACCTATTTCTTGTAAATTCCTGCTCGCTGTCCAGCGGGAGAGCCACTGAAGTTGGCAGGCGTAGTAATAGGCCCTAAAGTCAGGGACTCCAAGTCCTCCCTTAGTAGACTCCAATTGGAGTTTCCGGAGGCTCAGTCTCCGGCGACCCTTTCCCCATATAAGGTCTAGAAGGATCGTGTTCAAGGTGCTGAAAATGGAGTGTGGGATCACCAGTGGCAAATTGACGAAGTAGTACAATAGACGGGGCAACACCACCATCTTGGATATTGCAATGCGTCCCATCACCGAGAGCGGTAGCGAGTTCCAGAATGTCACACTGGAGCAAAGTGCCGTGATGGCCTTCATCAGGTTACCCTCCAACTGGTCTGCCTGCGTTTTATATACTTGTATCCCCAAGTATTTGAAGGTAGTGTGTGCTACTGGAAGGGAATAGGGGCCGAAATGTATCAAATCCGGGTGAGTGCCATCCTGGAAATAATAGGCATTGGACTTCTGCGGGTTAATCGCCAGGCCTGAAATGTGTTCAAATTTAGAAAATATAGTGGGAAGAGGTGCCGCAGCAGCGTTTAAGTCCCTCAGGAACAGCAGGATGTCGTCCGCATAAATAGAAATGAAGTGCGCATTGCCATCCATTGGTATTCCTAGGTGATCTGTTGATTGTCTCAAGGCTATCGCTAGGGGTTCTAGCGCTAGTACAAACAGCAAGGGGGATAGCGGGCACCCCTGCCTGGTACCCCTGTGTATCGTGTATTCCCCAGAGATGTGATGTCCTGTACGCGCTCTAGCAGTTGGGGAGGTATATAGCAGACGTATCCAGTTTAGATACTCACTAGGAAAACTGAAACGATGTAACGCAGCGAACATATAATCCCACGTTATGGAATCGAAGGCCTGCTTTAAGTCCAACGCCAGACATCCTGCATAGGGGTATGCCGCCGGAGTAGATGACATGATATAATGCAATCGCCTAGTGTTGAGGGATGTGCTCCGATTCGGTAAAAAGCCGCATTGATCACTATGTATGAGGGTAGGTAAATGAGGTTGTATGCGGTTAGCTAAGGCCTTGCTCAGAATTTTGTATTCAGTGGCCAGTAAGGATAGGGGCCTATAATTAGCAAGATCTGTACTATCGCGCCCCGGTTTAAGCAGCGAAACAACCAACGCCTGCATGGTGGATTGTGGTAGGTGTCCAATCTCCAATGCTGACCTATAGACTTCCTCCAATTTAGGAACCAGGGTTTCCGAATAAGTTGCATAGAATTCTATAGGCAGGCCATCAAGGCCGGGTGCTTTATGACGGTTAAGGCCTTTGATCGCCGCCCTAATCTCCTGTTGTGTTATAGGGCCTTTGAGTTCCTTTTGTATGCCCTAGGCAAGGAGGGGACCGGCAAGGTTTGAAAGAAGTCAGCTATCTGTTGATCATTCACGTGTGGTGGGACCGCATATAATTTACTAAGGTACTCGCAGAACGCTTTGTTTATTTCGAGTTGTGAATGTACTGAGCCCTGCTCAGGTGTTATGATGTGAGTAATGACTGGTGGTTCCGGTCTGTCGCGCACTATAAGAGCTAGTAATGTCCCAGCCTTATCTGCATCAACATGCTTCAGCTGTGTAAAAGCCCTATGATCGATAACCCGCAGAGTTTCCAGAACATCGGCATGGTCAATACGGGCATCTTGTAGGGCTTCCCGTTTTGCCGGGTCCGTTACCGCTTCTGGCTCTAACGAGGTCATCAGATTTTCTACCTTAATCAGGCGCTGATGTATCTCTTGCCTAGCCCCCACCACCTGTCCTATAGTGGCTCCCCTTGTCACTACTTTAAACGCATCCTGTAGGAAGGTGGAATCTGACTATATGGTTGCCCCCACTTTTTTTATGGTGTTTTGCTGGTTTATGACTTAGTTGGACTGGGACCCTGCTATTCAGGGCCCCAGTCTATCTGCTCTCTCTAAATGACATGGAGTGCACTCTAGGTGCACTAGTGATTGGATACTGTGGTGCCTTATGAGTCCCTAGTATATGGTACCTTAGGTGCCAAGGGCATAGGTACTTCACAGGCCTACCAGGGGCTGCAGCATGTATTATGCCACCCTGGGAAGCAGACTAAATCTGACACCACAGGCCTGCTACTGCAGCCTGGGTGAGGTGGTGCTAGCACCCCTCACTGAGATATAGGTTTCCTATATCTCTCCTGCACACACATATAAACCTATCAGTCACCCCTATGGCAGGCCCTATCAATCCTGAGGGCAGGGTGCTTGGCTTCTATGTGAGGGGTGCCTCTGCCTGAGCAGGGCCCCTCTGCAGTTCTCAGAGTCCATTCTCTGGTGCTGTTTGTGGATGCGGTTAAACCATATACTCTTAAGTGCATTATATCCTCGCGGTAAATGCTAACTTTGGAATGGCTGCATCAAAACATGTCGTGTTTGGTGTCAAACATCTTGGAATACTACCCCCCGCCAATCTTGGCGGCGGGGGTAGCATTCCACCCTTCTAGAGGGATAAGACATGTACCTGCTGTGGAAACGCGGTAGAATCCTAAAGAGCCCTGGCATCACAAAATGGATGCCACCAGTCACAGACACTGGGCTGCCCTCCTGCTGATGACCGAAACTCACAGTGGAGGAAGCCCAACAATAGGCATCCTGTCACAGGGAGGTGTAACCACCTTCCAGACAGGGTTTAGTGTATTGGGGCTGGGTGGGTGCACTCTTAGAGTGCTTTGAAGTCCTGCACTGGGGAGCAGAAGGCTCCTCTGTGCATATGCCAGTTCAAACCAGCTCAGGGGCTACCTGCCCCTGCTCTGGCGCGAAACTGGACAAAGGGAAGTGGGTGTAGCCACCCCTCCCTTGACCCTCCCATAGGTGGGGTCATAGAGCTAGTCCATCCCCTCTTTTTAGTATAAGAGGGGGAACCTTGCCATTGCAAAGCAGATAACCCCTGGACGACGCTCTACAGAAGAATCCTGGCCCTTCGACGTTCCACTACCTTTGGAAGACAGAAGAATCTCCCTTGGAGTCAAGGAGTGACTCCCTGCTTGGCAGGCACCAAAAACGACAACGACGGTCGCAAACTACGCCGCTCCCGCCGGAGTCCGAAGTCCCTGGAGCCCAAGAAGTGGATTTCCTGACTTCTCCAAGGCCATCGTGAGTCCCCAGCGAAGCTGAGGCAAGTGGACCCCACGAGTAACGAGGAACCGCGACCCCTGGGTACCGTGCACTATTGTCAAGTGCAACCCCTTCACAACGTTCTACGAACTTGTGCTTTGGACCACGTGTGGTCCCGACCTCCAGCAGGAATCCCTCCGAAGATCAGAGGCCTACACCGTCCCGAGTGACCGTGGGCCCCTGTTGAGTGATTCCGCCCGAGGTGTCTTCGCGATCCCTTGCCCGCCGGCTTGTGGGTCCCCAGAAGACTTCTTAAAGAAACCAAAGGGCTCCCTGGTTGCTCCAGGCCTGCCCTGACTTACCCTCGCGGGGTGAGTCCCTCAGACCTTGCTGGTCTGCGCCATCGACTTTTCTTCATCTCCCCGAGACTTGCGCCTGCCAAGGCTTGTTGGCTCCAATCGAGTTGCCGACACCGCAGTCAGCTGCAGACGTCGAGGGACCCACCGAATCCAGCTCCTGGTCATCGTCGACACCTCCTGGACCATGTGGCTGAAGAGTCAAGGCACCCGCAACCGACCTGAATCAACCGACGACGGTGGGCATCCATATTCCTTGCCCCGGGTCACTGCCAAGTGACTTTGAACACTGTCCCCTCTGCTTTCAGGTCATCCTTCTTCAGAATCCAGGCTTGGATTCCACCGGACACTTCTTCAGCTCCCGCAAGCAGCAAGTCTTCTTTGTTCGCCATTGAAAACGACGCCGCGACCCGACACCAAAGGACACCTGTGCACCCGGCTTCCCTGGGTGAGGTAACTCCAGCACTACGGTGCTCCTGTGGGTGTGGGCCCTAGAACTACTTACCCTGTAAGTGACTTGCTTGTAGGTTCTCCCGAAGTATCCTAAAACTCTTTATTTCCAACCGCGACTTGCCCCATTGAAGTTAACGGCGATCCGCGCCTGTGTATCCACACTGCACGCGTCCCCCGTGGGTCCTTTACTTACCTGCCTTGGGTGGTTTTGTGAGGCCCCAGCACTTCTGAAGGCCCTAGGCCTTGTCTCCCTGCAAGTCGTTGTTTCTAAGTCTCTTACTTAGTATATGGTCTGGTACGCCCCTAGGGCCCCAGCCATATTTTGTGCTTAACTTATTGTGAAACGTTGATTTGTGCATATGTTTGTCTTCTAATCTCATAAAGAGATTAGTAGAGAGTTATTTAGAAATAAATACATATATATTTGATATATATACCTGTGTGGTGTCTTTTCATTTGGTGATTCAAGAGATTATATGGTAAAACAAGCTGCTTTACATTCCTCCGAGACTTAGCCTGAAGGCTGCTCTCCACAGCTACCACTAGGATAGCTTTCTTTAAAAGGTTGTCTTAAACCTATCTACCATAAGAGTCGATTTGCCCTGGTGCAAGGTGTCCACTTTAATTAGTGAACAGCATATACCAGGCCAACTTCTCACATTGGTGGGCAGCGTGTGGGATTCCAGCTTGCCATTGTTTTACCAGAAAATCTCTATTTGAATTACTAACTGAAAACCATTATAGGTACTCAAGGTACATATAAAGTCAAGCTTAGTATCAATAAGTTCTACTGAACTTAGAGCTGTGTGCCAAGGGATAGCACACCCTTTCCACAGCTCAAGCTAGGATCAGTAGGCCACAAACTAGTGTAGGTAGTACAACACTGCACAACACTAGAATGTCCTTAAAGGGTGGACCCAGTGGATCCACTCAGCCTCAGTATAAGGACATGGCTTTCTCTGACTTGAGAGCCATGTGTGTTGACAGACACCTGAGGCAAGGACAGAGTCCCTCAACACTACACCTGATAGATCTGCTGACAGCAGATGACCTTAGATTGGCTCTAGGAGCTAAAGGGTCTGAATCAGTGGGTGGGTCAGTCATAGTATCTGGGTCAGATGATGAAAATCAGAATGACCAAGACTCTGTGATTGAAGGGCCAGGCTTCAAGGGGCCTGAAAAGGACAGAGGAATTCTCCCTAAGAGAACTGACAGAGAGGAGGAGAGGCACAGATCCCCTTCCAGGGAATCTGACCACTCTTATCACTCTGGCAGAGAATTTGTCCAGCAGAGGAGCTCATACTTTTCCTTAAGAGAGACCTCCTCTGAGAGAAGGTGCAAACTGCTCCAGTATGAGGAAGCCAAAGTGGCCCTCAGAACCAAGCAGTTGGCACTGGATAGGGAAGCCCTGGAGATCCAGAGAGCTTCTAGAAGAGAGGGGTTAGAACCCCTGGTGGCAGCAACAGTGTCCCTAGAGGCAGAGAATATATTCCTGACCATAGGAACCTGAGCAAGGTTGTTCCTCCCTACCAGAGTGGGGATGATATCCACAAGTGGATAACTGCTATGGAGAGGGCCTGTAGAGTACAGCAGGTCCCCCAAAAGCAGTGGGCAGCAATCTTGTGGCTCTCCTTTTCAGATAAAGGTAGAGACAAGCTCCTCACTGTTAGAGAAGAGGATGCTGATAATTATGAAGTCCTGAAGAGTGCACTGATAGATGGGTTTGGCTTAACCACTGAGCAGTACAGGTTGAAGTTCAGAGATACCCAGAAGGCACAGACTCAGGACTGGACTGACTTTGTAGATTGTGCATCCAAGGCTCTGGAGGGTTGGCTGGTTGGCAGTAGGGTTACTGATTTCAAAGGATTTTATAATCTAATGATGAGAGAACAGATCCTTAATAATTGTCAAAACCAGCTTTTACACCAGTACCTGGTGGACTCTGATCTGACCTCTCCCCAAGAATTGGGAAAGAAGGCAGACAAATGGGTCAGAACCAGGAGTAAGGCCTAAGAATCAGGGTGGTGACCACAAGAAAGATTCTACCAAGTCCCAAGAGAAAGGTGGGGATAAATCCAAGGATAAGTCCACTACAGGGCCCCAAAATTCCTCTTCTGGGGGTGGGTCCCAAACTCCTTCCTCTCCTGAAAAGAAACCCTATTGCCATGTCTGTAAAAAGCCTGGGCACTGGAAATCTGATCCCAGTTGTCCCAGGATTGGCAATAAAGAAAATGTTCCTCCAACAACTACTACCACCCCTCCTGGTACTACCAGTAGTAATCCTCCAGTTGGGAGTAGTGCACCCAAAAAGTTAGGTGCTTTTGCAAGAGGAACAGAGGTGGGCCCTAGTTCAGACAGGACCCCCTCAACAGACTCCTCAGATTCTGATGGTGGTATAGGATTTGCCACCTTTACCGTGGGTCCCACAGCATTGGGCAGGTACAGACTGGAGCCAATAATTAATGGTCAGAAAGCTGTGGCATTTAGGGACACAGGGGCTAGTGTCACCATGGTGGCAGGGAAACTAGTCCCCCTCACCAGCTTTTACCTGAGTTTAAATACCAGGTGACCAACATTGATGGTGTCAGAACAGAGCACCCCATGGCCATAGTCAATCTCAGCTGGGAGGGGGTCACAGGCCCAAAAAGAGTGGCAGTGTCCCCAACCTTACCTGTAGATTGCCTGATGGGCAATGATCTGGAAATTTCAGCCTGGGCTGAAATTGAACACCAAACCCATCTGAGGATGTTGGGTGTCCCTGTAAAGGTTAGTGGGGCTGTGATGGCCACAGCCCCAGCCCAAGATTTTGGAGAGATGGAGCCTGGAAGAATGGCCCACTCTCCCCCAGAAGAGAGCACAAGGGTTGAAGAAAAGTCTTCTTCCCTCCAGACAGTAGGTAAGGGTCAGCCTCCTCAGGGAACTGACCCTCCCCTAGTGAAGGAACTGCCACAGAGGTAGTCAGGCCTGGCCTGGCCCCACCCCTGATGGCAGAGGACCCTTCCAAGGTGGTACCCAGTCTGGAGCAGGTAAACTGCCCCTCTCTACCCTGCCTCAGTCAGCCCAGGGCTGCAGAGGTCAGGGAGGTCAGTGGACCCCCGGGGCCCCCTGTCCAGAGGAACCCCCATCAGCAGATTAGGGGCACCCAGTCTAGTAGCCCTAGCCAGGTGAAAATTCCTCAACCCACTGAGGGATCCCCCATACCTTTATGTAGGGACCACCCCCAGAAGGACTCTGTTAGGCAAGGGCAAACCTGGAACCAAAAGGTTCCAAACATGCCATGTCCCTCCAGTGTTCCACCCAAAGGGACCCAACCCCCAGCTGTAGGCAGTCAAAGGTTGACCCTTAGAGCAAAGTGCAACTCAGTCATGGAAAGACAGGCATACATGGTGACCAGTGATCTGAGGAAGCTGAGGCCAACCTTCCTAGGGCCTCACTTCCCTACTCAGACACCCCACCAGCCTTGTACTTTACCAAAGCACACCAGAGGTAGTGATTCCCCATGGTGGAGACCCTCTCATACCCTTAGGGTGGGGGATTGCTTAGGGGACCATAAGACAGGGGGCAACCATGCTAGTGCAGGTGCTTCCTTATATGGCCACTTAATCAATAAAGGCTCAACTGGTCAAGGTTAGCCTTATCTCCTTTCGTTTGGGGGGGTTATGTAGGAAGGTGGAATCTGACTATATGGTTGCCCCCACTTTTTTTATGGTGTTTTGCTGGTTTATGACTTAGTTGGACTGGGACCCTGCTATTCAGGGCCCCAGTCTATCTGCTCCCTCTAAATGACATGGAGTGCACTCTAGGTGCACTAGTGATTGGATACTGTGGTGCCTTATGAGTCCCTAGTATATGGTACCTTAGGTGCCAAGGGCATAGGTACTTCACAGGCCTACCAGGGGCTGCAGCATGTATTATGCCACCCCTGGGAAGCAGACTAAATCTGACACCACAGGCCTGCTACTGCAGCCTGGGTGAGGTGGTGCTAGCACCCCTCACTGAGATATAGGTTTCCTATATCTCTCCTGCACACACATATAAACCTATCAGTCACCCCTATGGCAGGCCCTATCAATCCTGAGGGCAGGGTGCTTGGCTTCTATGTGAGGGGGTGCCTCTGCCTGAGCAGGGCCCCTCTGCAGTTCTCAGAGTCCATTCTCTGGTGCTGTTTGTGGATGGGGTTAAACCATATACTCTTAAGTGCATTATATCCTCGCGGTAAATGCTAACTTTGGAATGGCTGCATCAAAACATGTCGTGTTTGGTGTCAAACATCTTGGAATACTACCCCCCGCCAATCTTGGCGGCGGGGGTAGCATTCCACCCTTCTAGAGGGATAAGACATGTACCTGCTGTGGAAACGCGGTAGAATCCTAAAGAGCCCTGGCATCACAAAATGGATGCCACCAGTCACAGACACTGGGCTGCCCTCCTGCTGATGACCGAAACTCACAGTGGAGGAAGCCCAACAATAGGCATCCTGTCACAGGGAGGTGTAACCACCTTCCAGACAGGGTTTAGTGTATTGGGGCTGGGTGGGTGCACTCTTAGAGTGCTTTGAAGTCCTGCACTGGGGGAGCAGAAGGCTCCTCTGTGCATATGCCAGTTCAAACCAGCTCAGGGGCTACCTGCCCCTGCTCTGGCGCGAAACTGGACAAAGGGAAGTGGGTGTAGCCACCCCTCCCTTGACCCTCCCATAGGTGGGGTCATAGAGCTAGTCCATCCCCTCTTTTTAGTATAAGAGGGGGAACCTTGCCATTGCAAAGCAGATAACCCCTGGACGACGCTCTACAGAAGAATCCTGGCCCTTCGACGTTCCACTACCTTTGGAAGACAGAAGAATCTCCCTTGGAGTCAAGGAGTGACTCCCCTGCTTGGCAGGCACCAAAAACGACAACGACGGTCGCAAACTACGCCGCTCCCGCCGGAGTCCGAAGTCCCTGCAGCCCAAGAAGTGGATTTCCTGACTTCTCCAAGGCCATCGTGAGTCCCCAGCGAAGCTGAGGCAAGTGGACCCCACGAGTAACGAGGAACCGCGACCCCTGGGTACCGTGCACTATTGTCGAGTGCAACCCCTTCACAACGTTCTACGAACTTGTGCTTTGGATCACGTGTGGTCCCGACCTCCAGCAGGAATCCCTCCGAAGATCAGAGGCCTACACCGTCCCGAGTGACCGTGGGCCCCTGTTGAGTGATTCCGCTCGAGGTGTCTTCGCGATCCCTTGCCCGCCGGCTTGTGGGTCCCCAGAAGACTTCTTAAAGAAACCAAAGGGCTCCCCTGGTTGCTCCAGGCCTGCCCTGACTTACCCTCGCGGGGTGAGTCCCTCAGACCTTGCTGGTCTGCACCATCGACTTTTCTTCATCTCCCCGAGACTTGCGGCTGCCAAGGCTTGTTGGCTCCAATCGAGTTGCCGACACCGCAGTCAGCTGCAGACGTCGAGGGACCCACCGAATCCAGCTCCTGGTTGTCGTCGACACCTCCTGGACCACGTGGCTGAAGAGTCAAGGCACCCGCAACCGACCTGAATCAACCGACGACGGTGGGCATCCATCTTCCTTGCCCCGGGTCACTGCCAAGTGACTTTGAACACTGTCCCCTCTGCTTTCAGGTCATCCTTCTTCAGAATCCAGGCTTGGATTCCACCGGACACTTCTTCAGCTCCCGCAAGCAGCAAGTCTTCTTTGTTCGCCATTGAAAACGACGCCGCGACCCGACACCAAAGGACACCTGTGCACCCGGCTTCCTGGGTGAGGTAACTCCAGCACTACGGTGCTCCTGTGGGTGTGGGCCCTAGAACTACTTACCCTGTAAGTGACTTGCTTGTAGGTTCTCCCGAAGTATCCTAAAACTCTTTATTTCCAACCGCGACTTGCCCCATTGAAGTTAACGGCGATCCGCGCCTGTGTATCCACACTGCACGCGTCCCCCGTGGGTCCTTTACTTACCTGCCTTGGGTGGTTTTGTGAGGCCCCAGCACTTCTGAACTGCAAGTCGTTGTTTCTAAGTCTCTTACTTAGTATATGGTCTTGTACGCCCCTAGGGCCCCAGCCATATTTTGTGCTTAACTTATTGTGAAACGTTGATTTGTGCATATGTTTGTCTTCTAATCTCATAAAGAGATTAGTAGAGAGTTATTTAGAAATAAATACATATATATTTGATATATATACCTGTGTGGTGTCTTTTCATTTGGTGATTCAAGAGATTATATGGTAAAACAAGCTGCTTTACATTCCTCCGAGACTTAGCCTGAAGGCTGCTCTCCACAGCTACCACTAGGATAGCTTTCTTTAAAAGGTTGTCTTAAACCTATCTACCATAAGAGTCGATTTGCCCTGGTGCAAGGTGTCCACTTTAATTAGTGAACAGCATATACCAGGCCAACTTCTCACACATCCCATTCTATGAGGCGGGTAGAGGCAGTATTCCAGTTGTCCGAGAAGTAATTAGTGATGGTAGTGGAGAGCGCGGCCCTGAACGGGCCGTCTTCCAGCAGTTGGGGTCTCAATGTCCATGTCGGCACCGGGGTCGGCACTCGTCCCCAGTTGAGGGTAGTTCTAGAGGATTATGGTCCGAGAATGTCTTGGCTAGATAAGTGGACTGACTATTGCAAGTGGCAATAGAGTGTGAGCACATGAATCTGTCAATCCTGGTGTGGAGTTGGTGGACGGGCGAGTAAAAGGAATATTCCCTGTGGGAGGGATGCAACTGTCGCCACACGTCCGTTAGACCCCAGCCATTCAACCAGGTTTCGAGAAGCTCTGCTTGCCTGCTGGTGCCAGCTCCGTGTAGCGGGGGGTGGGACCTGTCCAATGCTACGTCCAATATTGTGTTGCAGTCGCCCCCCAGAATCCAGGGTATTGTATCCCACCCCACTAGGGCTGTACCCAGTCGATGGAAAAGTTTGTCCTGCTCAAAATTGGGGGCGTATATGCTTCCCAGAATCACAGCAATGCCATCCAGTGTTCCCTTCAATAAAACATATCTGCCCTGATCATCTATACGACGTTCAAGTGCTGTAAATGGGACCCCATGCCGGATCCAGATTGCTGCGCCTCTGGCGAATGCAGAATAATTAGTGGAGTGGATAGCGCCTCTCCATTTTTTGCGAGTCTTCAAAGCCTCTGACTCAGTAAGGTGTGATTCTTGGATAAAGACAATATGGGCCTTACGCCTGAGCAGATGAGCATGTACCCGGTGTCTCTTTTGGACCGCCCCCAGTCCCCGCATGTTCCAAGTGAGCAAATTATAAGAGCCTACCGTAGTGTGACCCCTAGACATAAAATAGTATAGTAAATAAGGCCCCTACTAATAGGAAGCCCGTGAACTGTTGCAGACCAGAAGTACCCCTCCCCTACATAACCACTATTTAAACAGAGAATACACGGCGCAGCCCTTAAACTATGCTGTGCCAAACCAATAATTGCAACATTCCGAACCCGTACTATGGTGCATTCGCTTTGTGGGGGAGCGGAGCCGCCATTCATAGTGTCGGGTATGAGATAACTGAGCCTCAGTGGCTCAACAGGACCCGGGGGGAGCGTCGCTTTACAAGACAAATATTAATATGCACTAAAGAAGATCGCCATAAATGCAGGTATAAGGGACTAAGCAAAGAGCTGAAAGCTCGTGGGGCGACAACCAGAGTATCATTGTCGTCTGTAGGGGCGCCACACGGCGATAGACTGCAAGCTGCCCAGGAGCCGTGCACAACTCATACACTCTGCTACAGAATATTAGTATAGGGACATACATATGTTTGCAAAGGGCATAAAGGTGGCCAGCAGCCCAGTGACAGGGTGCAAACACCCTCCTCAGCGGGAGAGAGAGGAGCGACATGCCCCACCCCCTCAATTATCCACCAAGTGATCCACAGTCTGAGGTGTCACTAAAGGGAAAAGAGTAATACTTTCAGAGTCCGAATGAATGGTGCTATCTTCCGAATCCGTTGCGATCTTTGAGTGGCCCTCACGAAAGTATCCTACCATGGCCAATGCCTCCGCCCTGCCCGACATCTGCTGGTCATGTGTGGGGCCTACGACGTTGGAGTCCTGCGTGCTCTTCGCGCGCCGATGGGCGCTGGGTGTCTTTGGCTTAGTAGTGCCCCGGCGGGACGAGCCCGATAGCTATTCCTGACTCGATGTTAGCCCCATCACCTCCAGCCATTCTTCTGAATCATTCGGGCTGTCAAAGAAATAGGATTTCCGTTTGTGCAGTACTTTTAGACGGGCAGGGAACAAGAGAGCATATTTTAAGGTTGCCGCCTGGAGCTTTTTCTTGACGGCCTGGAAGGAGGACCGCTGGCGCTGTACCATGATGGTATAGTCGGGGTAGAGCGAGACCCGTTGGTTTTCAAATTGGATTGGTACTTGTTCTCTCGCTTTTTGTAAGAGCACATCGCGGTCCCTGTAATTTAAGATTTTAACAATCAGGGGTCGTGGGGTAGCTCCTGCCCTCGGCGTCCCAGTAGGAATTCTGTGCGCCCTTTCCACACAGAAGTAGGGGGAGAGACCATCCCGGGCCACATAGTCTCTAAACCAGGTTTCCATAAAGTCCGCCGGCTTGGGTCCCTCGCTGCGTTCCGGAAGTCCAATCACGCGGATATTGTTCCGGCGATTTCTGCCCTCTGCGTCTTCGACTCTGTCTTGGAGGCCGTTCTGCGTCTTCGACTCTGTCTTGGAGGCCGTTGACCTGCTGTTGTAGTTGTTTAAGTTGAATGGTATGATCCGTTATTATTGGATCCATTGTGGACAGGGCCCTGTCGTGCTCACGAACTGTATCTGCCAGTTTCCCACGGTCTGCCCGAAGTAGGGTAAGGCCACTGGTAAGGGATCCAATTTGTAGCTCGATCGCCCTACGGGATTCCCTGACCTCCTTTAGGATTAGGTCCAGCTTGTCCGGGGGGGTCTCGGCGGACTTTGAGGAGGTGGCGTCAGGCGATCTGGGTCTGGTGGCATTCTCACCCTCACCCGAGGGGCCCCCCGCACCGGAGCCGCTATCCATGGGTTTTCCCTTGGGTCTCCCCATATTTGACCCCCACGGTAGTCCGGCAAGTTCAGTATAGGCCGGGGAGGGCCCCTATCGGTGCGCTCCCGGGTTAGAGCGGACACAACAGGGCAGCCCCTCCTGCAGATCCGAGGCCTGTTGGGCACCGCCCCCGCCTCCGTACCCCTCTCCGATGTTGTACAGCGGCTCCGGGGGCTCCCCACAGGCACAGCACGTCGAGGGCGACTCCCTCCTCCTGCCAGAGATGGCCCGGTATCGTATTGTATGGCCGCCCCCACTCGCCCACCAGAGTCTCGTCCAGTCACGACGCTGCTGTGTCCCCCTCGTGAAGAAGGGTGTCCCAGGTCAGTGTCGTAGCGGCGGTCCAGCTACTTCATGCCAGTACTGGGGGACTCAGAGCCGGGGAGGGAGAGGGACGCCGACCGTTTTCCAGGCTAATCAATGCTGGGTCCAGCCACTCTGTGCCACACCGCACTATATTCTTCTAACGGCTCACTCTCCGGCCGTGCAGGGAGGCATCAGGACATCGGGGGTCTGCCTGTAGCTCCGCGCAGCGCCCCCAGCCGGTTCTTTAACAATAGTCCAGCCCAGGGGGGAGGAGAGGGAAGGCCCCCCCCACCTGGAGCCCGTCTCTTTCAGGCCCGGACCAGTCCCTTCGGCCGGCAGGCGGCAGGTGCGATAGGAAGGGAGAGAGGGAAAGGGCACCCGCCCCAGGCCCAGCTCCGCCGGGAGGCGTCCACTCCCACCTCTGCCCGCTCCGCCGGTCCGTGGGCCGAGCAGTCCCACCGATGTCGGCTGAGCTCCGTATCCTCAGCACAGCTTGCGAATGCGCACCCCGTCAGCGCTGCACCCCCAGGCAACAGGAATCTCCGCCGGTAGCTCGAGGGGGCCACCAGGCACACCAGGTCTGATGAGGGCCGCAGCTCCCCTGCAGTAACGGAGCGCCGCGAATAGGCCTCACACTTCGTGAACGCCGCTGGGCGCCGCCGCTCGTCTTGCCGCCCCAGCTCCGATAGGTAAGTCCCTCCGGGTCAGTAGTAGCAGAGCCCAGGACTCTAGTAGCTGCGTTGCTTGTGTAAAGGACGGCGATTCACAGGATAAGTCCCCCCAGGGTCCGGAGCCTCATCAGCTTGCGTCCGCCATCTTAGGCGGCTAGCCACGCCCCCCCCCCCCCAAATGACTGTATAATTTTAGGAAGGAAGATTACTCCTGGAAGCCAACTTGGAGAAAATTATCTGAAGTTGACCCAACAAATGCCAGTACTGACCCTCCAGCAATAAATACCTGAGCCCCATTGCCTCAGATAAAGGGATACAAATGGATTGAGTCAAAGTAGAGGCACTCAGGGCTTGGTCTTTCCCACCACCCTGAAAAGCTTGTTACACTCCCTGGGACACTGGAGATGCTTTGTGCCACGGTTTTACATAATGAGCCACCCTCTTACCAAAATGACACAGGAATACTGTCCCAAAGAAGAAGTGGAAAGATAAAAACAGAACAGCAATCCTCTTGAACACTTTTATCACAAGGTCAGAGAGCTCATTAGATAATACCAGGAATTTGCATTAACAACTCTGACTGATTGTTCAATGCTCTCCTTGTTTCCCTTTAGACTCCTCCAAGGTCTGCTTGCTTCATGGAGATGCCAGCTTTGAGGAGGGGGGGGGGGGTTAGGGGTTCTATGCCAATGTGACGCCAATTAGGTGAGGCTGATGGTTTACTCAGTTCACAAGTGCAAGGTGTCATGTACCTGGAGAGTTAGTGCCTAGTGCCCAGCATCCACACATTTCAGTAGCTGTTCCTACATGACGAATGGATGGAACTGGCGCTAAAGTGTCTACATATTGCTAATGATACACAAAACGTTTGACTTTGTCCACAGAAGGTTTTACTTGCCTGCCAAGCCAATGATGTTGAGCAACACTGCTAGACCCGCAACCACTGATGACAGGGAGCATGAAGTACCTGCAAAGTGGTGGACCTATGGATCCCGGCAACATGGAATTCATTTCCTTTGCACCAGTCTGTAAGAAAAACCAGAAAATGATGCTGATCACCAACATCTTCGCTGTTTATGCCCAGAAATTCATTTGGAAGGGCTGCGAGGCACTTACTGTGGCTAAAGTCCTCTGGGGGAAATTCTTCATCTACTGTGGCAGTCAGCCAGACAGCCAGGCTTGATAATGAAAATTCTAAGACTACAAATTGGAAATAAATAGAAGCTATATATTTTTTAAATGTTCTAAAGAAGTTAGGAACAGTCATTTATACCACTTCAAAATCTGGATTACCCATAATGCCAGGTAACTATAAAGAAGGGTTTTGAAAATGTGTTTTTGTGGACACTGACTTACAATAACAAACTAAAAACATAGGAAAATTCAATATGTAGTAGCAGATTTTGCATTCCCATACTTCTCTCAATTAAACTTGTACCCTACATGTGTAGATGGATCTTTCATTCGGGACAGGAAAGACCTAAGAATGAAACCATGGACGCTTAGAATTAGGTTGATTTTTGGAATGTGGTTAACTATAATATTTGCACCCAAGGCTTATCTCGCAGATAGCAAAAACTATAAATCCAGACAGTTCTGAAAATTACACACCATGGGGAGTTCTGGGGTTTTTGGCTTGTGTGGATGTCACCGCTTTTCCTATCCAAAATGCCTGCATATTACAAATTTTGGTTAAAAAAATAGAATTCTCGTGCATCTATGGCAGAAAAATCTGGAATTTGTGTTGAACAATAAAAATCCAGCCACCCAGTGTTCCTACCCATCTACTAACAAAAACAGTATGGCTGATTGGTGGGTGGGCCTATCGTAATAGACAGTAACAGGCAAAAGTATGACCATACGAAGTCAGTGCACTGTCAATGTGGTCTTCATGTAGTTAAAGTTTTCGCCTATTCCTATCCCGTGCAATAGCGAGATCAACACTTGTGAACTACTGTTTTTATCAGGAGAAAGCTGGAAGTTCTGGCGTTGTCTGTCACAGAAAGTTTAATAAATTGTGATTTCTTTACCCATACTTTTACATTTGCAGGGCAGTCTGGGTGATCAATCATGCCGGGATTCATACAAGCCGCATCACCCTGGATTAATGTGGGTCTCTACTTTTTAGAAAAACTTAGGGTGATAGGTTTCCCTGCATGCTGGCTGACCATGGACCCAAATAATGCAAACAACCCCGCTGGAATCCTCCCCGTAAAACATTCCCTGGTGTCTAGTGTGGAGATCTCTACTCAAAGCCATGGAATACTCAAATATGTCTAAGGGCCAGATGTACGACAGAAAATTACGTCCGCAAACGGATTTGCAACCTGTTTGCGCATGCAATTTTCCTCTGGGCCATGTACTGACACTATTTTGCGACTCGCAAATAATTTGCGACTCGCAAAATAGTGTTTTGCGACTCGCGATTAGGAAGAGGCGTTCCCTTCCTAATAGCGACTCACAAGCCATGTACGAATGTTTTGCGACCGCAATTGCAGTCGCAATTTACCGCCCTCTTCAAGAGGGTGGTAATGCAGTTTCAAATGGGAAGGGATCCCCAGGGGACACCTTTGCAAATGCAGGGGAAAATATTTTTTAGGGGCAGGCAGTGGCTGCATTTAAAAAAAAAAACTGCTTTATTGAAAAGCAGTCCCAGACATGGAGGTCTGCTGAGCCCAGCAGGCCACCATCCCTGGGAGGGCTAGCCGTTCCCAATGGGGTCGCAAATTGCGAGTGCCTCATTAATATTCATGAGCCTTGCATTTTGTGACCCCATTGGGAATCGCAATCAGTGTCTCTGACACTGTTGTACATAAGTCGAAATTTACACTGGTCGTACTTCTGGCCCTAAATATCCACACTCAGCAAGCCAGGGTGAGCACAGATGTGGGTCAAGCCTTGGCAGGTGTTAGACCTGACAGCTTTTGGGTGGTCTTTCCCCAACTTTTTGCCGTCTTCCCTCCATTTTTCTGTACTCGGTTTTGCTGGCTTTAGGACTCTACGCACGGTACCACCGCTAATCGGTGCTAAAGAGCTTGTGCTCTCGCTCCTAAAACATGGTAACATGTAGGGGCATGGCCAAGATGGCGGACGGGTGAGACGTGCCCTTGAGTCTCTCCGCTTCCCGCCGCAGGCCCAAACGCCCAGTACAGCATAACTGGCAGTAACACCCCACCGGAGCACCCAGCTTACCTTGCTCCATTGGCGGGGGCCCCAGAGACGGAGATAGAGACCGCCTAAGCTCGGCGGAACTTAGAGTTCGGGGCTGCCGTGCGGAAGAGCAGAGGGCGGGCCTGCAGTCACCAGGCCGCCGCTCTCGAGGCATCATCGGCCTGTCCCTCCCCCTGGAGTGGGGAAGTCGTGTAGCCGAGACGCGAACCTGTACCAGAGGAGAAGTACACCTGATGAAGGGAACCGCACTTTGAGGGCAGCAGGCTTCCTGGCCCGGAGGTGAGGAGCAGCAGACAGAGGAGTGGGCCCGAGGCAGGCGCTTGGGCACTTGGGAGGCCGACCCACGGTTGGGATCTGCAGCGGGCCCACCCGAATCCCCAAGCGCCAGAGAGTGAAGGAACGAGTGACCGGCGAGCACCCACCGGGGGGGCGGGGGACCTTGCCCCTCCGTGAAGACTGGTGAGAAGCCTGACCGGGGCGTGTTCTCCCGGAGCCGAGCGGACAGGCAGCACCGGCCCGGGGAGCGGGCGGTAGCCGAAACCGGATCCCGCTGAGAGGGCTGCCGGAACACCCAGGGGTTTCCCCCCTGACAGAGGAGCTGGAGCGCTGGCCTGAGGAGCAAGAGTGGGGGCCTATCATAGAAGTAAGACACTCGGAGGTGGTGCCCAGGGGGACGGTTGCGCGCCTTGCTAGGAGAGAAAGGCCTTGCACACACCATTGCCGCCCCCAGGGAACCATCAGCCACCACCAGAATGCACGCCTCTGGGGGCCTGGGTCTCCTCATTCTGGCAAATTCTGCCGTCGCAGGGGCACAGGATAGGGTGCTTAACTGGAGTGGCCTCACGCCGGATAGAGAGTCTGCCCGGGCGTTTTCTGTTGAGCCGAGTGGCCCACCTCGGCGAATTCGGGGCTAGGTTGACCTCCTGATACGGTAGTCAGCTACTGAGTGGAGAGGGCGCTGGACGGAGCCTTGCTGGGGGTCTCTTGAGGCTCCAGGGCTCGGGCTGTGGAGCTCTTTGGACGCACCGGCCCCAGTGGAAGGAGTAACTCCAGAAAAAAATCGCAGCTGACCCATCAACACCCGGCTCGGAGAGATCATCAGGTGCTGATCCGGAGGAGAATCTGCTTACCCACCGGGACAACTCCCGGGCCCTGGAACTTGCTGGCCGAAGGGGATCTCTGCGATACGCCGAGTCCCCTGAAATGGCAGCGGCAAAAGGCAAAAAAGATCGCACCCTACAAGACATGCTTCTCGAGACCGCAGGGGCCCAGTTGAGCAACGCCTTAGTGACACCAGCAACGGAGGGGCCCACCAAAGCAGGACTGGCGGAGGAGCCGGTTACTCTCCCATACCTGGAATCATTATTTGCTGCTTTACGGGAAGACCTCCAGTCCTTCAAGAAAGACATTACGCAGGAGCTTAAGGGAACCCGGCGGTACCTGGATGGTCTAGGGGAGAGAATAGGTAGAGACGAGGAGATTGAACAACTACAGCAGGAGTTCCTCCATTTTAGAGACCAGCATCTGGACCTCAAGGCTCACACGGAGGACTTAGAGAACAGATCACGACGTAATAACATCTGTATTAGAGGAGCACCATTCGGCGCAGAGGGAACTGATATCTCTGCATTTGTCATGGACCTGTTCGGATCTGTTTACGCCCCCCCCCCCCCGGAAGAAGTCATTAAACTGGACAGAACACATAGGGTGGGCCCCAAATGTTTGCCCAACGCTCCTCCACCAGACATTCTCACCTGTGTGAACGACTTACCTTTGAAGGAACGTATCCTCAAACGGGCTCGAGAGAAACACCCTCAGCAATACAAGGGCTTCCACCCCACCCTTTACCAGGACTTAGCAGCCATAACCCTGCAGAAACGCAAAGCATTTCGCCCTATCACTACGCATCTATGGACTGCTGGTGTGTGGTATAGGTGGGGCCATCCTTTCCGCCTGATCTTCCGTCACAATGGGAAACTGCACCAAATTAGATCTCTGGAGGAGGCCCGTAATATCTTAGACCTGGCAGACACAACTCTGGAACCATCGCAGGAAGAGAAAGGGGTCCAGGAACGAGAGGGCAATCAAGGACGGAGGAACACAAGAGCTTTCCCAGCAGACCGCAAGCTGGACCCTGAAACAGTGGCCAGAGAGAAGCAAGCCGTCATTGACTCTTTGTCCCAGAGCACTTCGGGCCCGCCTTCCCCGTGATCTCTGGGCCGCAAGTTATAAATAAGGTCACCAATATGTATGGATGGGGTGTCCCTCTTAGAATCTTGCCCTCAACACACTACATAGAACCCGATCTGGGTTAGGGTGGGCCGGGCGGGGGCGGAGTGGGGCTTCCACGACCCTGCTTAAGAACTTCCATAAACCCACGGGAAATGGACTTTGACATTGTGTTAGGTAATTTTATGGATAATTCTAAGAATGGTACCAGTTCCTAGGAGAAAGAAAGAAAGAGACCAGCAGCCTGTTATGGTTGCAATTCAGGGTAGGATGTCTCCAAAGACAAGGAATGAGTGTGTCAGAGTGGGGAGTGGTACTCCTGTGTATGTTGTGCCCTCACACACCCTTGCGAGTGTAAAGCATCATCATTGGGCACTGCTCCTCGTGGGGGTGGCGCTGCAGTCCCTCACGGGCCCTCCAAGAGGGCACTCTGATGGAGATCTTTTAGGAGTTGCCGCAGTTGTGTGTGTGGGTGTGTGGGCCAAGTGGTGAGTGTAAGTGAAAATAAAATAACCCGTTGGTGCCCTAATGAATTTATTCAAGGGTCCTCAGGGTTAGGCTAAAATCTGGATGGGAATGGAGATGCACTTAGTGCAAATAGAGAGGGAAAAAAAACGATCCCACTGCTCTCAACCCGTGTGACAGTGTAGTGATGTTAAAAGTGAAGGGTCGACATGTTTCACGCTGCTATTTGGTCCCTAATGGATCCCGGAGCGCTTCATCAGGACCGTGGATAATGGTAGTGGAAGGGAGGAATCAGGGAAAAAGACACCCTATATTCCTACCGTACCTTCGTTGAGGACGAAATGAAGTACATTAGAGTAACGTCTTATCCGTGTACTCTAGTTCAAACCTAATGGAGACAAAATACAAGGGAAAGGAAGGGAGAGGGGGGGGGGGATGGGGGGAAGAAAAGGTCATGGTGTTGGAAAGCAATGCAATGGACTACAGACAGTACTCGTCATGCTTGGTAAAAAGTGCCAACACCATGCAAACACGTGACTGAGGATTAGGAAGTAATATAACGTGGCAGAGGAAAGGGATAGTGACTGTTATTCTATCCTAAGTGGGTCAGTGGGTCACTCGCATGGCGCTTCACGGAATCCGCCTTGATTTTATTCAAGCACTTGGCCAGCGCGGTGTTCTTCCTTCAATTTTTCCTTTTCCCCCCCTTCCTCCCTACCCTCCCCTTCCCCCCCCCCCCTAGTTATCTCTACTTACTCCCGACTCTGAGCTCGATATCCTGAACTGTGTCATTTCCTGTCAAGAGTACGACCTTAGGAATAGCGGATGGCTATTACATGGTTCACTGCAATTGTGTCATTATGTCAGCAGTTTTACTTTAGGAATATAGCGGTTGTCAGTGATAAGGTTCACTGTAGGTATGGACTTTAGCCCTAGTCTGTATTTCACTGACCCACTTAGGATAGAATAACAGTCACTATCCCTTTCCTCTGCCACGTTATATTACTTCCTAATCCTCAGTCACGTGTTTGCATGGTGTTGGCACTTTTTACCAAGCATGACGAGTACTGTCTGTAGTCCATTGCATTGCTTTCCAACACCATGACCTTTTCTTCCCCCATCCCCCCCCCTCTCCCTTCCTTTCCCTTGTATTTTGTCTCCATTAGGTTTGAACTAGAGTACACGGATAAGACGTTACTCTAATGTACTTCATTTCGTCCTCAACGAAGGTACGGTAGGAATATAGGGTGTCTTTTTCCCTGATTCCTCCCTTCCACTACCATTATCCACGGTCCTGATGAAGCGCTCCGGGATCCATTAGGGACCAAATAGCAGCGTGAAACATGTCGACCCTTCACTTTTAACATCACTACACTGTCACACGGGTTGAGAGCAGTGGGATCGTATTTTTTCCCTCTCTATTTGCACTAAGTGCATCTCCATTCCCGTCCAGATTTTAGCCTAACCCTGAGGACCCTTGAATAAATTCATTAGGGCACCAACGGGTTATTTTATTTTCACTTACACTCACCACTTGGCCCACACACCCACACACACAACTGCGGCAACTCCTAAAAGATCTCCATCAGAGTGCCCTCTTGGAGGGCCCGTGAGGGACTGCAGCGCCACCCCCACGAGGAGCAGTGCCCAATGATGATGCTTTACACTCGCAAGGGTGTGTGAGGGCACAACATACACAGGAGTACCACTCCCCACTCTGACACACTCATTCCTTGTCTTTGGAGACATCCTACCCTGAATTGCAACCATAACAGGCTGCTGGTCTCTTTCTTTCTTTCTCCTAGGAACTGGTACCATTCTTAGAATTATGCATTACCTTTAGGAGCACTGGTACAGGACCTATTTTCAACTAGCTCCTTGTCCCTCCTTCTTCAGAATTGTGGTTACAGGTAATTTTATGGAACTACTGTTACACGTCCTGTCATGGGGCGATTTCTTTATTTTTGTTTGTTGGACCCGGGCGATGCCACTACAATATTTTGCTACCGCTAACCCCAGCCTTAGACACTATGTTTCACGTCTTCAGCAGGACTTCAATAGCTCTACTCCCCTCATTCACACATGACAGATCGCCTACTAATCCTCACACTAAATGTAAAAGGCCTTAATCATCCCCTGAAAAGGCGTGCTATACTGTTGTACCTGGAACAATCCGGAGCCCACATTTGCTTGTTACAAGAATCCCATCTCCTCCCCAAGGACGAACATAGGCTCCATTCTAAACACTTTCCTCAACAGTATTTCTCGTCCCTCCCGAACAGAACTGCTGGGGTTGCTCTTCTGGTGTCCAGACACTTTCGGGGTAAGGTCCTTTCGAAGGAGCTGGAGATAAGGGGGAGGACGCTGGCATATTCGATTCAAGCAGGTTCTAATGCGGCAACAATAGCCACTATATATGCGCCTAACGAGGGACAAGAACCCTTCCCTCGGAAGGCCTTGACATAGATAATGGGAGCCCAGACAAGATCACTCATAATAGGGGGGGACCTAAACCTTGTCTTTGATAACGACCTGGATAGGTCGGTGCAAAGATACGGGCAGACAGGGGCCCTCTCCAAAGTAGGACTTCAATGGTTTCAAAACACAGGCCTCATAGACATCTGGAGACACTTCCATGCCCAGACTCGGGACTACACGTACTACTCATTTGCACACAAATCCTATGCCAGATTGGATTATCTACTGGTCACACCGGACCTCACCCCTGGTGTGCAGGATGTCACCATTGAGCCCAGATCCCTCTCCGACCATGCAGCAGTAGTAATTACACTAGAGATCCCTAAACGCAACCCATACACCAGATCCTGGCGCTTACGGGATAACCTCCTTCAACACCCACAAAACATACAACAGATTTCAACTGCCATAGAAAACTACTTAGCCACAAACGACACCCAGGGTATGTCCGTTTCGATTCTCTGGGGCGCCCTAAAAGCGGTGATAAGGGGGGAATTAATTGCTATCTCGGCGGCCGAAAATAAAACCTGTCGGAACAAACGCCATCATCTCTCCGCTCAGGTTGCGGAGCTCGAATGCATCCATAAAAGGACGGGTGCTCCTGGGGTATGGAGGCAGCTGGAAGCAGCCAGAGCCCTATTAGCCGGCCTAGACAAAGATAGAGCTGAATACGCTGCAATCCGTCTTAAACACCAATTCTATGTTGGGGGTAACAGGTGCGGGTGTCTCCTTGCTAATAGACTATGAGTCCAAAGACAGGAACACAGAATCCAAGAGGTTTTAGACTCTAAAGGCCAAATTCAGACGGAGGACCCCCATATTGCGAAGATCTTCTGAGAATACTATCAGGAACTTTATAAAGCTCAGGACCTTCTGTTGGGAAACATTCAGGCCTATCTGGGGGACGTGCACACGTCTGTCCTCACAGCGGATCAGACGGACGATCTAGACAGGCCTATCCAAATTGAGGAAGTCATATCCGGCATTGCCCGCTTACAGCCTTCTAAATCCCCTGGCCCAGATGGCTTCCCAGCCATATTTTACAAGACCTTCTGCAAAACCCTCGTACCCATCCTCACCCGGTTATTTAATAAACTGGGGAGATCGGCAGCCCTCCCCCTTCCATGCAAGCGGCATCAATAGTGGTGATCCCGAAGCCAGGAAAAGACAAAACGCAATGCCCGTCCTACAGGCCAATCTCACTATTAAACGTGGATCTTAAAATTTTTACGGGCATCTTAGTGTCCCGCATGAGCCCGCTTCTCCTGGGGCTAATTGACCCGGATCAGGCCGGTTTTGTCACCCAACGTCAATGTGGAGACAACACGCGTAGGGTACTTCACCTAATAGACAAGGCCCAAAGATATACACAGGAGCGAATGCTTCTAGCAGTGGACGCCGAAAAAGCATTCGACAGAGTGCATTGGCCATATCTCGAAGCCACACTAGAGCACTTTGGCCTTGGGGATAGGTTCAGAAGCTGGATATTTAGTGCTTATGACCGCCATGCTGCCTCAATTCGGTTCAATGGGCATACATCCACACCCTTCCCAATCTCCAGGGGCACCAGACAGGGCAGCCCCCTGTCCCAGTTACTCTTTGCATTATATATGGAACTCATGGCTCATAGAGTTCGATCCAATCTGGAGATAACAGGGATCAAATTCGGCGGAGACTACCACACAATCAGCCTGTACGCAGACGATATTTTAGCGACACTAGAAAACCCCTCTACCGGCTCTCCTTAAGGAACTGGATTTGTTTGGTCAGGCAGCTGGCTTTAAAATGATCATTCACAAATCGCAGGCCTTAAATCTAACTTTGCAGCCCCAAACGCTGGACACCCTCAAGCAGAGGTTCCCTCTCTGTTGGGCCTCGTCACATCTTACATATCTGGGACTCCAAAGTGCCCTCACGATCCCCACGACGGCCTCTCTCAATTACCGCACCCTGACTCGCCAACTACGCGGTGACCTTTGCCGCTGGCGACGCTACTCCCTCTCTTTGTTGGGGAGATTCGCGGCTATCAAGATGACAGTTCTTCCCCGGCTTTTATATATGTTCCAAGCCCTCCCAGTGGAACCCCCTCAGTTCACGCTCCACTCCCTCCAATTTGAGGTGAATCGCTTTATTTGGGCAGATAAACACCCTCGCCTCCGTAGAGACATTGCCTATCGCAATCCGCTCTAAGGTGGGCTGGGTATCCCAGATCTAAAACGATACTATCAAGCCACACAGCTGAGGATCTTTGTAGAGTGGTCTTGTGCAGAATCGGAAAAACACTGGCTATTTATGGAGAGGGCCCTGGCAGGACAACCTTTATGGAGGATCCCTTTCCTCCCTAGAAACGCCAGACCCGTCAACCTATACCTCTCCTACATCCCCAACCAGCACTAATGGCTTGGGACAAAATAGCAACACAAAGAGACCTTACTTTCTTTCCCTCCCCATTGACACCTATAGTAGGAAACCCCGAGTTTACACCGGCTCTGAACAATACAGCGTTTCACTTCTGGAACAGGCCAGGATGCAGGTCGATTGGCCACTTGTTTGACACGGAGGGGCCCATCCCGTTTGAAACCCTCCGGGCAGAGGGCGGGATTCCCGAAAGTGAGCGATGGCACTACACACAAATACGCCTCTGGGTGATGCAACCGTCAGTCCGCCCAGGGGTACAACGGCACCTTACACCCTACGAACGCTGGCTGCTCTCAACCGCTATGAACTCACACTTAATCACACAGCTATATAAATTCCTAGGCCCGTTGAGCTCACCCACTAAAACGGCAGGTCAACTCCGATGGGAATCCGAGATCGGGCGGGAAATGGCCCCGTAAGATTGGGTAGATATTCGCTACCGCGCTAGGCACACAGCCCGTAACATACCAGGGATTGAAACAGCGACAAGGCAATAACATATTGGTACCTCACAACCGGGGATTTGCACCGTCCAAATCCCCGGATTGCTGGCGGCAGTGCGGCCTTCCAGGCATCTTACTTCACGTTCTTTGGGATTGTACGGTAATAGCACCATACTGGACAAGGGTTCTCAATGACACTGACACGTTCCTGGACACAGAATTCCCGAGATTCCCCGCCTATATAATTTTGGGCCTTCCTAACGCCCTTACCTTTCCACTAAAATCACACAGAGGCAGGCAGATTGGCTTAGCGCTGTTAGCATCATTGCAAAACATATTGGCGCACTGGTGCACAGACCACATCCCAAAATATCAAGGGTGGCTGCACAGATTGTGGTACATCATAGGAATGGAACGAGTGAACTTAACATTACTGAACAGCATTTCACAAGCTATGGAAACCATTTCTGAGTCTCCTGACGTCAGAGTTCCGGGAACTTACCTGCCCTAAGTATCTTCGCTTACTGCGACTTGCGGAGGCCCCCACGATTCCCAATCCACAACCTTGAGACGGGCGAAGTGGAGCGGGGGGTGTACATATCAGAGGCACTGTTGGTTTGCGGCAGCCCGGGTCTGGGGTGGGGTGGGAGGGGGCGTTTAAGGGATGTTAGACAAATGTATGTAAGCCTCCTGTGGTTACAGGCCATATCACTTAAGTGTATACCATGTTGAAATCTGCAATAAAGAGATTTAAACCATAAGTCCCTAGTAGCATGCACAACAGGTACCCAGGGCCTGTAAATTAAATACCACTAGTGGGCCCGCAACACTGATTGTGTCGCGCAAGCAAGTAGCCCCCTAATCATGTCTCAGGCCTGTCATTGCAGGGCCTGCGCACGCAATTCACTGTCACTGTGACTTGGCAGGTAAAACTACTTGCCAGGCCCTGAAATCCACCTTTTATTACATATGTCACCCCTAAGGACGGCCCTTGACAACCCAGAGGGCAGGGTGTTATGTATGCAAAGGGAATGACATGTGCTTGTATGCTTTACATGTTCTGATAGTAAAAAACAGCCTATTTAATTTTTCACTACGGTGACGCCTACTCCCCTAATATACTAGCATTGGGCATCCCCTTACGTGCTTCTAAGTGGTAATTCCTGATCCCAGGGGAGTACCTTTATCATGTTTGTATGGGTGGAATAGTAGTGACAAATGCAGTGGCGGCTCCTCCGCTAAGGTGGAGGAGCGTCGCCTCACAGAGCAGGTCAAAAAAGGAAAAAATAAAATGATAATAACTCATTGTTATTATCATTTTATTTTTCCCCTTGCTCAGCTGGGTAGGGGCGGGGCTGCTCTGCTCACAGAGCAGGACAGGGGAGGAGTGGTTTGCCCACTCCAAGTGCGCAGGATGCTTTGACCAGCCATTTCGGGCCGGTCAAACCGGCAAGAGCACTTAACGTGTTCTCCACGCAGGCTGCATATCAGCCTGCATGGAGAATATGCCCGGCCTTCCATTCTCTGGCTGAGCGCCGATTCACGGCGCTCAGACCAATGGCTATCGGGAGGCTGGGAGCCGGGTGCTTCCGGCTTCCAGCTGCTTCCTGCTTCCTGGCCTGGAGCAGGCAGAAGAGGACCCAGAGGAGGCGGTGACAACGGTGGGCGGCAGCGGCAGACAGATAAGTGAGTATTTCAATTTTTTATTCATTCCCCCACACCCATGACCTGCCTCCCCACCGCCTTCAAATACTAGCCGTCACTGAATGAATGAGCTTTGCTGGTAAGGTTGGATTTAACACTACTCGTGCAGAAATGCCACTTTCAGACACTGGGCATTTTTTTGCTCTTAACTTTGCTCTATTTGACCTCCACCCTGTCTTCATTGTCCATCTGGAAGGGGTGACAGATCCCCTTTGGGCATTTCTCCCTGACAGCCATAAACCCAGGAAGGCCAGGGGTGGCTGAACACCCCTGTGCATAAATCTGCGTTCCGATGACCGCCTTGGGGAGATGGGAGGAAAGGGGACTCACACCGGGACATCAAGGAGTAATGACCTGACCGCACACAAATGGCTGGTGATCCCCATAGATAACCTGGCAGACAGGACTGGCTTGAAAGAGGTACTTGTGCACTTCAAAACCACTCTTTGAAGTTTCCCCCACATCAAAGGCACATTTGAGTATAAGTACTGGGTCTCTGACCCTCCCAAATCAGACACTTCTGGATCTTGAACGGAACCTCTGACAGTGGACTGCGGTGCTACCCAACAGACTCAACTGGACTGCTTTTCTGGAAGGACTGCTTTCTTTCTTGTTGCCCAGCTGCTCCCTGACTCTGCTGGAAGGAGAGCTGGACTCTGCCTTCCCTCCAAAGTGATCCCCAATGGCTTGTTAGCTTGTTTCCTGTTTCTGAAGTCTCAGGGACACAAAAGACTTCCTCCAGTTCTGCTGGTGCCGATGGACTCTGCCTTCTGTGAGTCCTACCTTTGCCTGAGGTGCCCCCTCCAAGTTCTGAAAACAGTGGTCCTAGACCTATTTATTCACAAAGGATTCCTTCAATAGACAGTTTATTATTCAATAAGAGTTAATTAAAGTACTGAGATGTGCAACAACCATTGGTTTTCAAAAAGGCATGTATTTATTAATCACAAATTTTTAAAAGACGGTAAACATATTTCTTAATCATATAGGAAAAAGGAGGTTGCTCCAAGGGAACGTGCAAGAAGAGTGCTCTAGTGTGAAGTGAATGAAAAATAGAGGGGGAGGTGGGAGAGTTCCCAAAACAGAATCAGACAGTAAAATTCAAACAATTTATGAATGCGACTGATGACAAATAATCAGTCTTTAGGGCCTGGCCAGGGATGGTTACTTATACAGTCCACATTGGTTCATGAGCAATAGAGAAATATATCATCTGTTGGCAAGGTAGGGGAAAGGGGCATATGGTCCAGGCCTGCTGGGGGTAGGCGTCGACGTTTCGACCCAACTTGTGGGCAAGGTGGGTAATTAGAACCTCAGCCTGCGGGTCTACCTCAGGACAGGGGGAATAGGAGACAACCTATTCACAGTGTTAGTAGATGGAGCTCCCGGCGTTGCCACCCGCTGCAGTGTCGCGGTGTGGTATAGATTGGGCTCCTCAGAAATCCATGTATTATGTGGGAAACCAGATCCTTTTTCCGCGTCTATGTAGCGGTGTGGTGACCGAAGTAAATCAATATGTCAATCTGAATTCATCAGCAACTTGGAACGATATGCAAGGGGTCCTCACTTCAAGGCATCACCGTCAGAGTGAACCGAGCAAGCAAGAATGCTAATGAAGGCTCGGAGATGCGAGGACCTACAGCTGAGCGTCCCGTAGCGTCCGACTCACGTTGACAGCCCGACTCGCGGTGGCGAGTCGAACGGGCTAAAGTGATGGAAGACAGACTCTATCACTTTGACACGGCAGAAAAGTGTGTACGGGGTAACCCGTTACTAAGGCAACTTCAGGGCGGTCAATAGTTGACCCGCTCAATTCTAAAGGGGAGGGCTCCTTGAGGAGAACGTACATGACAATTTCGTACAATAAGGTTACAAACATTTATATACAGATGGCCAGCATGTCATGACATGACAACAGTTACAAGAAAAAATAAAATTAGATTAAAAAACAACTTCCACATCCAAGAGAGATGTCATTTCCCTTAAATGGAAAATATAGTCAATCAGGTGGACTACACAGAAATACGTATATGCAATTATAACGGAGGTCTGTGTATTGTGACACAACATAAATTGCAAGGAGTGCAATAAGGTTCATAAATTAAACAAGGACGGTGGTATTGTTGGTATTTACAGTACCCTCCACGTCCATGAAGGATATCAATTCCACAATGGGTATAATTAGGTGTCTGGTGTGCAGAAACACATGTATAGATTAAAAGCAGTTGCATCACCCAAAACATTAATTGCAAGGAGTACAAAAAGGTGCATCAATTAAACAAGGACAGTGGTATTGTTGGTATTTACAGTACCCTGCACGTCCGTGAGGGATATCAATTCCACAATAGGTATAATAAGGTATGTGTTGTGCAGATTGAAAGCAGTTGCATCACCCAAATCATGGTTTACAACTGGAAAGAACAAATAGGCCGGTGGGGATAACTGTGTATCCTAGGTGTAGCCGGGCTACCCCAGACGCTGTGTATATGGCCTAAGGATAGGTAGAAGACAACCCATGTCATCCATTATTCAAAAATGATACCTGCCTGGTGATCTCCTCATATTCATTGAGGCCTCTTGCCACTGTATCAAAAAGGTGTATTCATCTGCACTCACAAATATTGAGGATGTTGGAAAAATCCCCACCCCTTGGATTAGTCTTGACCTTTTCTATCACCCACCATCTGAGATTTTCTGGTGTGTGTCCAAATGCTTTGAAATGTTCAACGAGTGGTGCGCCCTGTACTTGGCAGCATATACGACTGCAATGTTGCAGGATGCGTGTCTTAACTTTTTGTATGGTCTGGCCAATATACAAAAAGTCGCAAGGACATGTAATGGCGTACACCACTCCAGTTGAGTTACAGTTTGTGTGGTCTTGTAATGTGTGCGTGTGGTTATTGTGAGTAAAATGGTTTAATTCCCTAACCATTGAAAACGCCTTGCACTGTCCACACTTGTGGTGACCTTTCACTGGGGGAATATCCCATAATGTCGATTGCCGGGCCCTTGGTTCAGTGGGTAATAGAGATTTGACTACGTAATCTCTCACATTCTTTCCTTTCTTGAAAGCGTGCATGGGAGGAGGAACACCCCCAAGCTCATCTGACACCAAATGCCAATGGCGGTTTATGATCTTTTTGATCATGTTGCTTTTCGTGCAAAAAGTGGTAACACACACTAAGCGCTCCTGCTCATTGGTACTTTTTTGTTGTTTGGGTTCAAGGAGGGACTCCCTATGGTTGAACCATGCACGTTTACGTGCTTTCTTCAGTAGTCTTATACGGTAGCCCCTTTCTGCTAAGCGGGATATCAAGTCCACCGATTCCTCAAAGTAATCCTCCTTCTTGGAGCAGTTCCTCCGCAACCTCAAGAATTGGCCAAATGGTAAATTGTCCCTGAGGTTGCGAGGATGGTGACTTGAGTAACGTAAAAGAGTATTACGATCACTGGTTTTCCTATATAGACATGTGTATAGACTATCTTGGTCAGCTTTAATTGAAATATCCCAAAAATTTACCAGCGATTTGCTAAATTCCAATGAAAATTGGATAGCCTCAGAGCAGTTGTTAAGCCAGGAATGGAAGTCCTTCAGTTATTCCTCACTGCCTTCCCATATGACCAAGACGTCATCAATATAGCGACGCCATAGTTCAATACATTGGCTGTAGGGGTTATGTTCGCTAAGGACGTAAGTGTGTTCAAAATCGTCCATATAGATGATGGCTAGATTGGGCGCGAAACTAGCCCCCATAGCGACTCCTTTAGTTTGTAAATAGAAGTCGCCCTGGAAACTGGAAAAGTTCCTTGTTCATGGCAATGTCCAAGAGTTCAATAATAAAATCAGTGGGAACCCAGTGTGGTTTTGGGCGTTCTTCCAGGGCTTTTTTTAATTATCCTGAGTGCTGCTCCCTGGGGAATATTGGTAAACAACGATGTTATATCCTTAGTTGCCAAGAGATGGTTACTGAGGTTGTATGGTCGATTGTCTACCAATTTGATGGGTTGCATGGTGTCTCTAAGATACGTGGTGGTATTCTCAGCGATAGGTTTGATGAACACATCTATGAATTTACACAAAGGTTCCAAAACTGAGCCGCAACCGGAGATGATGGGTCTACCAAGTGGGTCATGCATACGTTTGTGAATCTTAGGAAGCGTATACATGGTGGGTATCCTAGGATATTTATTATTGAGGTACTCATATTCATGTTTACTTATGAACCCCTCCTCTAGACCCCTGAGGGTAATGTGCCCGATGATCTCAGCGATCTCCTTTGTGGGGTCCGATCTCAGTCTCTTATAGTTACCTTGTACTCCCAATTGGGCTAGAATCTCTTTTTTGTAATCCTCTGTGTTTTGAATCACTATCGCCCCACCCTTATCGGCGGGTTTGATGACTATGTTGGCATTACTCTTAAGTGATTCCAAGGCTAGGCGTTCGTAATGTCTCTCATGACCACCTGTTCGTATGCCAAAATCTTATGTGACATTAAATGTGTAGGAGGGATGAACTTCGATGGTGGTCGGAGACCAGTGCTAGAGAAGGTGGGTTGGAAGGGAATCCTATTAAAATAATGTTTGAGACGAACCTTCCTAAAAAACTGACGTAGCTCAACCTTTAGGTTGAATGTATTGGGAAGGGAAGTAGGTACAAATGATAAACCTTTTTCAAGGATCTTCTGTTCATCTGGTTTCAAGACGTATCCTGATAGATTCACTATAGGGTTATCATGGTTAGTGGGTGTATATTCTACCACCTGTAATGTTGGCGACGGGTTTGTATTTCCCCATGTGTCTCCTGTTGGAAGTGTACCTGTTTCTTGGCTCTCCCCCTGCCAGGGGGGTTGCGGAGGAACTGCTCCAAGGAGGAGGATTACTTTGAGGAATCAGTGGACTTGGTATCCCGCTTAGCAGAAAGGGGCTACCCTATAAGACTACTGAAGAAAGCACATAAATCTGCATGGTTCAACCATAGGGAGTCCCTCCTTGAACCCAAACAACAAAAAAGTACCAATGAGCAGGAGCGATTAGTGTGTGTTACCACTTTTTGCACGAAAAGCAACATGATCAAAAAGATCATAAACCGCCATTGGCATTTGGTGTCAGATGAGCTTGGGGGTGTTCCTCCTCCCATGCACGCTTTCAAGAAAGGAAAGAATGTGAGAGATTACGTAGTCAAATCTCTATTACCCACTGAACCAAGGGCCCAGCAATCGACATTATGGGATATTTCCCCAGTGAAAGGTCACCACAAGTGTGGACAGTGCAAGGCGTGTTCAATGGTTAGGGGATTTAAACCATTTTATTCACAATAACCACACGCACACATTACAAGACCACACAAACTGTAACTCAACTGGAGTGGTGTATGCCATTACATGTCCTTGCGACTTTTTGTATATTGGTCAGACCATACAAAAAGTTAAGACACGCATCCTGCAACATTGCAGTCGTATACGCTGCCAAGTACAGGGCGCACCACTCGTTGAACATTTCAAAGCGTTTGGACACACACCAGAAAGTCTCAGATGGTGGGTGATAGAAAAGTTCAAGACTAATCCAAGGGGTGGGGATTTTTCCAACATCCTCAATATTCGTGAGTGCAGATGGATACACCTTTTTGATACAGTGGCAAGAGGCCTCAATGAATATGAGGAGATCACCAGGCAGGTATCATTTTTGAATAATGGATGATATGGGTTGTCTTCTACCTATCCTTAGGCCATATACACAGCGTCTGGGGTAGCTCGGCTACACCTAGGATACACAGTTATCCCCACAGGCCTATTTGTTCTTTCCAGTTGTAAACCATGATTTGGGTGATGCAACTGCTTTGAATCTGCACAACACTTACCTTATTATACCTATTGTGGAATTGATATCCCTTACGGACGTGCAGGGTACTGTAAATACCAACAATACCACCGTCCTCGCAGATCTCCCCATCTATCTCCAGCACCGGTCCCTGGCTTCCACCTTCTCTTCCTGCAACCGTTATAGGGACCGCTCTGCCGCAGGCACGCTTGCTCCGCTGTGTCGCGGCATGGGCCGCAAAGATCCCAAGCAGAAGACCCTCCCCTTCGAAAAACTTGTGGAGAAGGTTCCAGAGGACAGCACCAGCATGGCGGAGGGTGGACAGGGAGCAGACCGTATTGATGACTCCTCTGCCCCGTCCACCTCACTGCTTCAGGAGATGAGAGCGGGCTTTAGAGCATTAGATGGGCGATTTGACACTCTTGATAAGAATCTTGCGAGCCTAGGGGCCAAAATCCAAGTTCACGATCGACGCCTAGACGTGGCGAGGCACGAATCTCGGACATTGAGGATGGTACCGCGCAATCCCTCAAAAGGCTAGAACGGGTGAAACGTATCCTCAAGGAGGTGGCAATCAAGAACGAGGACCTCGAAGCGAGAAGCAGGTGCAATAATATCCTCATCTTGGGGGTGCCTGAGACCACCGCCACGGGCCGCCTTGACCTCTTTGTTGAGACTTTACTGGCCGACATGTTTGGGAAAGAGTCCTTTACCCCCGGATTCGTGGTGGAGCGCGCTCGTCGTACCTTAGGCCCGTGGCCCAACCCGGGCTGCCCTCCACGACCAATCATTGCGCGCATTATGAACTTTCGGGATCGCGACACAGCGCTACGCCTCGCTAGAGAACGCGGGGACACCACGTGGCAGGGCTCCAAACTGGCTCTCTATCCGGACTTTATCATCATGGTGCAGGAGGCTCGTCACAAGTACAATGGGGTCCAGGCCACCCTCAGGAACTTAGGCTTGAAATACGGCATGTTATACCCTGCCAGATTGAGAGTGGAAGTTAATGGCCGGGCTCGTATCTTTGAGAATCCTACCAAGGTACAGGCCTTTTGTCACGCTTACAAACAGAACAACAATCAGGCGGCTACTGGCGGAGGTGGGCCCTACACTCCGCATAGTGGCTCCGATGCAAGCATGGATCTCTTCTCTGGTGCCGGAACTGGCTGACTCCGCCGAGTTGACTCTTTCCATTATAGCAGGATTGTATGGGGATAATACTACTCATCATTTTGTAATGTTCTAAAAAGCTGGTCGACTGACGTGGCGTTGCCACCCCTCTTGGTGTACACCTTGGGTTCATTTCGGGTTCCGCAGATGTACCGTTCCAGGGTTTTCTCATTCCACTGTAAAGCCAATTGGTACTTCACGTATTGTTATCTGTTGTGGATATGCCTTGCTCTCTTTGTAGTAAGGGTGGGTGGGGGTGGGCAATTGCCATGGTATGGTTATTGTTGATTATTCTTTAGTTTGTTCACTGTCACAGTTTGCCTTTACCTGCTTGAGCTTGTATCGTTCATTCATGCCAGGACTTCCTGATGGCTCAGTTGGGTAACATAGATGGCCCCTCCAGCTTGTCCTTGATGTCCTGGAATGTCCGGGGTCTCAACGATAATCGTAAGAGAAGGCATGTTGTCCATTATCTAATTCGGCATAATGTCGACATTGCTTTCCTACAGGAAACACATTTACCCAAATCCGACTCTGCTCGTTTTGCTTCAAGCTGGGGAGCGCACAGGTATTTCTCCAACTACAGCAATTATGCTAGGAGCACGGCCATTCTCATTCACAAGAGGGTTCCCTTTAGTCTCCGCTCTGTTGTAGTAGACAGCGAGGGTAGATACACCGTTGTCATTGGGTCACTAATGGGCCACAGCGTAGCTTTGGTATGTGTATACGCCCGAACACGGACTCCCCGGAATTTTTCCATTCCCTACATGCCCAACTCTCGAAGTTAGATCCTATCTTATTGTTGGTTTGGGGGGACCTTAACTTGCTCCTCAACCCCGAATTAGATGGTACTGCCAACTCTCTTAGCACTAAACCTTGCGCGCGCCGTGCTCTTCTGGACCTTTGCGAACAATTATCACTTCTTGATATTTGGCGCCAGTGCAATCCCTCCCACACCGAATACATGCATTATGCCGGTCAATATAACACCTGGACTAGAATCGATTACTGGCTCATTTCCCCGGGCGTTTCCAGCTGGTTCCATTCTCTCATGACACTCCCGAGAACATATTCTGATCACTCCCCTATTCAGCTTCTCCTTCGGGTTCCCCGACCCGATGGGTTTGAGCGGCAATGGCGCTTCCCAAGCCGCGCCCTCAACGATGACCTTTTTCACGCTGAAGTGCGCGAGGCCATTGAAGACTATTTCGCCATCAACACCGGATCGGTTGACACTTGGGTGGTTTTGTGGGAGGGCTTCAAGGCATACATCAGAGGCGACTGCATTGCCAAACATGCGGGGGTACTTAAAGATCTCCGCAAGACACTTTACCGCTTAGAACGCGATCTCACAGAATTAGACAACACATCACTGCACACTCCTACCCTGGATATGGCGGGGAAACGCTTGGCCCTCCTTACTGAATAAAGGGACTCCGCGGATCGTGAGATACTTTTTTGGGGTAAATATCAAACCGCTCGGCGATATGGCGAAGGAGAGCATCCGGGACGGGTGCTGGCACAGATGCTTCGGCCCCCATACAGCAAAGCATACGTCACCGAGCTGCGCTCCTCCGCTAATCAGGTGCTCACTGACACCGCGGAGATTCGGGACGAATTCCTTGCTTATTTCACATCGCTCTACACCTCCAAAGTAGGGCGTGATCCCACGGCGCAGGAAGCTTATTTATCCGAGATCGCACTGGTCTATCTAGAAAAACATATGCAGGACTTTTTGGCGGAGCCGATCTCCGAGGCTGATGTACTCGGAGCCATTGACGCCCTTCGAGGCTCGTCCGCCCCCGGGCTGGATGGCTTCACAGGGGAGTTCTACAAGGCATACAAAGACTTGCTGGTGCCGCAACTAATCGAGGTGTACGCCGAGGCCCTCGAGACACATATTCTACCCCCCACACTTCGCGAAGCGGTCGTTATACTCCTCCCCAAACCTGGCAAAGACCCGTCATTATGTGGATCCTACAGACCTTTGTCCCTACTCAATTTCCCAATTGATGGAGTTTATTATTTCACCAGCCCAATCCGGCTTTGTGCCCCACCGTTCGACCTCATTGAATCTCAGGACGCTCTTCTCGGTCCTCCACAGAATTAACCCCGAGGTCCCTGCCGCCGCAATCCTCTTAGACACCGAGAAGGCCTTTGATTCCCTGGAGTGGCCTTTTTTCGTGTCGGTAATACGCCGCATGGGTATGCCAGTGGGATTCATAGCCACCCCTGCACTCCTATACCGCAACCCCACGGCGAGACTTCGCCTGAACGGCACCCTCTCCCGACCCTTACTTTTATCCCGCGGCACACGACAGGGCTGTCCTCTGTCGCCTTTATTATTTATCCTTGCCATGGACCCTTTAATCCGCCATTTTCAGGAAAGGCATCTGCATAGAGGCCTGCAATTCAACACCGGCCCCCTTCTTGTCTCACTTTACGCGGACGACACCATCCTCTAAGTTAGAGAGCCCGATGTTAACCTTGAGCCACTCATTAGAGAGATTCTCCGATTCGGGCAACATTCCGGCCTGGGCATAAACTGGCGCAAGTCAGTTATTTTCCCCTTAACCCCCAGTACGTCTCCATGGGAATTTGAATTCCCCCTCGAGTGGGGGTGATGCATTGGCAGGGATATAGTCCTGTATGATGGAAAGTTGATGGAACTACCATGATTTGAAAAAATGCTAAAAATCGAACAAATGTCATGTTAGTGCATTCTACCGGCCAGCCAATTAGGGTGTGTAGATGTGTAAAATATATAGTTTTGGTATATTTCCATTTAGCCCTGGGGAAATGGTTGTGACCAAAAAGAGGTACCTTAAAGGGGAGCATCACTTTCAGCTGTTTTCCAAATTTGCACTGCAACACAGTTTTTCACATGTGGGCATCCTGAACACATAGAAAACCCATACTGGTGCCCCCAGGTTCACGAGACCCAGACAAAACAGATGGGGTCAAGCCTTGGCAGGGATATGATCCTGCATGAGTGAGACCGAAGGGGTTTACAATGTTCTGGTAATAAAATACTAAACATTTGATGTACATAATGTTCAGCATGTTCTACTGGCCAGCCAATCACAGCAACGGTGCCTGGCTTGCACCAATAGATTCCTTATGTTATACAGAAATAGAAAAGATACTGGTTTCATACTTTCCATATAATACTGTGTTTGATATCTGTCACCAAATGAACAGTGATTCGGCGATAATTTAGTGAACTGTGTTAATATTACTTGATTACTTGTGCAGACTACATTCCTACACAAGCCCATACTTATTTAGTATTGCCAGACTTTCAGGACAACATTTCCTTGGTTAGCAATGCAGGATTTTTGTTTGCCCATTTGAGAAATGCAACAAAACATTCAGCAAATTTGTTAAAAAATTAAAATCTGCTCACATTTTTGATTATATCTTCAGGCTGCAAAGAGATATTGATGCATAGTTTGCAACAATACCTAACCATGAATGTGTCAGAAACATATAGTTTATATGGATGCACAAAGTACCAAAGAGGTACATGTGCTTGAACCACCTAATGTTTTCTTTCAAATAAACTCTCAGGCACAGAAGTGCTCAAACGCCCTTGCAGTGAAAGGGTTAGGCTTTACCTAGAGATAGGAATGGACAGGGAATGGGTGCTGGACCAGTTCTGGATTGGATTTTGAAATCAGGTTGTCTAGTGGCCCCATCGTCTACTCCTCTTCTGATCTCACTGTGATATGAATATCAGGAGGAAGCTCAGGTCTGGAGCTCAAACTCCCATTGAAGTATTAAGCCTGCCTTTTTCTGGGACTGGTTATTTTTCTGACACTCAGGCTTGTTGAAAAGGTGGTACATGTGGACCCTGCTGCCAAGAGTATGCTGTTGTCTCCTGTTGGTGTACCTGAATAAACACCTGCACAAAGCAAAAACCGGCAAGGCTTGGCTCAGGCCCACCACATTTGTAGCCAAGATTGCCCTTGTGGTGCTTTTGTGAAGATTTATATCTTAAGCTGCATATTTCTCCAGGCACCCATGCCCCTTCATTGCTCATCTGTTGTATTCTATTTCCTGAATGTCATGTGCACATGCCATTGTTATGTTTTGCTTTGTGTTCTGCATTCCATGAGAATGTTGATCGTTGAATGCAGGAGGCAAAGCCAGTGCATTTTATGCTGTCCTCCTTGCAGGATGTCTTGCTGTGCTGCTGAATAAACAACTTAAAAACTTTCCTGAAGTGGACTTCTTGTGGATTTGGGATTTAACAATGGTGACGAGTGAGTGCAGCACAGGAATTGATTACCTCCAGAGAACCCATTTTTCTTTTTATTTAAAAATGTGTTGAATTGGATTGCATTTACTTCATTGAAGTGCCAGGCTGGGAATGCCGCGCTGCATTTGTACCAGTAGGGGTGGTTCCAGTTGGATGAGCATTTTGCAGTCTGTCACCGCATTTGGGAAATGTAAAAGAATTGCTGAGTTTTTTTAATCTAAACAGCGCTGGCTTACACTGGCGCTACTTACTAAAAGCGCTCAACTGCCATTCTTCATACCTCATTCCTCCTGGATGGCTGTCTTCCATTGTGCACCGGCATGTGAGGAAAACGAGAGGAAGCTGCAAGGGAGAGCCGAAAGACAGCACACTCAGCTGCTTGCGTGCAACGTCCTGATGTATCACGTGTTTATGCGTGGGCGCCATCTTGCTTGGGCCTACAACGGTGATACGCAAACCAGCTTTTGTGTTTTACTTATCCTGAACATGGGTGCTTGTGCCATTTGGCCCGCACACGGTGATACGCACACCATTCTTTCATCTATTACCACTTATCAGCTTTGTGAGCATAACAATTTGTTTTCTTTGTGCATCACGCAGTTCTTGCACGGTGATGCGCACACCTCCTCAGTGTGAGTTTGTTTATCGGTGATTCACACCCCATTTACTATTGTGAGTTTTATTTTACATCTTGCTCATTGGGAACAGAAACATTAGGATTACAGCCTTTACTCCTCTGGAGTGTCAATTGTTTGATGTTGTAAGATCTGCCTATTTAATTGCGTTTTTGGGGGGGTGCAGGTTCCCAAGAACTCTTCAGGATTTGGTCAATACTTAATATAGATTGTTGGTATCTCATAACAGTTTGTACTTGTTGGGAAACGCCTGGGAATGCATTTCTCCATTTTGCTTTGATACTGTTATAAGCCGGTATTGATGCTATGCAGTTTGATCCACCAGCTACATTTTTACAAAATAAAGAAGAACCTCCCACCCCCCGGAATAGATGGAAAGAGGAGTTCATCACATACATGAAAGCCATTGATGAGGAACGCATGGGTGCAGAGCAGAAGAAAAGTATTCTTTTACACTGCCTTGGATCGGAGGGACAGGTTGTTTTTAGAACTATGCCCCAGGTAATGCCTGCTAGTTGGCAAGGTGAGTTAGATGTGTACAAGGAAGCCCTCTGAGAATGGAAGTAAAGTTTAAATCTACCACTATCATTGCGCTTAAAAGATTCAAGTTTTATACTAGAGCACAAAAGGAAGGAGCGTTCTTTGATGAATTTTTGACAGCGTTACGGGTATTGTCAATGTATTGCAGTTTTGGTACTATGTCAGACGAGATGATAAGGAACCAAATTATAGTGCATGTGAGAAATAAGAAAACCCAAGAACAGTTGTGGGTAATGGGTGACCCTAAGCGACAAGACACCGTTACAACAGCGAAGGCTTTAGAGCAATCCAAAAAGTAGATTAGCATATATGTAAGGCCAGTTGAGGATGTTTCTACAGTTAAACGTTCAAATGAAGTTTGTGCAAATGGTACTAATGTTAATGGGCAAAGGATAAATAGTTCCTCAGGTGATTGGAGATCAAAGAAGCCGGAGAGAGGAGGGACTTGCTATAGATGGGGTAGTAGCACGCATATAGCATCCTATTCTTGGTGTCCTGCAGTCCACAGGGAACAGGGCCGAACTGGGAAGCCAAAGCAGCCCTGGCAATTTTGTAGGACCAGCCCCGTGGGGGGGATGGGAGCAGAGGGGGAGGCGGTGCAAGACCTGGAACTCCCTCCCCACTCACCTTCGGCGAACCCAGGACCATCTCGCCTTCAGGAAGCAGCTCAAGACCTGGCTGTTCGAGCAGTAACTTACCCCCTCCCCCAGCGCCTTGAGACCCTCCCGGGTGAGTAGCGCGCTCTATAAATGCCGTGATTGATTGATTGATTGAAGCACTGCTGCTTTTTGTACTGGGGCCGATATTGCAGCACTGCTGCAAAACCAGCCCACAGTACCAAAAACCGGCCCCCATCCTTCTACCATCCCTGGAAAACACCCGATGCCCGCTATGGCCAGTCCGGCCCTGACAGGGAATGTAAGAAGTGTAGTTGTGTGGG
This sequence comes from Calotriton arnoldi, assembly GCA_963921515.1. NCBI lineage: Eukaryota > Metazoa > Chordata > Amphibia > Caudata > Salamandridae > Calotriton > Calotriton arnoldi. Next base: position 90,349 of record CAWUFW010005148.1, read on the forward strand.
GGCATTTTGCAAAAGTTTGCAGAGATATCAGGAGGAATCCTACTCAAACACAGGGCGAAAGTGTCATGCACTGCTGATGTGAGTGTAAGCAGACCTGCGTGTGAGTGTGGGAAAAGTGCAGACATTAGAAGTGGCACTGTGTTATCTTTACAAGAATCTGGGGAGAGTTTGGATGAACATACAGAGAAAAATCCTCCTAGATGCTTGGTTAAAGTTCAGGGTGTAGAACTTAATCTAATGGTGGATTTGGGTTCTCCTTGGACCATAATCACCAGGGAGTACTTCACGGAAAGATCAGAAGGAATAGTTGACTTTTGAAGTTTACATCCCTCAGACGTCATTGCAGAGAGTTTCGATGGATCTATCACTGATATGGTTGGCTATGTATGTGTGTAGTTAAGGGGAGAAGAACACTTATTAAACTTTATATGGCTGTGAAAGGTGTGAATGTGCTAGGTTGGAGGGATCAGTGAAAGTTGGGGATAATTTAGAATCCCCTGTGTAAGGAACCAGTGTTGTAGTATGATGATGGCGTCGGAGAACAGGTTCTGTGCATTGATGGAAGTCATGGTGAAAAGTTGGTCAAAGAACGATTCCCAGAGGGGTACAGGAGATAATTCAAAGGCTGGCCCATAAAGGACATCCAGGGATGTCCCCCATGAAAGCGTCTTGTGTGCAATTATTTTTGGTGACCTGGGGTTGACAGACTGGTGGGCAGGACAGTCAGGGAATGTGAGGTGTGTGCAAATAGTGAGAAGATGTTGAAAGTCAATTCTGCACCTTTGAGATGTGTGGAGTAGCTGGAGCACCCTTGGCAAAAGCTTTTGATATTTCTGGTCCATTTAATTTTCTACCTATGGACACTTGTTTTGCTTTGTCATAATAGATTATCTTTCGAAGTGGCCAGAAGTGAAGTTTGTATCACAGACTTCTACTAATGGAGTCATTGAGTTTTTCAAAGAAGTGTTCGCCAGGGAGGGTTGTCCGTCAGTGTTGGAGATGGACAATGGAGTGCAATTGACACCTTCTGAAATGGTAGCTTTCCTCAGGCACTGTGGAATTAAACATGTTACTACTGCATTATATGAACCACATGAGAATGGTCAAGTGGAAAGGTTTAACTGTGTGTTGAAAGAGTATGTCATGGAGGCACACAAACAAGGAGGGGATTGGAGAAATGCTTTGAGACAAAGGTTGTGGACGTATCGCATTACTCCTTATACCACAACAGAAGTTAGACCTTTTAAATTGTTAAAAGGGCGTGATCCTGCTTCCAGTTTGTGTCCATGGTGGTTCAAGGAGAAGTGGGGAAGAGTAGAAGAAAAGGGTGAAATGAGTGATGTTGCAGGATAAGCCCAAGGAATGGTCTGATGCCAGTGGAAGACGAGGGCTCATCAAATCAAAATAGGAGTTTGGGTGAGGATTCCCAAACAAGAAATTGTGCATAAAGGGCTTTCAAAATTTGGCAAACCCATGAAGGTACTTTAAGTGTTCACAAATTGTGTGATTACCTAGGATGGTAAAGTATGGAACGTGAACGGAGTTGCCAAGTGTGTTGGAACTGGGGTTGAAGAAGGTGTCATGAGGAAAGATGAAAAACGTTTTGAAGGTTTTCTTGTGAAGTTTGGTGACAGTGCAAAATGGTCACTCTAATGCTGGAAACACTGTTGGTTTTGGGTCTTCTGATTCTGTGGCCTCTAGGGTTAAAGAAGCGGGCAGGATAAGACAGCCATCTGGGAGATTTACTGAATTTGTCAAATAGGCCAAAGCGTTTCAATGGTATTGTTGTATGCCAAACTATTGTTTTGTGCTATTTGTCGTTCTGCCCTACCTTGCTTTGTTTCCCTTTGAAGGGAGATTTGTTGAATTCTATTTCCTGCATGTCATGTGCACATGCCATTGTTATGTTTTGCTTTGCGTTCTGCATTCCATGAGAATGTTGATCGTGCAATGCAGGAGACAAAGCCAGTAGATCTTGTTGTCCTGCTTGCAAGACTTTTTGCTGTGCTGCTGAATAAACACCTTAAAAACTTTACTGGAGTAGATTTCTTATGGATTTGGGATTTAACATTATCCTATTATTTGCTACCTGCACCTACTGACCCTACACCAGCGTAGCAAAGAGCAAATGGACAGATCTCTCTTATGCCTTTCTCCCTTTTGGAAGGGAGGGATTACCAGTGGCCCCAAACAGTAGAATTAACCTCTGATCCACCCTGTAGCTAATAGACACTCTCCTCACATATAATGGTCTCAACTGTGATCTCTAACTGCCCATAAACTGTGAAAAAAGAGTGCACTTGTGGCAAAGGAACAAAGTGAGTACTTGGGTTTGATCCAGCGCTCAGGGATCAATAAATTTGCAATGAACAAGGCCCAATTACATTACCCAACAAAGGGGCATATTCACAAGGACCTACCGCCGATTTATCTCCACCTTAACGCATCCAAAGTGGAGATAGATTCAACACCCCATTCACAAGCGGGTGCAAACTGCAGACATCGCCAGTATTCCCGTGATAACTGCCCCAAAATGTATCTCCACGGTGGACACCACCAACCAACCCTAATGAGATGCAGAGTAGGCGTTCCCATGCAAAAACACACGAAAAAACCTCAACACCACTTTCACAACGAACTGCCAGATCTGCGATGCGAACCAAAAACAGGCAATAAGCCGCGGTAGCACCAGTGATTTAACACCTGCCTTTTGCTGGTGTTAAGCAGGACGACTACCTGCAGCATGAAAGGGAGCCCAGCCAAGAGCCACACCTGAAGACCCACAGATGCCATGGAGACAATGATCATGCAGCTCGGATACCCATGAGGGCCACAACACCCACCGCCACCACCCCCAGACCCCCCCCAGACAAACACATACCGTGCACGACACAAGAGCCACAAAAAGCGCATGATGACGCACATTGTCAAAAAATAACACACATGTGTGGCCAGAAGAACGAGAAACAGTCACACAGCACTGAAGTAACAACCAAAAGCTTTATTGAAATACAACACAAAACACCAATGCGGAAGACTCCTGTCGGGTCCCTCCGGGACAATCTCAATGTCACAGCCTGGAAAATAAAGCACAAAATCAGAACGTGTGCCATGCGCACATCAAAGGAGCGAGACACAGAGAAACAGAGAATGAAAGAAAGGCAGAGAGAGAAAGAGAGGAAGGGAGAGAGAGAGTGAGAGACAGGGAAGGAAAGGAGAGAGAGTGAGAGAGAGAAGGAAAGGAGAGAGAGTGAGAGAGAGAAGGAAAGGAGAGAGAGTGAGAGAGAGAGAAGGAAGAGAGAGAGAGAGAGACCCAGGCGCACCCAGGCCCCACTGTTCACCTGCTGCCACCGGTGTGTCTCCAACCACGTGCCGGGATACACTGCAAGCCACCAGGTCTGCAATCTGTAATCGAGGCCAGAGTCAATCATGGCAGTCCATTACACAGCACACGGCAACAATGCCTGTCCGTCGCTGCGCACGCATAAAGCCGCACCCTACCCCCTCCCGCCGGCCAGCGCTGGCTGTCCGCACTTGCGCACTTCGGGCCCACTGCTCACCTGCCGCCAATGGTGTGTCCACCAGTGGGCACACCACGTGCCCGTGCAAGCTCCAGGCTCCGGTCCCACCACCATGGCACGGTCCACAGCATACGGACCTGCCCCGCGGCCCAGCAGGTCCCACACATGACGCTGAGTCCTGAGCCATCAATGGCAGAGACCACATCAGTGCACACGTCATCATCGCAGGCTGCACACCCGCTCAGCTATTTCGGTGCCAGTAACCCTGTGCAACCCCAGTCAGCGCCACGTGGTGGTAGGCCCGTGACGGGTGCAAGGCTTCGGGTGCCATTAACCCTGTGCAACCCCAGTCAGTGCCACGTGGTGGTAGGCCCGTGACGGGTGCAAGGCTTCGGGTGCCACTAACCCTGTGCAACCCCAGTCAGCGCCATGTGGTGGTAGGCCTGTGACAGGCGTAAGGCCTCAGGTGTGACCAACCCTGTGCGCCACAACTCATGGGCCCTTTATGATTGAGAACCGTGGAGCGTCCGTCATCCAGTCACCACCGGCAGTGGGGAATGTGACGTTGTCGGCCCCTTATATTGGCGGGGTCACATGGCCTGTGACCCCTGTGCCGGATGGGTGTGGTGTGTGTGGAGACCTGCCCTCAGGGAGTGGCCGTGACATGCTGACAACAAGACCAGTGACCTGCATACCACCAGCGTGTACGCCTGCGACATGTAGCTATGTGGGCCCCCCCTCGGAGCGTAAGCGGAGTGGTCTGGCCTGGCGTACGCCAGACCAGCGCAGGGCTTGCAACAATGACTCGGGGGCTCTGGGTGTGGTTCAGTCCATGTCCGGACAAGGGAGTGACTAATGCGTGTGTCCCTGTTGTAGTGTCCACGGCAAGCGGAACACAATAGGCAATGTAGCACACTATGACTGGCATCCCACTAGATGAGCATCATTGACGTAAGGGAAATCACTGTCCCTACATTCATCTACACATTCATCCATGAATGATGAAAGCCATGACACAGCAGTGCGTTTCTGGATGTTTATTGCACATCCAGTGGAGATTTGCAGCTGGAGCGGTACAGGGCCATGCCAAGCACACTACACAATATGGGCCCGTGGAGGGCCAGTCAGAGTCCATCCAGGGATGACAAGTACTGCGGAAGAGGAAGGGTACAGTCCGCAGTCTGGTCGCTGTGTCATTGGTCATCAAACAGGATATGGCAGTCCATGTCGCGGTCCAAGGTGAGTGCAGCGGAGTGTATCAGGGGTCAGTGGAAGGTCTTGGGGCCATGTGCGGCACCAAGCAGAAACAGGCAAGGTGGCGGAAATGAATGCTAGTGCCTCCTTCTGAACTCAATCCCATCCACGTCCTCGTCCTCGGATGTGTGCTCTGCCCCACCTGTGGGTGTTGCAGTACCGGCTGCGGCACTGTGTGCCACTGACACATCAGGGGCCGGAGGAGGGTTGTCGGCCACACTGTGTGGCAGTGACACATCAGGTGCCAGAGTGGATACGCCTGCCGCACTGGGAGGCACTGACACACCAGGGGACGGAAATGTGGATGGTGTGGGGGTAGCAGCATTCATCTGCGCCACGCCTTGTGGCAGCAATGCCATGATGAGGATCTGCAGGGCATGGTAGATCCCAGCTACATTTTGCTGATGTGCAGCGGTGGCTGCCATCCGTTCCGCCTCCATCCACATCATGTCCTCCATGAGCCTCCGCATGTGTGCCAGCTCACGGCTGGGATCGCTGGAGCCACTCTGAGCGGACAGGTGTTCTTGTCTCCGAGTCATGACTCCAGCGATGTCAGTCAGGGCTTGTTGGAGACCATGGAGCGGGCCGTGGGTGTCCGTTAGGGACTGGAGCTGGTCCCTGATGGGACCTAGACACCCATGGATGGCGTCCAGTTTGGTAGCCATGAGGTCGAACCCCACCCGCACCTGCTCAGCCGTCTCCCTCTGGCCCTCCAGCATACTTCGTTGGAAGGCCATGTGTTGTTCCTGGGGGTCTTGGGGGACTGCTGGGGCTGTGGGTGCCTCCTGCTGGGTGGTTTGGGTAGTGGGTGGGGTCTCCTCGATGCAGCTGGGCTGCCCTGATCCTGGAGGTGAGTTGCGGATGATGTCAATGATGTCTTGGAGGGCCTGGGTGTCAATGCTGGGGGTGTCCTCCTCATCATCAGTGAAGAGTGGCTGGGAATGCTCTGCAGGAGGTGTTGACGGTGCCCCTGCAATGTGAAGGGGAGATGGTGTATTACAATGTGTCCAGATGTATGTAGCCGCATGGTACAGGTTCACATTCAGACAGCATGGCATTGTACATTGTGACAGTCTGTGGATCAGGGCCATGATCCAGAGTCATTGTGGGTGTGCACTGTGCTCTGCTTGATTGCGCATGTGTGCCATTGTGGCCATCTCCACCCGTCCCCCCAGTACCTGGTGGTCACTCACCCTGTCGCGGTTGTGTTGTGTCCTGTCGAGCAGAGTCCGGTCCCCCGACTCCGGCCACAGTCTCCACACTAATGACTGTCGACACCAGCTCCTCCATGTCATCCAGCTCCAGCTGTGGCGCTGGGCTCCCACCTCCAGTCTGCATTGCTGCCTTCTGGCTGCCTGCGAGTTTCTCCTTGGTCTTGCGCTTGATGTCAATACATCGCCTCTTGACCTCATCCATTGACCTCTTGTGCTCTCCGATGGCATTCACCTTGTCCACGATGTCCCGCCATATTCCATTTTTGGTGCCCAATGACACGTTGGAGGTGACGAACAGTTGTTGATGGTGTTCCATCACCTCCGTGACCAGGATCCTGTTTTCCTGCGGACTGAACTTTGTCTTCTTCTTCTTGTCCTTGCCCTTCCCTGTCCCCGAGGTCCCAGGCTGGTCGTCCGGGGTGCTTGTGGGGTTGCGCTCGTCCTCTGCGCCTGCTCCGGCTGCCTCCATGGTGCTTGGGTGTTGGTCATTTTGTGTTTGTGTGTTTTTTTAACTTTTATAGTGGTTTTTCCCGCCTGCCATGTGTGTATTGCAGGCCTGGCGCTGCTTATCGCTGATTTCCTCATCGCGCTTTGGCCCATCACATGTTTTTTCGCGTTGAGGTTTGTGTTTTTATCACAGTCGCGGTTGTTGTATCGCGGACATTGGCCGCGTTTTCGGGGGACTATCGCATGGTACCGCCGTGTTGTGAATTCCACGTTCACACGGGGTTATTTTCCCACGATAGGCTGCGATGTGTAAAGTTGCGTTAACATCTTTTGGAGATGTTTAGCACACGTTCTTGTGAATATCCCCCAAAGTCCCTTCACGCTGGGTTCAGTGTAATGCAAAGTTCAGACCTAACTTACCAATCTCCAACTGAACCTGCATTTCTCATAGAAAATAATTTGGCGATGACATCTTTTTATAGTTGAATACTTATAGGCAATAATCTATAAACACACCCTAAATAAAAACAGACACAGTGTGTATATTTATAATGCTTATCTAAATAATGTGAAATAAATGCTCATCAAGTACCAATACACAGTACAAACCATGAAATATCACTGAGTAAACAATTAGCAAAGAGAACAACACAATTTACATCACATTGACAGTGCATTGAAGGAGTGGAAAGGCGAAGAGAGAATAGGTTCAAAGACAAAATACATTTGCAATGATTATGCAAATTCAGGTTTCTATCTATACTAACCCAGAAGGAAACAGGAAAACTACTCCCTGGCCACAAGAGCAGCAAGGCCCCTCAACAAGATTTGAAAGGGCAAAGTCTAAGTCAGGAATCAGGAAACAGGAAGAAAACAGGTAGGCCTCTACAGCAAACAGACGACAGCGACGATCACGCCTAACGCCTCCAGCCGCATCCGCCTCCGCATCGCATCGCAATACCCCTCCCTCCAGGGCACCTCAATTATACCCTAAAACCCAAATGTCCAACCCACATTTGTTTCAAATAAAAGAAAATTGTACATTTGATTGGTTAAGGAAGGGGGTGTACTGTCACACCACACTCGACATGTCCATCTTACTCAATGTTCTATTGTTTTGTTTTTTCAACATCAGGACTACGTCATCCCAGGAAATACAAGTATACTAATATCAGACTTCAGCTTCCTTCTCTCCGCTAATGTTTCCAGTTCTGTTACTTCTTGTGCCACTTGTGCGCTTCTAGAGGAAACGTCCGTCACTTGCTGATTGTTTTTCGTCTCCACGTTTAACTTTTGGCAGGCACACATAAATTCGAAGGTCGCTCGCCTTTGCCTTCCCTCCACATTCTCTTTGCTTTTTCAATTAATTTTGTAAAATCATTTTCTCCTTAACCCATTCTTCTACGGAAAATAAAACAAGCATTATTACTCATTTTGAAATGTTTTCTTTACGCACCCTCCCAATGCTGCATCTAACCATGCGCAACCCATATTATTATTTTTCCTAGCAATCGTTAATAATGTGCACAAAAGCAGCATTAGTCTCTTTATTTTCATTAGTCAAGCATTTGCGGCCTAGTTCAGTGCTTTAGTACGCGCTTGCGCAGTATTATTTTCCCTCATGTTAGTTTTTAAAACCACACGTTTTTCACGGCACACTGTTAGGAAAATTAGAAATTGTTACTAGGGGTTTCAATTCGAGCAGGTTTCATTTTTACGAACACCCTGCTCCATCAGGTTTGTATGTAATTTCCTCTTCCAATGCACTAACCTTTGACTTCATACAAGTGGAGATAAAGCATCCAGGTTTTTCCATTATATTCCTTTTCCATTTGATTTGCCAGTTTGCCTTGTATTATTGAGTATTCCAAAGGATTTATCTCAGTTTTTAGCTATCTGCTGACTCACACTCCCCAAACAGTACATTTCTCCTTGCCACCGCAACCTCAGGGCAGAGAAACCTTCACAAACTTTCCTAGAGGTTGTATTCTTTCCTGTCCTTTCTACACATTTTACAAGGTCTACCCTTTGCTTGGCAAGCGCCATCCTCAAGAGGGTGGCATGACAGACACAATTCATTGCAGTTTATTTTGCCTGAGCTACGCCCTGAGGGCAGCGATTTCTACAATGCAAAATTACTACTTTTGAACCCTTATGAAAAATGTTTTGGAATTTATAAATTTCCCCAAACTATTCTAGGACTGGCATTAGAACAATATATAAGCCTGCTGGCTTAAGATTGGGCTAATAGTAAATTAAACCTCCCAGTTTCTGGCACTCCCACTTCTGCACTGAGGGCACAGCTCAAGGCAAGAAACACAAACTTTGCCCACGAGCACCCAGAAATTTAGCACCTCTCATGCTTCATATATTTATCTTACACTTTTCAAACCTCTCTTACAGGTAGCAGGTTAGCTCATGCTATCAAGAAGCACCTACTAAAAATGTTAGCCTTCAACAATACCTTATCATAATTGTACAACAAATTGATGGTAAGAAATACTTGCGAAATATCTTTGCTCTATGCCAACGGTTCATAACATGTAATCCAAGGACATCTGGAAGTCCGTGGAGCCTACTTAGGGGCTTCTCGACTGCTTAGAAAATCAAATAATATTAACAGATTAATAAAGTGTATATAAATAAAGGAGCACATTGTAAAATTCGAAAATTTTAGAACGTTCTGTAAATGTGAAGGAATTTTAAGTAGGAGACTAAAAATGAAGTTGGTATACTCAGATTGATTTGTGGGACAGTGCAGGTGCATCAAACAGAATATAGTATGGATGGTGGGTGACCTTAATTGAATTTAGTAAAGCTCTAACCGTCCCATTAAAATTGAAATAGTGATCCTTTTCATATTTGTTTGTGAATTAAATAAAATATTTCATCATTTGTGTATCGTTTTGTGGTTCTAATCATTGAAATCGCTCAACCCGGGGTCCCGGGCTTCCAGTAATGACAGTAGGGATTCCCGGATTTCAATAAATATTCAGCTAGGGTCCCCGGATTCCAGTAATGATTAAGTGGGGGTCCACAGAAGTCAAAGGGTTAAGAACCACTGCTCCGCACTTTCCCTTACTAACAGCCTCTTTCATTTGTTTTTCACTATCTTTGCTCACTGTACTTGATGTTTACGGCCAATATTCAGCTTCCTTTAGGATTACATCAGACTGTTTATTGTCTCACGGTGATCTCAGCACACAGGGATTTAGAATGTGGCTGGTGACTGAAATGATGCCTCGCTCTCTACCATGGAGACATGCCAGGATCCGGGAAACGCTCATCAAGCACTGAAGCGTGCCAGCATTTCCATAAATTAAAGGTTGACACTGGAAAAAAGATTTTAGACTGTATTGTAAATTTACAAACTAATCTTGCGGCTGACCAGTAAATCGAAAATATTTAGTGTGTTACATCCTGTCCACAATTTTCAAGTATTGATTAACAATCAACAGTACTGGGAACACTATGATGCTCACAGCTGCCAATTTTTCGATTTGTGACATTCCCATGTTTTGGTATGCTTATGCATGGCATTTCACTGTCTTGCATTTGATACTTTAAGTGACTCTTTGTCGCCAGGATAACAAAGCAGCTTGAGAAATTGGGCCAATTTTGTGGAGTGTGCTAGTCTATATAACATCTGCAGCGCTCTGCAAATCACTTACATTTTCAATTTTTTTAACATGATAATCGTGGGAACAATAGTGGTGCAATCTTAACATGCAAGTGATTTATTGGCAGCACTTTGGCTGATTAATGTTTTATGTTGTGCAGATTATAGACTGCCTTGACTGGAAGGTCAACTGTTTTCAACATTCGTCCAGTGGGGGGGGACGGAAGGGGAGGAGGGAGAAACCCCTCCTAAGTGTCCGCCTGGGCTAGCAATTTGATATCAACAAGGGTCATGCCAGAAAAATTAATAGAGAGAGTGCAGAAGGAGTGCAACTTGGGGAAGGTAGTGGATCTATTTGCTGCTTCTCCACTGCAGGGCTTCAGCATCCTGCCTTTGGGTCTGCTCCTAAGGAAGGAGAGTGGTGAATTCCACCTGGCACCACATGATACAGCATTTATCGTTACCTGAAGTGAACTCAGTGAACTACTAGTTGGACAAAGAGGCTTGTCTGGTGTACCATGCCTCATTTCACTGTGCTGAGGGTGAGAGTGATGGACAAGGGGGAATTGGTGGGTAAAGCAGACATCAAGTCAGTTTTTAGGTTGCTGCTGGTTCATCTAGAAAGCGCACTACTATTGTGTTTTGAAGTGGAAGGACAATTCTTCTTTGACAAATGTTTCCCCATGGGGTGCACGACCTCCAGCACATATTTTGAACACTACAGCATGTTCCTGGAATGAAGCTGCAAGCATGTTAGTGGCTTGCAGAGAATCATACTCTGATTGGATAGCTTCTTGTTTGTGGGACGGCCAGGGACTGGTCAATGCAGCAAGCTCACAAGCATTTTGAGAAGTTCTCAAAACGACTGAGAAAACTGCTAGCAGCGGAAAAGAGTGAAAGCCCACTTTTGGAAATTGAATTGGACATGTTGAGACAAGAATCCTGGGAACCTAGGAAGAAAGTAGAAGCATTTAGAGAGGTCATCAGATGTTTGTTTACGGAGGAAGAAGGTCTTGAGGCAGCAGTTGCCGTTCCTGCTGGACTAGGCTGAACTTTGCAACGTGAGTGATACCTATGGGCAGTCTGTTTTCCAAGCGACTGCCCAGAGTTACAGAGGGACTGAGGCTTAAACACTGTTCCACAGAGCTCTGCAAAAATGTGAGGGATGACCGTATGGACTAGGATTAATTCTTGGAGTAATACAGTAGGCTGTTAATCTCTAGAGGACAGGCAGAGGTTAGTGATGCCTATCACACATGCGTAGTGCAGTTTGGGCTATGGAACCTTCTTGTGTGGCATAAGGTGTGTGGCAGAATGGGCGTGGAAACAAAGAGACAAAGGCATTTAGAAAAACATTAGCTTCTTAGATCTGTTTTTCATGGTGGTGGCAGTTGAGATTTGGGGTGAGTATTTAGCAAACAAAAGCATTGCGGTTTGGTCTGAGAGCTGGTTGATTGTACAAATGGTAAAGAAGCATTCAGAGAGATGACACACATCCTAAGGTTGCTCAGGGTTTTAAACCTTAGATGTCTAAAGACAAATACTGCTTTCTCTGACGTTTGTTGAAGTGTACACCAATGACACAGCTGGTTCTCTCTGTTTTGGTAAATGGAAGACTTTCAGAAGATTGGCACTGGGGGAAGAAATGACACCTTTTCTTTGTGCACTGGGATACATGGGGTGAATATGCTAGTGATTAACACAGTGGGCTCAGTGGACTTATGAGAAGGGCACTGAGGATATCAGGAGATAAGACACAATGGTGTACACGTGTATTGTACATTGACTGTCTGGCTTCTCAAGTTGGGAGTTTGTGATGTGAGCTAGGTTGAATGGGAAGTCGCAATCTTGGGTAAAGTTGAGGGTGTCTGCTTTACCATTGGTAGCACAAGTGAGGGAAGGGGTGCCTTGCCGAGAGGTTTCAAGGTGAGGAAGATATTGGCAGGGTGGAACAGATCCATAGTCATGCTAGGCGACAAGAGGGAAGAAGTCGCTTCGGAAATGCTGGCCTTAATTGTAGTGATCCTGGAAAGCGTATGCACTGTTATGTTTGGGTCCCTGTTGTTCTGAGGTAGGTTCTTCTTGTTCATTTATGGGGCAAGTTCAGTAAATGAGTTAGAGGGCAAGAGGAATGACACACAAGATGTAAGGGTGGTGTAGAGGGTTCAGTGCTGGAGAGAGGACAAAGGGGTTGGCTTTAATATTCCAATGTCTAAGACAGCTCCGACCGGTAAAGATGGCTTGGTTATTTTTGGCTGAGACAAGGATGGGAGAGTGCACTCAGTGACCCCTCTGATGTAACAGGCCGCACATGGGCTGCACAGGCTCAAGGTTCATGAGAGGGGGAGCACATTGACCTAGTGCGAGTTTAGAAAGGTTTTCTAAAGATACACAGGACATTGTGAGGGAGCTTAGGGAGGTATGTGTGTGAATCCCAACCCTGTTAATGGGTGTGATCCCTGAATATCGAACCCACAATATCTGTGTGAAAGAAAATCGAGGAGAAAATATTAAAAAATATATCATTAGGTACATAAGTCTGGATTTTTTATACCTAACTCCATACATATGTAGCTATGTGGTACATATATCTTCAAGGTACGTAGATGGTAAATAGTTATCTATACTTCCCTATATGCATTTACCTTTCAATATTTTGTTCCTTGATATTCGTTCCTCGATATTCTTCAATCCTGGTATTGTTGGTGTCTACATTCAGTAGTACAACCTGCCAATGGGGGCAGGGCAGAACCATCAGGGCCTAAAGGCTTCCCAGAATTTTCCATTATGATTACATGTAAAAATTCAAAGCAGGTTGTGGCCAATTTAATTCCAAACCATGGAGTAGCATCTTTATTGTGTTCTGAGCAGTGCTTAATTTGAGCCGGTGGTTGCCAGTGCTTGGCACTGGCACTTAATTGTCAACACCAGCGCTTGTGGCAGTATGCCACAAGGTGGCGCTGCCTGAGATGACTACAACAACAGTCAATTATTAACCCGTTCCGTGCTTATGACGGAACCATGCCGTCATGAGCCACGGGCGCCGTGTGCTCATGACGGCGTGGTTCCGTCATGCGGCTGCCGCTCCGCCCACGCGGCATTAATTCCCCGCCTGTGTGGGCGAATTAATGAGCGGGCGGGGCCGTGACGGAACCACGCCGTCATGAGCACACGCCGCCCGTGGCTCATGACAGCGTGGCTCCGTCACAAGCATGGCGGCGCCGCGTTCACCCCCCACCCCCCCAGCACCGCCGCGGAATTACTTGCTGCAGGCGTAGGGAATAGCCTGTTACCATGCCTTCTACGTGGCATGTGGCCTTGCCAAGATCTTCCAGAGCCATTGGCATTGGGTTCTGAGGCAAAGGCGACATAGTGCAGTGAATGGGTTAACAGCCCACTGCACATGACCAATGATTGTGCACATCCGACGCAGACAATTAATATCTGTAGTTTTGAAAATGTATGACATTTTGGTAAAGTTCTATCCATTTTAAACTACTTCAAATTTATTTAACCAGCATGCAATTGTAAAGTTAAATGTTCCAATCCGCCAATATATTGTTCATTGCCTTATAAGTGTATACACAGTTCCTGACCTATGCCCATTGATGTCGGAATTGTGGGTGTTTTCATTTCTTTTACTGAAAACGGTGGCTCTGGAAAAAAAATTCAAAAGTTTGAGCTTTTTTACTTTGCTCGGAAATATTGTTTTCAACAGTTCTCAAAAAAAGCTTCACATAGGCATACATACACCAAAAAATACTAACAAAATTGAGAATTTGGTATAAAAATATGGATGGCACATTTCATAATTCGTCAAATTACAATTTGGAAGTTTGGTAACTTGGACATACCAATTGAGACTTTTTGAATACAGTGCAGAACTGAGCACATTACCTGACAACAGTAAATGGTTGTGCTGAGTAATGTCTCACAGCATTGCTCAAGACAGCTGATCGTTGCACAATCCACAGATTGTTGGTTGGCATTTGAGCCTGGTGACTCCCCTGGCATCCAGAAAAACAAGTTAAACGGGCTCGACCGTGCATGCCACTAGACACTTCACTCCCTGGATTTGAGGCAGGGATAGAAAGAGAAGCCATGGTTCCCTAAAACGTTTGTCCAATTGAGAACGGTTTCTCATAAACACGCATTGCATTGTAATTGATTTTATATTTCACTGACTGCCTATGATGAGGTATCATACACCCCGGGAGTCTCTTGTGCCCTCCCCATGCACTCCCCTGCTGCCCTGTGCATCTTTGGGATGGGGGGTGTGAGATGCCAGAGAGAGCAGAGTTTTCAAACTCTCCGGGACCTGGCAACCTCCTATTCCGAGACGCGGAGCTGCCAAGTCACAGAGCGTCACTTGGCAGAGTGTCCAGGAGTGACATACCAAAGATACGACAGCCACGTTTTCTGTCTGACACAAAAATAACAAAAGAATTTGGTGTTTTGCACTGCAAGTTTTGCTTTTTTTTTGCAAAATTTGCCATCCCGGACTACATAATCCTAGGGGGACTGATTAGGGAGTAGCTAGAGTTCCACAAGTATTAGGGTACTGATAGATTATAGGTATGTAATTACTACTTTGTAAGAAGAGATTATGGGATATCAGTAGGTGTTGTACTTGGCCCTTTCTGCAGGGTCATCCCAAGATTTTTTGCTTTTTACTCTCCTTTTTTTTGCTGAATTCGTTTTTGTTGACTTTGGGACTCTGTGCACTTTACCACTGCTAACCAGTGCTAAAGTGCTTGTGCTCTCTCCTTAAACCATGCTAAATTGGCTTATACTAATTTGGTATAGTTTATTTATTTGTAAGTCCCTAGTAAAGTGACACAACCTGTGCCCAGGGCCTGTAAGTTAAATGCTACTAGTGGGCCTGCAGTACTGATTGCGCCACTCACTTAAGTAGCACTTTAAACATGTCTCAGGCCTGCCATTGCAGCCTGTGCGTGTGCAGTTTTAAATTGCCATGCTGACCTCACAAAATAGACTTTTTGCCAGGCCCAAACATCCCTTTTTAATGCATATAAGTCACCCCTAGTGTAGGCCCTGGACAGCCCAGAGGGCAGGGTGCAGTGTATTTAAAAGGTAGGACATGTATTTTAAGTTTTACATGTCCTGGTAGTGAAAAGCTCTTACATTTGTTTTTCACTACTGCAAGGCCTACCTCTCCCACAGGATACCATTGGAATTACCATATTACGCTTTATAAGTGTAATTTCCAAGAGGGAACAGGTAACCTCCTTCATGATTGGTGTCTCTAGAATCACAATTTAAAATCCTAACTTAAGATGAAGTCGGATTTTAAATTACAATTTTGAAAATGCCAATTTTAGAAAGGTGACATTTCTTGCCTTAGCCATTTGGTGACTGCAACCTGTCTCTGGGTCACATGACTGGGTGTGGGTGACAGTTGGGCTTTCTGTATTTCTCCTAGACAGCCACACACAATGGGGAGCTTAGGTGTGACTGGATGGGTCACCACTGGCAGGATGGGAGGGAGGAGCGGGGTCCTGCCCCACTTACACTGAATAGGCTGTGTCCTGTCTCCACACAAAGGGCTGCATGCCACCTATAGCTAGTCTGGAGCCAGGACCAGGAAGGAAGGAACTCATGGCACTTCAAAGGCCTGCCTATAGAATCTTCTACTCACTTCAAAGGCACAATTGTGTATAAAAGAAGGACCTCAGACACCAACTCTTCAGTACACTTCTGGACCTGGAAATACTCTGCGAGGAAGAAGGACTGCTGTGCTGCTCAAAGGACTGCCACTCTGCTAGACTGCTTCTCTGAAGGAACCAGTGCTCTGTTGTGTTGACAAGCTGTACTCTTGCCAGAGGAGGGAGAACTGAGCCTGCAACTTTATCTTGAACCCAGGACCTCAGAGTGACTCCACGGGCTAGTCTGCTGGCCTCCTGATCTGAGCCTCAAGGAGGCAAAAGGCTCCCCAACATGTTGCACAAGTCACTTGACCCAGCTGCAGTGAGTTCCTGACACCAAAGTGGTTCCT
The DNA here is from genome assembly GCA_963921515.1 of Calotriton arnoldi. Lineage (NCBI taxonomy): Eukaryota > Metazoa > Chordata > Amphibia > Caudata > Salamandridae > Calotriton > Calotriton arnoldi. The sequence continues at coordinate 106,420 of CAWUFW010005148.1, forward strand.
CTCTTGTCCTGGACACTTGGTGTGGCTCCAGGGTGCTGAAATCAAGCTTTTGGACTCTTCGCAACAGCAAACGGCCCTGTTCGCATGGGGACCTCGCTGCTCGCATTGCAAATCATCTCAAAGCTCCATCAGCCCAACTCTTTGCACTGCGGCATCTGCCGCTTGCAGGGACCGCTACTGCAAAGCTCCAGCAAAGCCCGTCCATGACGCCTGCTGGCTCCTCGTGCTTGGCCGATAGCCTCTCACAATGCTCTCCCTGCTCCTCGCGGTCCTCTCTAAGGTGAATGGTACTCTTGGCACGAACTTGAGAAGTTAAAACTTCAGCTGGCCTAACCTGGTGACTGTAGCTGACCTATGCTCCATCACGGTCTGCCTGAAAGTATGACTTTGACCCGGTCTAGCGCAACCAGATATTCCTAGTTGGCACTGTATGCATTTTGGCACTATTTTGACCTAAAATCTTTAAAAGTTCATAACTCCAGTTCTACTGATTGGATTTTTGTGATTGTGGTCTTGTTTTATTTATTAATTTTTGCTCTATTACTTTAACGTGATGTGGGACATTTTTGTGTGGTGTTTGCACTGTTTTACTGTTTGAAATATTGCACAAATGCTTTACACACTTCCTCTAAGTTAAGCCTGACTGCTCTGCGACAGGTTACTAGGGGGTTGAGTACAGGTTAATCTGGGCTTTGCTTGTGCCTTACCCTGACAAGGATTGTGGTTACTGCTTGAACAGGGCTCACACACCAGTCAAATAACAACGCAATTTCTCACAGTAGGGATGTGTGCAATTCACACAAGTAGAAAAAGAAAAGTTGATCAGATAGTCTGTAGTTTTGTGTAGGAGTTGAATAAGGATATGCCATTTTGAATAGGAGTCGAATAAGTGGAGAAGGACATGCAGATAATGAAGGTGTTCTATGGCCTTAAGGCCATTTTTGCTTTGCGGACGGTTTATGCAATTTAATGGGTGGAAGTTTGTAGAATTTAATGAACTCTTGAGTGGGTGGTGGTTGAAAAATAAAGGTGTTAAAGTGGTCGCTAGTACTTGTATTTTCACATTTGATTTTACAGGAACTGGATGGGATGAGTGGAAGATCTGTTGACAGGTAAGATTGTATCATGTCCTTAAAGGCACCGAGTAGTTATCAAGTGTGAGCTTTGAGCACATGGTGGTGTACCCAGACAACATAGGTGGTCCGTCTGAGCCAGCCTTGAATTTGTAGTAAACAACAGAGTTCCAACATAAAGGCTTGGAACTAAGAGGAGGTGGGCGAGTAGCCTTGGTTCGCCCAAAGCTTGGGTAGTTAGGTACAATAGAGATCTTGCTGGCCATATTTTCCCTTCTGAAGGGCTTTGAAGGGCTTGGAAGGTTTAACATCCAGCAGTGATTCAAGCATGAGTCCCCACCACACATGCACCAGACAGTCTACAGAAACTTCGGTGGAGATCAACACCACCCATTACCTGTACACATCCTTTCAGCCTGCCCTGCGACCAATGTGCTGGGCATAAGCAAGAAAGTAAAAGAAGAAAGTGCCTTTGTAGGGAGTAGGCATACCGGACTGGATGTTCCTGACCTTAAAAGTTTCACCGATAACACAAAGACATATTAAACATGATAGTTGAAGTTGGATAAAATTGTAGCTTGAATTACAGAGTGTCTGTATAGTCTTTATTTATAACTTTGTCATTTAAAATATTCTTTGAATCACAAAACAATGACACAGTGTTGCGGGGTTGACTTTGTGAGAAATGTATGGCAGCTTTGGGGGCCGAGTACTCCTGCCTTGAACAAGAACTAGTAACTAAAAGGACAGCACAGGTAACCACAGGAGGGGGAAAGGTGATACAAGGAGAGTGGGAATGGACCCCTCGACCATTGTGTATGAACAGAGTGCTAAAAGAGGGAGGTCTTGAAGAAATTAGGGTTTCAGCCTCAAGGTGGGAGGAGAGTGTCACGGTATGTGCAAGTGGTAGTGGAAAGGGTGGAGGATGGGCACAGCACCCCAAAGAAGCGCTACATCATTCCTGCATAGAATGCCTTAATACTACTCCAAAGTTCAGATGAGAAGAATCAGGGTACCTCAAAAAGAATGGGATCCTCAGGCAGTCTGTTGCTTCTCCCTGTCATGGCCCAGGTACGTACTGCCAAGGAATGGTGAACTCCACTTTACTGGGGTCCCACTGACAACTGTTCAGTGCAGTTCCATGGAAATCCATCTTGCTGCCCCTTTCACCCCATGTCGTAGGGACACTGCTGTGTTCCCTCTAAGGGACATGCTATACGGGAGCCACAACCCGGGAGGACTCACCAACTACCTCTAGAGCACCTCCACATTGGTCAGTCCCTTACTGATGTGCTTCCCTCAAGCTGTGAATGGCTTCTAATGTGAATAGGATGGCCCTATATGCCTCCTTCACCATGTCAGGTCCAAGAAGCCCCATGTCACTTACTACGAACTCCAAAGTGGTGTGGAAGTGTGTCTCTTAGCAGGCACACTGGTGCAGGGTCACCCTTGGTCCACGGGTTAAAACAAATAAGGAGAATCGACACAGGAGTGAAATAAAAATCAGATCATTTATTATCACTCATGAGCGGGGGCCTCGTCCAACAAGCACCAAGAGATACTGAAGGAGGAAAACACACCGAGCAATGATTACATGGGCTTTTATAGAAAAGGATCACAAACAGGGGACGCCCCATGGTAAATAGAGCTTTGAGAAAAACACACAAATGAGGTAATGGTGAGAATCGACAGCCTTGGTGTTTTGAGCAGTCTTCGCGTCTTGAGGCTGCACAACAAGATATGTTATCTGTGTAAACTTTATTCAAGACTTAACAATTGTGTGGAAACTCCAAGCAGACGCCAGCTGTTCTTTTGTGCTGAGTCTGCATGTATACACAGCCTGCAATACCCCAATCTAGATTCTTTACAAATGTTTGTGCAGGTGAGGTGCCAAGGACAGAGCCGGGGCTAGAAAGGAGGGCAGGGGTAAAATGGATGATGCATAGCTCAACTCAAAAACAAGAAGGATCGGATTTTATATTTCAACAGTCCTTCCTTTTTAGCCTATGCTAATCCATTTTAAAGTACATATATTAATCTTGTATATCAATCCTCATGAGTTCATCAATTTCAAGTTGCATCATCATTTGTCTATTTGATTCATGAACATTAATTAGGGGAGGCTTGATACTGTTACAAGTAGCTATACAAACTATACATATCACATGGGCACACTGAATGCAGCAACAGCAAGTGAGGAAGATGGCTCCTATAATCACTATCACCATCAATATTTTCCAGCCCCAAGTAGAAAACATACCCCAAAACCAGTCTGACCAAGTCCATGTTGCTTTTTCCTGATGTATTTCGGCAGCTATTTTATGTAGTTTGGAAATAGCGTCATAGACAGAAGGAGTGTTGTCAGGAATGAACATACAACAGCTACTTCCAATGATGCGACATGCTCCACCATGATCAGCCAGTATCACATCTAGAACCATCCGGTTTTGTAAAGCCACAATCCTGGTAATTTGGAGCTCTTCTGTGATATTTCCAAGAGCCATTGCTGTTTGATTAGTCACTGCCTCTACCACTCGGGTCAAGCGTCTGACTTTTCTGCTATTCAAGGCTGGACCAACGAAAAAAAAGAGTCCCAAATTAAAATCAACATACTGCTGTAATGAAGTGTCAATTTGATCCACTTCATCACCATTTATAGTTCTTTTGAAACGTTTCAAGGAAGTGTCATTAAACAGTTTTCGATCTTTGTGATAAGATGCAGGTGCTAAAAACACAGGAGGAAGCAAGAAGGACACATAGCATATTCCAGACCATCCGATTGGCAAATGATAGTAGCCTTTGTTTCCACAAATGAAGTAAGTGTTATATGATGATAGAAAACTGCTATTGTTTGTTCCAGTGATATTCAATACTGTAGCACAGTCACTTTTTCCGACAGGAATACTGCCAATACTGCTTACACAGAGACTTGCTCGGGCTCTTGTAACAGCGATAACAGTAGGCCCATTCCCCTTGGCTGTTCAAGTGTTGGGGAAGACGTACTTTGTGGAGGAATTTCCTTTGCTGTATTCCTCCATTTCCCATATAGTTCCCTTGGCCTGTGGGAGGCCATCGTCATCGGGGTAACACACCTTATTCAATTGCGCATTAAGTCCCCCTACATCAGCTGTAGTAATATTATTGATTTCAGAGGCCCACAAAAGTCCAAACCAGGCTCTACAGGAGCCATTATGTGAAAATGGCAAGGGAATGAGGGGCCTCCCTCCCTTCTTCTGATGGATGCACATACCCAGCAGTTGGTAGTATTTGTAGCATTATGAGTATGATGCAACATTTGTATGAAAGTTTTATTGTGATATGACAATCGATGCTTCCTTTCATGATAGGGAAGAGTGAAGTAATAATGTTCCGTGGGGACAGGAGTAGTTGTAGCAGATAGTAAGCTCCGGGCTGGAATTGCTTCCTCCACTGTCCATAAGGCTACTGCCAATATTATCAACAATATGATCAGAGTCACCATGCACAGAGTCTTGTCCTTGTTTTGCAACTTGGATCCCAATTTCTGCATTCTCCTTAATGGTACTTAGTACAACCACAGGTCGGAGAGAGACCCAGGTATCACTGAGCACGTATCACAACCCGCACTGAACCTAGTTCAGATGATTCTGCGATCCCACCGTGCCACAGCTGAACCGTCCCACTAATTGGGAGCAGGTCCTCCGGTATCTCTATCTGCTCCTTCCCTTCCTTGGTCGTAGATTGTACCTTGTTACCGCAGGCGTAGTTTGGTCGGAAAACAGAGTTTCTTCGTTCACAGGAGCAACATTCTTCTGAGTTTGCAATATGTCTTTCAAATCGTTTCTGCCTTCTGGTTGGAGAACAGTTGCTGGTATCCTCTTGCAGTGAGAGGCGTGGATCCAGTTCTTCCTATTGGTGACGCGGACAGCGGTCCGAGTTGCAAGCAGGACCTGCTCAGGGCCCTTCCAGCGAGGTTCCAAATTCTTGGAGCGTTGAAAGTTCTTTGTGAGCACAAAGTCCCCAGGCTGGAGATGATGTGCTAGACCCTCGGAATTATCAGGTATGGCTTCTTGTACCTGTTGGTGAATTAGAGACAATTTTTCAGTTAAGTTTTGTAAATAATCACTAAGGATGGGGTACTGTATTTCTTGTATTACATTTGGTCTTGGGGGTCCCCAAACATTCATAGGTCTCCCGAATACAATCTCATAAGGAGAGAGACCAATCTTACTATGTGGGATTGAACGAACCGATAACAGGGCTAGGGGCAAAGCATCTGGCCATTTAAGGCCCGTTGTTGTCTGTATTTTAGCAAGTTTAAGCTTCAGCGTGGCATTGGCGTTCTACAAGTCCCGCTGCCTGAGGGTAATTGGCAGCATGAAACTTCTGTTTTACCCCTAAACCTTTCATTAGATATTCTATTATCTGACCAGTGAAATGGGGGCCATTATCACTCCATAGGACCCTACAAATTCCAAATCGAGGGAAGAATTCTTTAAACAAAATTTTAGCCGTTGTCAAGGCAGTATTATCTTTGGTTGGATAGGCCTCCACCCATCTACTAAATGAACAAACCACCACTACAGCGTACTTCAAATTGTTGCAACGTTCCAACTGGATATAATCCATCTGAAGTGCTTCAAAAGGGACCTGGGGTGGAGAAAAGCCACCCGTGGGGGTCGATACTCCCTTCCCGGGATTGTGTTCTAAACATACCATACAATGCTTTACTAGATGCTCAGCTGTTTTACGAATGTCTGGATTGTCCCAAACCTGTTCTAGTTGGGAGATGGTGTTTTTAGCACTAACGTGGGCAGGCCCATGAGCCATAGTCAAAAAGGGCAGTAAATAGGCATGAGGCAATTTCCATTTCGACATATCTTTGGACCTCCAACATCCCTCATCATCTAACTCCCCTTCCTTTTCCCATTCTGCCTTTTCTTGTTCAGTAGCTGACTGTTGTATCTCCTGAACCTCCGTGTATATATTTTCCCATCTTTCAGCTTGGGACCGTAGTACATACATTCTGCTTGTGTGGGTACTTGCAGTATCTCGTGCTATCTCGTCTGCGAAAGCATTTCCTTGTCCCACCTTATCTGTAACTTTCTTGTGGGCACTACATTTGATAATGGCCACGCTCTTTGGCAATGTCAGGGCGGTGAGGAGGCTATTTACCAGTTCACCATGTTGAATTTTGGCACCATGCGAAGTTAAGAACCCTCGTTCCTTCCAAAGCCTGCCAAAGTTGTGTGCCACCCCAAATGCGTACTGGCTTTCGGTGTAAATGTTTACTGATAATCCCTGACTGAGTTCACAAGCCCTCCACAGTGCGATGAGTTCAGCAGCTTGGGCTGATCTCTGTGGAATGCGAGCTGTTTCTACAACTGTCTGCAACGTTGTTATGGCATAGGCTGCAGAGGTAGTGCCATCAGGTAATTTTAAACAGGAACCATCCACCCATAATTCTCCTTCAGGATCTGACAGGGCTGTGTCTTTGAGATCTACTCTTCCCTTGGTTTGTGCCTCCGTCAGGAAAATACAATCATGCAAATCAAGGGGTTGTTCAGCTGGTAAGGGTAACAATGTGGCGGGATTCAATGTCAAACACCTCTTGAGTGTAATATGGGGTGCCAAAAGCGTGAGTTCATATCCTGTGAGCCTAGCACTAGTCAAGTGTTGTGTCTTGGTTTGGTTAAGCAGTGTGTCTACGGAATGTGGTACCATAACCATACGTTTGCTGCTTAATACTATCCCTTCAGATTGTCATATGGAGATGGCTGTAGCAGCCACCGCCCTAAGACAACCCGGGAGTCCTCTGGCCACTGGATCCAATACAGCCGAAAAATAAGAACATGGACGATGTTTGCTGCCATGTGGCTGTGTCAAAACCGATAATGCACATCCTTCCCTCTCATGTACATACAATATGAAGGGTTTGGTGTAATCTGGAGTACCTAACACAGGAGCGGAACAAAGGGATGCACGAAGCTGTTGATATGCATTTTGACATTCAGATGACCATGGTAGGGGAAAGGGAGTACCTTTAGTAACAAGGGACAAAAGGGGTTTGCTAATGAGTGAAAAGTTGGGGATCCATTGTCTACAGTAAGAGTTAATGCCAATAAGTGCTCTGACTTCTTTTTGTGTACGGGGAATGGGAGTGTGTATGATAGTTTGAATCCTATCCTTATGAGAGTGCGTTCCTCCTTTGACAAGAGGTGACCTAGATAGGTGACCTCTGGTCGACAATATTGCAATTTATTCCTAGAGACCTTATGTCCTTTAGCAGCAAGATGGTGCAATAAGGAGAGAGTAGCTTCTTTACAATGCTCAACTGTGTCTGCTGCAAGCAAAATGTCATCAACGTATTGAACAAGTGTAACTCCAGGTGGCAAAGGAAGTTCGTCCAACTGTCGTTTGAGTGCCTGACTGTAAATGCTAGGACTTTCTGTGTAGCCTTGGGGAGCCCTACAAAATCTGAATGAATGGCCTGAAGTGAAAATCCAAAAAGATATCTACTACTCTCATGTATAGGGATAGAGAAAAAGGCGTTCTTAAGATCAGTGACAGAGAACACAGTGGCTGTGGGCGGGACCAAAGTCAACAGGGTGGTAATATCAGAAACAACAGGATATTGAGGAACTACTATCTTGTTAATTTCTCTCAAATCAATCACAAATCGATAAACTTTATCCTGTATTCCATCCCCTCTTATAAGGACAGGAAGAATAGGGCTATTACACACATTAGAGGAGACTTCCTCAATGACTCCTGTAAGTATCATGTCATCAATGATGTGTATTAGTGCATCTTCACCTTCTTTTGATATTTTGTATTGCGGGACACGTGGCAAAGGAGCACCTTCCCGAACCTGTATGTGTACTGGGGAAATGTCCATTCTCCCAACATCTGTGTCTGCAGTAGCCCAGACACATGGGGGAACAGAATCGAGGTCCGAGGATGGGGAAATATTACATTGTTTGGGCGGTGTCTTCCTTCCAAAGGTGACACGCACCCCAGATGGGGAGCAATGTATGGAAGCATGAAAATATTTCAAAAGGTCAAGTCCCAGCAAATTATCAGGGGCATGCAGGGGAAGCAAAAAGGGTGCAGAACTACTAAAATTGTTAACCTGTAAAGGTATTTTTTGGGACACAGGGCTAGGGGTTGGTGTTCCATCGAACCCCACTGATGTTATTATCCGGCCAGACAAGGGTGTCCCAGGGACCAGTTGTTGAGATATTGCGCTACGTGTCGCCCCTGTATCTACTAGGAATTTCTGATCCTGCCCAAATATGCTAGCTGTTATATAGGGTCCTGACTGATCTACAGGTATCGCAACTGGTCATCCTCGTCCTACGCTGTCCTAGGCAAAGTGCATTCCTATGGCATCATCTGGTTCGTAGTCATCCAAAGAATATTGATTATTTCTTTGATCAAAATAATTATCTGACCTGTTTCTGCCTGAATTTTGTTGTGGCTGTCGGGGGGCTTGAGCTCTCCTATTATTACTTGCTTGTCCCCTGGCTCTCCCACTAGAAGCTAAGACAGGGCATTCAGAGCGCCAGTGTCCTATTTCCTTGCAATAGGCACACTGATCCGGTCCTAGTGGTGTCTGTCTACGCGGTGGGCCTGGTGGGGGCATTTGTCTGGTATTCTGACCACGGCCTCGACCCTGGGGTCCATAAGCCTGAACCATCATAACCTTAGTCTTTAAATCCTTTATTTTACCCTCTTTCCTGTCATGCTCATCTGTCACCTGATTCTGGTAATACTGAGCCATATCTAATATGGCCTTAGGGGATACTGAGGCCCATGTACTTTCAGACCCCTTTAAATGAACAGATATGTCGGGAAGCAAGTTTTCAACAAATCGGTCTACAAATAAATGGGAGCCCGTGGGGGTAGATGTGTCTTGGCCACTAAAGTCATGGAAAACTTCCTCAAAGCGAGTAAAGAAATCAGGGACGGACTCATCCTTTATTTGTTTACAAGCAGTAAGGAGCATCCAATCTATCTTCCATGGGGGAATTATCGTTTTTATATAAGTTAGTATGTTGCCAGGAAGGTCCATTATAAGTTGAGCGTTTTTTTTTTACCATGCTTCCTATCAGCTTCAGCCGCTATTAATGCAGTCCAATCTCCTCCTAGCTCAGCAACATGATCCTGTTTCCTAGTTAGTCGCCACATATCCGGCGGTAAGATCATGCCAAAAAACATATCAATGTCAGCTAGCATCATAACACAAGAGTCAATGGCTGCCTGTACGTCATCATAGAAACCTCTGGGGTTCTTTCGAATATCAGGTAAAGAGGCTTTAAGAGTAAGAACATCCGTCCTTTTCCAGGGCGTATATATCCAATTATACATGAAATGGGCTCTAGCATCGGGGCTGTTAGGATCATCATTATTTGCGTTCCCTCTCCCGGGGATAAACTGGGGTGCGGCTTCCCTCATAGGTCTTATCCGAGGAGAGGCAAAAAGTTTATCACGGTGCCGCATTATTGTTGCTATGGCAGTATTAACCCTTCCTACAGGGAAGGCCCCTACCTGGCACTGCCTATTAATGGCTCTAACATCATCTGGACCATGTTCCCCTGTAATCATCTCCCATTGGGCCAAAAACTGGTAAGAAAGTTTGGTTATGAGACAAAGGAGCTCGCCTTCAGAGAAATCTTGTATCTGGTCTATCATTTCTGCTGCCTCCATTTCCGAATCATTTAACCAACTCAATACTATCTGTTGTATTAGATATTGGTGTGGTTGAGGTATGGCAGAGCGGAGAATTCGGGGGGCTGGGATTGGTAAAGGACCATCTGCCTGGTCATACGCGTTGGCTTGGGATTGAGGGGATAAGGGATGGATCTGCACAGGTTGAAAAGTAGGGGGTTGAACAATCATCTGTGGAGGAGGTGGGGCTGGCGGTGCAGGAAGTACAGGATTTGGTGGTCCAGGGGGAGGGGGTGTCAAAGGTGCCTGTGGGGGTCGTTCAATCAATAATCCGTCGGTTTCTGAGTCAACATCATCACGGTGGACCTGAGCCGTTGCTGTTGGCCTAACGACATATTCTTTAGATGTTGTCCATGTATATTCTCGATCTAAGCATTCTATATTTTCCTAAACTTCTTTATCCTTTAACTCCTTAAAATTTTGATAAACTGTCTTCCTTTCCTGTTTCCTTCTCACTTTCTCTGCCTTGAGCTGCCGCTCCTTAACTTCCTTCCTCCACATATGCAGACTGTCAAACATAGCTGGTCTAACTTTCCTAGCAAACAATTCTTTTTCGAAGTACTCAAGTTTATGAGGGTCCATTGTCCCCTCTAATGGCCACTGAAATTGGGGATCCCCTTTTGTATATTTGTTCCACAATGCACTATACATGATGGAACAAATACCATGTTTAACATACATTTCAAAATTCGGCGTACCTTCTGGTGGCGCCGGCTGACTTTCTTCTAAAATGCGCTGCTTATCACAGCAGCAACAACAAAACTTCCATAACTTACTAAACACAGGCTTGGTTATAATATATAAATAATAACTCTTCAGACAGAAATTACGAGGGAAACCTCTCACATTACCTGTGGTATTAACATTTGAAAATGTTAAAAACAAAAAACAAATATCAAACAAACAAAAACCGGTTCAATACAATCCTACCTATTCATAGTCTTCAACTCCCACCTGTCGATCCTCCGTGATCAAATGATCAATTCCAAATAGCCGTCCAGAAGCCCCAGTCAGGGTCAGCAGCCGCCGGGAAGATCAGAGTCGGGAAGCTGAAAAAATCCCCTTGGCCACGAAAACTAGTCTCCTCAGGTGGTGCGCTCCTTAGTGAAGTTCTTCTCACCGACACAATCTCCTTCCCCGGTCCAACTGCAGGCCTCTGATGGGGCCCCACGTTCGGGCGCCAATTTGTGGAAGTGTGTCTTTTAGCAGACACACTGGTGCAGGGTCACCCTTGGTCCACAGGTTAAAACAAATAAGGAGAATCGACACTGGAGTGAAGTAAAAATCAGATCATTTATTATCACTCATGAGCAGGGACCTCGTCCAACAAGCACCAAGAGATACTGAAGGAGGAAAACACACCGAGCAATGATTACATGGGCTTTTATAGAAAAGGATCACAAACAAGGGACGCCCCATGGTAAATAGAGCTTTGAGAAAAACACACAAATGAGGTAATGGTGAGAATTGACAGCGTTGGTGTTTTGAGCAGTCTTCGCGTTTTGAGGCTGCACAACAAGATATGTTATCTGTGTAAACTTTTTTCAGGACTTAACAATTGTGTGGAAACTCCGAGCAGACGCCAGCTGTTCTTTTGTGCTGACTCTGCATGTATACACAGCCTGCAATACCCCAATCTAGATTCTTTACAAATGTTTGTGCAGGTGAGGTGCCAAGGACAGAGCCGGGGCTAGAAAGGAGGGCAGGGCTAAAATGGATGACGCATAGCTCAACTCAAAAACAAGAAGGATCGGATTTTATATTTCAACAGTGGTATAATCCATCTGCCAGTTGGGTCACACTGTCGTCAGTATCTCCGAATCTTTGCAGCAGAAGGATATCACCCCTGATAAGAGACATTGTCAACATGTTTCTGGCCATTATGATCCGCCCCAAGGAAAACCTTTCCAAATTCCAAGGCTCTCCCTGTCCCAATCCCCAGGAAGACTGATCTCTTCCGCTTCTAGATGAGACATCCGCCCACTGCCGATTACCACACTCACTGCATTTACCGCTGTGCCAAGTGCGGTACTGTGTGGGTTAGTTTGGCTGCCCAGTAGCGGTCTCCCGCTTCAGTGAGTCCAGTGAGTCGGTGAAGTCAGCGCCAATCGGGGGCACAGAGGGAGAGAGGCCGAGCGCGGCGGCATTAGCTGCCGCCTGCAGATTGTGAGTCCCGGAACACCTGCAGGTGGGGCCCAGCTAGGACTGGGTGTGGCTTGAGGGGTATCGTGAGCTCCTGCTCGGGCTCCTCCTCCGCCCCCGTCTTCCTGCCTGGTCTTGCTGATTTAGCTGAGTAGCGGACGGTGAATGGAGGGTCTGTGGGGGTCAATTGGATCATCCCCCTACCATCCTGCCGTCTAAACATCCAACAGGGTGGCGAATATAAGGAAACACAAGAGACACAAGAAACACAAGAGAAAAGGCGACTCAAGGTGAGACAAGGAGAAATAAGGTGTACAGAAATAATAAAGGGAGAAGGTCATACAGGGTGCCTAAGCGCGGTGGGGGTTAGATAGTGAAGTGACTCTCTTAGGGTAGGGTGTGGCCTGTAGCCGGTCGGCGACCGGTCAGGGGTGCTCCCACTCGAGCCCTCCGCCACGCTTCTCAGTCCATCGGCAATCACTTGGCCATTTGGACAACGCTACCCCCGCTGCACAATTGCACTAGCACCTTCTTTAAAAGAGTATCATTACCCTCCACAAGGCCTCCACAAAGTTTAAAACTCTCAGGAAACTCTTTCAGCCTTTCTTCTTAGCTTGTGGCCCCCAAGATCGGCAGGGGCAGCCCACTGCCGTCCAGTCCAGCAGAAGTCATCCAACCCAAGGTGCATGCGTCGCAGTGCCTCTGTACAACAGCTCCTGTTCGTCAATAGAAAATTCAACAAACTCAATAAAGTCGGGGCTTCTTCTGCAACAGAACATGGTAAAAAAGAGAAACCTAGTCCAGAAAAAGAAGGGCGACCTTACAGAGGATAGCTCCCCACTGCCTATAGAGACTGCCTCACAGGACCCCAGGGCTTGGACGGGCACTAGCCCTGTGTCGGACCTTATGGATAAAGGGGATCACACGCGCACGCAATTAGATGCCACTTGGTCCATACCAGTGCTAATTAAGCACGACCGAGAGGATTCCCGGGGGGGCAAGGGCATCGTTCACAAAAGACCTCAGGATGATAACTCTCATCCCTCCCTTTGAGATAAGATCCAAGGATATTTCTATAAAATCCCACAAAAGTCCTCCACCTCCTCGCCTCCTGGATGCCCAATAATCTCCAAGGAGCAACTAAGGCGATCCTTATACCCTGACAGGGCTGTCTCTGATGCAATAATGACAAGAGGGAAAAAATGCAGGCGATCAACCTCCCTCCCTGGGCTATACCAGGAGGCACAACCCAAGGGAGGGTCTTTAACTTTAAACAAACAAACTACAACTGTTCAAATTCACGTGAACTGTTTGCCACCCTTCCCTTCAACTCTTCTCTCAATTTCGGAAACTCAAGCTCAAGTCAAGACAACAAATAGCGCTGAACTTTCTTCCTTGCAGTCGTCGTTCAAGAAATCGAGGAGATGCAGCACATCTTATTACGAGCTAGGTAGTCTAGCAGATCAGTTTCGAGCCACACTAGAAGCACAAATAGAAGCTCAAATGGAAGCATCCTGGGCGCAAACACCAGTATCTAAGTTGGATCTCAGCCTCAAATCCCCACATTCAGTCGGTCCCGGAGGTGACGTTTCAGCTAACCCCACCAGACCACTAATTCCAACTTTGGCCTCAATCACCTTCAAACAAGATACAATTGCCAAAGCCCTCCTCTGGCAATCGCAAAAGATGGAGCTTCAAATAGATCTAATTCAGTCTATCGCCTCCTCCTTAATGGACTTGGGCTCGAGAGTAACACCTTTAGATTATAAACTAGGGCAGTCAGAAGGGGGCGCACATTGCTCTTGTTCTTCAATAATCAATAAACTAAGTTCACTACCGGAAATCCTGTGGGCACTTTTAGATAGCGTTAAAAATTCAACACAAGGCCTGGATAGAGACAAATGGCGACATTCCGGCGCAGTCACAAGACCCCACGAGTCCAGGCTAAAGGTCTTGATCGACCTAGTGGGGTGGGAGGACACGTGAAGGATACATTACCATGGATACTGGCTTTACCTTCTACTTCCCTACCCACTCTTCCTGCTCTAGAATAGATTACATTTTCATCCCTAGGAACTTTGCACACAGAGTACCGAAGGCAATGATCCTACCTTGAGGTTTGTAGGACCACTCCCCAGTGGCCCTCTCGAACAGTGGCGTCACTAGGGGTGTGCGGGGGGTGCAGACCGCACGGGTGACACCATCACATGGGGTGACACCTTTTCCCAAATGAGACTATTTACTAAATAGTCTCATTTGGGAAAGGTGTCACCCCATGTGATGGTGTCATGGGGTAAGTTACCGCACTGGGTGACACCAACCCTAGTGACGCCGCTGCTCTCTAAGGTGGCTCACGAATCTCTGGAGGCCCCCTTTCACTAGAAGAGCTGACTGTGGCGCTTGCGGAACTGCATACCGGGAAAGCACCCAGTCCCAATGGCTTCCCAAGCAAATACTATAAAGCATACATGTCTCTCCTGGGCCCACATTATCTGGCTGCCATACACGAAGCAGCACAGACCACATACATGCCCCCAGATTGGAGACACGCAGAAATTGTGGTATTTCTGAAACCGGGCCGCCCTCCAGAACTCCACGCTTCGTATCGGCCAATCTCTCTTCTGAACATGGAGGTGAAGCTCTTGGCGAAAGCACACGCGAATAGACTACAGCCTCACTTATCTGTCTTGATCCACCCGGATCAGGCGGGATTTATGCCCCGACGTACAACACGACACAACATACGCCGTGCCCATAATGCGATAGCCGCCGTGGACCGACTAAACTGTCCAGCTGCTCTACTTCTCACCGACATTGACAGAGCATTCGACTCGATCAGCTGGACTTACCTGTTTATTCTTTTGAAACATTTAAATTTCGGCCCTCGTTTTTTATCATACATCAGAATGCTCTACAAGGGATTGACAGCTTAGCGGGTTGCGTGTCCTCATCGTTCCCTATTGGCCGTGGTACCCTACAAGGTTGCCCACTATCTCCACTATTGTTCGCACTCGCCATTGAGCCGCTAGCCACATGGGTTCGCTTGGACGCCCAGATCCGGCGCTTTGAATGGTCGACTGAAGTCTCAGATCGAATATCCCTATATGTGGACGGCGTCCTGTGTTTTATGACTGATCCCTATAGGTCAGGCCCTCGGATCCTCCAAATCATGAGAATATTCAGCAAGACATCAGGCCTCTTCATGAACGTAAATAAGTCCACTATATGGCTTCTGAGGGGTATCCTAGGGGATAATAAATGGGCTAAAGACCTCTCATTGACCACGGGGGCATGAAATATCTCGGTGTCTTCATATCAGATAAACAGGAAGTTTCCCAAGAACGCGATATAGACACGACGCTCAGCAAGATTAAAACAGAGCTCAAGTCGTGGTCGGGCCAGCCATTATCCCTTATGGTCGTTCGGCAATTTTCAAAATGATATCCCTACCACGTCTTCTGTATCAACTGCAAAACCACCCTTATTCCATTCCACAGGCATGGTTCAGACAGATCAATTCCATGCTAAGCCGGTTCCTTTGGGTTGGTGGAGCAGCCAGAGTGGCACTTTGCTCTTGCTTTCTCTCCACATACTGCGGGGCATTGCCGCAGCTGATGTTCAGTCCTACTATGCGGCATCGAATCTTCAAGTACTGAACGACTGGTGGTACGGCTCCAGCGATTAACCCGCATACAGCGTCGAACGATGGCTACTGGGAGACCCTCTCTATAGAAATACTTATATGGTTATTCAAACATACAGGCCCTTCTCCCGGCCACCAAGGTTGTTATAAAGACATGGCGTCAGTCCCTTCGCCGCATAGGCTGTTGGGGCCGCCTAACGTGGGTGGCCCCGCTATGGCACAACAGACTTCTCCCTCAGCTGAAACACCTACAGGGTTTCCAGGGTGGGACCCAGTTGCGGCCGGCATGACTTGCGGGTGGGGGGCAGGGGGTCGTGCGGGGAGGGGGAGGTTTAATTTATAAAAAATAAAAAAAGTTAACCTACCTTCACCGGCCCAGTCCCGCGTCGTCTCTGCTTCTCTGCTCCTCTCCTGAACAGGAAGCAGGCAGCCTCCCTCCCCTCCCCTAAGCCAATCACAACGCTGCAAATGGCAGCGTTGTGATTGGTCGGGACGCCGACCAGCCAGGCGTCTATGGGGAGGCCATTTTCTCCATGTAGAATGCACGCAGCCTACATGGAGAAAAGGCAGAGTGCTCATGACTGGTTTGGTCGGCCCCAGAGGCCGACCAAAAAGTCAGCGCCCTCAGCACTGGGCAAGCCACTCCTTCCCTGCCCTAGAGCAGCCCCGCCCCCAACCAAACACTTCTGCTTTCTCGCAGAGCAGAAACATAAAATGGTATTTATAATACCATTTTATGTTTCTGCTTCTCGCACTGAGAGCAGAAACATAAAATGGTATTTATAATACCATTTTATGCTTCTTCTTCTCGCACTGCGAGAAAACAGTGGGGCGACGCTCCTCCGCCCACATGGAGGAGCCGCCCCTGGCTGGGACCACATTTGGGATATCCTCCCTAGGAGACGTTTTACATGGCTGTACCCTTAAATCATTCCAAGAACTTCAGGCAGATTTTTCCATGCCCCATACCCAATTTTATAAATACCTGCAGTTCCATCACGCACTAATGCCATACCTCAAAAACTTAACAGCCCTCTCTAAATTTAGCCCACTTTAAGGCAAATGTCATGGTTATCCACTGTAGAAGATGTTCTAAGGTAGAGAGGATACACACACACACACATTTCCTACACTCATTCCTTTACTATACCAACGTGAGAATGGGGTGCGAGTGTGGCAAAGTAACTTCTCTGCTAACCATTGGGATCTGGACTACATCTCCCATAAGGCACCTAAAGGGTCAAACAAGAAGAACAGCACAGGGGAGGAGCCTAGTACATAAACCACTCCTAGGGAGTGTGCCGGTGCTTGTCAATCTTCCAAGTCTTCGTTCCAGTTGGAGTTTCCAGTACTATTCTTCCTGCGTTGGAATACCTGTGCTCTGCTCGGGACAGGAGCCGGAATAGTTTTCCTGCTCACTCTCTCTCTTTCCCGACCTTGACTCCGTGTATACACTCGCGTATTTGTTGTGTCCTACAACTTCAAGTTATTCGGCCCGCCTCGAACAAGCAGGGTCTCTCCGGAGAGAGAGAGAGAGAGAGAGAAGGACGTCCCTGCCCAGCAAGAGGAAATCCATTCCCACAGTGCGTTAGCACAGGATGTGCTTGTCTGTGCCGAACGCTTATTTGGGAGCTTTCTACTTTCTCGGCGTTCGCACACACGGAGGTAGCTGTGCGAAACGCCTTCCAATTAACAAAGGTATTTCCCTGCGTTTGCACACATGGAGATAGCTGTGCTGAACGCTTTTCGATTAAATACAGTATTTTTCGGCATTCACACACACAGAGGTCAGCAGTGTGAAACACCCTCATTTGGGGAACGACATTTACGTGTTCACACACACGGAGATAGCTGTGTGAAACACGTACATCTCTGCCTATGGTAACACTGTACAAACACAAGGAAGTGTTTATGGTTACAAGGAGGACACTACTCCCTACTGGGTCTACACTCCTGTGAAGTAACAGAAAGAACAGGATACTCTGCCTGGCTAAGCAGGTAAGTTCCAGCCAAGCGCATTTTGTTCTTTCAATATTTACTTACTTATTGTCCTTGGCATATCTAGACTCTATTGGGAATAGGAATCTTCTTCCTTGTCTGGATTCTACTTCTACTGGTATCCTTTCATTCAAGCTGTTTGACGTAGATTGCATGTGAGTTATTTGACATGATAAACATACTACAAAAGTAGATTGCTACACATAGGTTTGTTGCATGTTAAACTCCTCTTTCTGCTCTCTCTCACGCAGGGTCTCCCTGAAAAGGTTATGCTACGTAGAAGGAAGTAAGGACAGAGGAGGCCATTCTGTGACGTTCCGCGTCTGTTTATTGTTTTATCCATTTCCCCTTTCCCCTGTGGACAGTCTTGCAGGGGAGTTCTGCCATTTCCCTCTATGGGTATGCGCAGGGAGGAGTGGGGAAACTAATCATCACCCCTGCTGGTTTGTTCCTAAAGGTTAGTGGTTTGTGTTATCAGCTAACCTAACAGCAAACATCTTATGGGAGATCTAGAAGAGCATAACATTTCCAAAATCTACCAATAGCAAGTCACCAACTGCGCCTCCACATTAGAGGCACTTAGAGAGACGTGGCAGATGGATCTAGGTCCCATTGACAACGATGATTGGACGGAAGCCTTCGAATCCCCCTGAGGAGCAGCAATCTCATCAAGCTTGTGCTTGATTCAGTTCAAGTACTTACACCGAGCATACTACACATGCCTCAGGCTCTGGAGGGCAGGACTAATAGCATCCCTAGACTGTTTGAGATGTGGTGGTGCAGAGGTGCAGAGGGGACCTTCCTACATACAGTTTGGACTTGCCCTACCCTAGGCAGATTTTGGAAGGGTGTATTTACATGTCTGACAGAGGTGCTGGGCTGGAACCTTCCTAGATCACCATGGCTCGCACTGCTACATACTTCTGAAGACATAGTCGGAAACAGGTATAAATACCATTTTTTATTTCTAGGCCGTGTCTGGAAGGCAGAATCCCCGCCCCTTATAGGCGTCTGGAAAAGGGGGATGGATTTTTGTATGGGGCTGGAGAAGCCAGTGTTTCAGGCTAGGGGATGTCCCCATAAATACACACGCATATGGAAATACTGGGCCGACTATGGAGGCATTACTCTAGCCCCACCGCCATCAATGACTCTAATACTAGACGCCAAGGTTCGATCCTATGGCCAAAATGCATAAAATGATTAAATACCAATGGCTCGGCTGGAGGTGTTATTGCATGGGGTTGCGACGAGGGGGCACGGACAAGTTCTTTCACAGCATGTTTTATTGTAAAGTTTATAAAATAATATGTTGTGACTATAAGCCAATTTTGCAAATATACTTGTACATGTATGCAAAGGCCCAAGGGGCCAGATTATGGCAAAACTCAATAAAATATGTTCTTAAAAAAAAAATTCAACACAAGCTCAGGAAAAATCAGCTTGGGAAATCCCATCAGGAAAAAACAGTCAGTTCACCAAGCAGCCAAAACCACGACCCTTGCCTGACAAGAGGACTCAGTGCCATCCCCAAAAATCAAACTAGCAGACCAGCGATTAACAAAGCCTAAACTTAGGACCCTCACTAGTCACCAGGTGCATGCAGTTCACCTGCTGATGGACGAAAGAGTCCCCCTTTTAGGCCCTAAACCTCTGCTTTCATGGGGTCCTCTGACCCTGCCTACTCTCTTGCGAAGGGCAAAAAGAAATTAAAAAACTCTATTAAAAAACAGCGCCAAGTAGATTGCCGATAGCTGGGCCATATAATACACTAAGCACATCCTACCCAACCAAGGCCTGTAAACTTTACCTGATTTTCAATCGAGATTCCAAATGACCCAGTGGACCTATGGAAAACATAAGCTCACAAAATAGTATGGCAGAAACACCACGGATTACCATGCAAGGGGAGGGAGAGCCAAAGAAAATAAAATTAAGTGCCCTGTCAGTCATCAATAGACAAGAAATCACAGTAACACCTACCAAGACGGCAAACTCTTCTCAAACAAGAGCCAAAAGTTGGAATACCGCCGAACTCCAATCAAGACCCAGATCCAACTGGGGGGTGCCCTCAAGTAACAAGGCTCACCAGGGAAACACTAGTTTGGACCGGGCGGCACTATCCACATGGGAATTCGCCCCTTTTTCCAACGCAGGTGGGGTAGAACAACAAGCAGCAGCTCACCAGATAGGGGTCACTAGTACTACCTCGCCTTTTATGTCCCGGCCGACGGCATACAAGCAAGCGGGGCCTAACTTTCCAAGTGGCGTAGGCTATCAGGGATGATCTTGGCGACCTCCCTGCTCAAGTTCATGGCAGCCTGGCGAATGGCCCATTCAAAGGGGACACTAGAGATACCCTAAGCAACTTTCTAACTGGCCCAAATCTAGAATCTGGGATAGCAAGGAACAAACACCACCAGACCCACCCCCTAACTGAGGGACATGACTCCAGGGGAAAAGTCGTAATGATATACCAAAGCAGCTTGTACATTCAGTCTATGGACCTTCTAGATAGCACCAGCAACGTAACCAGTGGTCCACAACGGCGTGGGACAGACAAATCTATCACAACAGTAAGAGGGGTAGGGGTAGACGGCAATGATGAGACGGGCCTAGCATTCACCCCGCATTTAGTCTCCAACGGGACCCTGGACACACTGAATAGAGGAAATTTGTTCCGCTTACTACAACACATTTCTCTACTGAAAAATCTAGTATCAGCTGACCTCATTTCTGTAAGAGTTGCTCAAACCCCTGGAAAAGGGTCTTCAGAGACCACAATTACCAAATGGGGATGGACTGCCATCAGAGATGCCATTCTGAGAGAAGCACATACCTTTGAAGGATGGAGCATTGAGCTTCAAAAACTATATCCCCCCAAATATCCGCATGTACTACGTTTAGAGGACCCCACAGTACAACGTAGCTGCATATTGAAGGGCGCATGGAGGGCTACCCACGACTGACTACCAACTAACTCAAAACCATCCATCTCCTTGGTAGTATCCTATGTTAATAACCACAGAAATGTTAGTTGTCAGCCAAGATCTCAGAATCTTGTAGGCCGGAATCATGGGACCAACTCTCAGAGCGGCACCCATCAAACCTACTCCTAGCATCACCCAAGAGCTTCGGTTACAACCACCCTGTCTACTGACACGAAATCTACCGAAAGAACATGAGCTGAGAATCACCTCATGGATTGTCGCAGGATTAAAATCCACTCTGTCATCGAATTCTGGATGAGCATACTTACAAAATAGCAACATAATTTCCCTACAGGAAACTTGGGCGCTAAGCCCCACAGTATTATATGGTTTTTATGAACTCTTTAAACCTGCTACACGAACAAGTTTATTTGGGAGTCCATCAGGGGGCCTGCCAATCTTTAAAAAGAAAACGGCCAAAATTCAGTTGATCCCCTATAAGCAAAACAACTCGGGGCTGCAAGTTGCACTAACAAATGGGCTAATGTTTGGTCAGACGGCCTTCCCTCTGCTTCTCATTAACTGCTATTTTAACCCCCCAAAAACCCTGATATCATGCAAAATTGACTGTCTCTGCACCAGTTTAGAAGAAATTATTTTGTCCCACCCCTCTCATGAAGCAGTGATCGCGGGGGATTTTAATATGAAGTCCCTGGGCAAAGATCCAGAGAAGGCTCAAATGAACAAAGAACATGAACAAGTTAATGGATTACTTGCCTCTTTTTTCCTAAAGTCGGCGGACCAAGTAAT
This sequence comes from Calotriton arnoldi, assembly GCA_963921515.1. Taxonomy (NCBI): domain Eukaryota; kingdom Metazoa; phylum Chordata; class Amphibia; order Caudata; family Salamandridae; genus Calotriton; species Calotriton arnoldi. The sequence goes on from CAWUFW010005148.1 coordinate 127,725, forward strand.
ATCATGCGCCGACTCTGAAAATAGAGCCTGTTTTACATTTAAGGGCCTATCAACAATAGACTATATTTTTATGACCCCTCATTTGGCAAACCACTTGCTTAGCTTTGAAATTACAAACCGAGAAGCAAGTGACCACAACCCCCTAGCCTGAACATTGGACCTCGGGTTCCCAGTAGCAGATAGTTATCAGGGAGCTGGAACTTCAACAGGAGCAGAAACAAAGACTCTGGTCAGGAGAATTAAAGGCGTCCCGCACAATCTGCTCAGGTGCTTACATGGCATAAGAAGGTGGCCAATAATAACTTTAACATAACTGGGGCGGTGATTTTAAACCAGGGGGGCAGACTGACTAAAGAATTATTAGACACCATTCTTGGTTCCTGTAGCTACTACCACCTCACCAAGTCACCCCGAAGCACTTACTACAAACAGTTGGATAACCGGGGTATTAACTTACAACAGAAAAATCTAAGGAAAAGCCTCTGCCAATGTAAATCAAATCCCATGAGTAAAAACTTAAGGATGGTTAAAGAATCACGAAAAGCTCTAAAAAAAAGCGCCTGGGGAGCCAAGATGGCTTTTCAAGAAAAGGAAGGGCTGGTGCTAAATAGGATGTTCAAGGAAAGATCATCTGCCCGCTTCTGGAGATATGTTAACAAACTAAAAGCACCCTATTCAATGAGGGAAAATGGAGTCTCCGAAACTGGATGGAAGAGGCACGTATTGGACAAATTCACTGGGAACCACGCAATTGCAACCTGCACAGAGTCCTAGGGCCCACCGCACAGTCACCAGAGGCCCAATTGGAGTTAATTTCAACACCACAAATGCTAAAACATTAAAAACATGGAAGGGGACGGAGTGCCAGGCCCCAATGGTCTTCCAACTGGAATCTTTAAATGTACACCAGAGGAGTGGGCAGCAGCAGCAGCCCGTGCAGGTAAGAGCAGTGGGACCGGGTTTGGGGGGATTCGACAAACAACCACGAGGGAAAGTTAAATAAATAATAAATTTTCCCTCCTTGTCGTCTGTCGAAATCTCCCCCACCCAGCCCCACCGCTCTTACCTGCACGGGCCTTTTAACTCCGCTTTTCAATTTTGCCTTCAGTACGGGGCAAATCCCGAAAGCTTAGAGAGGGTCCACTCTATGCCCGATATTTAAGAAAGGCGACCCCCCTCAACGTCAGCCAATTACCGCCTAAAGGCCCTGTTAGACCTAGAGGCTTACGCACGAGTTCTTTTAAAAGAGCTGGAAACTTGGGTTACAGAGAATGGACTGCGCCCATTTTTTCTAACAGGCTTTCGTGGTGGAGCAGCCACAACTGATAATATCATTGCATTGGCTGCCCTTAGTCAACAGGCTGCTCAACATAAACAACTCCCACTCTTATACTGCTTTATAGATTTCACTGCGGCATTTGATAAAGTGGATAGACCGGCACTGTGGAGGAAGCTAGCACACTGGGGTATCCCATCCATCCTTTTGAGAGCTATAACTTTCCTATACTCTGCAACGTGGGTTCGAGTGAGAGTCGGGCCAACCACACTTTCATCCAAAATTCTGAATTCTGGAGGTTTGAAGCAGGGCTGTGTGCTAACACCTCTACTTTTTAGCCTATACAAAGTGGATCCGTGGAAGGCATTAGCAAACAGCAACCTTGCTCTCCCCCGTTTGGGCCACAGACTGCTCCATATTCTTCAGTACGCGGACGACAATGTCATCATGGACCATGCGAAAGTTGGCCTTAAGCGAGCTCTTACTAGCCTCCTCGCATACAATGAGAAAAACTCACTTACCATCAACCCAGAAAAAACCCAAAATAGTAGTATTCGGCCGCTACAAGAACGCCCTTTCATGCACTATGGGCCCCAAGACCATCACCTCGGCCCCCAAATGTAACTATTTGGGGTGTGGTTCACGGAATCCGTTCAACCGTCTGCCCATAAAAACGCATTAAAGAAGAAAGCAACAGCAATTATTTATGGCCTAATTGGTCTTAATAATAAATTAAAGAGCCCATCGGCTGAGGAAATAATAAAGGTAACTCAAGCCTTCCTTCTTCCTGCTTTACAATACGGCCACCAAGCCTTCCCTGGTGCATGCTCGGAATGTCTGGAACATGCCCAGTGTGTTGGATACAGGAAACTTTTCCAACTTCCAAAATATCTCCACAGAGTTAGGCTTAGACTGGAACTTGGCCTGGTGAAATAATCTCTAAGAATAGAAGCAGACTATTTGAAATTTTATATTCGTACGTTAAAAGCACGAGAAAACTCACTTAAGGCTTGTCTCAGATCCATCTTTGAGAAACCAGGATCACCATGGAACAGACAATTACAGAATGCAATAGAAACCTCTGCAATAAACCGAGCAGCACTTGGACTGGGTACTTTCTCCTATATTACATGGAAAAATACCATAAATAGACAGGTTCGAATGGCCTCATTCCACCAACATCAAGGTTCTCTAAAATCTTTGGAGATACTACGCCCATTAAACGCCTCATACTTGGTTGCAAAACCCCAGCCCTACATAGCTGCCGCCATCAATCGCAGAACATGGGAAGAGATTATGCACATGAACCTTCTTGGCCTACCAATATCAGATTTCAACCAGCATGGGCCAATCAGGGCAAAGGAGCCGCATGTAGACTTTACGAATACAAACAAGAGTCTTGGTTGCATCTTCTATGTTGCTGTCCCGCCATGACCGCAGAAAGGAGAGCCTTACTCAGGCCAATATTCTTGAGGCAGGGGGCCCGCACCTGCATAGAGGCATCGGCAGTAAGTCTTTCCCAAACTGACGTTACCACTCTTGCATGTTGCGGGAAATTTGTGAAACAAATTAGAGACACTCTTCAGTCACGTCTTGGTCCCTTCCACTCACGGCACCAAGTCTAGAAACTTATAACGGACTACTATACAAGGAAAATGAATCAAATCAAAATAGCTCTCTGAGTCAGTTCTTCTTAGGAAAAGGCTTAGGAACATGAACAATACCGGGCATGCCCACGGATAAAATTTGCGGGCCTTTCTTGAGTAAATTGATAGGGTGGCCCGTATTGGGGAATCTGACCCCTTTTTAAACATACTGTATCCTTTATTAATTCAAAGATCACAACAAATGTACTTATTTACGATGCACTTTGAAATTGTTTTTACGTCAGTCTGACCCCAAAAAGTTTTTTTATGGTTTTTAAAACATATGTATACCATTCACCAGTACTTTAGACGGGGAGTCCAAAACCACAATAAGGCCCCTGTGAGGTATTTGTAACTGCACCTCATTTCATCTTAAAGCTAAGAGACCTATGGCTGGTTATATACCACACATTGTGTTTTACTATTTCTATAACCTTTTTGGATTTACCCAGCTTGAATATACATGAAGTAAGCAATTTGCTGTTTTTAGTATGCATCTTTTTGTACATGAGGCCTAATTCAATCAATCATGTTATGGTGACACGATAATGAATCTGTTAAAGTGGGTTTTGCTAACATCTTTGCCAGATAATTGGCATCTACACATTCGCAGGAGAAAAATGTTCTGTTTCTTTTTTTAAAAAGTTTTTATTTCTTTTGTAATGGTTTTAATTAACTAATACAAATAAAGTTTGCTATCAGGGGAAAAAACAGAAAAGGTGTGGTATAACAGCCAGCAGTTTTTGGAAAGATAACAGGGACCCTCATTTCCATCCACCACTGCAACGTCGAAGACTGCTGGTCTCACCACCCTCTATCATAACTACCTCAAAGAAACCTGCAGCATCGCCGAAGCTGTACATGGGGGTGCAAAGATCCCATCCCATATGGGATGTTGGAGGCTGGCCACCTGACCACTCTATTTCAATGTAGGATCTCCTATGTTCAAGTTGCAGCTACTCTGCACTGCTTGTCTCACTATTTGCAAGTGCCAGAAATGCTCTGGCCACTCTGCTAGGGTGAAATACACCTCCCACCTAAAACCAATAACGGGGAAAAGGGTCAGATAGGGACAATGACATTTGTACCTCCTCATCTCCTCCTGCGTCTGGACAGATTAAATTCCCATAATGTTGCAATTTGCAAAACTACTGTAAAGGCAATTCTAGGCCATTAATACATACATTCGCTGGTCACTGCACTGGTCATACTTGCCTTAAATAAAAAAAAAAAAAAATCTTCCCAAAGCCTCATGAGTGTCTGTCTCTTAGCTCTGTTGAAGTAAACTAATTTCCCTGGATATGCCCATGCTATCATATATGCACACTGGTGCAGAAAGCACACATCAGATCACATCAGTCCCTGTCTGTCAATCATCCAGGAGTTGGTCACTCTCATAACAGCTTACCTCATGAAATATTACAAAGTGATTGGTGAACTGAGTAGTGGGGTGAGACACACATGAGCTGTGATACTAATGCTGAGTATGAAAGTTGGGTTAGGTGACCTATCCTCTATGGATAGAACATCAATGTAAATAAGCATTGACAAAGCCAATAGGTTTCGGTTTTGTAAAGTGATAACGTTTTCTCAAGCTTCACAAACACACATGGATAGCATGTACAACTGGTCTGCCAGCTTTCCTCAAACATATCTGAAGCCAAATGTTGATAAAACCAAAGGCCTGCTTATGGGAGTGGCTGTCTCTGCCAGGTCCAGCAGGCTGTGGCGTGACACTTTGGGTACCACCTTCCCCAGTTCCATGGGACAGACCCCTGTGCATTATTTTTGATTAAGATCTAAGAGGCAGAGTTATGAAGATACTGGTCTTAAAAAGAGGTCACAAATCGGGACTCTGCTTTTGGCGACCAGTATCTTATTTTGTGAACCAACTCATGCACGAAAAGGTCAGTTTTCAAAATGCCGAATCAGGGGGGTAACAGACCAACCTGCCCAATAAATATTAATTAGGCAGGTCTCAAACTGACACTTACTCCGATTGGCTACAATCACAGGAATGGTGGCCCTCGACGATCACCAGATCACCATTTCTGTGTTTGCATTTCAAAACTTAAGACATTTTTTGAGCAGCCAAATATCCTTAAAGGAAATACCGCTGCTTTAAAAATTTTTTTTTACATTTTTAAAAATCCATTCAGAGTTGGCAATAGTCCCCTGCACCAGTGCCTACTCATTCCTAAGTTGCACCCTGATGCCCAACGCGGAAGGGAGTGCAAATGGGACCCCCTTTTCATTTTGCGAATCATTTACCACAGCAACTTTGGAATCAGTAACTTACCAATGATAGATATACAGTTGCAAATCATTTATAACTATGTTACCAAATTGTAATTTGAAAAGGACGCCCAAAACACACCCCTTTCAAATGTGATTCTGAGATCATTTGCAAATCCATTTTTAGGAGTTGGTAAAACTTTACTGACAACTAAAATGTGTTTACTACATAAGAAATAACTTTTTAGCAGTTCTAAACTCTCATTCAGGACCAGATGTACGAAGCCTTTTTGCAGTCGCAAACAGCCCAATTCGCAGAATCAGACCGTTTGCAACTACATAAAGCCTTTCTCTGATATAACATCCCAAACTGAGATTCAGTAACAAATTACTGAATAGCAATTTGGGTATGAGACCAGATACTGATTCGGTATTTGTAAGAGGCATTAACGCAAAACGTTAATATTTTACCACCTCCTCAAAAGAGGTGGTAGCGATCTCACAAACGGGAATGGGTCCCAAATGGCCCCTTCCCCTTTGTGAATTTTGAAAAAAGTATTTTTTAAGAGTAGGTAGTGGCCTCTTGAAAAATTAAAATTATACTTTTCATTTTTTTTTGTTTAGACGCATCCCGTTTTCCTTTAAGTGAACCGGGTTGCATTTAAAGAAACAAATGCTTTATTCAAAAGCAAATAACAGACCTGATTGTTAGAAACTGAGTTCCTGGTTGACTGGGGTGTGAACCCTGGTCAAGCATTAACCACAATCCTAGTCAGGGTAAGGCACCAGCAATCCCCAAATTAACCTGTTCTCTCCCTCTGGTAGCTTGGCACAGAGCAGTCAGGCTCAACTTGAAGGCGATGTGTAAAGTATTTGTGCAACATTTCAAACAGTGAAAACACCACACAGAAAAATCCCATTCCAGTTTACAAAAACAGCAAATATTTTAATTAATAAAAATAAGACCAAAACGACAAAAATCAATAAGTAGAACTTGAGCTATGAATGTTTGAAGAATAAACGGTAAAATAGCGTTTAGAAGCACTTGGGATATCTGGTCGCACCGGACTGGGACAAAGTAAAAAATTCAGGCCGACCACGGAGCGGCAGCCGGCTACATGGACTAGGGTTGGCCCACTAAACAAAAAGTACCTTGGTCCTGGCTGCGTCGACATTGAGGGTACGTGATGCAGTCGAAGCGATGCATGGGTGTCGAAGCGATGGGTCAGGGTTGATCCACGCAATGGCGGCGATGCACAGTTCTGATCCGCGCAGCAGCGGTGATGCGCCGACTCTGATGAGCTCAAGGGCTGCAATGCGGAGTACTCAGCTTCGTGGCTGCCGTCGATGGAGATGCAAAGCCTTGCGCTGGGTAGAGCGTCACGAAGTGGTGGTTCCGAACAGTAGAGGCGATGTGCCGGTTCTGGTCATGCAACAGAAGTGATGCGCCGATTCTGATCAATTAAACGGCGCAGATGCGCTGATTCTAGAGAGAATGCATGGGTTCTGCTGAAGTAAACACCAAGGGCCTTACTTCCAATGGGCCTGGACTGGGGTGGCACTACTTGGCAGGGCAGACCCACAGATGGCAGAGTCCAGGTGCAGAGGAAGGCAAGTTGGAAGTCTTTTATGTCCCTCAGACTTCAGATCAGGAGGCCAGCCAACTAACCGTTGGAGTAACTCAGGGTTCTGGGTTCAAGTGATGCAGGTCCTTCTCCCAGGCAAGAGGGCAGCAGGTCACCACAGCAAAGCAGGAGTCCAGCAGAGTAGCAGTCCAACAGAGTGGCAGTCCTTTTAGCAGCACAGCAGTCCTTCTTCCTAGCAGAATATCCACAGGTCCAGAAGTGTACTGAAGTGGTGGTGTCTGAGGTTCCGTTCTTATACTCAGTGGCGCCTTTGAAGTGGGGAGACTTCAAAGAGATACCTTTGAAGTGCACAAATATCCTCCCTTCCTGCCCTGGCCCAGACTCACTACAGGGGGGTATGCAGCCCTCTGTGTAGGGACAGGACACAACCTATTCAGGTGTAAGTATGAGGCTGTGCTCAGCTCCTCCCTCCCAACCTCCCAGGATGGCCCATCAAGTCACACCTAAGCTCCCATTGTGTCTGGCTGTCTAGGGGAATACATAAAGCCCAGCTGTCACCCAAGCCAGAAATGCAATCAGAGACAGGCAGCAGGCACCAAATGGCGAAAGTAAGAAAATGCCAACTTTCTAAAAGTTGCATTTTCAGAATTGCAGTTTTAAATTTGACTCCACCATAAGTTAGAATTTTAATTGTGATTCCAAAGACACCAAACTAGAAAAGTCAATCTCCTCACAATTGAGAATTATGCTTAAAAAATGTAATAAGGTAATCCCAATGTTATCCTATGGGGGAGATAGGCCTTGCAGTAGTGAAAAACGAATGTAAGAGTTTTTCACTGCCAGAACATGTAAAACTTAAAATTACATGTCCTAATTGTTAAATACACTGCACCTTGCCCTTGGGCTGTCCAGGGCCTATCTTAGGGGTGACTTATCTGTATTAAAAAGTAAGGTTTGGGCCTGATAAGAGGTTTAACTTGACAGGTTGACATGGCAGTTAAAACTGCACACACAGGCTCTGCAATGCCAGGCCTGAGACATGTTTAAAGGGCAACTCAAGTGGGTGGCACAATCAGTGCTGCAAGCCCACTAGTAGCATTTAATTTACAGGCTCTGGGCACATGTAGTGCAGTTTGCTAGGGACTTATAAGTAAATTAAATATGCCAGTTGTGTATAAGACAGTTTTAACATGTTTTAGGGAAAGAGCACAAGCACTTTAGCACTGGTTAGCAGTGGTCAAGTGCGCAGAATCCTAAGGCCAGGAAAAACGAATTCAGCAAAAACGGGAGGTCTGAAGGCAAAATGTTAGGGGAAACCACACCAAGGATACCAGTTCTAACAGTAACCATGGTGGTCTGCTGACCTCAGCAGTCCACCATCCCTGTGATGAGTGCGATTCCTAGTGGGTCACAATTTGCAACCTACCTCATTAATATTCATGAGGTAGGTTGAATTGCAACCCACTACAAATTGGTAATTTGCAAACTGACCTATTAGTACATAGGTTACTTTGCAAATTACCACAGTGGACGCAAAAATACTGGTCACAAATTACGACCAGTATTTTGCGACCAGTTGAATGTACTTTTGGCCCTTAGAGCTGAGGGTCTGCGACTTCCAAAACATTTAGTACATATGGCTCTAACTCTTTACACCCAGGCCTCACCCAGGTCCACAAAGTTTGGTCCTCTCATTTCTGCATGCAAAGAGTGCAAACTCTCCCTCCCCAACCCCAATGCAGGAGCAGTGTAAGCGTCATGCAAACACAAAGAGCTGGTTCAGCATAGGGAGAAAAAGGGGAAGCCCTCCTCACACACAAAGCTTATAAAGCCAAAATTGAAGTAGTGACACATCCAGGTTCCGCAATCTTGTGCAAGATTTTCCTACTCATATAGAGGTATAGCACAAGCACCAGCACTGCAGGCCTCCCTTCTCTCCCCTGTTCCCCGCACATACATAACCGGTACAGCCTGGACAGAAGTAAGGAAAGCTTTGCACAAAGACAGTACCAATAGAGTGGACATTACCAGTGCAAGCTTTTCCCCCCCACACACGAAGGACTCAGCATTGGTGCCAGCAGTACAAACACACACATGCACACACACACACGCCAGGATTTTGGTTTATATATTTTTTTTATTCAACACACACACACACATACAACAGCTTCGAGTCAGCACATACAACATTTATCGCTCCACTCCACACAATGCCACTCTATGCCACTTTACTCGATTTTATGCCACTCCACTGTACGCAACTCCACTCACTCTCTCGCTCTCTCTCTTTTCCTCTCTCTCTCTTTTTAACTGAGGCGGGCCCCTAAGGGTACAACACCTGGCAGTAGGTAAAAGCGGACACTGAAGCAGGTCCCTATGGACCCTATATTCTGTCCTTAGCTTCACAGGGAAAAACATTGATTGATTTCAGAACAGCTGTACAAACTGTTAAGATAATACTTGTCAGCAGGTAGGTCCTGTTTACATTTCACATGTTTAACCTAATTTACTTTCCCAAGAGCATTTGCTTTGTCCACGCTGTTATTTTTCTGTAGTTTTATCTTCATGCAAAATATTACTCTTTAATAGTGCTTAATGTGAACTGGATTGCCTGTAAGTATGTGTGTGAGTCAGGTTGTGGGTGTGCGTTTATAGCACTGCGTTTTATTTGTATATTTTACTGATCTTATGGTACATGTTGATCTTCAATTAAGATTTTATCCCATGCCCCTGATGGTTAATAGTTTTCTGTCGGAGAAATGGATGTGTCCCTCAGAGAGGCTAAAGAGGAAAGTGGTGTGAAGGGAACAACTGGAGTGATTGCAATATTCTGAACACCACTACCCTTTCCATACCTGCGTAACCTTTAATTCAGTCTCACATTTTCAGAATTAAAACATTTTCAATTCTAATTATTCACAATGATTGTTACCCATTTGTCTGATACTGCTAACAAGTGTTGGCAAACCAATAGGCATGGCTTATTTTAGAGGCATGTCCATTATGTGATGTGTCTGGCTGCAAAAACAGAAAGCTCAAAGAGGGGCACCAAAATACTGTTCAGATGGCTCACAATGGCACGCATAGGGTTTTAGTTTACACGCTTTAAGGCTACACCCTTTACTACATAGGCCACACCACTTGGAAAGGATTTCTATATATGCTTCTTTGGCTACACCCCTTTTAGATCCCCCTAACACACACACACACTTCATTTCAGGCAGGAACAAACTGAGGTCTGGCTTTCATCACAGCACAAGAAGATGATAGTGGGGAGGGGCCAGGCACAGAGTAGAGAGTGAATGGAATAAGTGTCAAAAGAATGAGTACTGTGGTGAGGGAGGTAAAGGACTTGAACAGACAACAGGGCCGAAGGAGACTTAGCACATTAATGAGGATGGGGAAGACAGGACACAGAATGAATCAGGGAAGTGTGGCCACTGTGGCAAGGGCAGGAATTGAACTGGACATGCACAGGCACCGGGGATGCTTTGAGGCAGCAAGCAGGGCGGATATGAATACTGTAAAAATTAATTTTTAATTAGATTTGTTTTCAAAAGGAATAACTATTTCATAACCACCTACAATTGTAGAACAGTAAAAGTAAAAATACTGTTGATAACATTAAGTTTCTAAAGCTAATTGTTATGACAAGTTATGACCCCAAACATATTGTGTGGGTACACGTTTTAGATTCGCAGGCTGTTTTTTATGAGTGTTTATGGTTTGTATATCTGTACAGAACCACTTTCATAGGAAACAAGGGGCCAATGTTTTTAAGGATGTTTTAGCACTTTATATGTCTCTGAATAATTTATCAAATTAGTATACATAAGTACTTTTAGGGTAACTAGAAGGGAATGCTCAATTGCTGGGCTTAGAAAGACCCACTGCTTATCTTTCCTTCACACTCCCAACTCTTTATGGGGAAATTTTGTGAATTAAACCCAAATCCAAATTCAAGTCAGATTAAAATTAATTAAAACTAAATTAAACTTTATAAAAGTCCATGTACTGGGAATTCTTCCCGTAATAGTTGACTTTTTGTGGAATCATTGGTGTACTTGAACTCTTGATATAGACGTAGGACTGTTAGAAAAATTCTGGCATTGGTCATCTATGTGACTCCTCTGCTAGGCCACACAGAAATGTAAATAGCTATACATTAAGATCCACTGGCCATGGTCAGACAAATTCTACTTCCTGAATGCTGAAGGGGCTGTCTCTTCGTTCACAAAATTCAAATATCATGGGCCTCATTCACGATAGTGACAAGCAGTTAGCAATTCTGGACACTGGGAGCAAACAATCTTGTTTCTATTAAGGGTCAGGGTGGGATCTGGCCCTGAAATCGAGACACTGGTGGGGTCCGTGATGTAAAAAGGCACATGTTAGAAATGGGATCTCTAGTTGGCAAGGGCTTGCACCTTTGTCCAAGTAGGGACCCTTCTTCCTAGTCAGGGTAAGGGTGTTACACTCGTGAAGTAACCCCTGCTCACCCTCGTGGTAGCTTGGCATGAGCAGTCAGGCTTAATTCAGAGGCAGTGTGTAAAGCATTTGCACATAACCAACAGTAATACAGTGTAAGCACTACAAACGGACACCACACCAGTTTAGAAAAATAACCAATATTTTATATACTCAAGACAAGACCAATTACGACAAAAATCCACAGTACTATACTTTACGAATGAATACTTGATACGGTAACTTCTTCTTTGCAGGAATAGCACAAAAGCAAAGTTCGTACGAGTCGGTAGCTCCGTCCGAGCCTACCGTGATGCTGAAAATCACAGAGTCTAACAGTTCCAGCCGACCGCGTCGATACGGGCCAGCAGAGTCGTGAACAGACTCGGTTACAGTACCTTTCTCGTTGTGGCTGGTACGGAGTGTACGAGCCGGTCGGCGTTCGTCGCGGTTGCGGTGCAAGACGGAGCGATGCAAGGTGCGGTGTCCCTCGATGCGGTGCAGGCAGCGGCTCGATGAGCGTCGTGCAGACGGAGTCGGTGAGTCCAAGGCGTGCGATGCAGGGTGAGACGATGCTCGATGCGGTGCTGACAGGTTGCGATGCAGGCGACCAAGCCGGAGTGCGGGAGCTGGCGTCGGACAGCGGTGCGAGTCGGAGCGGTGCGTCGCAGACGTGCGAGCGGTGCCCCAAATGCGATGCGGTCACGACTCTGGAGCCAGTTGCAGCGACCGCGTCGGTCGGGTCCGGTTGGTTCAGTGAAGCGATGCGATGCGAACTGCGGTGCCCACAGGTCACGGTGCAAGCAGCGGCTCGATGTTGGCGGCGTCGGACGTCGCCCACGGTGAGACCAGGGTTGCGATGCGAAGCGGGGCGATGCGGTCTGCGGTGCAACCAGGTCACCGGCCAGGGATGGATTCGGTTGACGGAGTCGGTTGCAGTTCCCTTCCTCTGTGGCGACTGAAACAGCGTTCCAGAAGCGGTACCCAGAGGCTTGTGAAGTCTTTGTAGTCCCTGAGACTTCTTAACAGGAGGCCAGCTCGGTTCCAGGCCCTTGGAGATACTCAGCACAAGTTTGTAGAAAGTTCCGTCCTTTCACTGCCCAAGGCAGAAGCAGCAGCTGCAGGCCAACCCAACAAAGCAACAACACAGCAAAGGGGCAGTACTCCTCCTGGCAGCTCTTCCAGCTCTTCGTCTTGGCAGGTTCCTTGATTCCAGCGAGATCTAAATTCATGGGGTCAGGGCCCCAATATTTATATCCCAAATTCCTTTGTTCTCTGAAGGCAGAGAGGCCTTTGCCTAGTCCAAACCAGTTCTGGAGCACTTTGTTGACAAGTCTCCGTCCCTTCTTTCAGTGAGTAGCCCAGGGACATCAGACGCACCACAGGAGGTGGAGCCAGCATTGTGGAGGGAAGGCACTGTCCTATTCAGGGCCCAGGTGCGACCCCTCCCACCCATCTACATGTAGATCTTGCTATCCAGCCCTGCGCTGACTCACCCTGTCTCCTGGCATCCCCCAGCCCCTGTCACTCACACTCCAGACAAGGAATACACAACCTCGCAGAGGCAGGCTTGGATGGTTAGACAAGAAAATACCCACTTTCTAAAAGTGGTATTTTCAAACACAGAATGTTAAAACCAACTTCACTAAAAGATGCATTTTATCATTCTGAGTCCAGGCATACTAAACTCGAATTTCTACCATGTTCCCGGGTCAGTTAGGATTATAAACTGTAATAATCAAAACTGCCCGTTCTGGCCTAGGGGGAACAGGTAGCCTTTCAATAGTGAAAAACGAACTAGGCTGTAATTCACTATCAGGACATGCTGCACACACCAGGGCATATCCTACCTTTCGCGTACAACGCACCCTGCCCACAGGGGTACCTTGGGCCTACCTTAGGGGTGGCTAACATGTAGCAAAGGGAAGGTTTAGGGACTTGCAAGTGTGTGCACTTGCCAAGTCGACATGGCAGCCCCAGGCTGCGCACAGGCTCTGCGTTGGCAGGCCCGAGTTACACTTTACGGGCTGTTTGCGTGGGTGGCACAATCCAGTGCTGCAGCCCACCAACAGCATTTGGTCTATAGGCCCTGGCACTCGCAGTGCACTTTACAAGGGACTGACACATAAACCAAATAGGCCAATCATGGAAACACCAATCCATAACGCATTTTATACAGGAGCACTTGCACTTTCCCACTGGATCGCAGTGAGGAAAGTGTGCAGAATCATTACACCAGCAAAAACAGAGTCCAAACCGGGAGGTCAGAAAGCAAAAAGTCAGGGGAAACACGCCAAAAGATGCCAAGTCTAACAGCACATAAAAGATCTTACTGTCCAGTCTACAAGCTAAGGGCCTGATTCACAAAGGTAAACTTAGACTCAAAGTCTAAGTTTACGACTTTTGGTATTCACAGAGGTAAGTTACGAGTAGTATCTTTAAATCCGCAGTTGGGCCGGAATCTCTGCCCCGAGAGCGAAGATGCCACTCCGCACCCAGCGTGTACTCTCTGCACCCGGAGAGTACACTCTGGATGTGTAGTGGAATCTCCACTCTCAGGGCGGAGATTCCAGCCCGACTGTGGATGTAAAGATACTACTCGTAACTTACCTTTGTGAATACCAATAGTCGTTAACTTGGACTTTTGGTCTAAGTTTACCTTTGTGAATCGGGCCCTAAGAGTCAACTATGGACAGGGGTCAATCAGGTCCTGAACCAATGGATATCCAAGCAGGTCAGGGGGGACCCCCATTTGTGACCCAAGTTCTCTTTTTGCAGTACCCAAGCAAATGACTCGTGATAGAACCAGAGTCACAATATGGAGCTTAGTGAGCCTAGGGAAGCTGCAGAGAGTTCTTACAGTGACAGAACATAAACACTGGTGCAGGGGGGGGGGCACTCAGCAGGCAATTATCTCTACTTGTGGTCACTCACTGACACTTGATGATATGTCCTTACTAGAACTCATATATCTTTGGACCAGGATCGTGAGACCTTTTGGACACTATGGGCCAATATATTTGGTATTCTTTGGGCTGGCTTGGCACTTCTTTTTTTTTTTTTTAAACTTTATTTGTCATTTGAAATGTATTTTTCATTACAGTAGCCAGCATGTTAATATAGACGTGTATGAATTGAGAAACAGCTTAAGTATATGTAGAGACGACAATCAACAATGCTTTTCCTATGCCACTAAGCCGCATTTTAGGGACACATAACAATGGGACTAACGAGCATATTACATATACAGTGCATATTGGATTAGACCACTTGGATGTACATCATTAAACTTTGACATTTTACATTCCCAACATTACACATTTTAATAATCTACACCTCCCTGCTGGGGGGGAAGGACGTGTGCGGCTATCAGCACACCCCCCACTCTGTCCTCCTCTTCATTTTCAACAGCCGCGGCCTTCAGTCTGAGATACGCCTGGTACGGTTCCGAAATATCACGTGGTCTACAACTTATTGGTCTAAGGGCGTTATAGTTCTCAGATTGAGTATTGCAATAGGATAAACCAGAGAGCCACTCCGCAAGTGTAGGTAGTAGGCCCTTCATCCATCGCATAGCTACCCTAAGCTTTGCAAGTAACATGCCTAATGCTATCAGTAAGAAGGAGGCGCGAGGCACTTCTTTGTCATGTCCTACTAGGGCCACAAAGGGTGTGATATTTAAGGGGGTCTCTGCTATATCCTGCAATGCACCAACAGCGGTTGCCCAGAACCTCCCAATGCCTGGACAATCCCATGCCAAATGGATAAAGTTGGCATCCGCCACCCCCCACCTCATGCAGTTGTCGTCCTACCTGAGGCCGTATTTGCGCATTCACGCTGAGGTATAATAGGCTCTATGGAGATACTAAAATGTATTAAACGGTGTCTGCCGTTCTGTGAAATAGACTTTGTGACAGAATAGCAGTATGACCATTGTTCTTCTGTTATGTTCATGCCTAGCTCTTCCTGCCACTCCTGCACACTTTCATCTGGTTTGGCGTACCGACATTTCGTGCAAGTATATATAAAGTTGCAATACCTCTCTGTGGGGTCTGGATTTTCAGGAGACATGTCAGTGAAGCAAACTCACTACGTTCTGCCATACTGTCGCCCAGTTGGGCGTGCAGTGCTTGTCTGGTTCTATAATAATTGTATCTGATAAGTGGTGATGGATTGAGAGTGTCTGTCTGGATCTGCTCCCAAGTGCGGACTTCCCCATTTATGAACAAATCTCCCCTACTCTTTATATTTAATTAATGGAGCGCCCGCACAGCTGTCTTATCCTCTCTAAGGGAAAACCAGCCACACCACTCTATTGGTAATGAAGGAGTATATGGTAATGAGATTCCCTGCAATTCCGCTGTTTTATGCAGTTGACCCCTAGTAAGCCCCACCGGATCAAATATATGGTATTTCTTTTGTGGCTTGAGGAGTAAAGTCTGTGGAAGATCAGCTGGATGGACCGCCCCTCTTTACAAATATAAATGTGGCAGATTGGGAGGGCCATGTATCCAAGCATATGCATGAATTTGTTGTTCGGCTTTGTAATATGTTTTCAGGTCTGGTGCGTTAGGTCTGCCCCACTGATAAGGTCTTGTTAGAGTAGCCCACTGCACCCTAGGCTGTTTACCTGCCCAGGCAAGCATGAAAAGCAAGGTACGAATGGTGCGAAACAATGAGCTCGGGAGTAAAATAGGTATGTTAAGAAAAAAGAACAGGAATCGCGGTAGCACTATCATTTTCATGAGGGCTATGCGTCCCAACAGTGACAGCGGTAACTTAATCCACTTCTCTACAATATCTGTAAGGTGATGCAATGCCCTGCCATAATTTTCGCGGATTACTATTTCTGGGTCCGTGTGGACCTGGAACCAAGAAATCGCACTGGTTCTGATGTCCAGGTTAAGGGGTAGTCCAGTTGTACTTGAGGGGTGGAAGCTGTTAGTGGAAAAATAAGTGATTTAGTCCAGTTAATACGCAGTCCAGAGTGACTGCCAAATCTTTCAACCTCTTGTAATATTGGTGTTCAGTTATATTCAGGGTTTCTAACGTACAACAGCGTGTCATCAGCATACGGGGATACTGTCAAATTATACTGTGACGATCGTATGCCTCGGTGGGAGTGATATTCCCTAATTGCGCATATTAAAGGTTCAGCTACGAGCGCATATAGTAATGGGGAAAGGGGCAGCCCTGTCTTGTGCCCCTTGTAATTGCGATTGGGGCAGAAAGCATGCCATTTACTCATACTCGAGCTACTGGCTTCGCATACAGTACTTCCACTAGCTTTATAAATACTTCACCCACACCCACACGTCTTATCACTGCCAATAAAAAGCTCCATTCTATCGAGTCATATGCCTTCTCGGCATCATAGAAGACAGCAGCCGTGCGTACGCTAGGATCGATTCGAGAGATTGGGCAGAATAAAGTACGTTAGTTGCGTTAGTTACTAGTCAGTGAATGGCCGGGAACAAATCCCGATTGTTCTCGGCCCACCAGGTCAGGGAGTAATGGGGAAATACTGTTCGCTAATATTTTGGCAAAAATCTTTGTGTCTGTATTGAGTAATGATAATGGCCTATAAGATGAACATTGAGTAGGTGGTTTACCGTGCTTTAATAGAGTGATCAGTATTGCCTCTCGCATTGTCAGGGGCATTATCCAGTCTCTCGTCATTTCCTCAAATAGATTGACTAAATGAGGGAGCAGACGATCCTGGTATGCCTTGTAAAAGGCCACTGTCAAACCGTCGGACCCAGGTGCTTTGTTATTTTGCATTGTTGGTAGTGCTTCAATAATTTCAGTGGGACGAAGGGGGAGCCATCAATCGCTCCCTATGGGAGTCGGTCAGCCATTTCATGGCAATATATGCTAGGTATTCCCTGGCTGACTCATTTGTACTAGTATCACGTGAGGTGTAAAGTTCTGCCTAATAAGATCTGAAGCATTTGGTGATCTGTGGGGCACTCCAGGCCTGCGTACTGCACTTGTCTTGTAGTGTTAACACCTCGCTGTCCCCTCTCGGGGGTCGAGTCAATGCCGCTAGTGTGGCACTTGGCCTTTCCCCTTCCCTGTACACCCTGGCAATAGCATACTTTCCTAGGTGGACCAGTTCAGTTTGTGCTAGTTCATTGTATTCTTCTGTCTTCTCTATAGTCTGTGCTAGGCTTTCGGGTTTGGATGTTCGGTGCGTGTCACGTTCCAGCACTGCTAGCTCTTTCTCAACTTTAAACATACTGTCTCTTATAGACCGAAGTACCCCTGCATGCTTAGCAATTGTTACCCCGCGAATGTAGACCTTAAAAGCCTACCAGATGGCGGCCATGTTCGATCCACTCCCTATATTATGGAGGAAATATTCGTCTATTGCTTGAGCGCGCTCTGCACGGAATGCCGTGTCCAGCAGTGAGTATTGTGGAAACTGCCACGAAAGGAACCTGGGCTGTAATCCCTCAGGGGCCAGTATTAACTTTACGGGCGAATGGTCGGACAATATACGCGGTAAATGGGCACATTCTGGTAAAAAGGGAAGTAGGCTCCTCGAGACAAGCCAATAGTCGATACGCGTGTGGATATCATGTGTTGGTGAGTAGTGGGTGTATTCCCTGCCTTGTGGTGATCGATAGCACCAGACATCTGTCAGCCTGCTTTCTTCAGCTATTGCAGCTACAGTCTTTGCTGCAGCAGATGGTCCTCTAGTGGGTCCCCTGGATCTATTGAGTTCTGGCGATAGAACACAGTTGAAATCTCCCCCCATAACTGGGGAATATTTGCATAAGCGGCAAGTTTACTATCATTAACCAATAGAATTAAGGGTCTAAATAATTCGGACCATAGATACCCACCAGAAGCACATCAAGATTATCTTTGTGGCAGCGTGCAACCATATACCTACCCCCGCCATCAACACAGACCTCTTGAAGTTGTACCCCAGATCTGCGGCGTGTCCATACCAAAACCCCCCTTGCGTGGGTTGTGTATCCGGATGCTACATAGGTGTCCCTCATTCTGTTCTGTGTTAGCAGTCCCGACCCAGGTGACAAGTGCGTCTCCTGCAATATAGCGACATCTACATTATGTTTCTGCAGGTAGACGACCATTTTTCGAATTTTACGTTGGTCATTCAGCCCCCTAATGTTCCATGTCATAAAACTTATTGTGGCTTTCTTCGCTTTCTGCATAGTACTCCGATCGCTATCGAAACTCAGTGTACGTCTCTATAATCAAACAAACTAGCTTATAAGTTGTTCTCAACTCAGTTATCTTCGTTCAGCCACTTGAGACAAATAACTTCAGACATGTAAACCCCCCTCCCCCTCCCATGCCATGCATACCCCCAATGTACATGGCAACCTAATCCCCCCTACTGCAATGTTCCCCTGTATGAACCCAAAACTGTGTGTGATACACGCTGGGGCGGTGAGTGCCCCTGAGCCGATCTTCAGCTCTTGCTGTCTGATGACTGACTAATACATATATAAAACCCCTCCATCTTAATGACATAATACAGCCGATATTACTTTACATGCGTCAATCCTACAATCCCACATTCCTCAAAATGGAGTATGCATGCAGCTGGTACAAAATTTGAAGATTGCATTAGGGAACCAACCCAAAACCGTATCTACGTCCCTACCACCCAAGCCATCTATTATCCTTCTGACATATATAACCAAAGGATACATCTGTACAATGAGCAATGCATCAATCCTGTTGATCTGAGTAACTACGAGGCTCTGTATTGTTCAGAGAAGAGTCCTGTCCGTTTTTCTTGGTGCTGTCTCTAGAGCGTGACTTCAGCATCTTGGCTAAATTATTTGGATCTGTATAGATTTTGGTTTTGCCATCCAATGTCACTCTAAGGCGCGCAGGGTAAAGCTAAGCGTATGGTATGTTGAGCTCTCTCAGTTTGCGTTTCACTGATGCGTATTGCTTCCTCGCCTCTTGCACCTGTAACGTAAAGTCCGGATAAATAGATAGTTCAGATCCCTCGTAGTGAAGTGATCGGAGCTCCCTCGCCCTTCTCAGCGATGCATCTCTGTCCCTAAAGTTAAGGAGCCTGGCAATTATTGAGCGAGGGGGAGCCCCGGGAGCCGGCCGAGGGGCCAGCGAGCGGTGTGCCCGTTCTACTGTAAACACAGATAAAAAAGTGTCTTGATCAAGCAGGGTGATAAGTAATTGCTCAATGAATTGCTCCATATTCCCGGTGGTTGTAGACTCGGGCAGGCCCACTATTCGCAAATTATTGCATCTCGATCGCACTTCTAAGTCTTCTGTCTTGTTTTGCATAGCCACCGATGCCGCCTCAATCCGTTTCTGTGTCTTTGAGGATTCCGCCTGCAAGTCTTCAGCGTCAGAGACTCGCCTCTCCACCATGTCCAGCTTCTCAGCATGTTTATCCATTCTTTCGGACATGCGATCCATGCAATACGTTAGGGAGTCAATTTTACTATCGATAGTGGTAAGCTTTGCTGCATTGAGGTAAGTATTGCACGCAAGTCACCACCTAATTCAGTGCTCGTAGCCCCCTGCTCCATCGCTGGCACTTCTGGTTCTTCCTCTCTGGTCCTGGTGGACTTACGCTGTTGGAACTGGAGTTTGGGCTGTAACTTACCCAGTTTCCCCATTATGTGCTAAATGAAGCGTACCACCCCTCTCAAAGGGAACCCAGCAGCTTTTGTGACGCGTGACTAGGCAGCTGAAGCTCCTTATGCTTGGTGTCTTGTGCTGGCCCCAAGGCTACCCAGCATGTTCATGCGCTTGATGTCGTCCGCAGTCCCACGCGCAGCCCCTACGCCTTGTGTGCCTCACCTCAAAGCTGGTGTTCGATATCCGCGGCGGCCACTGTACCCTTCTGGCGAAGGGGGGCGCACGCTTCAGCCTCCCCGAGGCCACCGGAGATCAAGGCACAGTCGCGCAACAGTCGCCGGGGCAGCCAGGACTGCCGCTGCAACCACCGTGCCGAGCGCGAGGACTCCCAGGGCTCCGAGGGTGCGAGCAGGCCCCAGTCAGCTCCGGACCGCAGGCAGTGGCCCTGTACCAGCGGCGCGGGCAAAGCAGCCCCCACGGCTCCTCAATGTACAGCAACGGCCGCCGGCTCCCCTCCGGCTGACACAGTCCCCGACAGTCACTGGTCCCGGCCTACGCGGACACCAGGGGTGATCTCAGCAATTAGAGCCACGCTGTAAAACGGCATCTTCTCTTAGGCAGTAGGCCGCGCCCTCACTGGTCAAGATCCTCAGCGTAACTCGGCCAAAACTGCAATTGACACGGCGATGGCAGGACATGGCTCCAGAGGGTTAGTTCCCACAGCGGCTCGTAATTAACGCTGTGACTTATTTGGGGTTATGCATATTCCTGCAGCATTGATGGCTCGGTCTCGGGAGCTTACTCAGGCAGCGGCCATTTTGAAGCCAGGCAAACACCGCCCCATCTGGCTTGGCACTTCTTGCATGTAGGTCAGCAGTTGGGCAGTGGAGCAGAGCTAGACCTGCTGTCATCGTCCCAGCCTGGTGGGAGGGAGGGTTTAGCCTGCAAGTCCAGATATTCCCATAGCCATTGTCAGGGAAAAGTTCTTTGGTCAATTGCAGAGGGGCTGCAGCCTATATTTCTATTCAGTAATATTTGGGCTGCAGTCTGCTGCCAATCCTGTCAACTATTATTTTTAGGATTTTGGCACAGGCAAATCAGGACTCATGTTAAATATGTAGGCTTTCTCTAGCTATTAACCACTGCTGCGATGATGTTATGCCACTGAATACGCTAGAATCCAAGAAAGCTTCTCTGACTTAGTTGATGTGCTTTCCAGACAATCAACTCCATGGAGATGGATGAGAATTGTTTAATCCTGTTGCTTCTCCATAGGCTTCATCCACCTCCATGTTACTTTTACACACACACAATCACTCTCTCTCTCCCCCAAATACTGCTGTCATCTGTCCTTTCATCAGTAGCAGACTTCTCTCCTCAGGTGAAATTTTCTGCATAATTATGGATTTGCCACATAATCCATCATCTGCTGCATAATTTGCAGAGTTTACAAAAAATAGTTTCTTGCTCTAACGGATCAAAAGTTACAAAAAACGTGACAACATCTGTTGCTGCACAGTACAAGGACCTTCGCAATAGTTGACTGGTCAGATCTTTATTGCCTATTGCTGCATTTACGTGCTAAACTGTTACTATTGAGGTGGAACCTTTGCCTAGACAATGATCATATTTGTAAAAAAAAACCACATAATTTAGTCAACCATTCTGCATGATTTTGTCCTCCTCTGCCGCATATTTCCAGTGGCCCTACCTATACACCTCTATCCGTCATGCATTAGGCCATATTTGCTGTTTGTCTATGATGTTGGGGCACCTCCTGTTGGGAGCACCCTATAAACCCTATTCAACTACCTACTACTGCATTGCCCTAGGACTTGCCTCTGCACAAGAAGTTAAGTAACCTGTGTTTGATAAATGTTGCCGCATTTTGATTGAGAGATAATTCTCACAAATCTAATTCACATTCACTAATAAATAATTCTACATGAAGTTCAACAGTTTTTTTTAATGTTTTATATTAATTTAGTTGTATGTTAAATTAGACATAGAGGGGCCGAATCCGATCTTGGTCGGAGGCGCACCTAACACTATTCGGCCAGGAAAAAAGCCAGGCGAATGCCTGTTTCCCGACCGATCCGCACATTATTCGGAACGAGCAAGTACGATGCGCACAACTGCATAGATTCCGACCCAGTCGTACTCACCCAATCCAGGTCCTGTCATCCGACCGAGGCGGATCCGGAAACGCAAAATCGAGTCGCACGGAAGCCAAAATGCAGCCCCGTCCGGCCGGACAAGTACGATGCGCTTCCGTACGCGCCGAACCCGTCGCTACGCACGGCACGTCAAAGCATCCGGGAGAGGCGCACATAAGCTCCGATTCGCGCCACAACACGATCCACGGCTACGAGACGAACACGCCAGCGACGAGGACGAGGCGAAGCAAAGAGAAAGACGAACGAGACGAACCAACCATGAATCCCATCGTGCCGATCCTACCAATATTCTACATCTACTAACGGAACAGGCACGGACGCGTACGGCGCAGAAGGTAAGTCAGACACCAACCACAAAAACAAACTACACGTACCCGACATATCACACACACACAGAGGGATGCAGAAATTACTTACACCAGCAACAGCAGCACCATAGGGGCGGGATGGCCATCAGCAATGCCACATATACACATAGGGGCCTGGATGCCCACCACCACTACCACCCATACTCAGGGGGTGCCAGATGCCTACCACTACTACCACCTCTACCCAGGGTGTGCCAGATGCCTACCACTACTACCACCCCTACCCAGGGGGTGCCAGATGCCTACCACCACTACCACCCTTACCCAGGGGGTGCCAGATGCCCACCACTACTACCACCTCTACCCATGGGGGCTGGATGCCTACCACTACTACCACCTCTACCCATGGGGGCTGGATGCCTGTCACTACTACCACCCCTACCCAGGGGTGCCAGATGCCTACCACCACTACCACCTCTACCCAGGGTGTGCCAGATGCCTACCACTACTACCACCCCTACCCAGGGGGTGCCAGATGCCTACCACCTCTACCCATGGGGGCTGGATGCCTGTCACTACTACCACCCCTACCCAGGGGTGCCAGATGCCTACCACTACTACCACCTCTACCCATGGGGGGCTGGATGCCTGTCACTACTACCACCTCTACCCAGGGGTGCCAGATGCCTACCACTACTACCACCTCTACCCAGGGGGGGCTGGATGCCTGTCACTACTACCACCTCTACCCGGGGGGTGCCAGATGCCTACCACTACTACCACCTCTACCCATGGGGGCTGGATGCCTGTCACTACTACCACCCTTACCCAGGGGGTGCCAGATGACTACCACTACTACCACCTCTACCCATGGGGGCTGGGTGCCTGTCACTACTACCACCCCTACTCATGGGGGGCTGGATGCCTGTCACTACTACAACCTCTACCCAGGGTGTGCCAGATGCCTCCCACTACTACCACCCCTACCCAGGGGGTGCCAGATGCCTACCACTACTACCACCTTTACCCATGGGGGGCTGGATGCCTGTCACTACTACCACCCCTACCCAGGGGGTGCCAGATGCCTACCACTACTACCACCTCTACCCATGGGGGGCTGGATGCCTGTCACTACTACCACCTCTACCCAGGGGGTGCCAGATGCCTACCACTACTACCACCTCTACCCATGGGGGGCTGGATGCCTGTCACTACTACCACCTCTACCCAGGGGTGCCAGATGCCTACCACTACTACCACCTCTACCCATGGGGGCTGGATGCCTGTCACTACTACCACCCTTACCCAGGGGTGCCAGATGACTACCACTACTACCACCTCTACCCATGGGGGCTGGGTGCCTGTCACTACTACCACCCCTACCCATGGGGGCTGGATGCCTGTCACTACTACCACCTCTACCCAGGGGGTGCCAGATGCCTACCACTACTACCACCTCTACCCATGGGGGGCTGGATGCCTGTCACTACTACCACCCTTACCCAGGGGGTGCCAGATGACTACCACTACTACCACCTCTACCCATGGGGGGCTGGGTGCCTGTCACTACTACCACCTCTACCCATGGGGGGCTGGATGCCTACCACCAACAACACCCCCACTCACAGGATGGCTAATACATGACACAACAAGCACACACCAACATAAACAATGCAACATAAGACATCCCCCCCAACACCATGACAAGCGTGTGTAGACTGTGTCAAATGCCTACAACACTGAACATGACTTTGAACATACAATGTGACCCCCTATCACATGTGCCACACATAAATGTGTGTGGCCCCCACAATGCAAGCAGACCATGACCACTGTGGCAATGGGGTCCAACCCCCATCATCACAGTGACCAAAAGGTAAGTGTGGGGCCCATAGCTGAAGCACATCTTGAACATTGTGGCAATGGGGTTCAAACCCCCATCATCACAGTGACCAAAATGTAAGTGTGGGGCCCATAGCTGAAGCACATCTTGAACATTGTGGCAATGGGGTTCAAACCCCCATCATCACAGTGACCAAAATGTAAGTGTGGGGTCCATAGCTGAAGCACATCTTGAACATTGTGGCAATGGGGTCCAAACCCCCATCATCACAGTGACCAAAATGTAAGTGTTGACATTGAAAAAGCTGCAACTGCCAAACTGCATGGATGATTCCTGGACACAGAACAACAAACACATCAGTGGCAAAGTAGTGCTTGTGTCCCATAGCAACATAGATTGGGGGAGGCAAACACTGCAGTGCAAATAAGACATACCTTTGGCCATGTGCAGACAAACATCACCCATGGGGGCTGACACTGTCAACATTCATCAATGACACAATGACAGAAGTGACCATCAGAATGCAGACCCACATATTTGCACCAATGGGCACACAAATGCAGATACCCTGTGGAGACTGTAGATGTGAGGTGAACAGATACCATACCATGGCAGCAATGGGACACACAAACAATGATCATTGTGCTGACTGATGACCTAGGAGTCCCAGGGACAGCAGGAGAAACCCACCAAACAACATACAGCCAATGGCACACTAAAGATATGCCAATGCAGTGGTGCAGATGCACAAACACAAACAGTCAGACCCACACTGCACATCAAACACAACAGGTGGGGGGGGGGGGTGCCAGTGTCCCCAGGCAACCACACAACACATGAGGAGGCCTGAATACCAATTCCACAGATGTGCATACAGTGCCACACAAAGGTAACTCATGGATCCAAATACCCTATGTGGGCAATCAGGCATTGTTAGATGAGAGGGAGCACAAATCACACATGTCACACAAGCATGTAGGAACAGCAACTGACACAGCAAGACACAGAGACACCACAGCACTACCCCCAGGGTCCCCACAATGTGGTGACCCTGGGCTGCATTACAATCCCACTGTGATGACAAAGCTAGATGTCGTTCACACTGTGAACCACAGTCATGTGTCCTGACCAACAAACTACCATCACACCTACACAAGCACAAATCAATCAGCACGGCCAGTAAGCCAAGGCCAACATGGAGGCAGGGGTCTAGCCGGGCAACAACTCTCATCTGCACACACTCAACACCACACACCTCGACCTCCAACAATGTGCAGCAGTGAAGCTCACATGCACTGGTGACATTGCACATGCACCCATGACAATCCCATTTGTGGTGGCGGGAACCAAGGTGCAGAAACACATCACACATGGCCACTCAACAAGACTCCTGAATGTCTGACACACTGCACACTACGCTGTACATGGACATGACGGCAATACCACACCAACCAATGGGATCCCAGCCACAGTCCCACACCAATGAAGAAGCCAAGGTCACCCACAAAGAACACACATAGACAACTACCAACATTGCAGCCCTGACCCTGAGGAGTGCCAGCAGTCACACACACAACGTGTCACAATCACTGAAAGCTAACACAAACTGGAAATCACATGACAGGTGTAAACAACAAGTGCCAAGGGGAATCCTGACTGTGACCCATCTGCGTCTGCCCACAAACTCAGCCCTGACAGCGAACACACCTATGGGTGACACCCTGATGATCAGTAATGTGCCATGCACCCACATCACAGAGAACCCAGGGAGAAGACTTTGGGGGAACATAGGTCAACTCAGCAAGCATCACAAACAGGAACACCACTAGGGATCCCAGGATGCACAGCAAAATGGAAGTGAACACACAGACATGCTCATACAACACACACCTTGGGCGCAGGCGATGTCACAGGAGTACACACTGCCATGAGGGGACTCCACTCCTGTGTGAGGAAAGCTGTGCCATATGTTGCCTCAGTAGGGCTCCATCATGTCAGCAGAACACTTGGTCACACAGTCAACAATTAGCACCAAATGAAGGCTCCCGTCACATCAGCCTGGTCATGGGAGTGTCAACGAAATCATCAGCACAGATCCAACACACATGTATAGCAAGTTGCACTGACAACACAGATGAGTCCTTCCCCATTGATGCCCAAACCTGCATGTCCAGTGGAGATGGCCACACGGTCAGGGAAGTAGACAAATTGAACAATGGCAAGCACAACAGATGTGCAGGGGTGGAAGCCACAGATGTGACATTGCTAATGTAAGTAGGAAATCCCATTGCCAAATATTGAAAACATGACACCCTCAGATGCTGCTAAGGATGACATGGATACACCACAGGATAGGACACATTCCCCCTGGACCACATGGGTTCCTGCACAGTAACACTTCATTTTCATGAGACCAAATATCACCATCACTGCAGCAAGGGCATGGTTAGAATCATCAACATCATGTACATCAGAAGCAAAAGCACTAGAGAACAGAAAGTTGCTTTATTCAGCATATGTGGGTTCAAAAGTTGAAGTCCTATAAAAAAGAAACAAAGGCCAATGGCCAGTCCATCCTGAAAGTCAAAACAGGGTGACAGTGGCAGATGTCACCATACGCATGCCTGCACTGATAAAAACCAGGGACAATCCCCTCGGAGGGGCATACTGGGGGGCAGGCCAGGCACCGCAGGGAAAGGATCAGGGCTCACCAGAAGGAGGCAGGGAAGGGGTGGTGGGTGCCGGAGAGCCACTGACAACTGCAGTGGAGGTGTCTGACATGGTGTGTGCAGGCACAACTGGGGGGCATGACTCAGATGGTGTGGGTGCCGGCACGACTGCAGTGCACCGTGCAGATGGAGTGGACAGGTTCCCCACTGCAGTGCCCAAGTCAGACAGGGTGGTAGTGGACTCCACTGCAGTGCCTACCTCCAGGGGAGGAGAATAGGGATCAGGTAAGGTGGGCAGGACAGAGGGGGAGGACACCGTCTCCACACCAGTGGCACAGACAAGCGCAGCGGGGGTGTGGGGCCGGAAGAGCAAGTGGCAGGGGGAGAAGGCCTGATCTTTTTGGGGATGGTGTATCTGTGGGTGGGGGAACCTGGGGCAGGGTGTGGTGGGGGCACCTGTGGAGTGGGGGCCTGAGGGATGGAGGAAGGAGACTTGGTGCCTGAGCTGCAGGGCGGCGGCGGGGTCTTGCTCTTCCGGGTCCGGGGGGACTTGCGGATGGGGGCGTCAGTCGGTCTGCACCTGGGGGAGGGTGTCCGGGGGCGAGGGGCACTCCGCTCCGTGTGGGTGGGCTTCCTCTTCCCCCTGAATGCTGGATCAGCTGGATCGGAGGGGAAGAGGCCGAGGTCACTGAGGAAGAGCCGCTGTGTCTTTGGGGTTGCAGGTGAGGCAAGGGAGGGGGCTTTGGAGGGAGAGGCAACTGAGGACTGCGCAGTGCTCGTGGATGCATGTGTGTGTGCCTGGGCCCCATCCCCTGTGAGTGTGGTTTCAGTCCCCTGACTGTGCGTGCGTGTGCGTCTTGTTTGTGGCGTGTGTGTCTGTGTGCTGCTTGTGTCTGTGCTGGTGTGTGCATGTGCCGGTGTGTGTGTGCTTGGGACAGGTAAGGTGCTGGGGAGTGTGGATGGGGCAGAGGCAGGAGGGGTGAGGGACTGTTGGAGGAGGGACACTGCTGCCATCAGGGAGGAGTCCATGGACCTATTGCCCCTCTGTAGGGCAGACATGCCCGATGAGATGCCCTCCATGAACGACACCAGCTGAGTCAACAGAGTGGTGTGTGCATGGAGGACACTCAGCATCGCTGTCTGCCCTACATGGAGCTGGCGAAGGAGGTACACAGACTCCTCACTCAGGGCAGCAGGGGACACAGGGGCAGGGGTGCGGTGCCTGGCCCGAAGGAGACACGCTCCCGAACATGGGAGCCTCCACGGACCTCGGGAATGGGAGCCGATGGGAGGGCGGTGGTGGTGGTGGTGGCGGGGACAGCAACACTAGCTGGGGTGTGGTGGCTGCTGACACCCGCATCCACAAGGGAGTCATCCTCCGAGCTGCTGTGGTCCTCAGCTGAGGTGGATGGTGCTGAGGACTCCTCGGTGTGGCTCCCCTCGCCCTCCGTGCCACTGGGTCCCTCCGACCACTCCTCGGCTGCTGACCCAGTCTGGCTCTGCGGCTCCTCCTGGTCCGTCGAGCTGTCCCCTCCTGTGGCCGTGGATGTATCTGCAAACAATAGGGAAACAGACAGACATCAGTCACCTGCACCGAACGCACACACCACAGTAAGTACAGCACATTACAGAGCAAGCCCTGGCATCCTTAGTTGAACATTGCCAAAAGTGCCCAAATAGAATAGGAGAAGCCAATTGTCAGTCTGATGGTCAACCATGGCACTCACATCCCTCCTGGCCTTGCACCCATCTGTCTGGTGTCTGCTGGATGGCAATACCCCAGTGTGGACACATGCACCACCTACACAGTAGTTGGACAGTGCAGAAAACACGGTGAAGCATGTGAACATGCACACATCAACTCTTGCCACTGAGTCAGTACAGGTGTCCGGATGAAAGGGATGCCCAGAGTCAAATATGAAATGCATGTGATGCATACCAGCGACAGACACCATGATGCACCCATGTCCTGATAGCCATTGCCACAATGGTGTGCAAGTAGCACATGTCACTCCCCTGCAGGATCACTCATAGGAAGTTACATGCCATGGCACAGGCATGCCTGCTAAGTCATACATCACTGTCTCCAGTCACATGGGCAGGGCAGCCAGACAACAACACTCTGCACTGTGTCACAATAGTAGGTCATGGGGAATGCAAGTCCTGGAGCTGAACAAGTGCACATGTACATTCCCCACACACAACATCATCTGAACCCTTATCTGTCCAGGTCATACCGATT
The DNA here is from genome assembly GCA_963921515.1 of Calotriton arnoldi. Taxonomy (NCBI): domain Eukaryota; kingdom Metazoa; phylum Chordata; class Amphibia; order Caudata; family Salamandridae; genus Calotriton; species Calotriton arnoldi. The sequence continues at coordinate 156,766 of CAWUFW010005148.1, forward strand.
GGACATATGGGAGACCTGTAACACAACCCTCTGAACCTGAGCACCTCACAATCTGCTGTGAATGGGAAACAGCTGCCTGAACTTCACATTCGCATACCCCAGTCTGCACGGTCAGGTGATCAAACACCTATGTGTCACACAAGTATCGTCTCCTATGGTCACATCTCTGGTGGCATGCTGAGCCCCAACCGAGAAACACCCCAGCAGTCCTGACAACGAAGCCACAGCACACTGACACAGAGGCAGACACCTGAGGGGACATATCACTGAGCACAACGTGTCAGCTGATACACGGGAGTGGGAGTACAGAGTGTATTGTATGGCCTGGAGTAGGCATGACTGTCCTGCCCCACATGAATGAGGGATGAGCCCTGGACAGTAGGCAGCTGGCTAAGTATGTGTGACACACGTAATATACACACTCCTGGGGCCCAAACATTGTTCCCACCCGCAGCATGGGTGTGTGCCAGATACCCCAGGCACATGTGGTGGATCAGCTCAGCAATTGGACCACATATCAAAGTAACACGCAGATTACATGTCAGAACACAGGCATTGTGTAAGCAATGGACCCACCCATGATGCCCACCACAGAGTTAGGGGAACAGATGCTGTCCCCCACCTTGAGTCAAGCAAACTGCAAGGACACAGTACCCAAGTGACACAATTCCCTGACTGCAAGGGCCACACCTGGGTATCAGATGAGGAGTGGGCAGTGCACAATCGAGGGACATGGGTCCTGGACCACATGACTGATGTACTGTGGAAGTTTAACCAGGCCAGAGGAGGGCACATAGCATGGCAGACATAGTTCACAATGCAGTCATGGACTCACCCCCTCCTTGCTGCTCTCTGGCCTTCAGCTGCCCATCCAGATCAGGGAAGACCACCGCCAGGATCCTGAGCATGTGGGGGGTCAGGGTCCAGTGTCCGCCCCTCCTGCGAGGAGGCGACAGCTTCAGCTGGACCCGTGCGATCCTCCGGGTCCAGCCCCGAAGATCCTGCCACCTCTTCTGGCAGTTGCGGATCCGGCGCTTGTAGACCCCCACGGATCTCACTGCCCGGACGATGGTCAGCCATATCTGCTGCTTCTGGTGGGCATCAACCTGTGAGGATGACAAAGTGAGAATGCCATTATTACACATGCAACATATCCGTGCATTACACAGTTGGATATACATGTCTCAATCACAGGGCACATGATGTACACAGGCAGTGCAACGATGGCTATGGACAGTATGCCAGCAGTTACTACATGGTAACATTGCCTGGGAAGTAAAACCTTGTTTAAATGCACTGTCACTGCACTATACCTGTTCAGTGCATGTCACTACACACTATGGCGGGTGACAACTACTCAGTGAGCCTGCTAGCCAGTGGCGTGCAGACTGTTAGCCTTGCTAGTCAGACAACATGCACATTTAGTAAGGCAGTGGACAGCACACTCACCTGCTCCCCTGCTTTCCCATACAGCTTGCTGTACTGTGGAAGGAGGCCATCCAGCAGGGCCTGGTTCTCCTCAGTGCTGAAGGCTGGGGCTCTCTCCACAGTACGTGCCATTGCAGGGTCCAGAGGGTGCAGATACAGCAGCAGTGGTGGTGGCAGATGTCGTCCTGGAGCATGTAGTGCAGGCAAGTGAGCTCTCAGGGGAACAGCCAGCATTATATGTGTGCTGCAGAGGCAGATACTGTCCCATGTGTCCAAAGTGATAGGTCCAAGTTGTTTTCATCTTCTGAATCTGGCCAATCCATGGAATTGCACCACTTACACACGCCCACAGCATCCTTCAAAAGTTCAACTTCATGACACCCATGAATTTGCAACATTGTTGTGGGTGACCAACTGAATTTCCAGCATCAGACTCGTTCAAGATTTGAAAACGCGTCCGTTGCCAGGCCAGGCCATAGCCAATGGGTGCGCACCGATCGGTCCATTGCTGTTCAACGCGTATTGCGAATACAACGCGTACCCGCTCACATTGAATGCAATGGGCCGGCCGGGCACACCGATCGGTCCATTGCTGTTCAACGCGTACCCGGGATACAACACGTACCCGCACACATTGAATGCAATGGGCCGGCCGGGCACACCGATCGGTCCATTGCTGTTCAACGCGTACCCGGGATACAACGCGTACCCGCTCACATTGAATGCAATGGGCCGGCCGGGCACACCGATCGGTCCATTGCTGTTCAACGCGTATTGCGAATACAACGCGTACCCGCTCACATTGAATGCAATGGGCCGGCCGGGCACACCGATCGGTCCATTGCTGTTCAACGCGTACCCGGGATACAACGCGTACCCGTACACATTGAATGCAATAGGCCGGCCGGGCACACCGATCGGTCCATTGCTGTTCAACGTGAATTGCGAATACAACGCGTACCCGCTCACATTGAATGCAATGGCCAATGTGTGCGCACTGATCGGTCCATTGCTGTCCAACACGTATTGCGAATACAACGCGTACCCGCTCACATTGAATGCAATGGCCAATGTGTGCGCACCGATCGGTCCATTGCTGTCCAACGCGTATTGCGAATACAACGCGTACCCGCTCACATTGAATGCAATGGCCAATGTGTGCGCACCGATCGGTCCATTGCTGTCCAACGCGAATTGCGAATACAACGCGACCCGCTCACATTGAATGCAATGGCCAATGTGTGCGCACCAATCGGTCCATTGCTGTCCAACGCATCCCTGTACAAGTCACTGGCATATGTCACCATGCCTGTCACAGGTGAACATATGCCAGCCACATATACTTCCCAGGGAGTGAGGGGCACACCTACAACACCACAGCCTGTCCACACTGTATCCTAAGGCATGTAAGGCTGCATTACCTATTCCGTGTATGGGGGTGAACATGTTGTTCTGTGGGTGTCACTTGGGGGCAGCCACTCCCAGGCTGTGCACGTGTTCATGGGGACAGAATCCTTGGTGTTTCGTGTACATGACCACTGTGATGTGCAACTGTTCATTTCTGAGCATGTGGCATGGTCACATTTCACGGTGGTGTATGTGTATGTCATGTCACATACCCCCTGAGTCCCATGTGGGACGGTATGTACGTCCCAGGGTGACCCATTGCCACAATAGTGATGGTCCTCCACAGTCTGTGTGCATGTTGTGTTTAGAATGTCTCTGATTCCATGTGCACAATGGGAGTCAGTCTCCACATCCACGTTGTTTGTGCATGGACTTTGATGTTGTGCGTGTGTGTGTCACAGACGTCCATGTCTGTCCTGCCGAGGCAACAGGGACCACTACCTGTGGGGCTCATGGTTGTTTTGCTGTGGTGTATTCATGATACACCATGTCATGCCATTGTCCATGTGGCAATACAGGGTCCCTGGGAATCTACCTGTCGTTGAGCTGTGATGCCTGGGGCACATCTGTCCTCACATGTCACTGTGGGGTGTGTTTGGAACGTGGCAGCAGGAGATGGGAACTGTGACACGGCCTCATGATATCCCATGGCACAACCTGGGACTTGTTGATGCCACTTGTTGAACTGTGATGTAAGATGTTGGCCATGTATGTGCCATACATGTCCTTACGGAACTGCACACATCATGTACTTGTGACTCATAATGATGTATCATGTGATATTGAGTATGGTCAATGCCACATATGTGGGGTGACTGACAATCTTTCTTTCTTCACCTATGCACTGCAGGGCACCAGCTGTCCATAGACCATTCCCTGACCTTGCAACCATGGTGGAACGGGACTGCATCCGACGGTACCGCTTCACCAGGCCGCTGATTGAGGTATTGACGGTGCGGTTGGCCCCACATTTGCAAGCTGGCCGGACATACCCTACAGCGCTGACCCCCAAGGTGAAGGTGATGGCAGCCCTACACTTCTTTGCCACCGGTACCTTTCAACACACTGTGGCGACTGCTGGTGGGATGTCACAGACCATGTTCAGCCGTGTGCTCCGCGATGTTTTGGAGGCTATGTTGATATACCTGAACCAGTACATCTATTTCCCTAGACTCCAACAACTCACTGACGTGAAGAGTGACTTCTATGCCCTGGGGAGGATGCCGCATGTCATTGGCTCCATTGATGGGACACATGTTGCTTTGGTACCACCACAGGCCCAAGAGCAGGCATACAGGAACCGCAAACACTACCACTCGGTCAATGCACTGGTGGTATGTCTTGCAGATATGAGCATCTCACACGTCTGTGCCCGTTTCCCCGGTTCTGCACACGATGCCTACGTGATGAGGAGTAGTCGCATCCCGAGGATGATGTCACAGATGCGGAACCAGCGTGCCTGGCTTGTTGGTGTGTACTGACTTTGTACCATTGTGTGTGTTCTGCAATGTAGTGTTCCACCCTCTTTTCCAACTCAGCTAATGTGCAATTGTCTGTATGTAGGTGACTCCGGATACCCCAACATGCCGTGGTTGCTGACGCCCCTCAGGAACCCTGTGACACCAGCCCAGATGCGCTACAATGAGGCACATGGTCGGACCAGGAGAGTGATTGAGCGGACATTTGGTCTCCTGAAGAGCCGCTTCCGCTGCCTGGACAAGACAGGAGGGGCCCTCCCATATGCCCCAGCAAAGGTGTGCAAGATTATCATCGTCTGCTGCATGCTACACAACCTGGCAGTGCGGAAGGAGTTGCCTCTCATCCTGGATGACGATGACCAACATCCGCCACCTGTGGAGGATCCTGGCCTGGACCACGATGCCTGTGATGATGATGATGATGATGATGGTGATGTCCGCACACAGCTCATCACCAACTTCTTCAGCTGAATGTGAGTATCCAGAGATGTCATGTCAATGATGTGAGTATGCATGATATGTGTTGGTGGTGCTCTGGTGCTGTTTGAGTGTGTCCATGTGCTACATGACTGTATGCGTGTAGCGATGTGTCCTTACAGGTAGTCTGTACTCCCCAACAGTGTTGACATGCTAACTTGGTTCTGGGTGGGTATCTTGTGACATGTATTGGGCATGAGTATTGCAGTTCTGTCCTGTTCTTCAGTGCTTTTGACTGTGTTTCATTTCTGTCCTTCACAGGGTACTTTCAGAGTCGTTTGGTCAACTGTGATCCCTGACACCGTGATTCGACTTCCAGGGTGGTAGCTGTCGTGTCCCTACAGGTGATGTGCGCCACACCCATGGACTTCCTTCCTTCTACACTTGTTGACTGTGTGCCCGCTGCCAGGTGGGATTACCTTGCATCTGTAGTGGTTACAACATGTTGCAAATGTGTAATAAACCTGTGCTTCACTTTGTGATGTGCGTTGTCTGTGGTCACACATCTGACTGACATCTGCTTACTGCACCAGTGGGCTAGTTGACAAAGACTGTGAATAGGTGTTGTGTCTGTGCATTGCACCGTATTTCCTGGCAACATCAGTGTAGGCGATGAGTCAGATGGCCTAGGTGTATATATGTTGTGTAGCCCTGGTGGTGTGTCTCCCTCATATGTGTCATGTTGCCATGACTCACATGCCTGTGTTGTACTTGCTGTAGCAGTTAGCATGCACAGTGTAATTTCGCAGGTCATCATCTCCATGACAGAAACCACGTTGGAATCACAACAGAGGCAGGTATGGTGTATTAGTGTGTTTATTGTCATACATGTGTGTGTATAGTGCACAGGATGGTGGGTGCTGTACATTTTGATTGCAATCCAAAGTTCCTAGATGAATTGGAAGTCCTGGTAGCAGAAATGTCCTGAATAAAGTCCACAGTCATCTGATACATTGGTCCAACTTGTACTCCCCATGTCATGTGGGGGAGTTGTGTTGCAGTCAACAGGGTGAACAGTTTGCGCACAAAGGTGATTATCCAGAACAGGTTTTGGCTTCCTGGGGGTTGCACATGGCCATCGGCCTCTCAGTTGCCCCTCCTCGGACGACCCCTCTTCTTTGGGGAGGGACCCTCAAGTGCAGGCTGCTGCGGTGCAGGGGACTCTCCGCCAGAGTCATCCTCCCTCCCTGTGGCAGTTGCAGTTGTTTCAGCACCAGATGTTGTGGGCACACAGGGAGGTGTTGACTGGTTGCTGCTCATCTGGCGGAGGCATTGTAATATGTCCCTATGCACCGCCGTCATCTCTTGCAGTGTGTCCCACTTGGACTCCACGCGGGACATGTGTAAGTCCAAGCGTGCATGATGGGCAGCCTGCTGCTGTTTAATGTCCCTGAGGAGCCCCACTGCCTGGCTGAGGTCTCCGGTGCTGGACTGGTACACATCGGCTATGCGTACCAGTTGTGGGTCATCATGCAGTCCAGATCCCTCTGCGATCAGCGACCTATGTCTCCCACCCCTCCCACCACCCCTGGCGACACGTGCAGTACCTGAGGTGGCACGCACAGGTGACCCTGGGCCCCCTTGGGGGTTGTTGGTGGTGTTGGTGTCCATAGCCCCACGTTGGTCCAGGGTCCCTGTGCTGGTGGTGGTGGTGCTCCTTGGTCTGTCCATGTCGCCAGGGGTGGTATGTGTGTTGACAGTCATTGGAGGGGTGGGTGCAGGGGGTGCAGCTGGTGGTCCTGCTGGTGCTGCATGATGACTTGCTCCGGAGGTGCCAGGTAGGTCTTCGTCATCCGAGGAGGGCAGAGGCTGTTCACACCATTGAGCTCCGTTTCCCCTGGATCCTGGGACAGGGACTCCTCAGCGTCTGCTGCTGTGTCCCCATCATCACCTGTTTTTGGGAGACACACACAATGTATGTTATGTTTCTGCAGGCATCAATGGTTGACACACCTGACAGTTGTGACTGTACCTCTGGATGCGGGCCTGTACATTGCATTGTCCTAAGTTGTCACAGTCAGAGGTTGATATTGGTGTAGCACATTTTACTGCATACTTTGGGCATTTCTATATGAATATTGGGGTGTGTACATGGTCTGCATTGGTTGTATTTGGTTGACATCCGGCCCTCCTTCCCACCCAGCCAGATATTCCACCATGGAACGTGCTTCCATTGCAGGGAGTGCAAGTTGTCTTTCAGGATGTCAGTCAGTGGTGTCCTGCTGTTGATTGGTGCACAGTTGCCAGCAGGGCCTTGTGCTCCCCAAGGCAGTACCCAGTGTCAGCCATCTTGTCAGTTCTTTTCCACTCCCTGTGATGTGCGCATGGTTCAGGGTGGTGTTGATGGGACAGTTGTGGGGGTGACCAATATCTGTGACTACCACTCCCATCATGCTATTGCCTCCACCCCACTTCCCAGCATGCCCATACTTACTTGCTTTTGGGTGGACTTCACTGTGTGTGAGTGTGAGAGCAATGGCAAGATGGCTGACAGTGGTGTCCTGCTGTTGGTTGGTGCCCAGTTCCCAGCAGGGCCATGTGCTCCCCACAACTGAGCACCAGTGTCAGCCATCTTTGAAGTGGCTTTTGACTCCCTGTGAGGTGTGCATGCTTGGGTGTGAGCTTGCTGGGCCATGTGGGTGGGGGATGTTGAGCTGTGACTACCACTCCCATCATGCTATTGCCTCCACCCCACTTCCCAGCATGCCCATACTTACTTGCTTTTGGGTGGACTTCACTGTGTGTGAGTGTGAGAGCAATGGCAAGATGGCTGACAGTGGTGTCCTGCTGTTGGTTGGTGCCCAGTTCCCAGCAGGGCCATGTGCTCCCCACAAATGAGCACCAGTGTCAGCCATCTTTGAAGTGGCTTTTGACTCCCTGTGAGGTGTGCATGCTTGGGTGTGAGCTTGCTGGGCCATGTGGGTGGGGGATGTTGGGCTGTGACTACCACTCCCATCATGCAATTGCCTCCACCCCCCTTCCCAGCATGCCCATGCTTCCTTCCTTTTGACTCTGCTTCCCTGTGGAGTTGTGTGCCTGTGCTGACAAGATCGATGACAGTGTTATCCTGGGGTTAGTTTTGCTACAAGTCCCATGTGTGTCCCTGTGCTTCACACAGCATGACCCAGGGTTGTGGTTCTTTGTGGGATATTTGATTAGAGTGTGAGGCAATGCATTCTCCCAGGTGAGTTGTGTGGAGTTTGTGTTAGGGGTGTGTGTGAGAAACGCTGCTGGTAACTATGGTCAGGGCTGTGAGTCCTCCTTCACAGCCAGCCAGATATCCCACCATGGAACGTGCTTCCATTGCAGGGAGTGCAAGTTGTCTTTCAGGATGTCAGTCAGTGGTGTCCTGCTGTTGGTTGATGCCCAGTTCCCAGCAGGGCCTTGTGCTCCCCACAGCAGTACCCAGTGTCAGCCATCTTGTCAGTTCTTTTCCACTCCCTGTGATGTGCGCATGGTTCAGGGTGGTGTTGATGGGACAGTTGTGGGGGTGAGCAATATCTGTGACTACCACTCCCATCATGCTATTGCCTCCACCCCCCTTCCCAGCATGCCCATGCTTCCTTCCTTTTGACTCTGCTTCCCTGTGGGGTTGTGTGCCTGTGCTGACAAGATGGCTGACAGTGTTATCCTGGGGTTAGTTTTGCTACAAGTCCCATGTGTGTCCCTGTGCTTCACACTGCATGACCCAGGGTTGTGGTTCTTTGTGGGATATTTGATTAGAGTGTGAGGCAATGCATTCTCCCAGGTGAGTTGTGTGGAGTTTGTGTTAGGGGTGTGTGTGAGTGGAGCTGCTGGTAACTATGGTCAGTGCTGTCAGTCCTCCTTCCCACCCAGCCAGATTCTCCACCATGGAACGTGCTTCCGTTGCAGGGAGTGCAAGTTGTCTTTCAGGATGTCAGTCAGTGGTGTCCTGCTGTTGGTTGGTGCACAGTTGCCAGCAGGACCTTGTGCTCCCCACAGCAGTAGCCAGTGTCAGCCATTATGTCAGTTGTTTTCCACTCCCTGTGATGTGAGCATGGTTCATGGTGGTGTTGATGTGTGCATTGTGAGGGTGGGCAATATCTGTGACTACGACTCCCATGATGCTATTGGCTACACTGACTTGCCCAGCATACACAGGATTCCTTCCTTTCAGTGGGCTTCACTGTGAGGTGGTGTTGTAGTGGTGGCTACATGTCTGGATGTGTTTGTTAGTTATATTTGTGCCACTGCCTAGCTGTAGTTGTAGTTGTGTTTGTACATGTGATGACACAGTTACATATCACTATGAGATGGCATGTGTTGTGTTTATCTGACTGACATACACATTTTGGGATGATTCTGTTCTGGTTGGTGTGTATTTGCTAAGGGTGCATGGTTTGACTCTCCCCTTGACAGTGATGTGTGTGTATTGTCGCACAATATTGTGTACATTTGTTGTGTACTCACCAGGCTCTGGGATGTTTTCTAGTCCATATACGCTCACTGGTGGTAGGATGGCCCGCACCTTCTCCTCCCAGGGCCTGAGGTATACTGGTTTGGCAGGAGGGCCACTGCCGGTGTGTTGGCTCAAGAGGTAGTCCTTCTTCAACAGCTCCCTGACCCTCCTGCGCACGTCATACCACCTGTTCTGGATGTCTACCTTTGTGCGCAAACATGGTGATTGTGCGTTCACCCTGTCGACGATCCTCTCCCACATCTTGGTTTTCTGCGCCATGGGTGTCTGTTGGACCAGTGTACCAAACAGCTGTGGCTCTACCCTGAGGATCTCATCTACCAGGACTTCCAATTCACTATCTAGGAACTTATGATTCTTCTTTGGGGGCATGGTGATGGGTGGTGATGGTGAGTGATGTGTGTGTTGGTGTGCAGGTGAGGGTGTGTGAGTGTGTGTTTTGCTGGGTGTATGTGAGGGTGCTATTTGTTGAGGTGCTGATGGTGTGTGGCTTGTGTGATGGATGAGCTGTGGGTGGGTGTGTGGTTGCTGTCTGTTGAGTGCTGGCAGGTAATTTGAATTTGCAAAGGCTCATGGTAGGGATTTGTGTCCTTTATATAGGTGGAGTTGTGGGTGTGTCTTTGTTCCCTGTCCCCCCCCCCCAGTATTTATTGCCTTTGTAATAGCTTGTTTGGCCTTTTTTTGTGTGTTTTTCCCTTTGTACTTTTTGTGCATGTAGGAGACGTTCTTGTGACCGAGTCGGACCCTGCAGTTGTCTCGTACGAGCTTCTCTGAGTCGTTCACGCTGTGTTTGTGCTGTTTTCTATGCTGCGTACGCGTCGGTCGCGGTGTATTGGGTTGCTTCGGCTCGCAGTTTTGTATGCGTGTCGGTCGTACGGCTTGGCCTCCGTGCGACTCGGTCGTGTTTTCCACACGTTGCATCGTACTTGGCGGGTAGGAGTTCGCGGGTACGTTTCGTTCGGGATTCTTCCTGGTGCGTGTCGGTCGGTTCGATTCGCGTGGTTTTCCGGCCGGATAGCTGTTTTCCGCGCGGCTTGGTCGTTCGGCTTGTGTTCCGTATGAGTCGGTCGGATTTTGCACGCTTCTCATCGTACTTTGCGGGTCGGGCTGCACCGGTACGTGTCGGTCGGAAAGAATTCCGGCTCCGAGTCGGTCGGTACATTTTCCGGCCCGAATCGGAATCGGCCCCTATGACTCCAGCTTAAAACATGGCCTCTTTTTTAGAATTTACCTATCTTATGTATTTCGGAACTCTTGTTCCTTCACTAGAGGTTTAAAATATATTCAGTGTTCACTGCAACAGAAACATTTCATTATTGTACTTGAAATATTTTGCCCTAAACCACTCATTTCATACATTTGATTAAACATCTATAAGTCACTCATTCTTAATGGTCAAGCCCACTCGTGTGTGTTGTGCTGTTGCATTTTCTTCAAAGGCCATTGTAATAAAGATTTTCTTTCTTCCTACATGCCAGTTTTCTCTCGTTCTTCCTTTACCACATTTCCTGTGAAGTATTTCTATCTTCTTTATTGTAATTCAAAGTCAACCATGTGAAAAGTTTTTTTATTTTACTTTGTTGTCTTTAGATTAGGCTAAAATAATCAAATGCAGCAGCACAGACCCAATTTTTCATTAAGACTTTTTAGTGAAATTGATTGAAGCCTCTGCATCTGTCATGCTTCCCATTGTAGTATTTTTTCTCTCTCTTTACCCAATGACCATTCTTCAACAGCTTCCAGATTGTGAAGTTTCAGTTGGCTGATATTATGACTGGCTTCCAAGAAATGAGTATCTAAAAGTAATTTTGTATTTATTAATGGAATGGATATTCCTTTTATGTTCCCCAAACAGTTGTTTAATTAGTCACAGTGTTTGCCAGCATATAATTTTGCCGCAGGCACCTTATGAAAAATACTTACACACAAATTTTTCTTAAAGTGCCCACGTGGAATTATCTCCTCAACAAATCATAGAGAATTAATTGGACCCCAGTCCTAGGCACGGATACATTTAAGAAAGTGAACATTCTACAAGAGTTGTCCATGAGTGTGACAATTCTACTAAAAAAAAAAAATATTTGTATGTAGCGTTTCAATATGGCAGTGTGGCCGAGCTGTAGTACATAGTAAGTTTTCCAGTTTTCAGTTAAAACTGATTTTAACAGATAAAACACCACTGAAGGGAATATTTGCTTTTCAGCAGAAACGCTGGATTTCGCTGCACTTTTACTGTTTTCGCGCCAGCTGAATTCATTGCAGGAGAAGTGCAGGCTCTAGCTCTAAGCAGTTTTCTGAGAAGGATGCTCTTGCCTTGACCCTCTCGGATATTGGTAAGTCACTTAATATTCTCTATTCACCTTCTTCTGGACTCCACATACCTACTTCCACACCCGCTTTGGGAGCATGGCTCAACTCATGTGGATTCAACTCAATGTACACTGTGCATTGCTGTGTAGCGGCTAGCAGTTTCACAGCTGAACTATGAGTAGGGTCTCAGTCCAGGGAAAGAGTTAGCATGTGATGTCATCCTCCTCCACCTAGTGGAGGATGGAGCTTTGCTTTCTGAAAGCTCAAGTATTAAGATGTGACTGCAAAGATCAATGTGCATAGGGATGCCTTTAGAATCAATGTTCACCCATAAAGCACAACAAGTTTTCATTCCTATTGACACCATTGTCAAACTTAAGCTTGGAAGCTATGGTGTCGAAAGAAGACCTAATGCTTGCCAAAATCACTTGCATAAGGCATTGTGATTTATTTAATTGAAATATATTGAGCTGTACTCATTCTTTTTCCAAAGAAGAAAAATGCATGATAACTGTGAATGCTACATGGAACACAAATGTTAAGTGCCTTGATTAACTCTCACACATATCTGGAAGGACCACAGTACCCACACTGCTATCAAATAAACAAAGACACACATACTTATTAAAAGTTGATTCATTGTGCTCCTTGTGCTGGCTTTCAAATCAACACAAAATACCATAGGCTGGCGCCAACAATGTAAAATAAACTTCATTCATGATGTGAGCTGAACAGGCAAACAACCCTAGGCATCCTGCAAGTCATGAAGGTACCTAAGCTGCAAAGCAGCAGTTTGCTGTTACTAAAGACTGTATAGCCAAAAGTCTGCTTATTAACGCCATAACAGATATCTCTTCTTTGACGACGTAGAGAAGAAATACGCCTGGATCAGACAGTACTACCACATCAGCCTAATTCTGTCTTTGGACCTTCAAACAAAGAATAGGCTGGTGTGACACCGCTTCACAATATATATCTCATGTTCCAAGTAGAAAATCTTCATTCAGTCGATATTTGTAATTTATCTGATGAATAGAGCAGCACAAATGTGTGTTAAATGCTCACCATTTACCTTTCTATCTCCTGTAATCAAATTTTAAAGGGGTGCAAACATATCCCCGTAGATGTGCATCCTGGACATAGCGTGGGAGTAGACAGTTGGTAAAAGGAGTTTGAGTGCTGGGAAATGAGGCAGGCAGGGGGGGGAGATAAATAATGAAAAGTTACTTGGAAGAGCAAATTCAATGAAAACTTAAAGAGAAGAAATTTAGGACCAAGAAAGGAAGAATTACCAATAGGAATGAACGAGGGGAGGAAGGGACTAGAAGACAAATTCTTTATAAGTACCAGAGAAACACCATCCCCATGATTTTTACCGAGGATAAAAGAGTAAACATTGATACCCACTGATTTTTAAAAAAATTGAAAACATTGGAAAACACTGAAAAATCCCCACCAGACTTTACAACAAATAGAAACTGAAACCAGGAAAGCCTATACATAGGTTTAAATTCTTCTACAGGAAAGCAGTGAAATCTAATTGCCAAGAAGCATAAAAACTAAGGCTGGGTGGATAACTCTGCTCCAGCAGCGAAGTTTGCGGAGTTTTAAAACTCTGCACTCCGTTTGGAGTGCGAAGTTTTCCAAAACTCTGCAATCACTGCGGAGCGGAGTAAGACTTACCTTCCTCCAGTCCCAAATCGGTGTCCTGCCTGCTCCTGCTGCTGTGGCTCCACTCGCCTTCCGCTGCACTTCTCCGTTTCAATTAATTAACAGGAAGAACTGAAGTGCGCATGGTGTACTGCGTGAAGGCATGCCTGACCCTATCAAATCCCATGATAGGGTCAGGCATGCCTTCATGCAGTACACCATGTGCACTGCAGTTCTTCCTGTTAATTAATTAAACCTGAGCAGCGCAGCAGAAGGCGAGTGGAGCAACAGCAGCAGGAGCAGGCAGAACACCGATTTGGGAGGAAGAAGCTAAGTCTCCCGGCCAGCAGGCCTTAATAGGTGGGAGGGGGCGCGGGGGGCTTAGCGGGAGGCTGAGCGGGAGGGGGTTTGGGGGGTTAGTGAGAGGGGGCGGGGGCTTAGCATGGGGGTGCGGGGAGACAGGGGCAATGAGTGACTCTGCCAGCCACGGAACTCTTTGGAATTTTACTGAGTTTTCTAGTAACTCCGTGAAATTCTCTGGAGTACTACTATGCAAGCTCCTCCCAGGGTTAATAAAAACCCTATGTTAGTCAGAGGATGAGGTAGACCAGTACTTAGGTTCAATTTGACGCTAACCGCGATGGGGCACGGGTCAGATACACCAACCAGGTTTGTCCTGGTTAAAGATTTTACCATCTGACTTTAGTCCTTTAAGTCTCAATCCACCACAGAAGTACACTTCTAAAGCCTCCAGGACCTCAGGGAAGGCTAGTAGAGACTCACTGGGTGTCGGACAGGGGCCAACAGTAGGGTCAAGCCCAGGTCCAGTTGCCACTGATCAGCTGGGCAGTTGCAGGAAAGACCTTTTGTAACTTGTTATATCCCTGTCTCTTGAACAAGATGTCAACCAATTGACCATTGGAATTCACTTTTTTGTCCTGGGTACGAGAAAGCAAGTCCAGTCCTTCTCAGATGATCAACAGCAGGTCCAGTCCTCGTCTCTTGTTCCTCAGGTCCAGGAGTGTTCTGAAGTTGGTGCCTGGACATGTCACATTTATACCTGTCACAAACTAAAGGGTGGGATTGACTCATGTACACTCCCTAACCAATGGGGTAAAGGTTCCAAAGGCAAACCCTACCCACTTTGGACAATTTCAAACTGGCGAAAGTCTTCTGCCACACTATACTTGGGCTCTGAGAGCTGGGAGAATATGTGGGGAGAGTACTATGGTAACCCTGATGCCCTTCTACGTCCAACACTAAAATCCAGTTTGGCACAGTCAGTATACTCCCAATAAATCCAGAGACAGAACTCTGGTAGAACAAAGCAGGGTTTTCCAGCAACCACCCAGTGGATACTCAAGAATTGTTTTGGCATTCTGTTTGTTCTTTCAAGTGCACCCCATTGTTATATGTAGTAACCCAGAGACAGACGTCTACTGGTACCAAGCAGGTTCTTCAGCAACCAGACAGTGGATGCACAAAAACTGCTTTGCTCACCCTGTTTCTCATCTTTTCAAGTGTGCTCTACGTATTGTATGTAAACCCAATAAACCTCTGAAGCAGGATTTGATTTTCAAGCAGGCTTTGACACTGTAATGTCAAAAAGGATGCTCACAGCCCCACCATGCATATTCTGTCTAGATAATTCTGCCCCATTCAGGTCAGCCTATTGTTTGCTCTTGAGAGGCATTTCACACCTCTTTCACACCTATTCAAATGCAACTTACTGGCTGACAGAAGTGAGAGAGCAAATGCAAGTTCAACCTCCCTGAATTTCAGGCAGAGAAAATGTATTTTTCTAAAAGGTACTTTTCCTTAATATTTATTAGAAATTCGACTTCACCAATGCATTAGATTTTTAATAACTATTAGAAATAGTTGTTTAATTATTTTCTAGCTTGTCCCATTCCCAGATGGCGTATTAAGATTTTGTAGCTGTACTCTGGTTTTCTACATAGGACAGCAAGGCCTGCCAAAGTGAAAAATAGCTTTTTAGTGCTAGTCACTGTAAGGGCATGTTGACATTAAAGTTCTACATGTCCTACTTTTAAATACCATGCACTTTGCCTTCCGGGCTCCAAGGCTTTCCTAGGAGCGACTTATTAATATTTAAAAGGGACGTTTTGGCCTGTCAAAATGGTTTCTTTTGACAGGTTGGATTACAGTGTTTATACTGCCAAAATCAAGCCTGCAGCCATGTTTTACACAGGCCTAGGTGTAGTTCGCGGAGTTTTGCTACGCAGAACTCCGCGAAGTTATAAAAAACTCTGCGGAGTTCCACAAGTGGCAGAGTGCAGTGCGAACTGCCGTTTGCACTGGTCTTCCTGCCACTCGGGTAGAAATTCTACCCGAGCGGCAGCTCGCGCTCGTGAACTTACTGTTCGCGATCGCGAGCGGGGAAAAGAACTTCGCTGCCCTACGCGAAGCAGAGTTTTCTGCACTCTGCGAGCTCCGCGGAGCGCGGAAAACTCCGCGAACGGAGCGGAGTTCATCGCCCAGGCCTAGTTTTACACTGCCACTGTAGTGAATCCCATAATAGGTGCTGCAGTCCACTAGTGACATTTAATGTCCAGGCCCTGGGCAGATTTTGAACCATATACTAGGGACTTATAAGTAAGTTAAATATATCAATTAGGGATATTCTAGTTTGACTATGTTATAAGAGAGACCTGGAGCATTTTACCATTGGTTAGCAGTGTTAAAGTGCACAGAGTTCTAACACCAGGAAAAATATAGGGTCCACCAAATGGCAAAACAATACATGATGACTATGTATGTTATGTTATGTTAAACTGATTTTATAATGCGCATAGCTACCCAAAAAGGGTTTCCCAGCGCAGACCTAGAGGAACTACAACAAATAGAAAGGAAGTAAAAATTATTGATTAAACAACCAAGTTTTTACTGATTTACGGAAATTTAGGTGAAGTGTTTCTTTACGGATCGCTATGGGAAGAGAATTCCACAAGAGAGGGCCAAGATAAGAAAAAGAGCGGCCACCCATTCTTGTGAGTTTGACCCTGGGAACCATACATTTTTCCTGAGTCGTAGAGCGTAACAGGCGAGAAGGCTGATAGAGACGGACAAGTTTTTGCAAGTATTGAGGGACTATGCCAGTCTTAATCTTGAACATATAGTCCAGGGCTTTAAACTTAGTCCGATTTTCAACTCTAAGCCAGTGTAAGTCTCTCAAAGCATTAGAAGTAGAAGACATTCTTGGGATTTTACAAAGCAGCCTAGCGGCAGAGTTCTGCACCACCTGGAGCTTACGTAACACATCCTTATTTGCTCCCAAAAGAAGAATATTCCCATAGTCCAGTCTAGATGTAACAAGTGCCTGGACTACAGTCTTTGGGTAGCATTAGGGAGCATCCAGATGATTTTCTTCAACCATTTTAAAATGGTGAAGCAGGTGGCTGCAGTTTTTACCGCATGTTGTTTCATGGATAATTTATTATCCATAATAAATCCCAAATTGCGGACTTGAGAGGCGTGCAAGGGTAGAGGCCCCATTTCACTCGGCCAATGTTGGGGACCCCAGAGGTCTTTATTTTTCCCAAAAACAAGGACCTCCGTTTTTTCACCATTGAGCTTGAGTAGATTGGTTTGCATCCAATATGCAATGTTACTCAAGCCCACTTGAAGAGTTGAAGGACCTTGCAGCTTTCCCATAGAAAGGAAAAAAATTATTTGGGTGTCATCAGCGTAAGAAAAAAGAGACAACCCAGCCTCTTCTGCAATCACAGCCAAAGGTTGTACATAGATATTAGACAGAAGGGGACTCAAAATTGACCCTTGAGGTACCCCATAAGGAGAAATTTTTTTTTTAGAAGTAGCCCCAGATGAAAAGACTTGAAAGGTCCGTTTAGACAAAAAAGAAGTCAGCCAGCCAAGTGCTGTCCCCGTGATGCCAAGTGACTGCAAAGATTTAATTAACACGGTATGAGAAACCGTATCAAATGCGGCACTCAAATCTAACAATATGAGGGCCACTGTGTTACCTGTGTCTAAACGTTGTCGCAACATTTCGGTAACACCAAGAAGAATCGTCTCGGTCGAAAAGCCCGCTCTAAAACCGGACTGGGAGGAGTGTAAAAAGTTCGAAGATTCAATAAACTTGGATAGTTGTAAATTTACATGTTTTTCCAAGATTTTGGAAAAAATAGGAAGTAAGGAAATGGGCCTAAAATTCGAGGACTGATCAGGATCAGCATTTGCCTTTTTCAACAAAGGGCGGACCATAGCATGTTTCCAATCGGACGGAACCAAAGCCTCTTGAAGTGAGGCATTAAGTAGTTCCATAACAATTTCCAATAAAGGCTGCTCAATTTGTAGAAGTACAGGAGCAGGAAGAAGGTCACAGGGAGATCCTGATTTAATGCTACCTAAAAAAAAATTGAAAAGGCACATTTCCTTCAGTAACCCAAGTAGATTTTTGCTGCAGAGAAGTGCTGTTCCATTAAAAGTAAAAGACACACAAATAATAGAAGGAATGCGGAACAAATCAAATATTCACCCCCAGTCATTCTTTTGTTTACCATGCCACCCCAATTTAGACCCAGCCACATTCAAATCAGTCTTGACCCTGCTCCTCATGGGAACAGTCCAGCCCTAACTGCCAGGCCAGGTCCTCCCTGGAATGGAAACAAGCATCCTGGGGCCGGTTTCGGGGTTTACATCACCTCTACCACCTACAAACACCACTTTTCATCACTTTGTGATGCCTCAGTAGAGGCAACTATATAGTCTGCCATGACCCTGACAGGATTTCGGTAGACATGTCATGCCCCCTGGAGAATCCCACCCATCTTCTATTGTGTTCCTTTTCTAACTTTTCCTGGTCTGTGCTCTTTAGCTTAGCAAGGGTGCCATGGGCCCTGGTGCAAGCAAGGACAATGGCCCCTTTGACTGCTATTGTGGAAACACTGCAATTATCAGGGTTCAACGGGCCACTCAGGGCTCTAGGCCCTGGTGCCACTGCACCTGCTGCACCAATATTAGCTAAGCCCCTGTCTGTGCCCAGTTTACTATATTATGCTGTAGAGGGTGGGCCGGTATAGCTGTGCTCTATATGTTTGGCTCCTGGGTGGCGACATAGAGCTGTCAGTCTTTGGGGGACTGGAATTGCATAAGCGAAAGAACACGGCCAGCCGTGCGGTATGATGTCAGTGCATCAGCAGCTCCGTGACAAAGAGGAGACATTACAGTCCAGCAGCAGCGCCGGGAGAGAGTGAGACAGGGAGAGAAGCACTGACAAAGAGACAACTGTAACAATAAACAACAGAGGAGGGGAATTAAGGGCGCAACGCCCCAGAGGGAGACAGCGCGGAAGGCACTCAGCCAGAGCGCGAATAGCAGCTCTCCTCCCCCTTCGCACCCCCGGGCTGGGAGAGACGAGACAGGAACTGACAGAAGAAGACAGAAAGAGAAGAAGAGAGAGTTGTTCGCTCGCGCGACTCCCCGGAACAGCGCGAGGGACCCGGCCGCCATGGACAGCGACGAGGAGACAGTGGAGGAGACGGTGGAAGGTACCAGTGCCTCTTTGGGAGAAGGGGCGCGCGCCGAAGGCTCTCATGCAACAGCTGCGGCCGCACTGACAGCTTCATAGAAGGCAGAGAGAGGGGTCTGCTGCTGCCCTGCGTGCGTGTTGTAGGCCAGGATGGGGATCAGCTGCGTGTGTCCCTCTCTTCAGAGCTCGCCTGATTTTCCTAATCTTCCCAGGGCTGCTGCAGCCTTGACCCTGGCATGCGACCCACCCTGACCCTGCCTCTCGTACCCTGTTGCTTCCCGTGCACTACCCCTGCCGTGCTGCTGTCTGGCTCATGCACGGAACCTACCATAAAGGAAACGAACTGTGTTATGCCATGTCTGGCCCGCAGCTGCCCTGCCAGGTCCATGTATGGCATTGGTGATGTGTGTGCACTGCCCGTGCACTGCCCCCGATTCCCTGCTCCTGCCAGGCTGCTTCTCTGCCCTCAGCTGTCCCTCCTTCTCTGTAATTAACACTCCCGCTTCTGCCCCGCTGTGCTGCAGAAATGCAATGCAATGCCACACTCCTATGCTGCCACCCTGCCAGCCTTCGAGCAGTCCCACTACACCAAACACTCGAGCGACAACTCTATCACGGGGGAGGGGGCAGAGTAACCAGTCTGTCTCTCACACAGGCCTGGCATCGCTTCACTGTTAGTTTTTTTTTTTTAATTTTCTTTTGTCACAATTGGCAGCTTTGCAGCTATAAAGACATGCCAAGTGCAACGCGTCGTGCCCGCGGCGCATGCAGTCTCACGGTGCGGCAGAGCTTTCTGTCCAGTCAGGAAAAATACTGCAACACATCTGACAGACACTCGTAACTTTCTGACAGACTCACGTAACAATCTGACACATACACGTAACTCTCACATTTCCTCGTAGGTGCTTCTTAATTTTTGTGCTAGTTTCCCTCCAAATATTTTTTTCCACTTTATTATTGACAAAATCCCTTTGACTTACTGCTTAGACTTAGCGTTCCCAGCGAGAGTTTGTAGGTATTTCTGTAAATTTGGGGGGTTTTCCAACTGGTAAGGATCGGAAAATGGCAGATAGTCCTTGTGGGCCCGAGCATGACCTACGCCCTTCTCAGCACATGGCAAAACATGCTCAATATCATGGAGAAACACAAGGATGTGCCTTTAAAAAAAGAAAAAGAAGGAAGGGGATCAGAACCACGGCCGCAAACAACTTGCCTTTTGCCTTATGTGTGATCTCTTGGTCCTGTAGCGTAAAAACGCTGCTTCAGCTTGCACTTTACATTTTTTTGGATGCACTAACTTGGATGCCTATTTTAGAGGTGCACAAGACTGCCCACCGGACAAGGGTAACTTGAGAGCTATGGAGTAGCCGTCACTTCCGGTGCCTCTCAGACTGAGACCACATTACATACTAAACTCAAGAGTATGTTTTCAGGATTATTTTCACATTTGTATGTTGGACCACGAGTATGTAAAGATTTGATGGCCGGTGTCTTCCTCCTGCACAAATCCACAATTTGTATTTGCTAATGGCCTTTCTCCCATTCAGGTTTGCAGTGCATTGTGCGCCCATATCCAAGCAGTATATAAATAGCTGCTTATTTTAAAGCTGACACTATATTGCTGAAATACGCTCATTCCCCTGGGCTCAGACCCAGGAATGCCTGAGAGCAGAAGCTTCAGAAACTTAACTGGCATCGTCTAGCTCCATTCTGGGTTCACGAGGTGGTAGCACAGGTACAAGGCAAAGTCCAATGACATCCCTTTTACATTTTTAGTTCATTTATTCCATCTAGTTTGCTGCTGAAGAGAATAAGATGGCAGACTCCCTGTCTGTCTGCTCTTTGCTTCCTGTTGTCTCTGTCTGTGGTAGCTGACTTCATTCCACATGTGCTCGTAAGCGGCTCTGTTGGTGTGCTGCATACTGTAAGTAACCCCTGTATATATTCCTCTACATAGAAGCATGGAAGAATGTGGCCAGCTTCACTAAACGCGCAGGAGCAAACCACTATCAAGAATAGTAGTAGGGGAGCACACATCCTTCTTTTGTTATCTCTGCTCATCCCTTACACCGTATGATGGGCAGTTCGCCTCTGGAACAACCTGTCTGGACAAATTGTCTCCCAATATTTGCCTTTAATGAAACCATGTATCTGTACAAGCTGCTTTATGTAAACACTAGGCATACATTCTGAAATTTGTAATTTGACCCTGAAATCTGAATAGTATGCACCCCTCTATCCTGCTTTGCCGAACATGTACTTCTCACTTTGAATTTCACCATCTATTTGCCTAAGCGACTAGAAGCAAGCCAGTTTTACAGTCTACCCTATATATGTGGATTAGCCTAAACATACAGCATCTAGTATTGTGAGGTATGTTTCTACAACACAGCCTGTCAAATTGAATGATAAATAGTCATGCATATTTTAACTGTAAACTGAATTTACTCCAAGTGCTACTTAAGTTGTAGGAGTGTGCACAGAGAACTCAGTAACGGCAGGTTTGAAGTGGTTTTTCTGAAGGGAGGGAGTTCATCTCCGTGCGGATGTGCTTATGAAGCCAGTGACCCTAGGTTTGCATAGACTTGAAATCCTTTTGAATGTAGTTTATTTGTACTGTTGTGCTGACTCTAGAACTGAATTTAAAAAAGTCAGTAGTTAAAGACATTCTAGTGACAACTATATGCACACATATCCAGTGCTTAATTTGAGCAGGTCTTTGCCAGGGCCCTGCCTTAGGATTTATTTGAAA
Source organism: Calotriton arnoldi (assembly GCA_963921515.1). Classification (NCBI taxonomy): domain Eukaryota; kingdom Metazoa; phylum Chordata; class Amphibia; order Caudata; family Salamandridae; genus Calotriton; species Calotriton arnoldi. The sequence goes on from CAWUFW010005148.1 coordinate 178,218, forward strand.
GAAACAGGACTTATTTGAGCTGGTTGCAGTCATGATTGCACTAATTGAGCAGTGGCCAGGTAGTAGTGTATGTTGCATCAAAGTATGACTGTTGCTAAGCAGCATTACTAGTGAGAAACAAACATACATTTTCATTTCAAGAATTTTACATCTACCACAATAAGGGAGCAGTGGTATCAGTGGCACGCAAGGCTTTGACTAGGCCATGCCAAATCCCCAAACAGGGTGGGACACTGGCATTCCCACAATTAGGCAACTTCAGCCAAGGTGGGCCAGGCCAGCATTATACTTTCAGCACGCTGAACTATTCAGTCATGTGTTAGCAGCTGACATTAGGAGGACAGGGGCACATTTAGATTTAGAACACCAGAAAAAACAAATAGAAGCTCACAAGTTGACCCATGGCAGGCAAGCACCCTATCAATTTGTTCTTATTTTCATGGAGTGCTTGTATTTGTAGTTTATTTGTCAATTACAAATATTGGACTACAAAAACAGAATGTAAAAGAAAACAAGCATTGGCAATGCCAGTAGGTCTTGTATTGTAACGTGAAGCATTATAAGTAAATAGTGTAGGAATATATATATATTTGTTTGGAAGAAAAGAACTACAGAATAATATTGATGTAGGTTAAAAGGACAGGTGACAGTTGCACTGTCAAACCAGACCTAAAATTCCATGTAGGTTAATGACCGTCCTCCCTCCAACTGTGCTGCTGCCAGAGAAAAACAACATAAATTAGCTATTTATCTACAACACTTTAATAGCATTCCAAAGTCATGTGGGTGCCCCCGAAAATGTAAGCTTAGTCAGCCAGATAAACATAATGATCCAGCTGCGTGGATGGCAAGCACTCTTGTTTGGAAGCACACAACTCCTGCCCAATCAAAACATGAACACCTTGCTCCCAACATGTGAGCGGAGCCAAAGCCCCTCTCTGGTGATGTTCACATAATTGTCTGGCAACAGCTGCGCTGTTTACTCACTCCATACATGGAGCAGTGCAAAATAAATCTATCTCATGTATGTGGAACAGTATATATTTGAAATTAATGGCACATTTTATAACATGTGTGTTGGTATTTGTAAAGCGGTACACACATCCAGTTTTGTATCAATGGAAAGCAGTACCTAGCAATAGGGCCGACAGGAGAACTATGTGACAGAAAGGGACAGAACAAAAGAGGTGATTGCAGTGGGCAGCACCAGCAGCCGGTGCACCAGTGGCGACCTTCTAAGAAAAGTTTTGGCCGGTTTGGCCCCTGACCCTTATGATGATTGTTACAAATTAAGCACTGCAAAAAGAAAGAACATTGAGGGTGACTTGTGTTGATGAACTAGAAGGCAACACCCAATATTAGACTAATATGGCTTCTGTTTTCTTGCAATTTACTAGAGAAGCAGTTTTTACAACAATGTGCTTTTTTTCGAATGTTTCATTTTTCTGGAGATCAAATTGTGAGTTGGCAAGAACATTCGAAAGAGAAAAGAATGCTCCTTGAAAGTCAATCGGTACTGTTCTCCCTATGCTGCCTTAATTTGTTCACGAACACTACTAGCTCATTGGACATCTTGAAAAACTCACCAACTACTTAAAGGCATTTTCATATTGGCAGGAAAAATACAATTGGGAGGGTCTCATTACAAAAGGGTATCACATGTGTAACTTTTTTTCCTAAATTGTTTTACACAGTGCTCAAACCCTGGAGGTATTAAGAGGGATTTTTTACATAAAAAAATTATCGTCTTTTTAATTTGTTTATTATTTTTAATGTTATATTTTAAGAAACCAGTCAAACAACAAAGCTTATTCTGTGGGCAAAGCTCTATGCTCTTAATTCCATTGTAGAGGGTGTGCTGCTGGGTAGGTTTGTGTGGAATCTCTGTCTCTCTAGTACTGAGACCAATTGATGTACATTGTCTCTTATTTGGGTCAAGCTGTTTTCACATTCGCATTTCAAATCAACTCAGACAGACAAGTACATGCACATTTATGTGTGACCAGAATGTCTTCCTCAGTAAAGACAAAATCCAAGATGTGTTCCCGCAAAGGCAAACTGCACCAGTGTCAGACCTTCCAACTCACAGGGCGTCACCGCGTGTCACACGATATCGACTTCCTTCACATGGTCATCCGCTGAGGAGCCAATATCACACGGTGTGCACATAATTAGCTGGACACCCCTGCAGGGAGTAGGCTTCCAACTAAGGGGCATATTATCAAGAACGGCGTTAAAAATTATCGCCGCTTTAGCCGCAGAAAACTGCCGCTAAAGCGGCGATAATGGGCTTGATAATATGCCCTTGAGAATTCCAATAGAAGTCCATGTTCTGGTGTGAACATGGGCTTCTATTGAGAATTCTCCAGGGCATATTATCAAGCCCATTATCGCCGCTTTAGCGGCAGTTTTCTGCCGCTAAAGCGGCGATAATTTTATCGCCGTTCTTGATAATATGCCCCTAATTGTTTTGAGGTTCTGCACAGTCGATGGCCATTACGAGGTGTGAAACCACCTCAGGACATTGGCGGCAGCCGTTTTGTTTTTGGTGTTGGCAGGGCAGAAAATGTGTTGGGGGGTTGGCGGTTGCTTGGAGGCAGTGAATGTAATAGTGCATCCGGCTGTGCTCGGCACTAAACCCTGCCTCTCCTCACACCTGAAAAAGTTTCAAAAGTTGGCAGGTTTGCAGTATACAGAATACAAGTTAAAGCTGATGTGAAAATGAATGGGGAAATTTATCAAAACTTTACACTGTCACAAAGTCAAAGGGACTCAAAGACTTGATATGGTATTTACTTTCCAGTGAGAAACTTTTTTGCGCTGGAAAAGTATCTTTTGTAGCACAACTTTCGCTTTACACTACTTTGTGCTACTTTGTATCAAAGGGGCGTTCCATGGAGGTGCTTGTGCATTCCAGTGACATCACCCACTATTTTTGGTGCAAAGCCCTGCCTACTAAAATTATTAGACCGGGTTTTGCATCAGAACACAATTCTTCCTTGAGGCAGGTTCAAAGTAGGAGAAGTCTTTTAATTTATTCTTACATTTCACACATTTCATCTGAGCTGCACGTATAGCAAATCCAACGGGTGAAAAGCTTTAAAAATGACAAGGCATAGGGTTTTGGGCAGAAAGCATGCCCTTCCAGTACAAAACCTATGCAAGAGAGCATGCACACACCTTGGTAGTGTGTTGTAAAGGTGTGTGAGTGGAGATAGGCAGCCTCAAGAGGAAGAGAGCAGGAAAGATCGTTGTTCAGTAAATATGTCTCTGCGCTGCTCTCTCCCTCTAGGGCTGCTCCTCGAAGCAAACTTGGTCGGTGCGTTGAGCTATTTTTTTTGTAAACCTGCCCCGAGGTTTCAGTTTGTGGTGTGCACAGTTGGCTGCAGGAGATTGCAGTCACACGACGCTATTCATGGACTGAGATGCGCGTACTCAGTTTTCAACCACCTGTCCCTTCTTGAGAATGTGTGGAGGAAGGAGTGCACACAGGACACATTGAAACCGGCACTGTAGCAAGCTATGTACCAATGTGCCATGGCGTGGAACATGAAACTGGAGGGCGGATGTTCTTAAACCTCATTGTACTGTACTGTTAGGTCTCGCCTGAGCCAGCGCATGCGCTGGTCTGGCGAGACATTTAGTGAGTGGGCTTTAGAAATGTCACCACAAGCTTTTGCTGGCCTAGAGCGTGCGGTTACGCGCGCGTGCACGCGCATTCCTCGCATCGCTAGATCAGGCGCCATCTGGCTTTCCTTTTGAACGCTCCTCCCCCTCCCCCACCACAGAGCGCGTCCCGCTCCTCCCGCTGGCTGCTGCTGCTCCCGGCGCCATCTGGCCACTTTCACTTTCAGGGCCGCGCGGCCGGTCACTTTCACGGCCGCGCCGCCGTGTCACTTTCACGGCCGCGCGCGCGGCCAATGCTTGTTAGGAATCTTTCCGGTGCACACATCTCGATCTCCCTGTCCAGGCATTCTTTCCTCAACAAGCCTGTGGGCGCCATGGCATGATGCATTCGTTCACAAATCCAGGGGCTGCGAGGAGACGTGACTGGTCACGGAGAGTAGTGCTGGAGGTGTCCCTACGCGCTCATGTTTGCTTTCTCTTCCAAACCATAGTAATAGCTAGAAATGCCGGCGCTCCCACGGCTGTCTATAAACCCTTCATTTCCCTTCACCCCTCATGTTTCCCCCCACAGTGACTTGGCAGGCAGACATTTAGAAGTTCTCCTCCTGTCCCATAAAACAGGCTTCACCGCGGTCTGAAACGTCTCTAATACCGCGTTTTCAGCCGGCAGCTTTTTGTAGTGAGACGGGGATGACGTTTTTGGAAATCTGGCTTCACCTGCAGTCCTAGCACTTCTGGGCTTGCTTGCCTGACCAGAACCTTAGTTATTGGTTCCATTTGCTCATTCTTGTAACGAAGCTACCCCGAGCCAAATGCTCTTTTACGCAGGGGCGGATTGGCACTGCGGGCACTCGGGCATTGGCCGAAGGGCCGGTGTCTCAGTGCCCTCTGTGGGCCGGTTTTTTTCCTCCCCTTTCCCAGTCCACAGAGAGTGCTCTCTGTGGACTGGGAAAGGGGAGGAAAAAAAACGGCCCACAGAGGGCATTGAGACAGAGACAGAGAAAGGAAAGCAGCTTCGCTGGGCGGCCGTACAGCGATTATAAGCTGTGGCCTCTCCTTCACCCCCTGCCCTGCAAAGCAATCAGGCTGAGGGTTTGCTGGGGAGGGGTGATTGTGTGCAAGAATCGGCCTCCCTGGGGGCCAGGTGTTGCTCAGGCCTTTGAGCCATTTTCACCTCGGCAACACAGTGTTTGTCTTAACACCTCGCCCACAGCCCTTCACATTCAGGGCATAGTGGGCGAGGAAGAATGGGTCTTGCTGTGGGGGCCAGGTGATGTTTGGAACTCACACCATCTTCACCTCAGCCTCCCCTGGCTACCATGGATGACCCAGCAGCTGTGTTTTGTGCTCCCCTGCCAGGACATTGCCCTGAGGCCGTGGAGGGCTGGGGAGGGCTGATTAATTTACTAATAGCAGGGGCCTCACTACTGTTCATGTGCTCCTGCACTGGAGGGCTGGGGAGGGCTGAGTAGGTTAGTAATAGCAGGGGCCTCGCTGCTTTTCAGGTGCTCCTGCGCTGGAGGGCTCGAATAATTTTGAAACAGAAAGGGGCCTTGCTGTTTTTTTAGTTGCTCAGCTTGTAGGCCATTGTCACCTTGGCCCTGTGTCCTTCACAAGAACAGTATCCTCCCACTTTAATTCCTTGTGTGTGCATAGGCATATGTGGGCTGATGCCAGAGTTGCAGAGATGGGGAATCAGGTTTGAGTCCCAGCGCCTGCTCAACACCCTGTGATTCTGGGCAGATCACTTCATCGCCCAGGCCCTTAAATAAAAAATCGGATCTTATGTACTGTAATTGGTGCTCATGAATTGAACTCAAATAGCCTTTGTCTTGGGCTGAATTCACACTATATAAAACTGTCAAATGGAAAAACAACTATAAAAAATAACCATTTGTTCATGCTTTATGATTCTGGAAAGGGAACATGATAATTAAAGAGGACACTTTATAAAAACATGTCCGTATTTTTAACACAGCTTTTCTGATGCAAAATTTTAATTTTAATTTAATTCCCTTAGTGCCTCCCTGTCTGGTTTTCTTATGTTGTGGAGGCTGCGCTCTGACACTTAAGTCATTCTGTACCTCTTGTCGGGTGCACCATTCTACTTCTATGTTCTTTTTGTTATTCTGGGAGAGTCTAAGCTTGCACTAAGATAACATTTCATAGTATTCATATTTTCCAGCGACTCCCTCCCTCAATGGGGGATCTTGTTGGGTGATGTTTGTGGCCTTCCTTTCCCTGCCCAGCTCCTGCCTCACCTCCATATGGACACACCCCTTACTAACTGCCTGCATGAGTGGGAAAACAGCAGGCCCATAGGTTTCTGTCTCACTGCTCTGACCACACCCCCTTTCTCATGAAAGGGCACGCCCCTTGAATGCGGGCCACGCCCCTTGAATGTGGGCCACTTTTTTCATCAGTGCCCGGGCCAAATTGTGATCCCAATCCGACCCTGCTTTTACGTAATTACTAGTGAGAAAACTGAAACCGAGTAGGGACATGGGCACTGTGCGCCCGACAGTTCTTCGTTTAAACCGGTCATGTCGGTGCAGACACTCTGCGGATGTGAAGTGGTCGCTTTCAGCGGTTTGTTGCTGTAGCGAGACATTTAAAGAGGTGATAATGCTGCCCACAAAAAAGCAAACATCCCTATTTGATGGGACGGACTTCTGTCTCTATCAGGAAATGAACCCCTTAAAACTTAATGTAATTCAAACAGGGTGCAAAGAATTTTCTTTTTTTTGTCTGGATTTTTTTCCCCTTACAAATTCGTGTATATGTCACGGACAGTGTTCTGAATGCAGTATCTTTCAACAAGGTTATTCTAAATTTAAAAATACCACTGACAAGATGACTTCTTAAGATCTAATGATTTACATTTCAAAGTACCTCTTAGGCTGCACGGGTATTAATATACAGTATGGTATACTCTTCTGCAGAGCTGCTTTTTAATGGACAGAGGTGCTCCAGAGGCCCCTTTTGAGTGAACACATGGTAAGCCTGAATCGGAAATCAGTGTTCGAGATGTGCCGAACATATGAGGCACACCTTTCATTACATAAGCGTGTACATGTAGACTTGTTTTCTGTTCAGCGCAATGTTTTAGATGGTGCATCCAACCAAGTTTTTTTTTCTCACGGATTTGGAAAGGACAGAGTTTCTAAAGTGGCCTTCCTGTACTTCAGTGCTAGACAAAATATATAAGTGTTGTTGAACAACATTTTGAAGAGGAGCTGGCAAATGTTTATAGTTTCGTTTCTTTAAAAAAACATTCATTGTTATAGCACAGAAATAGCAGGTTTATCAACTGTGTTAAAATTTCAAAATAACTAGACCGTGCCACATAATTAGCAACATTTTCCATTAATCTCATAATATAATTCATCATTTCACTGTTTTGCCACAATTGGCCGACCCCGTCATTAAATTTTGACCTCCAGCTTCCACATAATTTCCGTGGCCCTTATTCTGTGGTACAAAATCTATGCGTTCAGAGCTTCCACTGTATTTCACTTATGCCGTTTATCTGACTGAAAGGAGACTATTTGAAATTCGGAAAAAGCCTGAAACTCCTTATTTACAGAAGGATAATCCGTGTTGGACTGCAGCTGTCCACCATTTCTAACTTTTTGCTATAGGCTTTGTTATCCTATACAAAGCTCAGCCCTCCCTTCACAGAGCTCTTTGAATAAACAGGCAGGCAACTCGTGCTAGAAAAACGGGAAATGCATTTTTTAAAATTTAAAATGGGTTTTAATTTACAGTAGCTTTTTTCCATTTTACTTATTTCATGAGTATTGCATTGTATTAAACTGCGTTGAGGTCATACGGTAATGTTCATCCTGTAGGAAACAGTAAAATAAATTCTAAAATTAAGGTCTATCGTATGAGGTATTCAACCATTCTTGGCTCGAGTGTAGAGCAGGAGGCGCTCTGATCTAAAGTCTGCTCTTGTGGTTGCCATGAAAACCGGAGGCTCTCGCTGCTGCAGTTTTTATTCCATTTCAAAGTCCTAGGTATTCATACCATATTACAATTATTTAAAGATTGCATTTTTCAAAGCCATGGAAGATTCTGTCGCACAGAAATGTCTGAACACTTACTTGCATGTAGATACTGTGGCATCTTTTCAGAAATACTGGAAGGCGTTGAGAGTTTGGCATTTGAAGGCCTTGGTCATTTATTGATAAATTGACAAGGTCCGCATAGGATAATTTGCATAAAAAGTGTTTGACTTGATTGTACATTTAAGAGGGTGAGTTTTTCATAATATTTGCTTGTTTGGTGTTGGATTTGAATAAACCATTAAGCTTCCGGTTTCCATAAAATTTTGGAATTCAACATATTACATCCTCTTTGATAGACTCTCCCGTTGGTTCCCTGTTTTTTTTTGGGTACTTTATTTGTTTTGTGAGAGAAGTGCCTATTAACGGAGCACACCAACATTATGCTGAAAGAAATACCAAACCAGAAAAGAGGTGCCCCCATCCCATGCATGTTTTGATATAGGCAGAGTTGGGCTTTCCAAATTGGTGTAATTTTGTTACAAACTTTTTAACTTAATAAAGTTTAATTAAAACAAAAAAGTAGTCCCTGGTGTGCATCTTCTGACTGACTGCTTTTTCCACGAAGCCATTCAGTTCGAAGAGACAGCCTTGAGCGGTATCAGTAAGTTGGCACCCACTGAACAGTCATTGTTGTCCCCTAAATTCATGTCAATAAGCACAAGGGGGAGATGAGAGGCAATATAAGCTGACAATAGATAAAAACAGTACTATATACAAGTTGAAAAACAGAGTAGACGTTTTCGTCGTAGTCTTTGTGAGTCTTTATTTCAAGTATGCTTGATTTACAGAAATAGACAGCCAACGCGTTTCGCCCAAACATGGGCTTCTTCAGGGCAAAGGTAAAGTTGCTGATGTCTCGCCAAGGAAATGAGTATCCATAATACGCTGTCTGCGTGGTCCGCCCTTGTCGGGGTGAGGAATATAGAAAGGACGGCCTCAAAAAGAAGGGACCGCCTATATGTCCATATAGGGGAAGATCCCAGGCCAGTATTAGAGTAGTGCGCCAAGGTATCCTCAGTGTAAATGGGAAATTTCTTAGAAAACGCTGTGTTGCGCGAAAAATGTGTCCGGCTTCTCGTCCTGTCACGGCGAGAAGTGAAGGTCACCTAGGCAGTGCAGTCGTCTTTAACCCGGCTGCCTTCTCGTTTCTGATTACATTCATGTCAATAACCTCACATCCACAATTCGCTGCAGCTGGATTTCCCACCTTTCCTCTGAAGGACATCGGGCCACAGGAAATAGTCACTTGCAGCAGTCAACTACAGCAGGATGTATATGCCCTGGTTTGAAGGCTTCGCTCTAGGCAAAATCTAGAAACGTGGCTTGTGAAGACACAGTTATCTGAAAGTTTCTACTATGAACAATACATAAACAAATGCATACCCTGCTCTCCCCATGCTGTGGCAATATTTGTGATGCGCAACTATGCCTAGACACTGTTAAGTGTAAAAATTAGAAAATATTGAACACTATCACAGAATGTACCACATGCTGCATAATTCGCCTTTTCTTACCATTTAATTTAGTCAACCCTGCCGCATAAATTAGCCGCATAAATTAGCCCCCTGCTGCCGCATAATTCCAGTGGCTCTGGCTATACTTCAGTTAGTGCTGGCAGTGAACTACTTTAAGCAGAATGATACCAATACATAACCAAAATACACAACTTGTATGTTTTGACACATCTAATTTCTCTCTTTTGCAGTTTCCCAAAAGAATGGTATTCTTTTTCTCTACAACGTATTAATATTGCTGATTAAAGAGCAACTCAATCAATAATAAATAATACTTTATAGTGTGGTACCCACTGTTGCTTGCCTGTAACTTTACATATGTTTTATTTTAATTGTCACTCGACATGCTTGCAGTGATAAACAAGCATTTGCAATGCAATAGGTCTCGCATTTACGCAAGTTTGAGCTATTGCCATTGTAAATGACATTGCCTTTTATTTATGTGTTGATTTTAAAAACAGAAATAAAAGGCATTGTTATTTACAATGCCAATAGCTTAAACTCTCGCAAATGCGAGACCTATTGCATTGCAAATGCTTGTTTTTAATAATGTAAACTGGGGATTGCGCCTACTGAGGCTGAAATATGTGTTGTTTATGCTTTTCATTTATGCCAGGAGAGTTAACAGTGGACAAATATTCAGTGAGTATGCCCAGTCTTTAGGGATGTCGAGGGGCAGTTAAGGTTGGAAAGGAAGGCCTTTGGAGGCGATAAGGCCCCAGGGGCCTATTTATGAGGCCATTTGCGTTGCTCTTGCTCCACGCAATGTGGTGTAAAAGCGACGCAAACTGTAAGACAGATTTTTGTACCCATGCAAAGCCACTTTGCGTGGCTCAGAGTGGCTCTGATAAAACTGATCCTTATCTTATCACCTCTAAGAATCTTCAGGTCGCCAGGATCTTTTTACCTGCTGAATAGTGTGAAGGGAAGAAAATCTTTACAGTTATGCGACGGTTTAGAACCCAGTTTACCTTAAAAGACCACTGACTACGAATTCAATTTTGTGGGTTTATTACAGCCAAGAATAACTGCACATGCAAGCACCTCAACACGAGGTTAAAGAAATAGATGGGCACTAATACAAATAGCATCCTACGCAGGAGTCTCATCCGACTCAGGATAAGAAGAATCGTTAGCTCCAGAAGTATTAGACAAGCGATAACTGCTCCAATCTCTACATTATTATTCATTTACCTAGATAAGCGTAAAAACCATTAGCTGTCCCTACTCTATCACTCAGGTGACATACCTACTTAACGAACTACCCAGGCAAGAGTAAAGAAAAGGTGTCAGCTGTGAAGACTTCCTAAGAAGTGCACTCACATAGCATTTCAAGCTCGTTCTAAGATGCTCCTTCCTAGAATCCCTCTCTGTCTTCCTCTCTGGTCTCCTCTACCTCTTCCCTACCTTCCACCCTCGGGGCACTGTCCCTAATACAAAACCCAAATACAATTGAACACGCCCTTGTCACGCCTCTTCGGCCAGGTCTTCCTTCTCGTACTTTTCCATCGAAACTCTTACTTCATCCAGGACGGTTACGATGACCTTGAGTCCCAGGCACCTTCACCGCTGAAAGTATCATCCCTGCAGTCCCAATGCCTCCCACCACCCTAACTCGTGAAACAAAGAGCCAGTCTTTCGCTAACGAGGCATATGTCCTTGCACCTGCAACAGAAGATACGTTTTAACAGACTTTTTCCCTCTGCACGAATTTACCAACTGTGCCCAGAGAGCCTTTCCAAGAGAACACCTTCTCTGCCTACAAAATAAGCTAACATAAAAACGAATAGGCCTTTCCTCTTCATACATGCAGTTAGGCCTTTGCACAATTTAAACACACAATTCTTACTTACTTCTTTAAGCATAAGCTCATATATTTCATATGCAAAGCATAAACTACACGTGCACTTTACTATCATACACGTTAATTACTGCATCTCAACTGCACGTAACCTATCCTATCTACGCATTATGCTAAACATATTTCAATACTGTGTTACATTTGCATGATCAGATAACACTACTACTCTCTTTAATCATTCCAATAATGCAATTTGAATTACATTTTACTATCCACTCATTTATATATGTCTGAATATATATGGATGCGGACTAACGGTGATTATGATGCACCCCTACAAATTTTACGAGAGCATGGCGCTCTATCAGTTCCCCCCTTTGATGACTCTTGTCATCACATCTTTTCACTCCCTTGGAGAAAGAACCAACCTAAACAGAACTCGTTGCCATTCTCCCTTGTCGGAATCTCTCCAAACTCTTAAGGTTTCGATAGGGACTGTCCTGCAGTCTAGCCATTCTCGTCTCATTTTCTCTCAAGGCCCTCTCAACTCTGCCTGCTCGATACCACTTGTATGCTTTGATCAGACCCCACAGACAAACCACACAAACCACCACGATAATGAGAGGTCTCAGAACATAGCCAAGGAATCCCTTTCCCAAATTCGCAAACCAGCTCCCCACTTGACCGAATCCTTTGCCTACCTTCTCCCAAACTCCCTCTTCAGTCAAGTTTGCTAATTGTGTGTGGATCGTAGTGATGTTACTTATATATTTCTCCAGATCCTTGCTATGGTCTGGTATATAAGTGCAGCACTCTTGAACCTTCAACATTTTACAGACTCCGCCCTCTTTTGCCAATAAGACATCCAAAGCAAGGCGATTCTGCAAAACCATTGTCCTTATCGATAATATCTCTCCCTCCACAAGTACCAACGACTTTGCTGTATTAATTGATAGTTCATCTATCACAGTCGCCAATCTCCGGATCTTTACATCATTCAAGATCACTCTCAAACTTGGTATCATTGCTCCAAAGATATCTCCCACTACAACCCCTGCACTCGCACCTCTCCTCACTCTTGAATGCTTTCCACCTTCCAAAAGCTCCAAATCCTCTGCATGGTAAATCTTTGGAAATATTATTCCCAAGTAACACGTACCATACCAGTTCGCAGGCTCACATAAGCATTCCTTCCACACACGAAATACACCGTAGGTATCACTTGTACAGGGCCTTGCAGAAAATTCTTTACTGAATCTTCCATGGTGAAAACATGATCACACGTACTCTGTCCCACCGGGACCTTTTCATAATAGGTCTGATAACGTCTCACACACAGCTTTCCCCTCTGCTCCTTGTCCAATGCTATAGGACCATAACTTCCTTTTGTTCGGTGCAATCTTTCCTCCTCGGTCCAATCTACTGGACTATGTCCTGTGTCTCGTGTCTGTGTTAATTTTCTATATCTATCTTCTACCTGATCTACAAACTTCTTCTCTACATCTGATAATGAGCACGTCAAGTTATGTCGGTGAGCATATGCTGTATCTAATTCCAAAGACGGTATGAAGTACTTCCTAAGCCTATCTTCTGACTTATAATAGTCGTATTTATTCAAATGTTTATAAGCTGGAACTTCAGGAAGCACTGCATCGTAATTGGAAAAGAAATACTCAAACTGATCTCTTTCATAAAATATACTAAGCAACAGACTACATGAAATCCCATACGTCAGTGGAAGATGGTGATATCTAATACCCTCATCCACTGAAGCTGGCAACTGCATACACACATAGCAATCTTTCGCATCCATCGCATCTACATACTCATATAGCAGCTTGGCATACGCATTAAGCTTAAAATCACTTCTAGACAAATCTACATGCAATCTACGACTCTCTTCTATTAGCAAAGCTTTGTCAGCTCCTATGTTTCCCTCCTTTTTGCTAGGTGGCACCCCCTCCACTGCTAGCTCGTGTGGAACAGCATATGAAACTACGACTACTATGATTATAGAAACTATCACACCCCCTATCAGTGTGCCTACGATCAATTTGGATCTACGATGTGGATCTCCAGCCTCCATGATCTCGAAAGTTCTCAAAAGTTCTTAGTTTCAGCAATGAACACTCAAAAAGTCTCTGTCTTCTCCGCACGTGACTTGCTTAACCAATTCGAGAAACACTTCGAAACCTCTGGAAATCTCCTTTTCAACAACAGTGCCTTATTTACATAGTCCAGAAAAAGACTTCCCTAAGCTCTTGTTCCTCTTCGGTGGAAAGTCCCTAAGTTTATTCTTCTTCCACTCGGATCTAGGTTATCTTCTTTAGACTTTTTATTTACAACAGGTTATATTTCATCCACGATAAGATCATCTGCAAGCGCTTCTAAAACATGATACAAAAGTTCAAGGCGAAGAATTACCATTTCATGTGAAGACGGCTCAAATCCAAAAGATGGAAATTCGAGTCGATGCAAAACCAATTCTCGGACTTTACTCAGAAGCGGGGGATTCGGAACCGTGAGGGTCAGTATTCCTTCGACTTCGAGCCCTGGTATTAACAGCACCACTTTCAGCACCACGCTCGGGCTCTTGCTGACCACCTGCACAGACCTCAGCCTCCCCGAGCTCACTACCCCCTGCATCAGTCACTGCGTAAGTCCACTCAGGAGTAGAGTATCTCTGGCAAGGTACCCTCGTTCTTTTCGACCTCCTCCGACCCTCTTGAGTCTGCTCTTCGTCACTTGCTTCTGTTTCAGACGTTTCAGACACTGGAGCAAGATCTCTTTCGGGTGCCAACCTCAGATTCAGTCGCCTCTATCTTTCAGGCCAAGCCTCCTCACTTCTGGTCATTTTTCCGCCTTCCCCTTCTATACCCTGTGCACCACTTCCTTCTTCTGCTGAATTTGACTCCACTCCACCCACTGCACCACCTCTGTCATCCGAGTCAGAGTCGAGGGTCTGGTTGTCGGAACCCCCTTCAGCTTGCTCTGGTGCACAACCAGCTGCGTCAGCGGCCCTCACAGCTTGTCTTGTCCTCTCATGTGGCCCTGCCACATCAGCTGGATTTTCATTTACGAGAGGAGCTGTTTCTTCTGAGGGTGCTGAAACTCTGCGGGTATGGGAAGCGTGTACCCAGTTCGGCAATCCTCCACACTTCACTGCTGTGTTCGTTACCAGTATCACCTGGTACGGGCCCCGCCACCGAACATCCAGACAGCTCTTCCTCACGTGCTTTCGAACAAGCACCCAGTCGCCTGGACACAGGTCGTGGCACAGATCACTCGAGGCCGGAACAGCTGCAGCTTGTACCTGCTGGGACACAGAACGGACCACATCAGATAGTCCTTTACAGTAATCGAGAATTAAGTCATCAGTGATGTTTATCAAAGCTGTAGCCGGTACTGCTGGCAACCGCATTGCCCTTCCCATCAAGATTTCATGAGGGGACAACCCAGTTCTTCTGTCTGGGACACTTCGAATACTCATAAGCACAAGAGGCAATGCGTCAGGCCACTTCAGAGACGTTGATGAACACATTTTTGCCATTCTTGCCTTCAAGGTTCCATTAACCTGTTCCACTATCCCAGAAGCCTGTGGTCGATAACTGCAATGCAATCTTTGATCCACATTCAGTGCCGCACAAAGCAGCTTCATGATTTCACTGTGGAAGTGTGTTCCTCTATCTGATTCCAAAGACGTCGGAAAACCAAACCTCGGGATGAGTTCCCTCAACAATAACTTAGCCACTGTGAGGGTGTCACACCTGCGTGTTGGGTAAGCCTCCACCCACCGTGAGAACACACACCACCACCACCAAAATGTACCTCAACCCATTGCACTTAGGCATTTCTACAAAGTCTAGCTGTATCCTATTGAAGGGTCCTCCTGACCTCCCAATGTGACTCAAGGTGACTACAGTTTTCTTTCCAGCATTCATCTGCTGACACGTAACACACCTCTGACAAACTGCTTCAGCAATCGCACAAAATCGTGGGTTATACCACGTTTGTCTAAACACACGCATCATTGCATCTCTACCAAGATGTACCGATCCATGTATTAGTCTCGCCATTGGGCTCAGCAAATCCTCTGGCAATACAGCTCTCCCATCACTGGAAACCCAAACATCCACATCCCCTCTTTCACACCCTGCTTTGACCCATCCATTCCGTTCCTGGTCTGAGACTTCATCCTGCAGTCGCTTGAGTTCCTCCCAAGTGTCTGCCATGGCCAACATCATGTTGAGCTCGGTTCTTTCTTGGCTCTCTCCTGTGTAACCCTCTGTAAATATACATCCTTGTTCTGCACAGAAGCGGGCGACTTCGTCCGCATAATTGTTTCCCAAAGACACAAAATCCTCCCCCTTTCCATGCGCAGTGCACTTGACAACTGCGATTTCCTTCGGATATTGCAATGCATCTAGCAGTTGTCTCACATGTTCTCCATTCCTAATGGGTGAACCAGATGATGTCAAAAATCCCCTCTGGGACCATAACTGTCCGAAGTCATGAACCACACCGAACCCATACTGGCTGTCCGTGTAGATCGTGATTCGAATTTGATCAGCGGCCAAACAGGCACGAGTCAAAGCAATGATCTCAGCTACCTGCGCGGAGTGTACTCCTTCTAGGCAAGCAGCCTCAACCACTCCTGAAATGGTACATTCAGCAAATGCTGCTCTTAGTTGGCCGACACTGTCTCTTAGACATGAACCATCGACAAAGAAAATTTCATCTGGGTCAGTCAGTGGTTCATCGACAATGTCAGGTCTCGGTTTGGTGCATAGTTCCGTCACATCAAGACAATCATGGTCCGCACAATCTTCATCATCTGCATTCGGTATGGGCATTAATGTCGCAGGGTTTAAGACGGAGCACCTTTTCAGAGTCACATTCTCTGCGGCAAGTATGACTTGCTCATACCTCGTTAACCTGTTATTCGTTAGGTGCTGAGTCTTAGTCCTGGTCATCAACAATTCAACCGAGTGTGGCACATAAACAGTCAAAGGATGACCCATTACAATGCTTTCACATCTTTCAATGCTGACACCTGTTGCAGCAACGGATCTTAGACATCCGGGCAACGCAGAAGCTACTGGATCTAGAGTAGCTGAAAAGTAGGCAACTGGTCTACGGACACCTCCATGATTCTGAGCTAAGACTGCTAATGCACAACCCTCCTTCTCGCAACAGAACAGTGAGAAAGCCTTGTTGTAATCAGGCATTCCCAAAGCTGGTGCACTGCACAAATCTTCTCTCAGTCTTAGGAATGACACCAAGCACTCCTCGTCCCATGGTACCGGATCACTCACATCCTTGTGCTTGAGCCTCTGTAAAGGCTTTGCTCTCAAGGAAAAATTGGGAATCCACTGATGACAATAGCCGACCATTCCCAAGAACACCCTGACTTCTCTCTGAGTGGTGGGCACGGCCATGTTCATTATTGCCTCAATTCGATCTGGTGACACCTTCCTCTTGCCTTTTTCTAATCTGTGGCCCAAGTACTGTACCTCGTTTAGACAGTACTGCAGCTTGTTCGGAGACACCTTGTGTCCGTTCTCTGCCAAATGATTCAATAGGGCTATCGTGTCTATCCTGCAAGCGTCTTCCGTTTCTGAAGCGATAAGCAGATCGTCTATGTACTGCACGAGAACTGAGTTCTGTGGCAATACGAGACTCTCAAGATTCTTCTTCAAGATCTGATTAAAGATCGATGGACTTTCTGTATACCCTTGAGGGATACGACACCATGTTAACACACGATTTTCCAGCCGGAAAGCAAAAAGAAATTGGCTTTCCTCATGGAGCGGTATCGAGAAGAATGCTTGACACAAATCAATGACAGTAAACCACTCGGCTTCGCATGGGATCTGAAACCGTATCACTGATGGATTCGGTACCACTGGACAACAGGAGACAACTATCGTGTTGACCTTTCGCAGGTCTTGCACGATCCTGAACTTCCCGCTCGGTTTCTGTAGTCCCATGATGGGTGAATTGCATGGGCTACCTCTTATCTCCTTCAGAATGCCTTGCTTGATCATAGAGTCGATTACAGGTTTAATCCCTGCGATCGTTTCAGGTGACAGATTATACTGGGGCGTTCTAGGGAAGTCAGCATTCTGCTTCACCTGGATCTGTACAGGTTCAACCCCCTTGATTAGTCCGATCTCTTCTCCCGTGAAATCCCACACTTCTTGTGATACAGAATCCCTCAAATCCAGTGGAAGTTCCTCCACTGTCACCACTGGATACATTTCTATACACAAGTGCTGATTGGCAACTTTGAAGGTGGCATCGTCATCCTTCGTCTGAACCTCCACTCCCCTAGGTGTGCAATAGATAGTGCAGTTCAATTTACATAACAGGTCTCTTCCCAAAAGACAAACCGGGCTCGTATCGCACACCACAAACTGGTGTCTAGTTTGGAAGGAGCCTATCCTCACTGGAATCGGTTCAGTCAATGGGCTAGTTATTCTTTTGTTCGCCACTCCAACAACTTGGATCGATTGGGGACCACTGCTGATCTTACAGTGGACCGGGTAGCACCAGTGTCAACCAACAGAGTGGTAGGATGACCATCAATGTCTGCCTCCACAAAAGGTCCTTTCTGGTCTTCCTCCAAGACTGCTCCAAGTGTGCAATCTTCCTCCCCCCTCAGGCACCGTCAGGCCAACGGGTCTGGACTGTACTCGCCATACCCTTCGAAAAGGGGCATCTGCTGGTAGGTCCTCATTCTTTGCGAAATTCTTGGTGGCTGGGGGACCTGCACTTGTGGGTTGTACGTTCCCCTTTCATCGATCTGGGCCTCATCACAGTATTAACTACCTCCGGCACAGGTGCCTGAACCACTTCTACCTCCTGCTGCACCTGGTTGGCTGGGTTCAAGGGGCACTCGCGCTTCCAATGTCCAATCTGATGACAAAGATGACACGCAGTGGTCTTCTTTAGTGTCGCCACATCCACCCCCGTCTTGGGATCTATAGGTTCCCCCTTTCCCTGGCCTTGCCCATTTTGGTTCCCTTGGTAATTTCCCTGTCTCCTTCCCAGCATCCCTCCACTAGGCTGGACCTGAGCTGTCTGCATCTGAACGAGCATCAGTTTGTCCTTTAGCTTCCGGTGCTTCGAGTCCACTTCATCGCTACAGTACCTCGCATACCGCAAGATTTCATCTACCGGCTTGTTCTGCCAACAGATCAAATGGTGCTGTATCATGAGGCTGACCTCTGGTCTCAATCCCAAGACAAACTTTGAGACAAACTGTCCCATATCCTTGGGGTCTAAGGCATCTAATCCGCTATACTGTTTAAAAGCTTGCAAGAGTCTTTCATAATACTCATGCACCGTCTCCTTCAGTTCCTGCACAGTTCGATCTATCTTAACCCAATAGATGTCTTGAGGCGAGATCTTCAACTTCAACCATGTAATCACTTGCTCGAATTTTTTCATGACAATGGGTGATGGACCATTTGTAACAGCATCCCTTTCAGGTTGAAAGGTCGGCCACTCAACTGCAATTTTACAAGCTGTCCACAAATCTCCTGGTACCACTATATCAAACAAGGTGTTCAAATCAGTCCATAGTACCTTCGAAATTTTGACGAAACGCTCAACCTGTTTGTACCACTCTACGGGTTTTTCCCTCAGCCGAGGTAAATCATTTGTAAACGCAGCCAAGTCACCTCTACTCCACGGCACATGCACGTACCCTCCGTTCTGTACTTCCCGTAAAGGATAGTTCCCTACGCCCGTCACCCCTCCCCCAGGAGGTGGCGTCTCTCCTACAGTCTTTTTGGCCATCTTCTTCTTTGACCACCTTTCCTCCCATTTATTCAACATTATCCATATACGCATCCCTACAATCAAGTCTTTAGTATGCGTCCTTACTCCGGTGACCCTTTTCTCCTCTAGTTCTTGATCGCTATATTGCAACCTATTGGATCCTTGCAACGATTTCGTTTTATTCGTATCCACCTCATATTTCTTAGCCAATTTTGTCAATTTCTCATGTGCAGCCCTTGCTTTACGAGTCACGTCCTTTGCTACAAAAAGCAGCTCGTCTGGCTCATAGATCTCTATTCTCTCCAAGGGCAGATTCCCACTAATCATTTCGTCTACCTCTGCCTTTAGTCTCACTACATCCAACAACCTCGCCTTCACTGCACTCCTCAGCATTTCTCGACAAACCGCACCATTCCGCTCGTCATAGTCACTGCTTTGTTCTCGTGACTTGCTCTCTTCTATCGTATTCCTGGAACCTGGTCTATTTCCTAAATTGTCTTGTTCCATATCTCCTGGCATTCTATCGCTCTGATTCCTTACAGGTGGTGTCCACATTCTCAAAGCTGACTTGGACTCGAATAAAGACCCTGGTCTTGCCGGTCTCTCATCCACCTGTCCACTAGAGGAGTCTGCGGTGGCTGGCAGTGGCGTGCTTGCTTCTATGGGCTTCGGAGAACGGACCAATTGTACCTCTACGCCATTCCCTCTAGCGCTGATCCCCTCTCTCCCTGTAGTCTGCATTAGACTTCCTTCACTTACTCGATCTGGGTCATACACCGATACTATAGGACCAATGGTAACGGGTACAGTCAGGGAGTCCGGCAACCGCATATTCCCCATGGGAGACTGGGTTCCCGCTCCCTCCGTTCCTGTGGAGATTTTTCCTACTACTCTCATGTTTGTCTGATTGTATGACTCGTCCATCCCTCCTGCCACAATCGAATTTCCTGCGCTATATTCTGGATTTAATGGAGGTGGTCTCTCTGCCAGCAGCCTGTCTAACAAGCTGTCATCCGTATCACTGTCATCTTCCTCTGTGCTTTTCCCCTGCGTACCTCCCGTTCCCTCTAACAACGGATATAATCTGTCCCCCTCAATTGTCTCCACTCTCCATCTTTTCTCCAGTGCATCCCATCTCGCATCTTGAAATGCCCTGATGACTTCTTCACTCTTGGCTTTTGTCTCTCTTCCTGTCGTACGCTGCTCTAATCCATGCATGTAACGCCTCAAACTGTGTAGGCCTAGGTAATGGTCGCAAGGAAGACATCACAGATTTCAACTGGTTTAACACTTCCAACCTGAAAGTACCATAGCGTGGAAAGGTCAATTCTTCTTCTCCTTCTGTCATTTTATGCCAATTCTCAAGCCAAATTATAGTATGTAATCCTACATTCTTAGCCATGTAATGTGCTGGCGTATCCTCGGGAGGGGCTTCCTCTCCTCCCCGAGTAACCACATGTCTATCCCCTCTACACAGTTCTCGTAAAACTTTAAAACATTTCATGGTAAAGCAGATTTCTGTTCGCACCCAATATTTTGTTTTTACTTCCTGACTTCAATCCACCAATGCCAGCGCGGCTCACACCAACCGGACTATCGCAGCGCGGCACTGACTGACGTCACCCTTCCTCCACTCGCAGCAGTTCCGCTGCTTCCTAATTCTCTCGTTCTCGCTCGCACGTGTCCCAATCACACTCTGACGCAATTGTCCATCCTACCGAACAATTACCTCTCTGACTGTCGGTCCACCGATGACCGACCAGCCTCTCGAAATTGTTGACCTCAATCTGGCAACTGTCTGTCTGCGAACGACCGGACAATCACCTCTGACACAATCGATAGGATCCAAACGCTCAATGTTCTGCACACAACAACCTACGACCAGCGTCGGTTATTCACACACTCACACATATGTTCCCTATCCTCAGTGGTTAATCAACGACGTCTCATGACCCCCACAACCTCTGGTCAACAATCTCAGCTCTGGGTGTCTTCTACACCACAATATCTCTCGGCCCCGCGCGCGCTCACGGTCCGATCCTCAATCACACGACTCTCATTCCAACTCCGCAAGACATCACACAACAATTAAACACCGCAATCTAACAAGCATCACCCTGTTCATACTCACTCTACCACAAACTGCTACTTCCGCCACACCGTCACTCTCCGTCAGTTTTCAGCGACCGCCGACGTCCTCCTCTTACGATCCACTGGATCACCATCACTCGGGCTCTATGGGGCAAATAATCCCTTATCCTAATCTAGATCTCCCCTTACTATCAGAGGAAACCATCCTACTCTGCTACCAACTGATAAAGCTGATCCTTATCTTATCACCTCTAAGAATCTTCAGGTCGCCAGGATCTTTTTACCTGCTGAATAGTGTGAAGGGAAGAAAATCTTTACAGTTATGCAACGGTTTAGAATCCAGTTTACCTTAAAAGACCACTGACTACGAATTCAATTTTGTGGGTTTATTACAGCCAAGAATAACTGCACGTGCAAGCACCTCAACACGAGGTTAAAGAAATAGATGGGCACTAATACAAATAGCATCCTACGCAGGAGTCTCATCCGACTCAGGATAAGAAGAATCGTTAGCTCCAGAATATTAGACAAGCGATAACTGCTCCAATCTCTATATTATTCTTCATTTACCTAGATAAGCATAAAAACCATTAGCTGTCCCTACTCTATCACTCAGGTGACATACCTACTTAACGAACTACCCAGGCAAGAGTAAAGAAAAGGTGTCAGCTGTGAAGACTTCCTAAGAAGTGCACTCATATAGCATTTTGAGCTCATTCTAAGATGCTCCTTCCTAGAATCCCTCTCTGTCTTCCTCTCTGGTCTCCTCTACCTCTTCTCTACCCTCCACCCTCGGGGCACTGTCCCTAATACAAAACACAAATACAATTGAACACCCCCTTGTCACGCCTCTTCGACCAGGTCTTCCTTCTCATACTTTTCCATCGAAACTCTTACTTCATCCAGGACGGTTACGATGACCTTGAGTCCCAGGCACCTTCTCCGCTGAAAGTATCATCCCTGCATTCCAGTGTACTCCCATCCCAATGCCTCCCACCACCCTAACTTGTGAAACAAAGAGCCAGTCTTTCGCTAACGAGGCATATGTCCTTGCACCTGCAACAGAAGATACGTTTCAACAGACTTTTTCCCTCTGCACAAATTTACCAACTGTGCCCAGAGAGCCTTTCCAAGAGAACACCTTCTCTGCCTACAAAATAAGCTAACATAAAAACGAATAGGCCTTTCCTCTTCATACATGCAGTCAGGCCTTTACACAATTTAAACACACAATTCTTACCTACTTCTTTAAGCATAAGCTCATATATTTCATATGCAAATACTATCATACACGTTAATTACTGCATCTCAACTGCACGTAACCTATCCTATCTACGCATTATGCTAAACATATTTCAATACTGTGTTACATTTGCATGATTAGATAACACTACTACTCTCTTTAATCATTCCAATAATGCAATTTGAATTACATTTTACTATCCACTCATTTATATATGTCTGAATATATACGGATGCGAACTAACGGTGATTATGATGCACCCCTACAAATTTTACGAGAGCATGGCGCTCTATCAGCTCCAAAAATCATGAGCAATGCAACGCAGCTCAAAACTGCTGTGTTGCATTACTCTGCCCTGGAAATGCATTGCATGGGTGTTCCCACGAAACTCCCATGGTTTTTTACGCATTCCCAGATTTACAAGGACTTGTAAACCTGGGAATGTGCCAAAATCTTACACCTTCCCCGGTGGAGGCGTAAGGGGGAGAAATATCTCTATTTCTCCTCGTTTCTTCTTCTTTCTATGTGTGCTGCATTGTGCACCACACATAGAAAGAGCAATATGCCTCCCATGATTGTTTTTGTGCAGAAAGGTGCCCCTTCCTGCATATAAACAATCCTGCATGCAACAGAGGCACCCTTGCACCATGGTGCAAGGGTGCCTGCATTGGCGCTATCCAGCGAAAAGGGTGTCAGCACTGGAGAACGGACAGAAATCCCTGTATTGCCTTAAATACGGCACATTACTGCCCTTTCTTTGTTACGCAGTGCAGCGCAGCAAGGTTACTTGCTGCGCTGCACGACTTCTCCATAAATAGGCCCCTCAGTCTTTTGACATGCTGCACCCGAGGGCTTTATTCAGTACATGAGGATATGGGAGGATGTAGCCTCACACAGGGGTACTATGGTGACAAGAAAACAGTCCCTACATGCCATCAGAGGGCACACTATTCTAGACATGCAAAGAGCAAAACAGTCTTCCTTTTGAGCAACACCATCATGAAAGCTTCAGTACATGGAATCATGCCGGATCATATCAGAAAAAGAATAACCACATGTGTAAACACGACAGTACATAATTGGGGCATGCTTCAGAACATTAGTGTTGAACAGTGTACGCAGGCAACAATATAGGTGGGTGAGCATTGATTCTAACTGGGAAATCAACAGCAACTCTCAACATCATTCATAGGGAGTGTTGCGTTTGCGGGAGAGTTCTTATCGAATAGTGACAAGGCGCTAGGGGTGTGAGTAGGGCGAGGAAGGGGCATTGCCGGTGAATTAAGTATATTTTAAGAGGGGAGAAAGGACTAGAAAAACAAAATGGAGGCCCAGGGTACCTGCTGTATCTTAGCAATAATGGGAGCAGGTACAAGCGTGGGCAGGTGTTTAGGTTTGGATGCAGTTATTTGGAAGGAGTAGCTGTCGCTATTCACATGTGGGATTTTTTCAGAAAGTGTAGGTGGTGTCACAAGGTAAGCTGGTGGCCAAAGAAGTAACATTGTCCATGATGTGGAGCGCCACTGGTTGCTGTCGCAATTTCTCTCGGGGTAGGGGTCTACGGAGGAAGGACAGCATTATCACATTGTAGCCACTATCTTCCAAATTGGGGATTCTTGGGGAAACTCAAAGGAGTGCACTGAATGCACACCCGTGGCCCTGCTGAGACTCAAAACCATATTGGCTGTGTTTCCTCAAGCAATCACAACCAAACTTGACACCTTATTTCCACTGTAATAATCCAAAGGGGATTTCATTTTGAGGGGAGTCAACTGACCAATTTATAACGTTTTAACTTTTTAAAAATATATAATTTTTCATACACAATATAAATTTTGTTTGATACACAATTTTAAATAAAAAATATGTGAATTTATACCGTTTAAAAAAAAAAAACTATGACACAAGAAAGCGCTGTTTAATATTATGCTTTCCATTTATGACAGGGTGGCCACATGACAAGATTTTGAACTTTGCAATAAGCGTTTATACAATCAAAGTATGCTGTTTGTAAGAGAACCTAGGTGTTGAGTCACAAGAAAGAAATATTATTAAACAGCACTTTATGAAGAGGAATGTAAAATTTGTTGATCCAAGTCTTATGAGGTATCAAATTTAGCCCTGATGAAGCGGAAGAAATAAATTCAGCGAAACACGTGTTGGCTATTTAGGTAAATCTTTCTTCATTTTTCATGTTTTTTTTTTTAATCTGTATAAATTTACTTCTTCCTGATTTAATATTGTTTATGAAACAGAATCATATTTTGTAATAAAATTGTGCTTTTAATTTTTCTTTACATTTTATGAATTGGTAATTTGACTCCCCTCAAAAAGTAATCCCCCTTTGGGGTGTTACAGTGGAAAGAATAATGCATCGTAGCCACTCTCAGCACACTGGTAGGTGTCCATGCATTTGTATGGTGGGATCAGGGATTTTCCAGTAAGGTCCCTGGATTGCGTTTGCTCAGGCTCCCTTTAGAGAGAAACAGTGTAGATGCAATTGTGCAGTGCCCAGAGTCTGAAGGAGGACAATGGCAGATAGGAGAAAGGTGTGGTAAGGTTCAATATAGGATATGGAATATGCATGCTGAGGATTTGGGAGTGAAAGTCAGGTACATTAAATTGTGGGTGGAGTATCATGGTCAGTTGGGTGATCTCCCTATATGCCAGAAAAAATGTCCAGTTGATCCTAGAGTTTATAAACTTCTTGTTCACAAGCTGCAATGTGTGTCATTTCTGTGTGCCAGTCAGCCATTGTGAAAAGAACAATTGATGGACAGAATGCAGAACAATGTCATACATTCACCCCAGTACAGAGATCTGGGCCTAAAGCCATCGTTTTTTTTGCTCCCCATGACATTCCAGTTTGAACCCTGCCATATGCAAATCTGTCTTGACCCTGTGCCTAATGGGAACAGTCCAGCCCGAACTGCCAGGCCAGTTCCTCCAAGTCAGCCATTGTGGGCATCAGAGTGGGTCTCCGGTGGTGTAGCGCTGTCGCAATTCCCCTACGCACCGGGATTCAATTAAATCGCTCACGTCGTGTAAGAAACCTAGCTATAGTGAGGTGGGGTTGGGGGAGTTGATGGTGTTTGATAATACCCTCCAAATCCCAGTCCTATAATCTGCTAGCAAAGGCCAGTGCAATAGGACATGCAACAGGTAATAGCACCAGCAATTGGAGTGGGGTATCATGTGTGCTCGGTGCAGCTAATATGGGGTCCAGTACCAGGTCTGTAATAATTTAAATTATAGTTTCATTTCATTTTAGCCTTTCTGATGTGTTTATCATGGGTTTCCAGTAACGATGACCAGTCTGCTTCATCGCAGGCTCTATTAAGCTTAGTCTGCCAGAAAGTCTAGTACTCCACAGGGTCTGTTTGGAAAAAACAACGGTCAATAATAACATTGTATGACGCAGGCGCTACACCTCGGAATGACCCCCAGACCCTGGCATACTGTAAAATGTGTGAAACTGTCAGGGTCATTGTTGTATTTGAGGTGTGTCCTAGGCCACCAGTTGTCATGGTATCCTTGACAACTTCATGAAGCATTGGTACTAGTTGTTCCTTGACAGCCTTAAGGAATTCACTGGGAAATCCGTTCTCCCAGGGATTTGCAAGTTGGGAGGGCTGCTGTGGCCTGAGTAATTTCCTCTTTGGTTATTTCACCTTCCAATAGGTTTCACCCTGCCAAGTAGATTGTGTGAGGAGCCGTAGGTAACTGAGGAACTTTTCTTCACCTAGTGTCATGGCATTTTGGTCCGAATGGTATAATGGCTTATAGAAGGTCGTGAAGGCCTCCGAAATCGCCATCGAATGGGTCAACAGGGAGCCCTTATGGCCTCATATAGCAGCAACCACTAACTGCAGTTCCCTTTGATGTATTTGGTGTGCTAAAAATCTCCCCACTTCTCTTGTAGTGGTGCCATATGAGCTTCACCAGTGCCCACTCTATTTCGGAGTAAAGAGGAGGTTCCTTTTTAAGGTGGTAGCATAAATTCAGAGATGGGCTTGCTAGACGTTGTGTGGTGGGGACCCTGATGGATCATCCTAGCCTTTCTTATTCAGGCTAGTTTTGTATTCTAACAAACGCTGAATCTTTCATAATTTGGCCTTAACAGCTTGCTTTCTTGGCTACACACAGTAATTGTGCTGCTCAAACTGAACCTGCATTGTCAGTCCTATGTATAATTATCTGAGACTTTAAGATCTTTTTGTAATTAGGCATTTGAACCAATTAACCAGCAGTGCCATAGTGAGGAGGGGGCCAGATGAAATTCTAGATGCACCAGGGAATGCTCATTTATACCTCCTTTGTGTTACTTCCGGGAGGAGAAAGGTTATATCAGAAAATAGTTGATATGGTAGGACAGATTATGTGCCTATGATGTAATGGTCTAGTCACCAGTTCAGTGGGGTGGAGCAGTTTCCAAATTGTCCAGCAGACCGAGAATCACAATAACATCTTTCGCTATGGCCCTGCCGTTGTTGCTGCACCTGTCAATTGGTCCTGTCTTGCCTAGGAGCAGGTCATGTACTAGATTCCAGTCTCCACATTCTGTGGTTCCTGTGGAGTCACATTTTGTAAAGAGTGTCGACAGTTGGGAGAAAAGGTGTATTGTGCATCGGTGAGGTGCGTGGTTTGAGCCTACAGTCAGTACCGTGTCTAGGGTTTGCAGCTTGTGAAAGACAAATCTACAGTCTGCATCTGTGCAGATGCGGAGGACTCTTTGGGGGAGAAATTTCCTCATCGGCATTGCTACTTCACATTCTCAAGAGTCGGGTTTAGAGGCAATAGTATCTGTCTGTGCTCACTGCGCCTACTTATTCCCTCTTCAACTTAGATGACTCTGCAGCTGACAAATGAGCACATAGATCAGGGCAACATTGGAGTGTTTCATGTTGAGGTAATGTAACACCACTTTAGGTGTTAAGAAACGAGTCATACTGTTGACGTTCAGAGAAGTCAACATGCCCGGCTTAGGAGGACAAATAATGATGGCCATTATTATTTGAGTGGGAACCTCAGTGTCAAGGGAGTTGCAGGTTACAGACTGGCAAAAGCGCTGTATAGGTGGTTTGAGGAGGGGGTATCAGCTAAAGTTCAGGAGAAGAGGCTAATCGCCTAATAAAGTTGTGTGTCTGTGGTTTTAGGTTAGAGGTGGCAGTGAGGGAGAAAGAGAAGAGGCGAGAGGGCCCATTGATGGTGTGAGGTTTTGCCAAATGAGGCTATGATTGTAAAACTAGTAAATAAATTCAAAATAGGGTGTCGACTACGTTTGTCAAAGCCTTGTCACCTTCCCTTCTCTAGGTTGCCATTGTCTTTAAGTGTCTTTTGGTGGTCCTTTGGCGAGTGAGGGGTACTGTCTAATTCGGAGTACATTTATAATGATGATGCTTTCATAGAGGTTGCTTCCATGGCACCTAAGAATTTTTCAAGGACCTCTGGGTCAGTGTATTCTGATGATCACTCACTGACAGTGATGACCATTGTAGCAGGCTCCAGGAGTCCATACCTAATGTCCCATTGTCATAGGCATGGGCGGAATGTGAGGAAACATCTCCTAAAGACATTCATCTGGGAGTAACCTGCAGAAACATGGATGGGGAGGATGTTCAACCTATGGGCATTCTTTTTCTTTGCCATTTGCATCACAAAGTGTGCATGCTGGTGATGCAGGACACGGGCTCTGATTGGGAGGGGTCTGTTAAGGTTAGAACAACGTCTTATGTGGATCTGATGGGCCCTCTAGAATTCCAGCGGATCTACGAATTCAATTTCCAGGAGCTTGGGCATAGTGCTCAGGTATGCCATAAAACAGGGCCGACTCTAGGGCGGTGCGACCGGTGCTACCGCACCGGGCGCTGACTTCGGGTGGGGCGTCTATTTGGAAGTATTGTGTGGTTTTAAAAGCACCTGCTTCTGCATTCCTGTCCTCCAGAAGTTTACAGGGAAAAATATAAATGTCAAGTTAACTCCAGTGATTAATGTGCTTCTTAGAGAGAGATCAGAGGTTTGTCTATTGGAAGTTTTGAATTGTGGTAAGGTAGCGCAGAGGGTTAATATGCCTGCTCCAAAGAAGGTGTACCATTCAGATCACAAAGCGCATATAATACAAATAGGTCAGTGAGTTACTGTTTTTTTCTGGAGAGATCCTTTTGTGACTTACAGTTTATAAATTATAATCCTAACATAAAACAGTGAGCTATTAACTGTCACCAAATAGCTGTATAAAAACTGCGAGGCATAGTTTAGAGCGTTATGATTTTATCCTGCTTTTCATTATCCTAATGTTTAAAAAACGGGTTCATTTGGATAGAAATCAATTCTGATTATTAAAAAGAACCCCCAACCATGGTGTTAAGTTTTAAATTCAGAGTTTGTGCTTCTCCAGACCAAGCACTGTGAAACTATACTGCCTACCAGAACGGATGAAGTGACACCTGCCCCTTGTAGTCCTCTGTTTTATGTAACATTTCCTATACACTAATCTACACACCTATGATTGATTGTCTCTGTGTAGTGTGTGTGATGTAAAGTGCTCTGACACCCTACACTAGTATGAGTGGCAACGGCGCTATAAAATGAATTAAACGCATCTGAGAGAGAGTGGTTATGGAGACTTGAGTGGCACTGTTAAAGGGTGGTAGTGAGGGAATCGTAACGGAGGTGGTTATTAGGGGGCGCCAACAAACATTGTCGCACAGGGCGCCACCAACGCTAAAGCCAGCCCTGCCATAAAATCTGATATTATTTCAACTGAAACAGTCCTCTAAGTACATGATTTTGAACTTCATTTCTCACATCTCGGGTCTTTGGTCTGGGAGTTTATCAACTTTCGCCCTCAAATCTGCAAGTCTCTTATTAGTGTCATTGAGTCAGGCATGGAAGGACGTCCTTTCCATTTGCTTTGCTCAGATGGCACCTCCACTGATACATCAGCTAGTTTTGAGCCCATTTTTCTTACAGCAGAGCCATTGTCGGAGAGTTCCAAAACTAGTGTGTCAAGTATGATCGTGGGAGTGAGAGCTGTTCTCTGGGTCGATGGTTGTTCTTGATAGTGGGAACCTGAAATTTCCTCATAGAAAAGTATTTGAGATGCAGGCTTGTAGGAGGACATGGGTGCAGCTAATGTGGGTGAGAGTTGCCCTCCACTTTTGTGATAGAAGGTAGGCAAGGGTCCAGAGCATCGGTACTGTCATGCTTAGTTAGCATGGTAGAAAGATCGACACTGTCTGCCACCGCACTCTACGCGCACGCCTCCACGACGCAGGGATCCGAGACAAGGCCCTGGAATGGGCCACCTCCTTCCTCGCCGGCAGAACCCAGAGAGTCCGCCTCCCACCATTCCAATCCGAAGCCTCCGAGATCATCTGCGGCGTACCCCAGGGATCGTCCCTCAGCCCAACACTGTTCAACATCTACATGGCCCCGCTCGCACGCATCGCCAGACAGCACGACCTCAACATAATCTCCTACGCCGACGACACTCAACTGATCCTCTCCCTCACCAAGGACCCCCTCGCCGCCAAATCCAACCTCCATGAAGGAATGAAGGCCGTCGCCGATTGGATGAAGATCAGCCGACTAAAACTGAACACGGAGAAGACAGAGGTCCTCATCCTCGGCTCTAACCCCTCAGCCTGGGACGACTCCTGGTGGCCAACGACGCTGGGAGCAGCCCCGACACCCACCGACCACGCACGCAACCTGGGAGTCATCCTCGACTCAACGCTCTCCATGGCCAAGCAAGTCAACGCAGTCTCATCCTCCTGCTTCAACACCCTCCGCATGCTTCGCAAGATCTACAGGTGGATCCCGACAGACACAAGAAGAACAGTCACCCAGGCCCTCGTCAGTAGCAGACTTGACTATGGGAACGCCCTCTACGCAAGAGCCCCGGCCAAGCTCATCAAGCGACTGCAACGCATACAAAACGCCTCCGCATGCCTGATCCTCGATGTACCACGCCACAGCCACATCACCCCCCACCTGAGGAACCTGCACTGGCTCCCCGTCGACAGGAGAATCTCCTTCAAACTCCTCATCCACGCACACAAGGCACTCCACAAGACTGGCCCAGCCTACCTCAACAGACGACTCCTCTTCTACGTCCCCAACCGCCAACTCCGCTCCGCCGACCTCTCCCTCGCCACCGTCCTCGCATTCGAAGAACTACCACCGGCGGCAGATCCTTCTCCCACCTCGCCGCCAAGACCTGGAACACCCTTCCACTAAGCCTACGACAGACCCAAGACCTGCTGACCTTCAGGAGGCTACTCAAGACCTGGTTGTTCGACCAGTAGCTGCACCCCCCCCCTTTTTTTCCCCTAGCGCCTTGAGACCCTCGTGGGTAAGTAGTGCACTTTACAAATTCTGTGATTGATTGATTGATTGATTATGGTAGGATCTATGCGTCAGGTGATATGAAATCCAGCACGTGGGTGGCAATAGGTATGTGCACCCAAGGGCATAGTTAGGGATTAAAATGAGTGGCCACCCACCACATTCGGCAGTCAGTGGCAATGGTTCCTTTTTCTACTGCGGTTCCCAGGACAGCCAGCAATATCTGTGTGGTGTAGAGGTGGCTTTGATATGGGCTAGCTAATCCCAGCCGTGTGAAGTTGATGCAGTAATCTCTTCAACAGGCACAGTTGCAGGTTAGGCGACACCTTCGAAACTGTTTAGAGCGTATGTGGTAGTTTGTCACCTTGAGTTGATTTGGACATCTTAAAGTGGTCCAGAGTGGAGGGGCATTCCATTCATATGTAGCACTCCTCCTGGGGCAGTGGTTGCGGCAGTGCATGTTAAACACATTGAAAGACTCACTGGGCCTATGAGTTTATAGCTCAGCGCAGCACAAATTACCAATGGTGATGTTTTTCACCTGGGCAGATGGACGGGTATTTTGCGCATCCAGGGTCCCCAATTTGGGCGGCAGCATTAGTGCACCTGTAAGCACCGAGCCACGTGTGCTGTCAGCCCATGACCAAGGCTGCGGTTAGTCAGCTGCCCTGATGGGACTCGCTGCTGCAATCGAAGGGAGGTGAGCAGGGGCGTAGCATGGTCAGTACGATTGGGGGGTGGGGGGGAGTGAGCTCAGATTTCCCAACTATATAATACATGCTTGAGAGGGTCTTAATGGGTAGTAAAAGGGAAGAGAAGTGTAAATTTTTAGGGGTGCTAATATTTTGTAAACTAACCAACATTTTTGAGAACTTTAAAAACATAGAGAGGGAGAGAGTGTTTATGCGTTTTTGTCTATGTTTATGTAAAAAGTCCTGGTGAAATCCGACAGACTCCTCGCCAAACCAGACTGAAAGCACCTGTACCCAACTATTTACCAGAAAATATATTTATTAAGGGGTGTCCCCCCAAACACCCCTCCCCCCAGGAACTACGCCCCTGGAGGTGAACTTGGCCCCTTCCACAGGTCTTGATGTCTTTCAGATTGGTCCCACTACCATGTTCCAGGACTGACTGTGTCACTAAATAATTCAACGCTACGCTGCAGTCTATGCCACTGTTACTGCGTCAGTGCGACCCCCCTTCCGGGCCTTCAGGTTGCGCTGACAGGCCAAAGCAGTATGGTGGCCGAGGGGGAGAGGGCAGTAGTTATCACGTGACCATCATTGTCCTGGCCGGCCTGGTCAAACCCCTTCCAGGAGTCGAGTTGTCTCCCCTCCCTTGCTTCAAAACTGCGTCCATAATGACCCTCAAATCAAACCACTGACAACATGCTTTGGTGCCTTAAACGGTCGCAGTTTATTCAACATAACGTTTATACATTTGTAAAATCATGGTTATCCAATTGCTCTCTTAATATTCATGCGAACCTAATTCATTGACTTTGCAATCATTTTTTGTTGCTGTGTGGACCCAGCCTCCTCAATTTCCTGGGAAGGGAGGGGCCACCTGTCTTGGACTCTGATTCACGGGTCTAGGCTTCAACTTGCTACCGACTTGGAGGGTGTCTGTCGGGACCTGGCCGGGCTGCAAGTGCCATGCTGCTTGCCCTGGACCCTTTCGTGGGCCCTCCGTGCTCCCACGGGTCCCTACCATGTGGCATCCCAAGGACTTTGCTTGAGCATCTACTCTATCTATCCTGAGGCTGAGTCCTTCCATTTTGCTCCCTCGGTGCCCCTGTCGTGAGGCATCCCAAGGGTCCTGCGGGAGCATCACATCTACTCTTTCTATGGCGGTAAGCGGCCCGTGGCTCCCTCAGTGCCCCTGCCGTGAGGCATCCCAAGGACACTGTGTGAGCCTTCCATCTACCTTTTAGTAATGCTCTCTTTTTCTACCTTTCTTGTGTTCCTTCCGCCTCACCTATACCCTCGAGGCTGCGACGCCCGTTCCTACTGGTGTGGGTGGGTGGGATTCCTTCTTCTCTACTGCGAGGGGGGGGGGTGGGTTGTGCCTAATCGGGCCTGTTGCCCCCTATTTATCCCCCCCTTGCTTTGTCAGCTTGCCCCCGGATTGGGGGGGTTCGAGCTTGCCCTGGGGTGATCAATCCTGGTCGCCCCCCTCAAGCGGGCTATACATATGGGCGGGGAGGAGCTTCCCGCCTCCGGCCGGCGTTTGCCCCGGGCCCCCACTGGGTCCGGCTTCGCCTTCCCCGGCCCGGGTTACAACCCCTTCCAGCAGGCGAGTTGTCCCCCCTCCCTTGCTTCAAAACTGCGTCCATAATGACCCTCAAATCAAACCACTGACAACGTGCTTTGGTGCCTTAAACGGTTGCAGTTTATTCAACATAACATGTTTATACATTTGTAAAATCATGGTTATCCAATTGCTCTCTTAATATCCATGCGAACCTAATTCATTGTCTTTGCAATCATTTTTTGTTGCTGTGTGGACCCAGCCTCCTCAATTTCCTGGGAAGGGAGGGGCCACCTGTCTGGGCCTCTGATTTACGGGTCTAGGCTTCAACTTGCTACCGATTTGGAGGGTGTCCGTCGGGACCTGCCCGGACTGCAAGTGCCGTCCCGCTTGCCCTGGACCCTTTCGTGGGCCCTCCCTGCTCCCAGGGGTCCCTGCCATGTGGCATCCCAAGGACCTTGCTTGAGCATCTACTCTATCTATCCTGAGGCTTAGTCCTTCTATTTTGCTCCCTCGGTACCCCTGCCTTGAGGCATCCCAAGGGTCCTGCGGGAGCAACACATCTACTCTTTCTATGGCGGTAAGCGGCCCTTGGCTCCCTCAGTGCCCCTGCCGTGAGCATCACAAGGACACAGTGTGAGCCTTCCATCTACTTTTTAGTAATTCTCTCTTTTTTCTACCTATCTTGTGTTCCTTCCGCCACGCTACCTACGGTTTCACGATCGGAGGGAGCTCCCCCTGCCCTGGCCTCCCCCTTTGCTGTTACTTAAAGCCCATCTGTTCCAGCACCCCTACCATGTTCAGCAGGAACATGTCCATCCCTACCCCGGTAAGGTGTACCCCGTCTTCCAAGTGATAGCCCGGGGCCCTCAGGTTTATGAAACTGTGTCTAACGAAGCCCCAACCATTGTCCCTGCAAACCTTCGCCATGGTGATGTTGAGTTTCCGTCTGGATTTTTCCACCGCCCCCAAGTCCATGGCCCCCCGCCATGCTCTCCGCACTATTATTTCTGAAAAAATTACTTTGGCCGGGCGTATCATACGTGCCAAGGCCGTGAGGCTTTTCTGCATATTTTCCAGGAGGACCCTCCTCCCCAAAGCTGCCAAGTCGTTGCCTCCCAGGTGGACTTTCACCTCGTCCGGTCAGCCACCGTGTTCTAGTGTCTAATGCACCGCGGGGAGCAGTTGATCTCATTTCATTCCCGAATGCCCCAAGCAGACCACGTCGGTTTCCCGCAGCCATATCCTGCCGAATTTACGTCTAGCCGCCGCCCATCTCTGGGCCCGCATCACGTATGAGTGCCCCAGGATCCATACCTTCTTCCTTGATTCAGTCAGACCTAGACGGGGGGGGGATGGAAGGCAGAAACCAGACTGAGTACATCGTTGGGCGTATGTAACGCTTAAATGCGCTGGATGCCCAGCGCCCTATCCCCTTGATTTGATCGTTATCCAACCCTAGCCCTGCGGCTGTGGTAGATGCCCCTATTCTGAAAGAGTGGGACCCAAACTCACTGGCAGGGAGCCCCGCTGCCTCTAGGGTCTTCCTCATCACTGCCATGAATTGAAAACGGCTGAGGAACGACCCGTCCCCGTGCCTGAAAAGAGGCCCGCGGCCATAGTCCCCAGGTCCCAAGTATTCCCGCAGTGAGCACACTGGGCAGGAGACTTTGTCTCTGATGCATTTTATCCTAGTTCTCTTCCCTCTGCCTGCCTGGTCTGTTTTGGACCGTCGCAGCAGGACGTCCATGTGCCCCTCGCTTATCACCACATCCCCCTTGTTAATGCATGCTGTCCCTGGGTCACCGACTGATGGGGCTACCAACTCGCTGATCCTGTAAGCCCCAAAAAATGCCAGCGCAAACGCTGTCCTAAAGAACCTGGTTTCCTGTCCTGAGGAGTATACTCCCCCCAGGACCCCCATCATCCTCTGCAGTATGCTAAAGTGGATGGGCCGCCTTGCATCCTTCCGTGCTTGCTGCAGCCTGCCCCAACCTCTCAGGGCCATCCTGCATTGGAAGGCCCTAGTTGGGTCCTCCCCTGTCGCCATTTTTGTGTAATATGCTACTGCGCTCAAGTGTGTCTGGGCCCAAGGTTTGGTCCTGCCTGACACGAAAGCCCACTTGATGAAGTCTAAGACCTCCTCCTGGCTTGGCTGCCGGACCCCTATTAGTCCTGTTCTGTCCACGAACGTTTCCCAGCACTTACGGTAACGGGCTTCCGTTTTCGGGGCCAGTGCATTGTCCAGCAACTTCTTCAACCCAGGTCCACCCATGCCCACGCCTCTTCTGGCACCGGGGTCATCCCTCAATCCGCGTCCGGGGCAAGCTCTCGGAATTTCGCCCACTGAAAACGAGAAATGGCATCGGCAACTGAGGTGTCTACCCCTGGGATGTGTCTCGCCCTAAGCACGATATTCGCTCTCAGCTGACAGTCAACCAGTTTTCGCAGCAGGGAGGCCCCTGCTGGGCATTTTGCCGACCCTATGTTGATTGCTTGTACCACCGCGTGGTTGTCAGACCATAGCGTTATCTGCCTATTAGCTAGCCGCTGGGCCCAAATGTGAAAAGCCACCACAATTGGGAACAGCTCCAACAAGGATATGTTGCCGGTGAGCCCTGCGCTCTGCCAGGATTTTGGCCAGGCCCCAGCTGTCCATGCGGTCCCTAGGATGGCCCCGAATCCGAACCCCCGTCCGAGTCCGTTTAGAGCTCAAGTTGGTGTGCCTGCACCCAAGGCTCCCTCCACATGAGGGTACCGTTGAAATCTGTCAGGAAGTTCTCCCACTGCCCTAAGTCCTCTTTCACCCCCTGCGTGATGCGGACCCTGTGGTGCTTTTGTGTCATGCCCCTGGTCATCCACCCAAGCGTCTTGCAAAGGCGCGCCCTGCGGGGATCACCCTTGTAGCAAAATTCAACTTCCCCAGTAGCTGCTGCACTCCCCCCAGCGTCGCCTTTTTCTGTTGCCTCAGTCTACCAATGATTCCCTTTAGCTCCGTCACCTTATCGGGCGGCAATCTGCACGTCCCTGCTACCGAGTCCAGCTCTATCCCGAGGAAGGACAGTTTCGTGGTTGGGCCCTCTGTCTTGTCCTGGGCTAAGGAGATACCTAACTCCCGGGCCAAAGCCATGTAGCTAAGCAATAGGTTAGCGCAATCCCCCGTGCCGGCCCTGCCGATAAACAGGAAGACGTCTAAGTAGTGGACCCGTCCAGCTCCCACTCCAGGAACCTACTGAACGCTTCAAAGTATGCGCATGATATGGAGCAACCCATTGGAAGGCATTTGTCATAGTAGTAATGGCAGTCCAATTTGAAACCTAGCAGGTGGTGGCTGTCTGGGTGTACCGGCAATAACCGGAAGACTGATTCTATGTCTGTTTTTGCCAACAGGGCGCCCCTCCCCTCCTGCCTTATCAGGTCCACTGCATCGTCTACGGACGCGTAGGCCACTGTGCATTCCCCCTGTTCCAACCAGTCGTTTATGGACTCCCCTTCCGGGTGGGATAGATGATGTATCAGCCTGAATTTGCCTGCCTCCTTTTTGGGCACCACGCCAAGTGGTGATACCACCAGGTCTTTTAGTGGGGGGGGAAGTGAAAGGGCCGGCCACCCGCCCCATCAGGACTTCTTTCTCTACCTTCTGCTTTGCCACCCCAGGGTTGTCTCTCACTGATTTCAGGTTAAGGCTCTACCGGGCGTCCCTGGGTCCTTTGTAAGGGATTATAAAACCTTGCGTGAAGCCCTCTGCCAGTAGCTGTCAGTCGGTCGCTTTCCGATATTGTTTCAACAAATGCAACAGCCTGCTTGCCTTTATGGGGGTCAGAAGCGGCTGTCCCCCGCCCCTGCCCCCGGTGCCCCGTCTGGGGGGCCTGTACCTCACTTCTTTGTGCCTCTTTTCTCTTTGAGGGCCCCTGCCCCTGGGCCCGCTTACATCGTATGGCGGGGTGATTTCCCCTGCATGACCCGCAAGCGTGTCGAAACCTGCATGACGCCCCATTTACACTTGTCTTTATCGAACTTCCAGCATATTTTGCCTGATTTGTCATTGCCCTGGTTTATCCCTTTGAACACTTGTCCTTGCCCATCACATTTGCCCTTACTCCCGTAGGGACAAAAATTGCTCTCTTTTGTGCTGACACCTTTCCTGGCTGCCACCATGTGCGTCGTGAACCCTTCCATGTCCTGACAATCCCATCCCATTATCGGCCACTCCTGCATCTTCTCTCTGAAACCCTCATCGTATTTCAGCCATGCATCGCCCTGATATTGCTGCTGCGCCTCGTGCACCTTTTGCTCGTATAAAATCAGTGCTGCTGCGCTCTGGGGAAATTTCTCAATGAAAATGCACGCCAATGTTCTGAAAGCTTTCAGCCAATTTTCTATTGATCTTTCTACTCTGGGCTTACGGCGGTCCCTCCTGTCATCGTCTTTTTTGTCTTGCGCCGCTAAGTCTAAACCTGCCTGCCGCACTTCCAGCAGTGAGAAAATGTCTATGAACTCCTTTCTCCATATTCTCTCCTCCACTGTCATTGGGATGAGATTGGCCAGCCCTAAGAGTTTCGTGGTTGTGGGAGGGTCACTCGGGGAGGGGCGCAGATACTCACTGGCCGGCTTCCCACTATGGTCCTGGGCCTCCCCAGCCGCGCTCGTGTTACTAACCCCGGGGGCCGCTGTACCCTCCTGAGTGGTCACCCCGGGTCCCGCCTCCTCGTTTTGTGGAGCCTGGCTGGCGTCCCCCTTTCCCTTGCTTGTGGCCCCTTTCCTGCTGCCCCCTCGGTCGGCCCTCTGGTCTGGCTTCTGGCTACCCCTCTGCCCCTCCGTGCCCCACTGGAGGCCTCCTTGGAAGAGGGCTCCTGCCCCTGGACATTGCCACCAGGGCATTCACGCTGCCGGGTGAGCAGCCCCTGGACCCCATGATTCCCCTTGGAAATCCTGTCGCCCCTGGCCTAACCCTGTCTGCCACGGGGGTTGCATGGACCATGGCCCCTGAATTGCTACATTGCTCACTCCCATCTGCGTGCCCACGTTTACGTTTTGCCCTGGTCTCCCTTCTGTTGGACCATCCTGCCGCACCCTCTCGCGTCCGGCTTTGCCGCTCTGTGTGCAATGCTTACCCCTCTCCTTGTCGATCGCGTCGGATCGTCTTCCGCGTGTCTCCTGAGGGGTCGCCGTGCTGGCTACAGACCCCTCGTCATCGCTGCTCCCGTCAGTCTCCGAGCTGGACACCAGCTCTGGAGTTGCAGCCCTCCTGCTCCTGGCCTGTGGGGGCTTCCTCCCCCTTCGCTCCACACCCTTGGCACAGGTGTTTCTTGCGCCCATCTTGGTGGCTGCAGGGGCCGCTGTTTTGGCTGCATGCCCCCCACCCCGGGTTTCCTGGGGGGGCGGCCCAACCGGTGACGCCTGTCGCGGCTTCTTCCCTTTCCCGTGAGCCCCGTCCTTGATCTGCTGGTCCATCCAAGCCGTTCCTTTCAGGGCCACCAGTGCCCTGGCTTTCTCCAACATTGCCTGCAAGTCATCGTCCAGATCGGGCCCTGCGTCTCCTCTGTGCCTCTTTTGACTTTTCTCGGTGGCTTCTGGCTGCTCCTGGTCCTCCCTAAAGCGCGTAGTGAGCCGTGTTTTCCTCCCGGCTTGCCCACGCTTGCTTGCCATCGCCCACAGGATCTTGTGCTGCTCCTAACCCTCTGGAATGGTGAGTTGGACAGAAAAAAGGGGGTGGGGGTCCAAAATCCTTGTACACTGGTGACTTTCAGCACCCCAAATACCGTCCCCTGTTGCAGCTCGTGCCCAATTATCCCCACAGCCGCAGATGGTGCCCAAATGCCCTTTCCTGCTGCCGATTGTGCTCAGATTAGTTCGCACTTGACCCTTCCTGGGTCGCTGTGGCCTCCGGGGGCTTGCCTGCTCCTGATGCAGGCTGTGTCCGGCAAGGGACCCATCACCGGTCTCCTTTCACGGCTCTGGCCCTCGTTGTTCAGCCCCGGTAAACAAAACTAAAGCAAAAATGTTCCAAGCGCTGTTTGCGCCTTTTCTGTCCCCACGCGGCAACCAGAGACCTCCCGCTGGCCTCAGGCCTCGTCTCTGCCTCTGCCGCCGGGGAGATTGCTCCGATGCAGGCTCGGAGTCCGATGACCCCGCTCTGCCCTCAGGGACCGGATCGAGCCACAAAAAGGCCGTGTGCCTTTAAGAGGGAGGCTCGCCTTGCAGCTGGGCGTGCCCGACCTCCGCCACGTGTCCTTCCTCGCTCCTGGCGCCGGTGGTTATGGAGCCGCCACACCGAGAAACAGCTGAACGGATGTGTGCCCTGAAAGGAGTAGAAGGGGAAAGCCGACGAGTATCCGCTGCTGCTCGCTCCGACCCGCTCTGGCTGGACGCTGTGGTCTGGGTCGATCCAGGAGGCAGCCTTCTCTCGCTCCGGCTTCAGGTAGGTCCCGTAGTCCTGCTGCCTCCGACCGCGATCGTCCGTCCTCGTTGGCGAGTCTTCCTTCTTCCTTCTTCTCTACTGCGAGGGGGGGGTTTGTGCCTAATCGGGCCTGTTGCCCCCTCTTTATCCCCCCCCTCGCTTTGTCAGCTCGCCCCCGGATTGGGGGGGTTCGAGCTTGCCCTGGGGCGACCATTCCTGGTCGCCCCCCTTCAAGTGGGCTATGCATATGGGCGGGGAGGAGCTTCCCGCCTCCGGCCGGCGTTTGCCCCGGGCCCCCACTGGGTCCGGCTTCGCCTTCCCCGGACCGGGTTACTGCTCTTCCCAGAGCAACATTAAGAGCACTGTACAGTGTATCACAAAGAAAGGAAAAGTAGCAGGAAAGCTGAAGGCAGGATTTTGGCCGTAATGCTAGTCAGTCCCTAAAACTTATGCAAGGAGCGGCAGGCTTTCCGCAGCCGGCTCCATTTTAGGCAGTAAAAAAGGCACAATTCATGCAACTGTCTTTCGGACATGCATTTACCATACAATGTGAACAGATTAAAATAACAAAGTCTACACTTTTGAGATGCAAGGACAAACTGGACATGATGTAAGTGAAGATTCTGGTAGGGGACGACGTAAATATTCTCTTTACAAAGAGGATGATTTATGATCAATTCTTCTGATGAAGGAACAATATTTTCTGGAGTGCGTTCAGACTAGATGAGCCCTTTATAAGAATACTATTGTCTTTTAAGGCTCAGAACATAGCAGAGAAAAAGAAGATGAAAGTTAAACATTTAATTTTCTTGATAGCATTTAAAACATTTTTTTGCTACTTGGTGGCATATGTTTACATTTACAGTGTGTTTGAAAGCTTGATGCTGTGTACCATCTTCGCACTTATGCTAAAAAGTATTCGAGGAAAAGTCTATCAATCCATTTTTTAATAGAATGATAGTCTTATGCTTAAGGCACTGGTTTGCATCTGAGAGCTGCAAATGCACTGGTCTTTTGTATGTTTACTGGAATTATCCCTGCGGCTCCCTTCTGCTCTGTTTCTACACTATAAATTGAATAGCCTCCTTATGGCTGCGTACAGCATTTCTATAGGTACATTTCTGTTGCCCAACACATCTGCATTGATATTGTATGGTAGGTTTTAGATGGTATATTTTCTCTAGGCCTGCTCAACATACTATTTGTATGCCCGTCTTCTTTTGTCAGTAGTAGTTATTTAAAAAAAAAAAAAAAAAAAGTGCAGTGACCCAAAGTTTTCCTTATGAGACCATAGCAGCCGCTGCCAAGTTCGAAGACTGCTGGATACCAAGGTTGCCAAGCCTTGCCTCCACCTCATGTCTTTTTCTTCCACCACCCTGCACTTTCTGTCTCTTTGTCTCATTCCTAGGTACTTTTTTTAAACCAGCTTTCACCTTTAGTCACTATTTTCCTGCTCCTTCTTTGTTCTCCATTTCTGTTTTTCTCTCTCGTGCTCTGGGTGGAAGTCTCTGGGTGAAAAATGTGTCCTAGTAACGAAAAAGTATTAGCTAAGCCATTAGGTCTGGTGTTGGTCGCCAGCCTTTTGTCTTTGCCAATGCTTGTTTTGTTTCATCATGGTTCTCGCAAAGTTTATTGCTGGAGAAGTTGTCAGGCTGTCAGCAATCTAAAAAAAAACTCTGGCTAAATACAAAAATATATCTTTTTGGTCCTAAAAAGTACAAATTGCCATAATAGCCCATGGCACTTAAGGGAACTAATTTGTGTGTGTACGTGCTCATTATCAAAGGGCAGAAAACCATCACTCACAGTGACGAGAGTTAATGTCTAAAGGTTGGCCAAGTGCCACATAATGTGGCTCTACTGGGTGGAAGAAATATGTGACACAATAACTGGGTAGTGGATGAAGAGGGCTGGCTGAAAGCTCTTAAAAGTAAGTATATTGTACATATAATTGTAGTAAAATCAAAAGGTCTTGGCTAATGTCAGGCTGAACAAGCATTGGCAAAGCTGATAAATCTCGTCTATGCAAAATCTATTGCCTTTGCCAATGTGTTTTAGCCATGTTGTACACTGGCGTGGCTGATGTTCACCATGGCTACAAGTTAGTGGCATAGAGGAGAGTGAAGTGGAGTGTCGTAGAGAGTCATAGAGTGTTGCAGAGTCTCTAAGAGTGTTGTGGAGTGGAGTGTCATAGAGTGTCTTGGAGTGGAATAGAGGAGCGGGGCATAGAGTGGAATAAAGTGTCGTAGAGCGGACTAGCATCGTAAAGTGGAATACAGTCATAGAGTGGAGTGGTGTATAGTGGCATAGAGTAGAGTGGAGTAGAGTGTCGCAGAGTGGAGGGGCGTAGAGTGGAATAAAGTGTTGTAGAGTGGAATGTCATAGAGCTGTGTAGAGTCATAAAGTGGAGTGACATGGAGTGGAGTGGCATATAGGGGCACAGAGTGGAGTAGAGTGTCGTAGATTGGAGTGGCATAGAGTGTCAGAGTGGAGTAGCATAAAGTGGAGTAAAGTAGAGTGTTGTACAGTGGAGTAAAGTAGAATGTCGTAGACTGGAGTAAAGTAGTGTGTCATACAGTGGAGTAAAGTAGTGTTATAGAATGGAGGGGTGTAGAGTTGAGGAGCGTAGAGTGGAGTATAGTGTTGTAGAATGGAGTGCCGTCGAGTGGAGTGCCATAGCATAGAGTGAGTAAAGTGCCATACAGGGGAGTAGCATAGCGTGGAGTGGCGTAAAGTGGAGTAAAGAGGTATGGAGTGTCATAGAAAGGCGTAAAGTGGCAAAGAGTGTCGTAGAGTGGAGTAAAGTAGAGTGGAGTAAAGTAGAGTTAAGTAGAGTGTCATTTAGTGGAGGGGCGTAAAGTGGAGTAAATTGGCATGGAGTGGCATGGTGTGTCGTGGAGTGGACTGTTGTAGAGTGGAGTGGCGTAGTGTGGTGTATGCATGGTGTGGTAGCACACTGCTTTTACAGACAACACATTTTGAATTGAAATGAACATTACATATGCACAATTTTTTGTTAATAAAATTAATAAAACTAATAAAACTACACAACACACAAACAATAATGTGTGGAAATGGCATTATCTGGTGTACTCATTTGTTTCGATTTAATTAAATATTTGTTTCCACCACATATCCGAATGCCAAAAAAATGTTCTTCACTTGTGCTTTCCAAATTCTGATATATTCTAAAATATGTGCACAGTTCATTTACAGACATTTACATTTTGTTGTGTCCTAGAAAAAAAGATTTTCGTTCCCAGTACCTAGCAAGATTGTGACATAAATCATCTCACTTTGAAGTCAGAGAAAAAAAGTGAACACTGAGCTCCCTCCAAAGACAGAGGCTGACATTTGACCTCGGTCTTTGAACACACAGCAAATGTGAGAAGATAAGAATAAAATGTAAAGGCCTGTTTACAGAAAGTGAGGACTTGTGGAAGAATATAAAGAGTGATGGTGAACAACCTTTGCTCCATGGGAGGGACAAAGACATGCTAGACAGCCTGAAAAAAATAAAGCCAGCAAACAGAAAGCCAGAAAATGTGAGTTACAAACCACAAAGACAATGGTAAGCAATGGGCGAAATACAATCCCAGGGCCGCTTTCGGAATGCCCTTAAGGAGTCTTTTCGCAACCAGACAGCTGTGCCGTCTGGTAGGCTTCGAAGACCTAAGTATGAGTACCGGTGCTGACCACCTTCAACCACCACTGGAAATTATGCACTAGTTTTCACTTGAGTACAGCAGAAATACACAACAATGCTGATTACACAAGTAAAATCATTGCACTCCCGGGCATAATCCTTGGTGTCTTTACATCTTCCTCACTAGTACCAGCATAATAAGATTCACAACACTTGCATGTTATGACACTTTCTAGTTTTCTCTTTACATCGTGTCGGCGAAATGAAAGCACGGCAGGTAAAATGCACATTCCTCTCGTTTGTGGGGAGTGAAAAGGTTGCAGAAGAGCATGTTTTTCTAGTTGCAAAGAATGTTGACTGGCATCCTGGCGTGCGTGCCCCATACACATAAGTGCTGGGCCCCTCGAGGGCATGACAGCATTTCAAGAATAACTGGAAGGCTGATTCATGTTCCTACTGATGTCTTCGGCGCTGTGGTTGAAGTCATTTCCCAGAATGTGGCTTCCGGGGTGCATGGCATCATTCTTACCATAATGTGTAGGACATCAGCTTGGAGTATCACTGGCTTTCTACCAAGATCTTCACTGCTTCATAATGTGTGGTTCTGAGACAGGGAAGCAATGCTAGGCGCCATCCTGGGGCGTCACCAGCGAGGGGCTAGGGGGCATATTGTCCTCAGAAGCATCAAATAAGGCTCTCCAGGGCCAGGGAAAAGGTGAGTCAAAATACAATTTTGTTTTTGGGTGCCAAAAATCTATACACGGGCCCTGCAGAGATGTATCCACACCTCTATGGCTGCCTTTTTAATAAATGCAATGTGTATATGTTTAAAACATATTTAATACACACAAGACGTTATTTGGGCATTATTACATGAACGCTGTGATAAAGAAACAGTCGTAAAATATAATCAACGTATATTTATTTTCAGCATTTATTTAATTTGCATACTGTCATGAGCATATCCGCACTTTAGAAAACAATCACAGCTGTGAATATGAACACGTATATTACGTGCTTTTAAGTAACACATAACAATATTCAAGACAACTGAGCATCCAAATGCAGTTGCTGTTCTTAATCCCTGGTTACTAAAGCTCATTTCTACAGTGTCATAGCATGTACCCCATAGCTCTTCAATTACATACCTAGTTCGGCCCTGGTGCTCAAGCTGCACTTTGTAATACGTTCTGTAGTACTACAAATCATGCTACGAAATGCAATTCACAATCTATGTGCACAGTTTTACAACTCTGCACTCACTGCCATCAAGATATTGTTAATAGGTGGATTGGATGGGAGTACATTCTCCATGGATGACACATTTATATGGAAACTTACCAAAGCATGAGGCCAGTTATTGATATCAAAGATACTGATGAGCCCTGAGGAAGTTCGGAAAAATTATTTTTCCTGAACGAAACGTGTTGGCTGGACGTTTTTCATTTTTATATGTTGGTATCAGAGGAGAAAATAAAGGATTGAATTTGTTTCTGTAAAGATACATCGTCTTGAATCTCATTGGAAAGTGATAAACCCTTCTGGTGCACCATTCCATTCAAAAAATACACATTAAACAGGTCACTGCATTAGCAGAGATTACCTGTCATATTTGACATGATTTTACCTTGCAATGCGTTGTACTTTATTGTAGCATTTATGTAACGCATTAAACCTCAGACAAGGCCACAAAGTGCTCCAGTTTACTGCAGGTTAATGGTGTCCTTTTGGAGTGCATGGTTAGTGGGATGTTGTACATAGTTTGGCCTACGAGAGGTGTTGGGTGAGTTGCATGAGGTTTAAAGATGTGCGTCAAACAGGGAGGCACTGTTAAGCAGCCAGGTTATGTAATATTACAGTAAATAGTCTGTGAATAC
Source organism: Calotriton arnoldi (assembly GCA_963921515.1). NCBI lineage: Eukaryota > Metazoa > Chordata > Amphibia > Caudata > Salamandridae > Calotriton > Calotriton arnoldi. Next base: position 222,874 of record CAWUFW010005148.1, read on the forward strand.
ATCTTGGAATTCCTTTCATCCAAAGCCTTGTCTACGGGGACGTTTTGAGAAAAATCAAACTACCTCTTTTGCTACAAAGTTGTTCATGTTGCCTAAGGCTAGTCTCCTTGATTCTGAGAGACACGGTACACCTGTGCTCATCCTTACCATTGTAAAGATATCACTCGCAATGGGTTTTATATCGAAATTGTACCATTAAAGGACATGCCATACAGTGCCAACTTTAGGGTGATGTGACAAGTGCTGCTGCACAGGGCACCAAGCTCGCGGAAGCGCTATTTGCTTGACAGGCTGATACAAGATGAGAACAACCTACAGTGCCTAGCAATTTTCAGGAGATAATAGCAACAGCATGGTAACTCTTTTGGTTAATGCACTTGATAGAGAGATCTCTGATTTTTCTAGTCATAGTTTTGACTCATGATAAAGTACCATAGATGGTTAATGCTCTCCGCAGAATCATCTACATTTGCAGGTTACGCTGCCTTGGTAGGTTTCGAAGCAGGAAGCGACTTAGACTCTATAGCCCTGGAAACCACAGTCTTGATCATGGCTTGAATCTCCTTTTTTGACATCAGGGGCGGCATATTCTCTGCATCACTACCCCCTCTATGTCACTTGGCCGGAATAGCACCCTCCTCAGAAGAAGAAGACAACACATGCCTCCTCTTTGCTGTTATCTTGCCTTCCATTTTGACCAACAGCACCAAGATCTAGTGTGGGCTACCCTTAAAAGCATACAAACCAGCTAAGCAGGGTACAAATTAGAAAAGGACACAATTTCAAGCATCCACTCACTGATGATCCACTGGCAGTAGCCAATGGCTAATAAAGCGCAAAAATGCCCTCAAAATCAACATAAACACTACATTTCCGAGCCAGTTACTTCTATAGATCCATCGAACAAGCTCCACTACTCCTCTGAGCAGGCCACTTTACAATGTGACTTCTTACAGGGCCACGCAGCCCCAGCCACTCAGGACCACCTGAAGTCCATCCAATCGTCCCCGCTCCCATTTGCGTCCATGGCTCCGCCTAGAAACATGCAGAAGGCCGCTTGGCTGTTAGTGCAGTAAAGGAGTTCCGCACCTCCCGCACTGGAAACTGCTCCTACTCAGCAGCCGCTTAAGATCTCCCTGGCCCTGCCGAGAAGACAGGGAGGTCCGCAGACAGAAAAGAAAAGGAGGTGTGGTGGGGAGGAGGTGCCTTTTAAGGTTGAAGATGTCTGAGGATTTGGTCTGTGGAGGCAGGAAAGCCTCATTAGTGCTGTATTCAAGCAAGGGAGGGACGTGTAGGTAAGGTTCATGATCACCACCTAAGCAGAAATGCTGTGTTCGTAAACAAAGAGAACAGGAAAGATTGAATCTTCCCGTCAAAGTCTTGATAACACTTTCAACACCTCTTGCCCTCAGTAACCCATTGTAAACATCAGAAGACTCTCTGAAACACTCAACACAAATGGTGCAACCTGTAGGGGAGGAGAAGATTACAACACAGTAGAATCAAGTGTCTTAATAATCACAGTCATGAGTTGTGGACTGGGAACATATACGCATCTCCTGGTTTAAGGTTAGGGTCTCCTTCTACCTTGGAAAGTCGATATTTTATGACCTGGGGATCCTAGGACCAACAGGTTCACAATCAGGAGGGGCGGATCAAGGTACAGATGTTGGCAGACATCTGTCTAAATTAGAGGGTCACTTGGTTGGGGAAAGGCACACACAGACTACCCTGGCCCCAACTGAGATATCGTCATTGGGCCAATGTTCAAACCATGTTGGTGTTGGAATTTTGCAATGCTAGACATGGATATGGTCCACAAGTGTGGCTTGAGTATAGTTTTTCTGGCACCCCTTCCCTTTTAGGCTGCTGCTCCGCCCATGCTCACATCGCTCCTCTGGAAGGAGTGGTTTTCTGTAAATGGAGCATGATGTTTGCATTTAGAGAGAAGTAATATTGCTGAATCAAAAATTAAAACTCTGTATTACAACCTCTCTGGACGAAATGCCTACCACACTAGCACTAACAAAGAGGTGTTGCTAATTTCACACCAATAAATGCAGAAAAACAGGTGGAAACACGGTTCAAGGGTGTTAGTCCCCATTTCTTTACAAGTTTACTCTGATATTGTGATTACAAGTTGTGGTAATGTAATTAATGAAGTCATGGGATTACTGCAAATTGGACGGGATAAGCGAAATGAGGGCCTTCGAACGTTTACCTGATGGCTCTTGTCTTACTTTGCCTGAAACAATCATGGTCAGCCCTCAATGGTGCAAATGAGAAGGTGCAGACAAATAACTTAAATTGTAATTGCATTTATATAGCGCTTACTGCCCCTGACGAGGCGTCGAAACACTTTTTCAGCGAGTAGCATGCTACTCCGGAACCCAAAAAGGATTAGTGGTGAATTAGTATAGGGAGATATGAAATTATTTGAGTGGTGGACATGTGAGTTTGTTATTTGGATTGAAAAAGGATAGTGGAGGGATAGAAGAGGGGAGGGGTTGCATGTATATAGCACTTGCTACCCCTGATGAGATGTTGAAGGGCTTTTCGGCGGGTATCGCCCTACTCCGGAACCCAAACTGGATTAGTGGGAAACTAGTATAGGGAAATTTGAAATTAATTTGAGCGGCGGACATGTTAGTGTGTTAGTTGTATTGAAAAGGATAGTGGCAGGATAGAAGAGGGAAGGGTTTTTGTTTGGAGCTCACAGCACTAGGAGGAGGTTTGGGATGAGTAAAGGGGAGGTGGAGGGGGGAAGGGACAGAGGGAAGGGTTTAGAAAGGCTTGTTTGGGAGATCTGAATAGTAAAAGAGGTATGAGATCATACAAGGAGGGGTAGAGGAGGGAAGAGTCTAGAAAGGGTTATTTTGGGGATCATAATAGTAGAATGTGGTTTGGGATGAGTCAGAGAGTGGAGGTAGAGGTAGAGGTTATATTGAGAGATGTATAGGGTGAGAAATAGGGTGGTGCATTGGAGAGAGTAGTAGAATGAGTTTTGAGATGAGTCAGAGTGGAGGTAGAGGATATATTGAGGGAGGAATAGGGTAAGATATAGGGTAGTGCATATGAGATGCTGAATTAGAAGTAAAGTAATAAATATAAAGATACATAAGTACATGGAAGATATATATGTATTAGGAAGGGAAAATATGTAGATTTAAGTTGTATTTAATAAACTCAGACTTTCAAGTGTTGCTGTATTTTAAGTATTTTTTATGTTTTTTGTAATTCAATAGTGAAGCAATTGTAGATAAATAGTCGTGATAAAAGATTGACTTATTTATGCAGTCACCTACATACATGTTAAACATAGAACAATATAACCATAAGTAATATATACATTTGTTAAGCAGAACTAACGAATATATATTTATAAACATAATTATTATATACGTTTATACAATGCAATACACATAAGTAGGTTCCCATTTATAGTCCAAATAAATGCTTTTATACAGAGGGATATGCTGTATATTTATGTTTGAGTGTGGTGATTATGTGGGGAAGAGCCAACTCTTGAGTAGTCTTCTGAAGATATAGTAGTTATCCGTGGATCTTATGTGTGGGGGTAAAGAGTTCCATAGTTTGGCTGCTTGAACAGAGAAGGATGTGCAACCTATGTTTTTTTCTTGTATGGTGGGATTTTGAGGAGAGGTGCCAATCTGTGGAGGTTCATTTGTTGAATGTATTTGGTGATTTTATTCTTGATGAAGAGCGGTCCTGTTCCATGTATCGCTTTGTGGGTGATACAAAGCAGCTTGAATGTGGATCTTCTGGCAACCGGTAACCAATGTAGGGCCTTCAAGGCAGGGGAAATGTGGGCTTGTGGCTTTACAAGTAAGAGTAGTCTGGCAGCAGAGTTCTGAAACTGTTGTAATCTTTTCATAGTTGTTAAAGATGACCTGTGGTAGAGGCTATTGGCGTAATCGAGTTTTGACAGAACAAGAGAGATAGTAGCCTGGACCTTGTGTGGAAATCCCAGGTGAGGGAAGATGCGTCACAGAGTTTTTATAGTAACAAAGCTTGATTTTGCTAGTTTGTCCACTTGGACATTTATTGTAGCTTGGAGTCCATGGTAATTCTGAGGTATCTTACTTTCTTTGATACTTTAGACGGTGTTCCCAGATCGTCAGGCCAGGTGGCGAGTGGTTATAATTTTTCCAATTGCCACATGTGAGTATTTCTGTTATGGAAGCATTCAATTTGAGATGACTCCATGTCATCCACTGATCCACGGCTCTGAGGCAACTGAAAATTTGTGAGTCTTTGGGGCTTTCCAGTTTAAGGAGTATTTGTGTGTCATCTGCATAGCTATAGCATGTGAAGTGAAATTGATTGATCAGACCCCTGCTTTTGTGAAGTACGGTTTGCATGAGAAAGGAGGGGTATGGATGACATTAGTTCTGTTTTGAATGTAGGATGTGATCCAGTCGAGAGCAGTCCCCTCTATGTTAGCTTTGTAGAGTCTTTGTATTAGAGTGTTATGGTCAACCGTGTCATAGGCAGCTGAGAGATCCAAGGGAAATAGTGCAGCAACCCCGTTCCGGTCAACTGTGTTCTTCAGGTCATCCCAGATGGCAATGAGTGCAGATTCTGTGCCTCTTCCTGGATGGAATCCTGTTTGGGAGTCTGAAAGTATGGAACTATCTTCAATGAATTGTGACATCTGGGTGAATTCTGCTCTTTCTATCAGTTTGGCAAGGAAAGGTCCATTTGTAATTGGTCTGTAGATGTCGGGGTTAAACGGGTCCAGGTTTGTCTTCTTTAGTAATGGGTGTATGTATGACTTTTTAAGATCTTCTGGAAATATTCCTGTAGTTAAGGAATTGTTGATGATTCTTCTTACTGGTGTGGCAGCAGAGGTAGTTAGAAGAATTTTCTTGAAGGTTTGTGGTGGATACGGGTCAGAAGGGCTGCCGGCAGGCCTACTTGCTTTGACCAGGTCCATAAATTCATTGTGTGATATGTGTTGGAAGGAATGGAGAGGCTTGGTTAGAGTACTCTTGGAGTATGTATTTTGGAAAAGGGTCTGTGCTGGGGGGTTTTCCTTGCTTTAAATAGGAGTCCAACTTGTTTGCTTTGGTCGTATAATGATTTGCCAGTTTGTCTGTGAATCCTTGAGTAATGGGATGGGCTCCTTCTAGGCAATTTGGTTTACGAAATTAGGTGTGAATTTTATAGAATTCTTTATTTGCACACTGAGCATTTTGAATTCTGTCTGAATAGTATTTATTCTTAGCTTTTTTGATTGCTAACTTATATAACCTGTTAAGTTTCTGAAGGTGAAGTTTGTCTTAATTGGTGTTTGTTCTGAGCCAGGTACGTTGTAGCTTTCCTATCTGCTGTTTTATATCTTTTAGCTCTGTATTTCTCCAAGGTGCCTGTTTCCTTTTGTTCTGCTGTGTTGTTTTTAGTGGTATTAGGATATCAAGAGCTTCCTGTAGCCACTCATATAGTTTTTGAATGGTATTTATTGTGTCTAGATCTAAACTGGATGTTAGCTGTGTTTCTAAGTGTTCACAATTTAGTTCGTTCCACAGGCGATGGGTGGATGCATGTAAGGTGGTTTTAGGTGTGTTGCTTTGTGTTGTTTTATGTTGGGAAGTAAGCAAATGGTGGTCTGACCATGTGGCTGGAGTAATTGTTTGAAAGGTAACTAGTTCTGCATTTGCAAAAATGACATCTAGGATGTGTTCAGCGATGTGTGTGGGTTTGTGGACGATCTGATGTATGTTCAGTGCATACTTGGTCTGGTTGGACCAAGAACTTTCATTCAAAGTTCAAGCCAGGAAAACAACTGCGCTCTGTTTTGGCCTACTAAGAATGATTCGCAAAATTCTGCCGCTACTACCAGCCCAAGCTAAAAGAATCTTGGTACAAGCGCTCATCCTATCAAGATTAGATTATGGCAACGCCCTCTATTTAGGTGCCCCCAAAAATGTTATATCTAAATTGCAGACTGTGCAGAACTCTGCGGCCAGACTGCTTACGGGAACCCAGAAACGTAGTTCTGCAAAACCGGCACTACGCACTCTCCACTGGTTACCAGTCCAGGAAAGAATCAATTTCAAGGCCCTATGCGTCGCCCATAAATCTTTGGGAGGAAATGGTCCTCCTATTATTAAATCTTTGATCCGTCCCTACAAAGCTAATAGAAACCTCCGTTCGGATGAGTTGCACCTTGCAGTGGTACCTAGGATCAAAAAGGCTAGAAGTGGAGGCAGACGCTTCTCGTATAATGCCTCCAAGCTTTGGAACAGCTTGCCGCTGCTGTTACGTAGCCAACCTAATCATTCAGCCTTTCGCAAACAACTCAAAACTTGGCTTTTCCCTTGAGGGCTTTCCCCACTCTAGTGATCCTCAGCGCTGGGATGCTTCCGGGTAGCCATGCGCTATACAAAACCCCTTCTATTCTATTCTATTCTATTCTATCTAGGGCAATGATGATTGTTTTTGAATGGGGCATATTGGGTTTGCCAAACCAAATGTTTGGGTCACCCAGAATGCATAGGTTGGAGTGTAGTGTCATAAGGTTTGAAACTGTGTCTAGAAGTGAGTCTGGGAATGTTGCATTGCTAGGTGGAGGTCTGTAAAGGAGCAGGAAGTTACAGGAGGAAGATGGTGTAGGGTTGCATCTGGTGAAGAGGGCCTCACAACCTTGTATGGAGACGCCTTCAGCTTTAGTGATATTTAAAGTTTGCTTGAATACAACAGCTAGGCCACCTCCTCTTTTGACTATACGATTTTGTGTGATAGTTTGATAGCCTAGAGAAACGGCTTCATGCAACACTGGAGCCATGTCATCTCCCATCCATTATTTAGTTATGAAGAGTAAGTCAGGTTATGTGTCAGTGAGAGGGTCGTAGATGTGATGCTTGTTTTCGTTAGAGTGATCAAGCATTTATTAGTAGGCAGTTTAGAGGATGTGCTTTGGTGATGGTGTGACTTTGTTTTGTAGAAGAGTGAGCAGTATTTTGTGGGTGGGCTTGTAGCAGGTGTGTCCTTAGAGCTGGTATTAGCTGTATGAGGATACCAATAGTGTAGCTGTTCTGTATCATGTTCCTCATCCAGCAGGCTAAGAAGGCATTTTGATGGGTCTGCGTGTGTAGGTGGTGGTTGAGAGTGAGTTGGTGAGCTGTGTTGTGTATGTAGAGTAGCCTTGTGGTGCAGTAGACATAGAGATGAGAAGTTATGAAGAGTGGCATGTTGCTTATTTTGTTTGCGTCTGTTTAGGGTGGAAGGTATATGAGTTTGCAGCATCTGGATCATGTTGTAAGGACAACAAAGTCCCACACACACAACACCTCATAATACTTTCCATCACAAAATAGAAACATACACCCACTCCCACCTTCCTGACTACACAAATATACACACCCTAAAACAACTCCGCTTCCCAGCTTTCTCTCTTCTCCTACACCTAACACACATAACAAATCTCATTGTAAACATGAAAGAATACACTTTTCATTTTGAATGGTCCAGATTAAAAGCAAATATGGTAGATAGAGAAACTCCAAATGTTTTCTCAGAATCTAGAATTTTTTAATGCACGTAGCCAAGTGTGAATTAACATACAGAAGAGCAGCTTTGGAAAATGGACGTTCACCAGCTGAGGAATTTTACACCCCCCAAACTGTGTCATGGCACATTGAACAGGGAAAATATAATTTACATCAAGGCACTTTTCTTATATCAGGAGGTTGTTCTTTATTTCTACATAAATAACATTTCTCCAGACCTGCTGCCATCTGTTATTTTCACACAGATATTGTTAGAGCCTTTGCACTATACATTTTGCAAATTATTTTAGGGACGTTTATTCTTGTGCGGGGGGGCAAGCAGCCTGCGTGGAAAACATTGAAGACAATTGTATATATTTTCATGAATATAAGTCACGCAGCAGGTGGAGTGTGAAAAGCTTGGTTTGAAAAAATCCTGGAACATCGAACAGCATTTACAAAATGACTGTTTTTGAGGACGATGACAGAATACAAAGTTTCATTATCGTTTCCTGCTCATAATGGGTCTGCGTGAGGGAACTGACATTTGTCCGATAAACTGAAATACATGTTAATCTCCTATGTGCCCCCTATTGTCGCATAGATGATCGAGACATCTCAGGTTTATGCAGCAGACTCGCATTCATTGAAATATTTCAGCGGGTGTGAGGTAGCATTTGGAAATTCGATATCACTATGTTAGATAGCACTGGTAGATCCTCACACGCACTGGAATCCATACTCTTCGGAATGTTTGTCAAAAATGTCACCGGGATAAGGAAATAGACTTACTAAGAGGTACGTTTTCTGGTGTCTACACAAATGTTTATCTTTTTTTTTTTTTTTTTTAAAGTCACCTTCTGCTCTTCACAGCACACAATCATTGTCCTTTCATTTATTTCAATGACGTTGGACAAATTCACAAAGCTTTTGCAAGTTGTAAGTCAGATTTACATCAGTAGTCAGTCGTAATGTATGAATGGGCATATTACCCCTGATTCACAAACATTTAATGTACACACAGAAGCTTTACTTTGTACCTTACGTGTGCGCAATACAGCATGTGTATATGTTATGCACATCAACATTTAGGCTTTCATTTTAATAGTAAGCCTCTCGATAGTTTCACATGCCCACCCATAAAAGGGAATATTTTAGCTCAGTGACTGCTGCATTGCAGCAGGGATCTGTCTCATAAATGCGAATCTTGGTGGGTTTACTTAGCCTTTCATCCTTCTGGAGTCAAAACAATGAGTATCATTGAGTAGGTCAATGATAAAGTCCTGTTATCCATCAACAGTGCCCATAGACCGCCTTGAAAAGGAATGCATGCTCGACAAATATCCCTTTTATGTTATGTTTAGTGACAGACAAGTGACCAGAGAAATCAGTGCCATTTAGGTGAACTCCAACAAAGTAGTAAAGTCTCGTGTTCACAATCAGGTAGACTTGCACCCCTGACGCCCATCTTCGCACCCAACTTACACCCAAAGTACTAAAGTGTCAGTGGTGCAAAGTGTGATGAAAAAGCACATGTGTATGAGAAGATGTCTAGAGACGTGTTATAAAAATATTTGCCGTCAAGCAGAGAAAGTGCAGTGAAAATAAATACATTTTTCTCTCTCTAGTTTTGCATACTGGCCGCACTCCACGAACTTTGCAAATCTAGGGGTAAAAACAACAGTAGTAAACGACTCCAAAAGTCACAATTGGTGCATTGTAAATTCTTATTGCTCTGGAACCACTCAATCAGGTCTCACACACTTTGGACCTGTTTATGTAGTCACCTTGCTGAGAGAAGGTGATACTTTTTGGACAAAGTACCACTTTGCGGGGTTACTAAATAGGCCATGGCTCATTTCTACCATTCTTGCTCATACCCAATGCCATTGTTGTGTGCATGCCTACATGCCTACAGCCATCTTAACCGTGGTCCAGGAAAGCCTGAATGCAGACTATTAACACATCACTGTACCTCGCTCAGCTATGGTATTTGTTCTTAGTTAAAAGGAAAGAGCAACACACAGGAAATACAAATCCTAGAACCGCTTCCACCAGACACACAAATCCTGGCGCATGAGGGAGAAAACAAGGGTACCGCATCCACTGTACTCATAAGCAAGCAATTCCCGTGGAATATGAAGGTCTCTGGGAGGATGCCCAAACTAGAGTGTGCACTTGGCTGTGATGCCAGTTCTTCAGTGTGGTTAGCCCTGATAAGCGTGGCTTCGTTATGCCAGTGTCTACTTTATGTCCTGACACAACCACAGAAGCATATGCTGTACCAGTGTGTACCAGCGTCACAAGCTTCTCATCATGGGTGTAACTCGTGAAAGGGCGGAGAGGCACAGGGAGGTTAGAAGACCACTCTTCCTAACCCAACCTTACGCTTTGCCTATCTGCAACTGTGGTAATGGGCTCCCTCAACAGTACTCTCTTGATGCATTTACCCCCTCAAGGGACAATCGGTGATAGCGTGGTATGTAGTAAGTCCAGGCCCTCTACAACAAAACAAGCATTTGCAATGCAATAGGTCTCTCATTTACAATAGTTTAAGCTATTGTAATTTACAGTGGCAATAGCTCAAACTCTTGTAAATGCGAGACCTATTTCACTTCAAAGACGCGGCCGCCATTGTCCGGGGATGCTTAAAAGTGAAAGTGCGCATGGCGAGGAAAACACGTCGTGCCTGCAGTATGAGAAACTCATTAAAGAAAATAGTGCTTACAGACTAAATAAGACATACCGTGTTGCAACAGAAGTAAAAGGGCCAGTCGCCACGGGAGGTTACAAATGCAGACAAGGCGGTACCAAGGAGGGACTAACAAGCCTAATAACGACTCCGAAGGCAGCATTTACAAAGGACAATGACTCAAGCCAATTAAAAATATGGGCGGAGAGTGGGCGGGGCTTCAAAGCCATACTGCAATACTGCATGCCTCCCAGCAGCGCATGCGCTGCCCAGGCTCAACCTAAAAATAGCTGCACAAATGTGTCTAAGCTTCACAGGATTTAGGCTTTATTCAGTTGTCTGCTGGCACACAATGACAATTGTAACATAAACATTTGCACTGACTCCAGGACTGTGATAGCTGAAGTTGACTGATATCCATTATGCTGAGTTATCACAGCATCAGGCACAGTATTGAAAAATATGATGGGCTAGATTCACAAAATATTTTCTCCAATTTACTCTGATAGTACTTCTCACTTGCTTTGGAATTCCAGAAGTAAGCCAAGAATATTTCGGGTTAACTCCTCCCTTACTCCTGGATTTCGGGAGTAATTCAGGAGTACTACAAGAGTAAGATAACTCATCGCAAAACCTTTGTGAATCAGTTCCAATGGTTCGAATACACAAAGGTAAGAAGTTACACATGTAATCTAGTTGTAGGTTTGTGAAGAGCATTTTGTAGTACTTTACTAGTACTATTGTAATACTACTAAAGTACTAAGAAATGCAGATTGTTAATAGGCCTCTAAGTTTTTTAATGTGTCTTGCGAAAATGTTGCTCTAGGTCAGTAGCGGTCGGTGGTGGGAGTGCCGCCGGGCGCGGACGTGGGGCGGGGGGTAGTAAACTATGGATTACAGCCGATTACAGGTAAGTACACATATAAATAAATAAATGGAATTTCGTAGCGCGCGCTGCATCGCATTTGGCGATGCAGCACGAGAAACGAAATTTGTTTTATTTATTCATATGTGTACTTACCTGTAATTGGCCGTAATCCATAGTTTACTACCCCCCGCCCCACTCCTAACTTTACTACTCCTAAACTGAGAAAAATCCTAACTTTAAGACTTTCGGTATTCACAGAAGGCATTTAGGAGTCCTAAAGTTAGGAGTCCTAACTTTACTACTCCTAAACTGAGAAAAATCCTAACTTTAAGACTTTCGGTATTCACAGAAGGCATTTAGGGAGTCCTAAAGTTAGAGTCCTAACTTTACTACTCCTAAACTGAGAAAAATCCTAACTTTAAGACTTTCGGTATTCACAGAAGGCATTTAGGAGTCCTAAAGTTAGGAGTCCTAACTTTACTACTCCTAAACTGAGAAAAATCCTAACTTTAAGACTTTTGGTATTCACAGAAGGCATTTAGGAGTCCTAAAGTTAGGACTACTAACTTCTGTGAATACCGAAATGAGTAAGTGTATTCTGTGAATACCAAAAAGTACTAACTTTACGTTTTTGACGTAAGTTAGTTCTGTGAATCAGGCCCATAGTGTTCATGTCTGTACATAGTAATTCAGTTACAATATGTTTCAAAAAGCTTAACTGCAGTAATTGTAATATATGATTTGTGATGTGATTTTCAATAATTTTGTACACATGGCCAATATGTAAGAGAACCCCCATCCCCACACTCCCTATTTGCAACATAACACAGAAGCTATATCTGGCTCTCCTCACTGTTTTCCCCTGGCATGCTTGCCTGCCCGCTGTCACTCGCTGTCTCCTGATGAGTGTCCTATCCTGCTCTGAAATCCACCCGTGCACCTTTTTCTCTAAACACAGTATCCTCTAAAGTTGAATCAATGGTGTCAATGTCCTGCCAATCCCCAGCCTCTCCCTGAGACTGTGGGACATGGTACTGACTATAATCCCCATTGGACCCACTGCCAATGTCTACCTCATCCATATTATCCTGCTTAACCACACATGCTGCCAGTAATATGTAAGTGTGAAGAAATGCGGTTTATTACATGGTGTGGTTGTGCAACCTCACTGTGAAATAAACTCACAAACCTATCTTGGGTCCAGTCAGGTTCATTTGTAAATTCTTAGCTCAACCCTGGGTAGCTGTGGCTTCGAGCATTCCGGCTTTAACAAAGGAACAAGTGTAAAGCATTTACAAATACCAAAACAATTGAATAAGAAACAAATGCAATACAAAAGAAATCTGACACCAGTGTATAAAAAGAGATTTTATTTTTATGACTGTTTAGACCCCCAAATGAGCAAACTCCACCGTAGAGTTTTGGAGATATAAATTATTAAGCAAATCGTCAATCACTGCTTTTTCACTCTAATCACAAACAAGCATTGACAGCTACCACAACTAGTGGTTACTTTGGAAAACTTGGAAAACTTTTGTAAAGTTGTGTTTGGTTACTCTGGCCCACTTTTAGCAACCAACTCTGGCAGGGAGCAAGTCATAGGGGCCAGTAAGTCTTAGCAGGACAGTTACCTTGCAGTCAGAGCAGTCTCCAGTCCAGTTTCAGGCTCTATAGGCGAACCACCACAGGCATCCTGATGCAAGGAATACAGGATGCTGAAGATGTTTAGGATGCTGATCCGGTTGACGGGGGTCTTCCTGGAGCCACCCCTCAGTATAGAAAAATGGTGGGGTAACTTTGGCCACAGAGGTCCATGTCCCGCGATGTCCAGGTAAAGTACAGCCAAAAAGCAGTTGCCACTGGTCTACTGGTCTCCGGTCATAGTGAAACCAGTGGTCCCTTTATCTGCGGCTAGTGTCCATCTTGGGTGACCAAAGTGCACTTTGACAACTCTCCTGGGTTCAGCAGACTCGGATGCAACTTTTGAGTGTCAGAGTTTGGTCTCCCATGCTGCGCTTCGGCAGGTAGCATGAATAAGTAGTTGTGGATACCAACTTTGCCAAGGTGGCTTCTTCAGCTTTTGTGGCCCAGGTGCTATAACAGGAAGTCGACCAACTGACTCTTTGAGATCACCTCTTCTGTCTGGGGCTCGGGGAGGACTTTTCCTCGAGCAGGCAATCACAGGCACAGTCCTCTTTTTGCTAGCCCAGGCCCAGCAGGTGCAGTCCCGTCTTTTGTGCAGCCTCTCTTTGCCAAGTCCAGGGAACTGCAGGGTAGTCCTTCTTCGGTCCTCTCTCCAGTACAGCTGTGATGCCACTTTTAATGTTCACAGCTTGCCCTCGGAAATGCTGTGACTACTAGCCATTGGATATGCAGCACCTTGCCTTAGGGATCAGGGGTGACATATATATTAAAAAAGGGTGATCTAGACTTTGTCATTAGTTTAAATGGCAAAGTCGAGTTAGCAGCATGAAAGTGCTCTACCAGTCTGCAGCAGCAGGCTGGGAGACATTTTTTACTGTGTTACACTCATGGTAGCACAATAAGCGCAGCAGTCCATGGGGGAAACTTTAAATAACAGGGCCTGGGTACCCCTGGTACCATATGCTAGGGACTAATAAGTAAGTTAACGTATGCCAATTGGGTATAAGCCAATCAAACATACACTTTTGAGTGTCAGAGAACTGCACTGAGGTCTGGTTAGCAGAGTCAAAAATCCAGATGCACCAGTCCAAAACTTTTGGGGCAATTATGCTAAAAAAGGTATTTCCTTACACTAAGCAGGACTGTTATATGGTTCCATGGCACACATTGTCCTTAAGTACTCTGGCAATGGTGTGGCTGGTGGAATATTGTGCCAGAAACTCCCTTCGTAATGCCTGTCACGTCATAGTATCTACATCTAGTAGGCCCTGATTAGTTTTACACATAATCAAATAACCAAAGGGGGGAGTGAAGAGGTAATGCTTACAGAGCATAAGAGGTGGATACGTCCTCCTCTAGTCAATATGTATCAAACAAAGGGATCCACCCTTATAGAAATGGAAAGAAGTGGTCCTCCAGACTTTGTGTGTCTCCTACACTGATGGAAAGCACACAGCTTTGTTAAAATACCCCTCACCCACCAAAAGGACCCTTGGTGGCATGCTTCATCATCGGGGTGCTACGACCTACGACTACGCGGGAGCACTGGTTATGAAACAATACTATGTGTGGTGTAGGAGTGTGCACCATTATGTGGTGCACATTACAATCTACATGCACTGTATACTGTACCCCAATCGGAGCTGCGGTGAGGTAGTATCCAGGCGAGGTAGCAACCTTGATGACTGTCTGACTACAGGTGCTCCTTCCCTCCCGTTTTTGCAGGCTCATGGGGCAGTAGATGGGCTAATTATAAACCCATACCAGCATAATACCTATTGGGGTACAGTATACAGTGCATGTAGATTGTAATGTGCACCACATAGTGTTTATCTTAATTAGAAATCACGTTTTATATTTAATAATTTTAGTGTAGAAGGGATCTTTCTAGGTCCTGATGAGAAGCCAGGGGAGGGCTTCGAAACATGTCAACACAGGAAGTACTGCCCATTGAAGCATAGTACCTCCGTCTCATTCCCCATTTTAACAATACCAGCCCAAAGGAACATTAAAATTTATTTTTCCGCGGAGCCAGGTATTTTTTAATTATACACCACTTTCACTCACTTCTCACCCTTCCACTCTCACTCCTACACCACACATAGTATTGTTTCATAACCAGTGCTCCCGCGTAGTCGTCGGTCGTAGCACGCCCCGTCCCGCAGCGGGGCGGGAAGACCCCGATGATGAAGCATGCCACTAAGGGTCCTTTTGGTGGGTGAGGGGTATTTTAACAAAGCTGTGTGCTTTCCATCAGTGTAGGAGACACAGGAAGTCTGGAGGAACACTTCTTTCCATTTCTATAAGGGTGGATCCCTTTGTTCGATACAGTTTTACACATAGACAGTGTTCCTGCGAGCAGAGGCTAAAAGTGTGTCAGCATTTCCAACATTTCCTTTGAGCATCACAGCTGCCTCCTCCTGTATGAGATACACTGAAGTGCAAAAACAAACACAAGCACTCACACAGACCCCCTCCAGTCCCAGCACTAACGTTGTACATGGGTAAGGTGACAAATTTCTGTCTATGATGTGATGGTTGGTGGTTTGAAGTAGCCTGCACCAGGCACAGAGTAGACAATACCCACCTTAGTGCTCCATTTATCTCCTCTATCTTTGAACCCCTAATCCCAAGAAAGTAGTGGAAGTCATTTGTCTGCCTTGAACAAGCACTGAGCTTTTGTTTTTGTTCAGCTGTTGTCATTCCAGCAATATGTTTCTTCATGAGTGTGGAATCCACATCTTCCCATTCTGTCATGTCACTTTGTGTATATGGCGAAGTTTCTGTCACGTCACCCAAGCCGGTCTCTGTTGCAGATGCTTCTTGACAGAGTTTCATTAAATGGCATAAAATCGTGTGCTATGTCATCATTTAACTGAATCAGTTCTCAACTTTCAACTGCTTGCAGAGAAGATGGAATCCATGTGGCTTTCTGCAGAGAAAGCTGTTTTGGCAGGAATTGCAGAACAGCTTCACATGAAGACCTATATCTTGCATAAAGGTGGTAATTGTGTCTTTAGTGAATCTGGGCATATTTCCAGGTACTGGACCGTTTGTTGTGGGTGCAGATGCCCGATGACCTCTCCTTGCGTAGCTAGTCTCACTTGTGATGTCTTCAGTGCCACCTGTTGTGTCCTTAATCCCTCTTTTGCAGAAAACACCTTGCATGTATTGTGTGTGGTGGTGCTGTAAGGCAGCATTGGGTTCGTAGGGTTCAGGATGGCAGGGGCAGAGGTTGGAATCACTCTCAGAGCTGGAGGTTTCAGGTCCTGAAAATATTTTAATTTCTCAGAGTTCTTCAATTTGCTTCCCATAAATGGTGTCATGTGGATGGGCTGCTTTTTTGTAATATTTTGTGAGGGGTGTTACATTACGCTATGTTATGTTATGTTTGCCTTTGAAAATCCCTCTATCACCAAGGCTTTCTGTTCACTTCTAACAAAGCTACTCCATCTGTTACTATGCCAAAGGAAATCAAGGAAAAGCGCATGTGGAAAAACAGTTTTCCTCTGCCCTACATTTGAGAAACCTGGTACCCATCCCCGGCCGCTGCAGGTAAGAGCGGTGGGGCGGTGGGGCCGGGTGGGGGGGTATTTCGAGAGACAACCAAGAGGGAAAATTAATTATTTATTTAAATTTCCCTCGTGGTCGCCACCGAAATCCCCCCGGCCCCACCGCTCTTTATTTA
Organism: Calotriton arnoldi; assembly: GCA_963921515.1. NCBI lineage: Eukaryota > Metazoa > Chordata > Amphibia > Caudata > Salamandridae > Calotriton > Calotriton arnoldi. Next base: position 239,277 of record CAWUFW010005148.1, read on the forward strand.
ATTTTCCCTCGTGGTCGTCACTCGAAATCCCCCCACCCGGCCAACACTGCCCCACCGCTCTTACCTGCAGCGGCCGCGGATGCTGGTACCATTAGCAGATTGGTGTGCTTGTGGAAATGTCATAGATCTGTAATCACAGACACTAAGTTGTGGTATAGTGAGTTTAGCGTTTGCTTCTTCCGGGTGCTTGATTGCTGAACCACCAGCTGGTCGACTCTGCTACAAATCAGGGGTGGCAGGCACGGCTCGGGGGTGGGGGGCAGACACAGGGGGGAACAGGCTCACGGGATGCTTTAAAAAAAAAGAAAAAACAAATAAAATAAAACTTACCTTGCTGCTGGGTCCCGCGTCTTCTCTCCTGCTGCCTGTACCCGACTCCAGGTCGGAACAGGAAGCAGGCAGCCAGCCTCCCACCCCTAAGCCAATCACAATGCTCCAATAGAGCGTTGTGATTGGTCTGAGCCCCGTGTCTACCACTCCTCCCCTGCAGCTCCGCCCCGCTAACTCATGCACGCCGCAGCAGGAGGAAAAAATAAAATGATAATAACATTCCGTTATTATCATTTTTTTTTTTCCTTTCTTTGCTGCTCCTGGCAGTGGGGCGACGCGCCTTCGCCTTAGTGGAGGAGCTACTACTGCTACAAATGGGTGTTCAACTTCATGATGAATTGCAGTGGATGGGGAAGAAGGGAGACAAGAGACCAAGAAACATTGAATGGTGCAATTCTTTTTCATATATTTGGTTGTAAGATCAAGGAAAACATATACAAAAGCACTGTGTTACATTGAATGTCATGTAACCCATACTAAGGTGTGCCCAGGTGCTCGTGAAAAGATGGACGGCGCTGGTGACACGTGAAGGAATATGTACAGCGGGAAAAACAGTGCAGAAACAACGATAATATATACAATGAACTCTTAGTGGAACCCATACATTTGATACATTATGAATAGAGATCGTTTTTTGGGGAACCACGAGGAAGGCGCCATGAATTGCGCTGTAGAAGTCGACGGCATTTCGGCCTGTATACAGTTTTGGCCATCCTTAGGACCAGGTTACGGATTTTGAGGATAACAACAGTGCTGTATGGTAAGAAGGGATAATGCAATTCAAGGGTGGACCATGAAATTTAGAGATAGGAGACTAGGTCTCAGAAGCCACAGTTTAAATGCCGAGAAGGCAAAAGGGGTGAGCCAAAAAAAAAAAGGGGGGGGAGAATGGGAAAGGGAAGACAGAGGGGACGGGCGATTAAGAGACCGCACAAGGTGTTTTCCTTGAACTTACAACCAATTATATGAAAAAGATTGCACCATTCAATGTTTCTTGGTCTCTTGTCTCCCTTCTTCCCTATCCACTGCAACTCATTTTGCTTTTCTTTATAAATTGTCTACTAAATAATACCTGTGGAGCCATTGTTGTATGCTAAATACTACCTACCCTGGTCTCTACTAAGTTTATGGGTATCCTCCTGTAGTTTGGTAATACAACTTCATGATGGGCACACGGTCTTGGCTGCAAATTTACACATGGCCTGTGAGTCTTTTGACAATGTACATTGAAATATTGTTCAGCAGGACAAGCTTATTATCTATGCATATATTAGAGTGGAAGGATAGCTGGATGGACATGTACAGTCATATAGATAATTCCACAGAGCAAAACATATGTATTTAAATCACAACCTATAATTTTACAGGTAGACATAGATTTAATGGTCATAGCACATCCCAGAAAATATATCACATAACGGTTAACCTTACTTTTTTTATCACAGGTCTTCTGGACGAAGATGGATTGCCCCATGGTTTCTGTACCGTTACCTATTCCTCCACCGATAGATTTGAGGGACACTTTATTCATGGAGAAAAAAATGGACGTGGAAAGTTTTTCTTCTTTGATGGAAGGTATATCATAATTGTTTTGTGTGACAATTTAATTCAGGGACGGTTTATGAATTTCATTGATGCTTTATAGTTTTGAAATATTCATTATTTAAGTTAAAGTGAAAAAAGTAAAGAAGATTAAAGTGCATATATGATATACAAGGTGCAACAGGCCCAAGTATTAGTGAATCTAATAACTTTGAAGATTCTTGTGAGTAGAAAGCCTGCAATTTCAAATTTTTAGTGCTCCTGACAAAATTATAGTAATCTAATCCAAAATCTAGGGATATGGATAACATGTCAAAAGTAGAAAAGTTAGTTTATGGTGATATACGCTTTGTGAGGTCAATAAGTGTTTTAGGTCCTTCCACTTCCAAATGGTCCTATAGGATGTGAGCCAGTGCTATAGGACCAAATCAGACCAAGGTTCAGTCAGTGTTTACCTAGAAACTGGGGGTTCTAGTACATCTCTTAGGATTCATGTCTAACTAGGATTCCAATGTCTATGTGTAATTATTAAAGACTTCACACTTACCAAAGTACCACATCTATTTCTCCCAAAAATATTAGAAGGTCCTTATAATAATTTTGAAAGAGCAGGGAGCAGATAGGGATGTAAAAACAATAGTCGTGATTGTTTTTTATTAAAAGGCCATAAACAATTTTGAAAATCTTTTTGATTTACAACGCATTCAGTAGTATGCTTGAAACACCAGGGTTTGTCGATCTTAATTTAAACCCTGTATAATAATGGGTAAAGGTAGATAGATTCTCTTTATCGAATAGTGTATGCCTTTTGTCGCAGAGTTCTACTGAACAACGATAAATTGATAATGATAATTTCTCAGAGTGCTAGTAGTATTCAATAACTGCTGGGTGATCATTTTGGATTTGTCTCTATCAACAAGCTTGTTCGCTATCAAAAATATATATTAAAGACTTAACACATTTCTTCACTGTGAGAAAATACAATATTGTAAGAAATTAGGTTACAGTTTGAGGGGGGTAAAACCTTACGCAAGCATCAACCACAATCCTTGTCAGTGTGAAGTCACAATCAAACCCCAAATTAACCTGTGCTCAACCCTCTGGTATCTGGGCACAGAGCAGTCAGGCTTAACTTGGAGGCAATGTGTAAAGTATTTCTGCAGCCAGTCAAACAGTAATAAATTGAAACACAGCACAGGAAAAATCCCACAGCAATTTAGAAAAATAGAGGGAAATGTAATTCATTATTTGACACCAAAACAACAAAAATCCAATCAGTAGAACCGGAGATATGCAATTTTAAAGTTTTAAGTAAAAGTAGTGCCTAGTAGCACAAATCGTTACCTGTGGTTATCTGGCCACAACAGACCGAGACAAAGTCACAAGTTCAGGCCAACAGCAATGGAATGCGAGCCAGCTACAGGGACTCATTTAGGCCTGCTGAACAAAGTACTTTAAATCTTGGTTGGGGCGTGATGTGGGGTCCCGCATCTAGGATGTGTCGTGCAGTAGAGGCGATGCAAGGTCCTGGGTTGGAGTTGCATTACACAGCGGCAGGTCCAGGGAGCTATGAGGCTGTGATGCAAGATCCTGCATTGTTCTCTAGGATACCGTTGATGAGGGGCTTGCGATGCAAAGTTCTGTGTCAAAGATGCGTTGCGCACTAGCTAGTTCCGAAGAAGTTGCGGGTCTTGCGATGCAGACTCCTGTGTCTGCAGACTCCTGCGTCATTGCCCAGGATGCATCAATGAGGGGCTTATGATGTGAAGACCTGCAGCAAGAATGTGTCGTACAGCAGTGGTTACGATGGACTGCTGGGCTGTGATACAAAGTACTGCATCAGGGATGCGTTGCATTGCACAGTGTTTCCGATGCGGAGTTTTGCGCGGTGATGGGTCTTGCTGCGTCAGTTCTGTTGGGACCACAGATGGACTGGCAAAGCACCGTCAGGCTAACTACAAGGGTCCAGGACTAGGATGGCACCAATTGGGAGGGCAGGAGTCACAGCTGGAAGGGTCCAGGTTCTAGGCTCAGGTTTATTGTGGCCAGTCTGTCCCTGAGGCTATGATCAGGAGGCCTGCCAACTAGCAGTTGGAGTCATTCTGGTGGTTCTGGGTTCAAGATGCAGGTTCAGTTCTTCTCACTCAGGCAGGGGGGCAGCAGGGCAGCACAACAGGGCAGTAGAGTAGCAGTCCTTCTTGCAGCAAAGCAGCACATCAGTCCTTCTTCTGAGTGTCTGAGACTACGACAGGTCCAGATGTGTACTGAAGAGTTGTGTCTGAGGGTCCAATATTTATACCTGGTGCCCACATAGGAGAAGGTTCTGGAGTATTCCATCCCCAGAGGCGCTTGGAATTTCATGTCTCCCTGCCCTGGTTCTAGATTGTCTGGGTCACACTAAACTAGTGTCAAACCCTTTGTGGGTGTGCTCAGGCACAGCCTTTGTGATATGCAAGTGTTGTAGGTGACAACTCCTCCCCCTCATCAAGTCAGAGATGGCCCATCCTGCCAACACCTATGGCCCTTTTTTTGTTTCACTGTCTGAGAGCAATACACAAAGACCAACTGCCAGCTACACCTAATCATGTGACCCAGTTAAAAGGCTGCAGAGACCAAATGGTTAGGACAAGAATATGATATACCACCTTTCTAAAAGTGGTATTTTCAGAATTGTGACTTAATATCCAACTTCACCATTAAAGAGGGCTTTAAATTACAATTCTTTAAACACCGAATTCGACATTCCCACCTCCTCCCAATTGAAAGTTACCACTTCTTAAATGTAATTAGTTAACCCAATGTTATCCTATGGGAGAGGTAGGCCTCACTGTAGTGAAGAACGAATGTAGGAGTTTTTTCACCACCAAGACATGTAAAACTTAAAAGCACATATCCCAACTTTTTAAATACACTGCACCCTGCCCACTGGGCTGCTTAGGACCTACCCTCGGGGTGAATTATATGTAATAAAAAGGGAGGTTTGGGCCCGGCAAGAGGTTATCTTGCCAGGTCGAAATGGCAGGGTCAAACTGCACACACAGATTGCAGTGGCAAGTCAGAGACATGTTTAAAAGGCTGCTTAAGTGAATGGTACAATCAGTGCTGCAGGCACCACTAGTAACATTTAATTTACAGACCCTGGGTACATGTAGTACTACTTTACTAGGGACTTACAAGTAAATTAAATGTGCCAATTGGGTTTAAGCTAATGTTACAGTTTTTAAGGGAGAGGGCACAAGCACTTTAGCCCTGGTTAGCAGTGGTAAAGAGCGCAGAGTCCTAAAGCCAGCAAATTCAAAGTCAGCAAAAACATGAGACTCGAAGGCAAAAAGTTGGGGGAAAACCATACCAAGGATGTCGGGTCCAACAATTATGTTTAGAGTGTTTGTAATTTTTTATTGGTGAGAGTTTCAGCATAGTGCCTGTGTGTTCAGAATCCACACATCAGTTTGGCAATCGTGGATAGGGTGCACCTTGATGAAAGAAGTAGGGGCACATTCAAAGACATTCAAGACATCCATACCAACAGGCTGCTTCAGATGGGTTTCTCTTTACAGAAGATATCTGAGTCAACAGTGTGAGTATCAGCATAAGTAGAGGCTCCCATGTTAGCTCACTGTGTGACATTGCAGGCTATATGGGTTTGGCTTGTTCCTGATCATTACACCATAGACCTTTGGGTTCCCTCACCTTTGTTTTTTTTTGCAACGTTTTATGGAGATCTGTGGAATTCTGAGCTATAATTTCTTGTATCATGTCCTGTAGTAAACTAAAACTCCAGAAAGGAGGCTGTGAGGGAAGGCTTAGCCTTTACAGCTTATCAAGCACACAGCTTGTGTTCCCTGACTTTTGCAAGCACTAATGTCCTTTCCTTCCACGTCAGATCTCCTGATTGAATCATGAGGTCAAATGTCACTTTCCCTAGCCACCATTCCACCCCATATTTTGTTGATTTAGGTGTGCTTGTTTCTTGATTCAGTGCAAGGACACCCGTTGGGCATTTGAATCAGCTTCATTGTATGTCACTGAGTCCAGTGCGGTAGCATAGGTCCTATGGGCCCACATGCAAATAAGGGATATGGGCCTCCGCTCCACTGATTGTGTAATAAAAGGCATCTATAGATGGTGTAATGCCCCTTACGCCCCTCACAAACCCTCTCAGCTCAGGGCCGTGGTGGCCACTGCACCTGCTGCACAAAAATATGAACCTCCCTACAAGGTCTTCATATCCTCACACTACCAACACCTCAAAGACTACTTCCTAATCAATTAGATCCTTGGTTGAATTTCATGAGGCAATTTCAATTTGCATATTTTAAATCCTTGTAATAGCATTTTAGTGCGCTACATGAGCTATACTGATTGTTAAAGGCCCTGAACCCTTGTCATAGACCTGAACTGCCGCTGAGGGCCTGTAACAAGCGAGATGGAGAGGCAGAAATGCATTAAAAACATTCCACCTACTGAATTGTAGAAGGTTCTACATTAACAAGGGAGAAACGGAAAAGCAAACACTGGAAAGCAGAAGCAGCCATTATTAGCTCTGAGACACACCATTGTCTTCAATAGAGCTCTTAATATTTGAATATTGTAATAGAGCATTATAGCCTGCTGCAGAGGGATTGTCACTAGATGTCCTCTTGCCATCATGTCGTGGGGAGACTTTTATGAGCAGCATAGCCATAACCAAATGGCTACAAAGCAATAAGAACATTCCAAGACTGGTGTTAGAATGTTATATATTATATAGAGAGAAACACGAAGATAAGCATTGCAATGTTGGAACAGAAGGTCTATACCAGCTTTTGTTGGCCCGCTGCCATTCTATCTTCAGTGCAGCTCATCCCATTCCCAATGTAGCTTTATAGCTATAGCCACCACAGCAGGCTTCTGCAACCATTAAAGGCCCTCTCCAGTGGGCTAAGGCCTATAGCAAGAGAACAAGACATTAGCGCTGTGTATAGCTCACTTTGGCAGGCTATAAGTCTATTAGAACATTCTGCCCCATGAGGCTTGAATGTTCTAATTAAAAAACAAAACCCTCCCTGGAGACACAGGGGATTAAAAGACCCCATGCGTCTTTAAACTTCTGAGGGTTTCTTTCACAGCTCCTGTTTTGTATGTTTGACCGTTACTGCTGCAGGCAGGGCTACTCAGTAACTGTCAAACATGGACAACATGGGTAGTGAAAGAAGGCTGAAGTCAGCCCCTGATTCTCCCTTGGCTCTTCCAAGCTGCTATTCTTGGTTTGGAAGAGCTGAGGAGATATAGAAGCTCAAGAGAATTCCCCTCTTCCTCCTTCCATGGCTCCAGTGACACTGTGAACTATGAGAGGAGTGAGGGGGGATCTCACTGTTTTCCCTCTTCCACAGCCTCTGCCTCTCTCATTCCTCTGTGCATATCTGGAGAGGGAGAGAAAGGGAGAGTGAGAGACTATAGCCTTTTAAGCCCGCCATAGCAGGCTATACTGGCCATTAAAGGCCCGCTCCAGCGGGCTTGGGCCTTTAACAAAGGGAGCTGGACTTTAATGCCGGTATAGCCCAGCTACAAGGGCAAAAAGGCTATTAGAACATTCTGCGACTAGAGGGCAGAATGTTCAAACAAATAAAACAAAGGCCTCATGGAGCCCGAGGAGATTTCAATCCTTTGTTCAAAGCAACAGCTATGAATTACACCATTGGAAAGTTGGAGCTCCAGGCTTCTACCAGCCATTAGAAGCCCGGAGCACTTCATTGTTTTCAATGGAGCTCTCACCATTTCAATGCTCTAATATAGATTAGGACATTGAAAAGATGAAACAGCGTGCCTCTACAAGTGTTTATAGCCTACTGCTGCTCCATTGTCCATAGCTTTTATGTTGTAATTTGTGCCACTTTAGCATATGTATGTGGTTCAAGTGTTATACATTTTACATTTTTTGAGTTGAGGTTTTGGCAGAGTTGAAATCCATTTCCAGTCATAAGTACCAGAATAAAAGACTGGCGAAAACAGCATTCTTTAAATTGCTGTAAGATAAAACACAAAAATCTATAAAATGATTGACTTCTCCTATATACATTGATGGCAAAGGGACAACCGAAGCAGCTTAAGCAGGGGTGGCACTGGGCTCCATGGTCAGGTGAACTGGGACCAACTCAACATTAATTTGTTGTCTATGGGCCTCTTCTGTCCACAGATCTGCAAAGTGCTCATACATAATACTGTAAGGCAATACCATGGCAGAGGGGTGTGGTAGGTGGACTAATAGGCACAGAAAAGGAAATAGAGAATAGGCAATGACGAAATGATGAAAATAAGGACAAACACAGGGAGAGAGACAAATAGAAAAAGTGAGCATGAGAGAGAAATGTAAGAAAAAATAAGGATGAGAGAGCTAGAAATAGGAAAGAAAGACTGCGAGAAGAAAGGAGGGTGAAAGAAAGGAATAGTGTAAGGAAATAAGGAAGAAAACGTGAAAGGTAAGATAGGACGGTGAAAGGAAGAGTAAATGAATGAATGAAAGAATGAAAGGATGGATGGAAGAGTGAAATGACGAATTAACGGAAGGATGAAGAATGGAGAGATGGGCAGGAGTAAATGGATGGATGGGTAAAAGGATTGATAGATGAATACATGGATATAATGATGAGTGGATGCGTGAAAGGATGGATAAATATATGAAAAGATGGACGGATGGAGGGAAAGGGGAAGGTAACTTTTCTAAGTAGGGTTGGGTTCGCTCGCCTCGTGTGAGGTACGGTTCACGTGGGAGGTATTTTAATTTTCTACTTACTCTCTTGTGTTACATGCCATTGTAACAGACATTTTAAAGATGCTTGATGCACAGGTTTCAATGCATTCTCAAGGGCACTGGAACTAAAACAACAAAGGATTGCATTCATCGAGAAAATTGGCACACACTGTTTTTCTCAGTACAACTAACATAATGAGTCAAATTAGGAAATTGAGATCATCCTTGTGCCTTGTGCCTTATCACAAAGCTGTGCACAAAAAAAGGATGCAAAGATGAACAATATGGCAACATGCCAACTTTCTCATCAAATTCGAAAACCACTTCTGGAATATTTGTGCTCCCAGTATGTTTGTCTGCCACAAAATGAAAACAGAGATATGTCAGTCAACAATAATAGTCACAACTCAGTGGGCAATCCAGTGAAGAACTTGGGGGTCTGGTTTGGTGAGGACCTCAGGTTCCCCGCACAAATTAAGAAACTTGCGGGGGTATGTTTTGGTACTCTCAAATCACTTAGAAAGTTTTTTCGCCTGTTGCCTAGGTCAGCGAAAGAAATGGTCGCCCGCGCCCTTATTTTGTCTCGTATTGACTATGCCAATGCCTTGTACATTGGCATACCAGGTTACCTGATAAAAACACTGCAAATAATACAGAATGCAGCCGCCAGACTTCTGTTGAACATCTCAAGAAGGTCTGGCGTTAGACAGCATCTGCGTGATCTGCATTGGCTCCCTGTGATCCATAGAGTGCAATTCAAAGCTCTCACTCTGGCTCACAGAGCCCTGTATGGACTAGGGCCGATGTACCTCAGGAAGCGTTTTGCCTTTTATGCTCCCAGTCGATCTCTGCGCTCAGCCACCCATCGACGGGCGGTGGTCCCCCGCTTTCGCAGGATGCGTCTGGGGGTCACTCCCTCTCCGTTAAAGCAGCGTTAGCATGGACTCCCTTCCTGTGGAATTGCGGAACACTCAGGATCCTAGGCTCTTCAAAAAACAACTAAAAACCCTTCTTTTTAATCTGCCCATTTAAATCCCTGCTTCACACTGCTACGGTCACTTCCCGCGCCGGGACACTCTTGAGTATCTGTGCGCGTTATAAGTGTATTATAACATAACATAACATAACACCTTGGGAAACTAGTTTATGAGGGAAACTGTTAAAGTATTGATGTAAGCAGTTATCACCAATGGGGTCACCCTGTGTTCCTCAGAAGCTGGATAATAAACAATATCCAAATTAATGGTTCTGTCGGAAAACCTTACTATATATACAGAAAACGATATACAGTATGCCATTTCTTGTATTGTCTTATAAACACATTGAAGAGATAGAGTAAGGAAGACAATGTATGTAAACTTTGTACCAAAACACATACAATGACAATAAAAATTCTAAAGGTGCTCCACGATTAGTGCAAAAGTGCTCCTGCAATGTGTCAATCAGAATATAATACATAGACTGACATTGTTCCACAGTATGAGAATTCTACAATAATTCTTGAGCAGCCTGGTCGGAGACCAAAGTTCATTGAAAACATATATTATTAGAGCTATGTACTCAGTTCACAGAATCAATAGTCCAATCAAATCTCTCTGGGATCCAGGCACAGAATTCGTCAACATTTTGACCCACCAAAAGAATGTGTCAGTCGTACATCAAAGCAGGTTTTTTTTTTCAAACATATGTTTATTGAATTTTTGCCAAGTAGATCTCATTATATCAATCACAGTCCGCTCAGCGCAGTGAGCTCCAACATTACGATAGCACTCAAATGGCGAAACAATATACATTATCCAAAATGTGCCCAGCCCCGCTTCTAAAAGAAATGCTAATGAGAGATACAGTGGCTATTACTGCGGGGATGCGGGCGGACTACTGTGACAGCAGCCTTTTGGAGCACCAGAGTGAGGCACCTCAGCATTTGTCTGAAAGGACCTCTAGCCAAACGTTCTGTCTGAGGGAATCTAATGTGGCAATATTTGAAGGATAGAAAACTAAATCTCCGAACCTAAAACCTCAAAACCCCCCCCCCTCCCCCAAACTATGATGGCAGCAAGAACCTAAACTAAAATAGTAGCTGAGGTTAGTGGTAGTGTAATCAATATTGAAAGAGGTGTAATGCGCGGGTTGAAGAGGGACAGACAGCTGACGGGAGCCCCCGGGAAAGGAAAGCTACCAATGGTCCCCACTTGAATTCAAAATTTTTATAGTTGTCTTGAAAGATATCAGCCATTCTCTCCATGCTAAGAAGCCGCCATAGCCGTGAGTGCCATAGGGAGATCGCCGGGGCCTTCCTCTGTTTCCAGGCGGCCGCTAAAGTCACCTTAGCCGCTCCTATACACAGCCACATGATGGCTTTGTCCGCACGTGTCTGGTGTTCTAAAGCAGGGTCTCTAAGTCCCAAGAGGACCTCCGCCATAGTAGTTGGAATGGGGTATCCCAGAATATCTTTAATATGTGCTAGTAACTCTGCCCAAAATGGGCGTATCGTCGGGCAATCCCACCAAATGTGTTGAAAATCACCCAAGAGGCCGCAGCCTCTCTAGCAGCGGTCATAGGTGTCGGGGAAAATCTTTTTAAGCCTGGAAGGGTGCAGGTACCAGTCCATCATGGTCTTTAGGTGGGCTTCACGGAGGTCCACGGAGTGATTAAATCTAAAATGTCGGACCACAAGTGTGTCCAGTCTTTCTCTGTTACAGCGCGTTGCAGTATCCCTTCCCACATAGCCATGTAACGCGGGCGCGGTGAAGTGAGGGTGGTCAGTAGAAAGTTATAGATGAACGATATCACCCCTTTCATTGTGGTGGACTTGGAGAGGAAGGACTCAAATCTGGTAGGTGGACGAGTGGCCGCTTCCCGAACCTGTGGAGAGAGAGCCCAGTGAAGCAGCTGTGTATGATGGAACCGTTCCGAGTCAGCCAAGTCATAGTCTCTTTTACAATTATCAAACGTTAAGGGGTCGTAGTTGTGAAAGAGGTGTGTCAAGGCCAGACAACCCCCCTCTCGCCAAGCGTCAAAGGGCCCCTCCTGCATGCCGGGGGGGAAAGCCGAATTAAAGTGTAGCGGTGTAAACGGCGAGGGAAAAGTGCTCCATCTCTCATCCCCCGCTACAGAGTCCCACACTCGCAGGGTGGTTCGTGTGGGGGTGCTACAGTACACGTTCTTGGGTCTGTCTCGCTTGGGGCGCCAAACCAGATCCCAAATCGTCCGTCCTGCGATACTACGGTCCATATGTAACCAATGTTTATCTGATGCAGGTTTGGACCATTCACTCAGCACCCTCAATTGTGCCGCTTTATAATATAAGTTGATGTCGGGGAGACCCACTCCTCCCTCCGCTCGGGAGCGACGCAGCAGCGAGTAAGACAAGCGGGCACGACCCTTTTGCCATATGAACTGAAGGATCATAGATTTAATTCTGCGGAAGAAATCCCTGTCGAGTTCTATCGGTAATGCCTGGAACAGGTAGAGGAGCTTAGGAAGGAGAGTCATCTTGACAGCATGAATGCGGCCAAGCCATGAAAGAAACAGAGGCTTCCACCTCCAGAGCTCGTCTTGAATGCGTGCGAGACTAGGGGGGAAGTTAGCAGCATACAATCCTTCCACCTTGGGTGTTAACTGTATTCCTAGGTATTGTATGGAAGAGGTTGCCCATTGCAATGGAGTGAGGGGTTGAAGCCTATGGACCTCCTCGAGTGGGAGAGTAAGATTAAGAATATAGGACTTGCCCATATTTATTTTAAGACCCGCCACCTTTTCAAAGCGCTCTAACTCCTTCTGTAAATGGGGAAGGGAGTGCTCGGGTTTCATGAGCGACAAGAGGACATCGTCCGCGAAGAGAGAAACCTTATGGGAATCCCCACTAAAGGGAATGCCGTGTATGTCGGGGTTGGCTCTGATAGCTACCGCCAGTGGTTCGATACCCAGGGCAAAAAGGAGGGGTGAGAGGGGGCAGCCCTGTCGTGTACCTCTAGAGTGTGAAAAAATGGATGAAGGGATGCCATTGACCTGTACCCGAGAACGAGGCTTTACGTAGTTGGCCCGGAGCATAGTGAGAAATTTAGAAGCAAACCCAAAGCTCGTGAGGGTAGCAAATAGAAACGACCAGTCCACCCGGTCAAAGGCCTTTTCGGCATCTAGTCCCACCAACACTGCAGGAATACGTTGTTTGTTAGCTTTTTCTATCAGATGCACTATGCGTCGTGTGTTATCGTGGGTTTGCCGGCCCTTAATAAACCCTGATTGGTCCGGGTGGATGAGGTCAGGCATAAGGTCATTCAACCTTTTAGCCAATATAGAGGAATAGAGTTTCGCGTCCAGGTTTAGTAGAGCGATGGGGCGGTATGAGGCGCACAACTGCGGGTTTTTCCCAGATTTTGGTATAACCGAGATCATCGCCTCAGAAAGAGACCCTCGTCGTCTCCCCTCCGTCGCCATCATATTAAACAGGCGAGTGAGGTGCGGAATGATATCGGGGGCAAAGGTTTTATAGAAAAGAGCGGTGTAACCGTCTGGGCCTGGGGCCTTACGAGGCCTAAGTGCTTGTATGGCCGCGTTCACCTCCTCAGTTGTGATGGGAGCAGTAAGTGTTTCATTCCAGTCTTGCGACACCTGTGGAAGATTGAGCATCCGTAGGTACTCCCTCTGGGCTTCAGGATCTAATTGATCCTCTGAGTATAGCGTCTTATAGAAAGAGCCAAAGATTTCGGACTTTTCCTCATCTTTGTGTGTGGTCTCCCCGTCGGTCTTCTGAATACCACCTATATATTCCCGCTCTCGTTTACCCTTGAGTTGCCTAGCTAGGTGCCTACCCACCTTGTTCCCTTGGGAGTAAGAGAGGTGTCGGAGCTTAAGAAGCGTGAATTCTGCCCGATTATTGTAAATGGCTCTAAGCTTGCCCCTCAATGCCGTTAGTTTGCGAAGGTTATCTCGAGTGGGGTTTGCTTTATGTGTGCGCTCGACAGATGCAACTTCAATCTCCAATGCCTCCCGCTCCCGAGCCCGCTGTGTGTTCAGTGCTGAGTTGAGAGCAAAACATTTCCCTCGGGTGACCGCTTTAAACGTGTCCCAGTTAGTGTATTCTGAGGTATCTTCAGGCTTATTAAAGTAAAAAACTCGGTGATGCTTTCCCTCAATTTAGTACGCGAGTCTTTATCCCGGGTGAGAGATGGTGGGAAGTACCAGCGTGGAGTGGTAGGAGACATTGCCGTGCCAGGCAATGCAAATGGAAAGGAGACTGTGGTCCGACACTGAAATGGGAAATATCTTAGCCGCCTGGAGTGCGCCCAGCAGGGATTGGCTTATAAAAATGTAGTCTAATCGGGAGTATGTGTGGTGAACGTGGGAGTAAAAGTGTAGTCACGTGACTGAGGGTGAAGTGTTCGCCAAGCGTCTAGCAGACCTAGATCGTGAAAATGTTGTTTTGTGGTGGGGGCAAAGGAGCCCATGTCCGTGCGGAGTGCGTGAGTACTATCGAGATCCCTTTGCCATGTCAAATTGAAATCACCCAAGACCACCATCTGCCCCTCTCCGAAGTCCAGAATCCTCTCTGTTAATGTGTTTAAAAATGCTGCTTGCCCCACATTGGGAGCATAAAGTGCCACAAAAGTGCACAATTTGCCCATCAAGCGGCCTTTAACCATAAGCCAGCGTCCATCTTTGTCTGAGCGATGGTCCAGCTGTTGGAAGTTAGTGGTGGAATGGAACAGCAGGGCTACACCCCTATGTTTTGTAAGGGCAGATGACTTGTATATTAGGGGATATCGCTTGTGACGGAGGCGTGAGTCCTCTGCTCGGGCCAGGTGTGTCTCTTGGAGAGCCACTATATCAAGGTGATGATCTGTAATATATTTCCACACTTTGTGGCGTTTCTGTGGGGAGTTAAGCCCCTTAACTTCCAGGAAGCTATAGTAATCGTCATGGAACTAAAGTAGAGGTGAACAACGCAGAGACACCTTCTTCTGGTCCAGCCGGATGTGTAAACATGACCTCCCCAAGGGTGTCTATCACCAATGACAGCGTCCCTCCCATGTAGATTGAAACCAACACAGAGGCCTCCCAGAAATAAAATGTTAAAGCTGCCACCATCACCCTCCCCCCCCTCAACCCTTAAAAACAACATAACAAACAATAACAACAAATGCGGCAGGTAGGCCGCTAACAGGTCCCTGAGCGTGGGCAACCTACCCAGCAGGGACTAGGGGGATCAGGAGTCCGAGGACCCAGTCCGCGCCGTCCGGAGGTGAATCATCAAAAGTCTCTCAGGCGGTCATGACTAAGATGTATACCAGAGCCCTTTGAAGAGAACGAGAAAAGTCTCTGTGCGGATCGGTAGAGGTGAACCATAGTTCTATATCCCTGGAGACTAGATCGGGGGCCAGTAGCCTCCTCCCAGGCATGCGATAGGTTCCAGGCCAACGGAATGAGTTGGGAACCGGACCGTCGTAGTTCCACCGGCCCACTGTCAACATCGGACCGGAGCATGTACTACAGTCCGTCGGAAGCAGATGCTGTGTGCGCGCACTGCAGTAGTTATTCATCAAAAGGTCAAGCGGCAGAGCAGTATCTATTTAGAGTTTAGGCGCTGGCATTTGTCATTTTCATCCTCTCCGCGTGCCCATAAGCCATGTCGTCGTCTGTAATGGCCCTCGCCGAGCCTCTCGGGGGTTTTCATGATCGGAGCCAGTCTCAGCCGATGGGAGACCCAGAAGCTCCAGGCCCATCCTTAGGTCAGTGACGTGATGCTGTTTGTGATCGAGCTCAAAGCTGAGTCCGAACGGGTAGGTCCATCGGTATCGGATTTTGTCCTCTCGTAGTTTGGTGGTAATGGGTCGGAACATCTGTCTCCGTGCCAGAGTTGCTGGTGCTAGGTCTTGGTAGATCGAACATGATTGATTTTGGAAGGTGGCTGTCCCCTTGGTCCTGGCCGCCAGGAGCACCGCCTCTTTAACTTTATAGGAATGGAACTTCGCCAGTATGTCGCGGGGGCGTCTCCTCTCGTCGGGTTGCAGGACTCCCACGCGATGGACCCTGTCTAGCTTTATTGAGAGGGTATGTGGACCCAGCAGCTCTGCGAAGAGCCCCTCCAGGAAAGCCTCAAGGTCCGGCCCATCCGCTCCCTCCGCCAGGTCTCTGACCCGTAGGTTCTCCCTCCGTGCCCTATTCTCGAGGTCCTCTGCCTTGAGCTGCGTCTGGTGGAGCTGGTCCTGGAGGGTGCGAACATCTTCCCGGAGTTCGGAGGAGAGCTTTTCCTGTTCTTGCTGATGTCCCTCCATGTCAAGCACTCTGGTGCCCACCGAGTCAACATCTTGTTGTAGGGAGGTCAATCTCCCTGTAAGGTCCGATCGTAGTTGCTCTATAGAAGTTTTAATGTTCTGAGAGAGTTCATTACATAGCTCTGTCTTGAAATCTTTTAGTGTAGATAGGAGATCAGCCTTCGTAAGGGCCATGCCCGCTGCCTCCTCGCCTCCGCAAAGCGTCGGTCGTTTATCTGAGGGGCCAAAGAAGTCCGATACCTTGTTGGGTGTCTTAGTCGTCACTCTCTTAGGCGGCATACGGACTGGCCCGGGAGGGTCCCCACCTCAGCGACTTCCGCGAAAGGAGACTCGGAATTCAGGCCTTGGGAGCCTCCATCCAGTGCATCATCGGGAGACCAACGGTACGAGTCAAGGCAGCGGTCACAGTCAGGCGGCGCAATGCAGGTGGGGCCTCCCTTCGGAGCTCTAGGCGACCCGCGGCCTGGTCAGACCCGCCAAATGGCAGCACTCCTTCCTCTGAAAGCTGGGCGGCAGGGGGTTCCCCCGGAGCATTTGACTGGGGAGAGCGTCACCGTTTGCCGCTACATTCAAGCCTTGCTTTATGCCTCACCTCCAAGTTGCAGTCACAGCCCCTTCAATCCGGCATAAGCGTCACTCCTGGGGGAGCAAGCACCAATGGGGAGAGGGCACGTGCATCAATACCAGCATTCATATGCCCTCAGTTGGTTATCAGGCAGGGCTCATAGACGCAGGAGGCGTCGACATCTCCTGAGGCAGCGCTCGGCAGGGAGCTAGTCCCGGGACTCCAGGGACCCAAAACGGAGCCCGTCTGTATGGCTCAGTTGGGACGCCATCTTAGGGTCAGGCATTGCGGTAAATCGCCGGCGTCGCTGCAGTCCGGGTGAGTTTTCTGCAGGGTGCCCCCAGATCAAGCTCACTACATCTCTCACCGTGCCAGCGTGAGGGAGACTCGAAGGCTTGAGCTCCCCGCCTCGCTACAGCCGGGAACACTCAGCCAAGTCGGGAAGCCGCCATTTTGGGCTGCGTCTGCTGGACCCTCGCCACTCCTCAACGGGACCACTCCCGCGGCGCTAGGAACGAGTAGAGGCTACCACTCTATGCCTCACATCCTCCGCTGTGTCTGGGAGTGACTTACAGCGTAGGGGATGCGGTAAGACCGCTGCTGTCCGCTCCGGAGCGATGCGCGGACCGGGAGCCGAAACGGGCTACGTCCGTTCGGCCATCTTGTCCGGCCACGCCCCCCAAAGCAAGTTTTTCAACAGGAAAAAATAAATGAATACCCTTCATGGCAAAATAGCCATGAGTCAAAAACTTCCAGTGTGCATAAATTATGGATTCTCCCCAACAGATTTAAACAAAGGAATTGGTCTGAAGAGAAAAAGTTCACTCACCAAATGTGTGCACAGGCACAAACTTAGTTTTTGCTAAACTTTATTGTTCGGGAAGCTGCCGGGCCCTCAAAAATGCAAACAGAAACATTGGCTAAAGGCAAAATTGTTTTTTTGGTCTCAAAAAGCACAAATTTTCTATAGTACTCCCTTGAAGTTAAAGGGGACTACTTGGTGTGTTGTGCTTCTTGTGAAAGAGCATCAAGCTGTAACTCATAGTGAAGTCAGCCAATTGCTGAAGTGGGCTGACACATTGCCCCTTGATGCATGCTGGAGTTGGCGGAAGAAAAGTGTGAAAGATAGAACTACAGACTAATGGACGGAGTCTGGCTTGAAACCCCTATAGGTAACTATGTTATAAACATAGGGCCTGATTATGAGTTCGGCGGTCCATTGCATCGCCAAACCCGTGGTGGAGGTGCTGTGGCGGTCGGGACCACCGCACCAGTGGTCTGACCGCCGTATTACAAGTAAGGCAGTCAGACCGTTTTAGGACCACCACAACCGCCAGGGAACCGTGTTCCCTGGTTGTGGTGCGGTGGTCTGGGGCAGCAATATGCTTGGCGGTGCCGCTGCGGCACCACCAAACATATTCTGAGTTTCCCCACTGCCAGCCTTTTCATGGCGGTGAGCATACCATGAAAAGGCCGGCAGTGGGGAAACAAAGGGGGCCCTACAGGGACCCCTGTTGCCCCTGTACACTGGGATGCATGCAGGGGGGCACATGGTGTGGCCCCGTGTGTGTATGCACGCCCAGTTCCTGCACGGCATAGACTAAACAGTCCATGCCATGCAGGAACTTGCTTTGGTGTCCCATTGCGGTGCCTTTTTCAAAGACACCGCCGTGAGCCCTCCAGATCAGGAAAAAACTCCTAATATGGAGGGCTGCCGATGGTTGACTTTGGCAGTGCGGGAGCAGGGTGGTGACGTGCCATCCCGCTCCCATACTGCCAAAGTTGTAATCAGCCCCATAGTGTATAACATAGCCTTCAGTCACTTCGAAGTCTGGGGGAAAATGGTAGTGATCTAAAACTTGTGTGAGCCTTTGGTTACTTCGACATCTTGAGCTCCGGGGGAACATGGTAGCTGCCTGAAACTTGCTGGAGGTCAGGACTATGTTTCTCACAATGAATTAGACCATTTACTTTTGAGCGATTCCCTTGGCGGGCCCAATGGCCAGTGATTCTTTGGATTTGGGAGTGCGGTTCTTGCCTGTAGGCTGCAGGAGACTAGTACCTCTAGTCCAAGGGACTGGAATTGCCGTTGGCTTGCAGATGGGTTCCTCTTTCCTTTGGAACCCGTCCCTGGTCCAGGACGAATTGCAGTCATGCAGTTGCAGGGTGGTTGCCACAGGGGCAGTCTTTGATTCCTTTTCTATGTGCAGGTCCTGAAGTCACAGCCTCTGGTCTCTTCTTTGTCCTTTGGTTGCAAGTCAATCAGATCAGAGGTTCTTGTGCCTGGGGAGCCCCTTGAATCCTAGATTTAGGAGTGTTAGGGGTGTAGAAGCTAGTAGCCAATGGGCTAATAGCCCCAGCGGCTAATCCGTCCCGGAGGTGACCACTTCTGGGGAAGTGTGTCACCTTTTCTACCCAGATGCCTCTATTCTGCCACTTTTAAAAATAGCAGAATCCTTCTTCGGCTGTACAGACCAGGTAGGCCATCCTAGGGGTGTGGCTAGCCTTCTGGGGGTGTACGCCTCCTGACTATATCATTTTCCCAACTGCCTAGGTTGGAATTGTGCCTGGGGCAGGGGGTTGGCTTTTTCCTCCTCTGGGAGGAAACCTGCTTCCAGGTGGGCCTTTATTTGTGAATCCCGAGAGAGTTCACACCTCCTAGCTGGGGGTCAGATTCCTGCCTTGGCAGCAGCAGGTGCAGGCAGTCAGTCAGGGCACCGGGAAGGCTGGGGCAACCAGGTGGGAAACCTCTAAGGTAGCCACCTGGGTCTATGTCACATTAAATCTGACTTTGGGGAAAAGTCAGGTTTAATGAGACAAGTTGTTTGATACCAAACATGACACTTTTCAGTGGGACCATATTGGAGCTGACAACGGCCAGGTGCCAGTGCATGTTATCCTATGGTCCCCTGAACACTTATAGTAGTCCCCAATGGAAGGAGGCTACTATAGGAACATACAACTGGCACTTATATGTTCACACCTTTAATATAAGGCCCTCTTCCTCCTGTGGTCAGGAGGCCTATCTTAGGGGTAACTGACATATATTAAAAATAGTGCTGTGATCTTGCCACTCATGGTGAGGGCAAAGTTGAGTTTGAACAGTTTGCATTGCTCGTGCAGTCTGCAGTGGAAGGGCTGCGGTCATCTTTTTACTTCGGTCACTTAAGGTGATACAATCAGTGCTTCAGGCCTGGTGACACCTTTAACTCACATGCCCTGGGTACCACTGGTGCCACTTACTAGGGACTTATACAGGGGTTAAAGTCTTTTCCAATTGAGGTTACCATTTCACATGCACATCACTTTCAGAGTCAAAACCATCAGCATTGGGGAAAAAAGTATGGGGGTGGCATACCATACAAAAAGGACACTTTCCCACAGAGGAGGGAAAAAGAGAAAGAAAAAGAAAGAGGAAAAGTGAAAGAAAGAAAGAAGGAAGGAAGGAAGGAAGGACATACAGAATTATAAAGATAGAGCACCCTCACGAACGTCTATTCAGAGTTCATGTGAGCTGCTGGTATTGTGTGAAAAAGCAGCAGTCAGATAACCATAGGCCACTTCAAATGGAATTTATAACAGCACTGTCAGGAGACAGGAACAATAAAGCTGGAATGTGCCCTGTGCTCTTATCTGATAGAAAGTCTTGCTATCATACATCAGGCTCTATAAACAAAGCCAACAATAAAATAATAATAAAATAAAAACAAAAACACTGTCAGTGAAAGGAAATATCTCGTGGTGTTGATGTGCTCCTTGTGAAAGTCACTCAAGGTGAAGTTAGCCACTGGATGAAGTAGGCTTACCCACTGCCCCATGCTGTATGTTGCAGAGGGCGGAACCAAATGTGAATGACACAAGAATATACCAATGGATGAAGAGAGGTGGCTGAAAGATCCTTTATGTAAGTATATTATACATATAAAGTTAATAAAATCCAAAGGTATTGGCTAATGCCATACCGCAAAAGAGACCATTTAGTAAATCAAACTAACACGAGTACCAATAGAGCTTACAAAATGCATCTGTGAGAAAGCAATATACCCTCATCTAGAATAGCATTCATTCTCCTCTGAATGTTATGAATGAAGTAGAGGGTAGGGGGAAATGTAGTCCCCGTGGTGATGGAAGAAGAGGTACCCACCGGACAGTAACTATTACATTTTCCAGCTACCCGTTTGAGTTATTTTTTGCCCAACAAAAACTCTCTCTCTCTTCTTCCCCAACCCCAAAAAAATGAAAAGGCCCCTCACCAGCAGAGAGAAGGTAATAGCCCAACATTGACAATTGTGTATCGGGCCTGAAGGATGCAATTCTTAAATTAAATAGCTTTTGCCCATAAAACCATATTTCACCTACACATTTCACAGTTTTTATAATTGCTCCCTCTTTAATTTTCCCTATCTTAAAAGATCCTCCAAACTGAAGTGTTTGTAAGGTTCTCCATCTTTGTTCACATGTTCTGTTCAGATGCAGAAGGAATAGACAAATATCCAACGTATCCAACAACCCAAGGTCCAGGGCAAAGAGTTTCAATACCCCAGCACTCATACTCCACAAATCAAAGAAGCCCATTTTAGAGCCCTTTTGACACACAGAATTCCCTTGAGACTGCCGTGTTACATTGCAATGTCATTCATTTTCTTAATCCAGTACCCTCTGCAAAACAACCATTACAATGCAGTCTTAATCACGCAATACATTTACCACACAGTCTTTACCACGCATTAATCTTTACTGCGCATGCCACTACCACACATACACCTTTACCATGCATTCCTTTACCAAGAAATATTGACTTACCACGCATTACTGGGTAAGTATGTTGGTAAGTATATATCTAGATACATGGTATATTAATTTGTAGATTAATGATATGTATTTAATAGATTGTTATTATTGGTTAGAATGCATTGAATACGATTTAATTTTTTAAATTTTATTTATATTTATTCTTTTTTTAAAAGTAACATAAACCTTTAGGGGCGTGATGCAAGGGATATAGGGGTATTGGGTGGGGAAGTGTAGTAATACGATAATTTAAATATATATTAATTATGTTAGATAATTAAAAACATAGTGGAATAAATGTGTAAAATATCTAAATTATTTTTAAAATATAGAACAATATTGAAAATAATTTTTGGAAATATTAAAAACATTTTTAATATTTGGAATGTATGAGACAAATAATCACACCATGTTTATTATTTAAAATATATACTTACACTTATTTAAAAATAGCAAAATAATTTTATTAAACAGTTTTTTTAACTCATTTATAAAAATATAGCATATTATTTAACAAATCATAACATATTTAATTATAATTTTTAAAGTATTTTCCCGTGCTTTCCCATTGACTTTAATCGAGAAAATTGTCATTTTTTCCTTTTTACTTTCATGTTTGCGGTTGTGCGTCTGTTTTTACAGTCGGTGGAACGAGTCTTGGTCAAGATTGGATGCAAGGGAGAGCTGTGGTCAGGTAAGAAAAGTTTGCTTTACATTTATAAACATATAGGTGGCTAAGTTTATTGTAAGGAGAGTTGGGGGGAGGTAGATAGATGCTGAACAGTATAGAGTTGTAATTTTTTGCTGTTATAACCACTTTTACATCCCCATGCAAGTTGTGCTTTCATGCCCACGTCGTGACGGTTGCTTTTTTTTCAAAGTAGGTTTAAAAAAGTTTTAAAAAAATGGTTATTACTTTTTAAAATCTACTTGAAATTTAAGGAACATTTAATTTTTTGGCGTCATGTTTTTAAAAAACATTGGTGACTTTCATCGACAAAGACCACGTCATTGCTGGAGAAACTCGGGATTCGTGGATGGATTACAACTGGATTTGTTTCTGGGAATTTCGTTTTGGAGAATGGATTTTCTTTTGCGAGTTTTTAAAAACATTATTGGTTGTCAAGATTTCGATTTTTGGTATTGCTATTTTTCGAAATTGTTTTGTAGATTTCAAATGAATAGACTGTTGGAGATTGAGGTTTTTTTCAAAAAAGATTTTTGGGGAGTTGCTCTTTTCTATGGATGTTGGTTCCCTGTTTGGATAATTGTAGTACTGACATCTTGTGGTGATCAGTGGTATGAAAAATCACCAAGAGTTGAAGAAAGAAGACAACTACAGGTAGGAACCTCAAACTTCCTTTAATTGTAAGTGTTGTCAAAACAGGCAAGTAATTTTACAGTTTGTTAGCATGTTTCAAAAGTGTAGGATGTACGCAATATTGTCCAGGTAGTCTGAAGCTCCCATCAATGGAAATTGATGGATTTTAGCCAATGGTTTCAGACATTTCTTTGCCTTTTTTTTAAACACGAGAGTTCAGGCTACCTGACAATGATTGCGCTATTCTCATTTCTTGGAAACTTTTTGTTCCTTCTTCAAAATTTCTAAGAAAGGCTAAAGGTTAGGGTGAGGTCTGCCAATTGATTTGTTGAAGGAATTGTGCTACCCCTTTATGGCATTGTTTGTCTTTGGACCTCCCTCTATGCAGGTCCAGTAACAGTTCCACCAGTCAATGGGAAACCTTGGCTTCCTCTGTTGACCTGACCTGCCTAGAAGGCCAATTCATGTGTCCTTGAAGTCATTTAGGAGTGGCGCCAATTTTTCCTCGTTTTGGGTAAAATATCCTGATTCTGTAATTGATGTGTAGAACTCATCCACACACTCAGGTGGTACAAAGCACAAAGCTGTTAGTTTTGTTTACTCATACTGTAGTTTGCTGCGTGACATGCATTCCTCAGCTAAGGATTTTTTTTTTCCGCCAATCTGCCTGGGAAAATTAAAAAAAAAATCCTTGAATTGGAGTGTCAGGGTAATTTTTGTAATAGTATTAATCATTGTTAATTTTAAGTAAATAATTATTTTCCTAGGACTTTAATTCATAATTTTGGTTTTAATTACTGATTGAAATTCAGTGTATGATGAGGATTGCTTGTCAGGGAGTAAGCTGTACACTAATGGGGCAGTTGTGTGGTTAATTTTAGCATGAATAGTGTAAATTTGGGAGAATGGATTGGGAGTTGATTTAAAAGTCCCATTCATCATCCAGATTTCACTATTTTTAAGGGTTACCAAGTTATGGGTTATGCTAAATATTAGTTTTCCTTTGAGAGGGTTTTCGTTGTCATAGAGGAGGAAAGGTTCATTAGTAAAAGAAACTGTTAGGTCAGGGGGAATGCTAATATCTGAATAGGTTTGTGGTGTTACTCTTTTTGGGATTACTTGCCTGTGTTTGCCTCTGTACCATTCTCCTCAAACTGGGTATTGTAGGCATACTAGTAGCTACATGCATGGGGATGTTTTGGGCTACCGCCCTCAAAACTGAGCCACGGGGTTCATTGGAGGTGGATGTTAGCATATTAATTTGCTGCACATTTTCTCTCACTTCAATCTACATTGCAGAGCGGTTATGCTCTGTGGTCCTTTCCACAGTGTCACCCAGATTAACCACTCTGCCTTTGCAATGGGATAAAAAATATTGCACACACCTCTAATGACTCCTGGGCTCAGTTAACTTCTCCTTACAATAAAGGTAGCCACCATACTTGAGCAGCCTATTGCCTCTTCATGACCGTACGTAGCTTGCTTGATTTTATGAAGCCATTGTATAGTTATCTGCAGAAAAACAAGGAAAAGGAAATGTTTTGTAAATGGTATGTTCTAAGACTATGTTTAATTCAGTTTTTTTAAATGCACCGGCAAAGGGGAAAACGTTTTGCACAGTTATTTGAGACACTGTTGTTTTGGGGAAAAAATGTTTTTATTCCTGTTAAAAATGAGAGAAAATTAAATGTTAATTTTTGTAGCCTGTGGAAAGAAAGTTTTTAGATTTGGATATGAATTGGTTTTTGAAAATTATTTACCTGAGGTGGTTTTTATCCTTTCCTAATCTGGTTTCTGGTAGTAAGGTTATTTTTCTGTTGTATTTTGTAGCAGCTTGATTCTTTGCTTCAAGTGATTTGGTCTGTGTTCTATACAATATTTGAAAAAGAGAAGTTTTGTGAGTGATATAGTGTAAAACTGTGATGCATTTTTATTTGAGATCAATGTACCTGCAAAGGGAAAATGGTTTTGCATGATTATTTCAGATGCTGTTTTGATTCAGAAAAACATTTGTATTATTACTGTGAAAAATGAGAGATATGTAAGTCTTAATATTGTTGTCTATAGATAGAAAGTTGTTACATTTGTTAATGCATAGATTTTTGAAAGAATACTTACCTGAAAAGGTATTTATCTTTTCATACACTGTTTTTCTGACGTTTGGTGATTTTTCTTATCTCCTATTGGATTGTATGACAAGACAGGAGGCTAGCATTATGCATTAACCTCTTATTGCCACTTCCATGCAGCCTCTAAAGAAACTCAAATAGGACTTTAATAACTAAACAATAGAATAGAACCTTGCAGTTCATAAATGTTTTCTGCCAGCCATCTTCTTCCCCTTTTGTTTGCTGCTTCTGAGCAGATAAGTAGATGTGTTTAACAGTATTTCTATCAATGATATTGTTTCTTTGTATGAAATTAATGAGAATTTTTAACAATTAATGGGTATTTTAGATATGAATGAATATGTTTATTAATCCAATGTATGGATTTATAAAGTTATTTCGCATTAGTAGTTTACTTAGACTTTAAGAGGTCAATTACATGCAAGTTAAGCATTCAAAAAATGACTAAAGATGTTAGTTCTTAGGTAAGTATCCAGTTAAATGTTAATACTATAGAATACAGTACATAAGAGGAGAGAGTTCTTAAAACGATCTTTGGTGGAAAAATCAGAAATGCATTAATGAAATTAGCATGTGAATCTCAGATGGGCGGATAGAGCGCTTAAAAAGGTATTACTATTGAATTAAAGCTTTATAGCTACATTTTGAGTGTGTTTAGGTGGCAGTTAAACTGATATCCTCGTGCTAGGTCACGCATACAGTGTGGGCATTTTCAGCCCTTTCAAGCTTCATGGTTAGTGTAGGATTGGGCGGCCAGCTTTAATAAAGGCACACATCACGTAGAACATCTATTTCTGTAGGAGATTGGGCACAAGTGCGCGTTTGCGAATGACTCGAGATGAAAGTTGGAGGCTTTTTTTTCCATGCACAGCAAAGCGTATTATATAAGTTAGAAAAGTAAAATGAATATATTGTCAAAGTTGACAGGACAAATTAATAAAATCAGAGTCGCTTTGTGATGTTTTATGGTTCAGGGCTTTTTCTAGAGGAAATAGATGCATCAATAGTGTTGCTAGGTAACCGTTTTACCGGTACAGCGGTGCTGTCAGTTTCTTCAGTCAGGTTACGAGGAGGCATTTTACAAGGAGATTATAGGGTTTTGAGTAGGATTTTAAGAATTTTTACTACAATTTTTGAAGTTTATATTAAAATTATACTCTTTGGGGCATATTCACAAGAACGTGCGATAACCATCGCAAAAGTTACTAAACGCAACCTTAAACATCGCAGTCCATGGCGGGAAATTTACGCCGTGCTAACCAAGTATTCACAACACGGCGGTACCATGCGATAGTCCCCAGATAACCCGACAACTGTCCGCGTTAAAATCAACGCCACGCCTCAAAAATGCGAAACACGAACGCAAAAATTGCTGCGATGAGGCCAAGCGCGATACAAAAAGCAGCGAAAACCAGCCACAGGCCCGCAAGTCACATCCATCAGGCAGGAACAAACACCATAAAAGCAGACCAAACAAACGGTGAGAGGACAACGTCCGAGCACAACCCCCCAGCTGTGATGCAGAACAAATGACCATTGTCCAAATCCGACAGTCAGTTCCCCACAAACAGCCACAATGTACATTGACATGCATTCAGCAGGTAACCTGCGCCAATGCAGAAACAAACATGGAACACACTGTGAAACCGCATCTCCCCTTCACATTGCAGAGGGACAAACAACACCCCCTGCACACCGACGTGCCATGTCCATGACCAAACAACAATGGAACCACGGACCAATGTTGGGGCAGTGACTCCCCCCACGTACATGTCGCCCATGTCACGGGACTTGAGTCACAGGGTGCATCCCTGCATCATGGCGGCACATAACAGACCCCAAAAGAAGCCCTCCTGTCACTTGAAGGCCACAAATGACAGCCAAAATGGAATGAACTGGGACACACGTGAAACGCCGAAGTGTGGTATACCGTAACAACTGTGATACACAGTACTGACATCACTAAAACGTGACACCCTAAACAGCCTCACTGCACAGAGGTGACACACCCACCATCCATAAACAAATCCCAAAATCTGCAGCACAACATGTCGCGCCCACACGTGTCTGAGTGAAGTGCCTGTACAGATGAGTGACATGCACGCAGGGATTGTGTCTCGGAATGCATTTATTAGCACATGCTGTGCCTGTGGGCAGTCAACGTACTGTGCCATTACTGCTAAGGACCCTCACAATGTGACGTCAACCAGAGAAGAAATTGCCAATGATGTAGTCCCTACGGGCAATTCCTGCTGCGGCTGCAGTGGGGTGTGGTCCACCTGCCTCATCTCCATCATCATCGTCCGGTGCATCTGGCACACGTATCCATGAGGCTCTGCTGCGTACACATATGTTGTGCAACACACAACATGCAACGATCATCTTGCACACAAGGCCTGGGCTGTACAGGAGCCTTCCACCAGTGACGTCCAGGCACCTGAAACGTGACTTCAACACGCCAAATGTGCGCTCCACGATGCCCCTGGTGCGTCTGTGGGCCAAATTGTACTGTCTCTGGGGCTGTGTGTTCGGGGCTCGGAGGGGTGTCATCATCCAAGCGCAGAGTGCATATCCTTGGTCACCTGTGACAGTGCAGAGAGACATGAGACACTACATCAGAGACACACGCATCAGCCACATCCTTGTCAAGGCCTACACTGCACCACACCCAGATCCACGTGTGGAGTAGCCACACCCCTACGCAGTGCCGACGTACGCCAGTCCACCCCGCTTACGCCCACAGGGAGGTACGACACGGTTTCATGTCCCAGGTCTACACCACTGCCTGCGGTGACATGGATGCGCACGCTGTACACAGCACAATGTTATGTGGAATGAGCCCGGTCCCCCATGCATACATAATAACCACATGGACACACTGAGTGAGTTCGTGGGACTGGCCACGGGCACGTGCGCCCGCCCTTTATTGCCAGGCTCACATCTCCAGTGACGCCTGTGCTGGATGGGTGTTGGGTAGTGTAAGCCACCACTCAGGGGTTGGCTGGTGCTGGCAAAGACAACAACAGTGAGCAGACAATCAGCAGTACAAGGTACGTACATCATGGGTCCCTGACTTGAGCAGCACAGAGTTTGTGGCCCCGGATGCACAGCAGCCGGCACAGGCACACCGCCACGGGACGGTGACTTGCGGTGCACTGAGGTAGTGCCACGCGAGCTGAGCGTGTACTCGTAGATGTCCAAGGGGACTTTCGCGGAGGGTTGCAGAGGACAGTGGCAGGTGTCCTTCCAGGGCATGATGAAGAGGGCAGAAGCAAGCAGGAACAGGCAGATGGCGGAGTTGAATGTTACAAACCCCACTTTTCAACCTTGTCAGTATCAGCTACATGTAGATGAAGACAACCTCCAGCCCATGGGCTCAGACGCCACTGACGTCCAAACAGAGATTGCCCATGGATTTCAGGGCACACACTCAGTGGCGCCAGAGCTGGAAGGGGATGCAGTCTGCGATGAGGCCTGTACAATGACATGGACTCTGCTATGTAGAGAGCAAGACTCAGTTCTAGTCGTGTGACCTAATCCACCCAGTGTGTGCCGGAGGCAGCGGTCAGCAGGGACCCACGTGGGATAGGCATGCGCGGAACAGAGACAGTGGCACCAGTGCAGTTGTTGGTAGTGTCCCATCACCTCCGTAAAGGTGAGCCTTTTCTCCTCCGGACTGAAGCGCGTCTTCCTCTTACTCCTCTCCTTACGTACTGTGACATGAACACTGCCATGAAGGAATCATGCTCAGTTCCAAGAGTGCCACCTAGTTGGCCGCAGTGTCGGCCAGAGGCAGCGGTCAGTGCGGGCCACCCGCTGTCCAGCCATCTCCTCCTGGATCTCTCACACACGACGTTGGAATGGCATTTGTATTACTTTTGTGGCTGACATAGGTAGTGGCACCAGAGCTGAGCGGGTGTACAGCCGGCGAGGAGGCCGTATCCTGCCTGTGACGGACTGCATTGGATTGGTGTGAGGCCTGCAGGACCGCAGTGCAGGCACAAGCTCGGAGTCAGCAAGGGCCCATAGACACGTATGGTGGGAGTACTATGCACAGACTTGGTGGCACCACATCGGAGGGAGTATGGTGACATGAACTCAGCCTTCAAACATGTACTCTGCCATGGTGTGATCAAGACTCAGTTCCATATGTGTGACCTACTTGTCCGCTGTGCAGGCTGGTGGAGTACATCAACGGGAATGGAGGTCCGCAGGCCTGTGACGGAGTGGCCGTGATGATCCAAGGAGTCTGCCAAGGTCGGGGTCCTCGGGCTTGGAGCAGGCACCGGCAATGAGATGCAGAGTAGGCGTTCCCGTGCAAAAAGCCGCATCAACACCACACCGCAACATTCACAACGACCAGGCAGATCGGCGATAAGGCCACAAAACATGCGATATGGCGCATTAGCAGCAGGAAACTAACACCTGCTCTGACCTGGTGTAAAGTCGGACGGCAGCCGGCACCAGAAAAGGGAGCCCAGCCCACAGCCACACCTGAAGGACAACAGATGCCATGGAGCTACTCATCATGAAGCTCGGAGCCCCAACACGGCCACAACACCCACCGCCACCACCCCCCGGTCCGCCACCACCCCCCGGACCCCCCCGCACCACCCCCCCGGACCACCACAGAGGCAGCGCAGACACAGACAGCGGACCTTCAGAAAACGCACCAGCCTCACAGACATGACACCAGAGTATGTCATTGCCCACTACAGGCCTGCAAAAGGACAACCATCCTCCGCATCCTGAACATCATTGCCCACAGGCTGACGGTACCAACACAGCAGACAACCAACATCCCTCCGCAGACAAAGCTGCTGGCTGTGCTGCACCTGTTGGCCTCTGGGACATTCCAACCAACAACCGCCAGAGTCAGAGGAGTCTCACAGCCAGCCCTATCAAAGTTCCTCACACCTGTCTTGGATGCCATCATCAGCTTGGTACCCCAGTACCTATACTTCCCCACACTGAGCAGGAACAGCTGGAGACCAAGCAAGGATTCTACGCCATAGCTGGATTCCCGCACGTGTTGGGGGCAATAGACTGCACACATGTCCTACTTGTGCCCCCTGCCGACACTGCACACTGCTCTCAAAGTATGAGGCCAGTCACCGGACTACCAACAGACGTTCCTACTCCATAAGTCTCTAGACATCGCTGCTAATATGGAATCTAACAACCTAAGCACAGGGATTGTTTGCTGACACTGATGGGCCATAATGCATGTAAGATTATCTACCCCCCAATCTATCTAAGAGTGCGCCACAAAATTTCAAACATAATATTCCAAAACAAAACTCTGAAGCACTCATATCTGACGTCTATTATTGTGCTAATAAAGGAGCAGTGGTTACTGATTTAATCTTCTTCACCAATAGAAGAACACAATGGTGGAGAGCTATTGCTGCAACGTTCCAGATTAATACATCAAGGAAAACACCAAATGGGCTTCATATCACATTCAGTGGATTTCAATGCGGAGGCAACCATCATCCTATACAACAATGGAAACATTCTCATCCAATCTTCTGATCGCAATATAAAGAGTTCTGACAAAAAGTTCATGAAGATCAAAAGCACAATGCCTAACAATGCCCACATTGCCTCTCAAAGTCAAGGTACCTCCCCCCACTCAGGGACTGAAACACAGGCATCTTCCCATCCCTCCTCCATCTTCTCTCCTATGCCACTACCTGTCCCCCCGGTCTTGGCAATACAGGAATCTGCGCTGATGGTCCCAGATCACCTTTCCTAACTATGATTCCTGCCCTTTTCCTATTACTCACTTATTGGAACAGTACAGGCCCTCAGATCATAGAAGACCACTGCCTGAGATTGGTCAACAGTCACAACCCGGTGATTTCACATACAGCTCCCACACCAACCTCCGACTCACTAGATCAGGCCTCCCAACAGCAGAGGATGCTCATTGATGCTGCATCTATTAAGCCACTTCCTTCTTCTCATTCTACCATCGCACCTAGCAGTCCCTCCCCTAGCCCTCCACTGCCAGACTTTCCTTTCCACAACAGTGATGGTCACTCTGGGCTGCAGGCCTCCTCTTACACCCTAGTGAGCACACATTCCCCCTAGGGCACACTACATTTCCATCCATAATAATGAACCCTTTTACCTTGAGGACAAACTGACTGACCTTAGTCAAGACCTTCAGTTAGTTAAGGCCAATCTCCAGAACCTTATACACATCACCTCGAAGCTCGAGTATCATATAAATCTTAATGGGACGTCTTGGGATAATAGAACCCCACACATTAATCATTTCACTCCACTCTCTATGGTAGGGCCTAACTTTTCTCACGAGGTTTCAATGATTAACGAGAATTTACTGAAATTGCTCGCGAGATCTCGACCCTACTCCAACCCTATCTCGAGACCCCAGAGGGTCACTGAACCCCTATCTGAGGTCGATATACACTCCCTTCTGCTATCATATACCAATACACATAATGATTCAACACCATTGAAGAGCACCATCCAGACTATTACTTCCAACCCACATGAAGAACCCACTGTCAACTATAGGTCCATGAACAAGCATAATCTTCTACAAGCCCACATGACATAACATGAGACAGTTACCAAATCTTATCTAAGATCTTTTCTCCTTAATTGCAGATCGGCGGTGTTGGACTTGGCCCTTTTTTTGGCTAAAGTTCCTAAACTTTTGCCTTCCCCTAGACCTTTTTTCTGACATGGTGTTGCCAACTTAGATAGCTTTGGGCACTTTGCCACTGCTGATCAGTGTCAAAGTGCAAGTGCTCCTGTATAAAGTGTTATGGTAATATGTTGTCCATAATTGGTATGTTTGCCTTACTAGTAAAGCCCCTAGTAAAGTGCACTATGTGTGCCAGGGCTGGTAATGCAAATGCTACTGGTGGGCCTGCAGCACTAATTGTGCCACCCACACAAGTAGCCCTAAAGAGAGAACTCAGGCCTGCCACTGCAGTGCCTGCGCGCAGTTTGCTAACTGCCATGTTGTCCTGACAAGTGCACCCACTTGTCAGGCCTTACCCTTCCCTTTCTATGCACATCAGACACCCCTATAGTAGGCCCAAGGTACCCCCCTGGGCAGGGTGCAGTGTGTGTGAAAGGTAGGACATGTACTGAGGTGTGTACCATGTCCTAACAGTGAAATACTCTCCATTTCGTTTTTCACTGTTGCAAGGCCATCTTGCCCATAGGACAGAATGGGGAAGGCTGTGTAATATGGCTTAAGATGGAGAGGTGAAGTTTAGTGTGCCTGGACTCACAATTTAATAACACATCTTTTTGTGAACGTGGTTTTTGAATTGTGTGTTTAGAAACCACACTTTTAGAAGTGGCTGGTTTGTTGTTCTAACAATTCTGTGTGTCTCTGCCTGGTTGTGGATTGACTGTCTGGATTTGAATGTGATAGGATCTGGGAAATGTCTTGACCCAGGGGAGGAGTAGGTGAGACAGCAACAGGCTGACCTGCATCTGGACTGTAGAGGGGAGGAGTAGCCCCCTGGAGGTGAAGAGGCCTGGGCTGCTGCCATAAAAGTATGGCTCCCTCCTGCTGAGTGATTGAGGAACCAGACCCCCACTATCAAAGGAAGAAGGTGCCGCTGGCAGGAAGACACCCAGAACTGGTTTGGACAGGGTCAGTGCCCCTGAACACAAAGACTTCAAAGACATATAGGGGTATAACTATGAGAGCTGAAGCCCCTGAACGTTGGACTGATCAAGACTGAAAAGGATTGAAACTACTTCGTGGTCAAGAGGAACCTCGGCCAAGGAAGAACAGCTGAAGAGACTGAAGAGAAGGACTGACCCTTGCTGTGTGTTCTGGGGCTGGCCTGCAGTTTGCTGATTTAACTAAGGAGAGGCCAAGGGACTTTGCTGTGTGCTGTGTCCCCCTGCTTGAAAGGACTTTGCTGTGTGCTGTGTCCCGAAGTAACTTGTCTCCAAGGGCCCGAGGAGAGCTGGCTCCCTGTTGTGGAAACTCAGGAACATCAAAGTTTCCAAGTGTGTCTCAGCGACGCTGTGTGCGTGTGCTTTTTGGCAGCCTGAGACCGTCGTAAGCATTGCCCCGGGACTGTGTGGCCCGAAACCCAACCGAGTCTCAGCGACGCTTTGTGCGTGTGCGTGTGCATCCTGAGACTGCCGTGGGGTCCGTGGTACTGGTTGGAAAGTGCCCCGTGACTGCAGTGCCCCCGCAGCGTGAATCATCGTCCACGCTGCTGTGTAGCTGTTTGTGGCCCGAGCAGTCATCGTAACTGAGGCTGCGGATCAAGATCGCCGCTACCGGCCCGAGCCGCAACGTGCTGAAGGATTCGTAAAGCTAAGGAAGTCGTGAGGTAATCGTGATCGTTATTCGCAAGAGGAATCTGCCCAAGATCGTCAGCAACAGAGAAGGCAGCGCCGTAACCTGTCCGGCTACAGCGTCGCCTTGCATCGGAGCTGCGTCGTCATCGGGAGCGCCCAGCAGGACGTCCGACGAGCGGGGAGAGAGAGAGAGCGAGGCAGCGCATCCCCCAGGTAAGGCTTGGACTCCGGTCGGGAGCCGCAAGCGTGTGTGGCCTGGGACGGCGCAGGAGGAGTACCGGAGTGCTCCCGTCTCTCTCCCGCTGCATCGCATTAGACGCGCTGAGTCCTCGAGCGGCCCGGACCTGCCCGCCAGTACCGGGGCCGCCCTCGGAAGTTCAGGACTGTTGTCTGTGGTTGGGGTCTAGTGGTGCCCGCGCTAATCGCGTCGATTGACCTGGTATTATTCCTGCATTACGAACTGCCTGATTACTTGCATTGAGGATTGCATTATTCTTGCATTACGAACTGCCTGATTACTTGCATTGAGGATTGCATTATTCTTGCATTACGAACTGCCTGATTACTTGCATTGAGGATTGCATTATTCTTGCATTACTGAACTGCATTAGTCTGATAATACGAACTGCAGTACGAACTGCATAGCATTGCATTAGGACTGCATTTGAACATCATGAACTGCTCATTAATACCGCAAGAACCTACAAGTGTTTGTTGGCCTAATAACCGGCAAAGTGAAATATTACGAATACGCATATATTGGATTTTTATCGTTTGGTCTTACCGTATTTTTTTGCTTGATAAAGATACCGCTATTTTCATACATCAGTGTGGTGTCCATTTGTGGTGTTATCACTGTGTCACTGGGAGTGTGGTTGCAAATACTTTACACATTGCCTTGAAGATAAGCCTGGCTGCTCGTGCCAAGCTACCAGGGGGTGAGCAGGGGTTATCAATGAGGGTGTCCCTCCTTTCCCTGACTAGAAGCAAGGGTCCCTATTTGGACTAAGGTAACTGCCTCAGCCAACTAGAGACCCTCAGTTCTAACATGCGGTAAAACACGCAGCTGACATCACTGACATCATTCTTGCTCAAGACCTTGACCTCCTTATCCTAACTGAAACATAGCTCAATGAATCATTCCCTCCCACTTTTGACATTCTAGTACCACCCAACTACGACATCATCAGACTTGACAGATCCGGGAGAACCGGTGGTGGCACAGCGTGCCTTTACAGCTCCATGCTCATCCTAAAACAATCAAAAATGGCTACAATGACGTTGTGTGAATACCTAGGTATAGAAATATGGAGCAATAACAAACCTGTCTGTAATTTCCACACAATTTACCACCCCCGGGTAATAACCAACTTTTTATTGAAGAAATGATGGAGACCATCTTCTCTAACTCAGATCACACCAATCAAATCTTCCTGAGGGATTTCAACATCCACTGGAATTACTTAAATGACCCCATTCTTAACACCTTAAAGGCCTTCCTTACGGACCACAACCTCACCCAATCTTGCAATGGCCCAACACACAATAGAGGCTCTACCCTTGATCTAATCATCGCCAAGGATAACCTGATACAACTTGAATCCATAACCCGATGTGACTCGTCTGATCACTACTTAATCTCCTTCCTTATCCTGGGAGGTGCTGTCTAGAAAGGGGCAACAACCTAAACCCAGAAAATGATCAATAGTCCTAAGAAATATTGATTCTACTGAGCTAACTGCTATTAGCAACAACATCCTACCTCCTCCCGCAAACATGATGAATGCAAATGAGCTTATCGACCATTACACCCCATCCATGACAGATATTCTGGAGAAGATCGCTCTGAAACAGCTGAAAAGAATACCGAGCAGACAGTCCAAACACTGGTTCAATGGCAATTTAAACGAGGAAAGGAGCATTCTACGTCTTGCTGGGAGATCATGGAGAATCTCCCCATCTAGCTCTCAATTCATGCATCTGAGGGCAGTAAGAAGCTCTTGCAACAAACACATCCGAAGGTTAAAAGCAGAATACTTCAGGTGACAACTAGATAATGCAAAAAACAGATCCTAAAAACTTTTTGAAATAAAACAACAAACAACTTGCCATTCTAAACAACACTCTGTAGACAAGGAAACACTACCTAATGGTGATGAGTTCTCCACCCATTTCATCAATAGGACAAGGAATTGAATTAGAATTGCAACTAGCCTCTCAGTCTTTGATTAGCCTTGACCAGCCCAGTCTTCTCCCTGTGCAGCACCTGGTCAGCTCTCCTCGTACTGGATATACTACAAAATCTAAGGTTACTTGGTCCTCCTTCAAAATCCCTGATGAGACTGACATACTCACAATAATGACTTCAACAAAACCCTCTAACCATTTTAATGATCCTCTGTCCACTAAGCTTGTCAAAGAGCTTAGATCTTCCACACTCCCTTAATGGACAAAGATTATCAAAGCATTTCTCTCTCAGGGCATGGTCCCTGATAACCTAAAGATAGGACAGGTCACCCCAATTTAAAAAAAAAACCTAATGCTGACCAGTCTGACCCCAAAAATGTTCTCCCAATCGCCAAAATCCCAACGCTAGCAAAACTTCTGAAGAAATGTGTACAACTACAACTCTGCAACCACATTGAAGAATTCCAACTTCTAGATTAGTACCAATCTGGTTTCAGAACTGGTCATAGCACTAAATGGCTCTGACACATATTGTCGATGATGCCCTGAGATTGCTTGATAAGAATGAATTCGGTCTACTTCTACTTCTTGATCTCTCATCGGCGTTTGATACGGTTAAACATGACAGCATGACTGACCTCCTTGAAAATAGGATGGGGTTATCTGGTCCTGTTTTAAACTGGTTTGGTTCATTCTTTGAAAACAGAAATCAGAAAATCCAAATCAACCATTCCTTATCAGACATTACACTGGTAACAACTGGAATACCTCAAGGCTCCACACTCGCTATTCAACTTCATCATGGAACCTCTTACGGATGTTTTAAAGAACTCAAACATTCATTACCACATGTATGCTGATGATACAGAATTGTATCTGAAAATTTCCTCACCTGAAGATATGATAATGCTTGTTAGACTTGGCATCTTTTGGCGTGTTTCCCCTGAGTTTTTGCTTTCTGACCTCCCGGTTTTGACTCTGTATGTGCTGGCTTAGTGTTTCTGCGCACTTTTCTCACTGCTGATCAGTGGTAAAGTGCAAGTGCTCCTGTGGTAAAATGTGTTATGGATTGGTGTTTCCATGAATGGATATTTGATTTACTTGTTAGTCCCCAGTAAAGTGCACGGAGTGTGCCAGGGCCTGTAAATCGAATGCTACTAGTGGGCCTGCAGCACTGATTGTGCCACCCACGTGAGTAGCCCTGAAAAGGTACCTCAGACCTGCCATTGCAGAGTCTGCGCGCAGTTTGTAACTGCCATGTCGACTTGGCCAGTGCACACACTGGCCGGTCCCTAACCTTCCCTTTTCTTGCATGTCAGACACTCCTCAGGTAGGCCCAAGGTACCCCTGTGGGCAGGGTGCAGTGTAAGTGAAAGGTGGGACATGCCCTGGTGTGTGTGGCATGGCCTGATAGTGAATTACAGCCAATTTCGTTTTTCACTATTGTAAGGCTACCAGTTCCCCATAGGATAGAATGGGAGGTTTTGTTTATAACATCTTATAAACATAACTGGCCCAGAGAATTCGGTAAGAAAATAGAATTTAGTATGCCTGAACTCAGAATCTAAAGATGCATCTTTTAGTGAAGGTGATTTTTACATTCTGTGTTTGAAAATACCACTTTTAGAAAGTAGGTATTTTCTTGCTCAGTCATCCTGTGTGCCTCTGCTGGAATGTGGATTGCCTGTCTGGGTTTTGGATGACAGAAGGCTGGGGAGCAGGAGGGCTCCAGATAGTCTAGGTGGGTCAGGAAAGGGCTGACCCTGGTCTCACCGATGACGCCGGCTGACGCCGTCACCGAGCCGCTGCTCGCACCGCGACCTGTGGGCACCGCACTCCGCACCGCCTCGCTTCACGACGACGCCTTGGTATCCTCGACGACGCCGCTCCACGCCGAAATCTACGCCGCTGCTTGCACCGTGGTTCGAGGGCACCGCTCGTAAAGTTACACGACGCACTGCCCTCATCCCGCACCGCAGCCTTGGCCTACCGATGCCGGCGCCATCGACTCCAGTCCATCAGCCGACAACAGCGCTTCAGCAATGACGACGCCGCTGCCTGCACCGTGACCTGCCAGCACCGTGACGAGCACCGCCTTCATCTCGCCCCGCGACCCTGGTCTCACCGACGACGCCATCCGACGCCGCCACCGAGCCGCTGCTCGCATCGCGACCTGAGGGCACCGCACGCCGCACCGCTGCACTTCGCACCACAGCACCCGGCGCCTGCCGACGCCAGCGCTCCTGACTTCAACAGAGAGGAGATCGATCTGCAACGCGTGTGACTTCGAGGGCCCCGATGACTCCTGCACCGACCTCCGGAACCGACGCCTGCGGACGCCGTGCTTTCGGAAGCCCAACGAGAGGTCGCTGACGCCCTGCATTTCTAAAAGGTACTGTTTGCGGGTCTTCCCGACACCGTAGCTGGCCCGCGACGCCGCGGTCAGCCAGAACTGTTTGGATTTGTTTGCTCACGACGCCATGATAGCCCCGGACGGAGCTATGGACATCAAGGAACTGTTTTTAAAGCATATTTTGATAACTGAAGATTTTTAAGTACTGTATGGTGGATTTTTATCGTTTTGGTCTTGTCTTAAGTATATAAAAATATTGGATATTTTTCTAAACTGGTGTGGTGTCCTTTTGTAGTGCTTACGCTGTATTACTGTTGGTTATGTGCAAATGCTTTACACACTGCCTCTAAGATAAGCCTGACTGCTCGTGCCAAGCTACCAAGGGGGTGAGCAGGGGTTATTTTAGGAGTGTAACTCCCTTATCCTGACTAGGGTGGTGGTTTTTGCCTGGCTTTGGCCCACGCCCAAGCCTACCAAAAATCCCATTTCTAACATTGGTTGTCAGCGGTGAGGATAGGACTTGCGTTTGCACTTGACTTACAGTGATTGGTGTGCACTACTAACATATCGCAGACCATTACGTACCACATACTAACCCTTTTTCTTTTTGGCCGATTTTTGTGATCTTGCCAGGTCAACTTTCTACTTCACCATGCCGGAATCAATAGCATCATCCGTTGCATCCATGGACATTGCCTTTGAGGAGGATAGGTTGGAGCTCTACACTGTGAGAGAATTGAAGTCCGTTTGCAAAAACCTAAAAGTCCAAGTCAGAGGCCTCACTAGGAAGGACGAACTACAAAAGGCGCTGAGGGCCTGGGTAGCAGCCAGAGACGCAAGTGGGCAATCTGGTGACCTTAGTGGAGAGGCGGGGAAGCCTAGTCCAAGGGTGGATGTGCTTTTGGGAGGGGGAGAACCCTTCCGACCAGGCAGCAGTGGCCTGTCCCCAGAGGAGCTGGAGGACAGGTGGGAAGCAAGGAAGTTCGAGTTGGAGAAACTCAGGATGGAAAGTGAAAGGGAGGATAAAAGAATAGCCATGGAGGAAAGGAAGATGATCTTAGATCATGAGCGAAGTCTTAAAGAACTGGAGCTAAGGAATAGAGCCAGTTCAGATGGTGGCAGCAACTCGTCAAGACAGGCAGACAGAATTGTGCACATCCCTAAAAATGTAGGCAAAGAATTCAAAAAGGGGGATGACATACAAAGGTGGTTTCAGGGGTACGAGGCAGCAATTCACATGAATGGGGTCCCCGAGGAGAATTGGGGAGCAGGATTGTGGCCTCTCTTCCCAGAAGAAGCAAGGGATACGTTAATAGCTTTGGGTAAGGGGTATCACCTCACCTATCCAGACATGAAGGACGCCCTTCTCACTAAGTATGGTCTTACTCCTGAAAAGTACAGGGATCAGTTCAGGTCCAGTAAGAAGTCTGATGCCAACACTTGGTTGGAATGTGTGGATGTGTTTTGCTGGTCACTGGATGGCTGGGTGAAGGGCAGTAATGTCACAGATTTTCAGGGGCTCTACAATTTGATTGCATGGGAGCACTTGTCTAGTCTATGTTTTGCAGATCTGCGCCAGCACCTAGTTGATAGTAAGCTGACTGACCCCAGGAAGCTTGCTATGGAGGCGGACCGCTGGGTGAGTACCAGGGTCCACAAGAAAGCATTTGGGGGAGACTCAGCCAAAGGTGGGCAGGGTCCCCAGCAGAAAAGTGGGGGGGACAAAGGTAAAACACAGGAGTTCTCTAAAGGGCCCCAAATTAACACCCAGGGTAAAGGTTCCCATCCCCCCGGATATAAGAAGCCAGGGGTCTCATCAGGAAAGCCTGCTGAGACCGGCCCCCGCAAGTGTTTTGCATGTGACCAGGTGGGCCTCAGGAAGGGGGACCCCAAGTGTCCAAAGGGGGCTCAGCCACCCACCGGTGTGCAGTCCAAGGTGTTGGCTAGTGTAGCGCTTGGGGAGGAGGAGTACCCACAGGAGGATGGGGATCCCGCAGAAATGACCCTCGTCTCACTAGGGGACAGTGAGATGGTCCCAGGACACCAGGTGCCCCCTAACACAAAGAAATACAGCACCTGGGTGACCATCAATGGGAAAAGGGTAGAGGCTCTCAGAGATACTGGAGCCAGTGTGACCTCAGTCCGGTGTCACCTGGTCTCTGAGGAGCAGGTAGTCCCAGGGGCATTCCACCAAGTAATTGCTGTAGACAATTCAGAGCGCCAGTGTCTGGTGGCGCAGGTTCCCTTCGAGTGGGGGGTCTCAGGTCCCTTGAGGGTGGTTGTGAGCCCTTCCATGCCTGTAGATTGTCTGCTAGGTAACGGCCTGGAGCAGTCCTTATGGAAGGATGTTGAGCTCAGGTCTCACTTGGAGATGCTTGGGTTGCAAGAGTGGGCATGCGTGTCCACTCGGTCAATGGCGGCCAGAAAGGGTGATCAAGAGGACTTGGAGCCTGAAACAGTGGCCCAAGTCCCTGCCAAGAGAAAGGGCAAGGGGCACGGGAAACCGGCCCCTGAAGTTCCCACGGACCGGGAGGAGGCGGACCTTGAGGGGACGCCCGGTGTCTACCGGGGAACAGGTAGCTGAACTGAGGGACATCTCTGAGCTGACCCATTGGCAGCAAGAAGGGGGTCCCACCAGGGAGGAATTCTGCAAGGAGCAGAAAGAGTGCCCTTCTCTGGAGGGTCTGCGGCGGCAGGCTGCAGACCAGGCAGCAGGTGATCAGTCCGGATCACATTGGATCTACTGGGAGAATGGTCTCCTGTACAGTGAGCCTAAGGTCGCTGAGCCTGGGTCAGCCCGTGTGCTGGTGGTACCCCAGTGCTTCAGGACCTTCCTACTGGGTCTGGCTCATGACGTGCCTTTGGCAGGACATTTGGGGCAGGACAAGACCTTTGACAGGCTTGTCACCCACTTCTTCTGGCCCCAAATGCGAAGGCAGTCAGATGGACATTGCAGGTCTTGCCAAACTTGCCAGGCAAGTGGTGAGAGTGGGAGGAAGGTCAAAGCTCCTCTCCAGCCTTTTCCAGTTGTTGGAACACCCTTTGAAAGGGTAGGGATGGACATTGTGGGGCCACTGGATCCCAAGACAGCCCTGGGCAACAGGTACATCCTGGTCTTGGTGGACCATGCCACCCGGTACCCGGAGGCAATCCCTCTCAGGACAACGACGGCGCCAGTGGTGGGCCGGGCGTTAATGGGGATCTTTTCCCGCGTGGGGTTCCCCAGAGAGGTGGCTTCTGACAGAGGGACCAACTTCATATCCAAGTATATGACATCCCTGTGGAAGGAGTGCGGTGTAACCTACAAGTTCACCACCCCTTACCACCCACAAGGTAACGGTGTGGTGGAGAGATTCAACCAGACCTTGAAGGGCATGATTAAGGGTCTAACAGAACCCATGAGGCGTAAGTGGGACGTCCTCTTGCCATGCCTTCTCTTTGCGTATAGGGAGATGCCACAGAAGTCTCTTGGGTTCAGTCCCTTTGAGCTCCTGTATGGTCACCCTGTGAGAGGACCTCTGAGTTTGGTCAAGGAAGGCTGGGAGGCAGCTCCCAGGAAAACTCCCCAGGATGTGTTTAGTTACATGCTGGCCTTCAGAATCCAAACTGCCCCCTTCAAGAAACTCGCTCAGGCGAACCTGGAAGCAAGCCAGGAAGAAATGAAGAAGTGGTATGACCAGAATGCCACTCTGGTCGAATTTCAACCTGGGCAGAAACTGTGGGTCATGGCCCCCGTGGAACCTTGTGCCTTGCAGGACAAGTGGACTGGGCCATTTGACGTGGTGGAGCGCAAAAGTGACGTCACCTCCCTGGTGTATTTACAGGCTCCAAGGAACCCTTTGAGGGTCCTCCACGTGAACCGCCTCAAACCCCACTTCGAGAGGTCCGAAGTGAGCATGCTCTTGGCGACAGATGATGGAACGGAAGAGGAAAGTGAACCTCTCCCTGACCTCCTGTCTACCAAGGAGCACGATGGGTCAGTGGAAGGTGTGATCCTCTCCCCTACACTGAGCCCAGAACAGCAGAGCGATTGTCACCAGTTGTTGGGACAGTTTGCCCCCCTGTTCTCCCTGACCCCAGGTGTCACTCACTGGTGTACCCATGACGTGGACACTGGTGACAGCTCTCCTGTGAAACACAAGATTTACAGGTTGACTGACCGGGTCAAGGCCAGCATTAAAGAGGAGGTCTCTAAGATGTTGGCGTTAGGGATGATTGAGCCTTCCAACAGTCCTTGGGCCAGCCCAGTGGTCTTGGTCCCAAAGGCTGCTGCACCCGGTGCCGCTCCAGAACTGCAGTTCTGTGTGGACTACCGTGGGCTCAATGCCGTCACCAGGACTGACGCACACCCCATCTCCAGAGCTGATGAGCTCATTGATCGGTTGGGAGCTGCCAAGTTCCTCAGCACGTTTGATTTAACGTCTGGGTACTGGCAGATCGCCTTAACCAATGGGGCCAAGGAGAGGTCAGCATTTTCAACCCCAGAAGGACATTACCAGTTCCGGGTGATGCCCTTTGGGTTGAAGAATGCCCCTGCCACCTTCCAGAGGTTGGTCAACCAGGTGTTGGCTGGGCTGGAGGATTTCAGTGCCGCCTACCTGGATGACATCGCAGTGTTCAGTTCCAGCTGGGAAGAACACTTGCAGCACCTCGGTGAAGTGTTGAAGGCGCTGCGGAGGGCAGGCCTCACGATCAAGGCCAGTAAGTGCCAGATCGGGCAGGGTTCGGTGGTGTACTTGGGACACCAGGTAGGAAGCGGCCAGGTGGCGCCCCTACAGCCCAAGATTGACACCATTCTGGCTTGGGAGCCCCCCAAGACCCAGACAGAGGTGAGGGCCTTCCTAGGACTCACCGGGTACTACCGGAGGTTTGTGAAGGGGTATGGCACCATTGTAGCCCCCATAACAGAGCTGACTTCCAGGAAGCAGCCCAAGA
Source organism: Calotriton arnoldi (assembly GCA_963921515.1). Taxonomy (NCBI): domain Eukaryota; kingdom Metazoa; phylum Chordata; class Amphibia; order Caudata; family Salamandridae; genus Calotriton; species Calotriton arnoldi. The sequence continues at coordinate 281,747 of CAWUFW010005148.1, forward strand.
AGGTGATCTGGACTGAGTCCTGCCAGAAGGCTTTTGATGCCCTGAAGGCCACCATGTGCACGGCCCCCGTGCTCAAGGCACCCGACTTCTCCAAGGAATTTGTTGTGCAGACTGACGCTTCAGAGCATGGAGTGGGAACGGTGCTCTCACAACTGAACGAAGAGGGCCTAGACCAGCCTGTAGTCTTCCTTGGCCGGAGACTACTCCCCAGGGAGCAGAGGTGGAGTGCCATAGAAAGGGAAGCTTTCGCTGTGGTCTGGGCGCTGAAGAAGCTGAGGCCCTACCTGTTTGGGACTCACTTCCGGGTTCAGACAGACCACAGGCCCCTCATATGGTTGATGCAAATGAGGGGTGAGAATACAAAACTGCTGAGGTGGTCCATCTCCCTACAGGGAATGGACTTTATGGTGGAACACCGCCCTGGCACAGAACACGCCAATGCAGATGGTCTGTCCAGGTTCTTCTGCCTTAGTGAAGAGAACTCCCAGGAGATTGGGTAGTTCTCCCTACTTTCAGCTGGAGGGGACATGTGTTAGACTTGGCATCTTTTGGCGTGTTTCCCCCTGAGTTTTTGCTTTCTGACCTCCCGGTTTTGACTCTGTATGTGCTGGCTTAGTGTTTCTGCGCACTTTTCTCACTGCTGATCAGTGGTAAAGTGCAAGTGCTCCTGTGGTAAAATGTGTTATGGATTGGTGTTTCCATGATTGGATATTTGATTTACTTGTTAGTCCCCAGTAAAGTGCACTGAGTGTGCCAGGGCCTGTAAATCGAATGCTACTAGTGGGCCTGCAGCACTGATTGTGCCACCCACGTGAGTAGCCCTGAAAAGGTACCTCAGACCTGCCATTGCAGAGTCTGCGTGCAGTTTGTAACTGCCATGTCGACTTGGCCAGTGCACACACTGGCCGGTCCCTAACCTTCCCTTTTCTTGCATGTCAGACACCCCTCAGGTAGGCCCAAGGTACCCCTGTGGGCAGGGTGCAGTGTAAGTGAAAGGTGGGACATGCCCTGGTGTGTGTGGCATGGCCTGATAGTGAATTACAGCCAATTTCGTTTTTCACTATTGTAAGGCTACCAGTTCCCCATAGGATAGAATGGGAGGTTTGTTTATAACATCTTATAAACATAACTGGCCCAGGAATTCGGTAAGAAAATAGAATTTAGTATGCCTGAACTCAGAATCTAAAGATGCATCTTTTTAGTGAAGGTGATTTTTACATTCTGTGTTTGAAAATACCACTTTTAGAAAGTAGGTATTTTCTTGCTCAGTCATCCCGTGTGCCTCTGCTGGAATGTGGATTGCCTGTCTGGGTTTTGGATGACAGAAGGCTGGGGAGCAGGAGGGCTTCAGATAGTCTAGGTGGGTCAGGAAAGGGCTGAATAGACCTGGGCTACAATGGGGGAAGGGGGAGGAGATTTCCTTGCACCTCAAAGGGCCTGGTCTGCCTCTGACAATGCCGTCTCCCTCTCCTGCCAGGAAATCACACCAGAGAAGGCAGAACTGGTTCTGGCTGGGCACAGACACCCTCTGCCTAGAGGATCAAAGGATTTTTGGATACAAATACTGGGGCCCAGACCCCTGAACTTTAGAACTCTTTTGGATCAAGAAGACTGCCAAGAAGAAGATCCGGAGAAACTGTTAGGAGGAACTACCACTTTGCTGTGTGCTTTGCTGTGTTGGCCTGCAGTGGCTGCTTCTGTCTTGGGCAGTGAAAGGCCTGGACTGGACTTCTGCAATCTACTTTTGGCGGTTTTTTCAAAGGGCTTAAGGTAGAGCTTGCCCCCTGTTCAAGAAGTCTCAGGCACAACAAAGACTTCAAGCTCTTCTGCCCTCAGCACGGGGGACTGTGTGTTTTGTGCTGCAACAGAAGAAAAGCCACTCGATGACGTCGACGACGCCGCTGCCGACTCCGTGTCCCGAAGGCACCGCAGAGGGCACCGCTGCAACGCCACACCGCGACCCTGGTCTCACCGACGACGCCTGCTGACGCCGCCACCGAGCCGCTGCTCGCACCGCGACCTGTGGGCACCGCACTCCGCACCGCTTCGCTTCACGACAACGCCTGGACACCGCAGAGGGCACCGCCGCAACACCGCACCGCGACCCTGGTCTCACCGATGACGCCGGCTGATGCCGTCACCGAGCCGCTGCTCGCACCGCGACCTGTGGGCACCGCACCGCCTCGCTTCACGACGACGCCTTGGTATCCTCGACGACGCCGCTCCACGCCGAAATCTACGCCGCTGCTTGCACCGTGGTTCGAGGGCACCGCTCGTAAAGTTACACGACGCACTGCCCTCATCCCGCACCGCAGCCTTGGCCTACCGATGCCGGCGCCATCGACTCCAGTCCATCAGCCGACGACAGCGCTTCCAGCAGCATGACGGCGCCGCTGCTTGCACCGTGACCTGCCAGCACCGTGACGAGCACCGCCTTCATCTCGCCCCACGATCCTGGTCTCACCGACGACGCCATCCGACGCCGCCACCGAGCCGCTGCTCGCACCGCGACCTGAGGGCACTGCACGCCGCACCGCTGCACTTCGCACCACAGCACCCGGCGCCTGCCGACGCCAGCGCTCCTGACTTCAACAGAGAGGAGATAGATCTGCAACGCGTGTGACTTCGAGGGCCCCGACGACTCCTGCACCGACCTCCGGAACCGACGCCTGCGGACGCCGTGCTTTCGGAAGCCCAACGAGAGGTCGCCGACGCCCTGCATTTCTAAAAGGTACTGTTTGCGGGTCTTCCCGACACCGTAGCTGGCCCGCGACGCCGCGGTCAGCCAGAACTGTTTGGATTTGTTTGCTCACGACGCCATGATAGCCCCGGACGGAGCTATGGACATCAAGGAACTGTTTTTAAAGCATATTTTGATAACTGAAGATTTTTAAGTACTGTATGGTGGATTTTTATCGTTTTTGGTATTGTCTTAAGTATATAAAAATATTGGATATTTTTCTAAACTGGTGTGGTGTCCTTTTGTAGTGCTTACGCTGTATTACTGTTGGTTATGTGCAAATGCTTTACACACTGCCTCTAAGATAAGCCTGACTGCTCGTGCCAAGCTACCAAGGGGGTGAGCAGGGGTTATTTTAGGAGTGTAACTCCCTTATCCTGACTAGGGTGGTGGTTTTGCCTGGCTTTGGCCCACGCCCAAGCCTACCAAAAATCCAATTTCTAACATTGGTTGTCAGCGGTGAGGATAGGACTTGCGTTTGCACTTGACTTACAGTGATTGGTGTGCACTACTACCATATCGCAGACCATTACGTACCACATACTAACCCTTTTTCTTTTTGGCCGATTTTGTGATCTTGCCAGGTGAACTTTCTACTTCACCATGCCGGAATCAATAGCATCATCCGTTGCATCCATGGACATTGCCTTTGAGGAGGATAGGTTGGAGCTCTACACTGTGAGAGAATTGAAGTCCGTTTGCAAAAACCTAAAAGTCCAAGTCAGAGGCCTCACTAGGAAGGACGAGCTACAAAAGGCGCTGAGGGCCTGGGTAGCAGCCAGAGAGCGCAAGTGGGCAATCTGGTGACCTTAGTGGAGAGGCGGGGAGCCTAGTCCAAGGGTGGAAGTGCTTTTGGGAGGGGGGGAACCCTTCCGACCAGGCAGCAGTGGCCTGTCCCCAGAGGAGCTGGAGGACAGGTGGGAAGCAAGGAAGTTCGAGTTGGAGAAACTCAGGATGGAAAGTGAAAGGGAGGATAAAAGAATAGCCATGGAGGAAAGGAAGATGATCTTAGATCATGAGCGAAGTCTTAAAGAACTGGAGCTAAGGAATAGAGCCAGTTCAGATGGTGGCAGCAACTCGTCAAGACAGGCAGACAAAATTGTGCACATCCCTAAAAATGTAGGCAAAGAATTCAAAAAGGGGGATGACATACAAAGGTGGTTTCAGAGAGTACGAGGCAGCAATTCACATGAATGGGGTCCCGAGGAGGTGGGGAGCAGGATTGTGGCCTCTCTTCCCAGAAGAAGCAAGGGATACGTTAATAGCTTTGGGTAAGGGTATCACCTCACCTATCCAGACATGAAGAACGCCCTTCTCACTAAGTATGGTCTTACTCCTGAAAAGTACAGGGATCAGTTCAGGTCCAGTAAGAAGTCTGATGCCAACACTTGGTTGGAATGTGTGGATGTGTTTTGCTGGTCACTGGATGGCTGGGTGAAGGGCAGTAATGTGACAGATTTTCAGGGGCTCTACAATTTGATTGCATGGGAGCACTTGTCTAGTCTATGTTTTGCAGATCTGCGCCAGCACCTAGTTGATAGTAAGCTGACTGACCCCAGGAAGCTTGCTATGGAGCGAGACCGCTGGGTGAGTACCAGGGTCCACAGAAAGCATTTGGGGAGACTCAGCCAAAGGTGGGCAGGGTCCCCAGCAGAAAAGTGGGGGGACAAAGGTAAAACACAGGAGTTCTCTAAAGGGCCCCAAATTAACACCCAGGGTAAGGTTCCCAATCCCCCGGATATAAGAAGCCAGGGGTCTCATCAGGAAAGCCTGCTGAGACCGGCCCCGCTGAGTGTTTTGCATGTGACCAGGTGGGCCTCATGAAGGGGGACCCCAAGTGTCCAAAGGGGCTCAGCCACCCACCGGTGTGCAGTCCAAGGTGTTGGCTAGTGTGGCGCTTGGGGAGGAGGAGTACCCACAGGAGGATGGGGATCCCGCAGAAATGACCCTCGTCTCACTAGGGGACAGTGAGATGGTCCCAGGACACCAGGTGCCCCCTAACACAAAGAAATACAGCACCTGGGTGACCATCAATGGGAAAAGGGTAGAGGCTCTCAGAGATACTGGAACCAGTGTGACCTCAGTCCGGTGTCACCTGGTCTCTGAGAAGCAGGTAGTCCCAGGGGCATTCCACCAAGTAATTGCTGTAGACAATTCAGAGCGCCAGTGTCTGGTGGCGCAGGTTCCCTTCGAGTGGGGGGGGTCTCAGGTCCCTTGAGGGTGGTTGTGAGCCCTTCCATGCCTGTAGATTGTCTGCTAGGTAACGACCTGGAGCAGTCCTTATGGAAGGATGTTGAGCTCAGGTCTCACTTGGAGATGCTTGGGTTGCCAGAGTGGGCATGCGTGTCCACTCGGTCAATAGCGGCCAGAAAGGGTGATCAAGAGGACTTGGAGCCTGAAACAGTGGCCCAAGTCCCTGCCAAGAGAAAGGAGCAAGGGCACGGGAAACCGGCCCCTGAAGTTCCCACGGACCGGGAGGAGCGGACCTTGAGGGGACGCCCGGTGTCCTACCGGGGAACAGGTAGCTGAACTGGGGGACATCTCTGAGCTGACCCATTGGCAGCAAGAAGGGGGTCCCACCAGGGAGGAATTCTGCAAGGAGCAGAAAGAGTGCCCTTCTCTGGAGGGTCTGCGGCGGCAGGCTGCAGACCAGGCAGCAGGTGATCAGTCCGGATCACATTGGATCTACTGGGAGAATGGTCTCCTGTACAGTGAGCCTAAGGTCGCTGAGCCTGGGTCAGCCCGTGTGCTGGTGGTACCCCAGCGCTTCAGGACCTTCCTACTGGGTCTGGCTCATGACGTGCCTTTGGCAGGACATTTGGGGCAGGACAAGACCTTTGACAGGCTTGTCACCCACTTCTTCTGGCCCCAAATGCGAAGGCAGTCAGATGGACATTGCAGGTCTTGCCAAACTTGCCAGGCAAGTGGTGAGAGTGGGAGGAAGGTCAAAGCTCCTCTCAGCCTTTTCCAGTTGTTGGAACACCCTTTGAAAGGGTAGGGATGGACATTGTGGGGCCACTGGATCCCAAGACAGCCCTGGGCAACAGGTACATCCTGGTCTTGGTGGACCATGCCACCCGGTACCCGGAGGCAATCCCTCTCAGGACAACGACGGCGCCAGTGGTGGGCCGGGCGTTAATGGGGATCTTTTCCCGCGTGGGGTTCCCCAGAGAGGTGGCTTCTGACAGAGGGACCAACTTCATATCCAAGTATATGACATCCCTGTGGAAGGAGTGCGGTGTAACCTACAAGTTCACCACCCCTTACCACCCACAAGGTAACGGTGTGGTGGAGAGATTCAACCAGACCTTGAAGGGCATGTTTAAGGGTCTAACAGAACCCATGAGGCGTAAGTGGGACGTCCTCTTGCGATGCCTTCTCTTTGCGTATAGGGAGATGCCACAGAAGTCTCTTGGGTTCAGTCCCTTTGAGCTCCTGTATGGTCACCCTGTGAGAGGACCTCTGAGTTTGGTCAAGGAAGGCTGGGAGGCAGCTCCCAGGAAAACTCCCCAGGATGTGTTTAGTTACATGCTGGCCTTCAGAATCCAAACTGCCCGCTTCAGGAAACTCGCTCAGGCGAACCTGGAAGCAAGCCAGGTAGAAATGAAGAAGTGGTATGACCAGAATGCCACTCTGGTCGAATTTCAACCTGGGCAGAAAGTGTGGGTCATGGCCCCGTGGAACCTTGTGCCTTGCAGGACAAGTGGACTGGGCCATTTGAGGTGGTGGAGCGCAAAAGTGGCGTCACCTACCTGGTGTATTTGCAGGCTCCAAGGAACCCTTTGAGGGTCCTCCACGTGAACCGCCTCAAACCCCACTTCGAGAGGTCCGAAGTGAGCATGCTCTTGGCGACAGATGATGGAACGGAAGAGGAAAGTGAACCTCTCCCTGACCTCCTGTCTACCAAGGAGCACGATGGGTCAGTGGAAGGTGTGATCCTCTCCCTACACTGAGCCCAGAACAGCAGAGCGATTGTCACCAGTTGTTGGGACAGTTTGCCCCCCTGTTCTCCCTGACCCCAGGTGTCACTCACTGGTGTACCCATGACGTAGACACTGGTGACAGCCCTCCTGTGAAACATAAGATTTACAGGTTGACTGACCGGGTCAAGGCCAGCATTAAAGAGGAGGTCTCTAAGATGTTGGCGTTAGGGATGATTGAGCCTTCCAACAGTCCTTGGGCCAGCCCAGTGGTCTTGGTCCCAAAGGCTGCTGCACCCGGTGCCGCTCCAGAACTGCGGTTCTGTGTGGACTACCGTGAGCTCAATGCCGTCACCAGGACTGACGCACACCCCATCCCCAGAGCTGATGAGCTCATTGATCGGTTGGGAGCTGCCAAGTTCCTCAGCACGTTTGATTTAACATCTGGGTACTGGCAGATCGCCTTAACCAATGGGGCCAAGGAGAGGTCAGCATTTTCAACCCCAGAAGGACATTACCAGTTCCGGGTGATGCCCTTTGGGTTGAAGAATGCCCTGCCACCTTCCAGAGGTTGGTCAACCAGGTGTTGGCTGGGCTGGAGGATTTCAGTGCCGCCTGCCTGGATGACATCGCAGTGTTCAGTTCCAGCTGGGAAGAACACTTGCAGCACCTCGGTGAAGTGTTGAAGGCGCTGCGGAGGGCAGGCCTCACGATCAAGGCCAGTAAGTGCCAGATCGGGCAGGGTTCGGTGGTGTACTTGGGACACCAGGTAGGAAGCGGCCAGGTGGCGCCCCTACAGCCCAAGATTGACACCATTCTGGCTTGGGAGCCCCCAAGACCCAGACAGAGGTGAGGGCCTTCCTAGGACTCACCGGGTACTACCGGAGGTTTGTGAAGGGTATGGCACCATTGTAGCCCCCATAACAGAGCTGACTTCCAGGAAGCAGCCCAAGAAGGTGATCTGGACTGAGTCCTGCCAGAAGGCTTTTGATGCCCTGAAGGCCACCATGTGCACGGCCCCCGTGCTCAAGGCACCCGACTTCTCCAAGGAATTTGTTGTGCAGACTGACGCTTCAGAGCATGGAGTGGGAGCGGTGCTCTCACAACTGAACGAAGAGGGCCTAGACCAGCCTGTAGTCTTCCTTAGCCGGAGACTACTCCCCAGGGAGCAGAGGTGGAGTGCCATAGAAAGGGAAGCTTTCGCTGTGGTCTGGGCGCTGAAGAAGCTGAGGTCCTACCTGTTTGGGACTAACTTCCGGGTTCAGACAGACCACAGGCCCCTCAGATGGTTGATGCAAATGAGGGGTGAGAATCCAAAACTGCTGAGGTGGTCCATCTCCCTACAGGGAATGGACTTTATGGTGGAACACCGCCCTGGCTCAGAACACGCCAATGCAGATGGTCTGTCCAGGTTCTTCTGCCTTAGTGAAGAGAACTCCCAGGAGGTTGGGTAGTTCTCCCTACTTTCAGCTGGAGGGGACATGTGTTAGACTTGGCATCTTTTGGCGTGTTTCCCCTGAGTTTTTGCTTTCTGACCTCCTGGTTTTGACTCTGTATGTGCTGGCTTAGTGTTTCTGCGCACTTTTCTCACTGCTGATCAGTGGTAAAGTGCAAGTGCTCCTGTGGTAAAATGTGTTATGGATTGGTGTTTCCATGATTGGATATTTGATTTACTTGTTAGTCCCCAGTAAAGTGCACTGAGTGTGCCAGGGCCTGTAAATCGAATGCTACTAGTGGGCCTGCAGCACTGATTGTGCCACCCACGTGAGTAGCCCTGAAAAGGTACCTCAGACCTGCCATTGCAGAGTCTGCGCGCAGTTGTAACTGCCATGTCGACTTGGCCAGTGCACACACTGGCCGGTCCCTAACCTTCCCTTTTCTTGCATGTCAGACACCCCTCAAGTAGGCCCAAGGAACCCCTGTGGGCAGGGTGCAGTGTAAGTGAAAGGTGGGACATGCCCTGGTGTGTGTGGCATGGCCTGATAGTGAATTACAGCCAATTTCGTTTTTCACTATTGTAAGGCTACCAGTTCCCCATAGGATAGAATGGGAGGTTTGTTTATAACATCTTATAAACATAACTGGCCCAGGGAATTCGGTAAGAAAATAGAATTTAGTATGCCTGAACTCAGATCTAAAGATGCATCTTTTAGTGCAGGTGATTTTTACATTCTGTGTTTGAAAATACCACTTTTAGAAAGTAGGTATTTTCTTGCTCAGTCATCCCGTGTGCCTCTGCTGGAATGTGGATTGCCTGTCTGGGTTTTGGATGACAGAGGCTGGGGAGCAGGAGGGCTCCAGATAGTCTAGGTGGGTCAGGAAAGGGCTGAATAGACCTGGGCTACAATGGGGGAAGGAGGAGGAGATTTCCTTGCACCTCAAAGGGCCTGGTCTGCCTCTGACAATGCCGTCTCCACCTCCTGCCAGGAAATCACACCAGAGAAGGCAGAACTGGTTCTGGCTGGGCACAGACACCCTCTGCCTAGAGGATCAAAGGATTTTTGGATACAAATACTGTGGCCCAGACCCCTGAACTTTAGAACTCTTTTGGATCAAGAAGACTGCCAAGAAGAAGAGCCGGAGAAGCTGTGAGGAGGAACTACCACTTTGCTGTGTGCTTTGCTGTGTTGGCCTGCAGTGGCTGCTTCTGTCTTGGGCAGTGAAAGGCCTGGACTGGACTTTCTGCAATCTACTTTTGTGAGTTTCTCCAAGGGCTTGAGGTAGAGCGTGCCCCCTGTTCAAGAAGTCTCAGGCACAACAAAGACTTCAAGCTCTTCTTCCCTCAGCACTGGGGACTGTGTGTTTTGTGCTGCAACAGAAGAAAAGCCACTCGACGACGTCGACGACGCCGCTGCCGACTCCGTGTCCCGAAGGCACCACAGAGGGCACCGCCGCAATGCCGCACCGCGACCCTGGTCTCACCGACGCCGCCTGCTGACGCCGCCACAGAGCCGCTGCTCGCACCGCGACCTGTGGGCACCGCACTCCGCACCGCTTTGCTTCACGACGACGCCTGGGCACCGCAGAGGGCATCGCCGCAACGCCACACCGCGACCCTGCTCTCACCGATGACGCCGGCTGACGCATTCACCGAGCCGCTGCTCGCACCGCAACTCCGCACCGCCTCGCGACGACGCCTTGGTATCCCCGACGCCGCCGCTCGATGCCAAAATCTACGCCCCTGCTTGCACCGTGGTTCGAGGGCACCGCTCGTAAAGTTCCACGACGCACCACCCTCATCCTGCACCGCAGCCTTGGCCTACCGATGCCGGCGATAGCGCTTCAGCAACAACCAGAGCAAGGGCATCACAAGGAACAGGGAAATCAACGTCTTCAGGAGCAGATGAGTATGAGCAGTATTACTGGTTTTATCCTCATAAAGGTGGGAGGAAGGTTGAAATTGCATGTGGAAGAATGGAAATTGATCACAAGCGACGCGTGGATACTTTCCGCGATCACAGGCTATCAGATAGAGTTCGAATCAATGCCTTGGCAGGTTCAGTGACAAAGGATGGCGTCCAGTGATAAACTTAAGGAATCTGAATTTATTTGTAGCGTACAGACATTTCAAGATGGAGGGAATCCATCGACTTAGAGATGTGTTGTTAGAAGGAGATTGGTTAAGAAAAATGAATCTGAAAGATACTTATTTCACTGTTCCAGTGGCAGTGCACAGCCAAAAGATTTTACAGTTCAGATGGAAGGGCAGATATATCAATTTTTTTGCCTCCCATTTGGGTTAGCCTCGGCATCATGGTGTTTTGCAAAAGATCATGTGGGCAGTTGTAGGTTACTTGAAAGAAAGAGGAGTTCGTCTGATAATTTATCTAGAGAATGTTTTGATCATGAATCAGTGTCCAGTGGTCTTAATGTCACAGTTAAACATGGTGAAAGAACTTTTGGTATCTTTAGGTTTTGTAATAAATATGGACAAGTCAATTTTGAAACCCACTCAGTCTAGAGTTTTTGGGCTTTGTGGTAGACACAGTCAAGGCTCAATTTCTGTTACCAGAGAAGAAAATTATGAAGATTATGAAGGAGGTGAGAATGGTCTTGAGAAAAGGGACAGTCAAATTGAGAGACTTTCATCTTCTTCAATCCAAGCTGTGTTGCCAGGTCCGTTGCATTATAGGGCCTTGCAGAGAATGATGGCATTGAATCTCTCAAAAGGGCTTTGGTATGGAGACCTGGTAAAGATTTCAATAGAGGCAAGGAAGGAGCAATGTTTGGAATGAAACCAGATTTTGTATTGGGAACAGATGCGAGCAATCTAGGATGGGGAGCTTTGTGTTCGAATCAGGAAACAGGTGGTGTTTGGAGTGTGAGAGAAAAAGAGGATCATATAAATTGTTTGGAGATGAGGGCAGGATTTTTTGCTTTGCAGAGTTTCAGATCATAGATCCAGGGAGCTTCGGTTTTGTTAAAGATGGACAGCGTAACAGCGGTGACATACATAAACAGATTAGGAAGAGGCAGGTCAAAGAAATTAGCAGACCTAACAAAGGAAATGTGGGAGTTTTGTCGAGAGCACAATATTGTGTTGAAGGCCCAATATTTACAAGGAAAAGAGAACTGGGTAGCTGATTGGAATTCCATGAATTTAAATTATTGAATAAAGTGATTTTTATCAAGACTCAGAGGTTGCTGGGTCCATTGCAGATAGATTTGTTTGCAGACAGACTGACACATCAGTTGAGGAATTATTTCAGTTGGAGACCGGATCCGGGGGCTTTAGCAGTGGATGCGTTTACCCAAAATTGGTCAAAAATGAGGAATTGTGCATTCCCACCTTTTGTAATGATACAGAGAGTGCTCTTTCAGGAAAGAAGGCTGAGATGTCAGTTAGTTTTAGTAACTCTGTTCTGGACTTCTCAGGCTTGGTTTTCAACGATAATGAAGATTCCATACTTGATGATATGTTGCAGGGGTTTGCTGAGAGGAGCAGAAGGAGTAGAGCATATATTGGTAGAGGCAAATTCGCTCAGCCTTCTAGTTTGGAGACTATCAGGGGATCTGGAAAATTCTCAGAATGTTCAGGATTAGCTTCAGAGTTGCTTAAAGAGTCATGGGCTTCTTGAACACATAAGAGATATAGAAGTGCTTGGAATATCTGGTTACATTGGCGTGTGGCAAGGGGTTTGGATCCCATGGAAGTTGATGAAGTGAATGTTGCTAATTTTCTGTCTGAATTATTTTAAAAAGGTTTGTCATAGAGAACAGTGAATTGGTTTAGATCTGCAGTTGCTGCAGGGCATTCTTTAGCTAATGGAGTTTCTACTGGTAGAAGTCCTTTGATATGTAGGGTCATGATAGGTATTTTGTTAAAGAGACCGCCAGCCTCAAGGTATGAAACAGTTTAGGATGCGAATTTAGTGTTAAAGCCGTTTCAAGATTTGCCAGTTAATAACTATCTTATCGTAAAAAAGCTTACATGGAAGTTGGCCACATTGTTATGCTTAATTTCAATTAAGAGAGTATCAGATGTCAAGGCTTTGGAGGTAAGTAGACGTTTTTATCAACCAGAAGGAGTTTATTTCAAAATTTGGAAAGAACTAAAACAATGTCGGAATCTGTTTTCTATCCTAGGTTTGAGGATAACTCAAAATTATGTGTTGTGCGTTGTTTACAAGACTATGAATCTAGAGTGAAAGAGAACAGAAGTCATGGATCGGATCAATTATTGATTTCTTATGTGAAACCTTACAAAGGGATATCATCTGCTATGACTGCAAGATGGGTGACGTCGGTTATGAAAGAGGCAGGAGTGAATTTGTCTCAATTTAAGGCACATTCCATAATAGGTGCTATGGTTAGCAAAGCATTTTTGTGTGGTGGAAAATTGGAAGAGAACTGAAAGATGGCTGATTGGAGTAATGCAGGAGTGTTTCGAAAGTTCTATTTCAGACCAGTACAACATGTTGCAAACATGGTGTTGAAAAGCTTTGAACATGCATAATGCTAGCCTCCTGTCTTGCCATAAAATTGTTAACATGGTGCTAATACGAAAAACGATACATTAATTTATGAGAACGAAATCACGTCTTTATTATCAAATTCACCCATTTTGAACTCCACATCAACCCTGACTTGCAAATACGTAATGAGGCAGGCTCTGAGACCTAGGCTCAAGGGCACGGATTGATAGGTCACAGGTGGGGTGGCACATAGCTGGTAAACAATCGCATGAACAGGAAACCTCAGATCAATCCCATAGATAGGCGCAGTGAAACTACAATGGTCGAGGGAGATTGGCCTCAGTAAAGCACACATGAGGTATGCGTGCTCCCAAAACACCATAAAGTCAGATATCACATGAGTTAGGAACATATAGCCAATCAGGACACAGCACATACAGTGATCATGTGCTCCCTCTCTGCTGGACATCTGGACACGTTACCCACTGGCCACACTGTGTCCACGCGAGGTCGAGGCCAACGTGTACTCTCCATTAGACAATTAATTTAGGACTTCAAAGGCTGCAACTTACATTCCTTACCATACATGGATCACCGGAAATTCTTTATTACCTACGATAAAGTGTTTAAAAGGAGGTCGCCGACCCATTGTAAATTGAGACAGTCCACAGACCCTGCACCTGTAACTGTTCTCCCAGCTGCTCTGTTTAATTAACCAACTGTTTTGCAAAATGCCTCTTGTCTCTTATTTTTTCAAGGTATTTCATGTTCACTGCATAGAGAATCATGATTTTATTAAAGACAAGGAGGCTAGCATTAATACTCCCACCTCCCTGTGTGTGGTAGGGTTTGGTAATTAGATTAATTTATGGAAAAAAGTGATAGATGAAAATTGGTTATGGATTTGAGGTGATGTTTATATGAAAAACACATTTTATTTTTCATGTGTTTTCTTCCAGAAAATTGAGTTTAAAATACAGATTAAAGGATGAAAAATAGGATTGTGAAGGCTGCAGGACAAAAGAGGAAGAAGATGGCTGGCAGGGAACATTTATGGACTGCCGAGTTTTATTCTATTGTTTGGTTATTAAAGTTCTATTTGAGTCTCTTCAAAGGCTGCTTGGAAGTGGCAATAAAAGGTTAATACAGAATGCTAGCCTCCTTGTCTTTAATAAAATCACGATTCTCTATGCAGTGAAATATCTGAGAAACGACATTTTCCTATATCATTGTTTTTATAATAGGGTCTTTTGAAAAGAAACAAAGTAAGTATTTGGTGGTGTAATTTATTTGATTTTACCCCCCCCCCCAGTCACTGTCCAGCACCTTCCCTGAGGTGAGTACCCGGCGGTGTTAGAATAGTAATTTTGCCCCACAATCACTGTCCAGCACCTTCCCTGAGGTAAGTACCCGGTGGAGTTAAAATAGTAATTTTGTCCCCCCCAGTCACTGTCCAGCACCTTCCCTGAGGTAAGTACTTGGCGTAGTTAGAATAGTAATTTGTGCCCCCTGTCACTGTCCAGCACCTTCCCTGAGGTAAGTACCCAGCGGAGTTAGAATAGTTATTTTGCCCCCAAGTCACTGTCCAGCACCTTCCCTGAGGCAAGTGCCCGGTGGAGTTAGAATAGTAATTTTGCCCCTGAGTCACTGTCCAGCACCTTACCTGAGGTAAGTACCCGGCGGAGTTAGAATATACATTTTGGCCCCTAGTAACTGTCCAGGATCAAAACTAAGGAAGGGATTCCTTTTTTTTCTCAAAAAATAAATTTTTTATAATTATATTTAAGGTAAGTTTCAGTTTTTTATCTTATGGTGATGTATAATTAGTAACCAAACTTGAAACGTCCACTGTGGTCTGTTTTCTCAAAGTCTGTACATTTAAAAAAATGTATAAATATGAATTCGTTTGTGAGATAATGTTAGCATCATTAAAGGACGTTATTGGACAAGTCTATACTTTTCTAGCTAGATGGCAATGTCTGCAACTGGCTGTGGATCTCTCTTTCTCCTGCTCTCAATGGTGTGTAGGGTCATGATACAAGTTAGTGTACCACTAAGCACAAAATGGTTGACGGCTGAATTTATATGTTTTTTTGTGGTATTCCATAATTCACAGTAAAACATGATTTTGAATCTATTTTTTATTGTGATTTAAAATCTAACTGAAAATACATTTAATTCGGTTGGTAACAAAAAAACTATTTTTTGACCTTCACATTTCACAACAGCCATTTTGGTTGAAGACAAGTTACATACATATGCTTGAAATGAAGGAAGGACAACTGTGTGTATGGTAAAAATCTAAACACATTTAGTTTGATGTCTGTCGACATGTTTTTAAAAATATTTACTTAATGCTGAAAATGTGTAACAAACTGTTACTTTGCTGCAATGGTTTTCTTACTGTTGCGTCATTGGATACAAATTATATATTTTTGAAGTACATTTTAAAAATGTAAACATATGTACTCTGAGGTTTACTGCATGTTGATATTTTTTAGAATATTTAATTAATGTTGGAAATGAGTACCAGAATTTTAACATACTGCCTTTTTCGTGTCATGTTGCATCGTTTATTAGTAATTTTGTTTTTATAAATTTAAAATTACTTATTTTATATTTTTAATATATTGCATTGTAAAGGTATGCTTGGTAATACCATGTGTGGTTATGGTATGCGTGGCACTGGTATTTATAATATACCTCAATGTACGTTTGTTGTAGTGACATGCGAGGTAAAGACATGCATGGAGGTGGTAGATGCTTTGTAAAAACTGCGTTGTTAATGCATGCTTGGTAAAGGCAATCTTTGTTCCATCATACATTCCCCTCTGTGTAACCTCCAAATCATTATTTTACTCCACTGCTACTGAGAGTGTGCATGCCTCTTGATCCTCTTCACAGCTTTGTAAAATGTATTACCTATATGAATTTATGGTCATGCTCAAATATTTAATCAACTTAAAATCAAATAGGGTAGGAGAACAGGCAGGGAGGAATACTACGAAGGAGTGAGGGATCAGCAATATATCAATACAGGTAAATTTGTGTATGGAAATTGTAATAAAATGTGACACAGTAATGGAATATTGTTGATACAACTCGATATGAACTTTTTGTAATGTCCTTGTTGGTAACATACTAGAACATCATTGCTTGCCATTCAGTCCTCTATATGTTCATTGTCAAATTTAGAGACTAGGTTTCAAATTGTTGATTCAGATTTATGAACACTGTTAGAAATGGGATTTCTGGTTGGCTAGGGCATGCGCCTAAGCCAGGCAGAAACCACCACTCTAGTCAGGGCAAGGGAGTTACACGCTGAAGATAACCCCTGCTCACCCCCTTGGTAGCTTGGCACGAGCAGTCAGGCTTATCCCAGAGGCAATGTGTAAAGCGTTTACGCAACACACTCACACAGCAGCGACACACTAGGCACATCACAAAAGAAACTCCACACAAGGTTATATAAAGAATAGCCTTTGTATTACTCATAAAACACATTAGAACGCAATCACATATATACACTGTGCCACCTGGCACTAGTATGACTTTACAGGGGATTATATACATTACAGGGCCAATCGGGCCACTGTCATCATATCACAACTCACAGGTAGTGAAAACAACCAGTAACTACTGGTAAGGGTGCACTTAGCACCAAGCATGAGGCATGAACATCATAGCATTACATAGAATAGCCTATTATGCATACATCATAATAACATCAGGCCCACCTTAGGCCTAAACCTCATCAGCAGCAGTGTACCATATCATCATTACTGCACACGTGGGTACTCAGCATTGCACAGTATGCCTACACAGAATTAGCAGTGCACTACAGCAGGGAAATATCGTTACCCCTCTTAAGCATAGACAAAATAATGGTGGTTAGCAGAGCACCTTACTCACAGCCATCATCAGTAGTGCACCGTAGGGAATACTCCCGAATGCCCCCATCATATGTACATCATGCCCATAACTGCAGTTACATAAGATCCTCAACTGGCAATGTACCCCCAACCTTATTACAGCAGGGCATAACACAGCCCATAGGTTAGGACAACAATAAGAGTGGCCCCAGCGCTTCTATTGCAAGGCCAGCAGCACGTACAAATGCAGTAGCTACCAGTTTCCAGGAGCCCTCCTGGTCGTGTAGGCGTTCCCCCCCGCCGTAGAAATTGCAGAGGCCCACTTGACCCCTCTGCCTGAGGCCTCAAAGTCAGCCTCAAAATGCTGCCAGGGGTGTCGCCAGCCTGGGCCACCCGCACCAAGCATGAAGGCGGAAACCCGGCCCCCGGTGGACCTTGTGCACTCCTCGGCTACCGGTCCACCTATGCCGGGAAATTCAGGGAATTAACTTTGGTGTGATGAAAGCACCCGCTGGGGCTCTGCCAGTGGCCACTCGGGCTAGAACAACGGTGCGGCCCGTTTCCCTCCGGGGCGCTCCTGAGACCTCGACTGGTCACCCGCTGCTTCGTGCTAGACAGTGCAGCCCGGAATAGAGACGCGCCGGTCCCGCATACACTCGCCTCTAACAGCCTCAGTAACCTCACGGGGCTCACCTCAGACCTCCTTCGCCTCTCCTGAGGTCCTGCCAACACCGTGTCTTCCGGTGGAGCCCTCACATTCCGGCAATACCCGGAGCCCTCGGCTTCCTGTAAAAAGTCCCCACCCACAACCAGGCAACAGCTGCCTGGCTTCCTGTGAATCGTCCCGGGTCGAGAATGCAGAGCGAGGTCTCCGTCGGGCTGGGAATCTTTTCGGTCCCTTCTCCTCAGTCGGGTGGGGGCTCGGCCCAGAACTCCTCAGCCCGTTTACCGCTCCCTTCGCGGTTTCAGGAGGCGCGATGGCCTTAGAGCCGGGCCAACAAAGAATGTCCCCCCAAGCAAAAGGGGTGGGGGGCACCTCCAATAAATCCAGCTCTCTTGTCTCAGCACAATTGCTCTCTCTCTGCCTCTGCAACTGCAGCCCTTTCAACAGGAGCCCTCGTCAGAGCTGCTTCACTGGAATCCAGCACTCACTTAGCGCTAAGTTGCCTAAGCCTTGCAGGGCAGGACCCTCAGCCCTAAGAGATCCCTGGGGCAGGGGACAGGGCCCAGGCAGGCCAGCACGCAGGGTCCCCTAGCATAAGGGCAGCCTTCTCAGCCACCCAGCGGGCAGCAGGCAATCCCCGGCGGCGGTGCCTCCTGGCAGTATCTTTCCCCAAGTACCAAGTAAGCCCAACAGCAGCACCTTTTTCATGGGGTCACAGTCCCAATATTTATACCTCACATGCCTTTGTTCTACCCCCTGGCACAAGGCTCTGTGCTCGGTCCAAACCAGTTCTGGGGGGTACTTGCATTCACCTTTTCATGTGCACAAACGCCCTTCTTTGTCCGGGTAGGCTCTGGCCCCGGACAGACCTCAGGGGGGTGGAGCCAGCATTGTGTAAGGCAGGCACAGTCCTATTCAGGTCCAGGTGCTACTCCTCCCACTACTCCAAATGCAGATTGGCCTATTCAGCCTAGCACTGACTCACCCAGCCCCTCTGGAGCCACTGCACCTCCCCAGCCTCTGTCACTCCAGAGCCAGACATGCAATACACAACAGGCAGGCACAAAGACACATAGCACACAGAAATGCCCACTTCTAAAAGTGGCATTTCTAAAATAGTGATAATAAATCTGCGAACACCATTACGCAGCATTTGTTACCACTATTCCAAACATACCAAACTTGACAACGCTGCTCCTTTCATGTTAGGAATTACCACTGAAACACATATCAGGGAATCTCCAATGCATTCCTATGAGAGGGCAGCCTCACAGTAGTGAGAAACCAAAATGGCTGTTTGTCACTACCAGGACATGCCACACAGTTAAGGCCCATGTCCTACCTTTTACCTACAGTGCACCCTGCCCATAGGGCTAGCTAGGGCCTACCTTAGGGGTGACTGATATGTAGTAAAAGGGGAGACACAGACGTGGCACCCACTTTATGTGCCACGTCACAGCGGCAGTAAACTGCGCGTGCAGGCCCTGCAATGGCAGAGGCCTGAGACAGGTTTGAAAGGCTTCTTTGGTGGGTGGCGCAAGTAGCGCTGCAAGCCCACTAGTAGCATTTAATTTACTGGCCCCGGGTATATGAGGTACCACTTTACAAGGGACTGATAGGTAAATTAAATACGCCATACAGGTGTAGACCAATCTTACCAAGTTTACCCTAGACAGCACATGCACTTTAACACTAGACAGCAGTGATAAAGTGCCCAGAGTCCTAAAACCACCAACACCAGGTCAGAAAAAATACCAGGAGGAAGGCAAAATGTTCAGGGATGACCCTGCAAAAAGGGCCAACTCCAACAAACACCATTTAATTTATATTTCCTCCTTAATTGTAAAATTCTAAGAAAAGTTCCAACCAGTGTCAATTTTCAGTTGGATGTGATTGGTTAAAGCCCAAAAGTGATTAGTTTACTGACAGGCTTAAGAGGATTTATTTCTGAACTTCCAGGAAATAATTCCAGATATCAGAACTATTATATCTGCCGATAGAATCATACCCAATCCAGTTACCACTCTTCATGTTTTTTTATGTACTTTTTTTTTTAACTTCCCCACAAATGTGCACAACATACACTAATGTGCTAGAGATAGATGTGGAACAATGCATTGTGTATTAAGAACTGACAGTGAAGTAATGTCGCTCAACAGTTTTACATTTTATGAAGTTTACCACTTTTTAATAAATACTTTTTGGGCCGCATAAATAAGGTAATGCACAGCAGCATCAACTCTAATTTGGTTTTGTAAATCTGTGCATGTATTGCAAATCAATGCAGGCTGTGGTCCAGTGATGTCTCTTTGTTTCAAGGGGTTTCTACAGGATTTCAAGATCATTTTTTTAAATTTAACAATTGTAAGCTCTCTGGTGTCCGTTTCTGATTCAACTCCAGGATATTGTAATTCTTCCTTCTGAGATTATCAACAAGTATACAACTATGTATAGAATGTGAAATCTAACGTTACGCGGTATACACATTTCTTAATTCATTATATTGATGTAAGTTAATCAGAGGAAAGCCATTTTTGAATTCTGGCAGTAGAGGAGTTTTTATCTAATTTACACAGATTTACACTGACACTGTAAAAGAGACACAATCATCCTGATTTAAAAGCGGGCTTTAATGGAGATCTCCCCCCCCTATAAAATCCGATTTAACTCATCGATGTCTAAAGTGGTCAACTCCCCCCTATTTAGGAGTTGCCTACCTGGCAGGTGCCTCATCGGCAGAGACACAACTTTCTTTACCATCTGTTCTGCCAAGGTGTGGCGGCTACTTCACCAGGAATGGCTGTGAAGCAGTTGCACAATCTAGGAAGGCTGGTCTAATGTCATGCCTGGCAAAGTTATCTCCCTCAAAGACTGCCATGGGAAGCAAATTTTCACTCAAAGCATTGTCTTCATAACAAGCTGAGAAAGACCCCCCATGCATATAAGAGATACTAGATATGGAGAAACTGACAGGGTACCTATACTCTTTAGGTACAGTTCGCATGCCCACATCCATGATAAAAGTTCCACCGTGCAATGTTTGCATTATTGGAATTTCCATCTTAAGTTTCTCAGACTAAAGAGGTTGTTCTAGAGGTAGGAACTGCCATGTTACTTGCAAAATCTTCTCCACTTTGGTGGAGAGTTAAAAATGCCTTGGCATTTCCTCTTTCATTGTATCAGAGGAGGTACATTTGTCAAACTGGTGGACAGATATCCTAACAGCAAAGCTCAAACTCAGACACTATGTAAGTTCATTTTGTTCTCTTTAACCCATAGTGCTTCCTTCTGCTTCAGCCATCCCTAGAGTTTTCAGATTTTCGTTCTACATGATGTAGCTTTGAATCAGTATGTCTACATACTTAATGGTAACATTCATAGAAGCATGTTGCCTAAATAGGTCATTGTTTTTTATAGGTAGGAGACAAATTGATTATTACTTTCTAGGGTTTTTCATTTAAAAGTCATTTTGACATTGCATCTCAATTCTGAATTCCATACACAATTGCTTTAATAGAATGTGACCTGGTAGCATTTGTGTGTGTGTGGTTCCTCAAGTATGTTTCAATAAGTATTAAATTGGTAAATTATCTCTTCCTCTTGTCAGTACCTTGGAAGGTTTTTACGTCGATGATGCTCTGCAGGGACAGGGTATTTACACCTATGAAGATGGAGGGTCTCTACATGGCACCTACATGGATGGAGAACTGAATGGACCAGCTCAAGAATATGATACTGATGGACGGCTGATCTTCAAAGGACAGTACAGGGACAATAACCGACATGGCGTCTGTTGGATATACTACCCTGTAAGTTTGACCTCAGAGAATTGCATTGTACATATAGTGCTTCAGTGGTTAATCACATGAAGGGACTTTCATTACAGCAAATCACCACTGTCTAAAGATATCTGGGCAGGTTTTCAAGTATATTAAAAAATATTTCTTATTATATTGTATTACATATTTTATCCTCAGAAGTTGTCTTGCACTTTTTGCAAATCAAATAAAAAAATATACAGTTTTTTGTTCTGGTGTACTAATGATAAGTTTATGTTTTGCATGAAATTAATCTGTCATTGTTTAAGTTATTGATTCTGTTTTGGTGCCAGCAAAGATGATTGCACACTGCCAGTAAACATCTAACAGAGTACCATCCTGTCCAATAAAAGGCAATAGTAAGAAGCGAATAAACAGTGAAGAAAATGGTTTGTGACCTCAAGACAAAGATAGCTAGCTAAACCCAGGTCTCCATTCCCACCCAAACTTCCTCTGAAAACAGTCTAATTTTAATATTGAATGAAATCCAGATAGTCTGAAACAATAACAGCTACACCGTCAACTAACCTGCCCGAAGAGTATGACCCATTGCTTTGATTCCATCCCCCTTGCCATGAGTGGCTTTTCCAAGATCTTGGCACTCATGAAGGAGACAATAATGAGCAAGTGTTCCCAATATTCAATTCTGGAGCAGCACTCAACTTTATAGAGACTCTTTTTGTTAGAGCAAATACGAGGTGCTTTACATACACTGGTATGTTATATGGTGTACTGTTAAAACTGGATTACCGATACCAGGGTGCAATTCAGAGCACATGGAGATGGGATTGTGTAATTATGCCGGTACACCATACCTGTGCATTATTACATATTTGTGAACACACTTTTACATTACACCATTATGCATATTTGCAGTTTGGTTATAAAGTGATAATTTCAGAATGAAACATTTTATGGTCAGGTGCTTACAGGTTAGAACCCTTGTCTGTGTGTTATAAGATCAGAAAGGTAGCCATTAAAGACCACTCCACTTCCCTATCTGTCTCAAGGAATCTTTTCCAGTGGCATAAAAACTGTCAGGTCACTCTTTGTCTTTAAATGCAGCATACAGTAAATTACCAATACTGACACTGTATATGGTCTCTGTGCTGTTGATGACAAGATGAAATTGGGCTCTTAAAAAGGGAAAGCCACTTGATCATTCCCAATGTGTTTTTTGCTCCTTCACCCAATCATGGTGAACAGTAGCATCACTGGCACTGCACAGCCTAGCCACTTCCCTTGGCAACTTTTGAGCAGGCTAGATGGTACATTCAGCAGCCACATGGCAACACTGCCAGAACCATTGTGGACAAAGTTAATTAGAATACTCTTCAACACTGATACAGCACTTTCTTCACACAGTTCCTCGATTAATACCCAAAGAAAATTGAAGCAACTGCTTTGGATTTGGTTGCCGTTTCCTGCCAGAAGCTACTTCAGAGTGTGTAGTTCGATCCTCAATGGGTTACATTTGAGAAAATCGGAGTAGGCCTGACTATGGGGCCTATTAACAAAGGTAAACTTACACATGATTAAATCTACGCATATATGTTTACTCTTATACTTTTGAGTAACTTTACTATTTTGGGCAATTCACCATTTACAAATGTAAAGTTACTCAATAGTGTAGTTTTACTTGTCTTCACCCTCTGAAATAGGGAGTGGAACCAAATTTACAAGTGTAAAGTTACTACAACCAAAAAGGTGCAGTAGTAGTTCCAGAGCCACACAGGGTCTACCACTGATACATCCCATAGAAAGTATTGGCAGTGGGGACTTAAAATGAAACCCCGGAGCAAATGATGTCAAATAAAATGAAATTATTTAAAATAGTTAATCATGTAAATAAAGTGAATTTAATAGTAAACAAATATATCAATATAAAAATTATTTTTTATGTAATTTTTATGTATTTGAATAAATTTATTAAAATTTAAAAATGAATATTACATTAATTGTTATTGAAATATAATGAAATTACGTTTAATTCTGTACATCACTTTTAATAATTATTGATACATAATATTTAATATATTTGAATTTAGGTAGGATATTTTTGTTTATATATCTTAAAGTAATGTTAATTTAGTTTCATATGTTTTTAACATAATTTTTTTAACATTGAATTAAATGTATTTGTTTCACTGTTTTAAATCATTTAGTTTAATTTTACATTATTTGACATGGAGTTTTATTTTAAGCCCCTTTCTTCATTATTTCCTATAAGAGGGTGTTTCAGTATCAGTGGTTGGCCATGTGTGGTGCAGGACTTACTCCAGCCCTGAGCTAAAGTATATTTACTACAGGTTTGAGTCTTTTTTGGCTGTAGCAACTTTAGAGGTGCAGTCTGTGAATAGGAATGGGCTTAGTCTTTTGTGGGTGGGTACACGTCTCTCTCTTTATAGAACCGCCCAAACCTCTATTAACCTCTCCTTACTCCTCCCTAAACCACACCTATTTTGTAGTAAATATGATCCATTTTTCAGCCAGTCCCCCTGGCCCCTCCCACATTGACTTCTTTGGGCCCGATTACGATCTCGGCACGATTTGGCTGCGAACGAGTCGGACTGACAGGATCGGGTTCGGAACCGAATCGGTCGACGCAGACGAGATCTTTGCATCGTACTTGGTTGTTTGGAACGGGGGACGATTCATCGAAAACATAGGCCCCTAATCGGATTTGCTTGTTCCGGAACCCGTAAGGAGGCCTTCCTAGCGAGATCGTAATCGGGCCCTAGGTTGTGAACTTATATGTGTGAGGATCTTCCCATAGAAAAGATAGGTGAGGTGTAGATTTACAGTTGTCTATTTCTGAATTGTATTTTAAAGTACTTTAAAAATAGTACTGCAGTACCATTAAAAGTACTACAAAATGCAGATTGCGACTAGGGCCCTATTTAGCTTTCAAACTCAGGGGGCCTGATCCACAAAATTATTTGCATATGCAAGTTTAGCCTACACACGCAATTAGCCTCTTGTAATTCTGAAAAGTTGCTTTAGCAAGCATAAAAATATTTACTTACACAAAGAATTTACGTTTGACACTATCCAGTCACGGGCAGGGAGTGAGTTGGAAGTAGGCATTCTTTGGCTGGAACATCCTATGAGATTGTGTACAACCTTAAACGTACATGGTTATGGGTATTCACAGCCTCCTTTATTAAAATATTTCCCCACAAAGAAGTCTGAAATTTACTCCTGATAAGGACAGGAGTAAATACCCCGATGAGGATGAGAATGGGACACCCAGAACATTGGTGGGGCTCTGAGAAACGGAATTTATTCATGGACACAAATATTTCTTCAGTGGCAATTAAAACTTAGTAAGTGTGGTTGCTATTTCTTTGCAGATATTGGCTTGGGCACATACACAGGTGTATATTTGCTTATGCAAAAATGGAATTCACAAACGTTTTTCAGAGAATACCTGGAGACCAGTGATTTTAGCATGTTTTCATACATAGTTCTGGAAACTGTCATGAATTCTGTAAAGTCGTAAATCTGCACCCAGGTCTTAGATATATGGGTTCAGATTCTCAAATTTCTTTCAGAATAGGGCCCAATGTAATGATGGTAGCCTTCCCAACAGGAGCATTTACTTCCCTTACAAGTTAGAAAATGTAATATAATTGAAACAATGTATATGCCTTGTCGCTTTCTCTTCAAATGGACAAAGATTCTGGAACATACTCCTCCTGCATCACAGACTTGCACCTTCCAAGATGCAGTTCACAAAAGGACTTACAATTGTCCAGCTGACTTAGCCTGTATCTCTTTCTCTGTCTCTCCGCAATCTGATAACATATTTGTGTGACCATTACACATGTTGGTTACATATCCAGCTGTTTGGTACCCCGCGCTGCAGCCCTCTGTGATGTTTGTGCTTTATAAATACCAACCATAAAATAAAAAAAGGCTTTAAAATCAAATGCTCTTATTCCAGCAACATGACATCAAGATTTGCCTCATATTTGCTAGCAAATTATTGATATTGTGACTAAATCTGTTATTAGCCTTTCTATAGGCTCCTTTTTTGAGACTTTTAAAGGCAGGCATTCACTACAATTAATTCAAAGAGACCACAAATTGAGGACTATTATCAGTGCAAAAAATCAAACTGGAATGTTTCATGTAACCTTCCACCTAAATAGTCCCATGAATAAACACACCAGCTAACTAATGTATTAATTTCACCCCCTATTTAAGGGTCTGATTTACATTACCAATATTATCCAAGGGAGATGGCACTCCCAGCTAGTTATTGAAAAGAGTAGAGTAAAGCCCTCTGCTTCACCTTGGACCCTCTGACTTCATCCTGTTCAACCACTACCTAGGAGTGGTCTCCCCCTTGGATATATAGCCTTAGAGCCCGCCGTAGCGGGCTCTACTTATGATTGACGGCCCGATTCAGTGTTAAAGTCCAAGCCAAAGGCGAGGGCCTTTAACAAGGGAGAGAGCCTTTAATGCTGGTAGAGCACGCTACGGAGGGCTCTAAGGCTATTACAACATTCTGCCACCAGAGGACAGAATGTTCTAACAAATAAAACAAAGGCCACATGGAGTGGGTTGATGTGCAGTCAGGGAGTGTTGGTTTGATAGTGATTTTTCCAATAACAGTAATACTGAATATGAATCCCCAAAATGTTGTGGTACAAGAATATCGAGTAAAAAACTATGAAAAGGTAGGTGGAATACAGAGAAGTATGGATTTTTTATTCCTAACTACACATTTACTTACCTTGAAGATATATGTATAGTGTAGTTACATTAATGTAAAGTTAGGTATAGAAAATCTAGACTTCCTTACCTGTTGATATTTTTATTTTGTGATATTTTGTCCTTGATATTGTGTCCCATCGATAGTCTAAGGTCGACATTCCAGGTGCACACCATTCTAACATGGTGCATCCCAAAACATGTAGGTGACATATAGAATCTAGGGACTTCCATTCCTAGGAGATGAAGGCTGCGAATGGTGGGATCACATGAGTATAAGCAAGAGCTAGGCACTACTAATCAGAAACATGAGCCACATACCAGCATTACGCTTGGAACAAGATCAGCCATTCGTCTTACCACGATGTTCAGATTCCTAAAGGAGGAAAGATGTAAGAAGGATAAGCTTATTGTCTGGCATTTTCAGAAACAAATTGTAACTGAAATGTATTTTGTCTTGAACAATCTACATGGTAACAGTATATTAAAATACAACTTTGCTAACATTTGTTTAATTGCTCCAGGGTTAAGGCCTGAAGTGGCAAACTTTTCTTAAAGAAGACTGTCACAAAATATTTTGGCTTGTACTAATTTGTGTTTTTTTATTACATTGGACAAAAACACCTTTTGGTATTTACAGGTATCCAGTACTTGTGTCATAAGATATGTACCATATTGGGTATAATTTAAGGCACATTTTTGCCACTCTATTTCCTACTCAGGGGCCGATTCCGATCTCGGCCGGTAGGAGCACCGAATCGGATTCGGCTCAACCGGATCCGATTCGGAGCCCTCTTTCCCGACCGATTCGTACGTGCGTCTGGGCGAGCGAGTACGATGCGAGCGCGTGCGAATTCCCCGACCGACTCGTACGCCCGAAGTGAAAGAAGCAACTTAAATGTTACCCTGTAACTAATTTCGATATTACATTTTGAGTTAAGAACTGGTCATTGGTAAAAGACATCAAAATATTGCACACTTTCTAAAATTCTACTGTCATTTCTGGCAGGATGGAGGCAGCCTTGTTGGAGAAGTGAATGAAGATGGGGAGATGACTGGGGAGAAGATCGCCTATGTGTATCCTGACGGAAAAACAGCACTTTATGGAAAGTTTATAGATGGAGAGATGATAGAGGGAAAATTAGCCCACCTCAAATTTATAGAGGAGGGCAGACCTCATTTTGATGTGGTGCCAGACAGTAAGTTTGATCAATCTCTGAACGTTTGTGTTTTAGGAACCTGTACAGTAGTCAGAATATGTATCCTAAATTCACCTTGGTTTCTTGTTTGCATGTGATATTTGAATTGCTTGTAGCAAAATCAGTTTTTGAAAAAAGTTTATTTTACAGAAAACTTTGTTGATAAGATTGTCCAAAAAACACTTTATGCTTTGCTGGTAATTTATTACATCTGTGCATTATGTTGATGGCATTTTTCTTAATGTGCTTTTTATACACTAAACATCTTGATGCAATAGCAGTACATAAACTTCAGACATAACTATACTAATATCAGGTAACTTTTCTGGTGTATTGTCTACCTCATTATGTTATTTAGATGTTTATATAATGTATAGGCATTTCTCAGCCAGTTGTTGCAGGAAACAATAATTATGCTAATATTTTGTTTATCAATATAAAAATAAGATATCCAGCTGAAAGGAAATGCTGAGTCTTTTGGGATCAGTATCCTTTACATGGTGTGCGCTAACAAGCACATTTGACCATACCATACAAGTGTATATAATGATGTCAATAACGTTTTTTATTTGGTAGGAACTCGAAAGCAGGAGTTATGAGAAAATTGGTTCTACAAAAATAAATATATCCTCTGTTTCACCCTGCGGTTTAAAGTTCTTCTCTTATGGGCAGTCTTTTAAAGATGTTCTACACTGCCCTCTGCCAAACTGGATCCAAGGAGTACTAAGAACAGTGTGGCAAAATGGTACTTTATATAAAATACCCTGAGGGGTCTTTTACAATAAATAACTGTTATTTTCTATGGTTTACTGTTGTACCACCTTCACCCCTTCCCTTGAGCAATCTCCCACTTTAGAAGCATTTATATATCATTGTGTGGTAAAAACATCAAAACAGCAGATACATTATTTTCTCTAACTACTATTTTTATTAATCCCTCCTCCGTTCAAAACTATTCGTATTACTCTCTGTTAATTGTGGAAAGAAACTACTAGCATATGTGCCTGCCTAAACTATATATAATTAGCCTTTTCTATGATTTCCTGCAAACCTGGCAGTGATCTGGTATGTGTAAGAAGTGTGGAAGATGTAGGGAATACATGCATTCTAGAAATTGGATACCTATGTTTGTTCCTAGTTGACACTTGGTGGTGCTGCCAGTTGAAAAAGAAATATGTCCCATTTCATATCTAGTGAATAATCTTTTCTATATTTTGCACACATGCCTTGATATTCACATACAATTTGGGTCTTTAATTAATACAATTGTAGCAACTTACTTAGGGCTTTAATAATATTTTGCATGTCCCAATCTTCTTCCTGTGCATCCCTGGATGTCCTTTAAATCACTTAAAAGGTCCTTCATGTTTCAGTGTACCTAGTACAACCAAGGTTGTACATGCTTTCAGTTTTCTTAATGTACCTCTAAACTGAGTAATTCCTTAATGAAAATGACAGTGCCCATGCTACAATTAGTTCCAAAATATAAAACATAATTAAGCCTGTTACTTGCTTTTGATAATTTAAAAACTTCTTTGCAATAGATGTGGCAGGGACACTAATGCTGAAGCCCAATTCATGTCAATAATCTCTTTTCCCTCATAATCTAATGTACTACCTCTAACAGGGTTCCGAATGCATATGGTAGGTCTAGCATGATAGCTTAGAACCAGTGCTTAATTTGTAAAAAAAATAAAATAATAATAATAATAAGTGCCAGGGCCCTTGTCAGGAGTCCACTGCAGCTTGCACCACCCTTTGCAAATGCCAGTGCTGCCAATGCCAGTATCAACACAACTTCTAACCATCACACTCTTACAAGTCTGACAATTCAGACTATTCCAGCCCCCCAAAACTATAAGAATGGCTTGGGCGACAGGTATTAGTTTTTTTTAAGGTACATTATATTAATAATATACTGTTGCTCTGCTTATCTCTAAGTTAGACAGAGAGTGCCACCTTGTGGCAGACTGCCATAAGTGCAGGTGTTGATAATCAAGTGCCAGTGCCGAGCACTGGAAATCAGCAGCTCAAATTAAGCACTGCTTAAAACTGCTGTAAATTTAAAATGGGCATGCACTGATTTGTGATTGCTACAAAACTGCTGGATCGATTGCTACAAGGCCAAAGAATCCCCTCAATGGCAGTCGTATTTGTACTGATGGAGACTGAAGTTATAAGAAAGAGTGACCTCTCAAAAACACAAGGAGATTTAGTTTGCAAACATAAAAATAAAAGTAGCTTCTCTTGTTACAAATAGCACCTCAAAAGGCAAAGGCCTCTAAACATTCAATGATAAATTGCCTATGACTGTACACACTCAAACTATGACTAAAACATTAGAACAAATTATATATTACATTTCATACATATGTAATAAAAAAAGATCAGGTATTAGTAATTATATATGTATGAAACATAATAATATTATTTTTAATGTTTTAAAAATAATTTAATTTTGTCCAATTCCATTCAATGTATGGGTTTAGAGGCCTTTGCCTTTTTAGGTGATATAAGTAACAGAGGCTGGCTGGACCACTACCTTTTACTAGCAATGTGACAAGGCACGTTTGAATCCATCCCTCTTGCAACCATCATTCTAGTTCCTTGTATGTTGATCCAGCATATCTAGCAATAGTTGATTTCTCAAGGTCCCTAGTGAAAGACCAATACAATAACACTGCACACTATCCCCCTTAAAACATACACTTTTCTTCAAATGTCCCTCCGGTCACAAGGTAACAGAAATTCCTAAATAATTCTGCCAATCAATCCTTATTCATGGAAAATATTTCTTATTCCTTTCCAGTACCAATGAAGCCTGTGGTGATCCACAGCAAGTACTCGTTCCCAAAAATGTTGCTCAAGATGGAGATGAAAGCTAGTGTGCTAAAAGGCTTGTGTTCCACTATGGAGACTGTGCTTAAGGCCAGTTGTCCCAGAGGAACCAGGTATAGGAAGTTAAAAGTGAAGGTATCCATTCGACAGTTAAAGTGAAGTTGGCCATGAATCACTTCTTCATTTTACCCATTTACAAATTTAACTGAACATTGCATTAAGGAGGAAAAAGTTGGGAAGGTTTTCTCATTCATAAGCTTTTATGTGCTGCATGAACCCGTTACATACAATGTTATGTTCCGCCTCTTAGGAGCAAAGAAGCTGTTTCTGATGGGCATCAATGGTTAGAATTATTTCCTTTGCCTAGGTCTACTATTCCGTGACAACAAAATAATTCATACCATGACTAGTCCCAAATACATAGCATGATGTTAACAAACAGCATGATGTTTACGTGTTGCAGCCAGTCACATTGCTACCTCTACCAAACACTTGAAAGCCCAGATTCTACCTTGGCTACACTTTGAAAAAATAAAGTGTGGGACAACTACATGTTTGTGTCTTCAAATGCTGCAACTATGTGTATGGTAACACTAGGACAATGATTATTACTTGGGGCCCTATCATGGTCTACTTGAAATTTGCGCAATGAATGGTGGGCACGCATCATTTTGCACAGTTGAAGCCATGTTCCAGTTATGTATATGCCCAATCATTAGTCTGTGCGCAGATGTTCAAATCACATTTTCCATCAAAATGTGCTCTTTTTTTATAAAGCTCTGCCTAACCGAGAAAAGGGTAAAAAAAATGTTTTATATATCTGTAGTTAGGAAAAACTTCATAAACTGTACCTCAAATGAAGAAAAATGCAATATGCACATCATATGAAAAACTTCATAATATGTGCCTTAAACAAAGAAAAATGTAATATGCGCGTCTTAGAAAAAACTCCTTAAAATGTCCCTCAAATAAAGAAAAATTAAAATGCACTTCTGAGCTAGTCACAACAGAGTACAGCTGCACATACTTTTCATTAGGCATGTAAATGGCAGAAGCACATCTGCAACTGTGCAAACTGAGCCATGCCCACCACCGTTGATGCTGTTACAACCCCGGGTGTTTCAGGCAACCGGAGAAAGCAAACTGAGGAAAATGTAAATATGTTAAATAATCTGGGTCTGTACAAAGTACACAAAAATAGCTATTGTTTTTCATACAAGTGGTTTTGACATCCTTTTAACATTGAAGATTACTTTTCCTGTGGCTATGTAAAATACTACTAGGCTTAATAAAACAGACAAATGTCTCAGTTTGGTCACTCAATTTAATTACTGTATCGATTTCTTTTTTTTAGGCTCAATTTTCAATTTTGATAAGTCTACTTCATCTTGCATTTCTACAAATTCACTTCTTCCTGATCCTTACGAGTCAGAGAGGTAGTTTTATTCCCTAAGGATTTTAAATTCTTAAGTGTTTCTTTCTGTCTACAGTTCATTTAACCTGCTTGATTATAAGGCATGAGTGGTGGAGACGGTTCTCTACAGAACAGATAAGGCCACAGAAACTGGAACTGATAGCGTGCCACAGCTATGCATGAGTTACATTGTTTTTAGGGACCTTCAAAAGTGAATGGTAAATTTTCTAACTCTTTCATAATTCGTAAGTGAGATGAATATGCATGGTTATTGGCTGGGTGCAGTGAATATTGTTTGCCCTAAAATTCCTGTCAAATTATCTTTGCAATTGGGTGAGCTGGAGGGACCTGCATTTAAGACTCTTTGAAAGTGCCCTGCATTAATGTAGTGGGCACACATGTACTATCGCTGTGTGTTGTTTATTTAATTTTTCTAACAAACCTGATTATTATAGGAAGGTCCCGGAGTACAAATCATCCACAAAACGTCTGTGTTTAAACTTAATCTCTCATAAATTTCCAGAATATATGACATGTAATGAGATAAAAGGTTACCATCCCTAAATATATTGTAATAAACCAGTTTAAATTTTGTTATTTCAATAACTTTTAAATCTCCCAAGATATGTAATTGAGTTGGCCAATATTCTGGTCGACATAGGCCTTTGAGTTTGGGCAGAACCAAATCCTAAATTATATAGTATCTTCTGTGCGGAGTGTGCAGTCCTGGACACTGGAACACCCAGTGTCGGCTCGCCGAGGGAGTGCTGCGGGGCGGGGTGGGGCGTGGGAGGGGCAGGGTGAGGGTAGTAAACTCCGGCATTCGGCGGTACGGAGTTAAGTAAATAAATAAATAAATAAAACAATTTACATTGCGCGCGCTGCAACGCCAACTCGGCGATGCAGCGCACGCAATGTAAAATGTTTTATTTATGTATTTATTTACTTAACTCCGTACCGCCGTATGCCGGAGTTTACTACCCCCCACCCTGCCCCTCCCCCGCCCTGCCCCACCACCCCGCAGCACTACCTCGGCGAGCCGCCACTGGGAACACCCCTCATCTCCTCACTCTTGAGTCATCCACAACAACGTGGTGGCCATTTTGAGCAACTGTTTACAGCTCTCTCAAAACACGCTGTGTAGCTTGATTTTTCTAATTAATACAAGATGTAAACTCTATTTTGCCACCTTTGGTACTGAATGTGCTCCTTTTATAAGTAATATCAAATTGAATGGGAGCAGTGAGTCTGTGGGCCAGATGTACAAACATTTTAATTGTGATTCTCTCCGAATGGCAATTAGGAAATCAGTCTTCCTAATGTATGAAACTCATTTAGTTTCATTTATGGATTCCTTATGTGTCGCAAATCGACCTACCTCATGAATATTAACGAGGTAGGTCGCAGTTTGCGACCCATTAGGAATCACAGCCATCACAGGGATGGTGGCCAGCTGAGGTCAGCAGACCACCATGTCTGTGATTGCTTTTAAAAAAAAGCAATATTTTTTTGTTTTTTGTAATTGCATTCCTTCAAGGCAAACGGGATGCGGTTAAATAGAAAAAAATGGAACCGTGAAGTTTCATTTTTAAGAGTAGGCACTGGTCCATGGCGCCATTGCCTGCTCTTAAAAAATATAATTATTTACATTCTATTGAGGACCCTTTTGCGAAGTTTTAAACTGCTGGTTAAGTATTACTGTTTTGCAACCAGAATTAAGTCACAAAACAGTAATGCATACCATACCGATATGGTATTTGGAAGGGATGCCTTAAACACACCCCTTCCAAATACTGAATTGCAAATACAAAATGAGATTCGATAGCAATTTACCGAATCGCATTTTGAAAAAGCATTTTTCCAGTCGCAAGCAGAAAAATGCTTTGTACATCTGGCCCTATAGTCTTACTCTGGATATGATTAAGGTTGGCAGGCAAGCTGCACATAAAGTTGGAAAACGTTATTGAGAAGTGTCCCAGAAAATCGTACCTAAGTATAGATCTGTGCAAACCTCCTTAGTACAAAACAGTACAGTGTGCTTATGAAGTACTGGTGGGAATTCGCAAACCCAACACGCTTATGTTTTTATAACAAAGGGTTTTAAAATCTACTCTTTTCCACAAATCTGTTCTGGACTGATTTATTCAGATTTAATAATATGCCATCAAAATAAAATACAAAAGGGTTCTTTCATTGACATTGGCTTCTATCAAGCAAAACAACCCGCAAATATTATTTTCTTTCTAAATGTATAAAATAATCCAACACCTTTTAAAAAGAGCCCCATATCTTAAAGTTGCTTAAAGATAGGTATCAGTCACAAAAAAACATATTGGGGCAGATTTACAATGAAAGTGACTCAGTGCGTGCTGCAAACCATTTGGCCGCGCCGCACTGAGTCACTTTCAAAGCACAGGGATGCAACATATTTACAACAATATGTCGCTTCTCTGTGCTTCCCCCTGCGCTGGGGCATAAACTGCTGCCATGCACCGTCGCAGGCACCCTTGCACCATGGTGCAAGGATGCCTGCGTCACTCATGGGGAGATTGTTTTTGTTCAGGAAGGGTTCCCTTCCTGCACAAAAACAATCTGAAATGAGGTTTTTCAACTTCTATGTGTGCTGCATTAGCACACATAGAAGTTGAAAAACTGCATTGTTTCATTGATTGTTTATGTGCAGGAAGGGAACCCTTCCTGAACAAAAACAATCATTAGAGGTGATTTCCTCTTTCTATGTGTGCTGCAGAATGCATCACGCATAGAAACAGGAAAAAAAAATGAGGAGAAATTAATACATTTCTCCTCGTTGCGCCGAGGCGTAGCATTCACACACATTTCCAGATTTACGATTCCTCATAAATCTGGAAATGTGTCTGGTTCCATGGGTGTTGCGTGGGAACACCCACAGCAACACCCATGGAATGCCCCTTTCACGCAAAGTGCTGCGTGTAAAGGGGGCATATTTACAAGGACAGGAAAAGTGACGCAGGGTGGCTTTTCCTGTCCTTGTAAATATGGAGCAGTAAAATGCGCCGCCGGTACGTCACAAAAAGTGACGCACCGGTGGTGCAAGGGGCTTGTAAATTTGCCCCAATGTGTTCTTGGAACCCCACGCTCGCTCCCCCCAGATATGTGGATATGCCTAAAAATAGAAATGGATGTAAAGAGCAACAAAGTAGGTCACTGCTCCACCAACCCTCAGCAGTTCCAAAAAGGGAAACCAAGAATCAAAAAAGCAAAATGGAGTCATGCTGGGTCAGCTGCCATTTTCTAGCTCTGAAGGCACAACCGAATTTTTTGTCCTTTGCATTGACTGATTTTCTAAAAGCAAAACTTTCTGTTATTTCACCTAAGGGTGTGTATTAGTGTGGGAAGGGTAGTATGTTTGTTCTTTAACAGTGTGCTTTATCTATAGACAGTACAAAATGAATATTCGCTTGTACAGCTGTAGTTGTACTATTTTTGAAGCATACAGACATTGACTTGATGTCCCCCTCTTCCCCTCCTCTGTACCTTAGGGTGTATGCAGCTGAATCACTTATTTCAAATGCTGGAGAAGGATTGTATGCTAAAGTAGCTGCTGGAACTAATACAGTTATGTCATTTTACAACGGAGTGCGTATCACACATCATGAGGTAATTTATACATCACAATGCCCTGCACATCTTTTACTTATTTCTGTATTACTTACTGTAATGTAGTGAGGTCAATCCTTTACCAGCACTCCAGGCTACTTTAAAAAGTTTTATATAGATGCAACGACTAAGCATTAGACAGCACTGAGGATGAAAAAACTGCAAAGTCGACACACAGGATAAACTACCACAACACCAGCTAAGCAAATTGTCAAAAATACCCCATGGGCCTTTGTCATCAGAATCAGAGGTCTGCAGCACACGTGCTTTTTGTGGTGTCATTAATCCAAGGCATCTGTTTAACACATCCTGGTGGTAAAATTGTGGGCAATTTTTATTTCATATTTCCAACATTATAATATCTCTCCTCCAGGTCAATCTTTCACGTGTATTATTCATTATTACACTGCTGTGCCCCATACCTTTAAATGTTGCCTGTCAGGCCATTTCATGCTCCCTCTCATGCCTCAATTTTCCAGTATTCTATCAGCCTCTCTAATGTGTCAACTACCTCCCTCACCTTTCTTCCTGTAGATTCAATTCTCAATACACTTGCTGTCGAATGGTGACTCCAACTACTGGAATTCAGTGTGTTCATGATGGACGGTGTCATAGTAGGCACCTGACCCTGTACGCGCAAGTTTCTCATTTCAGTGTAACATCTCTTAGAGTATTGTTCAGCCCCTACAGCCAGAACCAAATATACCCAGTACTCCAAACGCATACAAAATTATCCGATTGAGATGTCTCATCAGACTAACATCGTGGTATATCTGAGATGAAATTTTGAGCTGTTGGATATTTGTTGATCTCTGATCCAGCAGAACCAGAAGTCATAATGTGGCCTGTCCAGTCAATGAACACTCCATCATTGTAGTAGTTCATTTTCTTGCCCAAGGACCCTCCTTGTTGTGTAGTAGCTTTCCCCATCTATGTGTGCGTGAGTTAGGCCTCAGGAGTACAGCCCACCCTTTTTTGCAGAATGATGGAATTCTGCAGATTGTGAATTTGACTGACACAAGTCACTGTTTCACTGACATTTTTGGTTTGGCACCTGGGGTTTGGAGGTGGTGGAGTCTGCCCTTAAGAAAAATTGCCACAGATGGCACAGATGCCAGGTGGTGGCATGGTAGTGTGCACCACAAGTGAAAGTCTTTTGCGTGGGAGTGGTGTGTAAGAGCTGCCCTGGGACCCTTCCAATTTGGATATCTTGTGCAATAGGTTTGGTGGTCAGGAGAGTGCAAGATTGATTGCCCTCCTTACTCTATTGGAGTGTGAATATGTGTGGGTGTAGGATAACTCAGGTAGCTAGTGCGTTTGAAGGATGGTCAACGTAGAGGATTTGCAGGGTCTGGCCTTCACCATCTCACCTGTTGCAAAGTAATCTATTGCTCTAGTCCACAGAATGGCTATGGGAAACATGCATTTTTTATCTAACTTATTTATTTATTTGTAAACATATGCTACATACTAAAAACGGGAAACATTTAAAACATATATAAATGAAGAAGTGGCCCCGGATCCTAGGCAAACCATTGCTGGCACTGATGTGAACTCCTTTCTAGGTGGATGGGCACATGTGATCATGCAAAATGCCATCGCTCATAGTGCAAGACAGTCAGTAGACGAAATGGGCTGATCCATTGCCCCATGATGTAGTGTAGGCTGTAGTGGGCAGAAGCAAAATGTGAATGACAATTGAACAGACCAATGGATGAAGAGGGTTGTACATAAAACCCTGGTTGTATACATATATTTATATATTTTTCCTTAGATTTTTGGGAAAACATGAGACTTGTGAAACTACCAAAGCTCTCTGTAGGGCAGATCTAAAAATGACATAGGCCGCCTAACAAATGTGATGTTTACACACCAATTGTCCAACTGAAAAGCATCAATAAAAGCAGCCACATTTAAAGGTCTTCTGAAATCTAAGGGCAGTATTGCCCAACTCTTCTATGAAATATTTCAAACTATCTTTCTTTGGAGATGGACATTGGTATTAGGGTATAACGATATGTACTGAAAAATGCACACGAAAAATGATGTAGCCAAAAATGGAGAAATACTCAATAAGGTTTTATTTTCAAAATACCAAAACCAAATACAAGACCATGTGACAGTGAATATTATTGTGCCACAGGTTTGGAGGCACAGGGCTCGGTGCAGTATTAGTGCATGCAATATTAAAAATGAAGTAAGGCCACTCGTAGTGGGGGCCTCTGTATTATCTCAAAGCTCTTCCAGAGAGAAAACCTAATGTATTGTTGTGTTTATAACTTTCATGTGGTGAAAATAATTCCTGGATTATTTCTACCTTCGAATACCTTTCCTCAACTTTTCTGTGATAACAGAATGTTTCCCCCAAATATAGTAAGATTCTTTTAACCTTAATTTGAATCTGTGCTGATAAGCTTCCTCTGTTCAAGAAGAGCTGCAACCTGGGTCTTCTTAATTCCAATGGCCTCTCGCTCCTTGGATATGACCAAGAGAGCAATTGTGTTCACTTCCAAGCAGTCTAGGAGTAGGGATTACTTCTCTAAGGAAGAAGATTCTACTTTTTGACTTTTGTTTCTCTTGTATGAGCTTGAGAGGAATTTCAAATGAATCCAGGACTGTTGGAAGAACACGTATGATCCTCAGCTCAATTTTATATCCGACCTCATGGCATGTTTCTAATGCCCCGAATGATGGAATGGCCTAGTTTTTGTGTGTTTCAATGATTTCTCAGATTTCTCTGCATTTGAAATCTAATTAATGTTGCATGCTTTTGGTTTTTCCCAAGTGCTTGCTAAAGAAATGCACTGCTATCTCAGTAAATGTGTAGCTTCTTGCCAGTGCACTCTAGATGTGTAAGGGTCAGTATTGCTTGTTTCTGGCACATGTTTCCTTGTACTCAATTTTCTCCAATTTCTGTTTAACAGGTCTGTAAGCAGATTGGACTGTTCAGCCAGATTATCATTTGCATCATGCTTCTCATAAGAAGCATGTAAGAGCCACTTAGGTTGAGAGCCACTCCACCTATCCAGGATGGGAGCATATATGTTCTGGTGTAGAACATGGTTATTAGACACCTTCCAAGCTCCTTCTATGTTGTTGGTTGCATTCCCAAGAACTAAAGAACAAGTGTGTTCTCCATTACAGAAAGAACATATTACTGACCACCTGCCATGAACTGGTAATGGCGAGTTAAGAAGACATCATACAAATATGTGTGCATAGTCTGGATACAAATGTGATACTATAGAGTTGGATCTGCATTTGATATACTTACTTCCCAAATGTCTTCTTTGCTAGCATTGCTATATGTAATCTTCTCAATGGGCCCTATCAGGTTAGAGGCCGTTGTGTATGGGCAGTGGACAAGGAGCTATTCTCTTTACATAAATTAAAGACAAAGTG
Source organism: Calotriton arnoldi (assembly GCA_963921515.1). NCBI lineage: Eukaryota > Metazoa > Chordata > Amphibia > Caudata > Salamandridae > Calotriton > Calotriton arnoldi. The sequence goes on from CAWUFW010005148.1 coordinate 319,887, forward strand.
CTACCACTTTGAACAGAAGAACCTCTCTAAATGTGAACCTCTTTTACAAAACTCAGGTTTTCAAGTTTTCCTTTAATCAGAAGTACCTCATGGTAGTCTATATCCAATGACAGCATCAGGTCTTGTGTATACCCAGGAAATATTTGCACATTATTTTTAATATCTCTTCTTCATCTGGCTATCAAGAATGTGCAAATTATCATGTTTTTAGGTTCATTTGTAAATATCAACAAGGATGAGAAAGACCCTGGTGACATTAAATGAAGGGTTACGACAATGGTAATAATTTAGCCACTCTTTTTGGCAAATATGAGCAACGGGGAGGTACAAGTACTTTAAGATATTGTGTAGAAGGAATGCTTTATCATCTTTGAGTCCAGTGATACTCGTTGCTATTTACTTTTCTTGAAAGACTTCTAGTTATGTTATAATCTATCATTGGGTCTGTGACCCTTGTCTTTCTCCAACAAGGAGCAATTGTCAGTAGTGATTCCCAAGACTCACTGCGTGTGCAAACACACTGCAGGCCAGCCTGTAGACCATCAAAAGACAGTCGACAGGCCACCCGGGTGTTCCCACATTCAGTCTGGCCCACCTTTCCAGACATTAAGCAAGTTTAATATCTCCAGTGTTTGTAGAACTCACTACTTTTACCTGGTGCTGGATCCTGCAGGCACATTCATCTACAACAGCATAGAGGACCTTAGGTTTCTTTGCAATAGTACAACATTATAAATACAAGTATGTGGGATCTGATTCATTAGATTGTAGTCCCAAGCTCTTTGAGACAAGTCAGCATTGCCTTTTTCTCCCCTGTTTCCCAGAATCTGACTCTTTAATATATTCTAAGTTAGATTATTCTGACTGCAGCCGAAGTAGGTTACAGAGTTTTTTTCTGTATCCTTGGATTTTTCTTGCTGCAGCTGAAAATATATAATCATTTAAAAAGCAGAAAACGGTGTTTCTATGTGAAGAATTAATATCACCTTTAGGGTGGATTCTCACTATAAAAACTCACAATGGTTGTTATTATTATCACACCTCACCCTGATCTACAGTAACCTATACGTAAACCAATTTACGTCACCTCAGATAAACATAAAACTCTGTACTAAGAACGTGTATAGAATAACGCTAATTATTGCTACTGTCACACAAATTAACTTTTTTAACTTTAATCTGCCCTTTGATTTGGCCAAAATGCTGTTTCAGCAACACTATCCTAATAAGAATATGTGTCCAGGCACTGATTTTGAAATCTCTCTCTTTTACTACATGATATGTACAGTAATACTTTCCATGTACCACTTTAATTATCTATTATTTATATATAAACACAGTTTCAGTATCACCACAGAAGGGTTATATCAATCCCATACCAGATAAGTAAGCGCTTTTTTTAAACCAGAGGTCACCTTACTAGCATTTCATTAACCGCCTCAGGTGGGTACTTTAAAAAAAATGTAGTTGTAAACACCAAATATTAAACAGAGATGACTAAATAAAAGCAAACATATTGCTGGTAAGATCGGAATAAATACATTACTCATTCACAGCAGTATTTTTTTATCAGTCTGAAGAGGGCAGTGGCATAGTTAGACCTTTGGCCGCCCGTGGCGGCCCCTGCGTTTGCCGCCACACGATAGCCGCATTGTAAGGGGGGGTGATGGCGATTGCCGCCCGAGACTGCAGGTAAGAGCGGAAGGAGGCCGCCGCCCCAAAACTCATGCCGTCCAGGGCGGACCGCCCTCCCACCCACCTTGCTATTTATTTATAAAGTTTTATATAGCGAGAACATGACCCACGGGGGTATCAGAGCGCTTTACAATATACAGTTGTTGCGCCATACAGTACAAAAGAGGTAGATAGGAGTATATGGGTGGCATACGAGACTAGTAGTTATTAAGGAATGATCCACGAGGGAAACAGAGCGCTTTACAATACACAGGTTATTACATATTAGGTGGTTGAGGTAGTATACATACATTCGATATACGTCATTCAGTACAAAAGAGGTAGACAGTGGCATAAGGGTAGCATAGGATACTGGTAGTCATCATAGAATTAAAGTCTTAGGATGTGAATTTGTTCATTAGGAGCAGTTTTACTTCTTTTTTGAAGGAGGTAAAGGAAGTGATTCCGCGAACCACTGGAGGTAGGGAGTTCCAAATCTTCAGAGCGATCCCTGAGAATGCTCTGCAATCAGTTCTCTTTTTGTGGAAGGATTGGGGTTTCAGTAGTAATGAACTCGCACTACGCAATAGTCTGCATCCTCCTGAACGCTCAAGCTTTCGTGCTAAGTAGCTGGGGGTATTGCTATGCAGGGCTTTGTGGGTCATGCAGGCGATCTTTAGGTGTATTCTAGCCTCGTAGGGCAGCCAGTTCAAAGCTTTCAAGGTTGGAGAAATGTGATTATTTCTTTTAGTTCCTGAGACCAGTCTGGCCGCAGCGTTAAGCGAAGCCCTCAGAGGGGCAAGCTTGTATTTGGGAAGACCGCATAGGGTGTTGCTTCCATAGTCCAATCTTGGTAGCACTAGGGCTTGTACCGCCATTTATAAGTCGTTCTGTGGGAGGAAGGGCTTGAGTTTCCTTAGTATGCTCATCTGATGATTAGCTCCCTTGGTGGCAATATTGATTTGCGCCTGCATGTTCAAGTGTTTGTCTATGGTGACTCCCAAGGATTTCGTGGAGTCAATGATGTGGGGAGCACAGTCAAAGGAAGTAAGATGCTTCAACCATAAGTCTATCTTGGGTGTGTGATTGGGAGGGGAGATGAGAAGGAATTCCGTTTTTTTGGTGTTAAGCATGAGGTGGTTGTTAGTGAGCCAACTTTGAGTATTCTGTAGAATAGCGTTGAGGGAGATGAAGTCTTCTGGTTGGGAGATTTTCATATACAGTTGAGTGTCGTCCGCATATCAGTGATATAGAATGTTCGCAGAGTTCAGTGCGTTTGCCAGGGGTTCCATGAGTAAATTGAAAAGGATGGGTGAGAGTGCTGAGCCCTGTGGAACCCCTATGGTGACCCTGGAGGGTTGAGAGAGTGAATTCTTCGTCTTAATTCTATGTGTTCTGTTATTTAGGAAGGAGGTGAACCATTGTAGCACTGAGCCAGTTAGGCCCATCCTTCGTTCCAGTAAGGACAGTAGGTTGTCATGCTTAACCGTATCAAAAGCGGAGGATAAGTCAAGAAGTACCAATAGGCCTGATGTCGTCCATTATGTGGGTGAGTTCAGATTCAATGCTGTGACCAATACGGAAGCCGGATTGGTGTTTGTCTAGGAGGTTGTAATTCTCGATGTGGTTGCATAGTTGTATTTGAACAAATTTTTCCAGCAATTTCGCCAGAGTGGGGATGTTAGATATAGGGCGGTAGTTGTTGAGATCAGTGGGGAGGGAGTCAGACTTCTTTAGTATAGGTGTGACCTGCCCTATTTTAAGACTGTCCAGTATGGACCCTTGTCTCAGGGAGGCGTTTACGATCTTTGACCATAGGGGAAGAATAGAGGTTTTTAACATTTTGAATAAAGAAGGAGGTAAGGGGTCCGAGAAGTGATTTGAGGGGTTAATCGTTAGAAGAGTGTTATAGATTTCTTGTTCAGGGATGGGCGAGAAGGTGTGCCAAGAGGCATTGTTTTTGGGGATTTCCGTCGGAGTAATAAAATGGACCTTGATCTGAGAGTGAGATTCATCATCAAGGGCCATAGTTTGAGGGAGGGCCTTCTTAGATTGGATGTTGAGTTCAATGGCTTTTGTTTTTTCTAGGAAGAAGTTGGCCAGCTCATCGCAGTTAGGTGTAACCAAGTCGCTTGGTTCCAGGGAGTTTGGCTTGTTGCGCGCTTGTTGTTTGACGATTTCGAATAGTTTTTTGGGACGGTTGATGGCTTGGTTCAGCTGGGATTTGAAAAAGTCTGCTTTAGCCTTTAGGATCTTCCTATTGTATGAATTCCTCAGCACTCTGAGTTGATAAAGGTGCTCAATGGAGGGTGCTGATTTCCATAGTCGCTCCGCTGATCTTAGCTTACGCCGATCCGAATTCAGGTTCTCATTGAACCATGGTTTGGAGAGTTTGGAGGAAAAGTTTTTTTCCTGGATGGGCGCTGCAGAGTCAAGAATTTCAAGCATTGTGGAATTGTAAAAGACTGTAAGGTCATGGACGTCAGCCATGTCTGTCGAGGGGATCAGGGCGGAGTTGCATCGGTTTGCCAGGTCGATGGGGTTGATATTTTGTATATTCCTTTTCCATTGTTTTGTTTTTGTGGGTTGACCCCTTTTAGGAGTTACCACGATATTGATGGAGAAGAGAATGCTATAATGGTCTGTCCAGTCACATGGGGTGATGGATTCTAAAGATACTGTGTTCATTTTAGCTATGATGAGGTCTAGTGTCTCTCCCTTGTTGTGGGTTGGACTGTCACATAGTTGGGACAGATCCTGATGTGCCAGAAAAGATTTAAGACAACTTACACCATGATCGCTTGAGTTATTCCAATGGAGATTGAAGTTGCCCAGGAAAATCTGTGGCACTTGTGAGTTGTCATTGGATGTAATAACTTCCATTAGCTCATCGATGAACGTCAAATTATCACCCGGGGGGTGGTAAATTATGTGAAGTTTGCAGGCGAGGCGCTTGTCATCAGAGATGTTGATACAGAGATATTCGCAAGAGGATAAAGAGATGGAGTCTGCTTGATTGACTGCAATTGTGTTTCGATAAATGCAGGCTAGCCCGCCACCGGGTTGCATGTTTCTGTCTAGGCGGATTAGGTCGTGACTAGGAGATACCAGTAGGTCCAAGATGGGAGAGGAGGAACTATTTAGCCATGTTTCGGTAAGGACGATAATGTCAAGATCATTCGCGAGGATGAAGTCGTAAATGTCAGGGGCATGTTTGCTAGCAGATCTGCAATTGATGAGTGCACATTTCAGCTTGCTAGTCGAATGGGGGGGAGTGGTCTGCACTATGTTGATATTTGTGAGGTTTTCTCTATTAATGGATCTGTAGTTGTGAGTGGGTTTTCTGAAGGGGTTGGTTTGAATGGATTGGATAGTGCCACAACGCGACTCACTGATGCCTGTCTGGCTGGCATAGGATATGCAGAAGTCATCAATGTCATTGTCAGATAGTACAGCAGTTGCCCTCCTAGGACAAGATGGGTCATTGGGAGAAGGTATCTTATACTGTCTGGTATCCTCGAGGTATGAGTTCTTGGTGATATATCTGCTAGTTTGGTGACTGATTCGGTTCACGGTGGCACTAGTAGCTCTGTGTGTGTTTAGGAGTTCTTTGGTGATGGTTGATAGATTTTGCATTTCATCCTTGAGATAGTGCTAAGCCACTGGAAGAGGGTGTTACAAGAAACAATAGCACCTAATACACCCAGAGTCAAAGAGGATTAACGGTTTATTTCAACTATGAAAAACAAGCATTTAAGGGTTAAAGGAGAGTAAAACAGACCTTTATATCAGTGATCGATATTCTGGTGCCCGGTGAATGCCTAAAAGGGTCTGGCACCACAGCGCTAAGGAAAGCAAAACTGGCTCCTATTGAAGTTCATAATAATTGCAGATTGAGGCATCTGGTCCCTCAAGGGTGCCCTGGATTATTGTTTGCTAATGGTAAGGGGTCTCTTGGAACCTTTATATTTGTTTTTGATGGTTGTACAATATTATGTCAGCCAAGGGTCCATCCTACATCTGCAGTTAATTGGAGTGCGATGTCTTAGTACATTTTAGCCAGCTCTTAGAAATAAAGAAAGTCAAAATGGAGAAAGGCAACCCCTGATTTTGATGGCATTGGTTTTAACCATGGCTCGGTGGTGACATGTATAGTGTGCAACAGATGCGGATTCCCTCTTGGTGAACAACAGAATTGTAGGCTTCCTCCACTCTGTACTCAGTTGCACGAGAGACATATTATTCAGATGTGCTCATTCCAAATTACAGTCTCATAATTGTAACTTTGACCGTGGATGGAGTTTTCTGACGTGGACCCTGATAATCTAGACTCTCCAACCATTGCTCTCCCTTAATAGCCACACTTTAGTGAGATACACCATCCTAAACGGTGCATTTTCTGAAGCTGATATTGTTTTTAGATTCTTCAAACTTCAGATGCACAATTAATTAGTGTCTTAATGATTGCTTCTCCCTGGAGTGTTTTATATTCCTCAAGTCACTTACTCACCTCAACATGATAAGTGTCAAATAGATTCTGTGCCCCCTGGAATGTCCCAGGCACTGTTGAATGCTGTGCTTGTGATTCTGTCCTTAATCTTTTCTTAACATAGCAAACTGTGTCCTGTAGCTGTGGCAGGCCTACAACCCCAGATGCCCACCAAATGTGCACATCTTTAAGCTGTACAAGAGATTCCTCTGCTTGGTTCAGCCATCACTTTGAGTTCACACATACCTGCTTGGTTTCTTAAGATAATAGCCATTGGGTATGGAAGACTATGACTTTAAGTCTATGGCCCTCATTATGAGTTGCCGAGGGGGCCAGAATCTCTGGGCCCGATTCACAAAAGTAATCTGAGACAAAATCCTAACTTTACGACTTTCGGTATTCACAAAAGGCATTTAGGAGTAGTAAAGTTAGGATTCCTAACTTTACTACTCCTAAACTGAGACAAAATCCTAACTTTATGACTTTCGGTATTCACAAAAGGCATTTAAAGTTAAAAGGAATCCTAACTTTACTACTCCTAAATGCCTTTTGTGAATACCAAAAGTCATAAAGTTAGGATTTTGTCTCAGTTAAGGAGTAGTAAAGTTAGGAATCCTAACTTTACTACTCCTAAATGCCTTTTGTGAATACCGAAAGTCGTAAAGTTAGGATTTTGTCTCAGTTTAGGAGTAGTAAAGTTAGTAATCCTAACTTTATTAATCCTAAATGCCTTTTGTGAAAACCGAAAGTCGTAAAGTTAGAATTTTGTCTCAGATTACTTTTGTGAATCGGGGCCTCTGATTCTATCCAATATCACTGCACCTATTCCGGCCATTATGAGTAACAGTGCACCTGCGCCCATAGTCCCTGACCCCTTTCCTGCAGTATTACTGGATGTGGATTCCCATACGGTAAAGTCATAGTACGGTAGAGCGGATTACCCCATGGAAATATCACTCCACCATGCTCATATTAAGGACCTAAGAAGAAGACTCTTCTTCCCACAAACCCTATTCAGTTCTTTTACAGGCTACTTTCGGCATCAGATCCATTCTCTAACCAAGAATTCTTTAACACAGTGACATTGTAAAACTACTCATGTACTTTTAATATTATTGAACTAATTTTAAGGAACTAAAAAACACAGACATATTTTACCATTCTAAATAATTGGTAATCCCTATCTGCGTGATAGCCATCATCTTTAAAAGTTTAATTAATAAAAACAATTCAACAACAGTTTCAGATTTCACCGCCAAGATTTGTCACGTGTATCCAGTGGTACATCAATAGACATTTCACCCGAGTCTTCCTGAAACCCTCTTGCTTGCCTGTGACAAGAAAGAGGTATACTTTTCATTTTGGGTGATATCAAAAACTGCGGAATTCACTTCTTTTTAGCTTATTTCTATCTTTCCCCTTACTCTTAATACTTTTCCTGAATGTTTGATTTAATAGAAGACCATATTTATTTAGCTCTGCATACTTTTGGAGATAATTTTTGTACAGATTCACAAAGCAACTGTGGTAAGAGAACATGCCATTATTCCGCACTTACATCTGTCTTTCACAATATGTAAGTTTACAAGAATGCCAGTTGATACTTTACAGCAGAATACATAGTTATTACATTGTGGTACTCTGCATTGGGAGTACTTTGCTTTGCAGGCAAGGTGGCTATCTCTAAAAGCCAGTGGCAATTTAGATAAGGTGCCCAATTGGAGCGAATTCCAGCAGAGGCTGATTTTACCAGATAGATAGATAGATAGATAGATAGATAGATAGATAGATAGATAGATAAGTCAGTGGCAATTTCGATCAGGTACCAGCGGATCAGAGCAGGTTCCAGCAGAGGTGGGTATCGCCAAGGCCACAAATTCCATTTCCTTCTCTTTTACCAGTGTGCTGTACTCTAAATCAGCACCATTAATGCTTACCATGCAAATTTGCATTTCCCATGTTTAAGAGACACACTTTGTCAAAATTCTGTCTTTAAACCGTATATATTAATGAAAAATGCAGGAAGACATCATGATTGTTACAAACAAACAGTATTCTTCGAGCTGTAGTGTACACCTGACGAATACTGGAATGTGGTTTGCTTATTGATTAGCTCACCAAATCTGAATAACGTATAGAATTTTAGATGGGTATCAGTGAATAACGGGGATGTTTTTCACCATAGGATTCTAAGTCACATTAAATAGACAACGTGTGCAAACCTCGAGTTTTCCATGATGTCACTCAGAACCCCAAGGTGAAAAACATCAGTTATTTACTTTTTAGTCCATCGATAATTTTATTTTAAGTATGACCCCTAAAATCATCTGCCTCTGCTTTCAACTAATACGCAGGTGCAGAGGAGTAATGGGGGAAGTCATACATAACATAGTCCCTCTTCTCTGTCCCAAATGGGAAATCCTACTAACCACCCTCTTTGCCTTCCCTCCCCCTTCCAACGCTATGCTTTCTGCTCTCTATGGAACAGAGAAACTGCACTGCACTGATTGACTGCCTAAGAGCCCTGTCAAAACAGCCTGGAATTCCTTTATGAAGTACCAATAATGGGAAGCAACTTTTGTTTGCCTCTGTAGCTACATCATAGCAGTAAATAATCAAATTTTGAATCCGGTGTTCATAATAGTGGCTCTCAATGTGAGTGGTACATAACAATAAGATAATTTGTTGATAAATGAGTTCCCAAATATAATTTTTAGGAAATTAACAGCTTTCAGGTGTGGCTGGTCCATTGGGGCTGAGGGGCCACGCCCCTCCACCTTTTGCCCCTCACGAACAGTGTCTGTGAGGCTGAACAAAGGTCAGCCTGACAGACACTGTTCACTTTCAGTTCAAGCAGCCAGGAGCCAGACATGCGCAAAATGCGCAGGCTACTGGCTGCCTGAGCTGAACTTTGCTGGGCTGAGGAAATCACAGCTCCTGTGGGCGTGACATCCTCAGCTCAGCAAAGGTCCCTGAGGCCCTCCCCTCAGTGACGAGGGGTAGCGTCACTGATTGCTTTGTTTTAAGCCCTGAAGCGCCCAGGGTCGAGTGTCAATCAGTGACACTTCATCACAGAGTGGGGTGGGGTCAGCAGTCTCACTGACCCCATCCCACTCTGTTATGATGTTGGGACTGCTGCCTTCCCTCATTGGCTGACCTAAGGTCAGCCAATGAGGGAAGGCAGCAGTCCCAAGCCTCTTGGAACCTCCGAGGCAGAGCTGGCTGGGGGTAAGTGTGTTTTGTTTTATTTTAAATTAATGTTTGGTGCGTGCGTGAATGTATGTATGAATGTTTGGTAAAGAGTGTTGTGAATGGATGTGTTGGTGTGTGTGTGTGTACGTGTGTGAATGCCTGGCTGTGAGTGGTATGTGTGTATGTGTGCATGTGTGTGTCCCGCCGGCCCCCTCCCTCCAAAACTTACCAGCCCCCCCTGACATCTTTTCTTTATAAAATTCAGTAGCAGTCTAGCATACATACAGCAGAGTGACTCCAGTGGAAAACTAAAAAGGTTGTGATGTATCTAGTCCAAACTAGCTGAAACACCCACGATGAGAACATCTTAAGGTGGTCAAGTTGCAAGATGAAGCTAAGCTTCCTCGGACACCCTACAGACTCTGGACTGGAATTTCAGTGTGACGGTTGTTACTTTTTTCATCAGGATGACAGAGGACATTGTGACACCACTGGATGGGCAGAAGACCACCATATTTGGAGATCACCAAGGCCCAGCATGACCTCTGTACCTTCAGAGGAACCGCCATCAGGGTAGTTCCTCTGAAAGTACCAAACGTTTGGTGGACGACGGGCGTTGGTTTTGATGGCCTCCCACTAAAATTTCTGTTTTTCAGAAAGAAAATTGGGAGTCCGTTTTTGGAAAACAGATTACTAATAATCCCCCCCCCCCCCCCCCCAATCGAGGGAGTTTTCCCCGGGGTCTAGGGATAATTATTTTTATTTTTCGGTTTGCCACTGCCAGGATTTCCCTGGCAGTGACATGAAGAAAAAAAGGACATCAGACCATCCACCTTAAACGTGGCAGGTGATTGATGCCCTTATTCCGACAGGCTGTTGGAATATGCTTTCTATTGATGATGCCAAAGAGGGCATCACAGATGAAAAGCTGACGTTACACCTGACTTACAATAGGACGAGCAGACCAGGAGGTTCGTAGGCCGGGTACTTCGTCATGCTTGTGACGGAGTACTTTGTCTGCCAGTTAGCTCTTCCACAAACCTGACAGCTTCCAGCTTTATATCCAGCGGAAACAATACAGCCCCTCCCACACATTCTAAAACAAACACTTCATCAAAACAGGACATTTAGAACATTAGGACCTCATGCATCAATGAGCCGACCCCATCTGACACACAGAAATCCGTTCCCATGCCCTGCACACAGCTGCAGCCCAAATTACATTGTTTGTTGCTTGCCATACCAGAGAGTATCTGTGACCTGCAAATACTTGCTCACCTTTGAGCAGTCGCTACTCAAACTTCTGAATAACTGCAGCACGTCCCTCACCAAAATGGAAGATCTTCACTTAGTGTGATTCCAGTGTTTACAGCGGTATTCATTTACTATTAAAATATAGTATTTATTTAGTATGCATGAAGACTATGTAGTATGCCCACAAGCCGAAATATGCAAATGAGGGAATACTAGTTCTACTCAACTACCCTTCAAATACATGATGAACACTTCAATTGATTGCTAAAAGAAGACTAGGAGTATTCTAGAAGAATAGTATTTGAAGCTTAGTAGTGTTCTGTTAGGGTTTATTTGCAGCTCTTGTGCTATTTCAAGAGCAAAATGAAGGCTAGTCTCATTGATTGTGACCACTGTTTGAAGACTAGTGGTATTCTTTGTGAGCAATATCTGTATACTAACGGCAATGATTGTGAAGACTCAAGTAAGACTAGCAGAATTTAAAGTGAATGTTAATTGAACACTATTGTGCTATTTCAAGAGCAAAATTAAGGCTAGTCTCATTAATTGTGACCGCTAATTGAAGATTAGTGGTATCTTTGTGAGCAATATCTGAAGACTAATGGCAATGACTGTCAAGAGTTAAGTAAGACTAGCAGAATTCAAATTGAATGTTAATTGAACACTAGTCGCATTAATTCTGATTAATTTATAGCAATTTTATTCATTTGGTTGCTTGCACAAGGCTTCTTTTAATGATGGCTTTTGGACTAAATTTTATGTGTTACATATCTTAGGAGTCAATGATTCTAATACGCCTGTTACAAACTCATTAGTCATGCATTTAGTAAGCATTTTATAATTGTGGTATGTGAGAAGACCGGAGCAAGAGATCGTAGGAGAAGCACAAAGCAAAGGAGCCGACCCAGACATACACAGAATTGTACCAGGAGACCCCTCCTCCTGCAAGTAGAGAGCCAGTTGAATTGTCGAGAACCTGACTGAATTCCCACTTGGTCCATGACAAGACAGGATCACCACCATTTGTTTTCAGGTTACCCAAAATGAGCAATTGTGCAAAATTCAATTCGTTGTCAGATAAAAAAGTAATTGTTCTAATTCCTCCTGTGTTGATTGTCCACCAGACTCCATTAATGTTAGAACTTATAAAAACAATTCACTAAACACGTTTGTACAAGGCGTTTATGGCACTGACTTGTAATTTTTTTTAAAGGAAATGCAGTTGGATACAAAAGTGTGTGATATGACATTTCAATGATATTTGCTTATGGAAGAGCTATTGGCTTTGCCAGTGTGTTTTAGCCATGTTGTGCCCTAGCTAGTGGTGTGGAGTGTTGCAGTGTGGAATTGCGAAGAGTGGAATAGAGTGTTGTAGAATGGAGTGGCAGATAGTGTCATATATTGGAGTGACAGAGTGGAGTCGCGTAGAGTGGCGTACAGTGGAGTGGCATAGAGCAGAGTTACTAATCTGTTGCTGCATAGTGGAAGTCCTTTTGTGAAGGTTGATGGGTCACCTTTCTGTAGCCTATTGCTGTATTTGAGTTTTAAAGTAGTACTAATGGAGTGAAACCTTCGCTAAGCCAGTGTCAACAACAATAAAAATGCCAAAATAATAAATGCAAAAATATGTCACAAAATGTGCTGCATTCGTCTACAAAATTTGCCTTTTCTTACCACATAATTTAGTCAACTATGCCCCATGATTTGGTCCTCTTCAGCTGCATAATTCCAGTGGCCCCTACATAGATTGACAATTTCTTGAGATAATGGAAATACAGTTGCCTGTTGATTCTCAAATATTTACCAGCAGCAGCGAATAAGAAGAAAAATGTTTAGTGGTGAGTAGTGTTACTAGGATGTGTTGTGAGTGGGTGATGGTATAGTAAGCAAGAAGCACAGTGGCTTTGAGTAGGGTCTGGCAAAACTGAGAGGGATATTGAGTGGTTTTGTTAATGACTGCAGATTAGTGTAAATGTTAGTGAAGCATGTAATATATGCAAAGGAGCTAGTTCTCTGTGCGGGGAAGATTGTCAAGGTATAGTGATTGAGAGGCATGTGATGCTGGAGGAAGGAGTGCCATGCAGGTTGCATCAGGTTTATGAGATGAAACTATATTACAAGAACATCTCATGTGGAGTCCTAGGCTTCATTTAACACATCAAAGTATTTTGAGAGTTACAGTCTTGGATTCATTTTAGCGAACAAATTGTACTAACAAAGTGAACAATTTGTAAAAGCAAAGCCAAGAAACAAATGTGTGTCAAGGTGACATGATGTTTTATAATGACCTTGCGCAAGTGCTTGGGCTGAGTATGGTTGGCAGTATTGGTGCGGCCACAAACTAGTTGGGTTTTCTAGATGAGGAATACAGAATATCTGGGAATGCTTGTTGTAAGGTTGCTGGGGTGGGGTTGGATGATATGCTTCTAGTACTTTGGATGAGTATTACTGTAGGGCTATAGTGTACTGGGCCAGAGGTTAAACAGTGCAGGCACAATGGTTTTCTAGGTGACAGTGATAAAGCTGGATGTAAATAAAGGGTACAGTAACCGCGAGATGCAAGGTATCCAGGGGTGGGTATTGGCATGGCTGGTACAATGATCTGGCTGAGTGACATGGGTTATGAGTGATGAGGAGCAAGAACAACTGGATAGGCTGAGGTTGGGGTGTCACCACTGAATCTCCTGGGGGCATGCAAACGGTGTAGGAAGAGTCTAGGTTTAACAGGTTTTAAATTGATATGGACCCTTGAGCTGTGCAGGGTGCTGGGGACAAGAGTGCAATTGGTGAGGCTTGGAGCAACTGATAGCTTGCGCCAAGCCAACGCCCAAAACTGGATGACAAGAAACCACCTCAAACTCAACTCACTCAAAACGGAATTGCTCTTAATCACCCCAACAAAGGGACCACTCGACATGAAAGATTGGATGAAACATCTAACAGCCTTCAATTGCCTTCCACAAGTTATAAATAGAACGAGATCACTGGGAATTGCACTCAACAAGAATCTCAACATGCAAGAGCACATCAGCACAGCCATCAAAGGAGCCAACCTTCAAATTAGCATTCTAAGAAGAATAAAACCCTTCCTCCTCTTCGACCTCAAAACAGCTGTACAAGCTCTAGTAATCCCCAGGTTAGAATATGGAAGTACTACCTTATTTGGTCTGCCTAGATCCAAACTGGCTTCACTAAATGCGACCCTTAATTCTGCTGCAAGACTCATCACTGGATCCAAAACAAAATAACCACATCACTCCCGATCTGAAGACACTAAACTGGCTTGCTTATGATGCAAGGATACAGCTGAAAATTGCTTGTTTGATACATAAAGCACTGCACTTTAACACACCGAAGTACATAGCTGACAAACTGAAACTGTCCAGTGGCTGCAGATCCTCTAGGAGTGCCAGCACCTTACTGTTAAAAACACAGAAACACAGACATTTTGGGGGAAAAAAACCTACAACCGAAACTTCTCCGGAATGGCCCCCAGAATCTGTAACTCCCTTTCCCCTGATATCAAACTGAATCCATCAATCACCTCATTCAAAAAAGAAGTCAAACTGTTTCTGATGAACAAATATCTACACTAGAATGCTCTGACTCAGCATATAAAATGTAACTGACACAATGTCCCAACCTGGGCTCGCACATCGGCTGGGTGATTAACTCATGGAACTCCTCCCGATTTGCAATGGCTATTGACAGCATTTGGTGCTTGGTTGTCATATTTTCGTCTTGCCTAACCAATTGTAAAGCGCTCCGATACCCTATTAGGGTCAAGTCTGCGCTATATAAAACTTTATAAATAAAAAAATTAATAACCTTACCTCCAGTAAGTCCCACACAGCGAGATTGCTAAGAGGTCTTCGGAGGCCATGCTCCCTTTCTCCACCACTCCGCAAACGCGGCTCCTGGCACGCTACTGGTTGGGGGATGAAGTCCACTTTACTCCTGAGGGACCTTTGGAGGCCAAGAAGCCCTCCTTGTACCTCATGTAAGTCCTACACAGTGGGATTCCTGAGAGCTGGTTGGAGGCCCATCCCCCTTTCTCCACCACTCTGCAAACGCCATTACTGCTTAAAAAACTATAGACATTCGCTGAAAAAAATAAAGGTTACAGGGGCGTTATAGTTAGGAAATGGAGATTGAAAAAACTTTAGTAGTTCAATGAAAAAACCAAAGGTTACAGGGACGTTTTAGTTAGGCTCAGGTTTCACTTGAACAAAACCAGTGAAATTCAGCCGTTATAGTTAGCTGAGCTAACTATAACTTGCGCCCCCGCAATGCACCACTTATGACCTCACGTATTACATCACTCATGACATGGTCAGTGACAACACTGATGACATCATCCACAAAATCACTAACGCACCCACTCACACCCCCATAGAACTCACCCAAACAGCCATGCATACACCCACTCACTCACTAATACAGCCACTGATATAGTCACTCATACACCCATACAATCACTCACACACTGGGTTAGTCAGCTGTAGAGCTACTGACACCTACTCACTCACCCATACAGTCAATCACACAGCCACTTACTCACCCATACAATTACACCCCCCCCACTTCATATGCATACAGATACTAACAGGGACTCACTCACATACAGTCGCTGACACAAGCACACAATCACCCATACAGCCACTTACATACCCCACTGCTCACCTATACTGCCCTTTACATACCCAGGTACTCACCCATATACCACTGGCACATCCATTCACTCACCCACACAGCCATACACACACTCACCCATACAGCCCCTCACACATGCATTCACTAACCCATACAGCTACTGACTTACCCACTCATTCATCAATACAGGCAGTCACACACCCCCTCACCCACCCACCCAGACAGGTACTCAGACAACTAATCAATCACCCATACAGCCACTCATGTACCCACTCACACACCCATACAACCACTTAGACACCAACTGACAGACTGATACAGACATTCACACAACCAGTCACTCACCCATACATTCTCTGAGACAGCTAATCACTCACTTATACAGTCAATCACACACCCACTGAATCATCCAGACAGGCACTCATACACCCAGCGATTCACCAAAACACCTTGGTATATATATTTAACACTTAAACTCTATAAAAACAGTCAGTCACTGGATGATGTCATGAGTGATGTCAGTGATGTCATGAGTGATGTAATATGTGAGGTCATAAGCAGTGCATTGCGGGGCGTGAGTTATAGTGAGCTCAGCTAACTATAACTGCTGAATTTCACAAGTTTCATACGAGTGAAGCCTGAGCCTAACTATAACGTCCCTGTAACCTTTGGCTTTTTTCAGTGAAATATATATATATATATATATATATATATATATATACACATATACACACACTTAGCTATAGAGGCTTTCAGCCAACCCTCTCATCAATTGTCTATTATTGTGTCATTCTCATTTTTCATCCATCCACTGCAGCGTACAGCTTGGGACAGGACAGTGAGCCAAGCTATTGGCTAACTTTACTACGAGTGATGGCATTCTTCCCCTTCACAACAAGTAAATCCACACACAAAGTAGTGCCCTTAAGAGTCAGTGACTACTATGGCAAAGTGTCCTTTTGAGATCAAAAATATATTTGCTTTTAGACAATTTTTTTTTAAATATGGATGTGCGGCCGATAGGTTCCACATCAATAAAGATTTGCAAAAACTGTGAGAAAGCAAACAATAACAAAGCCAAAACGCCTATTAGCTTTGCCATTGTTTGTTTCATATTCTAGAACATTCAAACCCAGTCAAGATCACAAAATGTACTCAAACAGCTAAATAGATGTCAATATTTCAAGATCAAAATGAGGGTGACGTCAGTATACAACTGGAAACATTATCAGCATGTCACACAGTTGAGGGGGAGTCAGGCAGTGATGGTAGGTCTGGCAAGCATTTTTTTAAGGAATGGCGCCAGTGCAAGGCACACGAGATTCTGCCCAGCCTGTCACTTTGTGGCCTCACTGTGACCGTTGCTGAGCAGTAGCGTCATCATAAGAGAGTGATTCTACGTTTTGTGGTCTATGCTGGTTGGGTGAGGGAGGCAAGTTGAAATCTTTTTCAGTTGCTGTGTTCACTGTCTGGTGAAGACTGCATGCTGCGGTTTGCCAAGAGTCTGAGTGAGAACTTGACTGGGCAGCTGAATCTTGAACAAACAGTACTGGGTGATACCAGTACTGCACAAAAACTTAAAAGCCATCTCCACAGTGAATAAGCCATCTTTTACTAATATACCAGACCTGGATTACAGTGTGCAAAAACTCTCTCAAATGGAGGTGTAGGGAACAGCGGAAACAGAGGTGGAAACCATGAAAGGTAGTTGCAAGATTGACAAGCATTTGAAATGCAATAGGTCTCGCATTTACGACAGTTTGAGCTATTGACATTGTAAATGACAATGCCTTTACTTATGTGTTCAGAAAACCTGGAAAGTACAAAGTGCGTAACAAAACAAAACACATAACTAAAAGGCAAGACCTATTGCATTGCAAATGCTTCTTTTGGAAGTTTCTCAATTTTTTTGCTTTCTTTGTAAACTGATGCCGTGACTTGGTACTCTTTACTTTTGGCCCTCATTCTAACCCTGCACAGGTAGTTACATGGGCCCTCTTACACCTGTGTCAGGGTCCTTTACGCACGCCAAAAAAGCCACAATTGTTAAACATCACAACAGAGGCGGAGTCCTGCATCTGCCTCTTCCAAATAATGCAGGGGGAATTAAAGAGCAAAAACGGTAAGAACAAGCGGAGAAACATCATGCCCACGAGGACCTTCCCTCAGAGATTCCAATTGAAATGGGGACTGGCAAAATGCATTTTTTATGATTTCCACACAAATATAGGCAATTCAAATACCTGGTTGCCGCGCTAGAATACGAGTGAAGGAGAACACTGATTGACCGGAATCGGAAACCGGAAACAGAATCTACGAGGGAGAGAGGAGAGAGGAGTGAGGCTGCCGGCTCTAACTCTCAGCGCCCGAGTCTCAGCGCTCAACCCTGCCTTGCCCAATCCCATCCGACTTCGTCCGCGAGGCTGCGAGCCCGTGAGCCCGTGAGACGCGGGTGCGGTTGGAAGGCTGGAAGGAGGAGCTGCGGAGCCGCGTACGGAGACGCGTACAGAGCAGCGAGGACCGAGGAGCAACGAAGGAAGCCAGCAGGGGTCTTCGTGGAGTCAGCAGGAGGCAGGAGACATAGAGAACTGCAGCGGTCCGGCAGCAAAGATACCAGGAGTTATTGAGGCTGAGCCGGTGCACGGCGTGTGGCGTGTGGTGTTTGGCGTGTTTGGTTCATACTGTTGGGGCTTTATAGTGGAGGAGAGGCTAGGCAGAGGTGAAAAAAGAGCGTGAGAGTGTGGCCACCATTAGCGGTGGCCACGGAGTGTAGTGCCCAGGAGCCCCGCAGAGGCGGTCCAACTAGGTTGGGTGCGACCTGTGGCGCCCAGTGTGCCCTGCTCTCGCGCTCCCCCCTGCCATTCCATCGCCCCCCCCCAAGCCCTCCCCATCGCTACATCGCTACATCTGCTCCCCCGCTGCACCCCCCGCTGCACCCAGCCCATTTTCCAGCAGCACCTACCAACTAGATTCAGCAGGAGGTGCAGGAGGGCCAACAATAAAACCTTTTAACGACGTATCGAAATAGTGGTGATATTATAATTAAGTGACTGCACAAGACGTACGATTTTTCTTACGCCACACAATGAGGTCCGGTCGTCAGTGTGGGACATTGCCACGACCCCAATGAAAACGGCGGCGAAAGAATGAGGGGAGTCTAGAAATTGGGGATGATCTTGGGGATGATCTTCTGATCGGACAGAGCAGCCCTAAAGGAGACATACCTCGAGACCTAGCCAACTTAGCAGTATTTTCTTCAAATACAAATTCTCCCGCAGACGTCCGGTACTCTGGAGTCCATAACAGGCCCAGCAGTAGTCAACCATCTATCATAGGATTCTTTAAGCAGCATAAATCTGCAAACAAGGCTAATGATAATGGAACATTGTCAGCGACCATTTGTGTTAATGGGGACCAAACATCTGAGACTAACACTGTGTTCTCGCACGGCTTAGGCCCCGACTTAGGGCATATGCTGGACAATACCCAACTTTTCCCAGAGTCGGAGTTAGAGACAAAGAAGGCCAGTAGTGATTCTCAATCAGTAATCAACAATACTGGGATCTGTTTGTCTACAACTACTGCGAAAATCTCAACAATAACTTCACAAACCATTCGCCCGATTCAGATAAAAGCTCAAGTTCATGCTTCCATGGCTTCTATGGCTTTTACGTCTTCCACTGCAATATCTGATGGGCGTAAAGATTCAATCATGCCAATACCACAAGGTCTTAGCCAAAGCGAGACTAACTCCGTAATCAATATATCCTCTGGTCCGGACCAAAACTCAAGTGATGAGGTCTTTATGTCCTCCCCCACTATACCTAAGTTAGAAACTACCAGGGGCTGCCAAACCTTGATTCCAGAGGCATCTTCTAGCCCAAATGGCAGTAAAAAGTTATTTAATATGGACTTATCAAGTTTAATTTTGGATACTGGTATCATTAATAAAGACAATAAGTCAACTCTGGTTCCAGGCAAAGTCAGAGTTGAGAATGTGTCTATTTTAAACGATCAAAGTAAACCCGTGCAAGCCGATTCTTTGATTAATCCACTTAGTTCAGCAGACCTATCATTGCTAGCCAAATATGATGAAAACTTTCGGGATAGAACCTGTGCCTCAGAAAATAAACAAAAAGTCCAGATTGTGGAATATGGGGTAGTTTACTTAACACAATGGATAACATCACCAACGCTCTCAATTTTCACTCGAATAAATTGAACATACAAGTGGATTTATTAAATACTTTGGCTCTCTACGTAGCTGGAATAGATGCTAAACTGCTTCATCTATCAAACCTGGTAGCCAAAGTACAATCAGACAAAGAAGTTCAATTGTCAATATGTACCTGTGCGCAACTAATTGATAAAATCTCAGAGCTACCGACCATTGTGAGATCCATGGTGCAAGAGGTAAAGGCGATGTCAGACAGAATTGTACAAAACAAAACAGTTCTGACCGAACATAACCATGGTTCCCTCTTGGATAAAAAAGCCTTAATTACGGGACCCTCAGATGAAACTGGGAGTTTACAGGCAAAAATTGTGATAAGAAGAAACTCAACAACAAAAAATAAATATAGCACTAATAAAAGTAAATCTCAGCAACATAATATAGTTCCATCAAAAAGAAATGCTGCAGCAAGGGAAAACCAATCCCCAAATGATGAGACCAAATCAAATATGCCACAGAAATCCCAAGACTTGAATGAAGGAAATGAATCCATGGATCAAACATCATTAGACGAAGCTAATGACCTACAAATTACCTAAATCAGACACCAATTCTTAATATAAACTCGGATGGTTTAACTAAAAGGGCAAGAAAAAGACTAAGGAAAGCTCACAATAAATCAAAAAACTTTAAAAAATCCATAATCAACGTCTTACCAACTGAGCTTAATACGAAAGAAATTTATCCAATTTTTAGACCCTTGGAATCTTGCCGGAGCAAAACTATAGCTGACCTAACTGATCAGGCCCCAATACGACCACTTTCCGAAGTGTTCAATGACAGCATATGGTCCCAAATTACTGCAACATCCAATTCACAAGTGAGTGGACAAGACCAGGCCTATAGAGGAATTGATCAACATCGTGAAGTGCAAAAAGCTGCTATACGGAAAACTACTAATAATGTCGCCTTTCTAGAAAATAGTGCAACTAACATCAAGCATACAGTACCCTCCGAACGAATCATAGTGGACGACAATTTGCCTGGTAAAGGGGTCATTCTAGACATGCAGCTGATATCGGAGAAAAATAGTAATATAAAAAAAAAAGAGAAATTAAAGACTAATGATTTCTCAGATACAGCTATGAAACTAGCATTCTGCCCACGGTATACCACAAGAGGTCCATATGATATCCTGAATCGCGGTAATATTTTGAAACTGTTGAACGCAATTCCTGAGTTTAAAGATTTAACATCAGAGGACTTAGATTCAGTTGAGTTCAAGCAAGATCATAATAATATCAATAAAGAGATAACTCTTACAACTTGGCATCGAGAAGACATAATTAATAACATCTTAGCAAATAAAACTCAATTTGAGAAATGGGGTATTAAAATATGGAAAATCAGCGAAAATCAATATCCTACTCTGCTGATTCCGATGTTAACATCTAATAGTCCAGTTTTAAGGGATCCCGCTACCAATTCAAGACTAAGAGGACATTCGAGGGTTCTGAAAGGAGCCTCTGGGCCATCGACAAAACTAGATCTGTCATCCGGGATTAAGATTACGAGCTGTAAATCAGGCACTCGTGTATGTGAAGAGCTAAAGAAAGATACAGCTCTCATTGATGACTGGAGTTGGCTCCCTAAAATACTAACAAAAGGGAGTGTTGACACGCGCGAATGATGCCCAAAGAGCTCTAATAAAGTCTTAAAACCCTTCAATATTTGTTCATGGAACACAAATGGTCTAAAAACGTTAATAGAGGATCCCGATACAATAAGTTTCCTCAGGGATTTTGATGTCCTAATGTTCCAGGAAACATGGAACATGGAAAAGGAACCCCTTATTGGCTATTATGAGTATTTGAACGTTGCTCTCCGTAAGGCTGCCTTTGGTCGCGCAAGTGGAGGTCTATCCATTTACGTCTCCTTAAGTTTGGATATCAAACATTTCGAGATAGACTTTCAATTGGCATGGCTTTTATGTATCAAACTAGCTCTTAATCAACCTATAATACTCCTAAACGTCTACATAAGTCCAAAAAACTCTGATAAAGCTTCTCAATTTACTACCTTTTGGGAAATAATCAAAGTGTTGTATCATGACCATCTAGACGCAACGATAATCATCTCAGGAGATTTTAATATGCATTTCCTTAATCGAAATTGCGGCAATAAACCAATAAAAGCACTATCACAGATGTGCGGTTCACAGCTCAAAAAATGTAACCTCATGTTATTACAGGACGATGGTCAAATACCCACATTTAAAAAAACAGGCAATTTCTCCGTCATTGATTACTCCATCATCTCAGCGGGGCTGACATGCTCTCTTCACAAATATCAAGTAATACCCAGGATAGAAAGTGACCACAACCCACAATTAATTTCCTTGGCACTATCATTGGATCATCTACCGGAAGCAAGATCAATGAAAATTGTACCAACAGCCTTTAGTCTTAAAAGGTTAGTATGGAATCCAAGAAACCAAAAGGAAATATTGGATTTTCTAGAACTCTTAATCATCAAAGTTCTGGAGGAGAAAAAAGAAGGGAAGTCCATGGTTGATATTTGGCCTTGTCTGTGTGCTTCACTTTTAGATCATTTTCCTCCATCTATAACATCAAAATGCTCCATCATGGCAACAAAACAATCAGGATGGTATACTAATCGGCTGCTTCGCTTAAAAAGACAGCTTCATAGAGCGATCAGGGCGACTTTTAGAAAACCGAATGGAGCACTAAAAACTTTGGAAATTCATAAATTAAAAAAGTACAGAAAACAATACAAAAATGAAATATGGAAATCCAAACAATCATATTATGAGGGATTATGGACCAAACTACATTTCTCATGTAAAACCCAAAATCCAAAACTTTTCTGGGGCATAATTAACAATCTTGAAAATGGTAGCAAAAGAGGGAATAGCGCTAATATCAATGAATCTTGCTGGGCAACTTTTATCTATAATCTTTACGTTGCACCCTCGGCCCCACAGTCTGACATCAATATTGCTTGTCAGAAGATAAATATATCGAGCAGAGAAGAAGGCAGAAAATACGGTTCTATCCAGCATATTGACCAAGCAGAGCTACAAGTTGAGGAGTTACGGCCTAAGGAGCAAGTCCCGCACATTGCCCAAGCTGGGCCACAAGTAAACGAGTCATGGCCTGTAGAGCAAGTTAAAAAGGCAATGAGCAGGATCAGATCGAATGGAGCGCCCGGCCCAAACGGGATTCCAAATTCAATTTTTAAAGCAAATCTTAAGCATTGGCCAGAGGTTTTAACGATTTTATTTAATGATGTCATTAAATCTGGATCAGTCCCTGAGTCATGGCAAGGAAGCATAATTCAGCCGATATATAAAAGTGGCCCACAAGACAATCCTGCAAATTACCGACTAATAGCCCTAACTGATGTGGAGGCAAAAATCTTTGCGAGCTGCCTCCTTGAAGAATTGGAAGATTGGGCCACAAGAAAAAATCTAATTCCAGATTTTCAAACCGGTTTTAGAAGAGGAGAATCAACCAGCACGAACTTGATTTTATTGTCTTTATTAGGCGAAAGGGCAAAATATAGAAAGCAAAAGTTATATATCTGTTTTATCGATCTCAAAGCCGCCTTTGATTCTGTTCCTCGAAATCTACTTTGGGCTAAACTTTTGGATTGGGGCATCCCAAACCAATTGCTTGAAATGATTAAATTGTTATATACCAAGACATGGGTTCAGATCAAAGTCGGAGATGGTAGAAGTACAACCCGCCGACTTGAAACTAAGACTGGTCTGAAACAAGGTTGTGTTCTGGCTCCATGTCTTTTTAATCTTTTTCTGGCCGACCTTCCTATATATTTTGAAAAAGTTAATGCTCATTCACCTTCCCTCTTAGGTAAAGACATCAAATATTTACAATATGCTGATGAGACTATATTATTAAGTCATTCTGTCATAGGTCTAAGAAGATTAGTTGATTCTTTTAATCATTATATTACCCTTAACGGTTTGAAAATCAATACCAAAAAGACAAAAATAATGACTATAGGGGGAACAAAAATAGATTAAAAAGAATGGAACATTAATGGGTTACATATCGAAACTGTAAAATTTTATAAATATCTAGGAATAACATTTGACGATAATATGTCCTTTAGACAGCATTTTATTAACCTCAAAGCAAAGGCAACAGCTTTGTCATTTGCCTTTAGAAAGTTGAGGGACAAGTTGTCATGTCCAAATCACGAACATCTATTGAAGGTCATGAAAGCAAAGCTGATTCCATCTCTGGCTTACGGCTCAATGATTTTTCGTGGTAAAGACGTGAAAATTCTTGATGACCTACAAATAAAAGTCTTCAAATCAGTTTTTAGGATCCCCAGGTATATAGGACATGCTAATGTCAGATTAGAATTTGGTCTGAAAAGGCAATCTCTGGTACGACAATCTGCCTTTTTAAAAATACTATATACTTTATATCGCTCAGAACAAGGTACCCTTGCAAACCAGTGCTGGCAGGAGATAACGAGGTATGAGTATGCTAGTAGCTGGAGATCCTTTTAAGTGAAAGTTTACATAATTTTGAGTGTCCAACCTTTGAAGAAGAAGTTAGGAGCAAAGCTGTTTTTAAACAAACTATAAATCGATCAGTCAATTTACTATCGAGTCTTTTAGACAAAGATGAGCTCAGAAAAAAGTATCATTCCTTGTCAGTTACTAACTCATTTATTAAATTAGAACCCCAATCATACTTGATGACCCACTTAAAATCATTCTTAAGGAACAAATTTATGTTATTGCGGTTTGGGAGATATCCCACTAAGGACGGAATACCTAAATGGGAAAATAAATGGTCTAATAAACTTTGTAGGTTATGTGGCTCCTATGAGGAAACTTTAATACATATTGTAACTACCTGCCCCCAATTGCTAGAAGAGCGGAAGACTTTGTTAAGACCGATTTTTAATGAATTAGGGGTGAGAACATGTCGCCACGCTATAATTACCTGCCTCACTGGGTCTATGCCCCGCTTGATTACTCAATTTGTAAAGTTTATTTTTATTGCAGAAAAAAAACTATTAAACAAAACTGATTCTGATTGTTAATACAGTAATATGTCGTCAAAGACTTTAATGCAAAAATGAAATGAAAATGAAAAATCTGCTTTTAAAATCTGCCCTTAATAGTTCTGCATATAACTTTACATTATAGTTACCAAATATTTTAAACTGTTATAGGATTAGTTAATTAAATTAAGACTAAAGATTCATCGTTTTAAAATTTTAATGATAATGTTTGGATATTGTCCTCTTGCCATTTGCACAAATGCACTTTATTCATTGCTGCTCTTTATTATTGCTGCTAAAGTTTTTAGTATAAAGCTGTGTACAAATGTTATGGGCAAAAATAATGTTTCTAACCGGTTGTGTTTTTTTCTTTGATTGTAATGATTTTTATTAATCAACAAATAAAGCAATTATTACTGAGTGAAGGAAGCACGGAGGTCTTTTGAATTAAGGTAAATGAGTATTATGGAGAACTTTCCCGTCTTCAGGCTAGTATAGATTAGGTCGTTAGGCGACTTTTGATAGATTTTAACATGGGCTCTAAAGATCTGCACATTTACGAACTGTGAATTGAGCTGCCGTTTCTCTTTTACTTCTTAGTAAACGAAAAGTTATGTTTGTTTGTGTGGTGCAAATAGAGGCTCAGCGTATAGGAAAAGAAAGTGAGAAATGAAAAAGTGTTTGTTACACAGTATGTGTTTCTAATGGCAGTGAGGTTGCATAGTTCTTCCCTTTTTATTTATTTTCCAATATGCATCGTAAATGTCTTCTGGAATGTGCTTTTTTGCACGTTTTCGTTATACGTGGATATGAACAATACCCGACGTTGAATACTAGTGAGAACCGAACATGAGCAATTATCCGAGAGTATACTCTGCAAGAGATAGCTACAATGAGAGACGCCTGCCCACGAAGCACAGCATGGTATGAGGGTGCTGTCGAGTCTGAAGGGGATGAGACACTTCCTGACTTCTAGTAGACAATCCAATGGGCGTGTGGCGCAAGGAACAAGCCGAACACGGTTTTGTTTTTAAATAAGTGACTTTGCCGAATTCATCTGCACCCTAGCTTCGGGACAACCTTGTGGAGAACGCCTATAGGAAAAACAGAAATCTGCATAGTGTTTAGGTTACAAACTGTTTTTAGATTCCCTGACACCTGTCTCTGAGCGAGTTTTGTGGATTCATCTCAATCCTCTAAAAATCTCTTCGGGGACTTTAGACTTGTCCTAATACCAGTTCGCGTCAAAGCATTCTGAAATAAATTGTTATTTACGCACTGAAAAGTCGTAAATGGAGAGCGGCAATTGCGAGTCACGTGACCGGACATTTTTATGAGCGCTGACGCTGTTGTTGCCTCAAGCAGCAGGGTGTGGCTTTTGCTGTCCCAAAAAAAAGTGCATATCAATATCCCTGGCTTCTCTCTAGTTCTTTGTTTCAATATGGGTAACTTTTTGCAGACTTGCCATGACAGGCGTGAACCCTACCCGGGCGTGTTGGGCTCACGTTTTGCATCATTAATCACGCACATGAAGTGAAACTTCTTTGCAGCGCCACTGCGCCAAATCTGGCCCATTTTTGCCTTGAAATGTTGCGTATGGCGAAGTAAACATTTGTCATCGGTGCAGTCAAGCAGAGTGCTGTGATATATCGAAGCCCCACCTCTCCCAAACTACATTTTGGCGCCGAATATGGTGCGTTCCCGCCTTTAAAACAAAGGACGGCGTTTGCCAACAACACGAAAGTGCGAGAAGAGGAGGCAAAAAACAAACCCATCGCACACGCTGCCTCTTCTCCCTGCCCCAAAGCCAAAATACCGACGAAACGGAGGAAATCTCTCTTTTCCCAGTCTCCCTGAATCTGAACACTGCATGTCGACGAAGAAGAACTTTCTCTGCTCCCCAGTCGGTGCCTGCACCTCAACTTCCGCTTCCGTCCAATGCAGAGGAGGCGCTACTGTGTGATTCAGGAAATAGAGGAAGGACTAGAAAACCGTATCAAGTCATCAAGCACTGGCAATGACAACCGATGTCCTAACTTGCCTAAACAATGTAAAGGGTGAGCTAGCCTACAAATTAATAGCAAGACCTGAGTTACGGGGGCTCACGTAGCTGCCAAGGTTTCAAATTGCGATGTGTGACATTTTCATATTTTCAGTGTAATTATGAGTGACATTTGAATGACTATGAGTGACATTTTCTTGTGAGCAAAATCATGCAATGAATAAGGGGAAACATAAGTATAAGAAATTACACCCAACGAGAAACTAAGCACCAGACATAAAAGAAAGACCAGAGTCTAAGAAGGGGAGAGCAGAGTTATAGGAATTATAAGAGTGCTGTCATCATTCTGATTTAGCAGAACCCAGAGCTCACTGCAGAACATCCATGGCGTGGAGAGGGAAGTAAAGAGTGTGGGTGTGGTGGGAAACCTTGGATTCTTGTAATCCCTGACAGCATGGGTAGGGGGGAATGAGAAAAAGGGGGCTGGCTGGCAAACTACGGAGGTTTTGTGGCCGTTTCCAGTGACAGGATAGATCTGTGTTAGATCTTTCACAATTCGATATTTTGCACTTTTTTTTGTTAAAAGGTAATTTTAGGTCGCAATTCGCAAACTACTATTTCCGTTTTTAAATGGTACCTCCCGCTAGTAGAAATACAATGCGAAATTAATATGGTGGACATGAGTTTACCTTGAGGTGAAAGGGCAGCAATACGCTCAGTGCGAACTCCCGATCGTCCATGAGGCAACTTAAAGGCTGCAGACAGCACATACCCAGCACTGAATTTGGCCAAGACAACCTGACAGACATCTGAGGCACACACTTAAAATTCCCGGCCTGGCTGCCTGCCGAAAGCCTCAGTGACCGGGGCAGAATTACACCGACTGGCAGACGCTGATTATCTTGCGCTAGCCTATGCACTTAAAAAGTACATTTTTTGCAGATTAACATTTCAAAACTCTGGCACACACTGTCTAACTGACACTGACTTACTTGTGAGCCATGGCAATTTGGGTTTACAGGCCAGACGCCTGCATCCTTAAGGTCCTGGCCTGTTACTCCCTCGGCAAACGTGCGTCGGCCGCCCGGGCTTAGACTTCCTCACTTAGGCGCCTCAGCAGCAGGAACAGCTAAGCTGCACAGTGTGAGCTCCAGCGACCGCAAGGGCCCCCGTTGGGTTGAGCCCGGAGGTCCAGTCGCAGGGTCATTATTAATTTACCGCACGCGCGCGGCGCTGCCATGATTTGCCGCACTCTTAGCCAAGCAGGCTTCCCACAAAAGTGACGTCCTGCAGCACGTGCCTATTGGACACTGCCTCCTGACGTCAGAATGAATGCTGCGCCGCCGCTCCGGAAATCTTCTCCTTTTACAATACAATGTGGCAACCAGTGAATTAGCAGCAACTACCCAGCCTCCAAGCCTATCTGGTGGAGCAGCGTGCTGCCATTCTTATATTCTAGTGAGCATTACCAGCACTACTGCGGCTTGACAGCAAGGCAGGTGCTGTGCCTGTTATGCGTGACTTAGCATTTCAGTGCGGTAATGCGGACCACCGCACTGAAATGGGTTAGTATCACGCCTGAAGCGTGATACTTGGCAGAGCTGGGCTCAGGCTGTAAAAGCCGGTGGACGAGCACAATTTGAAAATAGTGGTAGCACAAATGAATATTTATGAATTGTATGGTAGAAAAGGGGTGAGAATGAGATGTTCGTGGAATGCTTGTGCACACCGATGCCACAAATGCTGTGATGTGCGCCTACTCCTGCGACCTTGCTGGTAGGTAGCGATTGAGGTTTGAAACAGTGACAGGCAAATGCAAGGGGGTGGGGGTTTCTGACACACAACATTAAATTAGATCGGCTTAAGAAAAGTTTGAACAGTGGTAGGTATCAAGAGACGTTCTGCATGAGTGTTTGTCTGTTTGAAACAACAATATTGGTTAAGCTGAGCCATGGCTGCTTTTTATCTGCACCCCGGGCCTATAAGAGGCACATGTCCGGCAGAGAAATGCATTTGTATGACATAAACCAAAGAAAAGATTCTACAGCTAAGACTAAAATTAACACTTGAGTAAATGCGGGCTTTCATCACTTTGTAAAAGTTACATTACTCAAATATAATAAATAGCAAAGGGTCATTCAATGATTCTAGGATGGCTTCTAAAGTAATCATGTTTGAGGTGGGAAATAAAACAATCAATGGCTGCATTTAAGTCATGTGCTCCCGCCTTTCACACAAAGCGCCGCTCTAACTTCCTGCCTCTCCCTCCTTTCCACCCTCCCCAAAAAAATACAGAACTGAATGGAAGAATGCTTGCTCCGTCCCTGCTCTAGTGAGCAGGGCACCGGATCCACAACCTGCTCGGCACAACAGCTCTATCCCCCTTGCTCTCGGTCACACTGGCACTGTGCTTCCACTTCCTCTCCGATACAATGCAAGTAGATAAAAGAAACAGAAAAGGGACTGCACCAGGTGCACAGTGCAAGAATTAACTTGTCAGCCATCAAACATTTGCAAAGACAACCTGTCCCCAACTTATACTTACAACCTCTCTGCAGATGTGCACACCATCTTTAGAAGCCTTTTTTTTTTTTTTTTTTGACCCAACTATTGTAGAAGCAGGTGAGACACAGAACGCATTTTAATTTGCGTTGAAAGTAAAACATTTTAGTGGAGTTTTATATAGCGCAAACTTGGCCGAAAGACATCAGAGCGCGCTTTATGTTGCAATTTTTTTTTTAGGAACAGGGAGGGTAAGTGAACTAATCAGGGGATGTTGAACAGAGTTCGGGATTCGAAACAGGAAGTTGTTTCAACACTTCACTTATTCTTTTACTATAACTGTCACAATATTATTGTGGAACTGTGTATTCCTTTACTATAACAGCCACATATATTAGGGTTTTTTTAAGAGTACCTAAAATGATTAGAGAAAAAAAAGCACAAGCAGTTTGTAAACTTTATTACTAGTTAGATGGTACATCTTTTTCAGAATAGCACTACATTTAAGGCTCTAATAATTTAAATTGATCCTAATAATAATGAGAATATATACACACACATGCATGTTTGTTTGTTAGTATTGTGATAGAATATTATTAACCTAGCCATACCATTCAGTTAAGCTTTCAAAGTTTGGACAAAAATGCTTTGCACATACATCTTTTTAATATGTTAGTAGTAAGCACATAATAGCTCATATTCATACAAATCTCTGCATACAAAATCATTCAATTCAGCATGCAACACTTGAATAGAAGAACGTGATCAGTAGTCTGGTAATATTCATTACAGTCCTGTAGTATTCATATTCACTGATTATTCTGCATTGTAAATGAAGACTATTTGATTAGCAAATAAGTATTTGAGAAGTATTCTGTTAGTGTTCAAGAAGTATAACTCACATTCCAGTAGTCTTCATACACTAGGCTTCACAAAAAGAATACTACTGAATACTAAAATTGACATAAAATAGTCTTCAAATGCTATAAAAAGACAGGTTAACCACTAAATATAGTATTCAACTTCGGTAAGGGCTGAAGTGTGCACCATTCTTACTT
This sequence comes from Calotriton arnoldi, assembly GCA_963921515.1. NCBI lineage: Eukaryota > Metazoa > Chordata > Amphibia > Caudata > Salamandridae > Calotriton > Calotriton arnoldi. The sequence goes on from CAWUFW010005148.1 coordinate 349,949, forward strand.
GTGCAGGCGGTGAAGTTTCGTTCCTGGATCCGTGAGGAATTTGTGGCCTGACATGGTCTGCAGGGTGTGCTGTGCTGGCTGATCAGGTGTGGCGTGACCACTTGCCCTCTTTCTGCATTGCCTCATTCCATGCATAGCCCTGAAATTATCAGTCTGTGTAAATGCATGGACAACACAGCACAAAGCCACCACCTTTCTTGTAAGCAGGAAAGATGCATGAGCCAGAAAGCTCACTCTAGTTTTACATTTTCAAGCCTGAAAGCATTTCAAACTGTGAAGCATTTTCAGCTGTTTAAAACTGGAACTTTTTCCATGCTCAAGTTCATCAATCATTTTCAAACATTTCCAAGAATGTTTCAAGCATTTCAAGCACTCTGCACATTTTACATATCTAAACATTAGAAGGGTTTACAAGTTTGAAATTATAAAGTGGAAGTATTTTAACTGTCTAAAAAGAAGTGGCTTTCACAAGTTTAAAGCCACATATTTCTGCAGATATTATGACAGAAATTAAAATGATTTACAAATCCTTATCACCAATCGGCATTTTAATGATTTTTTTTAAAATCTACATCTCTCGTGGTGTGACAGGAAATCACACTACAGCCTACGGTGTCCTTCTCAGCATCTACTTGCATCAGTTGTAGGGATTAATTCCAGTTACTGTCACTGCAGTTATTTACACTAATTACCTATTGCTGATCGTCTCGTACTCGTCAAACTAGTTGAGTTCTATCCACTAGCCTCGTCCAGCACACTGGTAAATGATGACATTAATTGTTATGATGTGATTTTTTTCTACACCTGTGAAATTTGCAAAATTTGCAAATAATATATTACAGTAAATTTGTAGCTCCCCTTCACCTCTGTAGACATCTCTCAAGCCCTTAGTCTTTCCAGCAACACTAGTTAAGGAACCCGTAGCCAACTAGAGACCCGTATTATGCTGTCCGGTTATTGTCCTCACAACGATCACTTACCACCAACTTTCACTTCACTTGGAGTCATATGGCAGAATAAATGATTTTCACTCTTGTTTCTGGCTTTGGCTAAGATCTGAGACAATATTCCTAAACCTTAGGGAAGAATTAGTCATTACTCTTGACCAAGCCAAGCTATCAGCTCTAATTGTATTAGACCTCTCAACTGCTTTTGATACCATTGCCCACAACATGCTCCTGAAAGATTTGTATCAGTAGGAGGCATTTTGGTATGGTTCCAGCATGGTTTGCTTCTTTCCTAGAAAGGAGAATTTTTTTTTAAAACTCTTTTTTATTGAAAAGCTCAATAGACAGTATAATAACATTTGCCATTGCATGCACATCGGGTAAACATTTACATTGATTAGAATCGCAAATGACAGGGTGAAGCAGGAATCATCATACAAGCAAGGAGTCCAAGTAAGGACAATTTTGAACACAGTCAGGGCTATTCACAAAGGTAATTTACACTTGTCAGTAATTTACATGTGCAAGTTTAGTCTGTTACAAAATTCGATTGTAAAGTTACTCAAAAGTGTAGACTTATATGTCTCCACCGCCTAAAAAGGGCTGGAGCCAAACTTATGTGTGCAAGTAACTACTGAAAAAAGACAGTAGTGCATCCAGCACCACATATGGCCATTTACTGGTACTGCAAAACCCTCCCATAGAAAATTAAGGGGATAGGGACATAAATTTAAACCACACAGGAAATAATATTACATTTAATTATTTATAATCGTTAAAACTACTAATAATTATAATTTAATGTTTAAAATGTATATACCAATAGTACATATTTCCTTTGCAATAATAAAATATTTTAATAACTTAAAAGCAAAACTTTTTTTTTTCTCAGAAAGCACACATTGCTATAATAACCCCTGGCACTGAAAAGAACTTGTTTGTGTGTGAATGCACTTTTTGTGAAAGGGCAGAATGCAGTTTCTCCCCATGAAGTTAACCAGTCGCTGAAGTGGGCTGACCCACTGTCCCATGCAGTATGCTGTAATAGATGAAATCATATGTGAATGACACAATAACAGACCTTGCTCCAACAGATGTTGCCAAATACCTCCCGATCTTATTCAAAGAGCCAATGCTATCCACACGGCCGGTCATCATCCCAGAAGAAACCATCACCACCATGAAGTCCATCCATTCAGGGCCTCATTGGGCCCATGCTCCCACCGTGCCTACTACAGAGGATTGCAACCCATCAGGGCCATGCTCACACCCATTATGAATGCTTCCCCATCTTCTGCGACCTTCCCAGATGCTTGGAAACAGCAAATGCCCTCCCATTGCGGAAGGATCCCTCTGCAGACCCTTCAATGCTCACATCTACAGACCGATCTCCCTGCTACCATTCTCGGCCAAGGTTTTAGAGAAAATCATCACAAGACACCTCACTAAATACCTCGACAACCACCAACTCCTCGACACCACTCAGTCTGGTTTCAGACCCAACCACAACATGGAAACTGCCCTCATCGCTGCCATGGATGACATCCGCATGACTCTGGACAGAGGAGACATGGCAGCCCTCAAACTCTTGGACTTCTCTGCAGCATTTGACAGTCTCCCATCCCATCCTCATCCAACGCCTACATGACATCGGATTCAAGGATCTGCTCCTTCCTGACTGGAAGGACCCAGTCAGTCTGCCTGGAGCTGTATACCTCGGACATCGCAACCTCATCTACGGAGTTCTGCTAGGATCCTCTCTCGGACCAACTCTCTTCAACGCATTCATGAATCCTCTAGCCAGCATCATCTGCTCTGATGATATCAATGTCCTTTTGTATGCTGATGACACACAACTCATTCTCTCCCTCACAGACAAGACGCCCAGTACCCGGATCAAGTTCAATGCCTGAATGACTGAAATTGCTTACTGGATGAAGACCAACTTTCTAAAGCAGAACACCGACAAGACCGAAATCGTGATCTTCGATTAGAGCACATCACTGTGGGACTCCACCTGGTGCCAACAGGGCTAGGACTGACAACCACCCCCACCACCCATGCCCAAAACCTTGGGATCATCATTTTTTTTTCTTTTTTCTTTTATTTATTTAAAAAAGTTCTTTTTATTGTATTTTAAAAGAGTGAACAAGTACAGAAATACAGAAACGGAGCCACATTATTGCTCCATACATGCTTTCTGGCAAGCGTAACAAGAACAGAATAATCTCGGGAAGTAATGCTACACAGATCGAGGTGTTATGTCAAAACAGAGTGTCCATCTCCACCTTGGGATCATCATTGACAGCAAACTTGACATGACGACCCAAGTCAATGCCATCACCGCCTCATGCTTCCTTACCCTTAAGATGCTGAGGAGGATTTTCAAATAGCTCCCAATCCACACCCGGAAACCGTGATGCACACCCTAGTCACAAGCAAGCCGGACTACCGGACACCCTCTATTCCGGGATCATCAAAAAAACGTACCAGAAGGCAGCAGACCATTTAGAACTCAACACTCTCAACCTTCCACGCCGCACTCGCATCACGCCACACCTGAAGGACCTGCATTTGCTCCCCATTCACAAATGAGTACAATTCAAACTCCTGATCCACACTTTGAAGGCACTACATAACACTGGGCCAGCATAACTCAACAATTGCATCTGCTTTCACAAACCTCCAGACACCTCCAATCATGTAGACTCCTACTAGCACTAATCCGACACATTCGATAAACCAGATATGGCGGACGAGCCTTCTCCTACATCGATCCTAAAGCATGGAACGACCTGCCGCTACACATGAGCCTCGTCACTTCTTGAATTCCACAAGAAGCTGAAGACCTGACTTTTCAAGTAGTCTCACTAGGCCCACGGACTGCATAGACTCATGCCTGCTCAGCGCCAGGATACCCTTCCGGGTGATGGTGCACTCTACAAATCTGCCTAACATACCAGACAAATGGATAGGAAAGGCTGGCTGAAAGATCTTGTAAATAAGTGTATTTCACATATCATTTTAGTAAAATTAAAAGCTCTTGGTTGACACAAGACAAAAATATTATGATGTGAATTTCTTGTCATTGTCACAAAGAAATGAGTGTCAAGGAAAAATGTGAGCTAGGACCTGATATATGACAAATTCAGAAATGTCCTCTTGTCTTGCTGAGTTTTCCCATGTCAGGTATGAGGCTGTGGGAAGTTGTGAAGCTTGACAGCCTGCAACTTCATGATTGTTTCAAAAAACTTTATACATAAGATTTGGGGTGGACAGGGTTGGCATGAATAAAATCACAAATCACTTACAGGGGAGTGTTATAGACAACAGAGATCTAGAAAACACTAAGGGGGTTACAACAGCCCTTTTTGGGAGCATCAGAGAGGAACACTGAACAGGATACTGCCCCAGAACCCAACAGCATCACAGATCTTCCCAGAGAAGCATACACTTGGGGATAATATATGCTTCATCAAGTCCCTCTGCAGGTAGATTATGATGTAATTAGGCATGGCCGTCCAACCCCTGAAGTTGTTCCTCCTTGAGACTCACAACCCGAGGAGGTCAAGGTACTCTTGTGCCTCTTTTTAGAGATGTGTGGAATGAAGTCCATGTTCTCTCATATTAAAGCATTTGTGTGGTGTGGTGAGGCGTCCCATGGTGTGGATTTTCCCCAGCTTATTCCACCATAAAGCCATGGACGGATGGTCAGAACTCTTCCACCTATGTGCCACCATCAGCCGAGACGCCAAAAGCAAATGGGCCAAGAGTAATCCAGAGGCAGAGGACAGGGAGTAATGTCCTTCACTTGATTTGTAACTTCACTTACATCGCTAAGTGTGATACTGACAAATATTCTAAAGCAAAAAAGAGTTGATAGAAGGGGCTCTGGGCTGTAGCAAGTTTGGGTGTTGCAGTTTCATGTGACTTTTCCTTTCCCTACTCCTGGAAGTCCCAGGCTATGACTCATGAGAGCTAGGCAGCTGCCATTTTGTTTCTTCACTGCCAATCTCTGAAGTCTTTTGTCTCATCCATGTTTGGTAGGGGCATCGGATGCAGTGTTTATGAGTATTTGACTACGCCTTTAACCTTTGGCAGCTTCGGGGAACTTTATACTTCAATATGCGGTATGACGTTTCTTAAGTCACCTGATAGTCATGTGTAAAAAAATGTGCCCACTTCCAGTCGCTTCGTTTTCCATTGCCTGCTGGTACCTGTGGTTGTGATATTTTCTTTTTAAACTCAAAATTTATGTCCGTACACTAAAGACAAACAAGGAACTGGTGATAACAACATTGCACCATGTTCCTCCTTGAGATGAAGTGTTACTAGAAGTGCTGCACAAGAAGTATGCAAACATCACAGAGTCATACATCAAACAGAAATATAACACACACATCGAAAACTTGGCGGTTGTAGATGGCCGTTAAGTGGTTTGTCCCATAATGACTAGAGAGTGACCATCATGGTGGTGGGGACAGCTTGATGGGAAAGCACCCAGATTAGGACATAACTAGTATATACGCTCAGGTGCACACTGACCTTGAAACTCATTCAGCTCATGGAGCCTTGCTTCCCACACCACTCCCCAGCCATTTTATTTCTGCCGAGCTATGTCAGGGGGGTTCTCAGCTGTGCAGGTTATTAGGCCAAAAGACTTGGACAGGAGATAAAACAGCCTTTACTTACCTGAATGGCCGTGGCCATTGTGTGACCAGAACACGCGTATGCCAACTTCTCCAGGCCCCACAGTACAAACCGGTCTCTTAATTCTATATGGACTGGAGGCTCCCACTACTCAACCCCACTACTGGCCCAGTCCTGCTCCAAGATTTCTCATACCAGTTCGTGCCACCCCCCCCACAATGAATGCAGATGAGCTCTTGCAGAAAACCCCGCACATTTTTATCAAATTTAAGAAAGACAACTAAAATGTTGCCAAGAGATTTATAATTTTTCTCCATCTTGCACCACTTTTAACTAGGCTTAAGTGCAAGTAAGAATGAATTCCAAATATTTGATGACCAGAATACCTGTGTTGCATCAGGGCCTATTTCAACATGCCGAAACACCAGTGCAGTAACACTGGACTGATTTGACCAAATGCGTAAACAACCAGAAACATTGCATGCAAGTATGAGGCATGGGCCCTGGACACAGAGACTGCCTAACACTCAAGCCACCCCACTCACCCAAATACCAAAAGGGGAGCATGGAATGCTCCACCCATCCACCTCAGTGCCTGTCTGACTCCAGACCTTCATCGCCACCACCGCAGAGCTCAAAGCAGGTGGTAAATGAGAGGGGAAAAGTCACTGGAATTGAACAAAATGCAGTTTTTACAGCCACTATTTATAGGTTAACCTTTTTTTTCATCATTTTTGAGGCTGAAACTCTAATTGCCTGGTGTAGGGCAGCGATCGAAGTGCATAAAAAAAAGTATAGGAACTGTGACACCAAGTGCCATAGGGCGAGGTCAGTGAGTGTGGAGGGAGGGTCAAAGATCTGGCTAAAACAATGAAATATTCTGTAACTATTTTGTTGGTCTTTCACCTTCCAGTAACTGCATATGAAATCACACCCTAAATGAAAAACAAATGCAAGTTAAACTAATCAGTGGGAAATGCACTATTTCACGTCATTAACCTCTGTTGGTTACTTTGGTCTTTGTAGATGTCTGCGTGTGTAATCAGAGAGCCACAGAACTGAATCGTGGTTAGTGCAGTGGGAAATACTGACTTCTGTATTTTTAGTGCTACCAGGTCCCACCCTTTAACAGAAAGCACTGTAAATATGCAAGGCATTATTTAAAACTTGCATTACACACAGTATGAGATAGGCTGATGCAAAATGTTAAAAAGATTTAGGTTTAATATTAAAAAAATTCTTCCAAAATATAGATTTTGTTTAGGCAGATTTTACTGACTGCAAATTTTTTAATAACTGTCCATTCCACACTTCTGCTTATAACATCCTTACAATCCCTCTCAAAACGCATACATCTTTGCCATCTCAAACTTCAGGTGACTCCATCAGTTAAAGCCAATGGCCTCCTAGCAGCCTTCACACTGTGACTTATGAGTGACAATGTGGGCCAGAGCTGCCGACTCAGAAGCTGGGGATCCGGGTTGGAGACTTGGCACCGGCGCAACATCCTGTGATTCTGGGCAAATCACTTAATCTCCCCGTGCCCATGGACAGTGCCTGGATACCCTCACTGGTGATAAGCCGCACTATATAGATCTACCAACAAACATTTGCAGATTAACCAATTGTACACATTTACATTTATTTTAGGAAGCAGGCACCTGTTCCTTATTATTTAGCTGCATGTGACTCCCTCAGCTTCACAGCCCTGCCTTCCACTTCAGCTGAGGCCTCCCAACTGTTCGAAATAACCGTCCTGAGACAGTTGTCTTTGTACAAATGTTACATTAAAAAAGTATGGGCACGTCGTGCCCCACAGATCTCGCCCACTTCGACCCCTGGTGTAGGGGTGTAAATACCAACTGGAATCAGTGATTCCAACTCCATTAATTTTGTCACGCCTGCGCCATGCAACTTTAATGGCATACTCCCAATGAGTTAGGTAATGATTTTAATCAAACTTTTACTTAAATTAAAAAAGCACTTTTTAGGCCCCTGCATTACTGTGCTGTGAGTTTAATAGCTTTGCGTTATTACCTAAATTAATAACAGTTGCAGAGAATTTTAGTTTGATGCGCCATTTTACGTTTCAAAACAATGACACAAATTGCTCGTTCAAATGTGTACATTAAAAGAAATCAGACATTTCGCACTTTTCATCTGTAAACTGAGTCAATGCGGACACTGCAAGATTCGTCCAAGTCCAGATGGGACTTTTTTGCCACAGGGATTCTGTGCATATGTTGCTGTTTCCAACTAGTCAAAGACTCGCTTTGTACTAATATTGATATGATGTGTAGCCCTACCGTGGAGTACATCATACTGTGTTTTTGCGTTGCAAGAGAGACATCTTGTGGCGAATTTGAATAACTTCATTGACTTAATGTTTTAAAAGGACTGGAAACAGGTGCTGTGCAGAATTGCTAGTTTAAACTGAAAAAATGGGAAACAGACAAATGTAATGAATTACGTCCCCCCTACCGTTTCAGTAATAATCAAAGTGAGGAAACGACTCTTAGGTGCAAAATATTTTGTGAAATATATGTATCCTGTAATCCATTAAACATCTGACAAATGTACATTAAAAAGATAGTAATCTAACTATTAACCTCCAATCCCGGGCTCCGGCTTAGCTTGCTACTTGCCACAAAGCGCTTCAACGCCTCGCCAGGGGTAGTAAGCACTATATAAATACAATTTACAATTACATTCTTTTCAAAGTTGTCTAATGCTTCGTCAATTGTATTGTGAAATGTATGTTAATATTGGCCATTAGCTAAATGTTGGCCCAGTCGAACATGTTAATCATGTTTAGGCAAATCAGGGGTTATTTTTTTCTAATTAACCTTTTCTGTAGATATTATGAAAATCAGGGTATCTCAATTATATGCATAACATTGTTTTTCTATTTAAAATAGATAATACATGCTGGTATTAAAGGTATTAAAAGTTTTTTAGGTCAGGCTTAGGCTAGTAATGATTATCTGAAATGTGGTGCTCTTATAATCTAAATGTGGGTCATTTATGAAGGTATTGTGCAAGGTGGCATGCAGAGGGCATACTCCACTCATCTAGCAGTGCCAGTTCTATGACTGATTTTGATACAAGGCCTCCCAGGAGATTTGAGAGAAGGGAGTATATTGTAGCGGTGAACTGAACGTTCTCCAGCTTTCATGAACAATAATTTTCAATTCTATTAAGAACACAGAGGCAAGATTTATGCTTCCTGCTCTTGAATTTATTACAGCAGAATTATCACAGCAATTCAACAGTAAAATGCAAAGAACTACAATGACCAACTACAACTCCTTAGATGATAGACCATCCACTAACAGCAGTCCAATAAATCGAATAAATACTGATGACAATTATAGTACCCCCTCTTCTTCTTGCAAGAATTTCATTCTGTGAAGTGTTAACCATTTACTCCTGCTTCTGATCTACAGCTACACAGAAGGAGTAATGATTCACCTTAGATCAAATTGTGCAGGGTCAGCAGTGCCTCCTGCTGCTGCTGACCCTGGAAAAAAGGCTCTGCTTGAAAACCTTTTTTAAGGCAACTTTGACCTTGTCCAGTGAAGTGAACATGCTGGTGCATTTCACAAAGGTTCCACAAATAACAAGCCACCAGCCAGCTGACTGGCCCACCTCATTGGTGGCTACGTCACAACACTTGAGATCAATTCTCCACAAAATGGATCTGTGCCTCTCGGTGGAGAGGGTGCAGTTCACGTTCCCTAAAAGACATATGACCCACTAGGCCCGACCAGCTAGAACAGCCAAGTTAAAAAGGCAACTGTGACCCTTGAAAGCAAGGTCCAAAATTTTGACAGGGATCTTGAAAGGCCCACAAATTTGTCATGACAGGCCTGCCAGGTCTTGTCAATACCCATCTTGTGATCTTTTACTTATTTTCCGAAAAAGGAGGCCAACTTGTAATCTTTTTCAGGGGTGTTGGCACTCCCAAGATGGGTGTTACCATTCTGCCTTGGGTCGGTTGCACACCTCTTTAGTGAAGGGTTTTCCATATCAGGATTGGATGTAGACAGCTCTTCTGGTTGAAGGGGACCTGGTTCAGTTAGCTCGGGTGCACGATTTCCTCCAAGTCAAAAGTATTTTTTTAGGAGGTCAGATGATGTTTGCAGGGTATTAGGTAGATCTTGCCCATCATCATCTTTGTGTCCTTTACGATTGGGCAAGGGATGCCACAGGCAGTCCATATGCCCCTCAGAAACAACCGAGTTGCCATCATTCATGTCATTACATTCAGACTCAATGTCGTAATCAGAGTCAAATGTAATCTCATGCATGGCTTTTGGGAAAACAAAATCGAAATATGCTTTTTTTGGACTGTGTAAGGCAGCCGCCTTAGGAGTTTTCTTTTTTGACTTAGTAGAGGGGGCTTCTCTGCGTGAAGGACGAACTTTAGTAGCAGAGGCGGACCAGTGTATCAGGTGCTGATGGAGGAGAAAAGAATCTCTTCAACGCTAAGAGGTCCAAAGCAGTAAAAATAAAGTTAGCGTACACACAAAGTAAAAAAATCAAATAAAACATAAAAGTTACTTAGCAGGGCTACTCCGAGAAGCAAAAAAGATGCAGGACCACAGCTATTGGGAGTTTATTCAGTTTATTGAACTGTTATAAGAGGATGGCATGTTGGGAGTTGTAGTTTTTCTCCAAAGAATCATGGTCATTGTAGTTCTTTGAGTTTTATCGTTGATTTACTGTCAGTCATGTGTGGCAGCTGTTTAATAAATGCAGGAAAAACAATGCAAAATATGAAGCCTCCTGTCCTGCCACAGAATTAAACCAGATGTATTTAAAGCGGGAACATGCAGAGACAACACAAACTTACAAGGTGATGTATTCTCTAGGGAGGTGCCATGTTTGAAATGACAGGGGACCTCCTGAGGGCTGCAGACTGCAAGGATAGAACAATAATTATAACTTTTTTATGCAATGCGTTACACAGCATTTCTACAGTTTCTAGGCACTGTAAACAACCGGTGTTACAATTAACCAATTCAGTGCTTTCTGAGTGGGTTGTACAATAATGGTTGGGAATTGTAGGTGGCAGAAAACATTCTGACTAAATCTTATCCACAGAGCCCCCTTCAAGGACTCTACTGGTAACTTCCATGTCAGCACCTTGAGCAGTTTACCTGGGGAATTAGGGACCACTAGTGGGTAATGGAACAATCTATTTAAGAATGAGATACATGGTCTTCACATAGATTCACAGGTCAACAAATGAGAGGATCGAGCCAGATGAGAGGCAAGGCATAATGTATGTAGGAGAAAATCACACTTGAGACAGAGGCCCAGTACATATTGTTTGGTCATGTGTTGGTCAAGTAGGTCATTCAGTACGGCCGCCATCTTCACATGTGCAAGTACCGAACTCCAGGTATGTGATGACCAAGATCAGCAAATGAACAGAAGTAGACAAAATGGTAAAAAGCAAGTAGCAAAGCATGTGAACCCACAGAGGACACTTTACCTTAAGGTATGTTGAATGTGTGACTTCACACCTCAGTGGCGGTCGCCGCACAAGAGGGTAAGGTATGGTCTGAAGAGTGCAAGTAGGAAAGTGGCTGTCAATGCACGAGAACTCAAGCCTCCCACAGATGACCAGTCCTCCTCCGCATCTGGTCTCCGGGCGATCTCTAAATACAGGACAGGGAAAGGACTCCACTGAAGCAGTGTTGTGAGCTGGCTTTAAACAATGAGGATGCAGAGCACAGTCAGGGGCAAATGAGGAACGACAAAGATGGGACATGCAATTTGCCGATGGACCATTTTCTAACTTAGGGAGAAAGACAAGGAGCAAGGCAATATGCATTCATATTTACAACGTAAATCGAATTTGGATTAATAAAGAAGGCTAAAATGATCCCATTGGAATGTATAATGTGTCCCGAACGTTGCCATGAATGTCACAGATTCAGCAATTTAACAATGGCTCCAATCTGGTATACTTTTTAAATTGCTGGATGTATGCTGTCTCAAACACATTCACTCGACTGTACCCCAAAGGGTGCCTTCAAGCCACCCCCCACTGTGAGGGCTGCCATTCATGTGTCTTGCGTTTGTTGGTGCAAGTTAATCAAATATGCATGATGTTGCTTAGCATGCGCTCAAGAAAACAAAAGGTAGCAACTATGTCATACCCCATGTGTAGCACCTGTTTCATACACCATAGAAAAGGGCAAGACATTCTGTGTGAGGTAGCCCAGAACTTCTCTGGTAAACCAGATTGTCAAATCCCTTTCATAAAGTGAGTTGAGAGGGCTTTTGTAGAATCTATGGAAGTAAGATAAATGTTTACATTTGCTGATCTGAAGTCTTCTTTTTGTTGTTAGGTGGACAGTAGGGACTGGTCCACTAATGGAAACACAATCTCTCTGGATGAAGAAACAGTGATTGATGTGCCCGAGCCCTACACCTATATATCCAAGTACTGTGCGTCATTAGGACATAAAGCCAACCACTCCTTCTCACCGAACTGCATTTATGACCCGTAAGTATGTCTGCGCTTTCGAGTGCAACTTTGTCCATGTACTGTTTGTGAACTGTTTGCACCTGTGACCAGTCGCTGCACCCCAAAATAGACAGACCCATTGCCACGTGGTGCCCTGAAAATCATCGACACTAATGGAATAAAAAGAAGTCACCTTCAGACGCCCTTTTACTGAGACAGCCCCATTTATAAATTGTACAGCTCTTTGGGTGATGGTATCCATCCCCCTTGGCTCAACTATACATACTGGTACCATATGGCTTTATTTAATCAGTGACACTATGTTTCTGTCCTGAGCATTGATTTAACAACTAAATAAGTAATTGTGGTGCTGCTTCACCTCAAGTAAATGAATTGGACTAAAGTTACCTTATTTATATGGAGACCTATTTTCATAGTTGTGTAGTTGATCAAAAGAGGCAGTGATGCTGATGCAAAGGTTCAAATGGTCCAACTCACTATGCAAAGAAGAATTCTCGCAGATGTGTTCTGTATACATTATAGCTTTACTAAACTCTTTTTAGTAGGCTACAGAAAACTGAGTTACCAAAATCAATCCACATCTTGATAAAGGCTTAATTTCCTAGGATCTCTGAGAAAAAATATAGAATGTGAACAACCCTTTGAGGTACTCTAAGATGGAGAAATATTTCTCTAGTCAGAGCTACTAGTTTGGCGAGATTAAATTCTGCATTATTCAGATTTCTGAGCTTTCCAACAGCGTGATCCGGCTGAGGGCAGGAACCGAGAGACTGTGGTCGTAATCTGGCATCCCACACATTAGAATGACGCTTAGTCAACATAATGCATTGCATTGCATATACATATGTGCACTGGCTGTGGCTTTGACAAAAAGTGGCACATAGCTGCTGTTGGAGTGGTCAGTGTCTCTGAATACTTATGGAAGTCAGCGATACACTGCTATGGCCCGTGACACTACATTATTCCTTCCCATTTTATGCATATATGTGCATTAATATGTTCAGACTATGAGATGAAAGCTTACATACGAATGCCTACAGATATATGATAAATGTGAAGATCTGTACATTTGAGTCAGACTTCTATGCATTCTGCTGTTGTAATTAATGGATATTTTTTGTTTGTAATTGCTTATTTTCTTTGACTGGAGCACTTTGTTAAGAGGAGAAAAAACAAGAAGTCCTATTAATAAGCAAGTAAGCATTTGGATTATGTATTCAAATCGAATAGTCATCACATGAAGCATAAATCAGTTACGGGAAAAAACATATAACTTTTTTTAAAATGCTTTATTGAATTGGCAAACTGAGTATGTACAATTTCCGAAAAAGTAGTTTACAATATATAAATGAGTTTAAACCATTAAATCTTGGACTACATACATATTATATAGAGACCATACTTTTAGAAAGAGAAACCAAAAAATTCTAAAACATAAGTCTGACATCAGTTAACACAATAAAGGCTTTTTCATGTTTCATCTATTTTACATACACACACACACACACACACATCTATTTATCCATCTATCCTCACTGAAAAAAATAAAGGTTACAGGGACGTTCTAGTTAGGACCAGATTTTCCACACACAAAACCATAGAAATTCAGCAGTTATAGTTACCTGAGCTAACTATAACTTATGCCCCCGCAATGCCCTGCTTATGACGTCACATATTACATCACTCATGACATGGTCAGTGACATCACTGATGACATCTCAAATGCATGTCCCCCTTCCCCTTCCATAATATATTTGGCCCGGGGGTGGCATTCCTGGGGGTGGCATTCCTGGGGCCTCTACTGGCTCGGGGAGGGGGGCACGGTGCATGGATGTTTAAAAAGTGTATTTTTCCTATTGCATCTTGTGCTGTAGCCCGCAGCACAAGCTGCAATAGGAAATATACACTTTCTCACCGCCTTGAACGCGGTCGCATCCTAATTTGGGAAGCGGGACTGCCAACTCCTTGTCAGGCCGTCCTGTTTCCGATACGATGCCGGTCAGGCGCACATCCGATCGGCATCGTAAGGAGGCCCTATGTTATTTAATAAAGGGGTTTAGGTGCAAATAGAGGTTGAGTTTAGAGTTATGGGGTGGTTATACATAAAAGGAGGTAAAGGTGACTTTAGGGCTTAGGGGTGGGTAGAGGTAAAGGGAGGTAAGGGGTCCCCCCCAAAAAATTATATATGAGAAAAATATATATATTAAAAAAACACTATATTACATATACCTTTTTATATACACATATATATATTTGTTATTATCCAATGTGCCCGAAGCATTGAGAGAGCACTCCCAGCACTCCCCCCTAAGGTATTTCGATGCAGCTCGCCTCTTTATTCCTCTATTTTGCATGCAATGCCGACGCGTTTCAGGGCTTCAAGCCCCTTCTTCTTGGGCTGCTTAAAATTGACGCATACAAAGCTCACCTGTGTTTTCAACATGCTCTTTATTCATTTCCAGCCCTCAGTGGGCGTTACTATGTATTGTCCATTGTAGATGCATGATGGGACATGTGGTTCCCTTTAAGGTGAGTAAAACATTTATTTTTCTTTTGTAAGTTAGATGCGCAAATCATAATTCAAGCTTTCATTTCATATCCTTTGTAGGATTAGAGGTCTAATGACGGGCTCAATAAGCATCAGGAGCTGGAAATGAATAAAGAGCATGTTGAAAACGCAGGTGAGCTTTGTATGCGTCAATTTTAAGCAGCCCAAGAAGAAGGGGCTTGAAGCCCTGAAACGCGTCGGCATTGCATGCAAAATAGAGGAATAAAGAGGCGAGCTGCATCGAAATACCTTAGGGGGGAGTGCTGGGAGTGCTCTCTCAATGCTTCGGGCACATTGGATAATAACATTTAACACGGCAGCCCAGCCGTGGAGAAGAGCACCATCGATATTGAAAGAGGCTGCGGAATGGAACTTTCCAACCGTGTTTGTGGAGTTGAACTTTTCACACCATAACAGCGCAGCGCTCCAGATGCTTATTGAGCCCGTCATTAGACCTCTAATCCTACAAAGGATATGAAATGAAAGCTTGAATTATGATTTGCGCATCTAACTTACAAAAGAAAAATAAATGTTTTACTCACCTTAAAGGGAACCACATGTCCCATCATGCATCTACAATGGACAATACATAGTAACGCCCACTGAGGGCTGGAAATGAATAAAGAGCATGTTGAAAACACAGGTGAGCTTTGTATGCGTCAATTTTAAGCAGCCCAAGAAGAAGGGGCTTGAAGCCCTGAAACGCGTCGGCATTGCATGCAAAATAGAGGAATAAAGAGGCGAGCTGCATCGAAATACCTTAGGGGGAGTGCTGGGAGTGCTCTCTCAATGCTTCGGGCACATTGGATAATAACATTTAACACGGCAGCCCAGCCGTGGAGAAGAGCACCATCGATATTGAAAGAGGCTGCGGAATGGAACTTTCCAACCGTGTTTGTGGAGTTGAACTTTTCACACCATAACAGCGCAGCGCTCCGGATGCTTATTGAGCCCGTCATTAGACCTCTAATCCTACAAAGGATATGAAATGAAAGCTTGAATTATGATTTGCGCATCTAACTTACAAAAGAAAAATAAATGTTTTACTCACCTTAAAGGGAACCACATGTCCCATCATGCATCTACAATGGACAATACATAGTAACGCCCACTGAGGGCTGGAAATGAATAAAGAGCATGTTGAAAACACAGGTGAGCTTTGTATGCGTCAATTTTAAGCAGCCCAAGAAGAAGGGGCTTGAAGCCCTGAAACGCGTCGGCATTGCATGCAAAATAGAGGAAAAAAGAGGCGAGCTGCATCGAAATACCTTAGGGGGGAGTGCTGGGAGTGCTCTCTCAATGCTTCGGGCACATTGGATAATAACATTTAACACGGCAGCCCAGCCGTGGAGAAGAGCACCATCGATATTGAAAGAGGCTGCGGAATGGAACTTTCCAACCGTGTTTGTGGAGTTGAACTTTTCACACCATAACAGCGCAGCGCTCCGGATGCTTATTGAGCCCGTCATTAGACCTCTAATCCTACAAAGGATATGAAATGAAAGCTTGAATTATGATTTGCGCATCTAACTTACAAAAGAAAAATAAATGTTTTACTCACCTTAAAGGGAACCACATGTCCCATCATGCATCTACAATGGACAATACATAGTAACGCCCACTGAGGGCTGGAAATGAATAAAGAGCATGTTGAAAACACAGGTGAGCTTTGTATGCGTCAATTTTAAGCAGCCCAAGAAGAAGGGGCTTGAAGCCCTGAAACGCGTCGGCATTGCATGCAAAATAGAGGAATAAAGAGGCGAGCTGCATCGAAATACCTTAGGGGGAGTGCTGGGAGTGCTCTCTCAATGCTTCGGGCACATTGGATAATAACATTTAACACGGCAGCCCAGCCGTGGAGAAGAGCACCATCGATATTGAAAGAGGCTGCGGAATGGAACTTTCCAACCGTGTTTGTGGAGTTGAACTTTTCACACCATAACAGCGCAGCGCTCCGGATGCTTATTGAGCCCGTCATTAGACCTCTAATCCTACAAAGGATATGAAATGAAAGCTTGAATTATGATTTGCGCATCTAACTTACAAAAGAAAAATAAATGTTTTACTCACCTTAAAGGGAACCACATGTCCCATCATGCATCTACAATGGACAATACATAGTAACGCCCACTGAGGGCTGGAAATGAATAAAGAGCATGTTGAAAACACAGGTGAGCTTTGTATGCGTCAATTTTAAGCAGCCCAAGAAGAAGGGCTTGAAGCCCTGAAACGCGTCGGCATTGCATGCAAAATAGAGGAATAAAGAGGCGAGCTGCATCGAAATACCTTAGGGGAGTGCTGGGAGTGCTCTCTCAATGCTTCGGGCACATTGGATAATAACATTTAACACGGCAGCCCAGCCGTGGAGAAGAAGCACCATCGATATTGAAAGAGGCTGCGGAATGGAACTTTCCAACCGTGTTTGTGGAGTTGAACTTTTCACACCATAACAGCGCAGCGCTCCGGATGCTTATTGAGCCCGTCATTAGACCTCTAATCCTACAAAGGATATGAAATGAAAGCTTGAATTATGATTTGCGCATCTAACTTACAAAAGAAAAATAAATGTTTTACTCACCTTAAAGGGAACCACATGTCCCATCATGCATCTACAATGGACAATACATAGTAACGCCCACTGAGGGCTGGAAATGAATAAAGAGCATGTTGAAAACACAGGTGAGCTTTGTATGCGTCAATTTTAAGCAGCCCAAGAAGAAGGGGCTTGAAGCCCTGAAACGCGTCGGCTTTGCATGCAAAATAGAGGAATAAAGAGGCGAGCTGCATCGAAATACCTTAGGGGGAGTGCTGGGAGTGCTCTCTCAATGCTTCGGGCACATTGGATAATAACATTTAACACGGCAGCCCAGCCGTGGAGAAGAGCACCATCGATATTGAAAGAGGCTGCGGAATGGAACTTTCCAACCGTGTTTGTGGAGTTGAACTTTTCACACCATAACAGCGCAGCGCTCCGGATGCTTATTGAGCCCGTCATTAGACCTCTAATCCTACAAAGGATATGAAATGAAAGCTTGAATTATGATTTGCGCATCTAACTTACAAAAGAAAAATAAATGTTTTACTCACCTTAAAGGGAACCACATGTCCCATCATGCATCTACAATGGACAATACATAGTAACGCCCACTGAGGGCTGGAAATGAATAAAGAGCATGTTGAAAACACAGGTGAGCTTTGTATGCATCAATTTTAAGCAGCCCAAGAAGAAGGGGCTTGAAGCCCTGAAACGCGTCGGCTTTGCATGCAAAATAGAGGAATAAAGAGGCGAGCTGCATCGAAATACCTTAGGGGGGAGTGCTGGGAGTGCTCTCTCAATGCTTCGGGCACATTGGATAATAACATTTAACACTGCAGCCCAGCCGTGGAGAAGAGCACCATCGATATTGAAAGAGGCTGCGGAATGGAACTTTCCAACCGTGTTTGTGGAGTTGAACTTTTCACACCATAACAGCGCAGCGCTCCGGATGCTTATTGAGCCCGTCATTAGACCTCTAATCCTACAAAGGATATACAATGAAAGCTTGAATTATGATTTGCGCATCTAACTTACAAAAGAAAAATAAATGTTTTACTCACCTTAAAGGGAACCACATGTCCCATCATGCATCTACAATGGACAACACATAGTAACGCCCACTGAGGGCTGGAAATGAATAAAGAGCATGTTGAAAACACAGGTGAGCTTTGTATGCGTCAATTTTAAGCAGCCCAAGAAGAAGGGGCTTGAAGCCCTGAAACGCGTCGGCATTGTATGCAAAATAGAGGAATAAAGAGGCGAGCTGCATCGAAATACCTTAGGGGGGAGTGCTGGGAGTGCTCTCTCAATGCTTCGGGCACATTGGATAATAACATTTAACACGGCAGCCCAGCCGTGGAGAAGAGCACCATCGATATTGAAAGAGGCTGCGGAATGGAACTTTCCAACCGTGTTTGTGGAGTTGAACTTTTCACACCATAACAGCGCAGCGCTCCGGATGCTTATTGAGCCCGTCATTAGACCTCTAATCCTACAAAGGATATGAAATGAAAGCTTGAATTATGATTTGCGCATCTAACTTACAAAAGAAAAATAAATGTTTTACTCACCTTAAAGGGAACCACATGTCCCATCATGCATCTACAATGGACAATACATAGTAACGCCCACTGAGGGCTGGAAATGAATAAAGAGCATGTTGAAAACACAGGTGAGCTTTGTATGCGTCAATTTTAAGCAGCCCAAGAAGAAGGGGCTTGAAGCCCTGAAACGCGTCTTCATTGCATGCAAAATAGAGGAATAAAGAGGCGAGCTGCATCGAAATACCTTAGGGGGGAGTGCTGGGAGTGCTCTCTCAATGCTTCGGGCACATTGGATAATAACATTTAACACGGCAGCCCAGCCGTGGAGAAGAGCACCATCGATATTGAAAGAGGCTGCGGAATGGAACTTTCCAACCGTGTTTGTGGAGTTGAACTTTTCACACCATAACAGCGCAGCGCTCCGGATGCTTATTGAGCCCGTCATTAGACCTCTAATCCTACAAAGGATATGAAATGAAAGCTTGAATTATGATTTGCGCATCTAAATTACAAAAGAAAAATAAATGTTTTACTCACCTTAAAGGGAACCACATGTCCCATCATGCATCTACAATGGACAATACATAGTAACGCCCACTGAGGGCTGGAAATGAATAAAGAGCATGTTGAAAACACAGGTGAGCTTTGTATGCGTCAATTTTAAGCAGCCCAAGAAGAAGGGGCTTGAAGCCCTGAAACGCGTCGGCATTGCATGCAAAATAGAGGAATAAAGAGGCGAGCTGCATCGAAATACCTTAGGGGGAGTGCTGGGAGTGCTCTCTCAATGCTTCGGGCACATTGGGTAATAACATTTAACACGGCAGCCCAGCCGTGGAGAAGAGCACCATCGATATTGAAAGAGGCTGCGGAATGGAACTTTCCAACCGTGTTTGTGGAGTTGAACTTTTCACACCATAACAGCGCAGCGCTCCGGATGCTTATTGAGCCCGTCATTAGACCTCTAATCCTACAAAGGATATGAAATGAAAGCTTGAATTATGATTTGCGCATCTAACTTACAAAAAGAAAAATAAATGTTTTACTCACCTTAAAGGGAACCACATGTCCCATCATGCATCTACAATGGACAATACATAGTAACGCCCACTGAGGGCTGGAAATGAATAAAGAGCATGTTGAAAACACAGGTGAGCTTTGTATGCGTCAATTTTAAGCTGCCCAAGAAGAAGGGCTTGAAGCCCTGAAACGCGTCGGCATTGCATGCAAAATAGAGGAATAAAGAGGCGAGCTGCATCGAAATACCTTAGGGGAGTGCTGGGAGTGCTCTCTCAATGCTTCGGGCACATTGGATAATAACATTTAACACGGCAGCCCAGCCGTGGAGAAGAGCACCATCGATATTGAAAGAGGCTGCGGAATGGAACTTTCCAACCGTGTTTGTGGAGTTGAACTTTTCACACCATAACAGCGCAGCGCTCCGGATGCTTATTGAGCCCGTCATTAGACCTCTAATCCTACAAAGGATATGAAATGAAAGCTTGAATTATGATTTGCGCATCTAACTTACAAAAGAAAAATAAATGTTTTACTCACCTTAAAGGGAACCACATGTCCCATCATGCATCTACAATGGACAATACATAGTAACGCCCACTGAGGGCTGGAAATGAATAAAGAGCATGTTGAAAACACAGGTGAGCTTTGTATGCGTCAATTTTAAGCAGCCCAAGAAGAAGGGGCTTGAAGCCCTGAAACGCGTCGGCATTGCATGCAAAATAGAGGAATAAAGAGGCGAGCTGCATCGAAATACCTTAGGGGGGAGTGCTGGGAGTGTTCTCTCAATGCTTCGGGCACATTGGATAATAACATTTAACACGGCAGCCCAGCCGTGGAGAAGAGCACCATCGATATTGAAAGAGGCTGCGGAATGGAACTTTCCAACCGTGTTTGTGGAGTTGAACTTTTCACACCATAACAGCGCAGCACTCCGGATGCTTATTGAGCCCGTCATTAGACCTCTAATCCTACAAAGGATATGAAATGAAAGCTTGAATTATGATTTGCGCATCTAACTTACAAAAGAAAAATAAATGTTTTACTCACCTTAAAGGGAACCACATGTCCCATCATGCATCTACAATGGACAATACATAGTAACGCCCACTGAGGGCTGGAAATGAATAAAGAGCATGTTGAAAACACAGGTGAGCTTTGTATGCGTCAATTTTAAGCAGCCCAAGAAGAAGGGGCTTGAAGCCCTGAAACGCGTCGGCTTTGCATGCAAAATAGAGGAATAAAGAGGCGAGCTGCATCGAAATACCTTAGGGGGAGTGCTGGGAGTGCTCTCTCAATGCTTCGGGCACATTGGATAATAACATTTAACACGGCAGCCCAGCCGTGGAGAAGAGCACCATCGATATTGAAAGAGGCTGCGGAATGGAACTTTCCAACCGTGTTTGTGGAGTTGAACTTTTCACACCATAACAGCGCAGCGCTCCGGATGCTTATTGAGCCCGTCATTAGACCTCTAATCCTACAAAGGATATGAAATGAAAGCTTGAATTATGATTTGCGCATCTAACTTACAAAAGAAAAATAAATGTTTTACTCACCTTAAAGGGAACCACATGTCCCATCATGCATCTACAATGGACAATACATAGTAACGCCCACTGAGGGCTGGAAATGAATAAAGAGCATGTTGAAAACACAGGTGAGTTTTGTATGCGTCAATTTTAAGCAGCCCAAGAAGAAGGGGCTTGAAGCCCTGAAACGCGTCGGCATTGCATGCAAAATAGAGGAATAAAGAGGCGAGCTGCATCGAAATACCTTAGGGGGGAGTGCTGGGAGTGCTCTCTCAATGCTTCGGGCACATTGGATAATAACATTTAACACGGCAGCCCAGCCGTGGAGAAGAGCACCATCGATATTGAAAGAGGCTGCGGAATGGAACTTTCCAACCGTGTTTGTGGAGTTGAACTTTTCACACCATAACAGCGCAGCGCTCCGGATGCTTATTGAGCCCGTCATTAGACCTCTAATCCTACAAAGGATATGAAATGAAAGCTTGAATTATGATTTGCGCATCTAACTTACAAAGAAAAATAAATGTTTTACTCACCTTAAAGGGAACCACATGTCCCATCATGCATCTACAATGGACAATACATAGTAACGCCCACTGAGGGCTGGAAATGAATAAAGAGCATGTTGAAAACACAGGTGAGCTTTGTATGCGTCAATTTTAAGCAGCCCAAGAAGAAGGGGCTTGAAGCCCTGAAACGCGTCGGCATTGCATGCAAAATAGAGGAATAAAGAGGCGAGCTGCATCGAAATACCTTAGGGGGGAGTGCTGGGAGTGCTCTCTCAATGCTTCGGGCACATTGGATAATAACATTTAACACGGCAGCCCAGCCGTGGAGAAGAGCACCATCGATATTGAAAGAGGCTGCGGAATGGAACTTTCCAACTGTGTTTGTGGAGTTGAACTTTTCACACCATAACAGCGCAGCGCTCCGGATGCTTATTGAGCCCGTCATTAGACCTCTAATCCTACAAAGGATATTAAATGAAAGCTTAAATTATGATTTGCGCATCTAACTTACAAAAGAAAAATAAATGTTTTACTCACCTTAAAGGGAACCACATGTCCCATCATGCATCTACAATGGACAATACATAGTAACGCCCACTGAGGGCTGGAAATGAATAAAGAGCATGTTGAAAACACAGGTGAGCTTTGTATGCGTCAATTTTAAGCAGCCCAAGAAGAAGGGGCTTGAAGCCCTGAAACGCGTCGGCATTGCATGCAAAATAGAGGAATAAAGAGGCGAGCTGCATCGAAATACCTTAGGGGGGAGTGCTGGGAGTGCTCTCTCAATGCTTCGGGCACATTGGATAATAACATTTAACACGGCAGCCCAGCCGTGGAGAAGAGCACCATCGATATTGAAAGAGGCTGTGGAATGGAACTTTCCAACCGTGTTTGTGGAGTTGAACTTTTCACACCATAACAGCGCAGCGCTCCGGATGCTTATTGAGCCCGTCATTAGACCTCTAATCCTACAAAGGATATGAAATGAAAGCTTGAATTATGATTTGCGCATCTAACTTACAAAAGAAAAATAAATGTTTTACTCACCTTAAAGGGAACTTCATGTCCCATCATGCATCTACAATGGACAATACATAGTAACGCCCACTGAGGGCTGGAAATGAATAAAGAGCATGTTGAAAACACAGGTGAGCTTTGTATGCGTCAATTTTAAGCAGCCCAAGAAGAAGGGGCTTGAAGCCCTGAAACGCGTCGGCTTTGCATGCAAAATAGAGGAATAAAGAGGCGAGCTGCATCGAAATACCTTAGGGGGAATGCTGGGAGTGCTCTCTCAATGCTTCGGGCACATTGGATAATAACATTTAACACGGCAGCCCAGCCGTGGAGAAGAGCACCATCGATATTGAAAGAGGCTGCGGAATGGAACTTTCCAACCGTGTTTGTGGAGTTGAACTTTTCACACCATAACAGCGCAGCGCTCCGGATGCTTATTGAGCCCGTCATTAGACCTCTAATCCTACAAAGGATATGAAATGAAAGCTTGAATTATGATTTGCGCATCTAACTTACAAAAGAAAAATAAATGTTTTACTCACCTTAAAGGGAACCACATGTCCCATCATGCATCTACAATGGACAATACATAGTAACGCCCACTGAGGGCTGGAAATGAATAAAGAGCATGTTGAAAACACAGGTGAGCTTTGTATGCGTCAATTTTAAGCAGCCCAAGAAGAAGGGGCTTGAAGCCCTGAAACGCGTCGGCATTGCATGCAAAATAGAGGATTAAAGAGGCGAGCTGCATCGAAATACCTTAGGGGGGAGTGCTGGGAGTGCTCTCTCAATGCTTCGGGCACATTGGATAATATATATATTTGTATGTATGTGTGAATGAATAAACGAATGAATAAATGAAGTGTGATTTGTAAAGCATGTGGCTCCTCCAGAGAGTGTCGCAGAGACTGTGGATATGGCCTAAAAAAAGAACCGTATCCTAAGACCAACAATTAAACTGAGGAACGGAGTCAAGTTTTCAGTCTCCTACAGAAAGCAGATTCTGCGGCCAGAGTCTGTAATTCCAGGGAGCGATGATTCCAGGAAGATGAAGGAACGCCCTCTATTCCTTTTGCGCCAGATCCATGGCACTACCACCAAAGCTGCCTTCGCTGAGCGCAGTGTTCTTACATGACAATAAGGTGACAATAAGGTAAGAATCTTTTACAGAGATAGAAGGGGCTAGCCAAAAAAGGTGCTCAATAGACCAAGGCATAATATTTGAAAAGGACCTGCTTCCTGGTGGGAAACTAGTGGAGAGATCTTAAAAGAGGAAAGATCGATGTTTGCCTTTTGAGTGATTCATACTTTGATTACGTCGTGACTGGACTGTGCCAGTGCATTGGCATAGTCCAGTCGAGACGTAAACAAAGTATTGATCACTGTCTTTCTGCAATATAAAGGAAACATTAACAGAAATGTCTTCATGGTACAAAGCAGCCTAAAAAAGGTACCAACAACTGCAGAGCACTATGGCTGAAATAAATGATGGAGGTGGGATAGTCGGCAGAGAGGATGGCCAGCCCCTCTCCCAACAATTGGCTTGATGAGAACCAAATAAAAGAATTTCTGTTTTATCCGAGTTGCATTTAAGTTGATTGCTGTGCATCCAGTTCAAGACAGCATGCATACAAACTTTAAATAACATGGGGGAACTCACGAAGAAGAGTAGCAGCTGTGTATTGTCTGCATAAGAAATTATTTTGTACCCAAAGGATGCCACCAGTGGCT
The DNA here is from genome assembly GCA_963921515.1 of Calotriton arnoldi. NCBI lineage: Eukaryota > Metazoa > Chordata > Amphibia > Caudata > Salamandridae > Calotriton > Calotriton arnoldi. Next base: position 374,476 of record CAWUFW010005148.1, read on the forward strand.
CCAGCTGAGCCATAAATATGTTGAATAGAGTTGGACTCAATGAGGAACCATGTGGCACAACATGCTGAAGAGTTTTAACAGCAGATGTAAAGGGTGCTAGCCAGACTGATGGCCCTCAAGAATCTGTGAACGATTCCACCGAGCCCCACACTGTACCTCCAATCCAAAGGTCAGCAAAACGTTGTAAAAGGATAGCATGTGGAACAGTATCGAAAGCCGCTGAAAGATCAATTAAAATCAAAGCAGCACTCTTATCTTGATCCAAGGACAACTTGGTGTGGTCTGATACCTCTAGTAATGCTGTCTCTGTACTGTGGAGAGGCTGAAACCCCGATTGACTATGATGCAGGAGCTTACCCTGCTCCAGGTATTCATATAGTTGTGTGTTACCCATTCTTTTCAGCAGCTTGGACAAGGCAGGAAGCAGGGAAAAGGGCCTAAAGTTACTGAGAATCTTAGGGTTTAATGACGGTTTCTTTAGCAGGGGAGCAACCTTAGCCATCTTCCAGGAGGCTGGCATAATGCCAGATGATAATGAGAGATTGAAAACCCAATTTATCACCGAGTTGATAACCTCTATAGCCAATGCCAGCATCAAAGGAAGACAGGGATCCAGTGGAGAGCCGGATATACAGTTCAAAATTGCAGTCACAGATTCCTCGAGGGTTGGCTTTGTCTCTGGGCCAGGAAGTCTCCTTTGAATACTAGAGATCTTTGCCTCAAAGAAATCCACCAGCCCATTACAAATTTCCTTTGAAGGCTCAATTGCCGTATTGCAAGTCTTCGGATACAGGAAGGATTTTGCAGTCTGAAAGCCTGCTCTGGGCTGTTAGCCACAGCACTAATTTTGCATTAAAAATAGGAGGTCTGAGCCCGTTTGGTAGAAGCATTATAGAGCATCAAAACAGCCTTGTATTTGACCCTACTGTTCTGTGGATACTCCTTGCACCATTCCCCCTCTAATTTCTTACAGGCTCTCCTTTCTGCATCAAGGGAGGTGGAGAATCAGGGAAGATGTGCAACCCCTCTTCTTCATCTGACAAGGGGCCAAGGGATCCGAGGCTGCACTGAGCCAGCTGTTTACTGCACCAATGTTCAAATCGATCTCGTCCGTAAGAGAAGGAGCTTTATCAGACTTTACAACATGCAAAGCGTGGTAAAAACATGTGTTGTAAAGTCTTGCGTAGTATTACAACGCATTGTAAAAGTCAACATGATGCAATGCTCATAAGGTAAAGGCATGCAGGTAAAGACCCATATTGCAACGTCTGATATTTGCTACAAATCCTGTCCTGAGTCAAGACTTTTGTCCAGCCAGTCAAGCTAGACATTTGTCGTCGGAGTGCAATTAACAGACCTGATGTTTCACGACAATGCAGACGTATTTTCATCTACTGAATATTCCAGTTTCCTGATAGTCGATATTTTTTCCACAATGGTTCCACGTTAACATATTGCAGATTAGTGGGGAGTGCATTCCGGGAGTTTTGGCTACCTGAAATTGCTTCAGAAAACAATATCTACTTGGAGGGCTTGGATGAAGATATTGCAACAGAATCAGAATGGACTGTACAACATTACTAAAGGATACCCAGAGGTGGCCAGGTAGCAATGACTTAAGAAGCGGTGAACCAGTGAGGGTGCAGCCAGGAATGGCGGGTAAATGCAGAGCAGGCTGATGTGAATGGCATCCTTGATACTGTCAACCAGGGGTTGTGTCAGGCACCTTTGATTAAGAGAACAGTCACATAGTCTTATGGCCTGGATTCACCGAGATCCACAAAATGAGACTAGGGAGACACACAGAACAAATGGGTGTGTTGAAACAAAGCGAAGGAGGCAATGTAATTGGTGCAGTCTCTACTGAGGTAGGGACCCTATCAGAAGTAAATTAACAGTGATGTTGTGTCCTGCAGCAAGTGGTCACCTTTCACCTGAGGAATAAACAGATCCCCAACTGGCATGCAAGATTTAGTGAAGACTAGCACAAGCAGTGAGGCACTGATAGAGAAAGCAGTGGCTTATCTGAGATTAACAGCAGCAGGAATGAGTTGTCATCTAACAGAGATCAATAGACTCACATCACAACTCAGGCCGAGGTCTGCCTGATGACCAGTTGACCAGTTCCTCAGAACTGGAAACATGCTCTTGTTCTCCCTTTGCTAAAGAAGAGTGATCTTGACCCTCTCTGTTGGTCAAACTTTCGTCCAATCTCCCTTCTCTCTGTCTTCTCTAAGATTTTGGAAAGGCATGTTAACACCCAATTTGCCTCTTTTGTTGCGACCCATAACTTGCTCCACCTGTCACAGTCCGGTTTTAGGGCTGGCCACAGAACCGAATCTGCTCTACTTGGGGGTCACAGAATGCCTTAGGCAACAGCTCGATTCCGGCGGCACTGCCACCCTCATCCTGCTTGACCTAAGTGCAGCTTTTGATACAGTGTTGCACTCCATCCTGACAGACAGACCTGAGACTTGAGGCATTGAGGGCTTGGCCTTGAGGTGGTTGATCTCCTTTATAGAAGATCGCACTTTTCAGGTCTCCTCAGCCAACACAAGATCCAAGACCGTAGCATAGTCCTCCGGAGTTCCTCAGGGATCTATTCTGAGTCCAATGCTGTTCAATATTTACGTTCGCCCTTTGGCAGACATGGTTGAGAAGTCTGGTCTCACCATATTTTCATATGCTGACGACACTCAGATCATCTTTTCAGTATCTACTGCTCAGCATCAAGATCCTTCGCTACTCCAGCTAGGTCTGAGGAATGTCTCCCTCTGGATGAATAGAAATGCACTCAAGCACAATGGCAACAAAATGGAGGTCCTGGTTCTGGGAAACAACCCTAAACTTTGGGGAGTCAATCACTGGCCGGCTGTTCTTCGGCCTGTACCTACTCCGGTAACTAAGGTTAAGAACCTTGGCTTCATCATTGATAACAACCTCTCCCTTAAGCGTCAGTTGTCTAAGGTCACGGCCACCTGCTTCTCTGTTCTCAAATGGCTCAAAAAGATCCTCTGGCTAATTCCGCCGGCCGCCCACAAAACGGTGATGCAGGCCCTGGTGACGACCAGATTGAACTGCGGCAATGTATTATACCTGGGTGCAGACAAATCCTCGATTAGTTGCTTGCAGATCATCCAGGACGCTGCCGCTCATCTTCTTTTTCGGCAGCCTAGATACGCCTCAGCTTCACCACTGCTTCATAAAATACATTGGCTTAGAATTGACAAGCAAATCGAATTTAAGGCCTTAACCTATATGTTCCGGGCCAGACACAGCTTGGCCCCTTCTTACATCCAAGGCTTGGTGAAACCCTTTGTGCCCTCTCGACAGTTGAGATCATCTAGCCTCTCACTGTTCACATTGCCCAGGTTTCGTCTTGCTCACATGAAAGGGCGCTCATTTTCCTACCTGGGCCCGAAACTCTGTAATTCCCTCCCGGTTGCTCCCAAGAACTGTCACTCCTTGCTTACCTTTCGCAAGAATCTGAAAACGTTGCTTCTTAGTAATGATTTTCTGCTACTCTGGGTTGTTGTAAGCAGCCTGCGCTGGCTCTGCTCGCTGCCTTGTCTATCGCCGGGAGACCCTTGTTGGGTAGCCGTGCGCTTTATAAATCCCCAATTCATTCATTCATTCATCGTGTGGGTACGACAGGTTCAGCAGGCCACTACGGACCCGATGTTCAGGAGATAGAAGCTGGAGATACGTCTGACTATGCTGCTTCTGCCAGTAACACAAGCTGTGACAATGCAACCCTCACTTCCAGTTGGCTGTGTCAGGAAGAGATGAGGCTGTGAGACCTTTCACCACACATAGGGGCATATTCACAAGGACTTATCGCCGAGTTATCGCCACCTTAACGCATCAAAAGTGGAGATAGATTTAATGCCCCATTCACAAGCGGGTGCAAACTGCAGACAACGCAAGTATTCCCGCGATAACTGCCGCAAAATTTACCTCCACGGGTGTCACCACCAACTAACCCTAATGAGATGCAGAGTAGGCGTTCCTGTGCAAAAAACACACGAAAACACCACTACACCACTTTCACAACGAACTGCCAGATCTGCGATGCGAACCAAAAACAGGCGATAAGCCGCGGTAGCAGCAGGGAATTAACACCTGCCTTTTGCTGGTGTTAAGTAGGACGACTATCTGCTGCATGAAAGGGAGCCCAGCCAAGAGCCACATCTGAAGACCCACAGATGCCATGGAGACAATGATCATGCAGCTCGGAGACCCATGAGGGCCACAACACCCACCGCCACCACCCCCAGGACCCATCCCGCCCCCCCCCCCGGACCACCACAGAGGCAGCGTACACAAAGACAGCGGACCCACCGTAAACGCACCAGCCGCACAGACCGAACGCCAGAGGAGGACATTGTCCACTACAGGCCCAAAAGGACAACCATCCCCCGCATCCTGACCCACATCGCCCACCTGCTGACGGTACCAACACAGCGCACAACGAACATCCCTCCGCAGACAAAGCTGCCGGCTGTGCTGCACATGTTGGCCTCTGGTACCTTCCAACCCACAACTGCCAGAGTCGGAGGAGTCTCACAGCCAGCCCCATCCAAGTTCATCACACCTGTCCTGGATGCCATCATCAGCCTGTTACCCCAGCACCTCCACTCCACCCACACTGCACAGGAGCAGCTGGAGACCAAGCAAGGCTCCCACGCCATAGCTGGATTCCCTCACGTATCGGGGGCAATCAACTGCACACATGTACCCCTCGTGCCCCCCTGCCGACACTGCACACAACTACCTCAACAGAAAGCACACGCATCCCATGACTGTGCAGGCAATAGTGGCCCGCCCGAGACTCCTCGACAATGTCGTGGCCAACTCCCCAGGCAGAGTGCATGATTCCTACATCTCCTGACAGTCCATCATCAACCAGCGCTCCCAGGATGGCACCTATGGAAATGCAGTGCTCGTTGGTAAGTCCAAAATGAACACACCACACACCTCCACCCCACAGGCATGCAACTCACAACACTGGCAATGGGCACGCAGCACAACTACATTCAACATGCCACACAACATGCCAACCGACCAGACACGCCAACACAACTCCATTGGGAACCTGGGCTTGCCATTCCCACAACCCAGCCACGGCATGGCACCACGGCCACACAATAGCAGGATGTGAGGAGAGGCTTGGAGCAGGCATGTGCAAGAGCGGCAAGTGACTAATGATTGAGAACCTACCCAATGCCAGGTGTGGCGTGGATGTGCCGGACAGACTTCAGTGTGCAAACCACGGAAATGGCCATGTGGACATTAACTGCTGGTGCATGGAGTGTAGTGGCCAGTGGACGCTACCATGTCCCCACAGGCTGTGGGGAAGAACGCGGAAATGTCGCACGTTACGTCCCCCCCTGTATGCGCGGGTGGAGTGGGTTGGCCCTGCATACGCCAGGCCTGCGTAGGGGTGTGAATAAAAAGCCCGTCGCACTGGGCGTGGTTCTCTTTCGGAATGGCCAACGCGTCTGCCAGGGCGGCACCTCTCAGCCTGCCATGAGGCCGGCGCCGAGCGCGGAGGGGCCTGCGTCCCTGTGCGCCCGCTGCACCCCGGGCCGCTGGTCCCCAGACCCGTCATGCCTGCCCCAGCGCACCAAGGAGGCTCCGCTCACCTGCCGACACCGGCGTGTGTAAAAGAGGGCCCACCACATGCCGGTGCAAGCTCCAAGCCCCAGTCCCGCGACCTTTGCAGCCTCCGCAGACCATCGCTGGCCTCCACGACGCTGGCCCACAGTACTCCTTTCTCATTGACATAGTCCACCGGCGTCCTCTTCGGCCCAGTTGTTGGCACATGTTGAACTGAGTCGTGAGTTCTGAATGGCAGTGACCAAAGGTCTGTGGCAGCGTCCACATCACTATACTCCCTCCGATCAGTGAAGCCAAAGTCTGCATCCCAGGCCTGCGACACGTGGTGCCACTAACCCTGTTCAACGCAAGCCGGCGACACGTGGTGCCACTAACCCTGTTCAACGCAAGCCAGCGACACGTGGTGCCACTAACCCTGTTCAACGCAAGCCGGCGACACGTGTTTGTGGGCCCCTGCAGATTACTGGCTCAGGCCTACACTGCGCTCCAGTAGGTCCCACATATGGAACTGTGTCCTGAGTCTTGAATGGCAGTGACCCCAAGTCCGTGGCAGCGTCCACATCACTGAACTCCCTCCGATCAGTGAAGCCAAAGTCTGCATCGCAAGCCTGCGACACGTGGTGCCACCAACCCTGTTCAACGCAAGCCGGCGACACTTGTATGAGGGCTCAGGCCTACACTGCGCTCCAGTAGGTCCCACATGTGGAACTGTGTCCTGAGTTTTGAATGGCAGTGACCAAATGTTAATAGCCGCGTCTATATCACTGAACTCCCTTCGATCAGTGTCCCAGACCCTGCATCGCAAGCACACGACACGTGTCTGTGGGCCCGTGCTGACCGCTGCCCCCGGCCTACACTGCGGTCCAGTAGGTCCCACATCCAGCACTTAGTCGTGATTCATGAATGGCAGAGTCCATACCAGTGAACGCACGGAGAGGAGTAAGAGGAAGATGCGGCTCAGTCCGGATGAAAGCCGGATCCTAGTCACGGAGGTGACCGAACACTAGCAACAACTGACCTGGTGCCACCAACCCTGTTCACCGCAAGTCCGCGTCCCGTGGTGCCACTGAACCTGAACTACGCAGGCCGGTGGGACCATCCAACGGAAGCCGGCGACACTCGGTGAATGGCCCCTGCTGACCGCTGCCTCAGGCCTACACTGCGGTCCAGTAGGTCACACATGTGGAACTGTGTCTTGGGTAAGATGTGGAGGAGTCCACACCATTGGACACGCCTCATCGCAGGCGGCACCCCCTATCAGCACTGGTGCCACTAACTCTGTGCGCAATGAGTCATGGGCACTTTCTGGTTGGACTTTGGTGGCATCTGAGTCCATGGCCTGGGGGTTGTCTGCATCATCATCTGGCTGGACCGGACTTGGTGTCCGACATGTGTCTGTTCCATTCATCTCCACCATAGTGACTATTTCAGCGTGGTTCTGCCCTCTGCATCATGCCCTGGGGGTACACCTTCCACTGTCCACCGAGACACTCCGCGACAACCCCCTTTGTCATCTACGAAAACCTGCTCTGCTCTCGTGACCCTGCCCTAGTGCACCGCAAGTCAGCGGCCCGTGGCGGTAGGCCCGTGCAGGATGCTGTGCATCCGGGGCCACTAACTCTGTGCAGCTCAAGTCATGGGGCCTTTATGGTTGAATGGGTGTGTCCTTAATGATGTACACTGTTGTCGTTTTTTGACTGCACCAGGCACTCCATGACGGCTGGTGTGCACACACCCCACACACATCCAACACAGGTGCCACTCGACATGTGAGCCTGCTAATAAAAGTGGCCGGGTGCACGTGCCCGTAGCCATTCCCACCATCTAAGCAAGTGTGTCCGTGTGGTCATTATGTCAGCATGATGGGCCAGAGCCCTGCAACATCACAGTGTGCTGTCTTCAGCGGACGATACCATGTCACCTCAGCAGTGGCTGAGACCTTGGACATGTAGCTTCGCCCACCCCCCCCCTGCATGCACAAGCGGCGTGTGCTGGTCCGGGGTACGTCAGGTCAGCGCAGGGGTGTGCTGATTCGGCAGGGGGATCAGGGCGTGGCTCTGGTCTGGCCTTGAGCAGGAAGTGCGGTAAGTGTGTCTCTGTGTTGGGGTGTTGTCACCACCAGGGCCACAGTAGTCGATGTTGCAATGTAGCATGCACCAGGAGGGCGGGCCCGCACGTACAGGGAAATGTAGGAGCGCAGGACCGCTCGGGGTCTTGGCACATGCATGCCAAGTGTTATGTGTATCAGTCCTGCGGCTGCATAAGTCAGATGCCTAGCCTCAATCACAGCGCGATCACAGCCAGCCATGGACTGTACACCTGTGTCCGCCCTGTCCGGACCATTGGCCTACACTCACGTGGCCGCACACCCTCAACGGCCAGCTTCATGGTGTTGTTGGCATGCCGCTGGACATGCGCGGACAGGCATGACAATGGTGTGCCGTAGGAGTGCACGTGATACAACCGCGCAGCGCACACAAGTGTGGGGGCTCTTGGGAGGGAGGAGCAGCTGTGAGGCAATGTAACACACAGTGAGGCCGATCATGTGCCACGTGGGTCGCAGACATCCCACCCCACCCACGACAGGCCTCTGTACATCTCCTGTATGCATGCAGATGGTGAAGTTACTGTAGGGATGAAAGGTCCTTTGTCTGAACTATCAGGCAGTAGCACATCTGCAGCTCCGAGCTGGGACTTGCATGTGCCCAGCACCCCCTGACAGATACGATAGCATTTGCTTGCGACTCCCACACTACGCACTGCCCGACGTGAGACCAACGTGTACACATCCCACACGCAGAAGTCCTTGGTCGTAGTTAGCGTGCGTGAAATGGCCTTCATACGTACTCCCACCCCACCCCAGGCCTGCACCCGTTGCACACAGACACTGCTCATTGCGCCGAGCTGTGCCATTTCATCCACAGGACTGGCGCGGGGCAAGCCAGTGCCGCTTCAAGCAGAGCCACTGACGCAATGGCAGACCATCCCGGACACATGCTCAACTCCAGTCATGTGGACCTGTACCGTGCACGTCTGCTGCATGTACTGGGGGCACTGCCGTTGGCAGTGCTGCAGATCAGTTACCGGCTGAGCTTCCACCTTGCCAACGTCACCTGCGTTCAGCCTGTGTTGCATTGTCGCTCGTGCATATTCGAGTGGACCATGGATGTCTGCCTCTCCAACGTAACGGTAGCTGACCTGGATTTCGACGTGTGTGTGCGCCCCCTGTTGGCCCACGACCAGGAGTGTCACCATGATGCCCGTTTATGGCATGCCTGGATGTTTGGCATGCATGCTGGCAACTGGACCTGGGAGATTGCACGAGTCGTCGTGTGCAGTGACCACATTGAGCCGCTCCCCGATTGGGCTTTGGTGCAAATTGGGGTCAGGGGTTGGAGTCAGCACATCTGTCCGGGACAGCTGATGGGTTACGTCGCCGACATGTTAGATGTGGTGGACAACGATCTCTCATTGGAAATGTTGGCCTACGCTGCTGCACTCGCGTTCATGGACGAGTGACAAGGTACCTGCAGCCACAACTGAATGTGACCCATTGAACATGTCCCGACGCCTGGTTGCATGTTGGGGATCTGGTCACATGTCCCAAGACGACAGTGGACATGGCTGCATTGGCCTGGACTCCTGATCCATGCGCGGACAACCAACGCGGGTTGGCACTGACTTGTGTTGGTGATGGACTCCCCCGGGGTGGACATGGGCACTTTCCAACGTTCCTCATTCAGACATGCTGCTGCATTGGTCTGCATGTCGTGGCACTTCTCTTGGCCGTACTGACACGCACTTGTTGATAAAGTTTCCGCACTTTCACTTGTCTCCAACTGTGTTGAGTGTTGATTTGTATGCCAATGTGTGTGTCACGGCCTATCTGGGTCCCTGCCATACATGCATTGCTACCCCATCAGGGCTGTGGGTTGGTACTTGTGCATTATCATGTCCCTGTTTCGTGCTTTGCTAGATGCGTATGGCCATTTACCGGCCACAAGCGGGTGCACTTGTGTCCTGTGTTCGGTTGTGCAAATGTTGCTGTTTGTACCACATTGTGTTCGATGTTGGGGTGCTCTGCTTCCTAAGTGTGTGTGCTGCATTGTGTGTGAGATGTCCCTTCAGCTCTGATTTGGCTCACCCTTCTCCCTTTCAGGCAGTGTGGTTTTCACTTCTGTGCTTGTTCAGTGGTGTGATATTGCCGGGTTGTGTGACTTGTGCTCTTGGTTGGTGTTGTTACTCTTGGGCATGGTTTGTCTGCAGTTGTGCTGTGCTTAATTGTGCATGTGTGCCATTGTGCCCATCTCCCCCGTCCCCCAGTCCCTGGTCGTTCCTCTCCCTGTTGCTGTTGTGTCTGTTGATTTTGAGCAGTTTCCGGGCCCCGACTCCTGCCACCATCTCCAGACTGATGTGGTGGACACCATTTCCTCCATGTCATCCAGCTCCTGGTGTGGCGCTGGACTCCCACCTCCGGTGTGCATTGCTGCCTTGTGGTTGTTGGCGTGTTTCTGCTTGTTTGTGCGTTTCGCATCATTCCAGCTGGTCTGGTTTTCTTCCATTGTCCTCCTCCGCTCTCCGGCTGCATTCACCTTGTCCACGATGGCCTGCCATGTACAATGTTTTGTTGCCAATGGGGCTTGTGGGGTTGTGAACTGGCTCCTGTTGCCTCCATTGTGCTTCGCTGTTGTTTTCTGTTTGGTTTGTCTTTCTTTTTCCTGCTTTTGTCGTGCTTATTCCCGCCTGCCGTGTGTGTGTCGCGGGCCTGGCGCTGCTTATCGCTGCTTTCCTCATCGCGAATGGGCTCATCGCACGTTTTTTGGTGTTGGGGTTTGTGTTTTTATCTCCGTCGCGGTGGTTTTCGGGATACTATCGCATGGTACCGCCGTGTTGTGAATTCCACGTTGACACGGGGTTATTTTCCCGCGATACACTGCGATGTGTAAAGTTGCGTTAACATTTTTTGGAGATGTTTAGCGCACGTTCTTGTGAATATCCCCCATAGTGAATTGGTTCCTTCCTGGCAAGGTAATCGGTGGTGTGGGACTGGGAGCAAGCAACCATCAATCAATCAATGAGAGTTTGTATAGCACGGCTACTCACCGATGTGAGGGTCTCAAGGTGCTGAAGGGTGGGGGGGCTGCTGATCCGTCTGAGCACTGGGGTTCAGTCGAAGAGCCAGATCTTGAGATCCTTCCTGAATTGGGTCAGCAACAGGGATTGCTTGAGGTGGAGAGGCAGGGTGTTCTAGGTCTTGGAAGCGAGGTAGGGGAAGGATCTTCCTCTGGTTCTAGTCTTGTGGATCTGTGGGACGGTGGCCAGGACCAGTTGGGTGGAACAGAGGTGTCTGGTGGGTACGTGGAATGAGAGGCAGTGGTTCAGATATGCTGGTCCTGCATTGTGGAGCACTTTGTAAGCATGTGTGAGGAGCTTGAAAGTGATTGTTTTGTTGCCTGGGAGCCAGTAAAGTTATCGAAGGTGTTCAGTGTTATGGCTGATGTTGAGGACCAGTCTGGCTGTGGCAATTTGAACATTCTGTAGTTTCTGGAGGAGTCTCTAGGTGACGCCGGAGTACAGTGCGTTGCCATAGTCGAGTCTGCTGCTGATGAGTGCGTCAGTGACCGTCTTTCTGGATTCAGAGGGGATCCATCTGAATGTCTTCTGAAGCAGGCAAAGCGTGTGGAGGCATGACGAGGATAGGGCGTTGATCTGGCAGTTCACTGTGAGCGAGGAGACCAGTATGAGGCTGAGGTTACGTGCGTAGTCCGTGGGGGATGGGGGAGGAGGGTCCCAATGCGGCAGGCCACCAAAAGTCATCCCAAGCTGAGGGGGTGGGTCTCAGAATGAGGACTTCAGTTGTCCGTGTTGAGTTTGAAGCAACTGTCTTTCATCCAGGTGGCAACGGCCTTCATACCACTGTGGGAGTCGTTTCTGTCGGCTGTGGGTTCGTTGGTGAGGGAGAGGATCAGCTGGGTGTCGTCGGCGTAGTGGATGGTTGCGAGAGGGGCCATGTAGATGTTGAAGAGGGTGGGGCTCAGGGAGGAGCCCTGGGGCACTCCGTGTGAGAAGTTGGCCTGGCATATGCTGTTCACTAGTTATAGTGGGCACCTTGCGCCAGTCCAAACAACCCTTATTGATGATAGGTTTAAAGACAACCTTTATTGAAAGCTATCCTAGTGGTAGCTATGGGGAGCAGCCTTCAGGCTAAGTCTTGAAGGAGTGTAAAGCAGCTTGGTTTACCAGATTATAACCTCTTGAATAACTAAATGAAAGGAGAACCACACAAGATATATATAAAATATATGTATTTATTTCTAAACACTAACTACTAATCCCTTTATGAGATTAGAGTTCAAGATACACAGTATCACAGTATTAAAATGACAGTAAATAGCACAATACACAGTGGGCTCCAGGGGGAGACCAAACCATATACTAAGAAAGTGGTATAAGAACCACGACTTGACTAGACACAGTGCCTAGAGCACGTAGAATCGCTGGGACCCCAAGGAACCACCCAAGGTAGTGACACAGGAGACCCACGGGGGACGTGTGCAGTGTGAGAACACAGCAGCCGCGAGCGCCGTAGGATTCAATGCGGAATGTCGCGGTTGGAATTTTAAAGGTAAAGGACACCTAGGAGAGGACTTTCAGCAAACCCCTTTAGACTTAAAGGGTTCTAGGGCCAACACCCACGTGAGCACCGGAGTACTCGAGTTACCTCACCCAGGGAAGCCGGGTGCATAGGTGTCAAAAGGTGTCGGGGATCGTTGTCGTTTTCAATGGCGATCTGCTGCAAAGTGCTGCTGCCGTGAAGGAGAAAAGTATCCGGTGTGATCCAAGCCTGGATCGAAGATGTGAAGAACCTGAAAGCAGAGGGGACAGAGTCTGGGTCACTAGCCAGTGACCAGGAGCGGAGCAATCGAATGCCCACCGATGTCGGGTGCTTCAGATACGAAGAGGTGAAGCTTGACTCTGCAGCCACGGGGTCTTGGAGACGTCGACGACAACCAGGAGCCGGATTCGAGCTGCCCCATGAAGGATGTCGAGTGCTGGGGTGTCAGTGATCGGATTGATCACAACAAGCCTTGGCAACAGCAACCCACGCAGGAAGAGAAAAGATGCTTCTGTGCGGACCAGCAAGGTCCTGTGGACTCCCAAGTGATGGAGAGTCATGGCACATCTGGAGCAACCAGGGAAGCCCAATAAAAGTTAGAGTTGCCTTCTTGGGGACCCACAGGTCAACGGACCCGGGATCGCGAAGGGACCTCAAGAGGAATCACAAAATGGCAGCCCACGGAACACTCGTTGAGTGTAGGCCTGCAATCTTCGGTGCAATTACTGCTCAGGGTCAGGGCTACAAGTAACCCAAAGCTCAGCCTCAGGGGTTGCCGGAAAGCTGATGCTTCTGCAAATGGTTGCGGTGTCCAGGGGTTCGGGTTGCATGGTCTTCCACGAGGGATACGGACCTCAGACTTACTGTGGGCACAGATCGACCTCAGAGACCTAGGAAAACCCACCTCCTGTGTGGCAATATTCTTCGGAGTCCGTCGGAGATGCCAACCGGTCAGTTGCGTTAAAGGTGCCTGCCTTGCAGAGGAGTAACTCCTTTACTCCAAGGGAGATTCTTCAGCCGTCCAGCGTCGTGCAGATCGTCGAAGTACTTGGTTTCTGGTATCAGAGTTTAGTCCAGGTGTAATCTAAAATCCTGTAGTCAGGGTTTCCTACTTTATACCCAAGGAAGGGGTTGGACAAACTCTGGGGACCCACCTATGGGAGGGTTAGGAAAGAGGGGTGGCTACACCCATTTCCTTTGTCCAGTTTCGCGCCAGAGCAGGGGCTGCGTGCCCCTGCAACCGTTTGAGCTGGACTATGCACAGGGACACCAAATGTGCCCCCAGTGCAGACTTCAAAGCACTCTGAGAGTGCACCCACCCAGCCCCAATACACTAAAGCCTGTCTGGGAGGTGGTCACACCTCCCTGTGACAGGAAACCTATTGTCCAGGCCTCCCCTGCCAGAGTTTCGTCCAGCAGCAGGAGGGCAGACTCGTGTCTGTGGCTGCAACATCCATTTTGTGATGCCAGGGCTCTGTTAGCTGGTACCGGGTATACCGGTGCTGTCATGTCTCTCCCTCTAGAAGGGTGGGATCATACTCCCACACCAGGTACTGGTGTGGGGGTATGATTCCAAGGTGCTTGACACCAAACACAACAGTTTTCCATGCAGCCACTCCAAAGTTAGCATTTACCGTTTGGTTATAATGCCCTTCAGAGTATATGGTCTGGCCGCATCACAACCAACCCCGGAATGAAGATTCCGAAAGCTGCAGAGGGGCTCTGCTCATGCATGGGCACCCTCTCACATGAAACCCAGCACCCTGCCTTCAGGATTGATAAGGCCTGCCATAGGGGTGACTGATAGGTTTACATGTGCAGTGATATGGAGAGATATAGGGAACCTATATCTCAGTAAGGGGTGGATACACCACCTTACACAGGCTGCTGTAGCAGACCTGTTGTGTCATTTTAAAAGGCTTCCCAGGTTGGCACAATACATGCTGCAGCCCCTGGTAGGCCTCTGGGGTACCTATGCCCTGGGTACATAGTATACCATATACTAGGGACTCAGAAGGGTACCCCAGAATCCAATCTGGAGTGTACCTAAAGTACATACAGTCAATTTAAGGGGAAAGCAGATATGCTGGGGTCCTGAATAGCAGGATCCCAGTCAAACTAAGTCGAAAACCAACAAAACACCAGGAAAAAAGTGGGGGCAACCATGCAGTCAGATTCCACCTTCCTAAATACCCCCCCACCGCTAACCTTGTCCAGTTGAGCCTTTATTGACTAAGTGGCCATATAAGGAAGAACCTGCACTAGCATGGTTACCCCCTGTCTTATGGTCCACTAAGCAATTCCTAACCCCTAGGGTATTGGATGATCTCCACCATTTGGAATTACTACCTGTGGTGTGTTTTGGCAAAGTAAAAGGCTGGTGGGGTGTCTGAGTAGAGAAGTGAGGCCCTAATAAAGTTGGTCTCAGCTTCCTCAGATCACTGGTCACCATGGAGGCCTTTCTTTCCTTGACTGAGTTGTATGTGGCCCTAAGGGTCAACCTCTGGCTGCCTACAGCTGGGGGTTGGGTCCCTTTGGTTGGAACACTGGAGGGACATGGTAGGTTTGGAACCACTTGGTCCCAGGTTTGCCTTTGCCCTGCAGAATCCATCTGGGGGAGGTCCCTACCCAATGGTAAGAGGGATCCCTCAGTGGGCTGAGGAGTTTTCACCTGGCTAGGGCTACTAGCCTGGGTGCCCCTAATCTGTGGATGAGGGGGTTCCTCTGGACAGGGAGCCCTTAGGGGTCCACTGACCTCCCTGACCTCTGCAGCCCTGGGCTGACAGAGGGAGGGTAGAGAGGGGCAGGTTACCTGCTCCAGACTGGGTACCACCTTGGAAGGGTCCCCTGCCATCAGGGGTGTTGCCAGGCCAGGCCTGACCACCTCTGGGGCAGTTCCTTCACTAGAGGTAGGATCAGTTCCCTGAGGAAGCTGACCCTTACCTATTGTCTGGGGGGAAGAAGACTGTTCTTCAACCCTTCTGCTCTCTTGTGGAGTAGAGTGGGCCATTCTTTCAGGCTCCACTTCTCCAAAATTTCCCTGGGATGGGGCTGAGGCCCTAACAGCCCCACCAACCTTCTCAGAGAGGCCCAACATTTTTAAATGGGCCTGGTATTCAACTTCAGCCCAGGCTGAAACCTCCAGATCATTGCCCAACAGGCAATCTACAGGCAAGTTTGGGGACACTGCCACTCTCTTTGGGCCAGTGACCCCTCCCCAGCTGAGATTGACTATGGCCATGGGATGATCTGTTCTGATACCATCAATGTTGGTCACCTGGTACTTGAACTCAGGTAAAAACTGTTGAGGGGGACTAGTTTCCTGTCACCATGGTGACACTAGCCCCTGTGTCCCTGAATGCCAACGCCTTCTGACCATTGATTAGGGGCTCCTGTCTGTACTTGCCCAAAGTATTGGGACTCATAGTAAAAGTGGCAAATCCCATGCCACCATCACAGACTAAGGAGGCCTGTGAGGAGGATCTTGATAAACTGGGGTCCACTTCAGTTCCCCATGAAAATGCACCTAACTTTTTGGGTGCATTACTACCACCTGGGGGATTACTACTTGTAGTACCAGGAGGAGTGGTAGTATTGCTGGGAGGAACATTTTCCTTATTGCCAGCTTGCGAGCAACTGGGGTCATTTTTCCAGTGGCCAGGCTTCTTACAGTTATGGCAATAAGGTTTCTTTTCAGGGGAGGAAGGAGTTTGGGACCCACCCCCAGGAGAGGACTTTTGGGGCCCTGTTGTGGATTTATCCTTGGATTTATCCCCACCTTTCTCTTGGGACTTGGTAGAATCTTTCTTCTGGTCACCACCCTGATTCTTAGGCCTTACCCTGGTTCTGACCCATTTGTCTGCCTTCTTTCCCAATTCTTGGGGAGAGGTCAGATCAGAGTCCACCGGGTACTGGTGTAAAAGCTGGTTTTGACAATTATTAAGGATCTGCTCCCTCATAATCAAATTGTACAATCCTAAAAAGTCATGCACCTTGCTGCCATGTATCCAACCTTCCAGAGCCTTAGTAGCACAATCTACAAAGTCAACCCAGTCCTGAGTCTGTGCCTTTTGGGTGTCTCTGAACTTTAACCTGTATTGGTCAGTGGTTAGGCCAAACCCATCAATCAGAACACTCTTCAGGACTTTATAATTATCAGCATCCTCTTCTCTTACAGTGAGGAGCTTGTCTCTACCTTTGTCTGCAAAGAAGAACCACAAGATTGCTGCCCACTGCTCCTGAGGGACCCTCTGTACTTTACAGGCCCTCTCCAGTGCAGTTATCCATTTGTGGATGTCATCCCCACTCTGGTAGGGAGGGACAATCTTGTTCAGGTTCCTATGGGGATGAGTCTCTTCTCTACTCCTAGGGACACTGTTGCTGCCACCATGGGGCTCTAGCCCCAAATTTTGAGAAGCTTTCTGAAGCTCCAGGGATGCCCTGTCTAAGGCCATTTGCTCTCTCTTGATTCTGAGCTTAGCTCTCTCAAACTCAAGCAGTTGGCACTTCTTCTCATAAGAGGATGCCCTTTTATGAGAAGCAGAGGACCCTATAGAAGTACCAGAATGATTAGATTCCTGAGAAGGAGATCTTGATCTTCTTGGTAGACTATTAACCCTTCCAGGTGGGGTAAAGAGAACCCCACTGGGGTCTCCTTCCTCACCTTCAGGAAGAATTGGATTTTCCAGGTGGGAATCATTTTGATCTCCCTGGCCAGCATCAGAGTCTGGGTCATAGTAGTTTTCACTACCTGGCCTTTCCTCTTCTACTGCCCCAACACCCACGTGAGCACCGGAGTACTCGAGTTACCTCACCCAGGGAAGCCGGGTGCATAGGTGTCAAAAGGTGTCGGGAATCGTCGTCGTTTTCATTGGCGATCTGCTGCAAAGTGCTGCTACCGTGAAGGAGAAAAGTGTCCGGTGTGATCCAAGCCTGGATCGAAGATGTGAAGAACCTGAAAGCAGAGGGGACAGAGTCTGGGTCACTAGCCAGTGACCAGGAGCGGAGCAATCGAATGCCCACCGATGTCGGGTGCTTCAGGTGCGAAGAGGTGAAGCTTGACTCTGCAGCCACGGGGTCCTGGAGATGTCGACGACTACCAGGAGCCGGATTTGAGCTGTCCCACAAAGGATGTCGAGTGCTGGGGTGTCGGTGATCGGATTGACCACAACAAGCCTTGGCAACAGCAACCCATGCAGGAAGAGAAAAGATGCTTCTGTGCTGACCAGCAAGGTCCTGTGGACTCCCCAAGCAATGGAGAGTCAGGGCATGTCTGGAGCAACCAGGGAAGCCCAATAAAAGTTAGAGTTGCCATCTTGGGGACCCACAGGTCAACGGACACGGGATCGCAAAGGGACCTCAAGAGGAATTACAAAATGGCAGCCCACGGAACACTCGTTGAGTGTAGGCCTGCAATCTTCAGTGCAATTACTGCTCAGTATCAGGGCTACAAGTAACCCAAAGCTCAGCCTCAGGGGTCGCCGGAAAGCTGATGCTTCTGCAAATGGTTGTGGTGTCCAGGGGTTCGGGTTGCACGGTCTTCCACGAGGGATACAGGCCTCAGACTTGCTGTGGGCACAGATCGACCTCAAAGACCTAGGAAAACCCACCTCCTGTGTGGCAATATTCTTCAGAGTCCGTCGGAGCTCGGAGATGCCAACCGGTCAGTTGCGTTAAAGGTGCCTGCCTTGCAGGGGAGTAACTCCTTTACTCCAAGGGAGATTTTTCAGTCGTCCAGCGTCGTGCAGATCGTCGAAGTACTTGGTTTCTGGTATCAGAGTTTAGTCCAGGTGTAATCTAAAATCCTGTAGTCAGGGTTTCCTACTTTATACCCAAGGAAGGGGTTGGACAAACTCTGAGGACCCACCTATGGGAGGGTCAGGAAAGAGGGGTGGCTACACCCATTTCCTTTGTCCAGTTTTGCGCCAGAGCAGGGGCTGCATGCCCCTGCAACCGGTTTGAGCTGGACTATGCACAGGGACACCAAATGTGCCCCCAGTGCAGACTTCAAAGCACTCTGAGAGTGCACCCACCCAGCCCCAATACACTAAAGCCTGTCTGGGAGGTGGTCACACCTCCCTGTGACAGGAACCCTATTGTCCAGGCCTCCCCTGCCGGAGTTTCGTCCAGCAGCAGGAGGGCAGACTCGTGTCTGTGGCTGCAGCATCCATTTTGTGATGCCAGGGCTCTGTTAGCTGGTACCGGGTATACCGGTGCTGTCATGTCTCTCCCTCTAGAAGGGTGGTATCATACTCCCACACCAGGTACTGGTGTGGGGGTATGATTCCAAGGTGTTTGACACCAAACACAACAGTTTTCCATGCAGCCACTCCAAAGTTAGCATTTACCGTTTGGTTATAATGCCCTTAAGAGTATATGGTCTGGCTGCATCACAACAAACCCCGGAATGAAGATTCCGAAAGCTGCAGAGGGGCTCTGCTCATGCATGGGCACCCTCTCACATGAAACCCAGCACCCTGCCTTCAGGATTGATAAGGCCTGCCATAGGGGTGACTGATAGGTTTACATGTGCAGTGATATGGAGAGATATAGGGAACCTATATCTCAGTAAGGGGTGGATACACCACCTTACACAGGCAGCTGTAGCAGACCTGTTGTGTCATTTTAAAAGGCTTCCCAGGGGTGGCACAATACATGCTGCAGCCCCTGGTAGGCCTCTGGGGTACCTATGCCCTGGGTACATAGTATACCATATACTAGGGACTCACAAGGGTACCCCAGAATCCAATCTGGAGTGTACCTAAAGTACATACAGTCAGTTTAAGGGGAAAGCAGATAGGCTGGGGTCCTGAATAGCAGGATCCCAGCCAAACTAAGTCAAAAACCAACAAAACACCAGGAATAAAGTGGGGGCAACCATGCAGTCAGATTCCACCTTCCTACACTCCGCAGCTGATCTCTGTGGGTTTTGAGAGGAACTGAGGTAGTCTGAATCGCTGTGTTCGACCAATGAGGAAGGAGTGGATCCAGTACAGGGCCTTGTCGCGGATGCCGGAATTGTGGAGTCTCGTGATTAGGGTGCGGTTGAAGATGGTGTTGAAGGCGGTCAAGAGGTCCAGAGGATGAGGGCTGCGGTTTCGCACCAGTCGAGGAGGGAGCGGATGTAATCTGTGGCAGCGAGGAGTGCAGTCTCTGTGCTGTGGTTGTTTCGGAAGCCGGATTGGGAGATGTCAAGGACGTGGTCTGCTTCGATGAACTCAGAGAGTTGGGCGTTGATGGCTGGGAAGGGGAGCAGGGAGAGGAGTCTGATGTTCTTCAGGTCAGTTGGGTCGGCAGATGGCTTCTTCAGCAGGGGGTTGATCTCTGCATGTTTCCAGTCATCGGGGAAGGTGGCAGTCTCAATGGAACAGTTGATCGTGCAGTGAAGCTCAGGGGCGATGGAGGTGGCTGCTCTATGGAAGATGTGGTGCGGGCATGGCTCCGAGGTGCTCCGGAGTGGATGCTCTTCATGGTCTTGAGAGTGTTGTCTGTAGTGAGCAGGGACCAGTTGAGCAGGATCTGTTGGGGTGCGGCGTGGTTGGGTGCGGTGGTGTCGGGTGTGCTGGGAGGGTCTTGGGTGTTGAAGCTGTTGTAGTTCTGCCTGATCCTCTGGTGGAAGAAGGTGCCGATTTTTTTGCAGAGGTCTTGGGAGGGTGGTTGTCCCTTAATGCAGCGCTGTGCAGGCCTTTGTGACCCTGGGCCCCGCCGCGCTACATTGGTGACGAGGCCGGTCGAACCCCGGTGCGCCGCAACGCTGTGCCTGCTGCAGAGTGTGCGGTGCCCACCCGCATCACTCCATCGCCTGCGGGTCAAAGATACATCGCCCCCCCTCGTGCCTGCTGTTGGCGGCCTGGGCTGTGCTCCTGTGCCCTGCGCTGCCGCCTCGCTGCACCCGCCTCACCTGCCTGTGCCGCTGGCCCATATAATGTCGGCCTGCTCCGGCCCCGTGACGCCGTTTTCAAGCCGCGTCTCCACGTTCCAGGAAGGCTGCGGGGAGAGCGCCCAGATCGGTGGTGCGCACCATGAGACGTCGTCACACGCTCTGGTGAGTCCGTCTGGCCCCAGCGAACTGCCTCAGCGACGCGCTGCTGAGCGGCAGGTTTCTGGCACCCGCGCCTGGCAGTGGTTCACCACACGTGTCCAGCGCATCCCGCGAGGGGAAGCAGTGGCAGTATACAAGCCACAGAGGGACAGTTATGCCCTGCAGGCCTCATTCAAGGCGGGAAAGTGAAAGTGAAAGCACCAATAGAGGGACGAGTGGGCCCTGCTGGTTTTTCATCCGTGACTGTGAAGAATAAGAAACAGCAACACAGGCACAGTCAGCACGCTCATGAAGGGAACCCTCCAACACCCACATGCCACATACTGACAGCCAAGGGGAAGACCGTGAAAAGGGGCACCTTCTTTTTTCCTTCGGCCACAAAGCTCACTAGAAAGAGAGAGAGAGAGCCATTATCGACAGGAGCAGACAGACACGGCACATCGCACCTCCTCAGGCCCACCAGTCACGTGGCTACCTGCCGCCATACGCCTCGCGTACAGGACCCCTAGGGGAGACGCTGCGCCACCGCAACTGCGCCCAAGCACACAGACGCCATGAGCACGCCGGCCGCAGCAGGCGCAAATGGCCAGCAGGCCGGAGCGAGCGGACCACGCGGAGGCGATGACGGCCCACCACCAGGTCACAGCCACGTGGTTGTTTCACCATTACAACCCTTCAGCGAGACCACTGACCCGGCCACGGCAGCCCCGCGATGGAAAGCGTGGATCGGACGACTGAACCACTATTTTAGGGGCACCAGAGAGACAGATGGCGCTGTTAAAAGGTCGCTGCTTATCTACTATGGTGGCGCCGAGATCTATGATCTGTTTGAGACATTGCCCAACACAGGAAATGATGATGACTATGAAGCTGCGGTTGCCGCGCTCAACAGGCATTTCGACCCCCAGCTCAACCCAGACATCGAACGTTTTAAATTCAGACAAGCTTCGCAGTCAGACACGGAGTCTGTGGACATGTTTTATGCGCGGCTGCGCCGGCTGGCTATCTCATGCGCCTTCACAGACCAAAGGGAAGAAATTCACGGACAAGTCATCCAGGGATGCCGGTCAGCGCTGCTACGGAAACTGATCCTTCGACAGCCGGGGATCTCTCTTGACGAAATCCTCATCTTGGCCAGGTCCCACGAACTCTCAGATGCCCAGGTGGGCGAGATGGAAGCGGCCCTGCAGAGGACCGCCACAGCGCCATCACCACTAAAGTACGTGACCATCAAGGAGGAGAGAGTCGAGGCCATACAACGACGCCCGAGTACGGCCCGACCTGCACAGCGGCCGTCTACAAGTGGGGTGTGCGTTGAACACCCGGCAACGGCTGTGTGCGGAACAAGGGGGTCTCCCGCTGCGGAAAGGTGAATCACTTCGCCAAGGTGTGTAGAAGCGGCCGGTCTCGACAGACTTTCGCCAGGCCTCGGGGAATGACGCAACGTCTCCGCCAGGTAACACTCGACGATGCACAGTCGCAAGATGACGGAGCAACGCGTGGGCGCTGCCTCGCGCTTGAAGAAGATGACAATGAGGTGTTTGTCATATCCTTCGTCAGCAGGTCTGACAAACACCGACAGCCGCCGCCGATGTGCTCTGTCCTGGTTGGAGGGTCAGCAGTCCAGGCGTCATTGATACGGGCGCATCGGTCAATGTCATGGACTCAGAGCAGTACGAACGGCTGTCGCCACGACCCCCTCTCGCACCAACCAAGGCCAGGAACTACACCTATGGAGGTACACATCCTCTACCCCTCAGAGGGCTCATCGAGGCTGAAGTTACGAGTGATGAACACGTCACGAGGGCCCGTTTCCACATCACAGAAGGGAGAAAAGGCACCCTTCTCAGTTGCCACACCGCAGAAGACATCGGCCTGGTTTTCCTTGCTCGTCAAATCCACAACTCTCACGCTGATGCCATCTTGCACGAATTCCCGGCACTGTTCACAGGGCTCGGCAAGCTGAAAGGGAAGCAGTTCAAGCTCCACATTGACCCCACTGTAAGGCCAACTGCCCTGAGACACAGGAGGGTGCCGTTCAACCTCCGCCCGCAAGTAGCGGCGGAACTGAAGAAGCGCGAGGACCTCGACGTCATCGAGAAGGTGTCTGGCCCCACCCCGTGGGTGTCCCCATTGGTCGTAGTCCCCAAGCCAAAACAGCCAGGTGCCATACGGCTGTGTGTGGACATGAGGCTCCCGAACGTGGCAGTAAAGAGGGAACGTCATCTCACCCCCACCATGGATGACATCGTGGCGGACATGAACGGAGCCAAGTGGTTCTCCAAGCTGGACCTGAATGCGGGGTACCACCAACTGGAGCTTGAGCCCGAGAGCAGGTACATTACCACATTCTCAACCCACATCGGCCTTCGGAGGTACAAAAGACCGAGTTTTGGGGTGTCGTCTGCAGCCGAGGTCTTCCAGAATGCCATCCAGGAAGCACTGTCCGGTCTGCAGGGCGTCATAAATCTGAGTGACGACATCCTGGTGTTCTCGAACACCTTGGAAGAACATCACACCCACCTCCGAGCCACCCTCCAGCAGCTAGAAGACTGCAGACTGACCCTCCACAGGGCCAAGTGTTCTTTTTACCAGGAGTCGGTCGACTTCTTTGGCTACATCTTCACCAGAGAAGGGTTGAGAGTGGACCCCAAGAAGGCGATGGCCATCCGGGCGGCGAGCACCCCGAAGTCCCCCACAGAGGTCCGTAGTTTCCTTGGCATGGCCATCTACTGTGGCAGGTTCATTCCGAACCTGGCCTCTCTGTCAGAGCCACTCCGCGCCCTCACCCGCAGTGACCGCCAATGGGAATGGACTGTAGCTGCCAACACGGCGTTCAATACCATCAAGACGGCCCTCATGGACAAGACTGTGATGGCCTACTTCCACCCGTGTCGACGCACGGAGTTGGTGGTGGACGCAAGCCCAGTAGGGCTAGGAGCTGTCCTCCTACAGGAGCACGACCGAGAAACTTGGAAGCCAGTCGCTTACGCCAGCTGAGCGCTCTCCGACACCGAGACCAGATACGCCCAGATCGAGAGGGAAGCTCTGGCCATAAAGTGGGCGTGTCAGCATTTTCACCTCTAGCTGTATGGACAGGAGTTCCAGGTAGTGACGGACCACAAGCCGCTGCTCCCACTTTTCGCAGGGTCCTCGAGATTGGCGCATCCCAGGATTGAAAGTTGGGCCATTCAGCTGCAGGCGTACAACTTCAAGGTTGTGTTCCGTCCGGGGGTACATAACCCAGCAGACTACCTTTCACGGCACCCCGAGCCGCCGATCGCTCGAGCCCTGCCTACGGATGTAGCATACTCGGAGGCATTTGTGAAGATGGTCTCGTAGAAGGCATGTCCAACAGCCATGACACTAGAGGAGATCGGCCAAGCCACGGCCGCAGACGAGACGCTTGCCAGGGTGAAGAATGCCCTAATGAACAATGGGTGGACCCATTTCCTGGATGGAGCCCAGTCACTCCGGGCAGAAGAGAGCCATGCTCGGCAACAGCTCTGGCAGATACGACATGAGCTGAGTGAAGGGGAGCAGGGAGTCATTCTGAGGGGGCACGTTATCGTGATTCCCAGGATACTGCAGGATTGCATCATCCAGCTAGCGCATGTGGGGCACCAAGGGATGGCGAAATCCAAAGCCCGGCTACGAAACAAAGTCTGGTTCCCAGCGATGGATACCCGAGTGGAAGACATGGTGCGCCTATGTCACTCCTGCACCATCACGGGCGGGGACCCGGCACCAGCCCCAGTCATCACCGAAGAACCCTGCGAGCTCCCATGGTCTAAGGTCAGCATCGACTTTGGGAGTTTCCCTGATGGTCGTCACACGCTGGTGATCGTCGACTCATTCTCCAAGTTCCCAGTGGTGGAAGTGGTGGCATCTACGGTGTTTCCGCATGCTAAGAAAATCCTGGACAAGACATTCGCCCTCCTAGGCCTGCCGGATGAAATCCGTTCAGACAATGGACCCCCATTCCAAGGTCACGAGTTTCAAGAGTACATGGAAAACAAGGCGATCTGCCACAGGAAGATCACCCCCCTGTGGCCTCAAGCCCACGGGGAAGTGGAACGTTTTATGCGGACCCTTAACCGAGTTCTGCGAATCGCAGTGGATCAGGGGAAAGATGTTGAGTCGGCACTCAACCAATTTCTCGATGCCTACTGGCAAACGCCCCACAGCACCACCAAGTGTGCTCCTGCTCACCTGCTGTTCAAAAGAGCCCCGCGGGACAGCATCCCGACGGAGTCCGCATGGAAACCTCCAGAGAGAGACAACGTAGCCTCACAGGCCAGGAGGGCCGTGACTAATCAGAAAGCCAGTGCTGTCAGAGGAGCAAAAGAACCACAGCTGTAAGTAGGAGATAGCGTCGTGGTCAAAGACAGACACCCGGGCTGGAAATTCAGGACGCCGTACGAACTGGAAGAATGGACTGTCGTCAAGGTACAGGGGACCATGGTCACCGCGCAGAGGGGACAGCAAGTGGTCACCCGGAATGTATCTTGCTTCAAGAGGGTCTGTGGACCGGGCACCAGCTCAGAGGAGGCGGAAGACCTTGGCGAGGTTCCGTGTCAAGTGCCTGTTGAATCGCCAGGACCCGTAACCTCCACTCCAAGACACCTGCAGGCAGGAGGTAGAGACAGTGTGCCGGCCGCTCCAGGGCCCAGCCAAGACATTGTGACTCCAACACTTCAACACCCCCAGGCAGATGCAGTGGCCAGTTCCAACTCCCGGAGCCAGAGGTATGGTCTCCGGCCGAACCCTGCACCCAGCCAGAAGCTGAAGGACTTCATGTGCACATCCCCCTGAACATGCAGACTAGTGTGGACAGTAAGTAAAGAAAAGGAGGGATGTAGAGAGCCACCCAGGCTC
Organism: Calotriton arnoldi; assembly: GCA_963921515.1. NCBI lineage: Eukaryota > Metazoa > Chordata > Amphibia > Caudata > Salamandridae > Calotriton > Calotriton arnoldi. The sequence goes on from CAWUFW010005148.1 coordinate 399,630, forward strand.
TCCTCGACAATGTATCGAGCATGCCCTCCTCGGGGCGGGCTCGACCCGAGGAGATAAAATAAACGGTGCGAGACCGCTCGGGGTCTTCCCACCAAACTATAACCAACTGTGTGGTTGTCCCTTAATGCAGCGCTGTGCAGGCCTTTGTCACCCTGGGCCCCGCCGCGCTACAGCGGGGAGTGGGAAAGTGTCACTGGAGGGTGGCCGGGCCACAGGGAATCGGAGCGGCACTGGCAAAGAGCATCAAAAAAGCAAAAGGAGAAAAATGGAAAAAGTGCGAAAGGGACAGAAAAAGAATCAAAGAAAAAGGCAGAAAAGGTAGAAAAAGGCAGAAAAAAAGAGACAGAGGGAAGCCCAGTAGCAGAACAGTGATGCTACCACTAGACCACCAGGGATGAGTCGCAGGCGGGGCCTGCGGATGGAGGAGGGCTTTGAACCACTGACCCGAGGGTCAGATGGTCAGCAGCAGGGAGCTCGAGTAGCAGCTACCAGGCGGAGCTGCACAAAAAGGGACCAGTCCACTGATAAGGTCAGTGGACCATGCTGCCTCTGATGTAACAGAAAGCCTCACCACTTCATGTGCTGGTGTTCATGGCTGTCAACCGCAGCCAGAAGAATGTACTACCAACTGTGCTATGGTGGGAGTGGCCATATCCCCAGACAAAACTTGACACTCTGTTTCCTCCCACTGCTGCCCTTAGAGAATGAAAGAGAGCTTGGAGTCAAACAGGATTCCCAGCTTCTTTACGTCTGTAGGCGAAAATTCTCTGCTGACAATTAATAGAATTTTGGCAAAAGATGTATCCCAGCAATACATTATGCTTATGAACAACCTAGAAAAAACGAATGTTTGCCATCTGTGTTATGATGCCGCTTGGGATTTGAAATGTATTGTGCCACACTCAATTAGCCGAATCAAGTATTGCACTCTGTCCTCCTTTGGAGGGTTGACATGGTCAATTTCTGTAAAACAGGTCACCTTTGTTAGATTCTCAGTATAAAAACCTTCAAAGTCTGTTGCACTGTGGCATTTTCTTCACCAATCTAATGACCGCCTTAATTTTTTCTTTGAATGGACGAATCGTGGATGCCATTTAAACCTTACTACATGTGCACTGTGAGTCATAAATGTGAAAAACATGCAGTTTAAATTCTAGGTATGTGAACCACAACAGCTACATTTGTTAATTTTACATTGATACATTTAGAAATCAAACATGTTGTGCATTTGTGCAATTAATTGGGTAATGTCATTGCCCAGATTGCTCTGCGGTGCTTGCTGTATGAAACTTGCTTCAACTTTAGCAGGTGGCCAAGTGAAGGTGCCATTCTGGAAGCGATTAAGGAGCACATTGGTATGTGCTCTTTGGAACTGCACTCCATTGGTTTTAAATGCCAATGTGTGCATAGTATTTCCTAAATATATTTACTGTGCCTGGACTATGTTGTAGTAAAATGGATACGATTAGTGTGTAAATCCGATGCCTTCTCTTTAAGGACTAGTAATATTGCTCTCTCTATTGTATGTGTTTTGTATTTATCCGAGGCAAAATGTGACAGCTGGTAGCGTCATGCTAAAGCTATGCTGAAATCTGCTGATAGACTCCAGTTTGTTTTGTGCACACCATCTCCGTCTGGGGGTCTGCCAGGTGCCCGAAATATAGAACACCACTGGGTTTACTTTATTCTTCATAGGGTGAAGGTGATATGAGTGTGGCACCATTAAAAGCAGCCATTCTCTCCTTATTTTAAGAGCATCCCCACTCTGGTAAAGTAGTCTGTGCCAAGCCTAGCATACCCACCCATTTTTCGAAAGGAAAGTTCATAGATCGTTTCTAGGTTCTGATAGGGCAGGACGTTTGGGGGTTCCTGGCATGAGAGTGGATTCTTTAAACTACACGAAGTCACATCCCTCATCCTACTTAGCGTTTCTCTAGAGCAGGGGTCTCCAACCTTTTCTAAAATAAGAGCTACTTATGTTCGTATGAAAATCATCCAGAGCTACTAATATTAGTGTTGTATTCATGACCACATCAGGCAGGTTTACAGTAGTGCCTGTCACCAACAGTGATAACCTCAGTGCATCAGACAGGGCTGCCAGTAGTAATGTAAAGATGCTTTTACAATTTGAATGCCTCTACACGGGGAATACATAAAGGCCATAGCTGCAATGCCCCTGGCACCAAAGTAGTAACATTAGTAATATGTCTCCCCAGTGTTGCATGATGTATCCTTCTGATATCTGCCTTAAATACATTTTGGGTATTCAACCATGTTTGTGCAAACATCAGCTTTCGAGATCTGGAAATACACACATTTTGGTCTTCAACACATGCTTTTCAGTTTTAGTATACATATATGAATTCAATCAAGCAAAAGCTTACTATTTAGGAGGCTAGGCAGCTCATAGGAAAGCTACTTATAACTTTACAAGAAGCTGGAGAGCTACTAGTAGCTCACAAGTTACTTGTTGGAGAATCCTGCGCTAGGACCATGAATTTTAACATAACTAGTTCCGTTCATCTCTACGGTGAAGCCATGTTCCCCCACCCACCTGAGTCCCAAAGCTGGCCTCGAACGCTTTTTGAAATTGGGGATGCAGGTTTGATAGTGCATGCCTTAGATGGCAGCCCAGATTTTGTGTGTGGGACTTGGGTGACAGCCATGAAGGAAAGTGTAGGGAGAGTTTTAGGCTGGGAAGCATCAATGCAAAGCAATGAGTAAGCAAGAAACAGACTTGGAGCACAAGGTCATTAGTAAAGTGCTTTATAAGGGAATGGAAAGCTGACAGAATGGGCAGAGGATGCCTTAGAATGACAAGCAGGACCAGGGAGAGGAGTGCATGAGAGCAAAAAGGATCAGTGTCCCAGAGCCACAGGGGAGGTGGCAACAGCCACCTTGGATAGTGAACCTTCATTGGATCTTGGAGCGGATGGAATTGGGGCTTGGGGTGGAGGGTAGGGTCATCCACAGGTATGTTGTTGGTGAGTTTTTCTGGTCTTCTGAACTTGCTTAGAAAACGGTGTATGCGACAAAATGTTTTTAGCATACCTTTTTGCATTTGTGTGTGTGCGTTATCTCCTATAGATCTACCTGGAGTAAGGAACGCTATTAGGTTGAAGGTAGGTCATTGTTATTTCCACCTTACCGTCAATGTGATTCAAATAAATGAAGTAGTCATGGAGGGCGGGTCCATTAGATCTTCTCATCGTTTTATGGAGGAGGCATATATTAGGCAAAGACTTTTCATCAAACTTGAAGCTTTTTCTTTGAGAAAGAATTTAGACATGTTACCACCTTGTTATGTTTAGTTAAATTTGATGTTCTTGATCACAGAAAAGAGAGCACAAGTCTGAAAACCTCCGTCCTGTTCCATGCATGTACATGGGTTATTCAGTCTAAAGTCATCTTGGGTTGTGATACTGTGAATCTAAATTATTTTCAATTGTAAAATCCTGATGTGATGGGCATGAGGCAGACCGGGATCTGCAGGTTTTCCATTTGCTTGATAAAAAATGGTATAATTCAGGAACGTCTGAGCAGCAGGTGCACACAATATTCATTGGGGTCTATAGGCTACATGTCTCCAAGCTTGGGACTTCACATGTCAGAAGATCTGCCTTGCCTTCACCCACATGGATGAGAAAGGTCTTTGACATTCTGCAGGCCATAGACAGCCCATGATTTAATACCTTCCTGCCCCTAGAGCGGGGGTAGGAAGGTAATTATGTACTTCATTGCTCATGTGATACATTAGTAGATGAGTTTAGTACCTATAATGCTGACAGGAAACATTTATGTCCTTTGTCTGCACTGTGCATGTCCTTGCAGCAGCATGGTGCCCATCAGGCTGCCGCAAGGCGCATGGAATGCACAACCAAAAAGAAAAAATCTACTCATCCTAGGTACACTGCTACAATTTGAGTAGATGTCTATAAAAATCGCCTAGAGCAGTTATAGAAATATAAACTCATCTTACCTCTACCCTGATTTCTGTATGTTATTGGCAGGGTGGACAATCCGGAGGAGTACATCTAGCAGATTACGCATTTTTATCCAAATTTCTTTCCTTCTCCACCAGGAAAATATTTCTAGTGAAGAAACCAACTCCCCTCTTGGAAAGTCAATATACAAATGTTAATACTGCCAACAGAGCTGGAAAATGTAATCTGTCAATTTTATGTTGTGTATCTGAGTTTCACTTAATGGCACAGAAATGATTGCAAATTTGGTTGTATACATTTTTAAGATAACACTTTCATATGTTTAATTTCAGTATGTGCTTGGTCCTTCACATTGCACATTTTATTCCTTAGGTTTGTTCACCCTCGTTTTGGCTCCATCAAATGCATTCGGACCATCAGGCCGGTGGTGCGGGACGAGGAACTGACAGTCGCCTACGGATATGACCACAGTCCCCCTGGGAAAAATGGCCCAGAAGCTCCGGAATGGTACCAGCTGGAACTGAAGGCCTTTCAGGCTTTCCAGAAAAAGTGAAAATGAGCCCTACATTGAGGGCACGGGTCTGGAAATGAGGATCTATGCACTACGTTTATAATGAAAACTGGTCGGCCAGGGATCGTTTTTGCTCTTGCTCCATTACCAATTCTCATTCTTTGTTAGAGATGAGTTTTTTGCATACTAAATAAGCCTGACTGTATTGTTGGTGGCTGTCAATCAACAGTTACCGCAACAGTCGCTCCTTAGGGTTACTTTCATGTCAAGTAGTATTTACATATTTTTTAAATATTCAATGCATTCGCCAAATAAGAGAGGAAGAGAAGCGCGACAGAGTCTATTAATTTTGTAGTCGATGGGTTTACATATTGCTATTTTGAAAGACTAGGCATCAAGCATTAGGGAAAAAAAAGAAAGATAAATCAGTTTTCGTACGTTTATGAAATTTTAATGGTACAGGGAGGTTGTTCGATTTTTATATTTTCTAATGCAGCAAGTGCATCCTTTATCTTCCTAACTTTCACTTGGTTAACAGGAGAGTGTATTCATACATATAGTACTAGTGTGTGTTACTAAGAGCTGGTTTCAGTCTCTTTGACATCCTTGTCTAGAATATGATCATTTTACTTAATAATGAAGTTTTTGCAGGAAATATGTTCTTACAGATGCAAAGATTTGCCTTTAGTGTGCGATAGTAGTATGCACGCATAGCAGCGCTATAACATTTATTCGGTAATATTTTTGATAGTTAATATTGAAACTCAGAAACGATAGTAATTTTATTATCACTGATATGTTCACACTCGGTTTATGACTTCTCTGTACTAATCTAAGGAAGTGCACTGGGCTTGACTTTCTTTTTGGACAAAAGTGATGGAGTTGTCAAACTGAGATGGTACATGTGCTAGGGTACTAGAGGATGGTTATTGCACTCGTGAGACTGTAACACATCATAGCAAGTAGAGTAGTGAAGACACGGCATAGCGGGTTGTCAAATATGTTGTTTCTGTCAACTAAGGACCTGATTGGGAGTGACCTGATTTGGATGTGATAGTTATGGCATCTGATAAAAAAGGAGACTAGCATGAAGATTTCTATGCTTAACGCATCAAAATCTGCATGTTATGGTAAAAACCATACACTTTTCCCCTTTTAAATTCTGGCAGGTTTAACTTGCTGAAATGTAACGAAGAGTGAAGCCTTTACCGCAAACATTAAATACTGGGTACCGTAAATACTGCACAACTCAGAATTCCGACCCCTATGCAAACAGGGGTTTGCGCAGGGATCAGAAATCTACAAACCACTCATATTAAGGGCCTGTTATAACTTCACAAACTATACCTAATGCATACTAATTTGAACAGTGACCAAGCAACACCAACATAAGTTTAATGGGCGTGCTAAAAACAGAGTCCTAACTGATACCAGCATATCTGGCCTGTATAATAATTCAGAGAGAAGTGATTCTGGATCTTTAGTATCTGGAAACTATTTTTGCAAGCATGTTTGCAATGCCAAGCACAAAGCACCACTTTTGTACTAAAACAAACACATCTCAGTCACTCACCGCAATGGTGTTCCCTCCATGGGCCTGATCGCTTGGGGGGGAGGAAAAACCCACCAGTGTTAACAGGGCTCTTTAAAAGTGGAGTGACAATAGATGATTCACTTGTTGATGCCAGTTTCCATGTTCGTATGCTGTGATTCAAAAAGAGCACACATCGAGGAGCCCCATGTTGTTGACAGCTGGATCTGCCCAATGAGCACTCAGTGATGCAAATTCACAAGGACATTTTGGAGTATGTAAAGTAGTTCTGTTGAAGTAATCTTTTATGTAGTCTTGCATGTTGTGAATTAACCCTAAAACACCTGCAATGGGAATAACACAGGAATATTCAGGGCAAATTCATATACAGTTCGTACAAACAGAAAGAATGGTTCCTCCTTGCACATATACTAATAAGGAATTGGAGGTTTCTGGGGCGATTCACAAAGACATGTGGAAGTACGTAAAAGAGTACTCCTGTAGTGCTACTTCGCACACTAATGAATGCTTTTGTAAGTCAGCCCCAAAATCTTGATGTGATGCTGATGGGGAGGCACTTGACTGGCCTTTAGTAGTTGTATCTCTACACACAATCCTAGGCAGGAATCAGTCCAACAATAATTGAATAAAAAAGAACGTTATAAAGCGTATTCTTTTGGCACACCAAAACTGCTTCAAACCCATCACCGAGAGATCAAGTTTAATAAAAGACTGATTTCTGAGCTATAGTCAGCAAGTTCACAAACAGATGACCATGGCAAGGAAGACAACTGAGCATTCCTGTCTTAAAGTCTATAGGTGATGTGCTTCCTGATTCGTAATTTAGCAAAAATGGTCAAAGAAGACTATTTATTTTGTGTTACAGATCATTGGTCTTTATGCAAGTGGCCATTGTATTTATGATTTACTTCTTTTAAATTGTCCTTATGATGGTTCTACACCATTTTTGTTTTCCAGTCATTTTGTGTTTACATAAGGTAATTCTTGGCATGGTTAACACACTGAAGACCTCTAATATTGGCTCAGGAGCCCCTCTCTATTAAAAATAAAGACTAGGGAACGGATTTAAAGTTAGGTGGTAATGGGAATCGTGAAATTGTGGGAGGACATTTTGTTATGGAGGAGAGGTCAATGTGGAATGTCTTCCACAATCAAGGTAGGTCCACTGTTGGATTCTCTTCCAGATGTCCACCTCCTGCAAATATCAGGACATTTTCCTTTATCACCGAACCCTAAATGAGGCCGTGTCTGCAGGTACATGAAAAGAGTTGGTAGTTCCATCTAAAGCCCCATTAAAGGAAAAAAGTTTGGTGCACACGTATACACCAATGTTATATAATTTGCTGTCGGATGCTCATGAACTTGTGGAACATGAACAAACGAAGGTGAATAAAGGTACAGTACATTTCTATGATTCTAGGTCATTTAATGCCCATAGAAAATATAAGATTCTTCATTCACCACCCTCCAACATGCTGTGTCTCTTGACGCAGGCTCCAATTCTGGCTCAATCTCAATAAGACACAGACAAAAGCTCTGGTCTACGGCTTGGTAACACTATTTCTTTTAATGATATTAAACCAAGTTGCTTACAACACCAGACATAAACATTCTTATGGCCTTGATTAATTGCACATTGCTTGGTATACGTTCTCTCAATCACATAATTCATTTAGTTGATGCAGACCGTAAGCCATCATTAGTTCCACTCTACGCTTACTTACTAAGCAAGGCTATATACGCCTATGAGATTAACCTTAACGTCTAAATTTCCATGTTCCTCACTGGTACTCAGTTTCCTGTACCAGGCACTTGATATTTCGATAGTCCAACAAGGCAGCTCAATATTTTAAATCCAACTGCAAAGCAGTATGAAACTACTGAGGATAAAAAATTCCTCTGCCTTTGAGGAGGCAGTTCGAGTACCAGAGTCACTTTAAGTGCAACCTAACAACCGTTCCTAATGGCCTTCTTTGTGGTTAATAATAATATGCAATTGTAAGAGATGATCTTCTTTACTGTAAGATGTTTTCAGTGTGGCCATATAGAGAAAGACATAGACAATCGACTGCTGTGTAGCCTTTTAGCTAATAAAGGTACTACTAATGTTTAGTTAGATTACGGCATTCTGAGAGGGGTGGGTATGATGGTATAGTATACCTTTTGTAAACTATCAAAATGTTGTGTGTTCATGATTAAAGTATGTTATGGGTCAACTTTATATTTAGGAGGAATAAGGTAAAATATGTGAAATGCTCTAATGTTAAATATATTTTAGGATGTTTGTAAGGACATGGACAGATCTCGTCAGGGCTAAAACTGAGAACAACATTATTGTTACTTGTTGATGCCATCTTCGATGCTGCTGAAACAGGACTGCAATTTCTAAACACTAGGGTTTAAACACATGCAAAAGGGTAACTTTTCAAAACATAGGAATAAATAAACTTGACTTGTCTAAAAAGGACCACTAAATCAGACACTGCAACAATTTTACAAAGTTTGGTTTTGGAATATATTACCAATATATAGCACAACACGTTAAAAAACAAGTTTACTATTGGCGTGCCCACTATTTTCAGCAATGGTCAAGTAGGTTCATATAGCAATACAAACAAAATGCCCGTCTCCCACTAATGCTGTACTTTGATATTTGTGGCTCAATCATTACTTTTCAGGCTGATCTTAATTAACCCACTTTGAGGTTATGTTCATCATGGCTTATACATAAGTAAAAAGGTAGTAATTATACCACTAGGATAATTTTTGTATCAATATTTTTTTTAAATGTCAAAATTTCTAGAAATCACAATTAAATATGCTGCATAATTGCTAATTTATTGTATAATATGCTACACAATTTGTCTTCTCTTGCTGCATAATTGTCAATCCTTGCTGCATAATTTAGTCACGATACTAAAACTAAAAGGCAGCTATGGCATACCACATTGCACATATGCAATATGAACAAATTCATTTGTGGTGGTTAATCACCTTAATGCTCAGCTGTCAAAGAGCTCTCCCTTCATACTACATTTTAAACAAATCATCTAGGAAAAAGCACTCAAAAGGCCTATCACTTGAACATTAAAATTAAATCGATCCAACTTCTTAGAGTTCGTAAATTATGCCAAGCCAATCTTATGTCTTTGATAAAATACTTTGAGTTGATACATCAATCATAAAAATGAAATCAGCCTGGCCAACAGGTTTAGTTCCCAACTTGAACTTCATCAGGACTGCAAAAAGATTCATTTATACATACTAAAAATTACATTATACAATTAAATACACATTATATAAATTTTGAACTCAAAGAATTGAATGCGAACCATCTCTCCTATTAAGCACACAATTATGTGTTCCAAACATTCACAGTGCAGAGGATAAGAAATCATCTTGTATATAATTTCATTCTTGTATAGGTATAGGGTTTTAAATACAAATATTATGTATTTGCTAAAGTAATACTTAAAACATACCCATTAAAATCTCTGTGTCTCGTGATGGCACCTACTGTGTGTCCTAATACTGCCCTCACTCACACAATTGTGTGACATGCTTCATCATAGGGCTGCTTACAATGCACCCCGGCGTAGCCCACGCACAGGGTGGAGCAATAGGGTGGGGGAAGACAATACAACACAGAAAGAAACAATTATTTCCACAGCGGCTGGGAACGACGGTAGTGAAAGTGCAGTGTGGTGTGGTGTGGGTTAAAACTAGCTCGGAAGTGTCGCTGTGCCTAAGACTTTATTCCTGGACCCTCCGGCCAGGATTAAAAACGTGAAGGATGGTGGTGATTGGGTGATGCAATGTGCTCCTAACACCCCTCCTTACTGCCAGGTGGTCGACATGTTTCGGCCGTGTGTGTGTGCCCCTCGCTTGGGGTCACGCCGGCCTTCCTCAGTACTCTACCTGTCCCAGTGAAATGGTACTCTCACCTCAAATTGAGATAAGAGAGTGTTTAAAAACCTTTGTTCCGTTTCCGAGGGATTTCCTCAAGGATAATAGTAGAGTTACTAAAAGGAACAGGGGAGAAAGAAGATCAACAGTGAAAAGGGAGAGAGAAAAAGAGACAAGAGGTTAGGAGTAATCTTCTCTCTCGTGTTTCTCAAGCTCAGTATATATGTGTCTTTACACATGAATTAGTCCTACTGTATCGTTCATTGCCCCAATAAAATCTTGGGTGCATCACCCTTGATCAATTCACATTCATCAGGTATGAATAAATGGATATTCAATTGGTCACACATGCCTGTTGCCCTTCGTGTAGCATTAAAAACCAGCGTTGCATACATCATGCTCATTATTCCTACAGTCCATCCACTGCAATGTGGGGGTCCGGTGTGTGCTTACTCACCGAGTTTCACCCTATTTCATGTTTGAAATGGCGGTGGGCAAAGAGAGACCCCCGGCTCGTCTGACCACAGGACCACAGGGACATATCTTAGGAAGACACATCTTTCTTTTTTAACAACATGTTTTTCCCCAATTCCTAGAATGTGACATAATGTGGCACTCTAAAACGACACTTCCAAGCTAGTTTTAACCCACACCACACTGCACTTTCACTACCGTCGTACCCAGCCACTGTGGAAATAATTGTTTCTTTCTGTGTTGTATTGTCTTCCCCCACCCTATTGCTCCACCCCGTGCGTGGGCTACGCCGGGGTGTATTGTAAGCAGCCCTATGATGAAGCATGTCACACAATTGTGTGAGTGAGGGCAGTATTAGGACACACAGTAGGTGCCATCACGAGACACAGAGATTTTAATTCTCCCTACTCCTTCTGGTGGATTAAGTATTGACAGGGGGTTCGGGATAGGTGAGTCCGTACCCTCACCCCTTCTTTTTGTGTGTACTATTATCAAAACTACCCATTAGGAAAATATCCAACTTTAACCATGCAGTCGGCCAGGAACTCTCAATTAATGAGCAGCTATAAAAAATAAGTGTTCCCTACATCTAACATCACCAAACAGCTAAACAGCAAGAACAATATGTGTATCATATTCATGGTAGGTGTGTGTGCCATATTAAAAGGGCCTCTACTCATTGTCAAGCATATAGCAATCATTATCTCTCATTATCATAGATTCTAATGTATAAATCATAGAAGGGCAAAGCACACAGTAGAATTATGCAAGTCACAGTTTGAGCCATCCGTCACCTGTGGTGGACACCAAAGACCACACACAAAATGCTCACATTACCTTAATTGGTAAGTACAAGCACCATGATTACATTTACGACCACCAAGTGCAATAGCATAACAACGAACGTAAGTAACCTTTACATATCTGTTTGATTCCCACCAAGAATGTATATTCGGCCCTGACCATGAGTTATCATACAATCAGACTCAGAAATACCTTAAATCATTGTGATGTTAACATACTCCTTACATAGTGGCCAGGAAACATGTCAGCCTCAAGGATACAAGTACATGACTCACTAATTTCAAACTACCTGGCTTGACACATAACGTGAAAGTAGGCCATGAACCCGTTTCATCCCTTTCACCTAACTTACCCACAAGTGTATATGCCATTTTTGAAATGCTTCTATCAACTCTGAGATGCATAGCTATTCACAGTTAATCTTGACATTATTCCATCTTCAAATTAATGTAAATTCAAGAAATTAAGTATATGCTGGAACTCAATTAGTTCTTCTAATCAACATGTAAGTCACTATAAGTTAAGCACCATCATCGGCAAACATAAGCAATACCATCAAGTCCCTTAGCTGTAGTCACCTAACCACAGACCTAGGATGTGCACTGCCGGCTCTGAGAATATTTGCGGAAAAAGACTACTCTGTATTCTACTTTTCCTAATATATAACTGAACATAAAGAAAGGTGTTTTGTGTCTGTTCATTGTCATAGTTATAGTCACAGTTAGACCTGTTTTGATTCAAATATGCAATTTATTTCTCCATCTGTTGTTCCATACCAACCCAGATAATAACGTCATCGATGTATGGCCCCAGAAAATGATATATAGGGTGCATTCCTTTACTCTTTGGGACCAGGTGTAACCCCCTCTCATAACACCCAAAAAGGAGGTTGGTAGAAGAAGTGGCAAACCTGAAACCCATGGTCATGCTTGGTAACTGGTGGCACCACTCTGCATTGATCAAGAAAACATTGTTTGTCAATATCAAATCAGCCATCTCTAACAACATTTTAGTGTGATCTAAGTGATTGGCCATTTTGATGATGGAAAATGTCCTGTGGCAGTCAAACATTAATATATGCATAAAGTCCAAACACATCCACAGTTTGAAAGATCATCATTGATCTTATTTCAAATTTATTAAAATGTATTCAAAAAGTCCTTTGTATCTCTCACAAATTATGGTAAATTGTACACATTTGGTTTTAAGAACGAGTCCACAAATTCTGATAGAAGTTCTGTAACACAACCTTTCCTGGAGAAGATAGATCACTCAAGTGGCAAACTTAAGTAAAATGTATATAAATGAAAACTTAGAGTTATTCACTTTATGAAACCTAAATTCACAAGCACTCAAAAGACCCATTTCTTTCCAATCACTTAATTTCTGATCTATATGACTGTTAACATCATAAGTAGGGCTCATGGTCAATTTTCTATACTATTCTGTATACCCTAACTGTCTCACAATTTTACTTTCATAGTGTATTCTATTCAAAATAACTATATGTCTGCTCTTATCAGACTTTTCCATAAAACCAGTATTATCTGAACCCAGATCATCTAATGCCTTTCTTTTCTGAATGGGAATATTATCTTTGTATTTGTTATTAAACAATTTAGTTTTGTAATCTTCCAATTTATAGTTTGTCTGTCAGTCTCTTTACAAATGCTTCTATTTCCATTAGTATTTTGTGGAATGAATCTAGAAGATGGATACAAAACACTCTAGCAGTTATAATCAGGTTTAATGAGTTCATTACCTCTTCAACATCCATGCAGCCCTCATCATTTAATGTTAAAGTGTGAATATCTTCTACATCAGATATGTAAAAATCAGATAACTCCACACGTATGACAAAGGAACATGTTTCTTCTCCATCATTGAAAAATAACTCATCAATTTCAATTGTCTTACAAACCGAAATAAATTGACATGAACATTTGCAAATTCACACGTTGTAATATTACAAAAACCATGTCTCTTATTGAGTAAGCTGCTCTCAATTTGAAATAAGTATCTGTTTGAAAAATTCACTACTTTTAAACTATCTTTGGTATCATTCGTGAAAGTATCTTGTTATTGGCCTGCCCCTACATATCTTCATTCATGCATATCCCTCACATTGTTTCCTCAGTTGAGTGTGGGTCTGTACACATGTTCTTTGACACATTGCTTCCAAAGTTTTCTTATTTTCTCCTCCCTATCTGTGTTTTACATCTCCCTTGCTGGAACCAATTCAACATCTACAAACCTCCTCTAGAAGGGTGGGGTACCTTTGATCGTGTGTGGAGTGTCTGTCTTACTAGGTCATGCGTCCTACAATGATGGATAACTTAGAACTACTGCATGAAGTAGATCCCACCTTCTTATGTTATTTCAATGGAGGATCGTCCCCGCTTTACCAGGACATTGTCAAATTTTCTGGCAAAGGTATATATACTACTATCATTTTATTTTCTCTCATCTTTCATTAGTTTATTAATTTTCTGTTCCTTTAGGACCATCGGATGTTCTTTAATTATATTATTCAGAATTTCATAATTCTTATCTGTGGCTTCCTTCAAGTTCATATCTTTACTTTCTTTTTCTTGATTTTCAATTTGATCCTGAATTTGGCCACTTTGTGTTCAGGATTTTTAATAAATATCTTCAACATTGTGTAAGATGCATCATTAAGGTTATCTTCCCAACTAGGCAACAGGTCATTGTCCAAATCATCAAACACAGAGAAAATAAGGATTCTGAGACTACTAGGGACTCTGACGTGTTCCAAATAGCTTTTCAGGGCTGTGGAATCCCACCACTTTGATAGTTCACATTTTTTCAATTTCTAAACATATGAATTTATTTTTAAACAACTGAAGGAGGAATAGTTTGCATATTTGAATCAAAACCCTTATAACATACTTTAGTCATCCCTGTTTAAAAATGTGGTTCTCGATAATCGCACAACTCCAGCACTTTTTAACAGCACCAAAGATTAGCATAACTTGCATATGAATGTCCAGTTTTGCCATACTCTTTAGGGACACATTGGTTTCGAAATGTAATTATTATTGAACATTTCAATACAAACTGAGCAATTCTGTGGAAATGTGTGTGTTCATATGGACACCAAACATCAGCATTCATTGGAGAACTTTGAAGCTTACTGAATGATCTCTATGTTCCATGATTGTGCTAGTATTCAGGAATTATCTGTTCAGCATAGAGAGGTGGAGCTGTGATAGCTGCAAAGTCATTTGAGGTGTGGTCTGTATATAAGGCATTCTCTGAAAACCTAGACTGACTACAATCCAGTTACAGACAAAACTCTACATTATCATGAAAATATGACTCAAGTATCAAAAAGATCTTTACCTTGAAAGTCAAATATGTAAAATGTATTTATTCTACAAATATATCTGCAATATTTTATTTTATGTTGTCATTGGGCTCCAATAAGCACAGAGGCACAGTAGGGAAGGAAGCACTGTGTAAAATGTGCAGCACGTAAAACTGAAACCTGACTGCGTCAGGAGCTATATTGTCAGTCGGTCGCCCACTGTGCCACAAGTATCACTTTATATTTAATATGCATAACTGATTGATCTACTGCTGCACTTATACTTGATCTTTGAGCCTTAGTGGTGATGCCTGGTATGTATTTATGAAGTGAACTGTGAAACAAATTAGGCATTTTTGAAAAGTATACATGAATGAGGTTTGCTTGTACTACCCTTACGAATGTGAGCTAATGAAGTGAGTTAGGGTTTGTGTGCAAAGAAATAGAAGTGTTTAAATATAACATGACTAATATTTCTAATGAAAAGTGTTTTTTTTATCTTAATGCAAAATCTGCTTAATCTGTTCTAGAAACGTGATGGCTATGGATATAATAAACATTATACAAACATTGACTTAATTTGTTTCATTTTTATCTGGAGAATATTCACATTTGAGCATTAAAAGATGTGAGAGAAGAAATTGTGTTAGCTTGTGATCTGCATTGCTTCAAATCGTCTATGTGCCGACACTTTGTAATGGCTATTTTGCTGGCCATCCTTTCGAGTCAAGAAGTGCACCAAACATTTGATCTTGCTCCTGATTTTTGGGGT
Organism: Calotriton arnoldi; assembly: GCA_963921515.1. Taxonomy (NCBI): domain Eukaryota; kingdom Metazoa; phylum Chordata; class Amphibia; order Caudata; family Salamandridae; genus Calotriton; species Calotriton arnoldi. Next base: position 414,921 of record CAWUFW010005148.1, read on the forward strand.
GCTCAGCCATTTTCTGACAGATGTCAATCTGGAAGTGCAGCCTAGTTTCCATCATCTCCTCATTGTGAGAACATTTAGAGTACAAATGTGGGGAAAGGTCACAAAACATTTTTGGCTGGTGCAATCATATGTACTTGTTGGTAGATTAGGCAGTGCAGACCCCTTTTACCACCATAATATCAAAGCAGATTTGAGGAGATGGTTGTGTGTCAAAACAATATTTGTGCATATTTGTTGTGTTGTATTTTTTGTGCGTTGTGATTTTCTATTGTTGTTTGTTCTGTTTTGCAATATCACATTGAGTTATTGTTGTGCTGTACGGAGATTGTTGTGTTGTATTCTTTTATCATGTTTGTTTTGCAGAGCCCTGTTATAATTTTGCTGTCTTGTTGTTTTGCTTCGTGTTATGTTTTTGTCCTATGCTTTGTTGTGCTCTGCAATTATGTTAGGGATGTCAATAAAAGCTGCTGCGTTTCGAGCCAAGATAAGCACATTCCTTAATGTTCAAATGACAAACATTTTTCCATTGCCTAAGGTGTTCGGATGCTGCTGCTTCAACTCTTCAACTAATTTCCAGCTGCAGGGGGTCAAAGTATGACCTGTATACTGAAAACTGATTTGGCAGGTTACAATTTGCAACCTCCTAAGATTGGCTAAAAAAACCACAGTAATGTTGCACTTTAAGAAACAGTAGACCACCATCGCTGCATTACCAGTCGCAAGCGGGTAAACGTTTTTTAAGCAGCCTCCGTTCTTTAAAGAAACCAGAGTTGCTTTAAAAAAAATGTTCGACTTTGGGAAGACTCTTGCAGGACCAGGCATCGGTTCATAGGAACACTGTCTGCTTCCCCAAGGTGCCCGACACGATTCCGAAAGTGGAAGTTGCCCAACGGAAACACCTTCCTTATTTGAGTATAGGTAACCACCTCCTTTGAAAAGTCTGTAAAGTTACAATGATTTGCAATTGCTGTAACAAACCAGTGATACATTTCATTCTGAAATGCAAATTGGAGGGCACACCCCTTTCGCACCACCTACAATTTTTGACTACGAGTGAGTCAACAACGCATTTCGTGATTCTGAAATTTGTGATTCGGAACAGCTCTACAGAATCATCAAATGGGTTTTGTGCATGGCAAAACACCATTTTGAGGTTGCAAAGCCTATGATTTTGTGATTCACAGGCTGTGCAACTGCAAAATTGTTTAGTACATCTGTCCCCTAAATTTGCTCCACAGTCGTCCACATGAGGGTGGATGATTACCATCACTATGATCTTCAACAGAGGCTTCTTCCCATTTTCGGAGTCTAGGGGTGTCCTTGAAATTTCATATTTTATACAGATTTAGAAATATAATTAGCTAAACCGCTAAGCACGATTCAATAATTACAAACGAAAAATAATTCGAATAAAAAGAACTTTAATGTAATAAGATGATGAAAAATACAATGCCACAGAGATCGTTCACACACTTTGTACTGTTATAAGGACTTAGAATAATACCTGAAGAAAGAAAAATGTCAAAGTCAAAGACAAACAGAGTGAGAGGAAAATGGGGGAAACATATTCATACATGGAACTGAGAAAATGGAAAGGGAGTCATTTAGGACTTTATGCTGAAAACCAACTTTGGCACCAAAAGTGCTTGTAATGCTAGCAATGTAGGATGAAAGGCAATAACACTAGTGCTTAGTTTGTAAAAGAATGAGTGCCAGTGCCCAAAGCTCTGCTCAGCAGCCCTCAGCCGGTGATATCAAATGTCAGAGCGCCGAATACCAAGGATGCTTAGTCTTCAATCCACCTCATGTGTCTTGAATCCGGTCCCTTGGCATACTACTGAGCAGGTGGATGCTGGGTTGACGGGCAGTGAGAAGAAGCGGAAGAATGCACAAAGGAAAAGCCTGCGCAATCAACAAACAAACCTAGGGAGACCTGAGAGAGGAAAAATATGTGCTTGAAGGGATTATTAAGCGGGACTGAACCAGGAGAAAATAAATGCAAAAAACTCCCCTTCACCAGCTGATGTGCTAGTCTGTACTTGAGCTGGTCTCCATGACCTAGTTGCTTAGGTTTTCTCAGGGTCCACAAAGAACAAACCCATGGCCCTCCACAAAGAGTGAGTTGCCTTGTTGAAAGAAATGGAGATCAGAAAAAACACAACCTGTGAGGGAACGAGAACGGGAGTGTCATGAAGAATCTTCTGTTCTTAGAAGATTGAAAAGAACGTATTAATCAAGAAACATAACAAACCTGCACACTGAAATCATTTTCTACTTATCAATTATGAAATAATGGATCAACATTGGATGTTTTTAGATATCCTACACTTATGGTGCATATTAGTTAGAAAACATATTGGCAATACAGTTTTCCCATACCAAAAGCAAATATTTAGGTTATTAAACCCAGAAGAGAATATACAGAATTAGAGATGAGTAACTCATCTATTTGTGTCATTCAGAACCCTGAGGTGAAAAACATCCCCTTTACTCAGTATCCGCTTCATTAATTTTAACAATCTTGTTTTCACTTTATTTGGAAATAAAAAGTAAACAAAAATACCCATACAATAATATGTATTTCCACCAGAAGAGAGCAATGTGATACATAAGTAGCCACATGAATGGTATTACATTCGTTGGGTACAGGTAATGATCCCAGGGTAAACCACGCAAAGGAAACAGGTAAAAAATGAATCTGGACAAGCTTATTCCCAACATGAGTGATCACTCCAGCAACACCTTCCTGTCCCCCCACCCTCCAGGCCTCACTCCCCCAGATGCAAACCAATTCCACCCATTCCCGGCCTACAAGGCCAGCATTAGCTATCAGACCCTGTGGGCGCACCAGCGAATGTCGAGCAGTTATCTTTCACATATATCAAGAAGGCGGTCCATATTTTGTCAAAGCGAAGCTTCGCTTCTCATACCGTGGCTAGCAAACTCTCAATAGCATATAAATCCCAGATTGTGACCAACCACAAAGCCATAGTAGGGATCTCTGGGCCCTTCCGTCAGAAGAAAATCGCCACTCTTGGAGCCAGAAAACAGTGTGTGATCAGTGTACCTGGAGGAGGGTTGAGCGGGTAGAGTCCCTCCTCATCTGGCGCCCTCAGGAGCACCTGAACGTAACATGTAGGATCTAAGAGATTTGATGGAACATCTGCTTCCAAAAATCAGCGACCACCAGGCATTCCCACCACCTATGGATATATGTGCCCAGAGTTCCACACCCCCAACAGTTGTCGTTCGTCCCCATCATGTGGGACAAGCGTGCCGGGGTGAGATAGCGCAGGAGCAATTTATAAGCATTGTCTTTGTATTGGATACACAGAGGTCTTAGCTGCTCTCTGCCATATTGCTCCCCAGTCACCTACGTCGATTTCCATACCCAGATCCTGTGAAAACTGTACGATATGTCCTACCTTAGTAACGTCCAGGGGGGTCTCCAACGCTCTATAGAAACACAAAATCTCTTTTCCCTTTTCCACTTCACTCAGAATATCTTCCAGAAAATGCGGCTTCCGTGTCCCTCCTTGGATAGTGTGGGCCTGACGAGCCCGATGGGTCAGCTACGTCACTCTGTATAAGTCAGTGCGATGGAATGAGAAGTCGGTCACACACTGGTCCCTGGTCATGGGAACCCCGTCTTCATATAAATCTTGAAGGGTGAGGTCCGCACCACTACTCCACCTGTGGAACCTCCCATCTAGTATATCCGGTGCAAAGTCCAGGTTACCAAGAACTGGGTTGTGCAGGGAGGGGTATAGCCTAAACTGTTGAGTGTGGGCAGCTCTTCTCCAATGATGTAAAGTGGACATAGTAGAGGATAACAAGCTGTCAACAGAAGGAAGGCTACATAGTGGTAACCAGGATATATGTTTAAGAGGGAGCTTGCATGAGAGCTGTTCAAACTGAACCCAGGGCTTAGCGGGGGTTGGAGACCCAGTCCAAAGCTGGAATAATTTGGGCAGCCATAATATAGTGACCCACATTCAGAACGCCTAGCTCACTCTCCCACGAGGAACGACAGAGAGCCGCTTCAGCAACCCTAAGGGGCTTGTTGTTCCATAAAAAGGTCCATAACCACATATAGTAGTCTCGGTAAGAAGTTCATTTTGAGACAATTGACTCTGCCCATCCAGGAAATTTCTAATCGACCCCATCTATAGAGGTCCTTAAATAGATTGTCCAGAAGAGGCGGGATGTTAAAAAGGAATACATCTGAAGGGTCCCTCAGGATAGAAACTCCTAGATACTGAAAACCAGTATGTGTCCTTGCAAAACTCCTGGACTCGGCCTGTTGTTGGAGATCCGTCGTCAAGGGACCCACCCCCATGCCGACCATTTTTTTGTAATTGATTTGAAAGACGGATACCTCCCTATACTCTCTCAGTGTGGCTTTAAGTGCGTCTAAAGAAGCATCAGGGCTGGTCAGAAAACAGAGTGTGGCGTCCGTGAAAATCGTGATTTTTAAGTATGTATTACCCATAGGAAGCCCTCGTATGTCTCGATTCGCTTGGACTTTCTGTATAAGTGGTTCAGCACAGAGGGCGAACAGAGCCAGAGACAGGGGCACCCCTGACGGGTGCCCATGGATAACAAAAACGGGTCAGACATGGGATCCCGGGTCTTAATCTTCGTGAATGAAGTTACAAAATTGGCCAAACTTAATCAGGGACAGGACCTTGGTCAGAAATGGCCAGTTCACTCTATCGAATGCTTTCTCCTCATCCAAAGACAAGAGAAGCAGCTGCGTACCGTCTGTTGTGGCTCGTTCAATAGCATCAATAGCATTAAGTGCTAACCAAATGTTGTCCCCGGTCTGTCTATACCTAATGAAACCAAGCCTAGATATAAGCGTGGGACAAACCCCATCCAGGCAATTTGCTAGAATCTCAGTGAGTATTTTGACGTCACTATTTAAGAGCGCAATCGGTCTATATGACCCACATTGGTCAGGGTTTGGACTGCTTTAATATCATAGAAAGCATAGATTCCTTCATTGACGGGGTAACTGAACCAGTGTCTAGAAAATAATTAAAGACCTTTGTTAAATGAGGGACCAACCACTCCCTGAAAGACTTGTTAAAAGAATTAGGGAGCCCATTGGGTCCCGGGGCTTTATTGTTCGGCAGGGACTTAATATTAGCTCTCACCTCCTCCTCTGTAATGAAGGAATCCATTTCCTCCCTAACCTCTTCAGGGATATCCGGGAAGTGGAGGGCTGCTAGGTATTCATCTTGCTTAGCTGAGTCCATGGTTTCTCCCCGGGTACAGCTCCCTCTAAAAGGAGACAAAAGCATTGCTAAAGTCTGCATCGGAGGTCAAGTAGGATCCCTCTGCAGTCATGATCCCCTTTATGCAATTCTTGGCCCGGACTTGCCTGATCTCATAAGCCAACAAACTGCAGTCTTTGTTCTCATTCTCGTAGTATAGTTGTCTGGTCTCCAACAATTTATAGGCCGCATCTTTGTTCAACAGGCATTCCAGTTCTCTCCTCGCTTTGCGAAGCTTTCTATACGTAATTCGTGAGGTTCTCTATTTATGTTCTTTTTCTAGTTGAGGATTGTGTCTTCTAATTTCACCTGTTGGAGTTTACGTAGATGGAAAAAGGTAGTAGTGTGCACTATAAACTCTCCTCTCATTACTTCCTTGGCTGCGTCCCAAATCATGGCCCAGGATAGATCCTCGGTTAGATTCTCAATGAAATAGTGCTCAAGTGCTTCTTTAATGTTGGAATGAAGAACTGGATTGCGGAAAGAGATCTCGTTCATTTTTCAGGAGTGGCATGGCTGAGACCGCAGAGGTGTGGTCGATAGCGACAATGTGATGGTGCACGGTCCGATAAAACATGTGTCCCAAAAGTTGCATTGTCTACTCTAGACAGCAGGGTGGCAGAGAACAGAAATAAAATGATTCAAGAACTTGATTTGTGTATATTCCAAAAATATGAATAATTCCTATCATGGGGGTGAAGATGATGCCAGGCATACACCAAACTCAAGTTGGCCATGCCTTGGGACAGAGACTGTGGAGGGTGGGGCGCCCCCCATGAGGACGTCAAGTCACGTTATAGTCCCCTCCCAGGATCATATGGTGGCCAGAGGCAGCCGCCTTAGCTGGGAACAAGTTGGCAAAGAAGGGAGCCTTGTGGTCATTGGGACCATAAATGGAAGCTAGGGTGAATGAGGTGGTGTTGTCAGAAGCATGAATCATAAACCATCTCCCCTCCTTATGTCTATGTGTGGCCGTCACCCTGAGCTGGACGCCGGTCTGGGTGAGAATCACTGCCCCCTTGGTTTTATTTGAAGGGGAAGAGTGGAACTGACAGGAATAGAGGCGGGTCTCCTGGAGATGCACTATGTCCGCGTGCCCAGAGGACAGCCAGCAGAGAAGTGCATTATGCTTACAAGAGGAATTGAGGCCCTGCACACTGACAGACCATAAATTAAGCATAGGATCAACTGCCATGAAGGGGAGAAAACCAAAAGAAATGCTTTGCCTAGTCACCCCTGCGGGAACACCCATTCCAACCCAAATCATCAAGCCCTGCCCTGGTAGATTCCACACAATAAATAATAAAAAAAAGAAAGAAAGAAAAGGCAAGAAAGCCATGAAGAAGGCATCAACAACAACTTCTCATGAGACTGAAACCAGGCCATGCCTCCCTCCGCCCTCCTCAATACAACCAATAAAGTGTCAATAACAATAAAACTAAAACAAAAAAGAAAATAGCAAATAGCAAACAACAAAACAAAATCACACTAAAAAATCACAGCAATGCATCCCCAACTTAATCCCTCCAAAGAGGCATCCTGTAAAAGGGAAGACAAATAAAGGGGGTAGCCCCCTAAGGTATCGGGCCCCATTGCCTCACTGTGAGAGGGATGGGCGGAAGAAGAAGCGAGGAGGCCGGATTACGGGCTCAATGGTGTTATTTTATTGGAGGTGACAACGCCAACAAAAGCAAAGGACAGTCAATCTGGAAGGGATGTAGGCCTCTTCTCCCCGGATCCCACTTCTGGATCGTCCGTTCGGTGGGTGTTGGATGTTCCTTCGGCGAGGAGGAGGAGGGGGGGGGGTGTCCCAGAAGGCTCGCAGGAAAGAGAAGCAATATAAAAAGAGGCGATTAGTAACCCTGTCCTTGCACTGGCTTGGCAAGACAGAACCCTTCACCGTAATAGAGGAGTCCGTAGGGGTGTAGTGTTTGGAAAAACAAAAAGGAGTTGGTCTACAGTGCAATACCAGAAAAGAAAAGGGGGGGGGGAGAAGGAAAAAGGGCGTGTCAGCGAGGACGAAACAATCCTCCAATGCGTGAGTGCTAGACAACCTCCTGATACGTGTCTGTCCTGTCACACTCGGTCAGCACAGAGGCAAGATATGACCATCAGGAGGCAACCTTGTTCCTTCAATAAGGCTGTAATATGGCGTGAGGGAACAGGGTGGGTGAAGGAGATAGTGGGGGGGGCACACACACACACACACGCCGTGAAAACACTCAGTGATCCCTTTCCTTGACTTCCCAGTCAACCCTCCCTATCGCTCCCTCCCTGCACTCCCTCCCAAGTCACTTACCGCCTCAGCCGCAGCTCTCCGGAGCTGCAGCGGCTCTCCAGCGTCCTCCGGGGGTGTCCACCACTCCTCCATCCAGGAGTCGAGTCCTCCGTCTTCCTCTGGATCCTGAAGGTGGGGGCTCTCCGTAATCTCCTTCCCGTCGCTCGCATAGCTCTGCTCCCGGTACGACTCCTGCAGCACGGTGTTCTCCTTTTCCTCTCTCTCCTCCTGGCATAACAGCGCGCCTTCCTGATTCTCTGGCCCTGCCTTTAGGGGGTGTGGCCCCGCCCCTCCGTGTCCGGATTGGTCGGGGGCGCTCAGCTGTCCGTGACGTCCCTGTAGGCGAGGAGAGGCAGGCGGCATTAACTCCTGGCTTCCCGGTCCTGGGGTAGTGCTGTACGTGGTGTTCCGATCGACCCCCTCACACTCACCCACTCTGATGAATAAAGCTTGATTGGCTAAGGAGCAATTACAGCCATACATAGTAAAAGAGGCACCTCCATTAGTCATGAAATATCAGCATCGTTCTACACCATAGAGACAGTCCGGAGCCTCAGGAGTCAGCAGTGGCAGATCCCAGGCAACACCATCACGAGGGTCAGGCAGCAGGACTAAAGAAAACATAAAGGGGTGGGGGAGGGGCAAGAGAGACAAAGACCTCCAGGCCATCAAAGTTCCTTTGTGTCCATCTACAGTTCACCGTTCATGTTTTGTTGGGCGTTTCTCGCTGGTGTTGTTGCGCTCTCCGGGAGTGCTGTGTCTTCCATTCGGATAGGGTAGATCCCTGTGAGATCGCAAAGTTACCGGATAACAGTCTCAGCAACTACACTGCTTCATGTACAGAAGAGAGTGCCACAGGTTTATCCTCATAGCGAAAGAGGGTCTTAAAGGGGGAAACCCCAATGATAGGAAATGTTGAGGCTCTGAAGATGGTCTGTAATGGGCTTAAACGACTTGCGTTTCAACAGGGTATAAGTTGATATGTCCTGGTAGTGTTGTAACTTTGAGCTTTGATAGAATAACATGTCCTTACCCCGGGCTGCCCTCAAAATGTCGTCCTTAAAGTGGAAGAAGTGAACCCGGACCAGAACAACAGCAGTGAGTTTGTTGCGAACTTGGTATGCATTCGTTACCATGTGAATCCGGTCAAGTTCAATCTGTTGATCCTCCAGTGCAGTCAGCAGGATGTGAAACAGGCCCAGGACATATCCTTGCAACTCAGAGGCAGGGACCGACTCCAGTATCCCTCGAATGCGAGACCTGTTTTCTCTGCGGTCCCGGCATCTAGAGGCTCCTTGTTGCTCTCGTTATTGAGGGGGGAAATTCCTCTACCTCAGTATTTGAGGCTTTCCCCGCTCCTCGCCATTGTTACAGCTATAGTGGCATCTGGGGTCATCACACCAATGTTATATTCCTGAGTTAGGCCCATGTAGCGAAGCAGTTTATTTCTTACATTGTCCTCACAAATAACATTTTCAGCTGTGACCTTTTGCACATATTTGCATGCACAACAATGTTGGACTAGTTTCTCTGAAACTAAACTTGTTTTCACATCTAGCTTCGCACAACATTATCACAACGCCCTGAACATCATGTACAAGGTCTTGTTTCGCACTACTTACAAATGTCATCACTATCTTCATCCACAGGGCAACAGGGCTATCTACATATTCATAACATCACTAATCTAAAGGCACATCGCAAGGCTGCTTTCTATTATAAAAGATGAGTGTCCCGATAGATTAGTAGGTACTTCCGCTGACACTGAGGGTCCTTGCATGCTGAGAAATCACCACGCAGAGATCTGCCATCTCGTGAGGGGTGTCCAGTTCATGAACAAGACGGGGTCCTTCACTCTATCCCATCAGATAATGGGGTTGGATCGTCCCTTGGGAGGATTCTTGGCTTTACACCTACACACACTCTAGGTACACTTAGAGTTGGGTTCGCATAGTAGGAGTACGCTTGATTACTGCCTTATTTTATATGCCAGCATATATATATATTGTTTTAGCACCATGGTAGAACTATATCTACTATTTACACTTTTGGTGCTTGTAGTCACATTTATCTGCTTCTGTCTACTAATCATTGTAGCACACGTATTTTGTGCAAGAATAACGTTGGTTCAATAAATATTATAGAAAACGTCCCACTGTGTATTCTCTGTATATTTCTCTGAGAATAAGTGAGCAAGAGTGACTGAGCGAAACGTTCTGTACTGTTTCCACGATCCCTGAGGGGTCAGGGTTGTCATATTCAGTGGTTGCCATAAACTATTCGCTCCCAAGTAGGTTAGGTGGGCTTACGGTGTCACTGTAAGCTAGCTGGTCTAAAGGCCAACATGTCCTGTGGGGGTGTCTGGAATCAGTCTGGACACCAGGCCCTTAGTTTATGTTGTCCAAACAATGCGCAGGTCCTACAAATTGGTAAGAACTACACGACATGGCACCGCCAACGTTGGTAAGCTCTTATTTAATGGTCAAATCTGAGTAATACTGTTGTGCTTTCTCAGAGACCCCTACTCACATTTGAACCGGAGACGTCCGTAGTGGGAAGGGAAACAAATCCGCCTTAGCTGAGTAGGTATACCGTATGTATTGGCTGTAGGTTAATCAAGCTTGGAGGGTTAGAAGTTCCCACATTGTACGTACCATATCTCTATAAGATTTTAGCTAAAATACTACTGCTCTAACGATGACCGAACAAGCTGAGGACGTTGAAGAACAGATATTTGGACTAAATAGTTCAGAAAATTGCAGACAGGCAGTTACCATGAAATTATTACAACATGGCTTCCCGGCAACGGGTGGAGAGGTTACCTTTATGGCTGAGTCACACAAAGCATTCAGAAAGAACAGAAGTATTCTATTCTTGGGTTAAATTCCCACCTGCAGATGCACACACACGGTTATTTCATGAATACATTGAAGATGAACCACCTGATGAGTATTTTCCATACATGGACTTAGAAGTCCCGTTAACATAGGAAGAGAACATTAATTGGTTTAAAGGTGCCCTACCCCATACTGCAGAAGATGTGAGACTCGGTCGGCTCAGCAGAGAAGGAGCGACTTGGCCGGTCTTAGCATGATACACACCGCATCCGGATGTTGCATTCCTTAACAGCAGCAGGAATGCGCAAACTTTACAGAGATCTAGTAAAAATGTACAGAATTCTTACACAATACGTAATGAGAACATTTACAGTTCAACCTGCAGGGGCTGCTCAGGCTACACAAGAACACATGCCTACTACAGGTATTAGCCCACAAATACTAAATGCCGTTACAGGAAAGGTTCCCACCAGCCGGGAGCAAATCCCGTTCTGGATAGCACAAAAAACAGCACAGCTTGAAGCGGTTTTTCCTCATATGGGCCCACAGGAAAAAAACAGAATACTGACAATCTGCTTGCCAATGGGGATGGCTCCCCTGATAGAAGATTGTGTCACTTGGGTTACAATCTTCACTGGCGTGTATACCAGAACACATGGTACCCCTTCAATAGCAGTCATACCAGATGTACTGGAACAGATTCAGAACGAATACAGGGCAGAGCCTGCCTTAGATATGGGGATGAAACTGATGGGCAATTATGCCCAGGTATCAGCCATTATGTTGAGTAACGTAAAAGGGGAGGCAGCAGCAGTGGCTATAAGCCAACGCCTGAGTGAATTCACTCCTGCACAACAGGAGAAAGAATTGCCTAAGATTATCGAAGATACATATGCCTCACTTGGCAGAGATAATCTGGGAGCCAAACCTGGGAAGCCAATAGTTAAGAGGAGTTCTGAAAAGGATAACTCTAAGCAAGCACCCGATTCTTCAAAGAAGAAATGGGATAACAAACAAAAAACAAACAAAACAGTCACGGGTGGGTCTCCTCAACAGGAACACACCGAAATAAAATACAATCTTAGAAACTGTGACAATATTAGAAAACGTGACAATATTAGAAAACCTGACAAGTATCAGGATACGGATACACGTTTATCTCATTCCCTTCAGGAGACATCTGAAAAGCGTTCAGAGAGAGATGGACAGTCAGAATACAGATCGGAAGAGTGGGTCAATCCGGAAAGGGAGACACATCGCACTTCAGACTACATCATTAAACAGGAAAACAAACAAAAGACTTCAAAATGTCAATTTAAAAAAAAGAAGGTAGCTGGGATTAAAATTAGAAATGCCCAGGCTACTGAGGACTCTGCTTCTGAATGGGGAATTGGAAGTGACGATGCTGGACAGCACGGCAGAAGTCACAATAGCTTGCAAGAACCTGAAGTATTATCTGGGGGTAGTATCGCTGAATGAGCATATCACGGTGGAAACACCTGATACAAGGATAAGTGTCCCACATCGTTTATACGGAATAAAGCTCCAAATGGAGGGGGACATACCCAGGCAAGCAAAGGGTCTCTTTTCGGAGAACCTGACCTATGGTTAGGATATGCTTTTGCCCGAAACGAATTGGCCACCTGAGTTCGTAATGGATTGCCCAAAGGGGGGAGAAGTTATTTTACCTGCTTTCTCTGACCTCGTACCGGAATCAGTTAAAAATTCATATGTGCAGGAGTGGGCGTTAGCATTAGCTCCTGCACTTTACTGCAATCATGTTGGGTGGAATGATGAGTCACCTCATCACGAAATCCCAATAAAATCAATTCCTCAACCACAGAGACAATACTCGATTAAACATGAGGCAAAGAAACAAGTCAGGGAGATCCTTAATTAACTTATATACCAGGGTGTGATAAAAAATTGCACCTCACCTATGAATAATGCCTTGTTTCCCATAATGAAACCCGATAATTCATATCGTCTGGTCTTAGATTACAGACATTTAAATGCCTCCACATGCACATTTGCAGTACAGAATGCACACAGTGCTGCATTAATGAATAACATTGTGCGGAAAAATACAAAACAACACTAGACATCTCAAATTGATTTTTCTGCCAAAATATAGTGCCTGGAAGCAGATACTTGACAGCATTCTCGGCGCTAGGCTCTCAATGCCAATTTTGTTGATTACCCCAGGGGCATAAGAATAGCCTCAGGTTGTTTTCAGCCAGGGTAACAGAGTTACTTCAAAATTTTGATGAGGAGGCATTGCCCTATGTAGATGATATCTATCTGATGGACAATGAATTAATGGAACAATTGTCTAAGGTGAAACACATAATTCTTGGGTTCGCCCACTTGGGATACAAATTTATTTTCAAAAAATCAAAAATTGCCAACCTCAGGGTTCTATTTTTAGGGTACGAATTGTCAAGTGAAGACAGAAGCCTGGCGGCACAATTTTTAGAAAAATGTGCACTACTCCAACTACCAACGACTCTGACAATCTATTTTAGGATTTTTGAATTTTGGCAGGACATGCATTTTGGATTATGCACAACGAGTGAAACCTTTCTACGACTTAATTAGACCGGATTGATTTTTCAGTACATCATTGGAGACAGGAACATACTGATATCCTACGTTCCGTACAAGCTGACATTCTAGCTTCCAAACATTTACACACTTGTGTCAACACAACTAACCTGGTGATCCGCGTATTCGCTGGCCCAACTGGGTACATATATATCACTTTCAATGAAGGCGATACAGTACCTCCTGCATACAAATCACATTTATAAACAAACGCTGAAATGCATTTTGCACCAACAGAAAAAATACTCACGGCAGAACAGACTGCTGTAGTGAGAGGGAGTGCATTGGCGCAAGGGAAACGCATAATAGTCATGACCCTGGTATCGACACTAGAGGCCGTTACGAAGGCAAGCATCCTGAATGCTAAAGCATTGCATCCACAATGGATTCAATGGGCTAACTCTCTCACTGCAACAGATGTAGATTACAGATTTGATTCTACATTACAAACACAAGAATTCCTGCAGTACGAACAAGAATATCCTCTGCTGAATGAAATAATGCCTCTAGATCAATATGAATGTATCATTTATACCGATGGATCTGCCCAGCCAGCAGTAGCAACAAAACAACAATATTCCGCCGCATGAGCAATTGTAAAAGGGCGCATGCAGGATGGAAAGTTTCTTCCTGGGAAAACACACACTCAGTCCCGAGGAGACAGTACGGCACAGCTGGCAGAACTAAAAGCCCTGATACTGGCACTACAAAATACAGATCATGAATTCCCCACACTCATAGTGTGTGATTCATTTTACTGTGGCCAGTCCTACAGCGAATATTTACATTATTGGGGCCAGAATGGATTAAGGAATTCCAAAGGTTGCACAGAAAAGCACAAGATGCTTTGGGAACAGGTGGCAAAGCTGAAAGAAGGCTTGCCACGGGCTCATGTTATTCATACATTGAGCCATCAACGTGTTGGCGTTCACGTTGAAGGGAGTTCACTGGCGGATGAAGCCGCCAAGACAACAGTACACACTGCTGCCGTTGCTGCAATAACTTGCTCCAGTATAAGAATAGACGGAACAACAATGATAGCTGTCAATGCCATGCACAGCAGCTCGGCCCTCCCAAAAGGATTTCCACTCAAGTACTCCTACAAGTTAGATGCACAAAATATTCCATAGGCTCAAATTCCAGGAGTGGGGGATACAGTAATACCAAACACTGATCGCAGATTGGGATTGATACTAGCTGCGCACGAGGGTCTGTGTTCATCACGCAGGGATTACTTCTGGTTGCTGGGCTTGTCGGGCTTCGGTTGCCTTCTCCTTCTTCCATCTGAATGGGTCGCATTCTCGGAGGTGTCCTGTCCTGCTACCGCCCTTTTTTTGGGGCCTGCGTGCTCTCCGCTCTCCTTTTAGTGCTGTGTTGCTGGGCTGGTGGACGCCGCCCGATTGATCCGGCTGTTTCTACTGTCAGCACCTCCTGCGGTGTTCTCTGGCATGATGGGGGTGCAGACGTCTTTTTGCGTGACTCCCGCTCGGTCGGCGATTTCGGGCCTTCCTCCCGGACATTCCCTTGACTGCTCTGTTATCGGTGGGAGCGAGGTGGGGCCTCATTTGTGCCTGGATGGGAGACCGCCTGGATCTCTCCCATCCGGTTGTCTTCCAGCACACGTGTTAGGTCTCCCAATGGGAGGAGGCTGTTCGGAGGTTGTTCTGGCCCGCGTCTGTGTGATGAAGCGGGGGCCCCTCCTCTTGAGATGTGGCCTACGGCGGGCGCTTCCTTCCCTTTTTTCTACTGCAGCGTGTTGTCATACACCACGTCCTCATCATTCCTTTCATTCCAAGCGTTGGCTGTCAGCTGGGTTTGAGCTGCCTGTCACGGGGCGCTCTAGGACTGGTTTAGGGCTGCTTGTTCTGCAATCACAAAAGATTTGTAATTTAAATCAAAGGGGGGGTGGAAATTCCTTACTTAAGAGACTACTGGTGGTTTCCTTGGTTACTTGCGTTTGTTTCACTATGGGGAAACCTCATCAGAAGCACAGGCAAGTTTCTCTTGTTTCTTCTCCATCTTCGTCAGGGGGCAGTGTGGATTCTGCCACTCCTTTGAAGCAGGATAAATTGGATGATGGCGCTTGTCTGAAAAAGCTGATTTTGAAGACTTTATCTGATATTAAATCCTCCAGGAAGGCTGCTGGTGTGCGCTCTGGTGGGGGTCATGACCTCTACTCTGATATTTCCAGCTCTGAGTCTTCTGATGGTTCCTCCATGGGTGCAGTGGACCTTAACCCGTTTGCTGCTTCGAACGTTCCGCGCCAGTGCGGAACGTTCTATTAAACGGGTGGGGCCGCATTGGCCAACGGACGTCCGCAGCACTACTGAGGTAGTGCTCGCGACGGCCGTTGGCCGACAGCAGCAGCAAACGGGTTAAGGGGAAATATATTTCTAAGGATTTGTTGCCGGACATTCTTTCCCATGTCAGTGATAACATGGGTTTCCCTGATGAGGACGTTGCCAGCACGTCCAGGAATATGGATTTAGCCCAGTTTCGGAAGCAGGCTACGAAGGCTTTGCCCATTCATCCTTTCGTGATGGACATGGTTTTGAAGGAATGGAAAGATTCTGACCACATTATGATGTCTCGCTTCATGTCTAAGCTATAGCCCTTGCAGGCATGGAGGATACCATTCCGGAGTCGGTTCATGTGGACTCTATTGTGGCCAGTCTGGTGGGGCATCCTTTAGCGGCCCAGACAGAACATATGAAATCCGACATAACATCAACTGTCACTCAAAATATGTGGTGTATGTACTCGAATGCACCTTTGGTGGGAAATATGTGGGGAGCACAATTAGGGCACTCAAAGATAGGATTGGTTAACACGCTAGGGCCCTGAAACAGCAAGACTCCAGATACCCCATGGCCACACACATATGGGAGTGTCCCTCTCAAGGTGTACACAAAAGGTTCTTTTTCTATGGGATTGACATCACCACACCTAGTCCGAGGGGAGGTAACAGGGAGTTACGACTGAGACGCTCTGAAGCCCTTTGGATTATGCGTCTTACATCCTTTGAACAGGGTTTTAATAGTGATCGGGAAATGCACTATTTTTTGGGCGATTAGGAACTGTAGATTACAATGTAAATAATATGTCTGTATTTCGCTAAGCTATCCTTTGAATTTACTGTTAATTTTCTTTTGATTTTAGCATGTATAATGAACTGAGGAGTTTCTCTTTTTTAATCTATACAGTTTTCTAACATGTCTCTCTTTATTGGGCAATGGGAAGCCCCTCGCGTAACCGGTGCCCATGTCACCACACGACACAATCTGGTCACACAAATGCATATGCCGTGTAATGACAGTTTGAACCGGTATGTGGATTATTTCTCAATAGATTGATGCCCTTTTCTCAAATGTATTGCATTACGTAACGTGAAGACTCTGCCCCGAATCGTTTAATGCCTTTGTTTGTAAATATATCTCACAATATGAATACTCTTCCCCTAATAGAAGAAAAAAAAAACCCTGGGTTTGATGCATATGTGTTACGTATCTTATATGTAAAAAAACTGACTAATGCCTTTATTTGTAACTGTATTCCGTAATGGGAATGACTCACCACTAGTACCAAAAAATAACCCCCTGGGGCCACCCCCGGCCCCCCCTTCACTCTCTCCTTTCTTTATCTTTTTGCTCTATGGAACACTACTAACATGGTAAGGCTGTAATTCTATAAGTCACCATTTAAGCCGCTTTGAACTTTATTGCTCTCGCCATCACACCTAAGGCGCTTCTAACTTTATTGATTGAACTGCACTGACTGCATGTCTCCGGCTTTCACTACGTGATCGATCACGTGAGCGCGTTAGGAAACGAGGTTTGCGCTCTAGCTCTTTTGGAACGCGGTGAGTGATAAACACTTCCGGGTAACAGTACGCTGTCTACTCCGGTTCACACGGTGCCGGAGAGAGGAGCCACGGGGCGTACTCGCCTTAGGTAAGCGCTATGCTTAGGAGCTAGGAAGATAGACACTTTCACATGGGCGTTAACTAGCATCTGGAAGGGAGTTGAAACGTCTGTTTGAACGTATCCATTATGGTTTTAATTTCAGCTGGTCTGCGGTGGATGGCGCCGCGTTTTCTTCTTGGCAATATTGGGACATAAATATAGACACCGTTGATATATCTTTGCCTTGTCTTATCCAGCCTGATTTAATAAAGAAACTTTGACTTGGCCTGAGCTTACCGGTTACTACAGGTAAGAAACGTATGTTGGTTTAGCACTTAACTGAAAGACAATCAATGACTGCCTCAGTAATATAACTTTATTAATCTTGTGAATACTCAAGGACACCATACTGATGGGATTTATTATTATACAGATTCTTGACTAAGACGTGCTAACATAGAAGTGGCTTTGTAGGACCCGCTGGGTCAAAATTATCACCAGTTGAAAGGTGAGCCTCAATTTTGAGTTTTATCTGTGGTATTATAAGTTATACGTCATGCGGATATGGAGTTAACTAGGACGTAATCTGATTTGATTACTCGCTTATGTGTTACAGGTCTGATATGTGACTACCATAGACGTAAGGTATGCACAATTTTAAATACCGTGTACAATAGAGAGATAGATTTGTTCATAACTCACAGGTACTAGGCACGAGTGCCAGGTGAAATTACAATAATGAACACACTGACCATGCAACATTTCCGTTCCTCCCCTTCCCACACCCTAAAATAGCAGCTATTATGGACACATTTCACCATCACTCACTTTTGACCCTTTACCAAGGTCTAAACTTGATAGACATATACACTGTACACTGAGCGGTCGGCATGCAACCATTCGAGTATATGCTTTGAACTTCACTCCATGCATAGTCCCTGATTTAGATGTCTACAACTATGATTGTTACATCTTTTTATAAATGGCGAACCCCCCTTTTGGCCACTAT
This sequence comes from Calotriton arnoldi, assembly GCA_963921515.1. Taxonomy (NCBI): domain Eukaryota; kingdom Metazoa; phylum Chordata; class Amphibia; order Caudata; family Salamandridae; genus Calotriton; species Calotriton arnoldi. Next base: position 432,830 of record CAWUFW010005148.1, read on the forward strand.
TCCCACCTGGACTGTAATTGGTTTTAACATGAATCACCACTTCTGATCTATGTGTCGTACTCTTGTGAGACACATACCTTGTAATAATTTCTCTAATGTACTGTGACACAAGCCGATTTTACTCAATTCCAGCCCTGAAGAAGTCAAGGGTTCTACACCCAGTGACGAAACACGTGTTGGCTGGCCTGTGAAGCAACACAACATTAAATCAACACTTGAAGAAAAGAATCTATTGTCGTCTTCTGTTAAACAACGAATATTTTGCATGTTGTTAATACTTACTAGCGTGTGCACAGGACTTGTTGTCATTTGTGTAATACGGACCCTTGTCCATTATTGAGGGCTTAGGGGTTTTCCCTCAACCGGTTGCACCGCACTGATTACTTCCATCTGTGATACTCACGTTATTGGGCTAGCGCCACTGTATACCCTGTGCTTAACAATACCCCCGCTCTGTCTCTGGGCATCCTTCCATGGCTGAAGATAATGTCCTGAAGTATGGTGCGGATAAGAAGATTGACTCTTCTTTGAAGAAGGCCTATGCTGGGTCACATCTCGCCATCCGTTCTGAGGTGTATGGTGCATATGTCGCTCAATCCTTGTTGTCCGACTTTAAGACCTTGTTCACCACCATGCAGGAAGGTGGTAGTTACCTTGACTTGTTGGAGTCCAATGGAGCATCAGGCTGAGTTCCTCTCTGATATTGCCTTTGATTCTGTTCGTGCTTCAGCCCTGTCTTGTGGTGAGTCTGTTGCTGCCAGGCGTAACTTATTACTGAAGGGTTGGAACACTGATGCGGCTCAACGTTCCATGGCTTTGCGTTTGCCTTTTACTGATCCTCGGCTTATTGGGGAAGGCCTTGAAGAGAAGTTGCACAAGGTGTTTAAAGAACGGAAACCTTCCTGGTCCTTCTGGCATCAGCAACGTCGTTAGGAGTCGCTCTTTTCGAATGCTAAATCTTTTCAGCAGCCTTTTCGCCTGCAAAGGAATACGTTCAGGACCCAGAAGGGCCCTGGGAGGGGTTTCCAGTGGAGGTTTCAGGAGAAGCCTCCTCCCGATGCGAGTCCTGGTAGTCAGCATTCCTGACTATGCCACCGCCCGGCTCGCTCCTGCTGGAGTGATGCCAGGGGTTGATGGGAGGTTGCACCATTTCCTGGTGGCTTGGTGGCTCTCGACGACGGACCAGTGGGTCCTGGATGTTCTGGAACGGGGTTACCGGATCGAGTTCATATCCCCTCCCCCTGCATTGGGCACGATTCTGTCCCCTATCCCAAAGGATGTGTCACGTCGTCAAGCCCTGTTAGAAGGGGTTCAACTCCTGTCCTGGAAGAAGGTGATTGTGCCTGTGCCCCGGTTAGAGTGGGGTCAAGGGACTTATTCTGTCATCTTTCTGGTGCCGAAGGTCATGGGGGGCTTTCAGATCGTGATCAATCTCAGGCCTCTGAACAAGTTTTTCCAGAAGATTCATTTCAAAATCGAGACCCTGCAGCATGTGATTCTGTTGATTCAGGCTGGCTGGGTGATGTCTACCCTGGATCTTCAGGACGCGTATATTTATGTACCTGTGGCCTTGGGGTTCCATCGGTTTCTGAAGTTTTACCTGAGGGGTCGTCATTGGCAGTTTTGTCTCCTCCCTTTCGGCCTGCGTTCATCTCCCAGGGTCTTCACCAAGGTGGTGGCTCCCCTTGTGGTTCATCTTCACCTTCGGGGGGTGTCAGTGTTTCCCTACCTGGACGATTGGCTTCTGCAGGCCCCTTCTGCCCTGGTGATGTCTCAGCACCTGGATTTGACCATTCGTATGCTAGAAAGCCATCGCTTTCTCCTGAACGTTCCGAAGTGCCATCTTCTTCCTGCCACCCGGAGGTCCTTTATAGGGGCGGACTTCGATTCTGTTCTGGACAGGGTGTTCCTGCCTCCTTCCCGGATCCTGCATCTGCAGTCTTTGTTGGGGAGGCTGTTGTCTCAGACTTTGGCGTCCCTGCTTCAGTGGTTGGAGGTACAGGGTCACATGGCAGCATCAGTGTTCACTGTTCAGTGAGCCAGGTTGCTTCTTCGCCCCTTGCTGTGGCATCTTCACCGCTTTGTTCCTTTCCCTGTTCAAGATTTCTCCGTGGCTGTTCCAGTATGTCCGGAGGTGGTGACCGCTCTGCAGTGGTGGATGGACTCTTTGAATCTCTCCCGGGGTATGTGGTTGCATCCCACCCACCTGTGGTGTTGACAACGGATGCCAGTGCATCCATTTGGGGTGTAACTCTGAGTCAGTGGATTGTGCAGGCTCGTTGGCAGCGCTTGGAGTCCCGCCAGTCCTCCAACTGGAAGGAGCTGTCTGCTGTGGAGCAGGCCCTTCGGTTCTTCTGGGATCGTCTGCTGGGTTGCAATGTTCTGGTGCGGTCCGACAACACCGTGACTGTGGCTTATGTGAATCATCAGGGCAGCACTTGCAGTCAGTCCTTGAATCTGGTGGCCTGTGCAATTGCAGGTTGGGCGGTACTTCATCTCCAGGCCATTTCTGCTCAGCACATCCGGGACTTGGACAATGTGGTGGCGGATGCTCTGAGCCGCAGGTTTCCATCCTCTCTGACTTTGTGCCTCTCTCCCAGGGTGTTCTGGTTGATTTGCCAGAGGTTCGGGACTCCGATGATGGATTTGTTTGCTTCCAGGACCGATGCTCTTCTTCCCTTCTTTTGTTCCCGGATTCCGGAACAGGGTATGTGGGGGGTGGAGGCCTTATCCCTCCCGTGGCCCCCTTGGTTGCTATATGCCTTCCCTCCTTTTCCTCTCATCCCTGCGTTTCTGTTGAAGGTTCAGAGGGTGGGGGCTCAGCTGGTGGCTGTGTTACCTCACTTGCCCAGTAGGGCTTGGTTCCCATTGTTGCCGAGTCTGGCGGTGGGTTCTACTTGGATCTTGCTGAGATACCCATCTCCCCTGATGTCTTCCTCACCTCCCCTGCTGGTCCCTCTCACCTTAGCGGCCTGGAGGTTGAACGAGGGTCGCTAGAGGGCCAAGGTTTGCCTGACCACATTATTTCTGTGATGCAGGCCTCCCATAGGAGGTCTACGGTGTCTTCTTACTCACCTTGCTCCCACGTGGCACCCCTCGGCAGGCAGGCACCTTCCGCCCCGCTCCCCGGTCCACCACAGGTCGTTCCCGATTGCGTGGAGGGAGCTGGTGGCATTTTAAGTTCCTCGCTTCTGGTCCAAAGGTGGGGGGCGGTGCTTGAGGGTCAGCAGTCTAGCTGCTGTTGCCTACTTAAGCCCAATGCCATTCACGACGCGCAGCGGACGCGCGCAGGAGTAAGGCACTTGCAATTTGAAAACTGTTCTAGAATAGCATTTTAATTGCTCTCTAAACTTTTAACTGCACCTACTTTACATGAACTTTTAACTTGCTGCACTTTGTTCAAACTTTTACTTGATTTTTATATTCGCCGCACCTCTCACCTTGCTCCCACTTGGCACCCTTCTGCAGGCAGGCACCTTCCGCCCCGCGGTCCACCACGGGTCGTTCCCGATTGCGTGAACGGAGCTGGTGGCATTTTAGGTTCCTCACTTCCGGTCCAAAGGCGAGGGGCGGAGCTTGATGGTCAGCAGTCCAGCTGCTGTTGCCTACTTAAGCCCAATGCCATTCAAGATGCGCAGCGGACGCGCGCAGCGGGCGCGCCAAAGGCGCACCAAAGGCAAGCCCATCTGCGCACGTCCGCGTCCGGACCGCGGCCAGCCATGCTGCCCGTGGCTCCCTCGAGGGACCAATCCTTTGGTCCAGGGCTCAGCTTTTAAACATGAGGGTTGAGGACTGCGAGCACTCTTTTAAACCTGATCACTTAGGGCTCTTTCCCCCATCAAAATGTAATATCTGTCAATTCTCTCTTACGGCAGATTCCATGCAACTAACCCCGGTTGCTCCTACTACCCCTACCCCCTCTAACCGGACAATGACTCATTTCCCCCCTGTAAAGGCCTGCTTGATCAATTGTAGATCCCTTCCTCGCCACGCAGATGACATCTGGCTCTCTTTGGAAGCCCATTCATGGGACTTAATGTTTCTGACCGAAACATGGATCAAGGACAGCTCTAACCCCGACCTCACCCTAGCCATTCCTGCTGGCTACCAGATTCTGGGGGTCAACAGGACTGATAATAAATCTGGAGGAGGAGTGGCGGTGGTTTTTCGCACTAGTTGGGAAATATCTCACAGGAAACTTATTAATTTGGGGCCCCTAGAAGCCATGTACTTTTGCATTACGATGGCCCCTAACGTCGTTATGGCCGGAATCCTGGTCTACAGACCCCCTAACTCCCCTCCCAATCACCTGCTAGAACTTTATAATGTAGCGGCAGACCTCTCGCTCAAACATGCTAATTTTACGATTTTAGGAGATTTTAACGTACATACAGACGATGTCAACTGCACCAAAGCCTGTCAACTCATCGACCCCCTTGAAGGCCTCAATCTGACCCAGCTGATTAATGGCCCCACGCATTCTGCTGGTCACCTGATCTTTACTAACAACCCCAATATGAAAACAGCCCCCCCCTCACCACTTACCTGGTCCGATCATTTCTTAATTCCTTTCAGCCTGTCACTGCCTTCTCGGACTCCAGACCCCCCATAACTCGGAAAACAGAAGGAAATGGTGCAACGTCACGAGTAATAGCATGACTCCTGCACTTTCCTCTACTCACCTCCAACTGTCAGGAGACCCAGACTCAGACTCAGTAAACTTTAACAGTTGGCTAACCTCTGCTCTAGATATTGTTTCCCCCCTCAAACCCACCAACTTGTCAAGACAAAAACCATCAGCGCCTTGGTTCTCCCCCGAGCTCCGTGTGGAGAAAAGCCACTGCAAAAAATTGGAGCGTATCTGGAGATTATCCTACGATCTCACGGCTAAGTCAGTATATAAAGCTGCCCTAAAAAATTTCCATAAACTTAAACGCACTACTATGAGAGATTATTTTATTAATAAAATCCACTCTGCAGGTAATTCGGCTAAAACCCTCTTTAAAATTGTACAAGATTTTACCAAGCCCGCCGTCACCACTAGTGTAGCCCCCCCACCTCGAACCTGTGCAAGGGGCTATCCGATTTTTTCCAGGATAAAATTCATGATATCTATTCCACCTTTGCCCCCCCACAACATAATCCAGATCCTGCTGCTGGGTTGGTCAGCAATGACGCTTTGACCCCTTTCCATCCTATCTCTCCCGATGCCTCACTTCAAAAACTTTTAACGTGCAAATCCGGTTCTCCCAACGACCCCTGCCCAGCTCAGTTTTTCAAACTCTTGGCACCCCTCATCAACACCCCACTGAACCAGATCTGGAACGCCTCTCTGTGCTCTGGCACCTTCCCCGCCGTGGGGAAGCAGGCTCTTCTGGTGCCGATCCTCAAAGAACCTGATGCCAACCCTACTGTTTTTAAAAATTATAGACCTATTTCCCTCTTACCGGCTCCGGCAAAAATCCTTGAAAAAATAGTTCAGGAACAACTTTCCAACCACTTGGAATCCCGTAACCATTTCCATGACTCAGTCCGGCTTCAGATCCGGCTACAGTACGGAGACCGCCCTTCTCGAAGTCTCCGAGAGCATCCATGAGAGCGTCGATTCTGGCAAAGCAGCCATGCTAGTGCTTCTCGACCTGTCCGTGGCGTTTGACACGGTTTCACATCCTATCCTTCTGGATAGATTAAGCAACATGGGTATTCAGGGAACGCCCCTGTCCTGGATCCGGTCCTATCTGGGAAACCGGACTCAACAAGTTTTTCTCCATTCTTTCGTCTCCGACGAGAAACCCCTGCTCTGCGGGGGCACCCCCAAGGCTCTGCTTTGAGTCTTCTCCTTTTTAATGTCTACCTATCACCCCTTGCCGCGCTGGTCGAATCCTGTGGGGTGAGGGTGATCTCCTACGCTGACGACACCCAACTGGTGTTTTCTTTTGAAGAACATTCCGAAGCAGCATTCTCTAACTTTAGACACTGCCTGAGTAACATCTCGGCGTGGATGTCACTTAACACTCTTAAGCTCAATTCGGACAAAACCGAGGTACTCTTCTTCAATCAAAAATTCCCGCCTCCCCCGACGCTTTGGTGGCCACCTGAGATGAATCCACCTCCCAAGCCTGTTGACTCGGTGAGGAACCTCGGCTTCCGGTTTGACAATGCACTTTCCTGCAAAACTCAAATTAGACTGGTGTCCTCCTCTTGCTTTGGGAAGCTCCGCATGTTGCGTAAATTCCTCCACTTCCTTCCCCTGGAGTCCCGTCGGACGGTAATCCATGCTCTAATTACATCCCATCTGTATTACGCCAACAGTCTCTGCCTGGGGGCGCCTGCCTATTTGATTAGGCATCTACAGATTGTACAAAACGCTGCGGCCAGAGTGATCTGTAAAGTCCCTTTCCGCCACTCGATCACCCCCCATCTGAGGAAGCTCCACTGGTTACCGGTGATTAAACATATTGAATTCAAGGCTCTCATTATGGCTTTCAGAGCTTTTCGGGGACATGACCCTGCATACCTGAGAGCTAGACTCAAGCATCATCAACACAACCGGACCCTCAGATCTAACCATCTTCGTCTCCTTGCTACCCCCCGTTTTCGCAGGTCTAGAACGGGTGGCAGAGCCTTTGCGGTTATTACTAGGGGTGGGCGGACAACTCCGTTCCGCCCACAGAATGTGCAGAATTTTGCCTGTTCCGCAAAGTAGGCGGAACAGGCAAATCTCCGCACACTCGGGGCGGAGCGGAGTTGTCCTCCCGCCCGCACTATTAAAACATTATAAATAAGAATTTAAAACACCTTACCTTATCGGCGGCGTCCCCGGGCATCCCTCCTTCTCCATTGCGTCTTCTTCAAAACTGCGCATGCGCGGGCGCCCACGCATGCGCAGTTTTCCAGAAGAAGACGCGATGGAGAAGGAGGGAAGCCCGGGGACGCCGCCGATAAGGTAAGGTGTTTTAAAATCTTATTTATAATGTTTTAATAGTGCGGGCGGGTGGCGCGTAGCGGAGCTACGCAGAGTGTGCGGAGATTGGTTCCGTCTCCGTGGCACTACGCGTAGCCCCGCTACGCCCACTACACACACCCCTAGTTATTACCTCCAAAATCTGGAATGCCCTGCCACTCTCCCTCCGCTCCTCTGAGTCAGAACCCATCTTTCGACGTGCCTTGAAGACCTGGTTGTTCACCAACCTCTAGTTCCCCACTCTGCACCTATCATCTGCCGTCTGTATTAGCGCCGGGACACACCCGTTGGGGGTAGCTGTGTGCTTTATAAACTCCTAAATAATAATAATAATAATGATAAGCATTAGTCTTCTTTTGACTCCTGGTGTTCTGGTATTGGTCTATCTTCTACTTCTTGCTCTGTCTCCGATATTCTGCAGTTTTTTATGGACGGGTTCCATAAGGTTTATGCTTTGTCTACCCTGAAGGGCCAGTGAGCTGCTATTTGGGCTTTCCGTGATCCAGATTCCTTGTCCTCCGCGGACGGGATGTTGGTGTCTCGTTTGTTCCGGAGTTTTTCTCTCTCCTGTCCTGTTGTTCGTTCTTCGGTGCCTCCGTGGGATCTTTCTCTGATCCTGCGTGCTCTCCAGTCCTCTCCTTTCGAGCCCTTGTTATCTGTTGATCCCAAGTTCTTGTCTTTTAAGGTGGCTTTTCTGGTGGCTATTACCTCAGCTCAAAGGTTGGGAGAGCTTTCTGCTTTGTGCTGTTCCCCCCCCCCCTTTTTGAGGCTAGTGGACAATGCTGTGATCTTACGTTTGGATCCTGGTTTTCTGCATAAAGAGCGTTCCTGGTTTCATACCTCTCAGGAGTTGGTCTTGCCTTCTTTCTCCTGCTGATCAGTTGTTGCACACTCTTGATGTGAAGCGTGCTTTGACCATGTATGTAGGCCAGTCTGTGGCTTTTCGATCCTCGGACAGTCTGTTTGTGAAGTTTGGACTGGCTGGTCGTGGGAAGACTGCTTCTCGTCTTACCCTGGGTCATTGGATCAAGTCTGTTATCTCTTTGGCTTATCAGGGCTCTGGTTTGCCTTGTCCTTCAGGGGTGCTGGCCCATTCCCCGAGGGGTGTTTCGGCTTCCTGGGCTGCCTTTCATGGGGTGTCTTTGGATGAGGTCTGTCGTGCTGGGACTTGGGCTTCTGATTCTACCTTTATTAAGCATTACAGGTTGAATTGCGCTCTGGAAGACCGTTTGAATTTTGGTTGCGGTGTTTTGCATACTGTGGAGCATGTTGCTCCCCCTTGATTCTGTTATGCTATTAAACATTTCACTGTGGTGCGCTTCCATCCTGTGTGCTGTCTGGTTTATTTTTCTGGTGGTGTTCCAAAGGCTTTCGCTTGGTTGGTGCTTTGGTATACCTCATGTGTTATGACTGGGTCGAGGACGAGGTACGTAGAGGTAATGTTATAATTACTTACCGGTAATCCTCATTACTCTTAGTCCTACTCGTCCTCGGCCCAGTCATATTTCCCACTCATCCTCCCTGGTTCAGGCCTTTGTTGTGCTTGGTATGTCAGGAAGTGCTTTCTGTTGGCTGTAGTGTTATAGCCCCTGGCAGGAAGGTGGGTGGAGCCTAAAAGTGTTTCCTGTTTTGTTTTCTGTCAGTGGAATATATCTAATGTGTTATGACTGGGTCGAGGACGAGTAGGACTAAGAGAAATGAGGATTACTGGTAAGTATTCACAACATTAACCAAGGGACATGTCCTGCTCAGAGCTGGCAATCACAACCTAGCAGCAAACTACCTGTTTGCATTGTGCTCCAGAGAATTAGCAGCACAAAATTGTACAATGATCCACACAAAGACACAGTGGCTTCATTAATCAGTACAATTTAAGCCATGATTGTAAGTAGTGCTGATGCCCCCAACCCCACACCAGGTCAATCAAGCCAACTTTAGGAGGTGGAACAGCAGCTTCTTAGGCCCTGATTACAAGTTGAGGCGTTATTTATCGCCCCTGATAAATAACGATACCACGGGTTACGTTATCTATTGGATGCGATACATAACACCCATTATGAGTTTGTGGGGAATAACACGCAGATTTTGGCTTATAATGCCCCCAAATACTCATGATACTGTAAATACTGTATGGTTTTCCCCCAGTTAAATTTCAGCAGGTCACCAAAGGTTGAGTTATTTAAGGCACCCGATTATTTTCAGATGCGCTAAATACCTAACAACTCCTAATTCCAACCTGCGTGTAAACAGGGGTTTAGGCGCAGGTCGAAATTAACCGCTCAACTCATAATCAGGCTCAAAATGTACCCAATCAGCAGTGTTACCAGCAAAATCCATTTGACCAAGGCAAATACTAGTAGATCCTAAAACCAGTAATCCATCACCTGCACATTAAGTATCTGAAACACCTAGAGGTCTGTACCACAGGCCATGGTACAATTAATAACAGTTTTATGCACTGGTTGATTTTACAAAGCAGATAATATACAAATAAAAGGTACAATAGGTGTGCCTTGCATTACGTTTCTATTTTCTCGGAAAACACCACAGAAATGTTAAAAAAAAAAAGCAGCTGCAATGGAGTAGAACATGAATATGAAATAAGTGCATCAGTAAGTATAAATAGTAAAAAATAAAAAAATAAAACAGTCAACGTGGCTGGTTTATTTACTAAACAACGACAATGATTCACTGATTGGCAAAGGAGCCAGGTAATTTAATTTAGCTGCAGGGGAAATAGCGGGAAAGGGATAAGTAGAAAGGTGTATCAGGAAATCCCTCATGGCATAGATGTTTAAGGTTTCTCCCGGACCCAACCATCGTTACAACCTTTTTCAGTGCCTCATTTTGCAAAATAGCTTAAAGAAAACAAAAATATATTATTTGCTTGCTGTGAACATTCGAAACATTTATGCAGTAGCTGATGTAGTTGGGTAGTTACTGCTTCTAATACAGAACTCTGTGCATAATACGGAGGTCCTGTTACACGAATCCTTCATACTTTCACACATCCAAGATTGACAAGTGTAGGAGAGTAGGATCTGCTTCACATGGGTACCCCCACTTTTTGCTGATGCTTCACTGTTTTTCGACATTAGTCTGGCTGGGGCCCTGCTAATCAGAACCCCAGCCTAGCTGCTTCCTCTCTAAAATGGTTTCCATGTGCCTTAAGCACATCTCTGATTGGAATCTGGAGTGCCCTTATAAGTCCCTAGTATATGGTATACTATGTACCCAGGGCATAGGTACCTCAGAGGCCTACCAGGGGCTGCAGCATGTATTGTGCCACCCCTGGAAGGCCATCCAAACTGACACCACAGGTCTGCTACTGCAGCCTGGGTAAGGTGGTGCATGCACCTCTTACTGTGATATAGGCTACCTATATCACTATATACATACACACATATAAACCTATAAGTCACTCCTACGGCAGGCCTTATCAATCCTGAAGGCAGAGTGTGTGGTTCCTATGTGAGAGGGTGCCCCTGCATGAGCAGGGCCCCTCTGCAGCGTTCGGAGACCCTTCTCTGATGCTGTTTGTAGTGCAGCCTGACCATATACTCTTAAGCGCATTATAACCTCGCGTTAAATGCTAACTTTGGGATGGCTGCACGGAAACATGTCGTGTTTGGTGTCAAACATCTTGGAATACTACCCCCCCCACCAGTTCTGGCGGCGGGGGTAGCATTCCACCCTTCTAGAGGGAAAGACATGCACACACCGGTATGCCCGGTACTGACTTTCCAAGCCCTGGCATCACAAAATGGATGCCGCTGCCACAGACACGAGTCTGGCCTCCTGCTGCTGACCGAAACTCCGGCAGGGTAGGCCTGGACAATAGGTTTCCTGTCCCAGGGAGGTGTGACCACCTCCCCAGACAGGATAGTGTTTATTGGGGCTGGGCGGGAGCACTCTCTGGTGCTTTGAAGTCCTGCACTGGGGGCACACTTGGTGTCCCTGTGCATACCCCAGTTCAAACCGGCTCAGGGGCTTCCAGCCCCTGCTCTGGCGCGAAACTGGACAAAGGGAAAGGGGTGTAACCACCCCTCTGCCCTGGCCCTCCCATAGGTGGGGCCACAGAGTATGTCCAACCCCCTACCTTAGTATAAGTAGGGGAACCCAGTCCTTAGGACTTCAGATTTACCTGGACGAAACTCTGATACAGAATCCTGGACCTTCGACGCTCTACTTTAAGATTAGAGGACTGAAGAATCTCCCTTGGGGTCAAGGAGTGACTCCCCTGCTTGGCAGGCACCAAAGAAGCAATTGTCCGGTCTGCATCGCTGAAGCTCCCGTCGGACGCCGAAGTCTTTGCATCACCAGAGGTAGATTTCCAGACTTCCCCGAGGCTGCCTTGAGTTCCCAGCAAAGCTGAGGCCCGTAGCTGTCGTGGGTAACGTGGAACCGTGACCCCTGGACACCAATCGCATTTGCAAGTGCATCCTCTTCTGGGTCTCCCACGAAGTCGTGCTTTGGGCTCCGAGTAGCCCCAGCCTCCAGCACCAACTGCACCGAAGATCACTGGCCTCCACTCCACGAGTGTCCTGTGAGCCAGCTCCACGTGCATTGTCTCGAGGCTCCTTTGCGGTCGCTAGTCCGTTGGCTAGTAGGCCCTCCCGAAGGCCAATCTTTTTCTGCTTGGGCTCCCTGGTTGCTCCAGGTGTGCCCTGACTTATCCTCGCTGGGTGAGTCCCCCAGACCTTGCTGGTCTGCAACATCGTCCTTCTTCGCTTTCCACGAGACTTGCCGTTGCCAAGGCTTGTTGGGTCCAATCCGGTCGCCGACACCCCTGCAATCGACAAACGTCGCGGGACAGCTCGAATCCAGCTCCTGGTTGTCGTCGACGCCTCCTGGACCTCGTGGCTGAAGAGTCAAGACGACCGTCAACCTACCTGAAGCACTCGACATCGGTGGGCATCCGCTCATCGCCTTCCTGGTCACTGGCTAGTGTCCCAGACTCTGTCCCCTCTGCTTTCAGGTTCTTCAGATCTTCGATCCACCTTTGGATCCACCCGAACACTTTCGACTTGGTCGCCAGCAGCACTTTGCAGCAGATCGCCATAGAAAGCGACGACGAAACCCGACCCCGAAAGACACCTATGCACCCGGCTTCCCTGGGTGAGGTAACTCGAGTACTCCGGTGCTCCCGTGGGTATAGACACTAGAACAGCCTAGTTCTCAAAGGGTTTGCTCCAAGTCCTCCTCTAAGTGTCCCTTTTCTTTTAAATTCTAATCGCGACTTTCCCCATAGAAGTTAACGGTGGTTCGCGGTTGTGTTCATACACTGCACGCGCCCCCGTGGGTCCCCTGTGTCACTGCCTTGGGTGGTTCCTTGTGGTCCAAGCACTTCTACAGGCTCTAGGCCTTGTGTCTAGCTCAGTCGTGGATCTTATACCACTTTATTGGTATATGGTTTGGTACGCCCCTGGGGCTCAAACGTGTATTTGTGCTATTACTGTAGATAACTAACTCGTAACGTATGTACTTCGAACTCTAGCCTCATAAAGAGACTAGAGGGGTGTGTTTAGTAATAAATGCATATATTTTGAATATACCTGGTGTGGTCCTCTTTCATTTGGTCACTCAAGAGATTATAGACTGGTAAAACAAGCTGCTTTACATTCCTTCAAGACTTAGCCTGAAGGCTGCTCTCCATAGCTACCACTAGGATAGCTTTCAATAAAGGTTGTCTTTAACCTATCTCCAATAAGGGGTTGTTTGGACTGGTGCAAGGTGCCCACTATAATTAGTGGACAGCATATACCAGGCCAACTTCTCACATTGGTGTGCAGCGTGTGGGATTCCAGCTTGCTATTGTTTTACCAGATAATCTCAATTGAATTGATCAACTGAAAACCACTAAGGGTACCTAAGGTACATATAATCAAGCTTAGTAATACAGTAAGTTCTACTGAACTTAGAGTTGTGTGTTAAGGGACAGCACACCCTTTCTACAACTCAAGAGAGTTTAGTAGGCCACACTAGAGTAGGTAGTGCATACACCACACCTCACTAGTGATGTCTTCAAAGCCAGGGCCCAGTGAGTCCTTGCCAGAAGCCAGTGGGCTTCTTCCCTCCAAGTATGATAAACTCCCATTCTTGGAATTGAGAGCCTTATGCACTACTAGGAAGTTGAAGACAGGCAAAAGTGCCAGCACCCAACACCTCAGGGAGGTGTTACTAGCTGATGATCTCAGCAGGCCCTTAGGGTCTGAAGGGGTAGGCAAGGAGGGTGGGGCAGGAGAAGAGGAAGGGGCCAGGGGTGAAGAAACCCAGGACCCCCCCTCTGAAACTGGCCAGGAAGGTGAAAATGACCTTGTCCTGGAGAATCCAATTCCTCCTGTGGAGGAGGAGGAGGGAGAGGATCAGACTGACCTCCCCTTTGTCCCCCCAGGAAGAGTTCTGAGTGTGCCCAGAAGGTCTAGGTCTCCTTCTCAGGAGTCTAACCACTCTGACACCTCAATAGGGTCCTCTGTCTCCTCTCATAGGAGGGAATCCTCTCATGAGAGAAGAAAGAGACTGATTCAATATGAGCAAACTCAGCTTGAACTCAGGAAACAGCAATTGGCTATAGACAGGGAGTCCCTAGATCTCTATAGAGAGAGACAAAAGTTGGGACTAGAGTCCCATGGTGGCAGCAGTTTCCCCAAAGATAGGGAAAGGTCTTATGACCATAGAAACCTGAGCAAGATTGTCCCTCCCTACCAGAGTGGGGATGACATCCACAAATGGATAACTGCTCTAGAGAGGGCCTGTAAAGTACAGAGGGTCCCTCAGGAGCAGTGGGCAGCAATCTTGTGGCTCTCCTTTGCAGACAAGGGTAGAGACAAGCTCCTCACTGTTAGAGAGGAGGATGCTGATAATTACAAAGTCTTGAAGAGTGCTCTAATTGATGGGTTTGGCCTAACCACTGAACAATACAGGTTAAAGTTCAGGGATACCCAAAAGCACAGACTCAAGACTGGGTGGACTTTGTTGATTGTTCTGCCAAGGCTCTGGAAGGTTGGTTATTGGGCAGTAAGGTATGTGACTTCACAGGATTGTACAATCTGATAATGAGGGAGCAGATTCTTAATAACTGCCAAAATCAGCTGTTGCATCAGCACCTGGTAGACTCTGATCTGACCTCTCCCCAAGAATTGGGAAAGAAGGCAGACAAATGGGTCAGAACCAGGGTGAAGCAGAAGGTACAGAACCAAGGTGGTGACCCTAAGAAGCAAGATTCGAAAACCTCTGATAAGGGTGGGGAGAAGGGTAAAGATCAAAAGTCTTCACAAGGCCCCCAAAAATCTTCTTCAGGTGGGGATTCACAGTCTACCAAAGGGAAAGGCCAAAGAAAACCATGGTGCAAGGTCTGTAAGCAAAAGACCCACTGGACCAGTGATTGCACCAAGTCCAAAGACTCGACTCCAGCACCCACCAATGCCCCTAAGGCACCTGCTCCCCTAGTGCAGTTACAGTTGGTGGTGGGACTACACAAGCCAAGGGTTTAGTAGGGTTGACCCTGGGTAAGGAGATGAGCTCTGACCTAGTCAGAGAACTCACTCAGGCTGTCCTGGTCTGTGATGGAGGCATGGATATGACCTACTCTGTGAGTCCCAGAAATCTGGGCTGTTTCCATCAACAGCCTTTAATCAATGGAAGAGAGGCTTTGGCATTTAGGGACACAGGGGCAAGTGTCACCATGGTGACACAAGACCTTGTGAATCCTGGGCAGGTAATACTTGGTGAGATGTACCAAGTGACCAATGCTAGCAACGTAAGAACAGACCATACTCTGGCACTTGTTAACTTCTCCTGGGGAGGGGTAACTGGCCTTAAGAAGGTTGTGGTAAGTGCAGACCTACCCGTTGAATGCTTGCTTGGCAATGACTTAGAAACTTCAGCTTGGGCAGAAGTGGAGCTCAGGACCCATGCAGAAATGCTGGGGATCCCTGCAGATGTGTTTGCTGTGACCAGGTCACAAGCCAAAATGTCTAGCACTGAACAGGCCTTGGATTCTGGAATAATGGACCAAGTGCCTTCCAAGAAGAGGAGTAGTAGGGTAAAGGCAGTGCCTTCCCCCTTGGTTCAGAAGGAAGATCAGTCCCTTGAGGGGGATGATCTCAGTCCTGAGGAAGGAACTGTCCCAGAGGAGCTTGAACCTGAGCAGGTTGAGTTCTTGGGGACAGGGGGACCTTCCAGGGCAGATCTGAGCCAGGAGCAGCAGAGCTGCCCCTCTCTTGAACCCCTCAGACAGCAAGCTGCTGCTGAGGCTGCTGGGAAAGCTAGTGGTCCCCATACTGTGTATTGGGATGATGGACTCTTGTACTCAGAGTGTAGAGACCCCAAGCCTGGTGCTACCAGGAGGTTGGTTATACCTCTGAAGTTCAGGGGCTTCCTATTGACCCTAGCCCATGATATTCCCTTAGCAGGTCACCTGGGCCAGAACAAGACTTGGGACAGAATTGTCCCTCACTTTGACTGGCCCCACATGTCTGAAGACACCAAGGAGTTTTGTCGCTCCTGTGTAACCTGCCAGGCCAGTGGCAAGGCAGGTGGCACTACAAAGGCCCCCTGATACCACTACCTGTGGTGGGGTTCCCTTTGAAAGGGTGGGGATTGACATTGTTGGTCCCATGGATCCCCAAACAGCATCTGGGCACAGGTTTATCCTGGTGGTAGTGGATCATGCCACCAGGTACCCAGAGGCTATTCCCCTTAGGACCACTACAGCACCTGTGGTGGCAAGGGCCCTCCTGGGAATTTTCTCAAGAGTGGGCTTCCCTAAGGAGGTTGTATCAGACAGGGATGCAAACTTTATGTCTGGATACTTAAAAGCAATGTGGAAGGAGTGTGAAGTGACTTACAAGTTCACCACACCCTATCACCCACAATGCAATGGTTTAGTTGAGAGATTCAACAAAACCTTAAAGGGCATGATTAAAGGGCTCCCAGAAAAGCTTAGGCGAAGATGGGACATACTCTTGCCCTGCCTTTTATTTGCATACAGGGAGGTGCCTCAAAAGGGGTTGGCTACAGCCCTTTTGAACTTTTGTTTGGTCACCCTGTCAGGGGTCCATTGTGCTTGGTGAAGGAAGGATGGGAGTTACCTCTCAAGCCCCCAAAGCAAGACATAGTGGACTACGTACTTGGTCTCCGCTCCCGGATGGCTGAGTATATGAAAAAGGCAACTAAAAACCTTGAGACTAGCCAGGAACTTCAAAAGGCCTGGCATGACCAAAGAGCTGTACTGACTGTTTATCAGCCAGGACAGAAGGTGTGGGTGTTGGAGCCAGTGGCCCCAGCAGCTCTCCAAGACAAATGGAGTGGACCCCATACCATTGTTGAGCAGAAGGGTGAGGTTACCTACTTAGTAGACCTAGGAACACCCAGGAGTCCCCACAGGGTTCTCCATGTCAACAGGTTAAAACCATATGTGGACAGGGCAGACATGGGCTTGCTCATGGCTACTGATGAGGGACAGGAGGAAGAGAGTGACCCACTCCCTGACCTGCTCTCACAGAACCCTGGTGATGGGTCAGTGGATGGTGTAGCCTTGGCAGGCAGCCTCACTACCCAGCAGCAGACTGATTGCAGACAGGTGCTCAATCAGTTCAGACACATATTCTCACTGACACCCAGTCAGACTACCTGTTGCACTCATGAAGTGGACACTGGGGACAGTCTGCCTATTAAAAATAAGATTTATAGGCAACCTGACCATGTCAGGGACTGTATCAGGACAGAAGTCCAGAAGATGTTGGATTTGGGAGTTATTGAACCCTCAGATAGCCCTTGGGCTAGTCCAGTGGTCCTTGTGCCAAAACCTCACACCAATGGTGGGAAAAGAGAGATGAGGTTTTGTGTGGACTACAGGGGTCTCAATGCAGTCACTAGGACTGATGCCCATCCAATACCAAGGGCAGATGAGCTAATAGACACTTTGGCCTCAGCCAAGTATCTAAGCACATTTGACCTGACAGCTGGCTACTGGCAGATCAGACTAGATGATGATGCAAAGCCAAAAACAGCATTTTCAACCCCTAGTGGGCATTATCAATTTGTGGTGATGCCCTTTGGTCTGAAGAATGCACCTGCCACTTTTCAGAGGTTGGTGAATACAGTCCTTACAGGTCTGGAAGCCTATAGTGCAGCATATCTAGATGATATTGCTGTCTTTAGCTCCACCTGGGAGGATCACCTGGTCCACCTCAGAAATGTTTTACAGGCCCTGCAGAAAGCAGGCCTGACTATCAAGGCCACCAAGTGCCAGATAGGGCAGAGTCAGGTTGTGTACCTGGGCCACCTTGTGGGTGGAGGCCAGGTTCAACCACTGAAGAGCAAGATCCAGACCATCATGGACTGGACTGCTCCCACTACCCAGACTCAGGTGAGAGCCTTCTTAGGCCTGACTGGGTACTATAGGAGATTTGTCAAGGGGTATGGATCAATAGTGACACCCCTGAATGACTTAACTTCCAAGAAAATGCCCAAAAGGTTCAGTGGACAGTTAGCTGTCAAAAGGCATTTGATGACCTGAAGCAGGCCATGTGCACTGCTCCCATTCTACAGAGTCCTGATTACTCCAAGAAGTTCATTGTTCAAACTGATGCATCTGAATTGGGGGTAGGGGCTGTACTGTCAC
The DNA here is from genome assembly GCA_963921515.1 of Calotriton arnoldi. Taxonomy (NCBI): domain Eukaryota; kingdom Metazoa; phylum Chordata; class Amphibia; order Caudata; family Salamandridae; genus Calotriton; species Calotriton arnoldi. The sequence goes on from CAWUFW010005148.1 coordinate 450,421, forward strand.
AATTGAATGAAGAAGGTCAGGATCAGCCAGTAGCTTTCATTAGCAGAAGGCTGACCCCTAGAGAGAAACGTTGGTCAGCCATTGAGAGGGAGGCCTTTGCTGTGGTATGGGCTCTGAAGAAGTTGAGGCCATACTTGTTTGGTACTCACTTCCTTGTTCAAACAGACCATAAGCCCCTCTTATGGCTAAAACAAATGAAGGGTGAAAACCCCAAACTGCTTAGGTGGTCCATTTCCCTACAGGGGATGGACTTCACAGTGGAACATAGACCTGGGAGTAACCATGCCAATGCAGATGGACTCTCTAGGTACTTCCACTTAGAACATGAAGACTTAACTGGGCAAGGTTAGTTTAATGTCCCTACGTTTGGGGGGGTTGTGTAGGAGAGTAGGATCTGCTTCACATGGGTACCCCCACTTTTTGCTGATGCTTCACTGTTTTTCGACCTTAGTCTGGCTGGGGCCCTGCTAATCAGAACCCCAGCCTAGCTGCTTCCTCTCTAAAATGGTTTCCATGTGCCTTAAGCACATCTCTGATTGGAATCTGAGTGCCCTTATAAGTCCCTAGTATATGGTATACTATGTACCCAGGGCATAGGTACCTCAGAGGCCTACCAGGGGCTGCAGCATGTATTGTGTCACCCCTGGAAGGCCATCCAAACTGACACCACAGGTCTGCTACTGCAGCCTGGGTAAGGTGGTGCATGCACCCCTTACTGTGATATAGGCTACCTATATCACTATATACATACACACATATAAACCTATAAATCACTCCTATGGCAGGCCTTATCAATCCTGAAGGCAGAGTGTGTGGTTCCTATGTGAGAGGGTGCCCCTGCATGAGCAGGGCCCCTCTGCAGCGTTCGGAGACCCTTCTCTGATGCTGTTTGTAGTGCAGCCTGACCATATACTCTTAAGCGCATTATAACCTCGCGTTAAATGCTAACTTTGGGATGGCTGCACGGAAACATGTCGTGTTTGGTGTCAAACATCTTGGAATACTACCCCCCTGCCAGTTCTGGTGGCGGGGGTAGCATTCCACCCTTCTAGAGGGAAAGATATGCACACACCGGTATGCCCGGTACTGACTTTCCAAGCCCTGGCATCACAAAATGGATGCCGCTGCCACAGACACGAGTCTGGCCTCCTGCTGCTGACCGAAACTCCGGCAGGGTAGGCCTGGACAATAGGTTTCCTGTCCCAGGGAGGTGTGACCACCTCCCCAGACAGGATAGTGTGTATTGGGGCTGGGCGGGAGCACTCTCTGGTGCTTTGAAGTCCTGCACTGGGGGCACACTTGGTGACCCTGTGCATACCCCAGTTCAAACCGGCTCAGGGGCTTCCAGCCCCTGCTCTGGCGTGAAACTGGACAAAGGGAAAGGGGTGTAACCACCCCTCTGCCCTGGCCCTCCCATAGGTGGGGCCACAGAGTATGTCCAACCCCCTACCTTAGTATAAGTAGGGGAACCCAGTCCTTAGGACTTCAGATTTACCTGGACGAAACTCTGATACAGAATCCTGGACCTTCGACGCTCTACTTTAAGATTAGAGGACTGAAGAATCTCCCTTGGGGTCAAGGAGTGACTCCCCTGCTTGGCAGGCACCAAAGAAGCAATTGTCCGGTCTGCATTGCTGAAGCTCCCGTCGGACGCCGAAGTCTTTGCATCACCAGAGGTAGATTTCCAGACTTCCCCGAGGCTGCCCTGAGTCCCCAGCAAAGCTGAGGCCCGTAGCTGTCGTGGGTAACGTGGAACCGTGACCCCTGAACACCAATCACATTTGCAAGTGCATCCTCTTCTGGGTCTCCCACGAAGTCGTGCTTTGGGCTCCGAGTAGCCCCAGCCTCCAGCACCAACTGCACCGAAGATCACTGGCCTCCATTCCACGAGTGTCCTGTGAGCCAGCTCCACGTGCATCGTCTCAAGGCTCCTTCGCGGTCGCTAGTCCGTTGGCTAGTAGGCCCTCCCGAAGGCCAATCTTTTTCTGCTTGGGCTCCCTGGTTGCTCCAGGTGTGCCCTGACTTATCCTTGCTGGGTGAGTCCCCCAGACCTTGCTGGTCTGCAACATCGTCCTTCTTCGCTTTCCACGAGACTTGCCGTTGCCAAGGCTTGTTGGGTCCAATCCGGTCGCCGACACCCCTGCAATCGACAGACGTTGCGGGACAGCTCTAATCCAGCTCCTGGTTGTCGTCGACGCCTCCTGGACCTCGTGGCTGAAGAGTCAAGACGACCGTCAACCTACCTGAAGCACTCGACATCGGTGGGCATCTGCTCATCGCCTTCCTGGTCACTGGCTAGTGACCCAGACTCTGTCCCCTCTGCTTTCAGGTTCTTCAGATCTTCGATCCACCTTTGGATCCACCCGAACACTTTCGACTTGGTCGCCAGCAGCACTTTGCAGCAGATCGCCATAGAAAGCGACGACGAAACCCGACCCCGAAAGACACCTATGCACCTGGCTTCCCTGGATGAGGTAACTCGAGTACTCCGGTGCTCCCGTGGGTATAGACACTAGAACAGCCTAGTTCTCAAAGGGTTTGCTCCAAGTCCTCCTCTAAGTGTCCCTTTTCTTTTAAATTCTAATCGCGACTTTCCCCATAGAAGTTAACGGCGGTTCGCGGTTGTGTTCATACACTGCACGCGTCCCCCGTGGGTCCCCTGTGTCACTGCCTTGGGTGGTTCCTTGTGGTCCAAGCACTTCTACATGCTCTAGGCCTTGTGTCTAGCTCAGTCATGGTTCTTATACCACTTTATTGGTATATGGTTTGGTACGCCCCTGGGGCTCAAACGTGTATTTGTGCTATTACTGTAGATAACTAACTCGTAACGTATGTACTTCGAACTCTAGCCTCATAAAGAGACTAGAGGGGTGTGTTTAGTAATAAATACATATATTTTGAATATACCTGGTGTGGTCCTCTTTCATTTGGTCACTCAAGAGATTATAGACTGGTAAAACAAGCTGCTTTACATTCCTTCAAGACTTAGCCTGAAGGCTGCTCTCCATAGCTACCACTAGGATAGCTTTCAATAAAGGTTGTCTTTAACCTATCTCCAATAAGGGGTTGTTTGGACTGGTGCAAGGTGCCCACTATAATTAGTGGACAGCATATTCCAGGCCAACTTCTCACAACAAGCTTCCCAGGTCCACGCGTAACTAGTTTTTTCTTAGACTTTTAGGATTTGTAGTCGTGTTTAAACCAGTATAAAACCAGGACGACAAGTCCCAGAATTCTAGGGATTAAAAAACGGACTGGCCTAACCAGTGCTTTAAATGGGCCGGTACTCACCGGTACTGAGTACCGGCACTTCTTAGATTTATCCCTCTGAGTACCGGCACTTCTCTTCTGCCGAGGAGAGTACCGGTACTCATGAAAAGGTAGGCTTACTGGCTGTGAGTGCTGGTGAGCAGGAGTGGAAGGTGTCTCTGGCAGCCAAGGCGCCACTTCTGTATCCCCGATCTGAGCCCCAGCTGAGCTATTCAGCAGGGCTCATTTGAATAATTGCCGGGTGCTCACCATCACGCTGTGTTTGACTGAGCAGGGTCCGTTCAGGCCCTGTGCTGTCAATCACAGTCACACTATCCTGTGCGTTTGTGCTAACACAGGAATCATGGCAGTCCCCTGGCAGTGGCAATCAGGCTACGGCCAGTCCGGCCCTGGTGGCAATTATAAAAGCCATGGTAGGTGAAGAGTATAACATGGCTTTCATCATACCCAAGTCTTTTGTGTGCCTGCTTATGTTTGTGTGTTTGCCTGCATTCGTATGCCTGTTTTTTGTAAGAAAAAAGTGAGAGAAAGAGAGAGAGAATCAAAACACTCTCAGGAGGTATTTTAAAGAAAATGGGTGGCACTTTGTGTGTACATGTCTGCTCGGCGACAAAGATTCATAAATAGCATAGTAGAGAGGGTTGGTGGGTGGGTGAGTGAGTGAGTGAGTGGATAGATGAGTGAACAAGGGTGGATGTATAGATGGAAAAATAGATGGATGGATGAGTGAAAGCATGGATGGCTGGGTGAAAGGGGGTGGATGATTGGATAAAAGGGCGGATGATGGGTGGATAAGTGAAAGATTGGATGGATGAATGAAAGGGAGGGAGGATGGATGAAAGGGTTAATGATGGATGAGTGAAAGGAGGGATTGAGTGAAAGGGTGGATGGAATGAAAGGATAGATGGAATAAAGGAGTGAAAGGGTTGATGGATAGATGAGCGAAAGGATTAATGAATGAGCGAAAGGGTGGATAAAGAGATGGATGAGTGAAAGGATGAATGGATAGGTTTGGAGATGGATAGGTTTGGATATGAAGGGTGGACAGACGGAATGGTGAAAAACTGAATGATGGATGAAAGACTGAATATACGACAGAATGTAAAGGTTAAATGGTGGACATCAGCAGGTAAATGGTAGGATGAAAGGATGAATGGATAGATCTATGGAAGAGACAAGAGATATCTTCTGGGGAGGGTCATGATGATTTGCTTCATTTGCTTTGTGCCATAAGAGCTTTGGTTCGAAGTGTTTTTTTTTTCAGTTTCTCCCTACTCACGTGCTGAAAAATATATAGTATTGTGCCAAACAACAGCAATTAACAGTATGGCATTAAGAAAGGTGCAACTATTGCAAAAAAAGGAAGTGTTAACATATTATAGCATTTCTCTTTCATTTTGTGTAATGAGTTAACTTGCTTTGTTTATATAAACACATTTCTCATGTGTTTTGGTATGTGCTGCAACTAATATAGAAGTCGTTAAGTATCATCATGTCTTGCCTTTAGCCCCGCCCCATAGCCCCGCCCCTCACTACACAGCTAGCTCATTTTAATGAGTACCTGCACTTATTTTTTCCCATTTAAAGCACTGGGCCTAACTAGCCACGGATGTTCCTAGGAAACTTGGCAGGCCATGTAAATGCGCCACTGTTTAGTATGGCAAAAAGGACGTGTTGTGAAAAGTCGTTTAGAGCCACGCCACTAGCAGCATGCATAAAAAGCAGGTTATGCATTTAATCAGGGCTTTAAGTGGGATGAAAAAACTCGGGGGTCTCTCAAAGGGGAGTGGCCAATGTAATTAAGGGTGTGGCTTGAAACACATAAGCTAAAAATCTGTGATTAGCATAGTGTGCCGCCAGACTTGTATTTTGCTGTTTCTGTCATTGCATCCAGATATATGATACAACAAGTAACATCATACCTACAAGAAGTCAAGATTCTTGGCTTTGTCAATGGTTGTTAGTTGCATAAGATAAATAAGCAGCAACTATGACTTGAATATAATATTGAAAAAGCTTCTACTTAAAGCCAGGACAATGTTGCTGATGCTGAGTTTCAAAAAGAGAAGGGAAATCCAGAGAGAAAATGACACTCTTTAAAGGATTTCCTTTCCCCTACAACGCTCACCTGGCATGACGTCATGCCGTAACTTCTCTACTAGTGAGAAGTGAGCAGTGGGAGCACGCACACATGATGTGCCTGCTGTCACTGCAGTCCGGAAAAAAACGGACCGCCTTTGCCAGGGCACAAAACAGAGCCCATAGAGACCCGTTTCGAGGCCCAATTTAAAAAACTGCCCGTGCTCAGCACCGGTGAGACCCGGCCCACTTAAAGCCCTGCATTTAATGAGACGTTTGTCTTCATACTCACGTTGTATGGTGATGATCCCCTTCACAGCTTTGACGAGGTGGTGTTAGCATGGCATGGTGAAGTAGGGAAGTGTAAAACGATGTTATGGCATACTTTGTAAGCATTCGAATGTAATTTGTGGCAATGCATTATACAGAGTGTATCCCTATACGTATATTGTGAAAACAAGAATGCATTTCCCAGGAGCCTTTAAAGTTTAGCTAAAAAAAAGCCAGCTTTGGTCAACAATGGAATGAGGGGCAACTTGGCACCACTGAGAGTATATTAACAATACATGAAAAACAAACGAAACAACTACTTCCGTTATTCTGCCTCTTGTGCGCCTACAGGTCGCTTAGGGAAGTGGCTGCAGCTTGGTTTACCCGCCAAAAGGCAGTCTCGACCACCTGTGGTTCAGACGGAGGTCACATCGGTGGTGCGCTGGAGGGAAAGGGTTAACGCCCCCACCCACAGAGGGCCGTCTGTGGTGCGCGGCAGCTGAAGGGTTAACCCCCGAGGGCCGCACCTGTAGGTGGAACAGGCTGAGCTCACTCTTGTTAAGGGAACCGGCGTGATAAGCAGCAGGGCGGCTGCCGCGTTGTACCAGAGTTGGAGGAGGGCACCCTGGCTGCAGGTGAGACCTTGGAGCTTTGGAGTTGTTTTACCCCGGCAGGCTGCACGTACATCGGTAGAAAAGAGAGCGCTGCCCGTCTGCCCCCTCGAGGCACCTGCGCTGGTACCGCGAGCATCACCAGCTCCGTACAGCGGCGTTTACACCGGCCAATGGTGCCCGCAGGACCCAGTGTGCGAGCCTTGGGCATTTACTTCCTTGTTTGTTTCTTTGTCTTAGGCTCTCCCGGGGAGGGGGAATTCCTTTCCAACAAGCTTTAATTAACAAAGGGCGGTCAGAGACAGCCAGGGACAACAAGGAGCGGTGAACTGACGCGCCTTTTACCTGTTGCTTCGTTGGAACCTGTGAGCGATATTCGTGAACGAGGCTGTTCCCTATATAACATACTGATTTGTTGCAACTGTGTCGTCGCTCTATTAGTCTTTCTTTAAGAGTGAATGTGAGGAAGAGGGCGGTCACAGTGAGCAGAATTGGTGGACCATCGCAACCAAAATTACCAGCATAATCGTACTTGGAGAAATTAGTTTAAATAGTAAAAATCAGAAATATGTTATAGTTTGAGTACACGTAGTGACTGGTGGGAGGTCAAAGTACGGTCCTTCGTGGCATTGGGTGATGTAGAAGATGGGCACAGTAGCTGGTCCCTCAGATTGGGTAGTACGAGAGGTGGATAACAGGGGGATCTGAGGAGGTTGCTGGTAGTAGGTGGGTAACGTTTCTTGAGAGATTGAGGACTGTTGTGTGTCCAACTTTCCAATTACTGCCACCCAGTTGCGGTGTAGTGGACTATTTGGAAACTTGCAACTAGGAGACCGTTTTTAGGTCTCGGCCTGCACCAGCGCTTGCGCTGGTCTGGCCGAGAGTTTTAGTAAGCGGGTTTTGGAAGTGCAAACACTGGCTTTCGGCTGGCGACCAGCTTGAGTTCACGATGGCGTGCACGCGCAGCTGGCATCTGGGTTTCCGCTGGTCTGGCCGAGAGTTTTAGTAAGCGGGTTTTGGAAGTGCAAACACTGGCTTTCGGCTGGCGACCAGCTTGAGTTCACGATGGCGTGCACGCGCAGCTGGCATCTGGGTTTCCTATCTCTTCCTCATTTCCTCGTCATGGCTCATTAACTCTCTGGACTCTGATGTTTCAATCGCAGCAGCAGCTCACATTACCAACTGAGGGCCCTGGACTACAGTCACATGAAAAACAACAGCGATTAGCATTGAAATGCAAGCTTTTTTTTTGTCTAGTTAGAAATATTGCTTCGGTGGGTTGATTTCACCTTATATCGCTATTTGTTTTATATTGGGAGTCACAGCCTAATTACCAGTATTTTTGTCTCTCTTTTTAAAAAAAAAATATTTATTCGTGCAAAGCACAAAGCTATATTTAAGGTTACTTTTTCCGCGTCACTACTTCACTCTATTTAAACTCCACACCCCCCACTCTTATTGTCTCTCTCTCCTTCTCTCTCTCTCTCCCCTCTCTAATTCTCTCTCTACTTAATTAATTCTCCCCTCTCTATCTATTTTAGCCTTTCATTCTCTCTCACCCCTTTATCTGTTTCTCTTTCAAACTCCTTCATTCACTCTCTCTCCCCTTCTTTCTCTCTCTCTATCCCGCTCCACTCTTTATTCTATGTACACCCTTTCTCTCTCACCACCCTCTCTAATTGGGCATTATATCTTCACTCTATCTCTCACTCGGCAACACCACAGCATCAATCAGAGCCAGCACAGCATCACTCAGCACCAACACAGCATCTCTCAACGCCGTCACGGCATCTCTCAACGCCGTCACGGCATCTCTCAGCGCCGTCACGGCATCTCTCAGCGCCGCCACGGCATCTCTCAGCGCCGTCACGGCATCTCTCAGCGCCGCCACGGCATCTCTCAGCGCCGCCACGGCATCTCTCAGCGCCGCCACGGCATCTCTCAGCGCCGCCACGGCATCTCTCAGCGCCGCCACGGCATCTCTCAGGGCCGCCACGGCATCTCTCAGGGCCGCCACGGCATCTCTCAGGGCCGCCACGGCATCGCTCAGGGCCGCCACGGCATCGCTCAGGGCCGCCACGGCATCGCTCAGGGCCGCCACGGCATCGCTCAGGGCCGCCACGGCATCGCTCAGGGCCGCCACGGCATCGTCTCCGCAACAGGCACTACCACCTCAGCATCACTCAGCACCACCTCAGCATGCTCTCGGAATCTGGCATCTGTTGATTCTCCCCTAGCGTCTGGCCGCTGCTAGTGTTATAATACAGGTACTAGTTCCCAACCTTCACCCTCCGATTGTTTATGCCCCCTCAAAAAAAAAGCTTAAACAACCATTGCCAGCATTGCAAGAACAAAAGAAAACTGAGAATTTTTTATTGTAAATACTTTTTTTAATATGGTCGTTCAGTTTTACATAATGCCTTCTTGGTCATATATAAAGTAACAAAAATGCTTCTGACACTTTTTTATTATAACTTTTCAGCATGCCGCACAGCAGCCACACTTCTCTACAGCACAGCTTGAAGACATTGGCAAAGTCAATAGCTCTGGCTAAACACTTAGAAGGCCCCAAAGGCGAGACCTATTGGCTATGCCAATGCTTGTTTAATCCTGTTCTCCTGCAGTGCAGTGGTGGGAGAGGAGCCAGGACTACAGGACAAACCTGTAAAATGCAGGATAGTTGTCTACTTTAGCTAGTTATTGGCGGTGTCAGAGGTTATGCTATGATACATGGTATTTATATTGTGTGCGACTGCGCTACCCGTTTGGCTTTGTGACACTATGTGCCTAGAGGGATTACATGTGGAATAGGAAGTTTGGTTGGAGAAGGGTTGGTTGTAGTATGACCTAAGCTGGAGAAATTGGCTGAGGGGTGTAAAGGCCTGACATGCCGTGTCACAGTGAATTTGACAATGCTGGTATTCATGTCCATATTTGTAGGGTGTAGAGTTGGTCTGGCGTAAGATGGAAATGTTATGTACCTGTGATACTTTCATTCTGTAATAAATATTACTCTACCTACCAGCAGATCTGTTATACTTCTGATTGTTAGCCTTTTAATAAGGTATTAAAATCCATTTTCTGGAAGTTAACTACAGACATCTTAGACTGCTGTTCAATAAATACCATATAGCGCGCTGGAAGGCATTCCCAATTTCATAGGGAAGTGTTGTGAACATTAATACAGGATTTTAGCAGTTCTATTTTGACCACCATTTCATATGAGCTTCGTTGAACATCCTGTGGCGCATGTTTTCATGTTCTTGTTCATTTCACGTTTCACCGATGTTAACATGCACATATAACTGACTTGCCCTCTGTTCACCTTCGAAGATGGTGAAAATTGGCAGCCTTTTGAGAGGAAAAATACTTTACAATGTGTTTAGAATTTATTCATGATGTGGGCATGGTCAGCAACAGCATAATCCTATTTAACAGACATCGTAAACTGACATAAGCTTTATAATCCCTAATTATTTAACTGGATAGAGAAGCACTTGCTGCAGCAGAAAGTTTTATATACATAGGTGTGCATTTTTCAAGCAATGACCAATGGGGGACACGTGAAAGCAGCAAAACTGAAATTTATTAGATCCTCCGAAGCCCTCAGTATGTTTGTATCTAAAATTGGGAACAGGCCCATGAGAGCTGCTGACCATATACAGAAGGAAATGTATTCCTAGTGTCAATTACGGAGCCCCTCTGTGGGGCTTAACAAACTGTAAATTGTTGCAGACCCGGGAAAACCTTTTCCTATGTAGATTATTAGCAGTGCCCTGTCCAACCTACTCTTCTAAAGCTCACAAGGAATTTGCGACCCCCTATTTCTAGGATGACTTGCATAATATATGGAGTAAAGATGGCACTAAATTCACCAAAGAGATAAGATTGTCAACTTTGGAACATAGAGCAATAATACCTTGGCTGGCTTATGTAAACAGCCTGCTAAAGGAGGTGCATGGAAAATTGAACATTGAGGATCTGGTTGGAGTGTTAAAATTTAGTAAGACCGTTTTAAAAACTATTCTGATTGGGAAAAGGATGGCTGATGCAGAAAATAGAAAGTGTTTTAAACCAACTGTGTCAGTGTACCTCTCAGGTCCCATGCAACCAAGTGCCCAGAGCTATCTTACCCTACTAACAAACATCCAACATAGATTCAATCTAACTAGACTGCGACTAGGCACAATACACTTTTTGGTTGCTTATCCCAAGATTGGCTTTTGTTCCCAAAAGGCCCCCAAATGCCCATGCTATGGCAAGTCCAACCAGCCCACAATGCATTTTGTTCTTTTTTGTAATTTTTATAGGGATCTGAGGAAACAAATATTGAGGCCACTGTTTTTAAAGTAAAAAATCATTTATCATGAAGATGCTTTTAATTTTATCCGCAACCTTGATAATGTGAATTTATGCCATGAGTTTGTCTACATTTCTTATGCCATACAAAGAAGGGAACAGCTCCTCTACCTGGATGTTTTAAGATATGAAAATGAGTAGCCAAAGATATGCCCATAACAGTGTTCATATATGTAAATTAATTATCCCCTATCCAATGCTTCTGATAACGTTTTTTACACTCGTTGGCTATTGAGTTGCTTCCTAGCTCGGTGTCTGGTGTTCTGTGTTTTTTTATATTTAATCTATGTCCTGAGACCATTTTGTATGAATTTTAGTCATCTATTTTTAAATATGAATGTTTTATTAAGACCGTTGTAAATTTTATCTGTGTGGCTTTTATGGATATTTTTATCTGAATAAAGATTGATTGATTGACGTATGCAGTGGTTTGCAAAGTGACTCTCAATGGGAGTTCGGCCAAAATTAAATGAGTAATACATAATAGAATGGGTGCAAAGGCCAATTAATTGTTATCCATATCGAAAACATGAATGACTTTTTTTTCATTTAACAAAAATACAGTAACTAGTTTTAGGTATCTCTTGCTGCAGCCTATATTGAAATATTGTCGCAGTATAAACAAATATTTTTAAAAGTAAAGTATCTGAAACTTATTTTTATAATTCTCAAAGCTGAGATGATCCATTGGGATCTAAACCTATAGGCTAAAGGCAGTGGCCAGCAGGCACCAGGACACATGGCTTCAGGTAAATGCTAAGCATTTGAGTAGAACTAGCCTAGGCCTGGGTGAAATTTCTGTCACACCAGCGCACTCTTAATATTGTATTACACTTCTTAAGCAAAATTCAACACCGCGTCATTGTGCTGTCTTTGTGGAAAAAGATCAGGATGGGAACAGGGTCAATGACCCAAATGCAAGCAGCTGTTTGTGGCACTTGTGATTTTTGCTCCATCTTTTAGTATTTAATGCGTTCTTGCGTCCAAAATGGACATGAGAACACATTTGATGCTAAAGGCCAATTTTGCATTTATCATTATTTTGTTTAATATTTGTGGTATTTCACATAATTATGCAAATTATATGAATTTCAGACACCCCTAAACTAGATCTAATGTAGTCACCAACTCCTTTTTCATGAAATGACTTTGCCTCTCTTTAAAAATCAAGAATTATCCCACAGGATAAAAATAAATCGCTCTTAACATAAAACAAAATGATGTTAATGTTGTGATCCGAAACCTTAATTTGTCAGAAGTACCCGAACAGCTGGGCACTGAGAGTTGCAACGGATTAATTTTGATTGAAACAGTCTGTAAGAAACTGGATTATTATTTGGGGTGGGTGACTACCCACCTCAAGAAACAATCACAACCTTTGTCAGGGTGAACCATCAAAGTCACAAAATTAACGTGATCTGAACCCCTTCTGCTAATTTCTATAAATATTGGGACTGAAAGTTCCAACTTTTGATATGATGGAAACCTCCCAGTTAGCATATCTGCCTGAATATTATTTACTCCCTTGACATGAACCACCTCGAAGGACAGTAAATAAATCTCTGCACACATTCCCAGATGATGAGCTAGGACACCTCAAAAGCTTTCAGTTGAGATTCCCCACAGCGGTTTATGTAAAACACAGCTACTATATGATCCGATCTCACTACAACATGATGATGGACAGTAAAACAATTGGAGGATTTTACTGCTTTCTGCACTGCAACCAGTCCTCTTCAATTGGAGATGCCAGCGCTCCCGATGTCCTTGGATTGACATCTTCTCCAAAGTCACTCCTCACACCAGAGCACTGGTGTCCATCATTATCTTTGATGTTTTTTTCCCCCCCAGAGTTTTATATAGAGTGAACTTGACCCAAAGGTATCGGGTATCACAGCGCTTTACATGAGCACCAGTTGCTTACTAATGGACTCATTCATTTTTAGGTCGAGCCTCGAGTAGCGCGCAAGCGCTGCTCTGGCGAGACTTTATGTAAGGGGGGGTTTCAGAAGCTGACCACACGCTCGTGCGTCGTGGCCTTTTTCGGGCGGTTACGCGCGAGCAAAAGGCCATGGTGCACGAGCGTGTGGTCAGCTCAGCACGCTGCCGCGCTCGCCCCCGCTCCTCTCGTTTTGAGTTCCAGCACACCTCCCCCACTTGGGATCAGGTTACTGCGGCCGCTTCGTTAAACACAGCGCGGACCGTGCCTTTTTTTTTTTCCCCAATCCCCACCTCACTCTTACAGCATTCAGGCTGCATTCCTCGTCGTGTCTTCTTACGTGCCCCTGCTCGTCGCTACTCCATCTCTACTTCCCTTTTCATATAATCGTATTTTATTTTGCTATGATATGGTGTAATGGGGAATGAGGTATTGGCGGCCAGCTCGCCACTGTTTGGGGGAAGTAGGTTCAATTACTGATCCCGTCACCAGCAGCACAGCGCGCAAAATCGCCTCAGCAGACTTTGAGGTGTTTGGCCGTATGCAGGGTAGGTAGGAGCCAGTTCGTTGATTGAGCTGCCATGGCTTCGGGGAGTTGGTTATCTGCGTATATGAAAGCCTCCAATAGGGTTATATTATCTAAAGGGCTGCCCCTGGGCTTTAAAGAGGGGGCAAAGATCTGGTGGATGCAGGCTCCATCCTCCGCACGTGTCTGTGCCTGAGGGCGTCTGCCTGTGTGTGAGGCTGTGTGTCTGCAGAAGTCTGTGTGCGGCCACCTGCTCACCCGAGTGGCTCCCTGAACTCTAATAGGAAGGAGGCGCAGCCGATCGATCATCAATGAAGGCGAGGAGAACAACATGGTAAGAGCCCAGTCTGCCGCTGCTCGGAAGGTGAGCACTCCGTCAGCCGAGCTCTTCTGTCATCTGTGTCACTGCACTGGCTTTGAGCACGGCGTCAGCAGAGCTCTAGTGTGATCTGTGCCACTTCACTGACTTTGAGTGCGTGTGTGACCTGAAGCACTGCACTGGCTTTGAGCACGGCGTCAGCAGAGCTCTAGTGTGATCTGTGCCACTTCACTGACTTTGAGTGCGTGTGTGACCTGAAGCACTGCACTGGCTTTGAGCACGGCGTCAGCAGAGCTCTAGTGTGATCTGTGCCACTTCACTGACTTTGAGTGCGTGTGTGACCTGAAGCACTGCACTGGCTTTGAGCACGGCGTCAGCAGAGCTCTAGTGTGATCTGTGCCACTTCACTGACTTTGAGTGCGTGTGTGACCTGAAGCACTGCACTGGCTTTGAGCACGGCGTCAGCAGAGCTCTTGGGTGGTCTGTGTCTTTTCACTGGCTTTGAGCACGGCATCAGCAGAGCTCTTGTGTGGTCTGTGTCTCTTCACTGGCTTTGAGCACGACCTCAGCAGAGCTCTAGTGTGATCTATTCCATGCAATCCAGACCTACTAGCTACTTCATTAGTGTCTAAAGCTCAAATCATCGGAGGCATTGTACATACCACGACACTAGATGTGACTTGTTTACAAAGTCATTATTTAGGTCCAAAAATGTAGCATAGAGCTGCCCCTGAACTTGTATTGGGCACCCTTGTCTATTCTGCTGTCTCATTGGTATTGTGAGTTCTGTAACACGTGGCTTGTAGTAATACTAGTCTCAATGTGTTTATGAAGGGAAATGTTTCTGGTTCTACTGGGAAATGCATCTTAAAATGACTCCCATACAATACAACAGATGGGGTCTAAAAAAAAAAAACTGCATCGGTGATCTTACCTTGCAGCATGATTCATAAGTATGTGCATATCGTGGTTGCATTGTCATGCTTGCATTGTTGGCAATCACTGGTGAATTAGCGCACGTCTATACCATAATGGGCAGCAGGGATACATTATGATGTGCTGCAGTACAATTCTGTGCATGGTGGCAAATAGTGAAAACAGTGGTACATGTAATCCTGGCTAACAAGTGACCCCCTTAAGCACCACGTTTACATACCTATGTAGCTGTGCAGTCTACACAAGGAGAATACACTTCTTTTAGCAGCCAGCTGACTCAAAGATTGAATAATACACGAGTGTGTATGTCCTCCAAAACTTAGCCCAGGAGCTAAATGTGCAAGATTGTTTGTTATGAGACTAATATGGCACTTCTTCAAAACTATTTTTTTAAAAAACATGCTCCTTAACCTGCTAAGGTTTAGGTCCTGTGGTTGTGGCACCAAGAGCCTGTGTGCAGTGTTTTTGACCAGATTAGTCAGGACTAAAAACATTCAACAGCGCAGGAAAGGATTCTAGTACAACACCTTCCCTTACTTTGCCTCATCCCTTTGCTGGTTATTTATAAGCAGAGCTGGTAGGGCTGCATAACTAAATACTTATAAGGTCCCAAAAGCGAGACCTATTGGCTATGCCAATGCTTGTTTTGTTGGGCACAGGGAGATTAAGTGATTTGCCCAGAATCACAGGATGTTGAGCGTCAATTCGTGACTCTAACCCGGTTCCCCAGATTTCAGATCGGCCGCCCTAGCCGTTAGGCTACATCCTCTCCCCAGTGATGAATCTGGATGTAAAGACATCCTCTTCTGAAGATTTCATGGAACCAGCCACCAGCTCAGAGATACTCATATGTTTTGGGAGACTGCAACAATCGCTTCAGAGTCTTGAGGGGATGGAACCCAAAACCTTTTCAAATGTCTTAAAAGGGGATGAAGCTGTAGTAGATACCATGAAACTGGAAAAGTGCATATGGTCATGTGACTTGGGATCTTCAAAGGCCTTGTGCCTTTCCTGAAGAGAGGTCAAGAACTGATGAAGGTATACCATTCCCAGATCGGTCTTAAATCGAACACCTATAAACTTAAGGTCTGTGCGAGTCAGCACCATTTGACACTTGGAAATGTTCAGGCAAACCCATGTTTAAATAGGCACATGCAAGTGGCTTTCAGATTTTCTAACACTCTGTCTTTTGTTAGCGCATGAAGGAGACAATCGTCCAAGTACTGAAAAACTGACCACCCACAGAGCTGAAGATTGGCTTTTAGAGGAGCTACCACTTTTGTAAATACCCTGGGGCGCAATCCAAGACCAAATGGCACTACTCTGAACTGAAAATGCTGCTCTTGGACACAGAATACGAGACCTCTGTGACCTGTTGCTATGGGAACATGAAAGTTGGTACCCATCGGATTCATTGAGAAACTTAAATCTCCAAACTGGATTATCTTCTACAGTGTGTCCATTTTGAACTGAATCCATTTGTTCAGCTCTCAAGTCAATTACCATCATGTAACCGCCAGATAACTTGTGGGACTAGGAACATGACTGAATAAACTCAGAATCCCCTCCTTCCAGAACAGCAGGAATCACTGCATTCTTTGCTTAGAGATCCAGTGTTGCTTGAAGGAATTGTGTCCTCTCTTTAGACACTGAGCCCATTGTGTTTTCTTCCCTTTGGAGTTGGAAAGGAGAGCTATAAACTCGATCTGATAACCTTGAATAACTATTTGTAGGGCCCAAGAATCTGATGTAGATGTTTCCTGATGCCTTTTTGCAGTGCTGAATCCAATCCTCATGACTGGTAAGCCCAGTCCACTTCCTGCATAGTTAGGACTTCTGCTGTGCTGCTTTTCTTGTGGAAGAACGATTCTTTATTATAAGAACATTTCCAGTCGACATCCTTACCCGTCGATTTTTACAAAGACTGATTATTTTCTTCAAGAAGGTTGCCTGAAATATTGCCCTAGTGTTGGTCGAATCTGATGATCGAAATGAAGATTGGCCAGGTCTGAAAGACGGAGTGCTTTTTCTCTTTGAATTCCGTTTGCATCTTCTCCTGAAGATCCTTCCCAAAAGACCTATTCAATAAAACTGCATTTTCAAAATTGAAGCCTCATAAAAAGAATCTGTGTCCCAGTCTTCACATGTTTCTTCTTGCTAATATAGATGGCACATTCTGCCAGGGTCGAAGCTCTAAGATCATCAAATGATCTATCCGACTGATATTCTGTCAGCCTTTCAGTTATTTCCAACATGGCGGAGCACTCTGACCCTTCATCAGTTGCTGCTAAAAGATTTTTAAAGTCCAGTATTAGAGAATGTGATGTATATGGCCCAAAAAATTGTCTCGCATCGTAAATAAGTCAGCATAAACCTTATATAATGAAGAGTACATCTTTTTATAACCAGTCTTTCATTTTGGCCTCCTCCTGCCATAGTTCTCCCCACCACACTACCAACTATAGCATCAATAGGCACAGTGTGGATTATTATTATTTTTTTTTTTACTTTCCCCAGTAAATTGTATAAATATTGGGTAAATCAATTTTTTTTTTTTTTTATGGTCCCTTCCATTTCTTCATCCCAACATTAGTCACACAGGAATGCTCAGGAGGTCCATTTAGGGAGAACACTCAAACTGGTGTAAAACTAAATCTTTGAGAGTTCTCATCACACATTGGAAAGCCCATATTGACCTTGATGTGACTCAAAATAGAAGGCATCAAGTCTTTACCAATGTACTTCCCTTCTGGTCTTTTGCAGAATTCACTGTGTCCACCCTCTGGGCAAAAGACTCCCTAGAAGATGAGCTTAGTTCCTGCATATCAGACACTTTAACAGGATGAACATCTCAGTTTTTTTTCTGTAGAGACAAAAGCATATCCCAATTTTTTTCTTAACCTCTCCTCTTCATTCACACGGACTTCCTCTTTCTGTGTACAGACTGAGACGTCTATCTGAACGGCATTGAAAAAGAGGGGAAGAGGATGAGCTAACATGTCTCCTCTTACAATCTTGACTGCCCATAATATTTCCAAATCGGCACAAATGCACTGCCAACTTGAATAATCTCCACACACTTACCTGTCTGATGTACCACATAAAAGCTGAGACATGCTGCATTAAAGCAACATCCATAGCGTGGGTGACGCCAGCACCTTCCTTGCACTTGCAAGAGTGCTTCATCTTACCGCTAGTAAGGATCCTTTCCTCTAAGAAGCCGTGAACAGCAGTCGCATCTCCAGAAAGTTCTTTCCTGTGTCCTCAACTTAAACCATACTCTGAAATATGTTTCTGAATGTCATGAACAGCACCTTGCCACGGATTGCTTTGCCTCCAACTAATTGTGAGCATCATTTTTATCAGTGTCCTCTCTTAAACGTGGCAGAGGAGACACTTAATGGCAAAACAGTCTAATTCTGACTCTCAAACCCAGTAAGAGGATCAGTATTCCGAGACATCAGGGATCCAAGCCATCAGAGACCCTTACTTTATAGTCCTCCTCTCAGAATGAGACCAGAAAACACCAGGAAGTTGTTGGGAATAATGACCTTATACCACCTACGTTGTGGGCGAGGCTTCATTTCAGCTTCTTAGAGTGTTCCTGTCTCGGTGAAGTGGAAACTACCTCGTTAGTGATGACTGGGATGAGGGAGGTGGAGGGTCATGACTATTGCAAAGGACCAGTTACACCAGACTGAGGAAGTCCAGTTCAAACCTAGTTTGATATCCATGAGAAACTTGCTGACATTGCGTGTTACTGTAGAAACATCTTTTGTGGGCAGTCTAAGAAATGTGTGGTGTATCATGCCAAATACCCTTTCCGAATTCACACAACTAAGATTTAACTTAAAGCAGCCAAATCTTTTGCGATGCTTGGGAATGCCAAGTTCCTTACCACAAAATTGTTAGTAAAGGTGACCTTGTATTTAGACCATAAAGATGAAGGGGATAGACTTACCCATATCTAGATTCCTTTTTAAACCAAACACAAGATGGACAACCTTAGCTTGCATTTGTGATTGAGCTACTTTCCAATTTTAAAAATAGGTTTTCAAAATACAGTTGGCTAGTCTGTTGGCACTCCCCTCCCCAAAACATCCAAGCAATCCTATTCTGATCGGCTACACTTCAGATGCATAAAAATAGAAAAGAATCCTCTTCCCCTCCCAATGCAAGTGTAAAGTGATCCCATTGTTGTGGATCACCTTTTTTTTTTTTTTTTTTTTTTTGTGGCATCCAAGATAGAAATTCCAAAAAGAGTATGCCAAGGTGGTCATAGTAAATTTCAAAAGAGGGTTTCATCATCTATCTAGAACTTGGGAAGGGTTTTTGGATCTATGGCAAGCTGCCAATTACTTAATTTCACTGCACTGGCTGTCAATTTATTATCTCTGTAATGAAATGGATAATATTTACTAGGGTGTTGCACAGCTAATGTGGTTTGGGCTATAGAATCTGCCAAGGATTTTTGAGGGCAGCTTGTTTTTTGCCAGACTACATTAATGAACTAGGGTGCTCTGGTGACGTGGTTGTGCTCGATGTGTAATCTGCGTTGTACAGATGATACCACAGACTGAGGACTGTGATTTACTTCTGCACCCCTGCTTTTCCGACATCTGTCATCCTCTGACCTTCGCAGATCATGCAAACTGATGACTAACTGCTGGGGTATGTACCAGAAACTCCAAGCAGCAGTTGGGCACCTCTATATCATCATCTGCCTATGTTCATTGTTGAATGCAGCAGTGTTAACACCATGAAGTATGCCTCTGATTATAGGGTTGCCCCAAGAAGTGCAGGAGCTGAATGTATCCGGGTGAGAGATTGCCACTTTTGCCCTTTCTCCTTGTTTCTTTTCAATGCCAAGCAAAGGGTCATGAAGCCTGTGTGGCCTGGTAATGCATGACTAGGTATTGTCAGCTCTGGCTAGCCTCCCATGCTACCATAATTGACTCGGCATAAAAGTGTAAAATGGCGGAGCCTGAACAGTTATTGTTTCCTGTGAGGTGAAAGAGCTGCATCCCGTTAGGAAAGACTTAATGTCCTTGTTAAAGTTCTGCTGACACTGTCCACTGAGTTCCAGCCTCTCCATGTGAGGCTGTCAGTATTTTTGCCTAGGTGTCGGCCACTGAACCTGACCTCCGTTCCTGAATGGATTGCATTTTCCACTCAATGCTGAAAATCACTGATAAAGCCCACCCCCCATGGAATTGTTTCTGCTCTGAGATCAAATATGGCTTAATTTGCATTCCCTGGAGCATTGCTTCGCGCTGGTATTTTCAGACCAGTTGTATTCTGGATGACCATATGCTGTCAATATTTCTTTTTGAAGTAACGTGTCATGCTGCTAAAATCTCCCTGAAACCTATTTTTGCTTAATAGCTTGGCTGTAAAAACTACCTTCTTTACATGTCTTTATTTTTGGTTAGTGATGAATCTACCTTTAATTTTGAAATGGGAGATGAGTGAGCTAATGTGCAGTTTATGGTGATTCGTAGTCTAGATTGCTCTACTATTTCCTTCCCACCTGTATCAAGACCATTACTTGGAGAACTGCCAAAGGTGTACATCTACAGGAAAGAACTGTGGCAGCATTTTAGATGGTGCAACCCAAGCATGTGTTAATAACATAGCATGGTGTGAAGCTCTCCCATCTAACAAGTATTTAATGCAAAAATAGCAAGCAACACAGCAAATAAAAGATAAATAAAATAAATTGTCATTTGAACTGACCAAAGCTCTCGCAAGAAAAGGGTCTGCGGGCGCCTAATGCTACTGTACTTGACATTTAGTACAGTATGTCTATTTTCTCTCAGTACATGCCTATGGAACCTAATCACATGACACATAGTTACTGTCAGCAAAAACGCATCTCATGAGACGGGGTCTTAAGCGCAGGACATTCTAGAGCAGAAGATATGATTCATGAATACAATGCTGAGTTCAGTATTTTCTTCTCCTAAATCCTACTTCCAGTTGCCATTACTGAAAACGAAGGGAATGCTTTGCAGAAATTTGTAAATGTACTGCCTTGAATAAATTGGCTTCTGGGCCTACTAAAGCTGTGACCCTTAGGGAGCATAAGGGTGGCTAAAGGACACTTCCGCCCGATAAGAAACAACACCCATATTTGATTTTAAAACATATTGGTACACACAGTGATATGCAGACTTGTGTATATGTGTGTGTGTGTGTGTGTGTATATGTGTGTGTATATATGTATATATGTATATATGTGTGTGTATGTGTATATATATATATATATATATATATATACACATTTTGGACATAGATGTGTGAATAAACCCATCTGTTAAACATCTTTGCCTTTGGAGTCTGTGCCCGTGGTGTTGCGCTGCCGTAGCGGATACATTCCTGGGATTTTCGTGTTGCTGATAGATATAGATATATAGATATATATATATATTCACAAAGCTGTACATAATGTGACTTTGTTTTCTCACACAGTTCTTACTTCAACCAATTTGCAAAGCAGTTTCTAGTTGTCTCACCAGCTGCCTGCGTCCATAGTAGTTGTAATTGGAGAGGGCCCCTCTAAAGTAAGCAACTGGCTCATATATAGATACATTTGTATAGTTAACATGAATGAAACGTTCACATGCCCAGGAATGCCTTTATTCAATATTCCTGCCCGTTCAAACTTTAGAAGTATA
Organism: Calotriton arnoldi; assembly: GCA_963921515.1. Lineage (NCBI taxonomy): Eukaryota > Metazoa > Chordata > Amphibia > Caudata > Salamandridae > Calotriton > Calotriton arnoldi. The sequence continues at coordinate 471,407 of CAWUFW010005148.1, forward strand.
CATGCAACAACAGGATACCTACTTTGAGGTCACTTGTCAGCAGTGATCTGCCAAAATACACCAGCAAGGGAAATTCACTATTACAAATGAGTCACGTTCAGATCGTATATCCTGAGTAGGCATTTCAAAATATTTACTGTAATTACATTACAATAATGAAGAAAAGCTTGTTTTCCACTGCGGTGACATAACCGTGCTCACTCAGTCTTTGAGTGGGAGCCTGTCTCCTCTTTAGTCTTGTATATTTCTGTGTTTAAAATAAGTTTGAAAAGCCTGTTCACAGTAGGGAATGGGTTTGGAGCTCTGCCTAGTTCATCTCGCAAAAATTCCCTTGGTGGAAAAAGAAAGAAAAAAACTTTAGTCACACTTCCCATCTACAAGTCTGTCTTCATAAAACCGAGGATGTACGACTATTTTTATCCCAATTTAGGGGTCTCTCTTTGAGAGAATGCAGAAGATGCTCATCTATTGCTTATTGTTTTCAGCAATTTAGGCTTGTGTTTGGCTGTATGTGTGCTTTGTATTTGTCGTAAAACACAATAGTTTTCTATTTAGAAACAATGGTGTTTGAATTTGATTTACGATTAATTCCTCCCACATTTTGCTGGTAGCCTCACTAAGGAAAACTGAGCCCCATTTCAGCACCACCTGGTGATGTGTTCACACCATTAAAAACGTTGCATGAAATTTAATCCTGTGCCCCACAATTAACCCATGCCCTTCTGCTCCTAGGATTATTTTAAAGCGGGTACTTTGCACAGGGTCGTTTGCTGCCATGGATCGCTACCGGTATTTCATCTTTAACCAGAGGAGCATGATCATCTTGGGGATTTGTCAGATTGCCTGCGCAGGAGTTACGGTAGTCAGCGGTTTCCTGGATGGTGCCTTCCGAAAGGAATCCACATTAAGCGACACCAGAGCACCAATCTGGGCTGGCGTGGTAAGGATCCCTCTCTTTCATCCACACTTGTTGACCATTACCTGGTTTTGCCGAGATCTGTGTATTGATGACAAAAAACCCTGAACTCTGCTGTTATTGGCAGAGTAGAAGTGTCCTTGATCGTGTTGCCTATCTTGGCCTACTAGGTTGTTTGTTGAAGTATGTTTGTGGAGCAGCATGGAGTGCTTAGATGTTTGACTTCTGGTTATAAGCGTACAGAGGGTAGCTTTTATTTTAGCAGCTGGCAGTCTTTATGCTTCTAATGTTACATCAAATGACGTTTGCAGGTGTAGGAAATACTGCAGTCTTGACTGATGCTTGGGCAATTCAATTTTCAATCTAGGGGGAATTGTTGCTGTGGTTACTGCCCGCTGGTTACTGCTAAAGTCAGACAGTCGCCAACCTAACAACTAATTTCTCCTTGAGGATAAATACTGTTATGTGCTTTGCAGAGCAGAATAGCGAAATGCAGGATGTTTGTATGACTAAAGATTAGGCAATGACAGAGGGCATTGGTGCCCAGTGAACTTGGTAGGTGATTTTTTTTTTAATTTTTTTTAAATGGGCAAAATAGGGCATTTGATGGCACTATTTTCACATAAATTGGGTAAAACTCAGGGATACCTTACCCAAGGGTGAAGGAGCCCACCCTCCTCAGAACAAATTGAAATAAAGGGTGGGGGAAACAATTGCTCTTTAGCACAGTTTCCCTATATGTTGACCAAGGAGCTCCACCAATATCAAAATCAGTTAAAAAAGTGATGCTTTAATATTAAAATATGACTTGTCTTTATCACAGGATTTATTTAAAAAAGGTTTAAGAATAGCTGGTCATGCAGCGTCACGTGGTGTATCATTTTAGGGCTGAAAGTGACCTTTGTAGATTGGTACTTGGAGCATACTGCATACTTACCTTGATTAAAACCTGAAACTGTGTAAATTTCGGTAGCTAGTCTACGCAAGGGAGACTCCCCTGTGATAGTGACCCTAGTTAGAGCTTGGCTCTGTTTATTAGTTTATTCTGCCTCTGTTCCTCTGACTCCACATTTGGGTCACTATCAGTTTATACTGGCACAGAGGACCGCCATCTTGCACTGGTGGTGCGGGGCAGACCTGAGTAGCGGGCACGTCCGTCTGCCCAGCTTGCATTGAATATCTAAACCTCAGCAGAAGCTTGAAGCGGTAGGACACGGCTGAATTACTTTTTTTGTTTTCCTTGGAGTAGTCGATCAGTTGAGATGGTACAGTGTCACTTTTCGATAATCAATCGGAAATGCCAGGTGAGTAATTAAAGCTCGTTTTTCAATACGCCCAGAACAAGTCACTGTTCCTGAGCTCTGCGGTGACTCGGGTCCGCTGCCACTCTAACATCCGGTTCATTGTTCCCTCGGGTTTCAGTCCCACGCGCACAGAGCCCTTAACATTCTAGAAAACCATAAAACATTTCTGCAATGTTATTAACTCTCACCCAGACTACAACAAACCTAAAAACAAAACCTTAAACCTCCACCTCCCCCTTTCTTGGATTCTAAGCCATCATCTTGCCTGTGTTGAAAAGACAAAAACAAGGCCAGAAAACCCATGAAAATGCCCATGCTGCTGTAAATTGTTTAATTTATTTGTGAAGTGATAGGGTGCGTTGCTCAGTGTAAATTCAAGTTCAGACAGGGGATCTCCGATGAATCTTTAGTTCTGGCTGAGGCTGACATTAAAATTCAATACATTTCAATAACAGGAAGCCCATTTGACTCCACAAGGAAGACCGTGATTAATTAAAAAACACAAAGGTTTAATGGAATAGTAAAGTTACAAACTCGGTCAGTATTAGTTGTAATCAATGCATGACTGCAATAGGCAATGAATAATTCATTGCAATTCAAAGTCCATAAAAGCAAAAAGAAACTATTAAGTGTCTCCAAACTAAAGTCCATCTAGGTCGGTTCTTCCATAAAGAGCGCGCCCTAGACTCCTAAGTCGTGGAAAAGGGAGTATCTGAATCTAAAGACCCGTAGAAAGGCATCTGCTCCAAAGGCTTTTACTGCTAAGTAAGGAAATAGGGAATCGAAATCTACATTGCATTTGTTACATTTCTAATATTTCGCTTCACCTACACATGATTCTCATATGAGGAACCAATCGGGTTAAGGCACAAGCAGTTAAGACAACTTTATTATTTTCTCAAGCTCATATACAATGAGCTCGCTCTAAACTTCCTTCAGACTTGCAGTTATCTGCAACATAATCTATTTGGTTCTGTCAGTTTTCCTGCAGGTACTTGTTAGTGCATTTCGCAAAGGTTTTTCGAAAATAAAACAATTTCACATGTGTGCAGAAAACAAATGATACATTGCTGAAAGATTGGTTTTGTTTTCTCCTGAAACAAAAAAGATGCCTGACATGGAAGAAATGGCATCCAGACATCCATTTTAAAATGCGCCCCACATTAGCTATGGACAAAGTAAACGAGAAAGATGCACATTCAGTACATTTGCATTTAGTACACTAATATCGATATTGAAGAAAAACATTTAATAACGAAAACCTTTGTCAAACTGGATAGTAATCTTATTTTCTGTGTAACTAGCCACTTCCTTATAGAGGTCTGTGGCCCCTTCGAGGAAAAATGATCTCAGATGCCTAGACTGGGGGGAGGAGAGATGGTGGAATTGCAATTCTCATCCTTAATGTTCTCCCTGACAATACCAAACGAATCATTACATGCGTAAATTATTAATAAAATGAATTCTAAGACTTTAGTCAAAGATCTCTTTAAAGTAGAAATCCTAATAAACAAGCAATGGCAATGCCAATAGGTCTGGCTTTTAATGTGCTGCTCTGTCACGGTCCCAGTGCCCACCATGCAGTCGCGTGGGTAGAATCTTTTACTGTGCTGTTGTGGGTTTAGGAGTGAGTATCAAGAAAGAGTGAGTGACTGCCTGCTCTAGTGGCATAGATCATGGACACAGCCAAAAGTGTTTGAAAAGAGGAACAAAGCATGTAAGCGGGCATGTCGAGCTGAACCTGAGATTGGAGATACTCTGTAAAGGTGCCAGCAAGTACCTTGTGCACTACATGCAAAGTGTCCTAAACAAGATCTATTTATTCACTGGTAACCTATAGAGGAAGTACACTGGGATGTATCGGAATCGCTATAGGAACTTTTTCAGGAGTACATGGGTGGTCAGGGGGGCCCGGGCTCAGATCGTATCAACCAGTCATTTACCAGTTTCTTTTTTTTTTTGTTTTTTAACCCTGCTGTTGGAGACTAACCCAATCACCAAGTATGCCCCTTTAGCACCATACTCTGATGGTTGTGAAGTCGAGCAGTGCAAGGCTTACTCAGGGTGCTGGTGTGTGGGTTCTAGAATGAGCAGTCCATAAGCATCAAGTAACAAACTGCTGACCAGACAGTACATAATATTAATAAAACAAGAAGTACTTCAATACTACATACACAGGAAAAAAAATACCATACACCTGAGAGCACTAATTATGGATTTGCAATGGGAAACGATAACTGGTGATTCGGGTTCAGTTTCTCTAGGGAGTGGCATTGGCCTTTGGCCCATCAGGAAAAATCCCTGTAAGGCTTGCTGGAGTTATTCTTGTGGGGCTTGCTTTTTTCCGTTAGTCAAATTATCAGTTTCGCCCTCCAGTTAAGTACACTGTCCGCACCTGTCAGGTGCGATACCACCATACGTCTGTCCAGTGTGGAATAGTTTGAGGTCTTCATGCTCGGGTGGCTTCTACATGCTTCACTGTCGGCGGTAGCAGCTGATTCATGGCAGTGTGTGGCACGCGGCCTGCTGTGTGCAGGTGGTGTGACCCGGACTCTGCCCCGGCCAACAGGATCTCTGTGTGCGATGAGCACCTGCAACCTCCAGTGAGTCATTACGGCAGAACCCTGCTCTGGGTCTCACTTCAGGTCATTGAAAGGCATCTTTGCACATGCATACTAGTTGTGTTTTTAGTGTTTGAACCCCATGTAGGAACCTTTCTCTGTCCCAAAGGGCGTGCTGAGGTAAAATACGTAAGACCTGGCAAGTGCATGAGTGGGGACACGCGGGTACATGGCGTCCACCCACTATTTTCACAGGGTGGGCACCGTCCCCCCTGCGAAGAAGTTGTGCCCCACAGAAATATGCTGAACTTGTCTGTCTTTTTCAGACACTGGGACACGTTCAGCGGCTCCTGCACGTTGTCTGCTTTCCATTCCCAGCAGCAACGTGCAGGCGGCGAGGGGGCTTTTTATTTTCACCGGCGGCCAAAGATAAAGGCCGAAGTTAAGGGGCCATTGGGCCTCATTTTGATATAGTATCCTGACTGGAGGCGGCGTGAAACCTCACACTTAAATGCAACGGAGGGGAAACAAATGCACACAGCTTATCTCGTCACAAATACTTAAGAGATGCATGCTTTTTACTTTGTTCAGTCCCTGTACATAAGTGAATGCACTGTAAAAATGTCAATGTGTTGGTCGCCCCAGTATTTACACATTTAACAATTTAAATAGCACTATTTATTTTCTTGCATAGCGCTACTCATCTCCATGCAGGGTGTTAGAGCACTTTACATAACATACACATTATCCATTGGCAATAAATCATGTAAGTGTGCAAATAAATGTACAAGGTGTGTTACATGAGACATTGAGGGTTACAAGGTGTAGGAGTCACATGCCCTTCATAGCTCACTGTGGTCTATTAGACGTATTACAATTTATGAACGGCAAGTAACAAAAGGATCTCTGTGTTCAAAGCAGTAATCTACTTAACTGTCTAATTAAAATAAAAATCTGTGATCTGCATGTTACATTATGTGCTTTGCCAGAGGCACTATACTACTTTGATTCAAATCTGGGCCTACACAGATCTCTAGAACAAATGCGTTATCCTCCAGAGTTATCTCGCCATTATTATTATTCCCCGAGATTTACTGGGCACCTCTGCAGCAGATGCCTTAACCCCATAAAATATTTTAAAATGCAGATTTCGCAACCAGCTAAGCAGAACAAATCTACTACCATGTTCGTTGCCAGTTTCTTTGTGTCAGGGTGTAAAAAACAAACAAAACAAAAAAATGTATTGGTTGAGGCCCAGGTTTTGTCAGGATTGTGCTTTTTTTGGCACATCCCAGTCGCCAAATCTCATTTGCTAAATCTCATAATGCACTTACATATACTCACGATATACCTGATAAACATGTGTGAGGTCTTAATATCTCATGTCCCTCCAGTGAGGTCACTTCCTGTGATGCCACGTGCAATGTCACGCATCGTGACATCATGCGCTGTGATGGCAAGCGTCATGATGTCACTTGCATACTGCCTAACTTGGTTAGTCCCCCCACTTCTTTTTATAGGACTTGTGCCATGTGTGCAAGCAATATTGTTGAAATATGGGCACAAGGTAAGATCAGCGTTGATAGTAACACCAACATTTTTGGTTAATAATGTCAACCTGTTTACTTTAATGCGACCGTAAAGTGACCGTGTTTTTTGCCCCAAGAGACCCATCAAACATTTTTGTCAGACCCGAAGTATACATTGACCTGAACTTTTTTAGTAGTCCCCTCAAGATACCAGAAATTTACTGCAGCCAGACCTAAAAAGGGAACCTCTGTTTTAAGCCCCTCCCTATTGGACGTGTCCGAGTTCACAATGTATTGTATTTGTCAAATAATTTTAAATGTAAAGCCCCTTACTGTTGTACAACATCTTGCTATTACATTTGTTAGAAATGGGGGTCTCTAGTTGGCAAGGGCTTGCACCTCTGTCCAAGTAGGGACCCTTCTTCCTAGTCAGGGTAAGGGTGTTGCACTCGTGAAGTAACCCCTGCTCACCCTCGTGGTAGCTTGGCACGAGCAGTCAGGCTTAATTCAGAGGCAGTGTGTAAAGCATTTGCACATAACCAACAGTAATACAGTGTAAGCACTACAAAAGGACACCACACCAGTTTAGAAAAATAACCAATATTTTTATATACTCAAAGACTAGACCAATTACGACAAAAATCCACAATACTATACTTTAAAAATGAATGCTTGATAAGGTAACTTCTTCTTTGCAGGAATAACACAAAAGCAAAGTTCGTGCGAGTCGGTAGCCCCGTCCGGGTCTACCGCGATGCTGAAATACAGAGTCTAACAGTACCAGCCGACCGCGTCGCTACGGGCCAGCAGAGTCGTGAACAGACTCGGTCACAGTACCTTTCTCGTTGTGGCTGGTACGGAGTGTACGAGCCAGTCGGCGTTCGTTGCGGTGCAAGACGGAGCGATGCAAGGTGCGGTGTCCCTCGATGCGGTGCAGGCAGCGGCTTGATGAGCGTCGTGCAGACTGAGTCGGTGAGTCCAAGGCGTGCGGTGCAGGGCGAGACGGTGTACGATGCGGTGCTGACAGGTTGCGATGCAGGCGACCAAGCCGGAGTGCGGGAGCTGGCGTCCGACAGCGGTGCGAGTCGGAGCGGTGCATCGCAAACGTGCGAGTGGTGCCCCAAATGCGATGCGGTCACGACTGTTGAGCCAGTTGCAGCGACCGCGTCGGTCGGATCCGGCTGGTTCAGTGATGTGATGCGAACTGCGGTGCCCACAGGTCACGGGGCAAGCAGCGGCTCGGTGTTGACGGCGTCGGACGTCGCCTACGTTGAGACCAGGGTTGCGGGGCGATGCGGTCTGCGGTGCAAACAGGTCACCGGTCAGGGATGGATTCGGTTGACGGAGTCGGTTGCAGTTCCCTTCCTCTGTGGCAACTGAAACAGCGTTCCAGAAGCGGTACCCAGAGGCTTGTGAAGTCTTTGCAGTCCCTGAGACTTCTTAACAGGAGGCCAGCTCGGTTTCAGGCCCTTGGAGATACTCGGCACAAGTTTGTAGAAAGTTCAGTCCAGTCCTTTCACTGCCCAAGGCAGAAGCAGCAACTGCAGGCCAACCCAACAAAGCAGTCACTCAGCAAAGGGGCAGTATTCCTCCTAGCAGCTCTCCAGCTCTTCTTCTTGACAGGTTCCTTGATTCCAGCGAGATCTAAATTCATGGGGTCAGGGCTCCAATATTTATATCCCTAATTCCTTTGTTCTCTCTTGGCAGAGAGGCCTTTGCCTGGTCCAAACCAGTTCTGGTCAGTTTTGGAGCACTTTGTTAACAAGTCTCCGTCTTTCCTCTCAGGGTGCAGGCCAGGGACATCAGACACACCACAGGAGGTGGAGCCAGCATTGTGGAGGAAAGGCCCAGCCCTATTCAGGTCCCAGGTGTGCTCCTCCCACCCATCTACATGGAGATGTGGCTATTCAGCCCTGTGCTGTCTCCCCCTGCCTCCTGGAATCCCCCAGCCCCTGTCACACACAAACCCAGACAGGCAATACACAAACTGCAGAGGCAGGCTTGGATGGTTAGGCAAGAAAATACCTACTTTCTAAAAGTAGTATTTTCAAACAAAGAATGCTAAAACCAACTTCACTAAAAGATGTATTTTATCATTCTGAGTCCAGGCATACTAAACTCGAATTTCTACCGTGTTCCCTGGGCCAGTTAGGATTATAAGGTGTTATAATCAAAACTGCCCTTTCTGGCCTATGGGGAAAAGGTAGCCCTTTAGTAGTGAAAAACGAAATAGGCTGTAATTCACTACCTGGGCATGCCACGCACACCAGGGCATGCCCTACCTTTACATACAACGCACCCTGCCCACAGGGGTACCTTGGGCCTAGCAGAGGGGTGACTAATATGCACAAAAGGGAAGGGTTGGGGACTGGCAAGTGGGTGTACTGGCCAAGTCGACATGGCAGTCACAGACTGCACACAGGCTCTGTGGTGGCAGGCCTGAGACACATTTTACACGCTGCTGTGGTGGGTGGCACAACCAGTGCTGCAAGCTCACCAGCAGCATTTGATTTACAGGCCCTGGCACACGCAGTGCACTTTACTAGGGACTGACACATAAATCAAATAGCCAAAACATGGAAATACCAATCCATACACATTTCAGACAGGAGCACTTGCACTTTACCACTGATCAGCAGTGCATAAAGTGCGCAGAAACACTAAACCAGCACAAAACCGAGTCAAAACCGGGAGGTCAGAAAGCAAAAACTCAGGGGAAACATGCCAAAAGATGCCAAGTCTAACAACATTTGTCAGTTCACAAGGTAAAGCCACTTTTTATCGTGTTTGGAAGGCAGGAGCTGCTGGTGTCAGGGAAAAGTGGCTGGGCAGCGTGAGCCAGGGGGTGACAGACGACAACAGCACACAAAAAAAAAAAGTACCTGCACTCGCTGCATCGCTGTTCTTCTGCAGCACAGGCTGAGGCTCCTAGACACCCCTACGGCCAATCCAGATGTTGCTCTCATGCTGCTGGCCGCATGAGAGAAGCGCCGGGATTGACTCTAGCACCCTGGAATTGCGCTCCCACAGGGACTGGGAGCCTGTGCTGGCTGTCTCCAACAAGGCAACGCAGCTTGGGTTGGAGACCTCTCAGTGTGCATGCCGGTTTGGCCGTCCTAGGATGGCCGGCCAAACCCACATGTGCACTAAGCAGCAGTGAGCACCACTCCTCCTGTGACTTTTTCTTCTGCCCCTCACTTCCAGGTTGTCCACTCTAAATGGATTGGGCAGTGTAATGGCTTTACTAGATTGGGCCACTAAAGATGGCTTTCCATCAGTGAGCTACGAGGCTCCATCAACAGAAAGCAGGCTGTCCTCCCGACCTTAAATAGGGTGAGTGGACGTCAGTTTTGTGGACAGGGTACTCCATTGCGGCAAAGTACTCTGTCCGTCAAACTCCAAGTCGCCATTGTGCTGCTTTGAGTTTATATGAAACCTTTTGAGCTGAAACATTTCATAAAGTTGCACAACAGAGACCCACCTTTTTATCAAGTACTAAGAGCATGTGCTACTTTCCAACACTACATTTTATTTTGCATTTAATCATAAAATTTGCAATCGTACAGAAAATTTGGGACATGTTTAGGCTTTCAGAATCACTATATAACTTGCAATTGGGCTTTTAAATGTTCCTACAACAGCAAGTTATAAACAAACATATATCAAGAGATTTGTAAAATAAATTAAAGAGAATGGTACACATCCCAAAAACAATGTGGTATTGTGCGCTCGCTTTCAAAAATAGGATAGGGAGAGACCTCCTTTTCCAACTATTTAACCACATCTAGAAAAGCATAAATCCTACCCTCTGGTATCCATAATCTCTCGCCCCCTAAATGTCTCCAAGTTTATTACATTTTTAGAGCACCATTCCTATCAATGCATACCTCTTGTTCCCATGAATGTATGCTCCACATTCTTAGTTCACATCTCACCAATTCTTAAAGGCAAATCAATCATTTGTGGTACTCGTGGAGGTCATATACCTCTTCTCACCTTTCAACTCTACGGAGTCTCCATATGACATAATTGCAGTGAATTGATTGCTTATAGCACTGCTTCAAATTCTTTTAATCCAAGATTTTTCTAAATTGAGTAACACGAACATTTTACACAGTTCCATCTCCTTCACATCTCTGGCAGCTCCCCAATTAATCCCTCATCTGTTTGGAGAGTCTCAGCAGTGTGATAGTGTGGATGCAATGGAAATAAAAACAAGCATTTGCAATGCAATAGGTCTCGCATTTACGCGAGTTTAAGCTATTGGCATTGTAAATGACAATGCCTTTATTTGTTTTAGAAATGAAAACAAAAATAAAAGGCATTGTTATTGCAATGTCAATAGCTCAAACTTCAGCGTAAATGCGAGACTATTGCATTGCAAATGCTTGTTATATATGTAGTTACCTGAAGGTGAAAGACTGAAAAAAGTTATAGAATATTTTGTTTTTCAGCCACACCTTTGACCACGACCCTACGCTCACTCACCCCTTCCCCACAGCACGCAGCATAACAGTTCCCATACTTTCTTTAATGCACTTCGACCACTGGTGTCAACAAAACTAAACTGAGAGCATAAGTATCAAAATGCACTGATTACTTAAGCTAGGGGATTGGCACGAGGCATCTGGGTGATACAATGCTAATTTTCAATACTTGGCCTTTCTGTAACCCAAGTCATGTATGACTTTATATTAATGATTTGAACAGCATGAAGAAGTTCTGGACATATAAAAGCAACTAAACTGATTTCTCTGTGGCACCCCTAAGTACGGATGAACACGTGCATTCTAGCTAAAGGATGCAGTGCCTCTAATGAAAATAAGAGGTTTGAGCACATCGAAAAGTCACCCGAGTCGTTATATCTGCTGCCAGCATTTTCAATAACAGACCGGGCTGAACACAAGAAACTGAGGAGGCACGGGGCTCAGGTAAAGTACTCTGTGACTGGACATCAGCCCCAAGACGCACATAGCTGAAAGAATATAAGTGATGATATGGCCCGAAAACACCCCAGGAACTAGGGGTGCACACATGCTTCTTAGACATATGTTTCGCAATTGCGCTACCCCCTCTTTGGAATATACTTCAAAGGTCGGCTGACAACCAAAGCCGGCTCCTCTAGGAAGAATGTTGCCCCTTCAGTCAGCGTCGTGTCTCAAGCTTCAGACAAGATGTATCACCCCCTGATGAACGGTGCGTGACAATAACACTGGAGATACAGACCTTGACGGGACAGAGGGTCTCTGCTTCAAGCTCTGGACTCCAACACTTTGGACAGTCAGGATTCGGATTGCGCGCTGGAACAGGACTTTCAGCGCAATACAGCAAACCAGACGATGGAGCAGAATTACGTTATTGCCTGTGTACTGGATGATTCAGTAAAATCGAGATTTCTAAAACAACAAAAAAGAACACTTTAGGAGGTTTCAATTAATCTACTAATGCTTTGTTTTAAATATACGTTTTTACTAATTGGACAACGTCTAATGGTTTTAAGATATTGCTAGCAACCAGAACTCCGTCGTTTTAAAAACATGTTTCCAAAATGACATAATACGTTTGTTTAAGAGGAAATATGTTGTCTAATTTTGGAGTGATTACTTCACTGCATATTCGAAACCGAACTCTACTGTTCTAAGATGGCCGCCATATGATCCGAAGGAGGTGAACAAACGGCTGCCAATTTCACAGTGCAAGTTTACCCTCCCCACGTCTTCTATGCAATAGAACACAAGTGCTCGCCATTCCCGCTGTTTATTTTTGCATTGCGCTTTCACTAAGTGAAAGCGCAATGCAAAAATAAACACTAAGAGCAAGAAAAGGGACAGTTGGCACCAAGGTGGAGATGAAGGCGAGAGAGGGGAAGGAAGCGGACGCCTCTAAGGGCGGTGGGATCAGGGAGACGAGAAAGGAGCATATTTTACAAAAAACCCACATATATTACAACAATAGCCAAAAAACAACACTCGCATACCTCGTTGTGGAAGCGCTCCTCCCTCTTCTATGCTGGCATCGGGAAACCGCTAAGGCACAACGGTCCGGTGAACACAAACCAAAAAAACAGACTAATACAACACGCCCACTAAAGATAAGAAATAGCGTTACGACAGAAGGAAAGCAGGAGAGCCAGTCTGGGTGGGCCGGACAAAAAAGCGAAAAGGAGGCACCCCAGAGAGCTTATTTCCAATGGCAGCCCATCGTTTACCATAAACGGTGACGCAAGCCAATGAAAATAAGGGGCGGGGCTTCAAGCGCTCTTCTCAAACTCCTCATTTACAATAAATCTCGCCGAGCGAGCTGTGCATGTGCGCAGCAACGCTAGGCGAGACCTAAAAATTCAAAAGACTTTAAGGTGAACTATAATTCTGGTCCTGGGCCTAAGACATCGAGTAGGTTCTTCACACAACCCGTGCATCATTATCTCTTGTTCTTTTATCGTTTATTTGATGAATAAGCCTCTTTCGTATGATTAGAGATTCTAATTTGGAAATAAATAAAGTTATCCCTCTGCTTCTTTAAACTGTCTGCTTTTTAAGACCGCCCCACCCTTTTCAGATCTGTATAATTTATTCAAATGAATGCAATTGGATACTCTTCGAACAGAAGCTCTTAAGAAGCCAACAAGTCATCGTTCAGTGCATGCCAAATAATTGAGCAAACCGGTCCCTGCTGTTGGGTGAAGACATCTGAGAGGTTTGGATTTCCGCACAATGACAAATTATTTAATTACTGAAAATATTCTGTTGTAAAAGCCTACTGTATTCAACCAACAATGCATAGAATGTATGTATTTTAAGTAGCACAGGCCAATTCCTATCCCTTAACGTTCCAAGCTGGACCTTCAGAGGGGTAGCCCCTTCTAATAACTGGTTCCTCATTATTTCCTGCTCATTACGTTTGCACCGATGTAAGGTCTGAGGTTGGGGGGCTCCAGACGGTCATTCAGTTGATTTCTTCTTTTGGGGTCTGGTCTGTTGCTGGAGTGTTTTATCTCTAGCTTGCGTGTCACTTGGCTAGTTTTACATTTTGCGTCTCGTTCTTGCATTTCAGATGATGGCTGTTCCTGGAGTTCTGGCACTGTTCTCATCTCAGAGGAAGAACCCAATTCTGGTATGGCTCTCTAGTTTACTAAAGGCTGCTTCATAAGAGAACGTTTAATACCTTGCCTGTTCTAGAGCCAAAGATAATTAAACTATTATGAACATTTAAGCTTTTGCTAGCAAATTCTGTGTTTTCCTGCGCTATCAAAACGTATGGTCATTGAATAAAAGATTTTATGTACCAGAATGCTAAGAAAAAACCCAGACTTGATGATGTACTCCTTTGTGGACCTTGTAAACGTCAGAGTGCCGATGCATGTTGCCTATTGGCATTGCTGAACATGAGTCCTAGCAGCCCAAGGTGCTCATACATTCAAGGAAAGAGCAAAATATGTTTAGTCATGGTGCCTTTTTCTATTTCAGGATATGGTGATGTACTGACAAACCAAAGTATGCGTGTAAGGCATTTTGTCATTCAAGTTGCCCATGTAGTAAAGCATTCACAGGCACAGTGATGGCAACTACGGGGTGGGGCTAAGTTCCGTAACCAGTGTGTCGTGGGCCCTAGTGCAAGGAAGGAAATGGGCCGGTTGGCTGCTGTTTGAATTATAAAACACAACAAACGTCGGGGCTCAGTGGTCCCTTTAGCCCTCTAGGCCCCGATGTCACTACACCTACGGAAGCTACCCCCTGGACATTAGACTGTCCAGCAGAGTGCAGACGTGTAAGGAGTTTATGCATCATAGGGTGGATTGCCTAAATTAATCTCAGCCACTGGTAATTGCTCTGAGGCAAACTCTGGTCCATTGTTTTTTTGCCCACCATGCCACCGGAGACGGGAAGCAGTCCTGTGCAAATCAGCCGAGGTCCTGCTCCAAAAGTAAGGAATAAATCAGAACTCCAGATAGGCACCTAGTATTGTAAGAGCTCTTCATCTCCAGGAACAAAAGAAGTTCACAAAATTAGGACTTCTGTGGGGCTTGGAAACACTATTTAGCCACCCTTGTGGATCAGTGCCTCAGCAGGAACATCAGAAAGCAACATTAGAATAAAGGGTGTGTATGGGATGAGGCAGGAATCCACTACAACGGATTATGCTCAGAAGTAGGCGTGCTGAAAACTAATTTGTTATACCAAACACATGTCCACATCCTGTTAAAAACAAATATTCAATCTGTCACACAGGCCATATGTGAAAATATTGTACACAAATTACTGCACTGCACTATAGCTGTTGGACTTGTGCATTATTTTCTAAATATGCGAGTCACCAGAAAAAGGCCCTCAGCTATGAAAAACAAGTCCAATCTACTCCCATTCTTCATCACAAAAATATTGAGAAAAGGTGCTGTGTTGTAGACTATTGTACCAAGAGGAACAAAAACCTACATATTACCAAGTAGGGCGGTGAGTATACCTTTTTGTTTTGGTAAAATTATAAATCTCTTCTAAAAAAAATAGCCTGCCCTTTGCTAATATTAACCAGGTCCATTTCCAACTAATTTCACAAGCTCTTGCTCAAACCTACATTGTTGTTGGCATTGCTACTGGGGATGAGAGATGCTAAAATGGACCGTGGAACTTCCATAAAAGACACTTTTGCCACATTCCAAGACACTTCTCATCGTACAAGTAACTCTCTGAAATACACCTAAGAACCCCAACTTTCCCATCCACACACCTATGAGGTATTATTACAGTGCATGAAGGCCCCTGCCTCCGTTTTCTCCACGACCGTAATTGGTAAACAATCCCTGTAGAGCTTACAATAGGCATAGATTTATCAAGACCCACAAAATTACACTCTAAACGTACACATCTTCGTGTTAACAGCACATAATCAAATCTACACACAGACCTTTGTGTAGTCTTAAATGTATGTGCATAAGCATATTGTCATAAACGTGATTATTTCTTATGTTGAGTATGTCCACGATTCTCCCCTCATTGTGTGACACATTTAGAATGGCAGAAAGGCCTGTTTTGTTATTGCTTTGCAGAAGTTCTGACCATGTGGTGTGAGTGCACATTTGCGTACGTGAAATCACCCAAAATATATAACTAGACTAAATCAACAGTTAAAGGGTCTCTTCATCGGTAGAAACATTAATCTGTGTGCTGAGACCCAGGCCTTTGTACCTTATACCATTATGAAACTAAAACAACTGAAGATGTATGTCAGAGGAGCCTGAAATCAACGTGAACCCTTTGGCACGGCATTACTCTATGTTGTGTATAAATAGGAGAGGCACATCAAAGCATGTAATGATCCTGTAGTATTAATTCATGATGCAAATTAACTTTACGGTTAACATTTTCTTTTCGATAATTGAGTCCAGATGCATTAAATGATGCTCATATCAAGCACAAAAGCACAGTGGAAGTTTGTTATAAAAATTGTATCGGGTCAGAAGATGTGGCCAGAGCTGCTGACTCCAGAGCTGGGGATGCGGGTTCGAGTCTCTGCATTGGTGCAACTTTCTGTGATTCTGGGCAAATCACTTAATCTCCCTGTGCCCATGGACCGTACCTGGATAACCTCATGGGTGAATGGTGATCTAAATTTGTTTCCTTGTAACATCAATATGAAATAGATCCAACGCGTTTCATCCCAGATAGCTCGGATACAACAGGACTTCATTAGAGCACTAGTCTCGGTTGAATCCTAATCCGTTCCTCACAATAGCATTTCTCTCCAATGTCATGAGAATTTAACCTTGTCTGTATAGTACACTAACATGCCACTGACATCCTGCCACAACACGCAGTGCAGGGGATTACTCTGTTGAAATAGGAATCTGCTTGAGTATTAGTGAAGGAAAAAAGTTCAGAGTTTTCAGTTCCAAGTAGTAAAATATATACACTAGATTGACTTTTCAAGACATTGGAGAGATGCTATTGTGAGGAAAGGATTAGGAGTCAACTGAGAACTAGTGACCTGAAGAAGTCCCATTGTATCTGGGACAAAATGCGTTCACTGTATTGATGTTACAAGGATGAAATAAATATCACTGTTTTTTTAGACAAACTGTCATTGATATTTTGGACTATATATGAGCATCATTTATTGGATCTGGTTATTGAAATGTAGATTGTAAAGTTTATTTGCATCATGAATTAAAAATAAAGAATCATTATATGCTTTGGTGTGCCTGTTCGCCCCTTCGTTGCGCCCAACGGCCGTCGCGAGCACTACCTGCGTAGTGCTGCGCACGTCTGTTGGCCGACGCGGCCCCGCCCACTTAATCAAACCGCCGCACCGCGGCGGAATTCGCGCTGCGGTTAAACCTGCCATCTTTAGTGTGTTTTTCCTCTGTCTCTTTGCTTCAGACCTCCTGTTTTTGACTGTGCTGCATTTTTTGTTTTTTTTTGCTGGTTTTAGAACTCTGGTCACTTTACCACTGCTGATCAGTGCTAATGTGCAAGTACTCCCTATGTAAATTGTTATTGGTTATCCTTGATTAACACATTTGATTTACTGGTTAAGTCCCTAGTAAAGTGCACTGTATGTGTGCCCATGACCTGTAAATCAAATGCTACTAGTGGGCCTTCAGCACTAATTGTGCCACCCACACGAGTAGCCCTGCAACCATGTCTCGGGCCTGCCACTGCAGTTTCTGACTGCAGTTTTAAACTACCACTTCGACCTGGCAAGGGCACTCTTTTGCCAGGCCCAAACCTTCTTCTCTTTTGCTACATGTAAGGCACGCCCATGGTAGACCCAGTGGCAGGGTGCATTGTATTTGAAAGGTAGGACATGTACTGGTGTGTTTTACATGTTCTGATAGTTAAATACTGCTAATTTCCTTTTTCACTGTTGCAAGAGCCATCTCTCCATAGGTTATCCCTGGAGCTGCCTTGTAACCTCTTACAAGTGTAACTTTCAATTAGAAAGAGGGAGATTAGGAGTTTGGGGTCCCTGAACTCCCAATTTCAAAATACATCTTTTAGTGCAGTTGGTTATTAAAATGCATGTTTGAAAATGCCACTTTTAGAAAGGGCAATAAAAATAAAGTATCTAGCTGACTGTTTGTTAGGCTGTCGATTATTTAGACCGACTCCGACCAAAATCATTGAGTATGATGGTCTACATTATTTAATTATTCAATGTTTTTAATTCTTTTTATAAATTCACAAGCCAGATATGGACTACACTTCACAATTACATGACATCAAGACAATCTGAAAAAGACATCAAAACAATTTCAAATGACAATCAATGTAAACTGTTACCAGTCAAGAGAAAAACGAGGTAACCCACATTTCAATCAATGACAGTTACCAACCAATGGGGGCAAAACATTTGGCACAACAACGGAATTGTACATTATGGACACATTATTTCCCTTTGTTGCTATTCATATTTTAATGAGAACTCTCCCCCCTGATGGTCAAGCGTGCCGACGCGTTTCGAATCCCAATTTATTTAACGGGATTCTCTTCAGGGCTATGACTGGATTCTGTAAAACCAATAAAGAAAAAAAAAAGGGATTTAAAAAAAAAAAAAAAAACTGCGCTCCTTGTCTACTGGCATTATAGGCTCTTAGGAGAAAACAGGGAGGTCTATACCTGTTACTGGATTTGCAAGTCACTTCGTGATTGTGAGTAGCCTAATTTACACACGTTGCTGACCGACTGGCCTGAAACATGAACGGGCAGTGCAGAGTTAGATGCAAGTTAATTGAATTGGAAAATGTTATAACCTAGAAGTACTGGCTATTGACTTCTAAGTTCTTTGGTTAGAACAATCTAATTTTCTGCACGGTTTAAAGTGGCGTGGTGGTTGCCTACAAAGACAAAAGTGCTTGGTAAATAACTTTTTAAGTTCATGCAATATACTTATTGCAGGCGTTAGTATATTTGTAGGGGTTAAATCTTACTTTAAAATAGATTAAAGCAGCCAATCTGGTCTCTTATTGCCGAGCGCTTTATATGAAAAATGAAGCCGTGAAGAGCATTGAGGTTTTCTGAAGACGTGTCGCTTTTTCTATAAATGACAGACGAAAAACAGTCATTTTGAACATCCGCCCATATGTTTCACAATAGTTTCACTTGGCACTGATAATATGTAGCCTTTGACTTACTTCAAACACTCTTATGCGGCCGTAAACCTAGTTCATGTAGATTCGCTAATCAGCGTAAGGATTCATGCGGTGGAATCGGTGGCTGCAACGCCATATTATGCGTTCCAATGTCTGAGGGCGCGTATTAAGTATTTTCTGAAAACTGTCACGTAAGGCAATAGTTTAGCTTAATAACATTGTGTCTGAAAATAATTTACAGAGACATTGTTGCAAGACTGGTGACTCACTTGAAGACGCTCGTGCGGCCATCGATCAAATTCCTGCAGCTTCAGTCTGCCACGTGGAGTTGGGTAAGCTCTGCTGTTTGCGCCTGGAATGTCATGTGTTTATTTCTCCGGTATACAACTTCCGGTTTACTGGGCTGTAGTTTGATGGCCCCGAGTGCTATGGAAGTGGATGCTGGAAATTGTAGTTCATTTCATTAAACATGTATTACCAGCCTTTTGTATTTATTTGACGGTGTTTTGAAGTAGTCAGTACTTATGTCCTTGATATTTCAGACATCTCAAGGCCAGAGATGGCACTATCAAACTTCAATATGAGATAAGCTTCCTTTTGTAATAAAGTCCTTTCAACATCTCCACCTCTGGACATCTGTTTAACGACACACAACAGTCCATTTTATGTCTTTCACTGTGGTTGGCTTGTATGAAGTGGCTAACCATAGGAGCATTCAACACTTTTGTGCGTATTCTGGATTGATGTTGTACAATTCGTAATTGTCCGGTATTTGTAAAGCGCGAACAATTACCCGAAGGTGTTGAGGCGCTGGGGGCCGTTGGGAAGATTAAGCGAGCTATTGCCCAGAGTCGCATGGTGCTGGGCTGATCTGCCGCCAGTGCCGGGGATCCAACCGTGAGCCCCCGGGGTTCCGGAGTCAGTCGCCCTGGCCGCTGCGCCACACCTCTTGGTTGGTTTTTCCAATGTACAATTTGCTACATGGGCAAATAATTGCGTAGACGACGTTCTTTGTTTTTCAGTTTGAAAAGGACTTATGAACCCATTTAATGTTATGCTCAAATATGGATCCTTCACAAGTGGTTTCACAAGATACACAATTCCCGCACTTTATGGTGGCCTTCAATTGGTTTGAGGTTCCACTGGGAGCGTAGGTCCTGCTTTTTGGTGACTGAAGTGCAGTCAGCCCTCACCAGTTGCTGTCCAATACTCCTATCCTTCATGGCAATCAGCGGCCGTTCAAAGGGACATTCCAGGTTCTGAAGCAGGTGCCAGTTTTTTAGGATTATTTGGCGAAATTTGTTCGTGTGGTCCAAAGGTGGAGACACACACCAATTTAGTGATTGGTTCCTTGACTCTCTTGGTCAAGAGGCATTCCCTCGGTGTAAACCAAGCCCTATGTTTTGCGTGCTTTAGCAATTTTTTGGGTTAACCTCTATCCCTCAATTGTTCGCAAAGGGCCGTTGCGTGGACCTCAAAATCCTCCTTCTGTGAACAGTTTCGTCTGATCCTTAGTAGCTGCCCTTACGGCAAATTATCCCGCAGGTTCCTGGGATGTGAGCTTTTGTAGTGGAGGATCGTATTCCTGTCAGTTGCTTTACGATGTAAAGTTGTCCTTAGTTCTTCATTTATGGGTCTTGCCACCACTTCAAGGAATGTTAAGGAGGTCTTGCTCTTGGTCACGGTGATTTTATTGTCTGGATGTCTTGTGTTGAGCCAATCAAAAAATTGCATTAGCATAGAGTCAGGGCCATCCCACAGGCACCAGATGTCATCTATATAGCGATACCACTTTGTAAGATGTTGCTCGAAGGGATTATCATTATAAACAAATTTCTCTTCAAACCAGGCCATGAAAAGAACTGCCATCTCCGGGGTGAAGGACATCCCATCGCGGTCCCTTGGTTTGGATGTAGAATTTTTCTTCGAACTTGAAATAATTCTTCTTTAATGCCACCGATGCGAGCTGCGGAATAAATTGTGTACCTGGTGTGGTTTTTCACGGGTTTCAAGATGTACTTCTTTAGAAAACCTCAACGCTCTTCACGGCTTCATTTTTCATATAAAGTGCTCTTCTATAAGAGACCAGATTGGCTGCTTTAATCTATTTTAAAGTGAGATTTAACCCCTACAAATATACTAACACCTGCAATAAGTATATTGCATGAACTTAGTTATTTACCAAGCGCTTTTGTCTTTGTAGGCAACCAACACGCCACATTAAACCGTGCAGAAAATTAGATTGTTCTACAACCAAAGACATTAGAAGTAAGTCAATAGCCAGTACTTCTAGGTTATAACATTTTCCAATTCAATTAACTTGCATCTAACTCTGCACTGTCCATTCATGTTTCAGGCCAGTCGGTCAGCAACGTGTGTAAATCGGGCTACTCACAATCACGAAGTGACTCGCAAATCCAGTAACTGGTATAGACCTCCCTGTTTTCTCCTAAGAGCCTATAATTCCAGTAGACAAGGAGAGCAGTTTTTTAAAGAAACATCCCTTTTTTTTTTTTCTTTATTGGTTTTACAGAATCCAGTCATAGCCCTGAAGAGAATCCGGTTAAATAAATTGGGATTCGAAACGCGTCGGCACGCTTGACCATCAGGGGGAGTTTTCTCATAAAAATATGAATAGCAACAAAGGGAAATAATGTGTCCATAATGTACAATTCCTTTGTTGTGCCAAATGTTTTTCCCCCGTTGGTTGGTAACTTTGTCATTGATTGAAATGTGGGTTACCTTGGTTTTCTCTTGACTGGTAACAGTTTACATTGATTGTCATTTGAAATTGTTTTGATGTCTTTCTTTCAGTTTGTCTTGATGTCATGTAATTGTGAAGTGTAGTCCATATCTGTCTTGTGAATTTATAAAGAATAATAATTAAAAACATTGAATAATTAAATGATGTAGACCATCATACTCAATGATTTTGGTCGGAGTCTGTCTAAATAATCGACAGCCTAACAAACGGTCAGATACTTTATTTTTATTGCATTTACCTGCCCATTCTAGCTGTGTGAGATAGGGCCCACCCCTCTTTATAGTTACTTTTTAGAAAGTGGGCATTTTCTTGCTTTACCATTCTGTTCCTCTGCCTGCCTGTGGAATTCACATCTGGTTTAGGCTGACCATTTGGCTGTTTGTGCATTCACTTTAGACAATCACACAAAGGGAGCTGAGGTGTGCCCTGCATAACCTGATGACCCATCACCAGGTGATGGGTCTTCCTGGACTAGAGTGGTGGGACGAGTTTTCACGGACACCCGAATAGTGTTGTGCCTGTCGTCACACAAAGCTGTCTCCAATCTCCTGTAGTGTGTCTGGAACCAGATCAAGAAAAGGCAGGTTCTTGTGCACGACACTTTCCTTTTGAAGTTTGTCTACTTCAAAGGCAGAAACTGGTATAAGTACTGGTGGTTTGATCCATAACTTCTGGACTAAGAGGAGATTCTGCCAAGAAGAGCAGGAGAATCTGTAGGAGGGGAACTCGCACACTCTTGTTGCTGTGTTGTGCTGGCCTACTGCTTGCTGCTTCTGTCTTGGGCAATGGAAAAGGACTGGACTTGCTTTTTGTATTTTGCTTGCCAAGGTTCTCCAAGGGCTTGTGTGTGCTTGCCTTCTGTTCAGAAGTCTCCATACCATCAAAGACTCCACCTGCAGCCCCTGAACTCCTCTGCTGGGCGTTCTGACCTGCCAAATGGTGCCAATTCCAGTTCTGGGCCCTTGGAGGTGGTTTTGCTGCAAAGAGAAGAAATTCCATGCACCGACCTTCAGTGTCTGTTTTTCCTGACCTAGAACCGCTGTGCAGCTGAAAAACCAATGCATCGCCATGGTGCTGCCGAAGAATCGACACTGCACCTTCTGTGTGGCTGAAAGATTGCTGTAGTCCGATTCCTGAGCCCCTTGTCTCTGACATCGGAGGCTTCTGCTCCAACTCAGCAGGCCCTGCTGTGCGACTGAAGAATTTGACTTGTAACCTGCCACGTGGCTGGAAAATCGACTCTATGCCTGTTTCGCCACTGCCACATTGGCCCAGCATGGCCGGATTTTCGACACATCGCACCTGTGCACCAAGATCTCCAACATAGCCCTGCAGTATGAGCCGAGGCCGTGTGTCCAGAAATCTGCGCTTCACATCCCCTCGCAGTAAGGAATTGACCCAACACTTCTGCTGCTGTGCAGAAAGAACTGATGGCTCCTTTCCTCTTGGACTAAAGAACGGATGCATCACTTTTGGTTTCCGGCTCCTCACCTCCTCTGCGGCTGTTTTTCGTCTTGGATTTTGACGCATCAAAGGTACTTTGTACTAAAACCAATGCATCCATATATTTCTATGGACTGGACTTGCTTAACCTTTTAAAAGTGATATCTTTGCTTATGTATGTTGGATTTTGTTTTGGTCTTTTTTTCCTCAGATAAAGATTGGTTATCTTTCTAAAATGATTTGTTGTCCACTTGTAGTGTTTTTACTGTGTGTGGGTACAAATGCCTTACACATTGCCTCTGAGATTATACCGACTGCTTGTGCCAGCTACCAAGGGGGTGGTGAACAGGGGTTATCTTAGCTGTGTAATGCCCTTACTGGCTAGCATTAGGGCCTCTACTTGGACAGGGTGCAAGCCGCTGCCAACTAGAGACCCCCCATTTCCAACAGTGCCTCTTCTATTTTGTGTATAAATGCTTGAAAATGTGGGGAGTTAGAATGGTTACTGTAGGGAGGTGGGCACCCAAAATTTGGAACAGCATTGATTGTGGCAGTGTATATATATATATATATATATATATATATATATATATATATATATATATCACAACCGTTCTCGCTTGTGCCATTTGTGTGTGGAAATGTGCACTGGTGTTGGAGATGAGCTGGTGGCAGGAGGACAAGAAGCCAGAAAAGTAGGAGGTCACCAGAATGCATGTGGCTGTTGAATTATCTGGATGTGACCACTTTACCTAGAGGAGGAGGAGCTTGTTGTTTGATCATTGTTCATGCAAATAATTAACTGAACAGATTGCAAACCCCAGGTCAGGACAAATGCTCAATGTCCCTACATGTCCTGCCATAGATCTCTTCTGGCTTCCAGCAGCACGTGCTTCAACAACACTCCTATCATGCTTGTGGCAGCAACTTTGAACAATTCTGTTGCTCCCTTCTTTCATTCTTTTCAAGAGAACCGAGTTATCCATCACTTGCATTAGCACTTCTCTGGTCAGCTTCCATTCTCGTATGGCAATCTCCCCAGCAGGGGCTTTGCCTCCAGATATGCCCTGTGCAATTGCTTAGCTGCTGGGACCATGTGGGTTACGGCAACACAGTAACGGGCAATGCACCATTGACAGGCTACCTAATATTTAGATGCCACTTGCCGATCTCATCGCTGCACGCTCAACTGATGTTTCCCACTGCATGACTCGCTTATAAACCGCTCTTATAACTACCTGCATTTGCTATCACTGACCTCCTACTACTTTGTGCAGGTTCACTCTTAATTCATCATGTGTAAGCATATACATGTGTCGTAGAAGCCATTTTATTTATCTGCCCGTGAACATGTAAGGTCTGTTAATATGAATGTTGGGTGTGGCTTGCAGTAACCTAGGCCAATTGCCTACTCGGCAACCCATCCCAAACAAAACATGGAGTTCTGGTATTAATCTGCACAGCTGTGTATTGGGGTCAAAGTGGGCATAGTGAGATTGGGATTGTGCAAAACATGGAATAAAACCTGCAGTAGGGAACTGGTTGAAGGCTGTATTGGGAGGGCATGGGCAGAAATTGCATGGGGAAACACGCAAGAAGAAACACAAAGATGCAGGTAGAAACGAAATTAAATACAATGCCTAGTCCTGATGATGGAGAGGAACACTCTACCCACCATGCAAAAAACTAGGAAGGTGAGGGAGACACCAGACCATGTATTAGATAGAAGAATCTGCTTCACATGAGTCCTCCGTTGTCCTGATTCTGGTTGCACTTACTTGGTCCTTCTTATCTACCGTTTCCACCACTAGCACCTGTAAGGATGTAGGTCTGGTAGACGTTCACAGAGTGAGGTTTGGGGAACTTTGAATTGGCCATTGGACAGTCCTCAAACTCTAATTGCGACTGGCCCTGGGGACTGCCACTCCTAGGACACCGGTGGCCTGTCCGAGATTGACTCCAAAGTCTCCAGTGACCTGCGTTGTGCCCTTCCGAACTGTGAACCCAGTGTAGAATGTCTCCAATCTTTGGAAGTACACCTTTGAAATAGTGATGTCTGAGTTTTTGAAGAGGATGTGCCAGGGACAAAAAGCTCTATTCCTGGCATTTCCAGTGCAAACTGATGAAGGGCCCTGTAAAGGGGTACCTAAGCCAGGGAAGAGACGCTATCCTCCGCTGAATTCAGTTGCACTGGGGCAACCTGTTGCTTCTCTGGGACAAACTGACCCACTCTGGCTCCCTGGCTTATGCGAGTGTGAGGTCCTGTCCATGCCAGTCTCTCTGAATCCTGTTTGGATGAATGGGTATCATGTGCTGGCATTTGCCTGAAGCTCACTCCTCTGCCGACAATCCTGTTATCTCCTTGGCACAGTGCCTTCAGCACCCAATGGTGCTTGCTCCAATCTAACTAGTAATAGTGGTAGATCCAGCTCCTGCCCCAAGCATGCACCCTGGGGAGAGTCCCTACACTCTGCTTAACTACTACTTTCAGTGAGCATGCACATGCAGCACTCGGCATCTGTACCATATTACCCTCCCCTGCAAATATTGGCCATTCCCAATAGGCCTATGTGGCAAGTGTTAGCACTTGCTTGTGCTGAGAGAAAGCCAGCTGATGTAGGTAGGACTCTTAGAACTGTCAGCCACAGCCACATATCCTATGAGAAATCAGTGCACGCCCTAACCATCTGCGGCCCATGATTTCATGACCTTGGGCATTCACCTGGGCACCATCTGAAAGTGGCTACTCTACAGTGGAAGGATTGCCCACCCCCTTTGGAGGTGGTCGATAGGAGACCCACATTCTCCATAGTGTGAGATCACAGTTCATATGTCCGTGCGGACAAGGAGGTCCTGTGCCTGTTGTGGCTGTATGGATGATGATGGCACACTTTGGCACATCTTTTGGGAAGATCTTCATGGATGAGGACTAGGGTTGTGGTTAACCTAGCGAACACCCAGTTTAATTAATCTTGGTTTGCATTGCCTTCTCCTGCCCACTCTTTGCAGCTCCCTTGAAGCTTCAGTTCTTGGTGATTTGCCTGTTGGGACCTGCCTCTTTTTCATTCCATCAGTAAAGGTACAACTGCGCAAATATTTGGTTCCAGTGTAATTTCCTATGAATAATGGGAAGTTATGCAGGGCTGAAATATTTCTGCATTTGCTCTGGGCTTTGTGAGTGTGGTCTTAAGTGGCTGCAGGCATGCTGGATGGTGACGCTTGCCACATGTCTCTGAATTGTCTTCTATCAAAAGCACCTGCCAATGGTCTCCCAGGCTGGCAACTGTGCATGTCCAAGGATCTCCCTTCACTTTGGGGCCATCTCTGGTCATCCAGACATGACTCGGCACAACTTTCTCCACTTCTAAGCTGTCATTCAGAGCTTTAAGTCTCATTTCACTGAGTTAATCGCCAAGGACATGGCTGCATCTCATAAGCTCTAAGAGTGATAGACTAAAGGTATTGGAGCCTTAACCTGCTTTTGCATCAATATTTCAACCAGAATATGCAAGTCTCCCATGAAACCTCTTCTTTCCCCCTCCTCGCTCTCCGCTCCTTCTGCTGCGCTCCATAAAACCAATGACATTGGAATTACTGCAGGTAAGAGCTTTAGAAGTAGAAAAATATCACCTACTAAAAGTCTCTTGGCGGTGCTCCACTGCCTCCTCATCGGTTTGTCTCTTCCTTAAGGCTCTGAACTAGCCAAAGATGCAGCAAAGTTTAGAAAGGGTCACAAATACAGTACAAATGAAGAAATAGTGAAACTGTAAGTGGTGTTGTGCATCTGTGTAATTGAACTTTATTTTTCTTCCAGGTGAACACACTGATCGCTGCATCTGTGTTTTCCTGCTTTACAACTTTGATTATAATAGTGTACTCCTCGCTGACACTGAGTTACGGAGAAGAGGATGACGACATATTCCTTCATCCAGATATTCACATCTTTCATATGGTAAGCTAGGTAGTGACTACTATTGGCTCAGCTATTTTGCATAAGCCATAATGTTCACCATTAAGCTGTGTGTGAGTTCCTGCAGAAGTATACTCTTTCTTGAGTAAACTCTCTGTACTGATGCCAACCCCTCAGTATTTAATTTGTGCTGCTAGTTGCAGGTGGTGTGCACCAGCACTAATTTTTGTGTACAGGGACTTATTTTTCAGCAGGCTTTGACCCAGGTATAGAAAGATAGGAAAATTGTGACCAAGTGAGAAAGCAGGGATGAAACAAAACTCGAGGCACAAGGTGTGCTACCTCAAGCAATCGTTCAGGGTAGGATTCCAACCACTCGTTTTTCACCCGCTCTGTCACTCTAGAATTGAAGGACCACCTTATGCAAATCAGTACTGACCCTGCTCCTCCTTAGAACAGTCTATTCCGAACTGCACAGCACGGCCCCCTCCAGAAGGGAACACCAGTAACTTCAGACCGATTTCATCCTTGTAAGGCCTCATCAGTGAGGTATGGCTTGAACCTATGGACCCATGCCTGTGAATGCCCTTAGTCACTTAGGACATTACATCAAAAACGCAAAGGATGATGGGAGGAATACTTGACAGACATCTGTCTACAGTGGCACACTGTGTGAATTACGATTGTTTGGAATGCTACCTCACAGCATTGTGTAAGGTAGAGGTGGGGAGGTCCAGAAAAACATCTGGAGACTTCGAGATGGATTGTGTCTGTAACACATGTCAAACGTCTTATGGCCGAGAAGTGTTGGGCTTAATTTTACTGCAGTTTTCGGGTAATGAAGAACGAATGAGTTTTGTCCCCAAAGGGAAGATGCTGTTAAGCACCCTCCCCAGGAGAGGCATTCCGCTGTGTGCTTGTGGTGTAGATCTGTACTGTAATATTAATATATGTAATAACACATTTTTAAAGTCACAGGCATGAGGTGAAATTGAAAAAGTTTTGCATTGGAAATTTCAATTGGTTTTTACTTTTTTTTTTTTTTTTTTCCCACCAGTATCTACTGAACCAGTTTGTTAAAGGAGCCAACGTAGCAATGCTGATAGCGTCTCTCTGCAGCCTTTTTATTGTACTGACCATTGCATATTTGTGCTGCCGGAGTCTTCCTCACTGCATGTGCTATGACACAGTGACTGGCATGGTAAGTAACATTTTCCATGCTCTGTTTGTCTTCAATATATGTTTTTCTCTCTTAGTTTATGTTTACAATTTTGGGTGCATAATGGTTACAGTTCACAATTGTTGTGGCCGCATGGAGCTTTCCTGTGGGTGAGGCAATAATCTTTGTGTGGTAGGTATGCACAGCAGACATAAAATTAGGGTTCTCTTGTGTTTTTTCGGTCACTGCCGGAAGGGGAACAGGCTCAATCAAACAGTGAAGATAGGGTGATTTGTGTTCTAACGGAACCAGCAAGAGTCCCTTCTGGTCTAGTAGAGTCGAGTTTGCAATTTTACTATTTACAACAAATTAATTTTTTTATTTCTGATGTTTTGAAGTATGCCATCTTACTTAGTAATGCTTAGAGGAAGGAAGTGTTAGTGGTCTGAGGTGACTTGGGCGAATGTCGGGTGTTGGGGGCTATGCATGAGGAGTTTTGAGGTCGTGAAGATGAGTATGATTGAGCATGTGGGCTCCAGTTAGTCAAAAAGCTCCTGTGGGACTGTGTAATATTGCAGTGTAATGGAGCGGATACAGTGCACGTAATGTATTCCAGGATTGAAGGGGTGGTCTTGTGGTGTGGCTGTGACTCATAAGCATGTTTTAAAGATTAGGCAAATACCATCACCTTTATGGGCTGATTGGGAAAATGTGGAAAATTCTTTTTGGAGAGCTGCAGGTGTGATACTGTCTTATTTATCCAGATTTCCATAATAACTGCGAGGTGGGGGAGGGTTATGCGTAAGCCAGTGGTCACTGAAAAATCTCCCATGCCAGCCTGCATTCCCAACCCACAAGAATTGTAGTTTGCGGGTGGCATGAAAAACTGGCCTGAAGTCCAAGTACTCGTGCCTAGCTAACTGGACCATTGTGGTCTGTCGGAGCCACTGGACAATGCCTATCTGGGCCATTAACTGCTTCAAGTGGGCTCTAACGTCACTGATCCAAAGTGGTACTCACTGATGCTGGGAATTTACTTGTCGCCTATAGCCAGTTCCTGGGATCTACCAATCATTAGAAGCCCTATCTTGTAAACAGTTGAGTTCTCATGTAGGGGGCATTCACTGAACCTGGGATATCCACTAGACTATTTGTCTACACCGACAACTAGAAGGCGCACTGCATCAGCAGTAGGGTCTGTGACACTCTGAGTTATACAATGGAGAGTCGTTCTCCGCTTCATTAATCACAAACAGTATGTTCTTGAAATCTGCAACCACAACTTAAACAATTCTCAACCACAAAGTTATACATAATGGCTTCATAGTCCTGCACATAGTGTAACTTGAGTGTGGCTCCAGTGAGTGCTCATCAAAGCTCTGCTTTCGGAAGAAAACATAGCAGTAAACGCCTTTCACTCTTGGAACATCTATTTAGAAAGCCCATCAAAGCTAGACTCCACAATCCTTCCATTGCAAGTGGGTGCCTGACTTTTAATAAACAATCATTTGTTTACTTTAGAAATGTGCGCATTACAAAGCATGCATTGTTGTTGCCCCGACTAATAATTCTAATAGCCAACACTTCCTCTCCAGAGTTTGTTTTGAAGTCTTTTTAGTCAGTAGCCAACTGTGTTCTTCTCCAGAGTTGAGTCTTGTGGCTTCAGCTCTTTGTAGCTCCGAGGCTAAGAATCTTTCCTTCACTTCCTGCAGATTTAATTTAACATTTCAAAGGAAGGCTCCAATAGGCAATCCTTATCTGTGATCCCCATGGAGACTGGGCTAGTGAATAAAACTTTTCAGGTGCTCTGTCTTCAAATCCAGGGACATGAATGAAATTTTGTTACAGGGCTTGGCAAACAGTTTGTTGTGGCATGCGAAGCCGCTATGGATTTCTGATGTCCTGGACACTGAAGAGGCTTCACAGAGCAAACCAGTTTACCCTTTCCAGGGTGCTTAAGACCTCTATGGTTGAAATGTGTTTGGAAATAAATATCGATTCAGGCTAAACAGCAGATAGCCCTCTATGCTAACATATAAAAGGCATTTAAATAATCCATGACAACATTCAGGTACCCTTTTCACATTTAATTTGTGCTGTGCCCATACAGTGTCTTGGCCGGAGGTTAGTCCCTAGGCATGTAACCATACTAAATAGGATTTCTGAATGTTTCTGGTGTCCGTCCACAATTTCTACTGTTTAATATTGCGGTCTGAAAAAGACGGTCTATAGGAAATCGAGGACAAACAGATATTCAGGTTTTGGTTAAACGATCACGGGTTATGTAAAATCCCTCCTCTCTGTTGCCGCATGATCAGACTGTGCGGAACTGCTAAAGCACTACATCAAAGTTCTTTAGCAGGGTTATGACTCGATTGGATGCATGTTTTGGTTTGGCTAACAAATTGAAAGTTAGAGCTTTTAAGTTAGTTGAAATTTGAAAGGATTATCAGGCACAGGTGATGAACTGTGAGGTATGTATTTGAGTCAAATCCTGTTCTAAGAGAACCCACGATTTGCTGCATTTGTTGCTTGCACCACACCGATTTCCTCGTCAAAATGTTTTCAAATAAAGAATTTGGTTTTAATGGTTGTGTATAGTTTAACTCGAGCAAGTTATTTTATAAGATTAGAAGAAATGCCCTCGGTCATAACATTTTTGGCATGGATTATGATGCAAATTGTCATGTTTTATGGCCTACCCTTAAAAACAATATTGGGAAAAAGTTTCAATTTCACATCTTGGTTTTCAGAAGCCATTTGCACTAAAACGGAAAATGGATATCTCCATATAGTTTCACTCGCAGTCCAAAGACCAACCATAAGTGCAAAACAGGAGTGAGAATGGGGAGTGCTCTTATGAGCAAGAAAATTGGCAAGATAATTTGTATCCATCTGTGATACACAAAACTTACTTCAAAACAAGGGTTCTGTTACGCTTACAATATCGACTTCTGAGATATTTGCCTATCTCTTCATTGGATGAACAAGCCACTATTTTACAGCTGGAAGAGACAAACCATTGCAACTTACTGTTAAGACAGCAACTCCATTTTTCCAAACAAATTGCTTCTAAAAGCTCCTAACTGCCAGCAGGAAAACATAGTTTTGTGATCTTCTAAACAACTGAGGATCTCGGGCATGGAAAGTTGCAACGGAGACGCATTGGCCCATATCCCTTTCGGAATCCACTTCCAAACTGCCATGTGTTGGGACATTCCTGCCTTCTATGAAAATGTACCCAGTGCTACACTTAGCTTTATTGAAACCTCAAATGACTGACTCTTGATTCAGTGACTGATTACCTCTAAGTTGAGGTTAAAGCAATATTAGATTCCAGGCTGACATGGATAGGTTGCTGAAAATCAAACAGATGGTGGAGCGGAAGACCAAATCTGGGAGCTGTCGGGTGATGTGCATGCTCCCATTTTGTCTGTAGTTTTAGAGCGCTTGAAATGAGGTCCTGGAACATGGCCCATGGAGGGGGCTAATGTCTGGAAAAAGGCTACTAACAGTCACAAACATTTGTGTGAGCAGTTTCCAGTTTATTATTGGCTTTCTTTTCCTTTTCCTTTACTGCTTCTGTTCTCTGATAGCTACCAGAGAATAGAATAAAGCTTTTCAATGCAATCCTCATGGTCTGGCTAAATTCATCATTGGCATTAGTACTGTTTGGAGATGTTTGCCTGACCATGACATTTTGTGAGATTTGGGAGCCCTATAGGCAATGTGCCTGATCTCTCCTGTCATGGCATCTCAGCATCTGAACCCCGCAGAGCTGGAGGAGGTAGTAGTCGGCGCTCGTAGCAATTTAGGCTGAAACTGAGAGCCTGGGCTGGTGGATGGAAGAAGAGACTAAGCAAATCTTTTGTCCATTGTGACTCATTGGAACTGCGGGCGGAGGCAGGGAGGCAAGAGGCTCCACTGCTGTATTACACAGAAGGTTCGGTAGGGCTGGAGGCCGGCCTGGGAGAGACTCAGTTGCAGGGCTGCTGTGATTGCTGGTAGGCGAAGGATTAAAGCCCCATACATGGGAGAAGTGCCCAAATGCTTTTGATCTGATCTCCTCCAGCGACTTCAGGTGTGAATATTGCATGCTTCTTGAAGCCTGGTAAGATGCTGTTGGATATAGCCTTGATGTTTTTTTCTGAGGGGACCCCGTGCATAAAGACTCCTTTTTAAATCGGAGTATTTATTTATATTTGGAGAGTATGTAATGTAACAATCGGAGCTGCTGACTTTGGAGCTAAGGATCCAGGTTCGAGTCTCTGCATCGGCTCACCATCCGGTGATCTCCCCATGCATATGGACAGTGCCTGGATACCCTCACGGGTGATTAGCCATGCTCTACAAATCTGTGTGTCTATATAAACCATCCCCTAGGTTTCTGCAACAGTCTAAATAAGACGGGGTGATACTGGCTCCCCCACATTTGCTATGCTTGTGTGCCTGTTAAAACCCTTTTTTAAATGATTGATTGGCTGGATATAGGATATGGAATGGAAGACTTAATTTTTAATTGCTTACAACACGGCTCTGTTGGTCGAATACACTTTGGGATTAGAGCCCAGGGCTCCCCTCCTTAGGAACTCTTAACGATCACCAGTGACGGGGGTGGCAAAACGTGAACTCCGCTGCTATAAGGATCAGGTTGTGGCAGCCATTCGGTGCCGGGGGAGGGGGAGAGGTGGAGGGGAGCCATACAAGGACTACATGAGGTAATCATTTTTTGTTGAACTCTGCGATTGTGGAAACTAATGCGAAGGGGACTAATTCGAAGGTATGTTTAAAAAGGAAGACCTCCATGAGAAAAGGAAAACCGTATCAAGATAGTGCCCATGCGAAGCTAAGCCAATTGAGCAAACTAGATCCTCTCTCTATTTCATAAACCCCACAATGACCCATCTTAAGTCCTCCACATACTTGCAAGATATGCTAAGAGGAGAGAATGGAAGGGACCTCGTAGGGGTAAGAAGTGGGGAGGGGTGTGCTGAAAAGAGACCCAAAAGCTACAGAAACTCCTCTACCCCTAAACCTGGCATTAAAATAAAAGGGAACAGTAGAATTGAGAGTGCCATAAATGGAAAAATCAGGGCCTGTTGGAGGTGCAAGACAGAAAAAGGCGTAATTGACTGATCTGAGAAACATTTGGTGAGGGAAGAAAGTTCAGTGCCTTTGGGAAACATCTCACCTCTACCCCCTGACCCCCGCCCCCATTTAACCCTGGCTCCAAGCAAGAAGAGCACCCCGTGGGACACAATATCCCACTTCTCTGAGGCTTGGTAAGGGGGATAATAGGGGAGCGCAATCTCAAAAGTTGGCAGGCATGGAGAAGGGGGTGCCTAGCCCTACCCCTGACTAAGGTAAAAGAGGGAAAAGACCCTTCCTTAGCCCAAGCTCTCAATCTGACTGCTCGGAGTCCAACCGGGGACTCAAGTTAGGATGTAGATGGAACATTTGATGGAACAAGGGGTACTTATCGCTCCAAATCGAACTGTCAGACCGGGAAAGATTGGCGGAGAAAATTCTCTCCATGTTCAGCTCCTGTTCAAGACATCAAAGTGGCACAAACTGCTATGGTTGGTAAACTTGAAGAAAAGTTGGAAGAAATAGACTAAAATTGCATATTTTAATGCCAGATGGAGCAGAAGGTGTCCAATTGGAGGATGCACTCCCCAATCAGACGCAGATGGCTCTGGCAATGCAAAATGAGAGGAGGAACATGAGTTTGAAGCAAGAGGACTTGGAAAAACGATTGTGCACCTGGTTGGAGTCCCCAAGAGATGGGAAAGGAGATTTGGAAGTGACAAAGGTGGTTTCTAATTTTAATTCATCCCCTGTGTTGAAAGAACCTTTATCAGATTTATCCATAGCCCTGACTCATTGAGTGCCTTCGGGAGCGGTGGCAAAAGATGTGAGAACCTCACATAATATTGGTACATTTTCAGGACTTTTTTTATCCAGGAAAAAATCCGGAGAAAAGCGTTTCAATGTAAAACCATGAATGTAAAGAATTTTTCTTTTAAAATCTTCCCTGATGTATCCTTTGAAACTTCTTGCCGATAGTGCGAATTTAAACAGAGGATCAATGCTTTTAAGACAAAAGTGGCGCAAGCTCAAGTGATTCAACCAGCCAAGTTGAAAGTTTTATGGGCTGAGAGATTCCAGGCTTTTTTCTGTAGTGCAAGAGGCAAGAACATTTCTCTCTGTTGGAGGGAGGTCCAAGCTAGTCACTGTTCGTTTTTTTTTTTTTTTTTTCTTTTTTTTTTCTTCTGGGTTTAAAAAGGGGCTGAAGCAGCCATAGGTGCCTATCCACTGCACCAACTATATGGTGGAAAAGGGAAGACGTAGTAATTCAGGGGTTTGGGGAGGCTGGGGGACGAGACTGGGTGGTCTGGGGAGGTGGGGGGGGGATAGGGAAGGAGAGACAAAGGAAGGAAATTGGGCTGGGTGCATTAAAAAAGAGGAAAAATAACTGATTCTAATGAGGCTTGGTGTAGAGAACCCCTGCCAAGTTTGTCTGGTTGTCAGATTATGGTGATGTATCATGGATTCTTTGGATGGTGGGCATGATGGTGAATAGCCTCCATATTAACGGGCTTAATAATAAAATGAAGAGGGAGGCAATTTTTTGCTTGATGTGCGCAATTTAAGCCTAGTGTAATAATTTTGCAGGAGAGTAATTGGATAAGGGGAAGTGAGTTTAGTAAAGTTTGAGTGTCTGAGATTGTTTCTGGTCTTCAGCCAGTCCTACTCAAAGGGTAGTGGCAATGTTGGTTTAAAAGTTGCGAATGAGGTACCAACCACTTATTACAGATGGGAAGGGCTACTGGGCAATACTCCCAGCACAGATTGATAATTATAAGGTTAATTTAGCCTCTTATTACAGCCTGGTAGTGGATAATACGAACCCATTGTGGAAGCTGGGGTGGGAATTATGCTATTTGCACGGTGATGCTTTGATTGGGGTGACTATGTACTGGATTCGAGATTGGATTCCTCTAACCCTCGTAGGATGCAAAGGAAGAGGTGCACTGAAAAGATTTTAAAAGATATTTCTCTTCAGTTAGAGGTGGTGTATATGTGGCAGGTAAAGAAGGCAGGAATCGGGTCGTATACTTATCACTCGAAGGTTTAACACTGCCTCTCGGATTTACAATTTTCTGGGGGGCCTCCCTCTTTTTCGATTGTGGATATCACACACTATGCTAGTTGCTTAACGGATCATCAGGCCGTAGTTTTGAAATGTGGAGTGCCTGTACCAAGTAGCGTTAACAGGTGGGTGATGGATAGGACAATTATTCTGGAAAAGGATGTGATAGATTGGTCATGTTAAATTTCTAAAGTAATCCAATGAGACATCAGCGGATATATCCACTATTTGGAAGGCTTTTAAATGTACCATTAGAGGGACCCTTCTATCGATACAATCATTTCGAGTGAAGGGAAAGAGGGAAGAGTTAGCCACCTTGCAAGCAGAAGCAGATCGAGCTTTTCAGGCTCTAGTGCCACCCACCTCAGTGCCGAATTCATTTCGAAAAGGTTTTGGTGAACATTTTGAAGGTAGGGGAAAGAGCCAGAGGATCCAAATTCTTATAAACCCATAGCTTTTTAATATTCTGTTTATAAGGTTTATACTCCGATTTTAGCAAATCAGATTGATAAGGTAGCCCAGTCTCTTGTAGCGGGGGATCAGAATTGTTTTCTTAGTGGCCGTAATTTATGTTCCAACACTAATTTTATGTTTGAATTTATTTTATGTTGAATTTATAGATGGCGATGGCAGATACTATTTTTAGTGGTGACTGTTTTGATAGATGCCGGAAAGGCCTTCGGTCTCGTAAACTGGAGGTGTTTGTTCCCCGTTTTGGATACGTTTCAGTTTCCATCCAGGTTTACGAGATCTATTCAATTATATCAAGGTGCAACAGCTCAGTTGATGATTAATAATTCTCCGGCAGGCCAAATTGGTTTGAATCGGGGCACCTGTCAAGGTTCTCCGTTATTTGCCCTTTTTATTGATCCTTTAGCTCAGTCTATCCGTCAAGATACAAATATTGTATCCCTATTGCCTACAGCAGCTAAACTAAAGTTCTATACGGATGATATGGCCATTTTCTTGAATCCACCTACATTTAATATTGAAAGGGCCTTGCAGTTGATTAAGACCTTCGCTAATATTGGGGGCTATAAAATTAATGAAGCAAAAACGGAATGTTGTTTAAAACCTACCATGATGTCTTTGTCATCGCTGAAGGATAATTATAAAGCGGGCCCAAAAATGTATGTTTTTTATTTTCAGAGGAACCAGAGGACATTTTTAAAAATAATTTGAATCCCTTGATGAGAGGTTTTTAATCTATTTGAAACGTGGAAAATGCTTGCCCCTATCCATTATCGGGCAGTGAGCCGTGATCAAAATTTGTTTTACTGCTGTTCTGCTTCCTATTTTTATCCTTACCTTGTGAACTGGAGGTTTCCTTTTTAAACAAATTAGAACAAGGTATCCTTTCATATGGTCCCAGAAATGTCCATGAGTGCGCCTACGTGGGAGGGAGGTTTGGGACTGCCTGATTTCCAGAAATCTTATATGGCATCAACCATCCTACAATGATGCTGCTTCTCAATGCCCTCCTTTTAATAATTCTATTCTTCTACTTATGTTAAAGAATTTGGGGGTTCGTGACCTTAGGTGGTGTCTTAATTCAAAAATTGTCTAAAAAAAAGTTAGGTAGAAGTTATTAAATCTTTACGGGCTGTGGAAAAAAAGTTTATTAGATATGGAATCCACCCCCGTGTTAATGCAGAAACTCCATTGTGTTATTGTAAAACCCTTTCTCCTGCTTTGACAGAAGAAACAATAGGAAATGGGCAGATTTATCTATTACTAAGGTAATGGATTTTTTTGAAAGGTCAGGGTTGAAATCTACTCGGGCCCTCTTTTTGGGAAAGACTGTTCATATGCATTTTCATTGTTTTTATGTATACATAAACTAGTTGCATTCTTAGTAATTTGACGGGGGAAGATATTGATTCTTCAAGAGATGGGGTTAGACAGCTCCTCCAGGAAGATAAAGTTAATCTGACACATACAATGAATTGCATCTGGGATTAGATGACCTGGTTCAGAAGATAAGATCAAAATGGGAAAACCATACAGGGATAAAATTAAATGAGATGCATTGGAAAGATATTTCGATCTTAGCTACTTGACTCCCAGAGCAGCCAAATTCCATCAAATGGCTTTCTCTAAAGGATGGATGTTGTATCGTACTCCACAATTCGTGAATAGGATGTATCTTGGCACTTCTAGGAGCTTCCTGAAATGTGATCAGATTGGTTACATATGTTTTAGGCCTGTGGACATTAGGAGACCTTTTGGAGAGGTGTTTCAGGTAGTAGGTAGGATAATTGAATGGGATATCTACCCTTGCCCAAGGATGGCACTTTTGGGCAGTTGGGAAAGGGAGATGCAATGTTGGTGACCCACTCTCTGATCAACACTTACTGGAAATCCCCCACTGCGCCTAAATTAGCAGAATGAGAGGACAAAATGCAGAATGTTAGCAAGCGGGAAGCATGGTTTCATGCTAGAGTTAATTGCTCTTCACAGTATTATAGAAAATGGAGGAAATTGCCCTGGAAGGAGTAGGGTTGAGTCTCCTGTACAGCTGTTAGGGCTACTTATCTTTGGAGATGAGCATTCTGTTATTTTAGGATTTTTTTTTCCCCCGTGTCATTGGCACATCTCTAATTTCTTTATAATCGGTGATTAGAGATGCACTCAGTCGCCGATTATAAAGAAAAGAGGTAAAAACTCTACAATTGGAAGCTATTATAGTTGAGTTCTGATGTCACAATGCCGTCTGCCAGAGCCATGAGCTGAGGTGAAAGGCTGGTCGGGTCACGGAGCATAATTGAAGCAGCTGTTTAAAGTAACAAACTGAATATTACTTTTTGATCTTCAGCTCTATTTTCATAGCTTCCAATGACAAATCAGAGAATGCTTGTTTATTTCTTTGTACTCCTTGGGTAGAGAAAAGCTAGAATGTTCTGCATATTCTGAGCTACTGCAGCTTTTTTTAAAAAGGGGGAAAAAAACGACCTTTTTTTATTGAACTGTTTTTTTTAATGTTTGCAAAAATATCTAACCGGATTTAGAGGTGTTTAAATTTTGCACTAGAGGGTTTATTTTTTATTCTTGGTTTTCAAACCTGCTTGCTCTTTCATATGAAAATGCTACGCACCAAGGTTTTAAGTGATTTGTGGGGAAGGTGATGGTGTGACCATCTATTATATGGGATAAAGTACTCCATGGCGTACATGATAAGGCTATTGCAAGTCACCTCAAAGTTTAACCTTGTAAAGGAACTTTGCATTCTGCCTCATTCCTCTATATGGTTATGGAACTCCTCTGTGACTTTCAACCATTATAATGTACGGCAGGGAGTACTTTATCCCTTATATAACCATTTTAATGTCTAAACTCTGTGTGCATATCTATCACAGAACGCCAAAACGCGTTATGCCGAAGTAACTGCAATGAATAAATCTTTTTCTGACCCTGCGAGTGCCCCACATTTTGTGTTTGAGTTGCTGTGTAGCACGCGAGTTCCTGCCTCGTGAATGGGTGCACCCGCCATGAAGGAGTGCGGCAGCCATGTGGGAAATTTGGTAAAGGAACACATATATATTTTATTCAACAAACGCCGAAGCTTCTCAAGATGCACTCGACAGTGCGTCTGCCATTCAGCATCACGGTTCAGCCCGCCCCAGCCATCCAAGTTCGTTGTGTTGCCTGACGCGTTTCTGTGGCCAACGTACCACTTCATCAGAGGCATTTCTCCTGTACGCATTGGAGCGCTCTTTATACTGCATGCTGATTGGTTTAAAAACCCCTCATGGGTTCAACTACGTACTTGATTTCTTCATACTGCATGCTGGGATGTGTAGTCACATCGAGCTTTCATTAAACACCTATAGTAGGTTCCAATGCTTACAGATTTCAGAGAGTCAGTTAAAATCCTTAGTAGGATCTGGATGTGATGGGAGCAGGCACTCTTCATCAAGACGCACTGTGCTGGAAACCGGAGCAGGAAGGTTCCTCTCCCTCAGCCTCATATAGAGGCCTCATATAGATGCATATAGATGGATGGATGCATATAGATGGATGGATGCATATAGATGGATGGATGCATATAGATGGATGGATGCATATAGATGGATGGATGCATATAGATGGATGGATGCATATAGATGGATGGATGCATATAGATGGATGGATGCATATAGATGGATGGATGCATATAGATGGATGGATGCATATAGATGGATGGATGCAGATAGATGGATGGATGCAGATAGATGGATGCAGATAGATAGATGGATGCAGATAGATAGATGGATGCAGATAGATAGATGGATGCAGATAGATAGATGGATGCAGATAGATAGATGGATGCAGATAGATAGATGGATGCAGATAGATAGATGGATGCAGATAGATAGATGGATGCAGGATAGATAGATGGATGCAGATAGATAGATGGATGCAGGATAGATAGATGGATGCAGGATAGATAGATGGATGCAGATAGATAGATGGATGCAGATAGATAGATGGATGCAGATAGATAGATGGATGCAGATAGATAGATAGATGGATGCAGATAGATAGATAGATGGATGCAGATAGATGGATAGATGGATGCAGGATAGATGGATAGATGGATGCAGGATAGATGGATAGATGGATGCAGGATAGATGGATGCAGGATAGATGGATGCAGGATAGATGGATGC
Organism: Calotriton arnoldi; assembly: GCA_963921515.1. Classification (NCBI taxonomy): domain Eukaryota; kingdom Metazoa; phylum Chordata; class Amphibia; order Caudata; family Salamandridae; genus Calotriton; species Calotriton arnoldi. Next base: position 510,880 of record CAWUFW010005148.1, read on the forward strand.
AGGATAGATGGATGCAGGATAGATGGATGCAGGATAGATGGATGCAGGATAGATGGATGCAGGATAGATAGATAGATGTTAGATAGATATGTTTTTTTTAAGGCTGAGATGTATGCCTCTGCTGCCAACTTAAGTCATACAGTATCTGCAAAATATAAGTTAAACTTAATGTTTCTGTAAAGCAAGAGATGATCTAAAAGGGTTTGTAAATCCTTTCATGACTTTGTAGTTTTTTTTTGGTCTCGTAACAGGAGAGACTTCCCTGAACCTAACCTGCACTTTTTTTCTTTTTTTTTTTATAAACAACTTGTTATTGAAACCTAGTTTGAAGACCTTCCTCTGGAACAGGGGCTCCTCTTCAGCCCAATAACCATGCATGTAAAAAATATCAGGCTGTAGTTAAAGGAGGGCATGATTTAGAGCAGTGACTTTTACATGCGGCCCCCTGGTCAACAGCAACACTGAGCTGCTGTTTACTCGACTCAGCAATAACATTAAAAAGATGTTAAATAAACAGGCAATTTATTTTAAGGTTAATATAGCCTTATAGCCTGCCGTAGCAGGCTATACCGGCTATTAAAGGCCCGCTCCCGCGTTAAAGGCCCGAGCCCGAAGGCGAGGGACTTTAACAAGGGTGAGGGACTTTAATAGCCGGTATAGCCCTGCTACGAAGGGCTATAAGGCTATTAGAACATTCTGCCACTAGAGGGCAGAATGTTCTAACAAATAAAACAAAGGCTTTTCGAAGCTCGAGGGGATTTAAATCCCCTCGAGCTCCGAGAGGCCTTTGCAAAACATTGGAATGTTGCTCTGCGGCCCTTTACCGACCCGTAGAAGCAGGGAGCACTCCATTGTCTTCAATGGAGCTCCCAACATTCCAATGTTCTAATTGAAGTTAAAGGAAGTAACTTGGGTGTCCTGCACCTTTAACTTTAGAAACCCCTTCATATGGTTTATAGCGTGTTCTCTTACAGCAAAAGATTAAAATTATGATAGTCTGGCCAGGGTTCCTATTTTACTTCAACAACATTATAGTTTATTAAACCAAACACAGAAGGTTTTGCACAGCACACATCCTGAAGTCATGTATTTTGAAGTTCTCTTGTATGTGATAATTGAGAAAAAGGAGGGAAAGTGAAATAACCAAATTATGTAAGCCAGGGCAATTGTTTTAAGTGGAGAAGCCACGATTAATCCCCTAAATGAATGTGTCCTCATGTAACGCAACTGGTGCTATGTAAAGCGCTCTGATACCCGATACCTTCGGGTCAAGTTCGCGCTATATAAAACTCAGTAAAAAAAAAGGTTTTCTGGTTTCATATTGTGGAATTCAGCCACTAGATGTATAGGTTTCTCCTCTCTTATACCCAATTTACCACTAAGCCCCCTTCCTCCCCGGCCGCCACCATTCTGGCATCAGTGTGGCCCGCAGTCATATCACAGACCAAACTTTTTGACTCCTGGAAAAATGTTTGCAAGTACCCAGGATTTAGAGTTTAACAGATGGATTATGCCAGGGCCGGTCCTAGGATTTTTGGGGCCCTGGGCAGAAAGGGAATGTGAGAGGCCCCCCTAATTTGCATATGGCGTGACATCACATTAATACTATAAATTGACTATTAATCCTATGGCGTTGTTGAAGAGATTCTTCATGAATTAACTTTACTGATGCAATATCAACAGAAATATAAATAATTGCATTGATGAAATAAGTTGGAATATTTTAAAAGTATATTAAGTGGAAATACATTATATTATTTAATCTAATTGTTAAATCATTAAACTTTAAGATCATCTATACATGCTCATTGGCAAATCTGCCCTGTTAGCCAATATCACTTGCATCCCAAGGCTGGGAAGCCCTTCTTTAATTGGCAAACAAAACTACATATCCCAGAATGCAAATGATTTTTCACTAAATAAAATGTCACATGAGCACACCGAAAACATGGAAATGGCACACTTAGGCAGATTGAAAACTTTCCCAGGCCTCTCAGACATTCTGTATCTTTGCGAGACCTGAAGGGGAGGCCCTCACTCTCTGCCTGTGGCAGTCCTGGTCTAGTGCTAAGAGGCCCAGGGGAATTCACACCTCTCCTGGGCCTCGCAGCAGAAAACCATAACTACGAGGCCCAGGTTTGAAGCCCCCTTCTCCTTGGTAACACAGCCATGGTATACCGCTAAAATGCCCAGGGAAGGGGGCCCTCTCTTGGGCCTCCCAGCAATTGTGTAGTGGTGCGAGGCCCACGGTAGGGGACCCCTTCCCTAGGCCTCGCAGCGATTGTGACCAAGGCAACAAATGAGGCACCCTCATGAGCAGCAGACCGTGTGGCTGCTGTCTCCCTCCTCCATCCTGCCTGAATCTTCTGTGCAGGGTGTTAATAGTCACCCCCACACATCTAGACAATCTACCTTGCCCTTTGAAGTGCGAGGCAGAGCCACACCTGGCTGCTAAATAGTGCATGGATTGGGGGGGGGGGGCACAAGAGGAACACAGCGTGGGCAGAAATGCATGCGAGAAGCGTGCTGTGGTATGTGACCAACTGATGCGGGGCCCCATGGGGATAAGGTGAAGGTGGGGCCCTGGGCAGCAGCCCACACTGCCGATGCCTAGCGCCGGCCCTGGATTACGCCATCAGAACGTGATGGGTATACTGTTCGTGTAATGCTAAACAATATAATACACCTGTAGTAAGGCAAACTAGATATCTGTCATGTTTGTGAGAGTAACCTGCCCGCCAAACTCTAAATCTAGGTGCGATTACAAGTATAACTTAAAACGCAAAATTCCTTTACAATCTGGAATTTCATATGCATTACAAAATCTGAGGGGGTGATTAACCTTTGACATGCTGCATCACCTTCAGGAAAGCTAAATGCTGTATTTTTGTGTTTTTTTTTTTTTTTTTTTCTTTCTTTCTTTGTTAAAGTTTGAAAACTAGGGCAAAAATGATGTTGACGTTCTTGGTTTTTCAAAAAGTGTAGGTCGAACCCTCCAGGTTTCTCTTTATGAGGCTAAAAGTCCCTTTTAGTTTTTGCTATATTTTGAAAGTGACTAATAGTCCTCGGCTGCCCTCATGTGGCCAGTTTATGAACTGGAAGATTCTGCTTGGCGCACACGGATGTTTGGATCCTCAGCCTTCACAAATGATTCTACTGGGGTTCTCTACCAACCTATAGCTAGTGAAGAGTGTGGAAGTATGCGTTTGTAACATCACATTTTCAGGAAAATTGTATCTTTATCGTGAACTTCCAATGAAAGTGCTATTCTTTGCGTACTCTTTGGAGAAAGTGAACACTTGGAGGTAGGCAAGCCAGCAAAGAGCCGAGCCCGGGTCCTGGTTTTGCTTTGAGGCAATCGAGCTAACCAGATTCATTATGTACATTAGATAAATGACGTAATGAAGAACATATTAAATAATTTAAATGGAAAAAAAATTCAACATTTCTTTTTCTTTATTAAGTAGATATGAGTATATCGTTGAACTGAGGGACCTTTATTGAGCATATTGTTTTTACATGAAATATTCAAATACCTCCATGCCCTGTTGGCTTTGCCCTGAGTTACCCAAGACGTGTCCGTTTGCCGTCTTCACTATATGTATGGTGTATATATTATTAAATACGGAGAAAGATTATTTTATATTAACCGTATACAATGACTTTGCATAGAACAGACCATGAACTCCGTTGCTTCAAAGTGCTCTCAAAATGGTTTGTTAAGGAAAATTATAAATAGTGAAGAAAAACGCTTTATCTTGGATCAAACAATTTAGTCGACGGGGAGGCTGGGATTTGACCTCGGGTTTCCTGGTTGCACGCTGTGTAATTCAGCCATATCTTTCTCTCCTCATTCAACAGCAGATGTCCGTGCTCTGTGTTCAGTTATTTAATGAATTACTATTAGTACATGGAGTTCAGTAAATGGTGTTCTTGCACCTTAAAACAAACGCAGACACTGTCTCTTGATTCAAAAGCGCACTTTTCAGTTTTTAATGTTCCTACAGAAAATTGATAAAACACATAACATGTCTATCCGAAGCCATTTGCCTGCTTGGAGAGCTGTGCCTAGGGCAGCAAAATCGGTGGGAGCTCCAAAGCCTCTCATTTTTAGAGAGGCTTTACACCTCAATGACTGCAATTAAATAATTAGCAAAATGGAATCTGCTTGCCACGTCACACAAGCACGCTCTAACATGAACATAAAAAAGCACCTCCTGCCCTTGGCTAACATTTAACTAGGTACCATTCTCATGCAGACTATCCCGCTTCATATACATATGTGGGATAAAGTACTCCGTAAAGTAAAATTTTAGGCTAGTCCCTGACAAATCCCGTGACCATATTGAGGAACCAGACCGTAGGCAGAGTTCCTTTTTTAGGCCATGGAAGTCCGAGGGGACTTGCAATATCCTTATAATGTATGGCAGGGTGTACTTTTTTCCTCATCATACTTGGTCACATCATCACCCTTCCCACGAACCACTTAAAACCGTAGTGTGATAATTGTTCTAATGAAAAAGAGAGGATGCTTGTAGACATGAAGATTAATAGTTTATGTAGCGCAAAGTTAAACGCACCAAAAATCTGTTAATTTGTTGCAAAACGATATTGGAATCAGTTTAACGTATGTTAGATTAAAACATGCAGTAGCTCAGAATGTGTAGAATCTCTCTGTAGGTTTATCTTTTCTGTAATGGCCTATAGCAAAACAAACGCATAATTTTCTGATGTTCATTGTAAAAATAATAATAAGAATGAACAGACGGTAGTCCTCTTTTTTGTTGTTTAAACTTCAGCTACAATTATAAGCTTTGTCTCTTTCACATTAGCTGCCAGCTCTGACAGCAGACATTGTGACATGACAACTCAACTGTAATTAGTTATTGCAGTTGAGCAGCTAAGTCATTCCTTTATTACAGGAGATTGCAGGCTCCCATGTATTGTGTGTGTGTGTGTGTGTGTGTGTGTGTGTGTGTGTGTGTGTGTGTGTGTGTGTGTGTGTATAAGGATAGATTGATATGGAAGGTAAAGCAGTGGATGCTTTTTTTTGTTATTCGTGCTAGCTTGCCTGACTTCTGACTTAACTTGACAAACAATGATTGTAGGAGAGGGTAAACTTAATGACTGCAATGAAATAATTCTCAAAAGTAAGCGTTTCTATGTTTTAGCGGTTTTTGACTTATAACATTTGTATATTCGGGAGTGTCATACACTGTTTGGGGGAGGGAGGGGCACAAGGCAAGCGGGGGCTACTGCGCCTCAGCCATAGGTCCCGAGGATCATTTATACTTCTGATGTCCAGGGGCCCATCCGACTATGGCTCTGCAAACTGGGCCAAGTACAACCCCTTTATCACTTGCCTCTCTGTGGTGTCGATGGTAAGCAATCGCAGGCTTCTCAGGGGTGTAATATGGAGGTGTGGAGAACTCCACCCTCGACAATCACCCAGCAGCGCAATAACTGAGTAGCCAAAGCATTTTAATCTACACCCTTAAAACTTCTACTTCACAGCACTAAACATAAAATGTCTACAAATTCTTGGACAGGCACTTTGGCTACAGCACCTTGTATTCTGCCCCAATTCTTCCCTCTTTCCGGTTTCCCCACCTTGGCAAGCCTAGGTCTGTCTAACCCCAAGGGTTTAGTGTCTCAGGCAAGGATCAAGGTTTAGGTGCATAGATTACCCTTACGTTCAGTTCATAGCATTCAGCACCTGTAGCAAATCTTAGGTTTTACAGTCTCCCCACAGGCAGGCATCAGATAGTGTAGCACCATCCGGGCTCTCATAGAAAGATCCTACTTATAAATTTTATTTAAAATGTGGGTGGTGACAACTTCACTCATGCTTCCGAGAGACGTGTCTGCTGGAAGTTTGACCCATGATCAGGGAAGGACCACAGCAGGGTGCTGATATCTGATGGCCTTGAAGGCAGGTGTCGACTCTGGCGAGCAGAGGGTCCTCCTCTAGGTCGCCGATGAGTTGCAGTTGGCAGGCCACCATGTTTGGAGGTCAGTGTGATGACAGCCACTGTGGGAGGAGGGGGGGGGTCACAAGTGCAGTGGAACAGCACTCCTAGAGCCCAGTAGTGGCACAGTCTGCCTCAACACCGACTTCTGAATGGCAGCACACTCCTCCTTTGGCACAGTGCGTCTTGACAGCAGCAGGCTCTGCCTTGGACATTAGCTTATTTGAGGCAGTGAAGACCGCTGCCAGTGATTCCTCCAGGATCCATCCACATGGAGAGTCTGCAACTAACATTCCTTGGGGGCGCTCAGATCTCTCCACAGTCTTCCTTCAGCCGGTGGACACAGAAGGCCTGGGGTTCAAGCTGCTGTGGCACTTCAAGTCAGCTGCACCTCTGCAGGGTTGGCAGGTTCTTTCCCTCTCTCAGCCGGAGGTTGACTTCAAGGCACTTCAGGTCAGAGATTCAGCTTCTTGCAACCAGGCCAGGGGATATCACCTGAATTCTGATCCAGGTGAAATCCCCTCACCTTTGAAAAGCTGGCTGTCAGGCAGACATTACCTCTGATTGCACAGCAGTCCTCTGAATACTCTGTGGCTCACTCCCTTCCTTGGTCGACGAGAACTTTAAGAACTGGAATAACAAGTGGGCCAGTGCCTCCCACTTCTATAGAGGTTAAGCAGACCAAAGATGTGGGTTCTCCATTTACACTTTCAAAACCTGTTTGGGTTGGTTTGCTTTTCATTTGCCTTCTGATCAGTCTGGAGAACCAACTAGAGAGGCCCAAAGGGGTGAGCTTTATGCCCCTGGCTCTAAACGGCCACGCACAGTGATCAAGAAAGGAACAAAAGGCTGACCTCACCTAAAGGACCCTTCTCACTCTTAACAATAGAGACTGCACTCCATCCAATTGCCCCCACCATCTGTCAAACTGCAGTGCTAAGGAAGACTAATTAGCAGCTCCTCTCAGCAAAAATATCTAATCAAAATTGAGTCCTGTCTCCTCTTTTCCAGCATCAGGGTCTGGATCTTCTCCCTCATTCTTCAGGAATGTAAGCAATACATTTCCACTGTCTGAGAAAGCAACCTCCTCATCATCTGGTACACAGGAAGAAGCCAGGGGCTTTCAAAATGAAACACGCCGGCTTACATTACTGTGGCTGACTCTTACATGCAAAAAGAATAACTGATGGACAGAATGCAGAACAATGTCATACATTCACCCCAGTACATAGATCTGGGATTAAATCCATCGTTTTTTTGCTCGCCATTCCAGTTTGGACCCAGCCATATACAAATCAGTCTTGACCCTGCGCCCACTGGGAACAGTCCAGCCCGAACTGCCGGGCCAGGTCCTCCCTGGACTGGAATCAAGCATCCTAGGACCGGTTTCGGGGTTTCACCCCTCTTCAGCCAGGATAGCTTGACTCCAGTGGCATGGAGAGAACGGGACCCACATCTGGGCATACCTTGGGTGAGAAAAGCAAAAAGAACTGATGCACAGAATGCAGAACAATGTCATACATTCACCCCAGTACATAGATCTGGGATTAAATCCATCGTTTTTTTGCTCACCATGCCATTCCAGTTTGGACCCAGACTCTTACATGCACCACAGCCTAAATACGTGTACATGCTTAACTTTCTCTTGGGATGTTCACAAATTGATCTGGGTAAGCACCTAGAAGCAGAGCTTTATCAAAGTGGGCCAGTAGACCTACACTCCAGTGACACAGATAAAAGGTAACTACTGATTCACAAAAGGTGGTATGCTGCCCCAACCGCTCTGCATGCTAAACCTATTACTGGCATGGTAGCCCTGAGTCCGTTAAAAGGGGACATTTTTGGTGTGCCCCTCCAGGGTGCAAGACCGGTCCTGGACCTGGCAGACCTATGTCTTAATGCATACACTAAATTAGTGTGAGGCTGAGGCAAAAATTAAAACCCAGGATACCAGTCAAGCACTCTGGGCAGGGGACTACAACTGTACGTGATGGAGGGAACATCCCTGCATCAATGGGTACTGAGGGCAGCAGTCATTCTCTTGACTCAGTTTGGGCTCTTCTGACTAGGATCAAGCCAGATGCAGACAAATGGGCTCGAGCTTTGTTTGGCTTTCCCACCTCTGCTGCAGATTATGTAAAATTAAGGCACACCTTACTGCTACCTCTTCTAACAAGTGTTCAGCATTTAATGAATGCCACTTGTCCCTTTATGTTCTTAACTCGGGCCCTTCAAGATCAGGTTGAGTTATGGCTAAAAGCTAATTGTATACCCTTTTTGCTCTTTATTTTTATTTCTTGTGCTAAAGACCTTTGGATTGTTTCTGGCTTCACACTTCTGCAAGTCATACATGTCTTATTTATATTTGTTTTTTCTATGCTGCAAAAATAGTCTAGGAAAACATTGATAAACATTGACAGGCTTAACTAATTTTTTTTATCTGAAACAATATACAAATACTGATTCATCCAGACACAGCTAGGTCAGTCAGACAAATAAAAGTAATAATTGTAGAGTTTATGCAAACCGTTGCATTGCGTGGATTGAACCACAGTTACTAATGTCCTTATTTTTGTAGGAGTGGCTACAGCCGACAGAAGATGCTCCGCAAACTGTGGAACTAGTTTGCACTTTCCGAGGTATGTGAAGTTAAGCATTTTTTCTATTCCATCTTCTTTTGTTGGCTTTGGGTCTAATATCCTTGTTCTGTGGTGTTTCTATTATAACCGTAATGCATTGACTTTCTCTATCTTCTTGCAGGTGGTGATGAGACTGTGTTTAACTCCCCCATGCAGTTCAGGGATCGCCATTTTGTTGCTGAAGAAGACTTTTCAAAACCACCACCCTACGTCAGGCTTTCTTGAAATTGGGGAAACTTTGTCAATTTATCATATTGCTCAAAAACTTCCCTTTGAACATTTTACACTCAGAACTTCAGGCTTCACACTTTGAGCTTTTGTATTTTCAGAGATATTTTTATTGGGGAAAAAGTCCCATAAAATACTCACAGAAGGAGAATCGAGCATGCACGCAGCAGAACTGAACCCAGCCGCAGGAGAGTACCATCACATTTCAATGCAATGATATTTTGAATACTATGTCGTCTTAAAATCTTGTCCTCTACGTATGGTCGTCGCAACAGTACTGTTGATACCTCATTTGTCGGTACTGCTCATGCCATTATCTTCTGATTTCAGTGCCCTTCACAGTAGCTCTCCACTGACTGACCCCCACACCATTCTCCTATGCCTTTCTGGAAACTCTTCAGTTTTAACTAAAAGTATCCATGGCAACAGGTTATTGCAGCAAAGTGGTGTTCACCATGTGACTACTACACAGAGAAGAACTAAAAGAATCCCGTTGCAGAAGGTTTTAAAAAAATTTTTTTTTATAAATATGCTGCAACTGGGGTAGATTTTCTCAAATGCTAGCCCCTTTTGCTCGAAGTTTAATGCAATGTCCTAAAGGAAAGCTTTTGTCTTGGCTATGCCACCGATGATTTTAGATGCATTTTCCTTCCCTTTGGGGTCTTTACATATGATTCCTATTATATTGAAATTTCTGGTGGAATACAGCTATTAAAAATTTCACTTACACATGATTTTAACACTATACAATACTTGGTGCATCCATAGTGGCTAGAAGTTAATTTTTTCAGGCTCACGTTGCTTTATTTTGATGTAAAATTGAAAGAAAAGGGTTTCTTCATCTAATTCAAGGTCCGAATACGTATGAAGGATTTATGTTTTTAATTCAAAGTGAATGTAATGTATATTAATGTATATAGTACTTTCCTACATGATGTTGCACCTTGCCTGATTTGATGTGCCATGAAATTATTTTTAGTGGAGATTTTTTTCTCAAATGTTTTGTTTATTTTTTAAATTGGAAGTTTTTATTAATTAAAAAATACAAATATTTACAACTCGTGTTTGTTTCCGTAGTTATTGAGCTCTTTTCCTTTGGTAAACAATTTTTTGTGTTTACAAGTATGCATCCAAAGAATTTGCATATGAAGGTGTGTGCAGTTGTAAACGTACCAATATTCACTGCAATGTAGAGGAAGGGCACACCAGCGCGTTCACCAATGTTGATTGCTTGGTTTTTGACAACCTTTCTGTGAACTAGTGTAGATTTCTTTTTTGTTTTAACTAGGAGAAATACCACGTTGCTTCAGCCAATGCAGTGGGTCAAACCGTCCCAATGCTTGTGACCAGAATTATTGTAGAAATATCTGAAGCATAAAAATCTCCGTGTTTTTTTTTTTTTTTTTTTTTTTTAAATAGCATTTCATTTTTCGGAATTTGTCATCCCTCTGTGCTGTAAGAGGTGGCGGGTGTTCTCTGCTCACCAAATGTAATTGTACTCAATTTACTGACTTCAGAAGGATGACTGCCTGAGATATGAACCAGAGGCCTGCAAGTAATTGCAGATGCCGGTGAATGTTTAACTCGCTGAGACATTGTGGTGCCTTATGAATTTAAGGCTTTCAAGATAATCCTAGACTACGGGGCCATACATTCACCCCACTGAGCCAGAAATTAAATCATTTATTCAAGATACTTGTTGGTAGGTTAAAAAAACAATTGCATTCGGAATCTGATGAGCATTCGCTGCATACCAAGAGCTTCAGCGGCTCGTTTGGGATAGTAAGCGCTATAAAAGTGCAATTACAATTTCAATATTTGGCTTAATTTCCAATTGGCCATTGCAAAATACACCTACAGATATAGTAAGACAATGCAGGGTGGCACTGATGGACATACCGTGAGCAGATAATCTTTGTGGGGAAGTGGGTCATGTTGTCATAGGGCTGGAGACTACGACCTCTGTTTTATAGAGGAGCTGGCAGCAGGGTTAAGTCTGACCTTAAGCAAGGTTATCCTATCTTCAAATCCAAATAAAGAACATTATATGTGATCCAAGAGCTGCGTCAATGGACGCTTGTTAAATTCTCTCCAGGCCTTACAGCCGGTGGCCCAAAGATCTGCCCACGCCCATTGTCCTCTTGGCTATTTTAGAAAGCGGGCCTGTAATCCGAAGCAGGATATCATTTCTAATGTATAATGTCCCAAAGAGTTATTTCTTCGGTACAAAATAGCACCTGTTTTGTACTGGAAGATGCATTTAGACTGAGTGAATCCTAATTCTAAATCTTATGTCTGCAAAGTACTTTTTGACTCTTCTTAAACAAATGTAACAGATTCAGTGTGTTTAGGGACCTGTGTGAAGACCATAAACCTAAAGGATTTCGGATAAATATCCCCTATCGCATCATATTCATACCTTATGTAGTACTTGAATCAGAAAGCAGCCAAGCTCGGTCTTCTGCAGTTGTCAATACTCAACATCTTGCACGTTGTTAGTGAGCATCTTCTCTGCCTTATGTGACATCTTTCATCTGTGTGAAGAGTCTGATTTATAACTTATCAATCCAAAACCAATGAAACAAGAAGAAACCCCAGACCCCGTGGTCCACCTCTGAATACAGCCTCAAGTTTGCCCCTCTGGTCTTTCCTAGCCACCTTGCTCCCACGCGTGACAAGCACAAAGTGAAACATTAGTGAATCCGTAGAGGTCTTCATAATTTAAAGCTGGTTTTCTTTGTCTGAATCTATTAATCCAATCTGCTTCACTTAATGTGTGTTCTTCCATTGATCATGGATAAAAACGGAGCTCTACGAATGTATGATAAATTACTGGCTATATGGACAGGGCATCGTTTGATTGCCTTCGCTCTCTATAGCTTTCTATCGTATACTTAGCCACAACTTTCCAGGCAAAAAGGTACAATCCAGTTCTTGAGCTGAAGGGCAGCTGCTTCAGCCTATAAAAGCCACAGTTTTCACATGTTTTTTTTTCTTTCTTTTTTTTCTTTTTCATGGATAGATAACTTGCATCATCCTCCAGTTGATTACTGTCTTCATTCTGCTTTGTACGTCACATGGTGGATGAGTACCTCAATGCCATGCTTTGTGCATATTGACATCGAGTAGGTTGTACAGCAGCAGGCTGGCTTGTACTGGGACAGAAATTCGGCCTCGGTGCCAAAATAAAAGTAGCCCCCATTAGTGAATTGGATATCTAAAGTAGTGATCCATGTTTGCAAATTAGGGCAGTTTTGAACTTGTAAACACACGCTGTATAAATGTTTTGCAAAGTATGGAAGACTGCTTAAATTTCAGCTTGCTGCAGGCAATGTTTGCTTTTTAGGGAAATCGGCAGTAAAAACTGGCCCATCAGACCATACAATTGGCCTACAAACAGCCAAAAAATTGGCCCACACACTGACCTGTCAGACCAACCCATCGGGCACTACCGGACTGGTCTATAGACCAGTCCGACCCTGACAGGAGATTTCGCCTCGTCCCTCCTTCTAGGACTGTCTTGTGCTCCAGTGTTGTACGGTTCATATTTTCTCAGTAAAACTGTTTGTTGGACAACCTAAATGTCAAAACTGCAAGACTGATTCCCCGCACACAATAAGGATGTGTTGTCCTCAGTCCTGGCTAGCTCACAGTGCACCATCTGTACCCCCTTACCTAGCAAGGTAACAGGTGGTATGTCCAACCTCCGAACATGACAACCCTGACTCCCCAAGGAAATCGTGGAAACCTATCTAGAATCCTTTTGTTTGGTAACTCATGCATGCCCAAAGATGGACACAAGAAATTCTTGAATTGGCATTTCATTGTTTATTGAAGCAATAAGATTCTTGTGTAAAATGCGTGCGCTGCAATAATCAATAGAAGGAAACAAAACAGGGTAATCCGCATCACAAGAATGGTAAAGAATATGAACAATTCAACCATTGTGCCGTTACATAGAATATATGCTTGTATACTTATACGTCTACCTAGCGCCCCCTATCATAGTGTACCTAGGGTGGGTGAATCTGCCAGAATCCCTGTAGGGTGATCTAACTCCACAGTTACCTGTGAGGGTATGTTTCATCTGGGAGCCTGTCTTGGTGTAGAGCTGGGCACCATCATTCTCTGGAGGTAAAGCGGATTCAACTAGGCTGGAAATCCAGCATGGGGCTCCTTCAACGGTGTCAGCGAAGTGCTCCTCTAACTAAACAAAGGGAGTGATTTTTACATAGTAAACTTCAGCTATGTTACCATGCCGAAGTCCCAGTCACGCTGTCATTGATTCTATCCTGACAAAGCGGTTGCCGAGCGCGCAATAACAAACAACCACATTTTGCGTAGTGAACTTTAGCTTTCGTACAGAATGTTCAAGGTTCTGATAATATGCCTGCAAAGATGTGTAAATGTAAGCAAAGTTATTTCATGGAAAATTATCCCAGCAAGCACGCAAAGGTCAATGTTCAAGAAAGGGTGTCGACTTTAAACGTGAGCATGTAAAATGGCGGTGTTCTTGCCCGGGCCTAATGTGACCACATGACACAAGTAGATGAATACCGGTTTCTCATTGGGAGGGAAATGGAAAAATGCTGCTTAGCGAGAGGCAGGTAAATGGCTTGAGGATTCTAGGTCATTGTGGGAGAAAACTGAGACAACTCAGTACATTGGGAAGGAGCCAGAATGGCACTATTGTCTGCACCATGCAAGGACTTTAAACCCAACAAAGGATACAGCCCCTTCCTACTTATGTGAAAGAGGGGTATTGGTTTATGCTTAGACCCCGATTCTGAGTTTGTGGGAGTTTTCTGACCCACTCTCAAACTGCTGTGTGCACAGGGGTCGTAATTCTGATGTGGGTGGCATTTCACACATCTGATAATTACTAGTTGCATTGAATACCTCACCCTTCATTAAATTTCCGCAGGTCAAACCTACTGAAATTTAATTGAGGAAAACAATACCGTATTTACAGAGACACTCAGATTTTGGTGCAACCAGTATTAAAATCTGCACGTTATTTCCCCAAAACTCATAATAGAACCTATTTATCACACCAGATAAATTCTGAGGTCTCAGATTTTATTGGTTGCAATAAATAGCACCTTCAAGCCGACAAACTCTTGCTGCCAAGATGGGGGTATACACAAGCTTGCTAAGGTACATGGACATCACAGACACCACTGAGAGGGACTTTCCCTGAACTCACCAGTACGGCTGGCGTTTTTATTGCTTATAGAGGGCTAGCCTAAACTCAATAATTTAAAGGACAGGATCTGTATATCTCCTGACTGTATGAGGTGCTGCCAGATCCCTTGACTGTATGAGGTGCTGCAGCAGTGAAAAACTTGCACATTCATTGCAGCAGTTGTCGAGTTTCACACAGTTGAAACGTACCTGACTGCAGTCCTACTTGCAGCCAAATAATGTTGCCTTGGCTTTCAAGGCTACTGTCTTCTTTCACACAAAGCATGTGGTCCAAGTCGCCACTTCTTCTCCCTTGACATTTCACTCCAACAGGAGGCATTCAAGGGTGAAAGCAAGCCCACTCAAACTTTGCAACTGAGACCAAGACATCACAATGACTTCCTGTGGCAGCACATTCCCCAGCCTCTCCACTGCCAGAGGTATATGCCCCATAGGCTGCTCCAGTGGAGTCTACCTCAGAGTAATGAGCTTTATGCCCTGTGCACTTGTGATCCTCACACTGCCATCGGTCAGGATAAAGTTATCAGTAGCGTCTACCTTGGGATGGGGTTGAGGGTGCGGGGGGACGGATGAAAAAAATTAAAAATAAACTTATCCTTCGCCATTGCCGCCGCACGTCTCTCCTCCGTCCTCGCCAGAACCAGAAGCACCCAGGCCCCCGGACTCTTCCAGCCAATCACAACCCTGTAGAAGCAGCGTCGTAATTGGTTTAAGCGGCCTGTTTGGCTGCTCAGGCAGCGCATGTGAGCCTGGGCATGTTCTCCACTGGGCTGTGCAACACAGCCCAGTGGAGAACATGCCAAGTGCGCATGACTGAGGGCCAACCAAGCCGTCATGGGCACTTAGGGAGGGAGTGCAAACCACTCCTGCTCCCTCTGACGTCGGGGAGCCTAGCCCCGCCCGACCTGGCTTGAGTCCCGTAAACAAAAATAAAATGATGATAATAACGAAGTTATCATTTTATTTTCCACTGGGGGTGACGCAGCGGATGTGTTGCCACTGAAAGTTATCCTGTGAGCACATGCAGTACTTGTTGAAAAGATGTTGAGTGAATTTGACTTTGAGGATTTTTCTCCTGTTTTTTTTTTTGGGGGGTCTTATGCAGCACTTCTTCTCCACTGACTTATTGCATAACATTGATTCCAGCATGCTCTAAGTATTTGCCAGAACAGAGGAAGCAAATTGGGCTGTGAGTAGGTCTCATCATGCAGGGTGGGGCAGATGCATAGAATCCTGCATCCTGGAGTACTTCTTTTTTTCGGCAGCATTACCTCCTACCGAATTTGCCTGAAAGCCTACACCTTTTATGTGTCGAAGGCATGCCTTGGCACTTACTGCTTTCCAGCAGTTAAAAAAAATCAAGACTTTACCTTTCTATGAAACCAGTCCTTCAAAATGACAGCATATCAAATTCTCCTCCTATTTGAATTGTTTTGTCAGGTAACCATGCTCTCATGTATATCTTTCTGTGACCACTTTTGCAACATGTGCTTTTTCATGCTTAAGGAGCCTTTTAAATGTATTTAAATCTTGTCACTGGAACTTTAAATTCCTTCCAACTCCTCTACGTCTTTTTAGGTCGAGCCTAGCGGCAGCGCGCATGTGCTGCTCGCTCTGTGAGGCATGCTGAATTGGAGTATGCACTGGAAGCCCCGCCCACTCTCCGCCCACATTTGTCATTGGCTTGTGTCATTGTCCTTCGTAAATGCTGGCTTTTGATTCGTAAATAGGCTTGTTAGTCCCTCCTTGGTACCGCTTTGTCTGAATTTGTTACCTCCCATAACGACGACCTTTTACTTTGCTTGTTACACGGTCTGCATTATAAGTTGGTGAGCACTATTTTGTTTATTGACACTGATGGGGACAATGGCGGCTGCTTTTTGGATTTGCTGCACGCCCACACAGGACAATGGCGGAAGCTTTTCTTATGGAGCACTATGCCGCACTAACTTGCATGCAGAGTATGGCGCCCGCTTCAGGGACACCGCGCTCTGCAATACAATAGGTATTGCTTTTGAAAAAGTTTGAGCTTTTTGTATTGTAAAAACAATGCCTTTTTAATATTCTAAAAGGCATTGCCATTTACAATGCCAATAGCTCAAAATCTTGCAATTGCAAGACCTATTGCATTGTAAATGCTTGTTTTATTCTAGTTTCTCTTTTGAAACCTCCGTGCTATTTTTACCCGCATGATTTATACGTAGGTCTGCATTCTGTTGCCTGACGGGTTGACACTTTTGTTGAATTGGCATTGCTCATTCACTGATGTATGATCGTCGTAATTTGAAGTTATTTTGTCATGACTTTACAAATTAATTAAATAAGGTCCTTGGCATTATTTGTGTGGTTTTGAAGCATGTTGCAATATTGAACACACGTTGGCGGTCTTGTCTCATGCCGGCCATGAAAGGAGTTGGACATAAGAGTAATGGAGATAAACTGCCTAAACTTTAAACCCGTTCAGTTTTAGGGCCATCCACACAATAACGAACGCGCGTTGTACTAGAAGAGTTAAAGAGTTGCACGCTAGAACGCGAAATATGTGAAATGTGTTGTAGACATTAAAATGGCCTGTTATCCGGGGCTATTTGAAAAGTGGTCCTTACTATTCCAGGTGCACATTTGTTTGTATGGGGTCATAACCGATGCCAGAGTGTGAAGGCCCGGGTGCTGCTGTATTGTTTCACCTTCTTTGTAGAGCTGTAGTACCAGCGCCCCTCAGCAGGTCTGACGCACTAATGGGCAGAACCGGAACGTCTCCGCAGGATTTCTGCACCAGAAGACGCTTAATGGCCGCTCCAATTGAGGCTGGCCTCCATGTTTAATGTTTTACCAGGGACATCTTAAGGATTTTGGGGGGCTCTGGGCCAAAGGTATTTTGAGGGCCCCTGATCGGAACAGCTTTGAATTTATGATCCAGTTTCAGCTCTTTCATGGCCTCTTAGGCCAGGTCACTGACTCGTCCAAATTCCTAATGTGTTTACTTGCATCTAATTAATATTCATGGATAGTGAAGTGTTTTCAATATTGTAACACAGCAGCAGCTCACTAATATTACTGCAAATAATCTCTGACACCCTTCCTTCTCTCATGTGAGGTCCTATTTTGATCTAAAGAAAAACGAAACACTTTGCCCATGGCTGAAAACGTCTCTGCTCCTAGCCTTTGTGCTTTGGGCATGCAAAGCAAAGGGGCGGGTGAGAGGGCAGGCAGGATTCAGCAGTTATGTCCTAAAATCCAAGGAACCCCAAGAGCTCCGGCAACCCATGACTGTGCCTAGGAATGTCTACAATCCATTGTTAAGTTTGTCTCGAGCTTTTCTAGCAGTCCTGCTTTATAGGTTCCCTGGATACTCACTTCTTTAGGCATTACATTATACATTCTGCAGAGAGATTTGCATGCCAATATCCTCGGACACTACAACCTTTCTTCTGTACAACTACTGCTGTCTTGAAAAACCAGAACCTGTCTTTTACAAGGTAACTGGAATAACTCATCCAAAGGAAGATTCTTTTCAAATTATTTCTGGAGCTTTCTATGTTTCACACCAGATCTCGCAATGTAGGTAGTTCAAATGCCAGTGGATATTGGAAAATTTCTAAAGTAATGAAATGTGAGCAAAACAATAAAATTAGTCTAATCTTCGAATCTTATCTTTGGCAGGGCAAGGACACAGGATTCTCTTGCTGAATGGGCTCCTTGATAGCCTCATTGGTTATCGACAATTAGACAATGTTTTCTAACTTTATACGATGATTTAACGGGAATGTTATTAATTGTCGTCTTTATTGCATATTTTTCACAAAGCAATGCAGAGGTATATAAGGCATGCAATGATGGCAATTAATTTTAATTGTATTTTTTTTATTCCGAAGTTCTTTATTAGATCGGTTTACAAACCAATACAAACGCATGTAGTGCAGACGATGAATGCAATTGTTTAAACAACATTTTGTATGCAATAAAACAAGAGGGACACGATGAACACTAAATCATATCTTTAATGTAATTAGGTCGAGTCCCGTGATTATCTTCTCAATAGTTTTTTTTTTTTTAAATTTATTTAAAAGTGGAACAAACGTGTATCAATCCTTATTTATTAAAGCCTTCTTCAGGTCTACATGTATCACATTTTTTTCATATCTTGTGTTTGGGGTCAACTTGCCAATATGAAAAAAGTAACTTTTATTTGTTTGTAATCATGTATGATGTTCGGTTAAGGTCTATTTATAAAGGACACGTAGACCCAAAGGCTGTATGGTGCTGCCCGGTAAGGAGGATGGTTAAGATATGTTATATCTGAAACGCCTGTTCAAACCACTTCTGTGACACATTTAATGTCTCTACCCTGGGTAAATCTAGCATTGTGTTCTAAAGCTTAAGAGCGCTGAAAGAAAAACGTCTATCTTCCACTCTGGAGTTCCCAATCTTAGGTCATTTCAGCTAATCGATGGGTGTGGCTAGGGCAATATCTCACAGACCTTGTTACTAGAAATATTGGCACCGAATTGTGAAAGGCTTGAAAATTAGGCAGGGAGCTTTTAAGTGCGTATGCTCAAATACAGGTAGCCAGTGCAAATAAACCAAAAAAGGGCGCAGAGAGGAACACCTAGGCGTAGCCGGAACAAGTCTGGTTGCTGCATTTTGCACCACTTGCAGCTTTTGGATCGAATATTGGACTAATTTGAGATGCAGCTCCCTAGCATATTCCAATCTGCACACAATAGTGGTTGGCACCACTTGTTGTTTTCCTGCTTTGGTTTAAAAAAAATGGGAGAATCTTCCTCAAAATGTGCAGATGTTAGAAGAAAGTGGACACAACTGTAGAAAGCTTTTTTTTTTTTTTTAATCAATCTTAACACCTACGCTAGTCACTAAAGAGGATAGTTCAGAGCATGGACCCAATTGGAATGGCCGGTACTCTGACTGCCATAAGTTGGCATCCCTATTGACCACTAGGATCTGTCTTTTTCCGCATTCAGCTTTAAGTGGTTGGTGTCCATCCACTCCCAGACAAATGTGATGATCCATTGAAAGCCCTCATGTGTAACTCTGTTAGACAGTCTTAATAAATTCTGGGAGTCTTCCCTATACCTGTTCATTCTAAGGCTCATGGCTGCCAAAGCTTTAGACAGCGAAGCCATGTATGCATTAAAAAGGTGCAGCAATAAGGAGTCCTGTGGTACTCTGTACGTAACCCATGTTGGTGGCGCATGCTAACCGGCAAATTTTGTTTTGTCTGCGTTCAGACAGAAAGGACCAAAGCAAGTTCAAAGCGGTGTCTGCCAGGCCCATTCAACTGAGGAGGACGCCATGGTCCTCTGTATTGAATGCAACTGACAGTTCCAGGAGGGCGAAGGTATTGCTCAAGCCCAGACCACTGTCCATGCATAGATTGTCCCTCACCGCTAGAAACACTGCTTCAGTATTATGTGCTGGATGATACCCAGCTTGTATGCCGTCCATAAAACTGGATGACTGACTATGACCAGAGAGATGTTCTGCCACAAAGTTCCATCATTTTTAGCTCCAAAAGGCAGCAAAGACATTGGACGAAAGTCCTTTGTAGGGTCTGCCCCTGGATTATTTAACCAAAAACATGCACCAAGGTAGTCCAACACATCTCTTAGAGATGGAAGTATACAAATATAAGAGCTTTGCATTTATTCTTTAATGGGACTTGAATTCTCCTTTATATCCGACCATTACCTGGCATGCTTTTGAATTTGGCTATACCCCCAACTGAACGCAAAAAACATACAGAACACCAGCCAATGCTCCAAATGGGACAATGGCCTATTTACACACCCTATTGTCCCCCCCCAACACACACTCAAAATTGAACTGCATGCACACCCACTTTAGCAAGGGTTAGCAGGTTTCTGGAATCCCCAAAACAGGGGACTGCGGTAAACCGCCCTCCTTGTGATAGGTTGTGCCAGCTAAAGTAGGCCATCGAGAGATTTTGAGTGGAAAACAAAAAAAGACAGTGCCCATGTGAGATGCAGCGCTTGGCACCCTGGTGTTGGGGGATATTACATCTCACTACCAAAGGCATTTTCCTACAGTGAGATCTGAGGTTTGCAGGGGATTCTGGGTAGGAAAATGTTGGGAGATCCACGCAAGCCACACCTCACTGGACTCCCCTTGGTGTCTCATTTTCAGAAATGTTTGGTAGGTTTCCCCAGATGGCCGCTGAGCCCAGGACCAAAAACGCAGGTGACTCCCTTGCAAAACCAGGTAGTTTTGTGATCGATAGTTTTTAAGTCTCCAGAGTACGTTTTGGGGTGTATCCTGTCGCGGGCACTAGGCCTACCCACAGAAGTGAGGTACCATTTTTATCGGGAGACTTGGGGGGGGATGCTGGGTGGGTGGAAGTTTGTGGCTCACTGCAGATTCCAAAACTTTCCATCACAGAAAAGTGAGGAAAATGTTTATTTTTTTTTTTTTTTTTTTTTATAAAACAAAGTTTGAGGTTTGCAAGGGATTCTGGGTAGCAGAACCTGGTGAGAGCCATACAAGTCACCCCATCCTGGATTCCCCTGGATGTCTAGTTTTCAAAAATGTACATGCTTGCTAGGTTTCCATAGGTGCCGGCGGAGCGATGGTCCAAAATCCACAGCTAGGCACATTGCGGAAAAAGGGTCAGTTTTCACTAGAAAAATGTGATACGTCCATGTTGCTTTTAGGGCCGTTTCCTGTCGCAGGCACTAGGCCTACCCACACAAGTGAGGTGCCATTTTTATCAGGAGACTTAGGGGAATACAGAATTGTAGACTAAGTGTTATTACCTATTGACTTTCTATGCATTTCTGCCTTCCAAATGTAAGACAATGTGTAAAAAAAGAAGTCACTGAAAAATTTCCTCTGTCACATGCTAGTACGGATACTCACAGTTTCGGAGATGTGCAAATAACTACTGCTTCTAAACTCTAGATTTTGTTCCCATTTCAGAAATACATAGGTGCCCTTGATACCTATTTTTCACTCTTTATATTTTACCAAATGAATTGCTATATAGCTGGTACAGAATGAAAACCCATTGCAAGGCGCAGCTTAGTTATTGGCTCTGGATACGTCGGATTCTTGGTGAACCTAAAAGTCCTATATATAACACTAACCAGAAGGGTCGAGCGGATCTAACGTTATATTGCGTTCAAAAAGCTACCATGTTGCTGTATTTTGGCTACTTTCTGGGTCCCCTCCAGGGGAATCCACAAACCCTGAGTACCTTTAAAATCCTCAGGATGTTGGAAGAAAAGGAAGCAAATTTGGCGTGGATACCTTATGTTGACAAAGTTACAGGGACCTAAGCGCGAACTACCCCAAATAGCCAAAAAAAGGCTTAGCACACGGGGGAAAAGGCCTACCAGTGAAGGGATTAAATTGTGCTCATAAAAAGCTCGGGTGTTGATTAAGTGCCGGTGCTGAGCACTGGAAACCACCGGCTCAAATTAAGCACTGAGTGTAGCTCAGTCCTTCCACCAATTGCAAGTGCCTTTTCTCCAAGCAGTTTTGAGCATAAAGCAGAAGAGTGCTTTCTTGGTGTCTACTGTAATGTCCTGCCATAATTGTTGCTAGAATAATGAGTGGTGAGAAAGAAAGACTTGAACTTGTGAGTCCATTTTCAAAATCTATGGGCCTGATTTAGATCTTGGCGGATGGGCTACTCAGTCACAACTGTGACGGATATCACGTCTGCCGAAATATAAATCCCATTATATCCTATAGGATTTATATTTCGGCGGATGGGATATACGTCACCGTTGTGACAGAGTAACCTGTCTGCCAAGATCTAAATCAGGCCCTTAGACCGTTAAGTATTCTCAGGTTTTTTATTTTGCGGAATTCTACACTGAGTCACGGATGCTTATAACTATAAGTGGTGCATCAGAGGATCCTGGGAAATGTGAAGTCTATGCCAAAATACTTCGAAAGTGCTGATTTGAGAGGGAGACATTTAAGTTCCAAAGGGGGCTGACACAGACCTACTTTGACAAAGTCAAATAAGCAGTAGAATGGGAACAGCAATCAGCGGGATGGGTAGTCCGGGAATACTCCAACAGTATAAAGTAGAAACCACAGAAAGGAGGTGCACTCGGTGGGTGACAGTACATTGAGGTGAGGGCAGAACATACTGCACAAACCACAGTGAACTCTTAAGGGTACTCTCTGGGGCAAGGCAGGATGCCTTCTTGTTCCCAGAGTAAGGACCTTTCTGGTTTAAACGGCAACTGCTGTGAGTCAGTGTGGAACCAGAATATCAATGCCAGAATATTGTTTGACATAAATATTGCATATTAAATGTTGTCTACAAATATATTGCCCCTCCAAAGTTAGTAATAGAAAATCTACACACAATGGCACAATATTTTGTGTTAAGGACGTGATGTTTGTCATGCTGTATTTCTGTATGAAATGCTCTGTCATACAGCCTGTTGGTAGCAAAGCTGATATCTTTACGTGTGGCATTTCCTCGTGATACAGCTTAACCACTCTATTCTGCACACTTTTAGCACACCTCTTAGCAGCTTTGAGACTTCCAGTGTGTCGCATTCTGTACAGCCAGAATGTAGAACGTCTTTACCCACAGCTCTACCCTTGGCGTTCCTCTCAGTAACCATTGCTTATCACAGATAAGTCGATTCATAATTCTGGTGATATTACGTAACAAAGGGAATAAGAGAAAGCCCACGCATGTCCAGCATATGGACCAACAAACCGCTAAGGATTCCTATTCCCTGTTTTCTACAACGACTGCCTCCTCGAAAGGGGTGGTGGGGGGAGTCTAAAAATTAAATTTCCTTTGTGTCAATACCTACCACTAGGTTAGAACTCTAATTTGCACCCCTGGCCAGTTGTGCAGCTTTTTGTTCTATGGCTATACACAATTCTATTGATTTACTAAATCCATAAATACTCATTGGACGTTGGTAAAATCAATTAACATTATTGCTTCCTCTAATCTTATAAAAGAAAAGTTTCAAAATGTATAAACAACAGCATAGGTGCTTAGAAGTAAGGGTGTAGGGTGCTGCAGCACCCCCAATATAACCATGCTGGAATTTAGAAGGTGAAAGAGTAATAAAGATGCCTGTAAAGATTGTTTTTATCTTGTCACATTTGCTGTGCCTTCAAAGACCAAGACCAGATGTCAGCTATGCCTTCTGACAGATTGTTACTTACTCAGAAACTTGTTTACTTTTATTTCTCCAACTGCAAAGTGAAATGATTTTGTAAAATTGATTTCAGTGACAATGTTGCTGGGGTACAGGAAGTGAAAGGAAAGGCTGTAGGATGTCTGGGTTTTTTTCTAACACACAACAACATTTAAATACCTGCAAGTGAACTATATGCAAATTTCAAAATACATCAGCAATTAGGAAAGCACAAATGAAGCATATTTTTGGTAATTCTGAAGTGTGATATAAACCGAGATTTTATTGGCATTAAAACAATTCAAGACACTTTACTTGGTGAGGCACAAATGATTAATAATCCCTGAAATCTTATCGCCACACATTATTGTTTGTGTGCTATAGAGTTTTATCAGTAAATCTGCATATCTATGCAAATGTATTAGCCATTTCAACAGAAAATGTGCGGTCTATAAATGACTCCAAATGCACTATATACTACATACCACTCTCCTGCTAAATGTGTATGACACAGGTACTTACACTCTGTACAGTTCATAACGGGCCAACAAAGCCCTTTTCTACTTAAAAATTTGTTTACGGAAGCCTTTTACTCTATTTGCGCAAAAGACATGAATACCCATTTTACAGCAGAGGGCGGGGGCTCTAAACATTCACTATTCATTCAGACGTTTCTAGAAGGTCGCAGTGATGCTAAGAAAGTTACAACCATACAGACTATAAGCTACGGCAGCAGGGAGTGAATTCATGGCGACCCTTGATGGAAAGACCCACATGCCTGCCCCATTGATAGGGGTGGCACATTGCCCAAGATGCCACATGTGAGAACGCTTGGCTCCAAGCTGTCGCCTTCATGGGCGCGGATAATGTTGTTTACTCAGCCAAGAATGCCGCCATAGGCCCTGGCAGGGAGAAATATCCGGCTAGGAGTAGCAGGCCTCAGATGCGTAATCCTGACAATTTGACTCTTCAAGTACCATCTGCTCTCTGCCGACACAATTTGACCCCACGGATGGTGCCACCCAGAAGGAATATAAAGTGGAATTTGTCAGCAGTTCTTAAATAAAAGCCCAAAGGGCTTAATAGATCGGGTTGGGGGTAAAGTGGGTGCTGACCCGGAAAGGCATCTGCTACTTTAGCACAATTGGTCGGATTGTAACCCTCAAGAGGGAATGTCGGATATTTCATTCAACTGATGCCAGGGGTTGACGTGGGCCGCATAGCTGTCGCGGTTTTGAAGTCGACACCCTTATCGAGTGAGGGAGGAAATCCTGAATAAAGAGACCGTATCACTGACACTTAGAACAGAGATTACTTGCAGAAACAAAAGACTTATCTATGAATGGCAGCAAAGCATGGTAAAATAAGCCAAGTGGCATTTTACTGCGACGTGTTTGCCTTTGTTTACATTCAACTCCTCGTCGAGCGAAGTGGGGTTCTTCTTAAAACTGTAGATCAAGTCTTTTCTCGTTTTAATTTGGCATAGCGTTCACAATAAATATATGTGGTGTAAGGCATGGGTGGTTGAGTTTGACATAGTATTAATTAATGGAACGGCTAGAGGTTGCATTTTTCCCCTCAAGACAATTGAAAATAGTGCACATTGTCGAAATTGAATTTCTTCCATGCTGCCTTTACTGTCCTGCATTCATTCCTCTGCCCT
Source organism: Calotriton arnoldi (assembly GCA_963921515.1). Classification (NCBI taxonomy): domain Eukaryota; kingdom Metazoa; phylum Chordata; class Amphibia; order Caudata; family Salamandridae; genus Calotriton; species Calotriton arnoldi. The sequence continues at coordinate 535,742 of CAWUFW010005148.1, forward strand.
CTTCTAGGCTGAGCCACATTTAAGAACCTTGGAGGGCTAAAGTGTAATTTTGCACTCGTTTTTGCACCGACTGACCAGAGAAAAACAAGAAGAATCTTGCACTGACTGAACGAAGCAAAAACAAAATTTGCAGTGACGTTACTGACCACTGCAGAAATTCCACTATTTGCACCTGTGGGTTAGTGCAAGTGCCATTTCTGCACCGGCCGATCTGTGCAAGGTTTAATTTTAAAATATTGAAATTAATAATGTCAACCTGCAATTACATCGACTTCAGAATATCACCTGAGTGATAATATATTATGAGGTTAAGCATACATGGGGAATTACATAATTACCAGTCTTAATTCCACTTATACTTACCATGACAATAAGTTGGAAGTCAATGTAGTGTAGAGATGTAAGTGCAGGTCAATATAAAAAACTCGACATTTTGATAGCACACCCTTGTTATGTTGCTTTATTGCATGAAGCCAGCTTTGGTAATGGGGTTCTGAATGGCTCTTGGTTGTCAATGTAGTGGGTGGAATTACATTTTCCCAGTAAATGAAAGCAGATTCCCAAGCGTGCTCGCCAGTTCTGAGTCTCTCCTCCGCAGACTGCAGAAACAGAGGCAATATCTTGCTGTAAGCCTAAGGCATAGACCTTCACAGGACTGTAGTGCCCCCCTACAGGATGCGCCGTGCCTCCTTGGATTGCAACGCTGATCTAGGAAAACGTGGAAAGTTGTGATGTACATGTCATTGTGACAGGTCGAACATGGGGGGCCATTTCTGATTGGTTGGGAGTGCCAGTATCTTTAACTAATAACAGTTGCAGGGCTTCATTCCGTTAGAATCGACCACTGCTCACCAGACAATTTAATCGATGCAAGGTACCCGTGTAGACCATGGAGTGCAATCTGTAGGAGATGGAAATCTAGATTGCAAGTGATTTGTCATCATCCTCTGGCCAAAAAACATGTTAAGACCCATTCATTGTTTTATCAAGTTTGTGAATATTTGGCACGTTTCTTAGAAAGATCTCATTTTGTGAGGTCATTACCTCTGGGCCACAGAAAACATAGCAACAAGCATCTGTTTTCGTATTATTCAAACTAGATTGAATCAGTTGGGTGTTGCTGGACCCCTCTGCTCTTCCTTGGCTCAATAGGAGACCTTATGATATATGGCAAAGCGGTTTATAAATGAACAAAAAGAAGATTTTTTTTTCCAGCCACTTTCCCGGAAGTACCTGTCTTTGACCGTGGTGACACGGATAAATATTTCCTTGGGATCCATGAGCGTGGTTTACTGTTTTCAATACGTTAAGTGTTCCCTCTGGAACTGAAGCAAAAACACCAGAGGTGAATGATTGCAGGACAAACTGCCTATTCTAATTTGGGCTCACCTAGTTAGGGGCACCCGGGTACCACACAGAAAAACAATACAATCATTTAATTATCTGCTCTTTGGTGGAACGTAGTCCTTTTCCTCTTGACAGCCTGGCAAGGAGAAATTTATCAAAAATTACGCATATTTTAGTTTTTTCATGAAATGTACTAAAGAGTAACACGTTTGTGTAAGGAATGTATTTTCACAGGCCATATCTGCAAGACACACCACCAGTGCAGTGCAGTGACACCACAAATGCAAAATGCAAAGGTGTGCATATAAGGTTTGACCTCAAAGCCTTCTCTTAATACTCATTTGTGTGCAATTTAGTGTCCAGCCTATCTCTTTCCTTAGGGCAATCACATAGCTGTACCTAAAGTTAGTGTATCAATGTATATTCAGATTCTGTACATTACCTCCTCGTAAGTCTTCCTCGCCACAGTAATAATGTAGTGAGCTTTAGCTCCCCCACAGAACTCTCAAAGCAAATTAGCGCTGTAGCCTCCCCCATCTCTCCCCAACATGGCCACCCTCCTTCACCCCTGACCTACCATAAGAGGAGGCACGACCCACCCCATTTCCTGTTTTTGTGGTTCTGCTTTACAGACTCTTCAAGCAAGTCACACGTAAGTGGTGCGAGGTCGTGCTGTAGCAGGGCTCATGTACGCTCTGATCTAGCAGGTCCTTATGTCAGGACATGGTTACACCGGACTTCAGTGTTGTCGCCCGATCTGCTGCAGGCCAACACGCTGCTTTCCTTTGTGGCGCCGGTGGTCGCTGTCGGTACTGGTTTCCTTGCCAGCCGGTCGGCAGGCATGAACTGCCCGTTTTTTTTATGTTTTAGGCTGCGGTAGGTCGGCCTCTGTTTTGTGACCCGCATTCCTGGCGTAATGGAATTTGCTAAAGAATGAGGACGCTCGGATCGCGCTTCGCGGCGTGCACGCTGCTAGAGTGTTTTAGTTGCTTAGCAACTGGCCCCGCCATCACTGTTTTTCACGACACTTTTCTTGATTGATAGGGCTATTTAATCCTGGCTCCATCAGGGTGGTTTCTGTGCTTCTCTCAAGCGTTTTTCAGGATGGAGAATGCGGTTGAGCCTCAAGCTGGGGCAGGCCCTAGTGTGCAGACTCGGGCTGAGACCCCATCATTGCAAGCCATATAGCAAATGATCCAGGCTGCAGTGGCTGCTACATTTAAGGAGTGTGAGGGCCCTTCATCACCTAAGAAGCAGTGTATTGAGCCTTCCACTAGTGCAGAGGCTGAAGGAGACGAGGGTGATCTCTGGGGCCGATATGTGTAGGGGCAAAGACTTAAGGAGGTTCTGCAGCACATCAAAGATAATCTGTCTTTCTGTGTGCCCCAGGTGAAGGAGGAATCAGAGGATTTCTTCGTGCAATACCAAAGGCGTGAGCCTGAGACTCTCCCTCTGCATCCCTCAGTCAAGAAGGTGATGGATAATGAATGGCAGGACATAGACAAGCCTTCTTTTCCATGGTACGTGTCTAAGCGATATGTTCAGGACTTTGCAAAGGATGCTGCAGTGAAGGTAGACTCCTTGATGGCTGGGTTGTCTATGCAGGGGGCTATAATTTCAGGGGATGCCTCCCTTCAAACCCAGTTGACGAAAGGGTGGAGTCGGCAGTCAAGAGATTTTACGCCATGGCCAACTTCTCCATTGGGGCCTAAGCTTATCTCTCCTACACTATCCAGTCCCTCTTGAATGACTATCAGTGTCTAGCTGAACTTATGGAGCAAGATGCAGACATCATGCCTACCCTGGTAGTTATAGAACATCAGAACAGGATGTTGTCGGACATTTCCTTTGATACCTTGGGGGCCACAGCTGCCTCTGCAGGCACTGCCATTCAGGCCAGGTACCAGGTCTGGTTGTGCCATTGGAAGGGCTGAGGCGGCTCAGAAAGCCCTTCTGATGAAGATTCCTTTCTCAGGGGTAAAGCTGTTTGGCGCACCATTGGAGGAGATGGTGAAAAAGTCAGTGGAGGGTAGGAAACTGTTGGCTCACACTAGACCTTCAAGGGGTTGATTTTTTGGCAACAAGAGGGCCTTTGGTCAGTCTTTTACTCCTAGGGGTAACGTCCCTTTCATGGGAGGGTAAGCGGCTGGGGTGTCCCTTTCTCTCTCAAATCCAAGTCTCAGCAGTCCGATGTTGGTTCTGACCTCTTGACTATGTCCTGACTTTTCTGATGGCCCGATGGTCAGCTTCCCCTGGGGGGTTGATTGTCGAAGTTCATGGAGACTTGGAGGAGGTCGATCGCCGACCAGTGGGTATTGAGGATCATCGAGGAAGGATACATGGTTGTCTTGAATTTTCCACCCCGAATTGTTTGTTCACACTGCTGCAAAGAGGGATGCTTTTTTGGCAGGTATTCGGGATCTTCTCTCAAAAGGTAATACGTCTGGTTCCTGCTTGTCAGGGTGGTCAAGGTGGCTCCTCCATCCTCTTCCTGGTAAAGTAGTCATCAGGGGATTTTCGTCCTGTGCTGAATTTAAAGAGGGTAAACCCTTTTATCCCTCATGTTAAGTTGTCTTTGCAGGAAATCCTTCCTTTGCTGTTTCAGGGGGAAGTGGCGGCGTCATTGGATCAACTTGATGCCTATCTGCATGTGCCAATTAATCCGGCATCCCAGCAGTTCCTCAGGTTCTGTGTAGGTCTCGAGCATTTTCAGTTCCAGGTACTGCCTTTTGGATTGTACTCGGCCCCACGTGTTTTTACGAAAGTATTGGATCATCCATAGAGAGGCGATTCAGGTGTTCCCATACCTTGATGACTGGCTGATTTCTGCCTCTTCTTTAACCAAGGGGACTGTTCATGTCCAGAGGGTTTGCGAGATTTTGGAGGTCCATGGCTCTCTGAGCACCCACAAGAAGTCGCATCTGGTTCCCACCCAGGATCTGGTGTTCATTGGGGGTCACCTGGACATGGTCAGGGGGCAGGTGTTTCTGCCGGCAGACAGGAGAGCGACCTTGAAGGGGGAACTGGGTTGCCTGCTTGATCTTAATTCAGCTCCTGTGCATCGATTGTTGAGATTACAGGGCTTGATGTCGGCAGCAATCAATGTTACCATGGGCTCGAAGGCACATGTACCCGTTAGTGAACCATCTCTTGTCCCATTGGTCCCCTTGTTCGACCACTTACAATGTTCTGGTGGTGGTGTCCCCTTAGCTCCGGGTAGCCCTGGGGTGGTGGCTGGACAAAGTCCAACATGCGAGGGGTCTTCCCTTTCAGGTGCCCTCCACCTGGGTGGTGATCACGGATGCTAGCAAGCTGGGCTGGGGGCAACTTTGGATTCCTGGTCTCGGGAAATGGGATTGCCTTCAGGCTGGTTGTTCTAACAACTTCAGGGAGCTGAAGGCTGTTCAGCTGGCTTGTCGGGAATTTGGGCCGGCCCTCAGGGGGCATCGTGTGCTTGTGCGGTCGGACAATCCGGTGGTGATGGGTCATATCAGTCACCAGGGGAGTTGCAGGGTTCAGTTCTTGTGGCTCCTGGCTCAGGAGATTCTGACCTGGGCGGAGTGCAATGTGTTATCTCTATGGGCTGTGTACCACCCGGGGAGGGAAAATTGTACGGCGGACCACCTGAGCAGGGTCTTTCCCCCATGAATTCGATCTCTTTGTATACAGTTGCGTTCCATGTGTTGCAGAAGAGGTTTGGGTGTCCGAAAGTGGACTTATTTGTGGACAAGGGCAATGCTCTCCTGTCTCGCTTCTGCACGAATGCTCCTTTTCCAGAGGCGTGGCAGATAGATGCAAAGTCATTCAGGTGGCCAGCAGGCCTGCTTTATTCATTTCCCTAGATTCCATTGATTGCCAGGGTATTGTGCAAAATACGGCTGGAGAAAGCTTTTGTACTGTTGGTGGTGCCAGGCTGGGTCCGGCACCCATGGTATCCTCTGCTGAGGGAGCTGGTGGTTCAGGAGTGTTGGGCGATTCCAGACTGTCTGTATCCCCCGAGGGGTTCCCCTCTAATGGCAGGTGTTCTGCAGCGGCTCCAACTTCAGGCCTGGCTATTGAGAGGGTGACTCTGTTGTCTTGGGGTTGCTCAGCTGAGGTGGTTGATCTGATTCAGAGCTCCAGGGATCCAGTGACTCTACGGTCTTATTCCAGACATTGGGGGTTGTTTTCTAGATGGTGTGTAACAAAGGGGCTGGACTCTAGTTCGGTGGATCCTATCAGGATCTTGGATTTTTTGTCTGATGGTTTTTCGTTGGTCCTGGCTCCCTCTACTCTTCGGGCACGTTGGGCGGCTTTGAAGGGCTTTCCGGAGTCCCCATTTGGATGGGTTAGATCCTTTGGTTTCCAGGTTGATGCGTGGTTTCTTTCTTCAGCGTCTTCGGCTGATTTGTCCCTCCCCGTTCTGGGCTCTCCCATTGGTGTTGCAGGTGCTGCAGGCTGCTCCTTTCGAGCCTTTGGGGGGGGGGAGATTGACATCAAGTTCTTGACCATGAAGGTTGTTTTTGTGTTGGCCATTGTGTCGGCTGGGAGGATTGGGGAGCTGGGGTCCTTTTACGGTCTCTTCCTTTCTTGAGGGTGTTGCCTGAGCACATTGTCCTTCGGTCTAATGCAAAGTCTTTGCCCAAAATCCCTTCCATGACTAATCATTTCAGGGAGGTTGTTCGGCCTGCTTTTTCTCTGGAGCCTCAGTCTGGTGTGGACACAGTTCTCCATCTGTTGGATGGACGAAGGGTGGTGTTGGTGTATCTTGTGAGAACCTTGGATTTTTGCAAATGTGATAGTTTGTTTGTAACTTTTGGCCCTGTGAGGTCCGGTCATAAACCGTCCATTTCCACTTTGAGTAGGTGGATTAAACAGACAAGCCTTCTGGCGTATGAGTCTCAGGGATTAGAGGTATCATCCAGGATACAGGGGAGGTCTACCCGTAGTATTTCTGTCTCCTGGGCTTCTTTCAAGGGGGTCTTGATAGAAGACATTTGTAAGGCTCCGACATGGGCTTTTCCCCACATGTTCATGGACCACTATCGGGTGGTGTTGGGAGGCCCAGCTGCTGGTGATTTTGCTGCAGCTGTTCTGCAGGCTGGCACTGACTGTTGATTGTTTGTCGCTCACATGTTGTGCGGCTCTATTTTCCTCTGTTGGCTGTTTGGATTAAACTGTGTTTGTGCCTCGCATTTTCGTTTCTGGTGTTTTTTTTTATGGTGATAATGAAGCTGCTTTGGCTTTGGTATATGCTCGCTACGTTATTAATGTGGCGAGGAAGACTTACGAGGAGGTAATGCCCTGGTTAGTTGCCAGTAATCTTCATTACTCGGAGTATAGTCTTCGCCACATGAGTTCCCAATCACTCCCTTTCCTGTTTTGATATCGGCTTCATGTTTTTGGTACTGAGGCTTGGTGGAGGAACAGGAAGTGGGGTGGGTCGTGCCTCCTCTTATGTTAGGTCAGGGGTGAAGGAGGTCGGCCATATTAGGGAGGGATGGGGGATGCTAGAGAGCTAATTTGCTTGGGGGGTTCTCTGGGGTAGCTGAAGCTCACTATGCTATTACTGTGGTGAGGAAGAATACACTTCAAGTAATGAAGATTACTGGTAAGTAACTGGGGCATTATAAGAGCTCGGGTTAATGATAGGCTTGCCGTCCCTATCAGGTGACCTCTCATCACCCTTTTCGATACTCACAAATAAAACTTCGAGAGCTGTGTTCATGACTATCATTATAGGCATGGGCGAAATTTTAATTACATAAGTAATTGGTGTAATTTTTGTAATTTTACATAACAAAATTTATGTGAAATTACAGAGATTATGCCAGTATGGCAAATCAAATAATCTCAGTAAGAAATTTGAATGCAAGATGTACTGTTATGGTAATGTTTTAACCCGAGTGGCGTTTCAAGTAGATTTTTTACCAAAATGGGCTGTCCAGGTAATTTTTGAGTGCAAAACTACAAATCCGAATGTGAGCGGCATTATTTTGAATGTAAGCAACCCGGAAATAAACCCAACATTACATTTTTTAGTTTAATTTTTTCGGAATAGACCATTGGGGTAATTTTTAGAGTGCAAGATGACTTTCGAGTAATTATGCATAATTTCACATCGTTTTTTTTTTTTTATAAACAGATTTTATCGTGTCAAGTGTCAAATACCATGCAGAGCTCTGTAACCCAGAAGACTTCTGCCACAGTATATAATGCAGGATAAGGGCATTGACATTTAGATTATATACTTTCAGAAAGAGAAACAAGATAACATAAACATTATAACCCCCTCCCGTTGCACTATTTCATCCCCACAGCTTAAGCTCCACTCCAACACCCACTCCCATGTACGCAGTCCATAGCTGTATCTTTGGTCTCTCAGTCCACAGGCCTGAATGATTATCCCAAGATCAAGGCATCCACAGGGGGTACAGGCTGTAGATAGAGTCCCCTGTAGTCCTCCCATCGCTTCCAAATCTTTGGATGTTTTTGCGGGCATCCCCTGGCTTTGAATATTGGAATCTCCAGCCCCATATAGAAGTCAAGGCCTTTCTTCTATGCTGACAGAGAAGGTGGGACCGCTGGTTTCCAAAGCTTCGCAATATCCCTTTTAGCCAATGTGAGTCCCAACAACAGTAGATGTCTTTTATAGATATTGCCCCCCTATACCCTCCATTATGTGTAGGATTACCAACTTTGGTGAGGAGGGAAGCTCCCACCCCAACACCTCTGCGAGACACGCCAGAACCCCTCGTCAGAATCTTGTGAGTGCTGTGCAGTGCCAGATCGTATGTAGGAGGGTTCCCTCCTCCCGCCCGCATCGTAGGCATATCGGGGATGCCACTAGTCCCGCCCTACAAAGCCTGACTCTGGTATAATACACCTGATGTAAGTATTTAAATTGGATGAGGTGTAACCGCATCGCAATCGCTGCCTCCCGAGGGGAGGCCAGTGCCTCTGTCCAATCATCCTCGTCCAATGGGCCAAGATCCCCTTCCCATGCTTCCCTAAGTTTCTGTAGCGTGGTAGAACTATTTGTCACCAGGGACTGATATATTCTGGAAATTTTATGGTCTTGTAGGTCTCCCATAAACACTTTAGCTTCGATGGGGCTAAACTCAGGAAGAGCTTCCAACCCCGCGACACTGGGGGAGATGGCATGTCTAAATTGGAGGTATTTATAAAATTGGGTCTTTGGCATCTGATATTCCTGCTGAAGATCCTGGAAGGATTTCAGTACCAGGCCGTGCATTACATCCCCTAAGGTAGAAATACCAATATTATCCCACCCACGAAATCCAGGTAAGGCAGCCAGTTGTGGCAGTCGCCCATTATACCACAGTGGGGTCTCCCTCGTCAATTTATTCCACCACCCCATCTTGCGGAGAGCCTGTTTCCACACCTGGAACACCACCCTTGTGGCCGGCGGCAAAGAATTACGCAGGGGGGCCGAATGTAAGATGGTATGTAGGGTGGAGTCTCCCATGCATCGTCGCTTTACTGCATATGCGGGATCTGACCTGTCTCCATACGCCATACGTTTAGTATCAGCAGGTGCGAAGCCATATAGTATGATTGTAGATCTGATGTAGCCAACCCCCCAGAGTACGTTGACTGAAAGCAGGTCCGCAACGCAACTCTGGACACCCCTCCCGCCCACAGAAATTGACCCAAGGCCGCGTTAACTTGACGAAACCACTTAGGGAGGACTGGGTATGGATAATTCTGCAATTGGTAAAGCAGACGCGGCAGCGATACCATCTTAAAAATGGCCGACCTACCATATATGGAGAGGGGCATATGCGACCAAGCTGTCAACTCCTCGCGTACCCGCGCCCATATCGGAACGATATTTCTGTCCCAGGACACGCTTGGCGAATCTGACAGACTCCCAGATACTTCACCCCCACCGTAGTGACCTGCACTGCCGATGCCCAAGGCCCCAGTTCCGACTTTTCCCCCAATACCCACAGAGTAGATTTACGGGGATTCATGAAGAGCCCCGATGACTCCGCAAAGATTTGCATGATGCGGATCAGCCACGGCCCCGTCTTGTTGATGTCCGTTAAAAAGAATAAAACATCGGCATATAATGCAATGCGGTCCGAGAGCCCATGTGCCCACTTGAAGCCTGCCACTTGTACATCCATCCGCACCCACGCCGCCAGAGGCTCCATTGCCAAAGCGAAGAGATATGGCGACAAGGGACAGCCTCGACGGGTGCCCCTTCCAATAGAGAATGTGAAGGAAGTGGATCCCTCAATGCGCACCGACGCCGAAAAATCCGTATATAGCAATTTCAAATATGACAAGAAGCGTGGGCCCATATTCAGGCGATTTAGAAGTGCAAACAGATATACCCAGTTAAGGGAGTCGAACGCCCTATCCATGTCTGCCAGCAGAAGTGCAGCTTGTTCCCCCATTCCCTGGATGGTGGCTATGGCGATGTGCGCACGGCGAATATTGTGGCGCATAGCTCTTTGGGGCATAAAGCCGGCATGGTAGGGATGTATCAGGGTGGCTATATGGGATTGGAGGCGATTGGCCAAGATTTTAGCCTCTACGTTCAACAATGAAATGGGACGATATGAGGTGTGTTGGTCTGGGGGTCGGCCCGGTTTATGGAACACGACAACTTCTGCGTGTCTCCAGTCTCGCGGGAGGCAGCCTCGCTCTCTTGCTTCATCTACAACCCTAAGGAAGTGGGGCCCGAATTTCGAGAAATATTTGTTAAAAAACTCACATGGGAATCCATTGGGACCCGGCGCTTTTCCCGAGTTCAACTCTCCTAATGCCGTACCCAGCTGATCCTCCGTGAGCGGGAGATCTAGCTCCGCGCGTGACACATCGGAGAGGGCCCGGGCGGTAAATCCTCTATAAAGCGGTGTATTGTGCCTTCCGGAAGGAGTTTCTTAGGGGCGTATAATTCCGCAAAATAATTTGCGAAGCTCTCCGCAATCAGCGAAGGGTCCCCGAGAATCCGTCCATTGAGGCCCAGTATACTAGGAAGAACCTGGGGGCGCAAGGCTCCCTGGCACAATCGATGGAGAAGCTTACTGGACTTATCTCCCCACTGGTAAATCCTACTACGGGACGCCAACCACGCCAAGCGGGCTTCGTCCATCAGGAGGTCGGCATGAAACTGTCCGCCAGCAGCAGCTGGCGGCGTACCTGACTTCCCCCCCCTCCTCCCTGCTATTGCGCTTAAGTTCCATGATGTGGGCTTCGGATTTAAGAAGCGATTCCTTCTGGGCTTGAAGTGTCGCTGAACAAAATGAAATGTCGATTCCCCGTATGGTTGGCTTCATTGCCTCCCACAGGGGTTCAGCCCCTGCTACCGATCCCACGTTGAGGTCCAGGTATTGTTCAATTGCCTGCCCTAAATGTTCCCTATATATCTCATCTTGCAAATTCCAAGGAGAGAGACGCCATCGAAAAGGTGGCCTCTCAGGGCCCCGCTGTATCATGAGAACGACCGGAGAATGATCTGATAGCCCTCTCGGAAGGATCTTTACGGCCCCCACCCTACTAACTGCACCTGATGGCACGAATATATAGTTGAGTCGAGAATAGGAGTCGTGAACTGCCGACAGATATGTGTAGCCCTGTTCCTCCCCGTGTAACCGACGCCAGGGGTCCGCCCAGCCCAACCCCGTCACCAGGGAGTATAGTTTAGTAGTTTGACGAACGTTGGGATGTCCCCCGGGTCTCCATCTATCCCTGGCCACGTCCATCACGTCATTCCAGTCTCCCCCCAATTATTGCCAGCCTGACTGGTATATCTGCCCACAGGGTTGTAACCCGTCAACCAGCGCCCAAGACAAGGGCTGGGGGGCATAGATACATCCCAATACCACCTGCTCCTCATATATGGTGCCTCTGATAAAGATATCTCCCCTGAGTGTCCGTCCACGTCCTAGAATGCTTAAATGGAACCCTACGGTGAATCAGAATCACAACCCCACAGGATCCCCTTGTGAACCCAGAATGGAACGCTTGAATATAACCATATCTAAGAAGGCACAATGCCTTTGTTCCCATTAAGTGCGTCTCCTGCAGCATCAGGATATCAGCACGATAGCGTTTGGCCTGCTGAAGTATAGCCCCCCTTTTCACTTTATCCAGCGCTCCTCTGACATTCCAACTCACTATCCGGAGTTCCCCGGGGTGGGTTTGTGTCCTATCTGTCGGGACCGCCATCAACAGATCCTGCGGCGTTAGTATGTGGGATCATTAATAACCAGTGTGCGAGTAGTGGCTGTGTGTAGCAGTGATGTAGTGCAAACGTAAAACGTAAGTACCCCAACTTCCCCCCACACCCCCTATACCTCAAAACCGCTGAAGTATCTGTCGCGGCGGAGGCAGCCTGCAGACCCTAACGGGAGTACCGGGCCCACCCCACCAATGGATCCCCAAAAACCAGCCCATAGACAGCGGGCGTTCCCTCTGTCAAGTGAGTTCCGGCAAAGGTACTAGCCACCCCTCGTGCTTCACCGGTCTGAGCAATTGGCATCAACAACCCCCTGCTCGGGGGAGTCCCAAGATGACTATGAGGCAGAGGCCCCCTGCTGAGGCAACGATGCAGATCTGCCAGAGTCGCTACAGGATTGGGATCGACATCTGGACCTTGACCTTCTGTTCCCTTTAGCTTTGGGCTTGGGTGGTTTCCGAACTGCATCACTAGATGATGAATCTGATTCCCTCCTGGGTGGCGTGTGGGGCCGGACCTTCACTGTCTTGTCCGTCCAGTTGAAGACATCCTCGGGCAATTCGAAAAAGAGAGTTCGTGACTAATATACCACCCGCAATCTGGCGGGGTAGAGCAAGGCATATGGGAGTTTCAGGTCACGTAGGCGGGCCTTGGCTGCCAGAAAAGACTGCCGCTTCTGTTGAACTAGCCGCGTGTAATCTGGAAACACGAGAATGCGGGCATTATCATATGTCAGGGGCTCTTTTGCTCTGGCCTGCTTCAGGATCACGTCTCTATCATGATAGTTTAATATCTTGGCTATTACGGGCCTAGGTCTAGCTCCTGGAGGCGGCTTCTGCGTCAATGCTCTGTGGGCCCGTTCAACGACAAAGCAGTGGGACAATGACTCTGAGGGAAGCCAGCCTGTGAGCCATTGAGTCAGGAACCGCTCCATGTCCCCCCCCCCCCTCACAGCCCTCAGGGAATCCAACAAAACGTAGATTGTTCCTCCTGGCCCTGCCTTCTGCGTCTGAATGAGGAAGGCGCCCCCCTAAAAAGGATAACTGAACAGGTCTGGGCGTAAGGGGAAATAAACAATTAAATCATAAATAGTCTCCCACTTGACCTATATTTCTTTACTACTGGCTAACATTTAGCAATCCAATGGGTCATCTGCTGTTACACAATATGTCTCCAAACATTACTTATATTTCAAAATTCATTTATTTTTCTTTATCATTTAGTTTAAAAATGAGAAAACCATGTTTTCATTGCAATGCATAATTTAAGGCAATGTTCCTCATTGGCAAAACAATATATGTACATAATCAGTTAAATTATGTCATTTGACAAACGTTATCAGTGCATTATATATAGATCCAGTATACAATTAACATGTCCAAAAGAACTACAATCCACTCTTATCAAAAAACAAAAAGCAACCCCATACTCACACCTCAATCACGTACTCGTCAATCGTATCACTGACACATACTACACACACTCATACACACCCTAGTACAACACTGCATGCACAGATGGAATCAAAAGGGGTGAAACATCAACCCTCAGTGGCTGTGCTGGTAACTGGGATGTCACACTATCCGGTCGACGTACGTTTCAATGGAAATAGCTGATGATCTCCATCTTCATCAGGACCAATAATTCATAGGTTTATACGAGTGGAGAGATCGGGATCTGAGGACACAAAGTAACAGAAAAAAGTTTGATTTAACTGACCCTAAGAGCTATCTCTCATTGCTCTAAATGTATACATAAAATATGAATACTTAACCATCCTGTTTACACCCAAATAGATAACCACAAAACCATCACCAGTGTCTTAAGAATCGGAAAGGTGATCGTGATTCAGAGTCACTAAGATAAGAGGAAAAAGATTGTGCATTGATCTACATGTAGTCCAGCCACTGGAGGATTGTGCATTGATCTACACGAAGTCCAGCCACTGGTAGGACCAAAGGGGCCAATCAGCGCAGGACTAGATGGTGTATCCCAAGATACAGGCAAAATAAATAAGCCATCCTGAGCCAGTGTGATTAGCAATTCAGAACATTGAGTCGAGGAGCACTAAAGCTCCTACGGTTTAATGCTCACACATAAGAGAAGATGAAATGCTATTACTTGATTTCAGTGATCTCTTCCGGGCGATCTAAGGTTACACATTCACAGTGCCACCGTCACCCATGTTGTGTGTGATAGGGACAAAGAGTAGATAAATAAGTTGCCCATATTGTGAGTACGTGATTGAGGTGTGAGTATGGGGTTGCTTTTTGTTTTTTGATAAGAGTGGATTGTAGTTCTTTTGGACGACATGTTAATTGTATACTGGATCTATATATAATGCACTGATAACGTTTGTCAAATGACAGAATTTAACTGATTATGTACATATATTGTTTTGCCAATGAGGAACATTGCCTTAAATTATGCATTGCAATGAAAAAATGGTTTTCTCATTTATTAAACTAAATGATAAAGAAAAATAAATGAATTTTTGAAATATAAGTAATGTTTGGAGACATATTGAGTAACAGCAGATGACCCATTGTATTGCTAAATGTTAGCCAGTAGCAAAGAAATATAGGTCAAGTGGGAGGCTCTTTATGATTTACCTGCCTTCTGCGTCTTCCACCCGTGTGGCCAGGCCCCGGGTCACCGTTTCCAGCGAGGCGACTTTTTTCTGTAGAGTAGTGACGGAGTCTTCCACCTCTGAGATCCTGGTCTCGGTCTCCGTGATACGCTCCACTGCGTTACGTAAATATTGTCGGATAAGCATAACATCGGAGCCCACCGCCCCAATTTTTGCATCCAAAACGTCCCTGAATTGTGTGATAGCCACCATGAGGGCTGCGTTATCCGGCAAGCCACCACTCGCGCCCCCTTGGTCGGTCGCAGTGGCCCCCGGGCCAGTGAATCGGTCTAATGTACTTTGTTTGGCGGATCCTCCCGCCGTTTTATCCTTCGTCATGATGGCCTTCAAGGTGTGCTCCCTCAAGATGGCCACTCCACAACTCCCAGCTCGATCCGACTGGATAGCCCACGCTTGTATATCCTGTGTTGGGAAGGACTTCGTGTCTTGCCTGATCTGTGGGCCAAATTCGCCCCTAGCCAATAGCACTTAGGATAACCGGGCTCGGGCGGAGACCCCCTGCCCACAAGCCGCACCGAGTGCTAACCCGGCCGCCTCCACGGACAGATGTGCCCCCCCGCCCCCCTAATGGGTGCCCCACTCTCCACCGGTCTGCTGCTCCCTCTCGTCCAGGGTAGTGTGGCGCTAGGCCCACCCCAATGTCCAGCGCCGGGGGTGCCTTCTAGACCTGGCTCTCAACTAGACCAATGCCGGCGATGTGGGCCAGTCGACATCAAGCCTACCCCCTCTGTACCGGGCCCAAAATCGCACTCCTCCCGTAGGATACCCCAATGTGTGCAGAGTTAGCCGTGTCCGATGGCTGCTACGCTTCAGCTCCGACTCCCACCATCCGCATATGCCCAATTGCTAGCTCCACTTCGTGGTATGGCCCCAAAGCTTCCAGCCCGTATCTGTAAATGTCATGCGGCTCTGAGCAGCCCCCACCTGGGCAGAGTCTCGGCCCTGCAGAGCCCAATCCGCTGTGTCCTCCGGCCGCCCTTCGCTGGCCTGTGCGTCCCAGCAGCTCAGGGGCGTGAGAGTCCACAGAGGCCTACATATCCCCAACCGGGGTACCGCACAAGCCTTGGGCACTCACCACCACCGGCCCAGATTCCGTCGGCTCAGCTGTAGGCCCGGGTCTGTAGTGCGGCAACCAGCCCCCCGTGCGGCCCGATCCAGCTGCCGAGATGCGAGGCTGAAGGCGGAGGGGGGGGTGGCATGCAGAGAACACTCACCGGGCCGCCGCCGAGGTCCTCCCGGCCCTCGCAGAGTTGCTCCACTGCCTCCGAAGCCCACCGCCAGGAGTGCATTCAAATTCGAGCAGCCCTTCTTCGACCGGAGCACTCCTGTGCTACCGCGCTCGATAGTCTCGGCCGCCGATGCTGCCCAGGAGGCCCCGCCTCGAGTGCGCCCACTATGCCATCGAGACTGTAGGCTGCTGCCGCCGCTACCGCATCCGCCGCTGCTGCAGTCTCGTCAGGTGCCTCAATGTCCGCCGCACCACTATACTGCTCAGGTGGTGCACTTTTGTAGCTCAGACAGTCCTGGGAAGCAGGATAAATAAAGGATAATCGGCTCCGGCTGAGCGGAGCTCGCCTAACGCGCGTCCACCATGATGGATCGCTAGGCCACGCCCCCATAATTTCACATAGTTTGCTGTAATTTCGTATAATTAAACTATACGAAATTACACAAGTTATGACTACACCTTTTTAAGGCAGGCTGTTTCTCCAGAGCCACATTCTTCAACTATGATATGAGTTGTGGCTGAACTCACACAAACTCGGCAAAATCAAGCTCCTATTAAGCAAACAGATTTCAATAAGGAATCTTAAGTTTATGCTTGTTTACTGACACAAGTAGTAAGGTCTTGCTGAGAGAAAACGGCATGTGGTACTAGACCAATAGAAAACAACAAATCTATGAACTAAGTTAATTAAAAATAGTACACTTTAAAGTTATGACACAAAAATGAAGTGAGACTGTGTTGTATTGAATAAAGAGGACAAAGGTAATCTCTTCATGTATTTAATGTTGAAGAGCTGCCAGGCAGACAGCGGCAGCAACCCAAGCCATCACCAACTGATATCCTTAGAATCTCCTGGCACAGAACACCCACACAGTGAGGTTCCGCACAGGAATCCAAACAAGCACAGGCTACTACATGGGTCCTTTCTTAAAATTAAAACAATAACAGCATCCAAGAGAACAACAAAGCAGCAAAGAAAAAAAAACAGCAAAAAGAAAGCAAACGAGAAAAGGGGCAATTAAAATGACAACAAAACGAATCCTGAAAAGTAAAGAAAAGGTCATTACAGTTAATACAGCTTAAACTCTGTAACGAGAAGGAATTTGCCTTTTACGAAAACTACGCCTCAGGACATTCGGTCCCGTACAATCTAAAGTCTCCTCCCTAACTTTGTCAACAACATGCCTACCACTTGAATCACTCTTCACAAGCAAGCACTTGTTCCACCACTGACAAGTTTAACAGAACTCTCCTTCACTTCAACGACCTTGATGGGTGAACTAAACTTAGAAGAACCCTTTCTCACATGGACAGGTCTCTTGACAGATACAAAATCTCCCACACTGATCTCTGTGTTTCTGGCACATTTCCTTGAATCAAAGTAAGCTTTCTGCTTGCTCTGAGAACTCACCACACGACTCCTGACACTTTCATCAGTCCATCGTTTCCCTCTAACCCACCTGCTCATCCAACTTCGACAAAACACAGTGGAAGCCTTCCGACCACGTAAAAGTTCGAAAGGTGAAAACCCCGTGGTCGAATGAGGGGTGGTACGGTAAAACTACAGCATGCTCCTAACAGAATTGGACACAATACATTTGTTCGTCAAAGCCCATTGTATGCATTCACCTAGTACCCTATTCATCCGTTCAACAAGACCATTGGTCTGTGGGTGGAACAAAGAACTCTTGAGATGTTTAATACCTGAAGCACACAAGAACTCTTCAACTTCACAAGCAACAAACTGAGTTCCATTGTCTGTCACTATAGACTCCGGAAAACCTTCCTTCATAAATACTTCGTTTAAAAATTCAACCACCGTTCTCGAACTGACCTCCCTCACAAATTTCACCTCTGGCCACTTTGAGTAATAGTCCATAAGAACTAAAGCAAACTTAGATGACGAATCTAAAGCGTGGAACGGACCTACAATGTCCATGCCAAGTTTCACCCATGGAGCAGATGGTAATTCAATGGGTGTTAAGGGAGGAGTCCGCAACTTGGCAGTTTTGTCACAACTGGAGCAAATCACACAAGACTTAACATGTTCATCTACCTCTCTGTCCATGTAAGGCCACCAAAAGGAATCACATAGTCTTTTTTTCGTTAAGGTTGCACCTAAGTGCCCCTCATGCGCCTGCTTGACTAGTTTTGCTCTCAAGGTGAGAGGGGAAACAAGCTTGTCTCCTCTCAACAACAACCCATCATCAATCGAGAGTTCATCAGCAATTTGTAAGAGTGTCTTAAATTCAAAGTTTAAATTCCTTTCTCTAGGCCATCCTTTCTCAACATACTCCATAACCAATTTCAAAGAAACATCAGAACTAAGAGCTTGGCGCCATTCACTTTCTGATATGGCACACAGCTTTGGTAGATCCACAGCAGCTACAATAAACTCCTCTTTGTCCTCCTCCCCCAATTCAAATTCCTTTTCCTCAATGTCAGAAGATCGTGACAAGAAATCCGCACAACCATTTTTACTTCCTGGGATGTACTCAACACTGAAATCGAACTGAAGTAGTTTGGAGGACAAGCGTGCAATCCTAGGAGTAAAAGTCCGAACATTCTTCCCACTGAGAATGAAAACTAAGGGTTTGTGATCCGTACGGATACAAAATTTTCTCCCCCAAATGAAGTTCCTAAATTTCATCACTCCCCACCAACACGCCAACAACTCCTTTTCTATAACTGAATATCTTTTTTCAGAATCAGACAAAACTCTCGAAACATACCCAATGGTTCTGACATCCCCTTCTTTTTTTTGAGTCAATACAGCTCCTACACCAACGCTGCTCGCGTCAACAGTAAGAGTGCACACAAGTGAGGGATCATAGTGCTTTAACACTTTGGATGAGGTTAGCTCGTGTTTTACCCACTCAAAAGACATCCTGACACATACCACACCATTCAAACGCAACACCTCTCATCATCATTCGTGACAATGGTCTCAACTTGCTTGCAAAATCCTGAATGAACCGTGAGTAAAATTCACACAGTCCCAAAAAAGATTTGAGACTGGTCTTGTCAGTGGGTGGTTTGGACTTCACAATTGATTCAACCAAGCTAGATTTAGGATGGATGCCATGTTCGTTAACTAAATGCCCTAAGTACTCAACCTCCTTAGTCTTAAAAGCACACTTATCTCTTCATAAAACTACACCATTGGTTTGAAATCTTGACAAAACTTCCTTCAAGATTATGTCATGTGTAACCTCATCAGGTGCAAAGATGAGAATATCATCTTGGAAAACAGATATTCCCTCGATGCCCTTCAACATATGGAACATGAGCCGCTGAAAAACTGAAGCAGAAGATGCAAGCCCAAAAGGCATGCGAACATACTGAAAATAACCAAAGGGGGCTACAAAGGCCGTGAGGTGCCTAGACTCAAGAGCTAGTTCCACCTGATGGTAGGCGGATGACAAATCTAACTTAGTAAAGACTTTTGCTTCCTTCAAGCTCGCCAACAACTCATTTATATTGGGTAGTGGGTGTGAATCTACCCAGATTTCTTGATTCAAACACCTGAGGTCAACACATACCCTAACTTCCCCATTCTGCTTCCGTGCGACAACCAACGGAGATAACCATAAGGACGACTCAATTGGTTCGATTATCCCTTTTTCGCACAAAGAATTAAGCTCTTTTTCTAGATCAAGTCTAATACTGAAAGGGACATTCCTCAATTTATGTCTAACAGGGCAAGCACCATCTTTCACCACAATTTTATGCTGGAAGTCCTTAATCTTCCCTAACTTCCCTGAAAACACATGAGGAAACTCACTGATGAGAACTTCAAGATCAGGGTTGTCTCTAACAGCGAGGACTTGTTCCTTCGTTCCAGGTCTTAGCACCATTCCAAATAGTCCTTGGTGGAACCAACCCAAGATGTTTAACCCTCTGTGTGCAACATACAGTTTACCAGCAATCCTCCTCCCGTTGAATTCCATCACATCTTCAATGTAACCAGATAAACTGATTTCACGTCCCTCATACGAGACCGCCTTGCGATCAGGAGGTAGAAGGGGTCTATTCGGCCAGGTGGTGTTGTAGAGGCTTAATGTGATCATCGAAATACATGCGCCAGAATCAACCAATAGATTTAATACTTGATCACCGACCAGTATCTCAACGAAAGGATCGACACACAGATCTGGATCACCACTAATAATTCCCTCATCTTGAACTGCAACAACCATATTGCTGAGATCTTTAGCGATCAAGTCTTCACCTTCGTCATGCACACTTCTATCTACCACACACTTTACAGATGACGGCTGATTATATGATTTGTTCTTGCTTGACTGGCAAACTTTTGCAAAATGACCGGTTCTGTTGCACAACCTGCAAGAAACAAACCTCGCCGGACACTTGCTACCCCCAAGTGAGCTTTGTAACTACATCTGAAACAAACACTAGTTTGTGTAAAGAATGAGTTTTGACATTCTTGAAAACCTTGACGAGGTCTGTCTGTGGCTCTTCCGTCTTTATCTTTGTGTTCCTTTGTCTGCACAACCAAAACAGTTTCACTGACTTTATTCTCCAGTTCCTTGGCTGATAGTTGTGACGTCTCTATACTTTTTGCTATCTTAATCGTCTCTTCAAGAGTAGGATTCCCCATAGATAACAACTTCTGTTTGATGGATTTGTCATTGCAATGACAAATAAACTGATCACGAACCAACTGATCTGCAAAATTTTCAAATTGACACTCCGCTACCAGTCTTCTCAAGGCTGTGATGTAATTATCTACATCTTCTCCTGTATTTTGTACTCTTACAAAAAATTTGTGGCGAAGAACAACTATGCTTGGTTGCGCATCAAATCTTGTTTTAAGTTTTTTTTTATAGTGTCCTGAAATTCATCAAGTTCCTCTGCACCATCAACAACCGGAGAAGGAGGAAGATGTTTTAAGATTTCCCTTCCTTCATAACCTAACGAGTGCAATAATAGAATTTTTTTTCTTTCTACTCTATATCTGTTAGCACCAATCGCACCCAGGTAGGTTTCAAATCCGTCGAACCATTGTTTCCACTTTATTGGTGGTTCTCCAGGTGTTTCCAAAAAAGGTGGAGGAGGCGAAACTGCTTGCATCTTTTAATGATGATGAAATTTCCAACTTTTACACTATGTTGTCCTTCACTGAGTTTTGTCTCCTAGTTTCAGAATTCAGTGCCCTTAATAAGGTTTTGTCCTGCTTTATTTAACAGCCCCCCTTTTTTAAAGGCTATTGTACATAAAGTTTTTTTTAAAAATCTGATTCTTGACCATACTCAAGCTTAAGCTATTGTTGCGTAGGATAGAGTCAGCTGGTAACTCGCCGAGAGAAAGAACACTTGTTATATCATTCTTTGCTCCTTCTCCTGAAAGAGCATTGTGACGTCACAATACCAACAAGCTGTGTGATTCAGCGTTGAACCACAAGGAAGAAGCTGTGCGGTTCAGCATTGACCCGCAGACACGTTGTCAGGGGAGACATCAACACGACATTCACGTTGCGTCACTCACGCTTCCTTTGTGGAACGCAGGCTCCGTCTTGCGTTTCACAAACTGTGGCCTCACCACACTGCCTTAATCTGCCACTATTTCCCCTGCATTTCTTTTACGCGGCGTCCTGGATTGCTTTTCTCCTCCGAATCGTAGGCGATCACCGCGGCAATCTCTTCAGCAGTCCGTGCTGTCGACAGTTTTCGGTGAACTGTTGCGAACATGGCTTTTCCGAAATTGTAGTGGGTCCGTTGTTGGGCAGCTCTTCAGCTCGTCGCCAAAAAAGATGTTGTATTGAATAAAGAGGACAAAGGTAATCTCTTCATGTATTTAATGTTGAAGAGCTGCCAGGCAGACAGCGGCAGCAACCCAAGCCATCACCAACTGATATCCTTAGAATCTCCTGGCACAGAACACCCACACAGTGAGGTTCCGCACAGGAATCCAAACAAGCACAGGCTACTACAGACTGTTATAAAGATCAGTAGCTATTAACATAAGGGAATATTTTACAATCAAACGCTGTTTCTGAAATTACAAGTGTAAACACAATAATCAGAAGGCTGTAATTCTCAAAAATGGCCATCGGAGGGTACCAGTGTTTTGGTTTTTGGCACTAAAACAAACCAATGCTTCCCGTGTAATGTTTTCTGGAAAAATGCTGTCATTTGTTGCCAGGACCCTTGCTAAGACTGAGGTTGTGATAGCTAATAGGAATAGTTGGCTGACTGAAGGAGCAAAGGAAGTTGGGAGGAGGGGTTTGGGGTAGACTAGAGAATACCTGCAGCCTGGAAGAGCAGATGCCGAACACTTGAGTAGAGTGGATCAGGCTGGGATCTAAATGCTGGATAGGAATGAGTACTGTCTCCCAAAGTTAAAACTAAGACTAAACTAGGGTGAAGCACAAAGAGAACAGAGGAACTAATGATAAGGACAATATCACCAGGAATACAAAGTACAAAGACAGAAGAACAACAGACAATCAGCATGTATGCTGCGCGGAACATGTCTGTATCGAAAAATTGATCACTATAAGGCAGAAACAGTTATTCTGGTAGAGACTTAGGAGACACACAGCAGCCCTTATAAGAAAAAGTGGTTAAGAGAGTCTCTGTGCATGAGGCATGAACCCTTAAAACTCACTGGCACCCACAGTTACCACTGACTAGGCCTTTAAACACAAACAAAGGAGAAGACAAAGGGAACAGAGCTTGGAGAAGAGAATACTGGAACAGGACTCAGAAAAGGTAGTATTGGGGTGTTAGAAACAAGTAACGAGCTCAAGACTGACACTACAGACGCAGGGCCCAGGAAAGGCAGGGCTGGACTTTTAGAAGCATGGAATACAGAAAGTGTGACACATGGAGTGGAGACAGTGTGAAAGAATCCAGAAAGAGCAGGTAGATCAAACCTAACACTGTGGAAGCAAGACAGTCATCAGAATCTAGGAAATGCCGGAGCAAGGATGAGAATTATGTAGAAAGCAGGCAGAAGTCTGAAATACAGGACACGAAAAAAAAAATACATACAAATGTAAACAGGAGCTAAGAACCATGAACTCGATCATTGCATAGGAATTGAGAAACAAAAAACAAGACTCCGGATCAGAAGAGTAAAGCCCCAGGTGGGGAAACAGTAACAGAGGAGCAATGGCACTAGAGAACAGGAAAAGAGGCGCTACAGCATCAAACACGATGCAAGAATAGACCAACTGTAGCATGAAAACAGGAGCTAGGAGTCAAAGAATCTGAAATCTGCAAAGCACACAGGGCCAGGGTATAGGCCTTAAAGCAGCTCACAATGTCAGGGCTAGGTCGAACGGAGCCCCAGAAAGAAGTCTGTTCTAAGAACCCTGAATCCATACGGTTTATATAGTTGGCAACTCAGGAGAGGAGCACAAATGGGTGCAGACAGAGAGCTTGGTGTGAGCAATTAGGTACGGGAGCTTACTAGCTCCTAGAAGTGATGGTTACTTGGGGGGGTTAGGGATGGAAACTCTAGACAAGCCAGAGGGCATGATAAGAAAACTGTGAAAGCAGGAACAGAGAGTGAATCTGAGCAAGTAGAGAGGAAAGTCAAGAAAGCCTATTTGTCTTAATCGATAAATCAATAGGAAGCAAGAAACAATGGGACAAATGTGTAACTAACCCCAAAGCATGATCTCTTCAAGGCTTTGGGAGGGAATGGACTTCATAGACCAGTATGCAATGGTACTGTAGTGTGAAAACCAGTACCGGGGTGAAAAGTGGAATACAGTTAGTAGTGTGTCAGAGAGTCTTCTGTATTAAAGAGGGCTAAAACTATGACTCCACACGAGAGTTGTGAGTGCCACCTCATAATAAGGTGGCAGAATTCAGACATTTACAAAGTGGAGAGGTGTGGTGCAGCGGCCAGGGCAGCTGACTTCGGAGCACAGGGCTCAGGGTTCGATCCCTGGCTCCGGCGGCCGCTCAGCTCAGCACCATGTGACTCTGGGCAATAGCTCACTTATTTTCCACGAGGGCACCCAGTGCCTTGAGACCCGTAAGGGTGAGTAGTTTGCGCTTTACAAATACAGATTTACATTTTTTAACAAACACAAGGCCTGATTTACAAACTGTAATTTTATAGTACATAAAGAATTACTACAATAGTATGGGCCCTAAGACTCCCTCCTCTGCCTACCACCAGAGACCCCATCCTCTGCCTCTCCTGTCTTTTCTGTGCAGAGATCTCCGCCACAGTGGTTATCTCCGCACAAGTAGGGATACAAGATCATAGTAATTGTGAGAGGAGCCAGTGGGAGCGATGGGAAAATGGGGAATTATTGCTAATAAATTGGGAAGTGTTTGAGAGAGTTTTGGGGTGTTTCAAGGAAAGGTTTGCAAGGGACATGCTAATGCAAAACACCCACCCACAAAAGAGTAAGCTCTGGAAAGGTGGACATGTACTCCAACCAAGCCTTAGGGTAAGTCAAGCACCACACATAGCCAGCAACTGGTACTGCAACACACTCCCATAGAAAACAGTGGCAGCAAATTAAAAAAAAACAGGAACCAATGTAAATACATTTAATTGTTTGACATTTAAAATTATATGTATATAGCTTAAACTAATTACATATTATACATAAATATCGTTTTTTTAAAGTTTACTTATAAATGCATTTAAAAAGAAATTATAATTTTTTTCACATTTAAAATATTTTAAATTAAGTATATTACTTTAAATGAAGTTTATTAATTATTAAATTAAAATAAAAAATGATAGTGAAGGTGAGTAATGTTTAAACGTGCTGTAAACTTGTATTTTGTTTAGAGATGAATACTAAATATTTTAAATTAATGTGTATTGAAAAAATATTTTAATTATCTTTTATTATAATGTTCATTACACTTCTCTATACTCTATCATAAGAAGAACTTCACTCCAGTCTCAGAGATCTCCCCCGTAGGTGAAAATTTAGTAGTAGTAACTTTACACTTGTAAATTCTGTTGTAGGAGGCTCCACCGCCTCATGTGAGGGGTGTGGAAACATGTAAGTCTACATCTAGGTGTACATCTTCTCTAGGAAATGGTGAATAACAAGAAAGTGGAGAGTTATAACTAGATACAGGAGTAAATAAACAAATGAATATACTTGTGTATATTTACCTTTGTTAATCAGGCCCATAGTTTTACAAAATTGTTTAATAAATAGCTTAAAGACTAGATCATCAAACATTTTTAAGTTGCAGGAAAAATTCAGCTCCACTGCAAAATGTCCCTCTGCAACTGGGCCGTGATAGTTCTCTGCTGCACCCCATGCCCAAACTTCCTCAGTACAGAGGGATTTCTCCATTCCCCAGGCAATGGGGGAAGGGGTGCTTGGCATGGGTTGGTTGAAGAAAATAATAATAAATAGGACTTTTTATATAACTCTCCATACCACCCTCCTGCCATGTGCTGCTACTTTTTATTCAATTTATAAAAACTCAGTTTACCCACCTTGGAAGGATGGAAGACTGAGTCTGCCTTGATGGGATACAAAGTCATGACCTACATATCATCACATTTGTCAGCAGTGAACATTCAGCTGACTGATGCATCATTCTGGTTTCACGTGTCCATTTGCCACCAGTCCATTTGTCTTCTTACAGGCAGACATAGTTGCCCTTTCTCTGAAATCTTCCACACTTTACCAGACAGACCTGGACCTTCTTATCCTTGTGGTCATCAAGAGCCGAGCTTCCCAGGCCCTCAGAAAAATCTTTCAGGCACATAGATTCAAGCCAAAGCAGGAGTCTCTGCTATTCCGTCTTTACCAGACAGAAGCAATTCTTCCAGCGGCTAGTCTTCTTCTCCTCTCAAAGCAGCTGTGTGCCTTAAGAGTCAGTGCAGCAGTTCCTGCAGGATGTATATAGCATTGACTGGGGAATTTATCTAAGTTTATCCAGCTAGAATTCCTGCACATTCCTCTCTTGTCTTTTAATGCAGAGCTGCTAATCTACTCTTTCTCAAAACTGACATGTCTCTCCCTTTTGTTTTCTCTCTTCCTCTTTTTTCCTCTCTCTTCACACACTCTCTCTGACTATCTCTCTCTCTTTCTCTATCTCTTCAGCCCAACTCTTCCTGAAAGCAAACCCACTCAAGCCTTTGCAATGTTAAAGCAATGTTCCTACCATCTTTGGTACATCTAAGCACAGGGCAACTGCACCTAACTCAGGATTTCACTGAAAACTATGTATTATTCAATGTAGACTTTGAGAGTCCCTAGTTAGAATCCATCTGTGGGTGAAACATTCTGTTTCACTTAGTTTACTACATTAATGCATTCACATTCACTATTGCATCACCATCTGGTCCACAACGTCTCTTTTGCCGCCAGACCCTTGGACATTTGATTCATGAAGATGGCACCAGATAGTCTCCTGCGTCTTCAGGGTGTGTGGATAGCAGATAAATATAGGTATGCAAAGGCAGGGACTTAATTAGAATATTGGGCCCTGTGTTTTTGCTGGCTTTAATAAATCTGTGCACTTTAACACTGCTAACCAGTAGTAAAGTTGTGCTCCCCGTTAAACATGGTTGAAGTGGCATACTCTTAATTGACATATTTATCTTGCCTGTAAGTCCCTAGTGAATTGAACGAGGTGTACCCAGGGCTTGGAAGTTAATGTCACTGGTGAAGTCCAGCACCTATTGTGCCATCCACTACAGTGGCAGTCCAAACATGACTTCAAGCCTACCATTGTAGCCTGACTCTAGCAGGGTAAAAACTGCAATTGAACCTGTCAAAATAAGCCCTTATTTTAAAAGGTTTTTAATAAACATCCCTTTTAAATATTTATAAGTCACCCCTATGTTGGCCTTGTAGCCCACGAGGCAGGGTGCATGGTATTGGAAAGTAGGACATGTTGACATTTAATGTTAACATATTCCTTACAGTGACTAGCGCACAAAAGCTATTTTCACTGTAGGAAGGCTGGCAGTCCCATGGAAAAATACTGAGAAGTGATATTAAATTTTAATGCTGTCACACAGAAATTGGACCAGCTAGAAAAATAATAAAACAACTATTTTAGAAGTTATTAAAATGCAATTCAATTGTGAAGTTGGATTTGAAACAATCTTAAAGAAAAGTACCTTTTAGAAAGTTACCTTTTCCCTGCCTGAAGTTCCTGGAGGCCTAGATAGCATTGGCTCTCTAGCTTCTCCCAGCTAGTAATTAGCCTTGAATAGTTATGAAATTCCTCCCAGGAGCAAACAATAGGCTGACCTGAATGGGCAGAGATTACTCATCTCCTCAGAATATACAGGATGGGCATCCTTTGCATTACAGTGTCAAACCCTGCATGAGTGTCAAAACCTGATTGACAGGTATGCTGAGTTCACATATAACACTTGGGGCACACTTTAAAGGGGAGAGAACAGGATGGTAAGACAATTCTTGTGGATCCACTGTCTAGTAGTGAGGGACTTTGCTTTTGTCCTACCAAATTATGTCTCTGAGTTTACATATATCCCTTGGGTCACACTTGAAAGGGGAGAGAACTGGGTGCCAAGGCGATTCTTGTGGTTTCGCTACCTGGTCGACTAAGCACTCTTCTTTTGTTCTGTCAAATGTCTGTGTTTATTGTGGGTATAGTGGCTGCCTCAACCTGGATTTTAGGCTTAGATATGGGAGGACACTAGGATTACCATAGTACACTCCCCCCGCACACACCCAGCACTCAGATCCCGATTTTAGTGTGGTCATACACTTTCTCCATCTTGAAAATACCCACAGTAGGTAGGCTGGGCTTTGGAACTTTTAAACAATTAGTTAGGACATGCGCAGGAGTCAGTCCCACCCACTAGCTAGTGCCAGGCATTAATGTGGTACTTGCAGGCAACCACTTCTGAACATTTCCTGGATCTGCAGAGGATCAGAAGAGTAATGGACTTGCATCTGTGAGAAGAGCTGCACTGATGGACTGGTCCTGCTCCCTCTAGCACCCAGG
This sequence comes from Calotriton arnoldi, assembly GCA_963921515.1. Classification (NCBI taxonomy): domain Eukaryota; kingdom Metazoa; phylum Chordata; class Amphibia; order Caudata; family Salamandridae; genus Calotriton; species Calotriton arnoldi. The sequence goes on from CAWUFW010005148.1 coordinate 563,107, forward strand.
ACAAATAAGCACACTCCAAGGGTCATAAGGGTGACCTACTGTTCGAGCTACAGGGTATAACATGCTGCAAGAGGCCTTTTCCTGAAAGTTCCGAGCTGACAAGTGACAACTGAACCTTGACTGGATCCCACTGTTGGCCTCTGCCTGATACCCTTTGAGTCTCTAAGTGCCTCCTCAGAGGTCCTGGGAGGTGTCTTTAGAAGTGCACTCCTGTGGTGGATTTGGGACTTAAAGGACTAAGTTAGAAGGTAAAATATTTGACCAGGATGAACCTGGTTGGTGTATCTGACCCACCCTCCATCACAGTTCACCTCAAATTACTCCTAGGTCCTGGTCTACCGTGACCATTGTCTATTACTAGAACCTTTTGCTTTTTGGGGCTATTTCTAATCATAACTTGAAAAAAATAATTTCTCTGGTTCCCCTTATTGTTTTTTTAAATTTTTTTTTAACCATTTTGGTGTCATTTTGCCTATTACATTTTGGTGTGACTTGTTTATTAATTTGCATTTAGACTTTATTACTGCTTTGGTATTGCATAAGTACTTTACACATTGGCCTATGGTTAGCTTATTTGCTCTGTGCCGTAGCTACTAGAGGGTTGAGCTTAGGCTAATTTATTGATTTTGAGGGTTCACCCTGACAAGGGCTTTGATAGTTGCTTTAAGTGGGTATTCACCCATCGAAGAAATAATCCAATATCGTACACATCTCTTGGCCAACTTTAACATATTATTTTGAAGTAGCAACTTACAGGCCTGTGTCAAATAAATCTTTTCAGCCTCAGCCCAAATGTTTCGAACACATATTAAGGTATCAGAAGCGGGACTTTTCTTAAATTAAATAGGAAATAAGACAAATCAATACACAGGTGATTCAGCAACTTCATGCCTATTTTTTAAATACATATTCTGCCTAATTTACACTGTGTGGATCTATAGACCCCCAATGGCAGAAACTGTCGCTGTGACACATCTTATTGACCTATTAAGGTTTGGTTAAGTTTTCCATTTATTTGTTTGCTAGTTTTACAAATCTAATCAAATCTAATCACTGTACACTGCTATGAGAAATGTGTACAACAAACTCCATTCGGAGAAAAGGAATACATTTTCTAAGTAATGCCTTCTTTAATGTCTCAGGGAATTAAACAGTGGCTTCTGTTAATGCTGTTGCTATACTAGATTTAATTTCCTGAAATGACAGCAAAATCTATCGAGTGTGCATAAATGTTCATCTGACATAAAATAGAGGGATTCATTATGACAATACAATATTTTTTATCACATTTTTAGCCATGATTTGCATTTTATTAGTTGTATTTCATTAGCTTCGACCTAACATGGCAGGGTAATGAAGAACTTTACTACTACCAGGAGTAAGTGACCCACATGTAGATTAAATGGTGCAAGCAGGCTGGTTACGGCACCATCGTAAGAAGTCATAACAGGATGACAGATTACATGGAATGACCTAAAATTGCCTTGTTTGTAGATGAGAGGGAATACCCAAATGTAAAACAGTAATTTACCCGAGGCTCTGAAAATGTTTGCCACATTGAAGAGTGCTAGGAGCAATATTTACAGAGTATTGGGGAAAGTGGTGCCAAGTACATGGTTTGAGAGGTGACGAGTAGGGGGAAGGGTGGTGAAAATCAGCTCTTTGGCGGAATGAATCTGGAAAAGAGATTGGTCTTTTGTATTTTTTCTGAAGCATATCAGGAAAGGGGTCAGCCTGATGTGCAAGGGAAAATTGTTCACAGAGTTAGGGCCTAGGCGCAAGATGCCTGCATCCTCTAGCAGTATTTATGTTTTTTTAGGATTGTAAATCTTTTAAAGGAAGCACAGTTTGCTTGCAAGCTAGCCTAGTATATTCATGTAGGTGGCTTTGCAGACTGTGCATCACAGTTTGAGCAGGGTGTGTTGAGAGAAGAAGACATTGACACTTTTTTTTAGTGTGGGTGTGATACATACATGTATCCCATTGGTTAGTGATCAGATGGACCACCGCATGCAAGACGATTTTCAGTGGAGTGAGGGTGGAGTCTTCGGGATTGCTCAGCAGTGTGCTGGCCTCATTTAAGTGGGGCTGGACAAAGGTTTGAACTGTGGCTTTAAAACTATTGGTTGGGAGGAAGGGCTGGTGCTGGACAGGAAGTTGATTTAGATGTGGGCAGTTTTTACCTTTTCTTTCCATATTGCTTGAAGGATAAATCATGAGGCACTAGGGACATGCCACAGGACAAGGCAGAAGATTAGACGCAATTGAGGTTCTTGCTGTCAAGCCAGGGTTGGCATAGGATACCACTAATCAGGAGTCATTATGTTGTACTTATGACTGTCAGGTTGAGTTTAAGGCTGTTTGAAAACATAGAAGTTTGGGTGGTGTTCAGCTAGTCTCTGCAGTTATAATTGCCATTGGAGGTTGTTCTCTTGAGTTAGCATTAGTAATAAGCAAACTTTAATAACTCCCACCTGTCCTCGATATCTTCACTTGCATACAACACTGTTGCAAACTGGTTCTGCACATTTTTTTTATTAGCAGCTATCATTTTTAAACAAGCAGAATGTAGTAATCAGTCCAGGCTGGTTGAGATGTTTTAGGAGTATTTATTGTAGATCAATAGTACAGAAGTAATACAGCCCCACCAGGAGCAGGCAGCAAGGCGCTCAGCCCTTCTCCAACTGTGGTTTCCAGAGACCAACATTCCATATTACATCATCTCCATGGTGTTCCACTGGTGGAGCAGTGGATGACATGAACAGCACTATAACCAAGATACTACACAGAACAACAGACATTGTCAAGTAGAAGGATTTCCCCATGTGTGCCTTACAGTAGACATTATTAGCACAGCATAGGAAATATTAGCTAGAAAGATATGCATCAGGAACATTCGCCATGTGCATATACTAGACAAAGAAAAACAGCCTCCGAGGTGGTCCAGGAGACTGTAGTAACATGAAGGGAATCGGGGAGCTACACAGGTCTTAACGCACAAATGTACAGTATGAGGCAGATGTCCTAGTCAGTCCCTTCATGCGACTAGTCCTGTGGGTTGTCGGGTGTGTTGCGGAGGAGAACAGTCCCCAGATGTCTTGTGGACGGGATGTAGATCACTGCATTAAAGTAGATGTTTGAACCTGGTCATTGTAGGTCGCCATATCGCGTAGCCAATCAGCAACAATAGGTATTCCTACCCACCCCCAGCTCATCGCTACTCTTCGTTTAGCCAATAACAAAGCTATTGCAGTGAGGTACCGAACCACCGGCGGAACCTCTTTAACATAACTAATTAGGGTTATCAGTGGGTCCTGCTGTAGGGTATGTTGTGTTATGTCCGCTATCACGCAAAGGACCTCATGTCAAAAATTAGAGATTGGGGGGGAGGGGGAGGGGGGGGCATTCCCAAGCCAAAAGAAGGAATCCAGCACCCTCCTGCCTGCAGTGACAGCAGCTGTGTGGGAGAGAGAGGTTGATTTTATGTTGCTATCGTGGGGGTAATGTAAGCGCGGTGTAAACATTTGTAGTAAAATAACTTGTGCTTGTAGTTCATGGACAGGGTGCCGGTTTGTGTACAACAGTATGTCCAACATGCAACGGGCATAGGTGTCCCGAGCTCCAGCTCCCAAGTTGCTTTAGCCGAGTCAATTTTGGCCATCCTGAGTTGTGATACCAGGTTGTATAGTTTATAGACCTACTGAGTAGTGTCAGCTGAGGTGATCAATCGTGGCAGGGGAAAGAAATTTGGCAAACTCTTGTGGGAATCGTGGTTAGGCCTTTCACACTGTGTTGCATAAACAGGTGTATATAAAGACGTCAAGGGCGGTAGCATTGCCACAGGAACAAAATGGGTCTAGGGACATAAAAGTACCATTGGTACAAAGGTGGCCCATCTCCACCACAGCCATTTTGGATAAGGTATTCCTCACCGTGAGTTCAAGTGTGAGTGGAAGAACTGGAATGGAGAGCAATTTGATGGCCGGAGAGTATAGACAGAGCATGCCGGTCTTTCAACATAGAGATCGCCTAGCCAAGCAAGTGGTGGCGACGGTGTGAATCTCCTTCTGAGGTCTGGGCAAGCCTAAGGGTAGAAGGGAGGTCAACAGAATCCCGCCAATCTGAGCTTGCTCCGGAACAAGGTATGGAATACATGCATCAGGGTCCTACTAAAACTTAGCAAAATTACTTTACCCCACAAGATAATAAATTTCAGGGTCTGGAATCTAAAAATCCCCACGGCCATATGGGAGGACCAGCAGGTCCCATGCAATCCATGCTGGTTTATACCCCCAGAGTAAATTTATCAGGAGAGCACGAAGCATGATGAAGAATTAGAAGCATAGGGATATTCATAAATAGATTTAAGGAAGACCACCATTTTAATGAGGGCCACCCTATTGGTCAGAGAAAGTGAAAGCTGGAGCCATAGATCTATGTAACGCAATATATTGTCCATTACCAGCCCATAATTAAGCCTGATCTTTTGTTCCGGTTGCCTGTGCAAGAATACACCAAGGTATTTAACCGAGTCAGTGACCCAGCCAACTATGTATTCCATAGAGAATGGGATGGTGCCGTCTGTGAGTGGAAATAGGTCTGAGTTCGACCAATTAATAGAAACCCCTGAGAATGTACCCAATCATAATCTCACGGGTCAGTGGGGCAAAGTTAATCTCTGTGTCCTTCACAAATAATAACATGTCATCCACAGACATGGACAACAGCAAGTGCCTGTGCCAGAAAGAGAGGCCTCCATGGATATGTTTTTCCTGCAGCTAGCAGGCTAATGGATATATAGCCATTGTAAACAGTAGGGGGTTATGGGGCAGCTCTGTTGTGTTCCTGGCGCTATAGAAAAGGCATCCGACGTGAGACCATTGATGGAGATGCAGGTGGTCCGGCAAGTGTACGTGAGGCAGATAAGGGCTAGAATATTATTAGGTGTGCCATACCATCAAAGGGTCTCCAAGAGGAAAGGCCACTCAAAGTCAAACGCCTTCTCTGCATCAAGCAGCACAACTGCTGCCTTAAACTCTGGTTTGATCTGATTAAGAACCGCTAGATTCAATGTTGGTGATCTGTGAGAGACAATTCCAGACTGCACTGGGGCAATCATACATGCAAGAAGCTGGGTGAGTCTTGTGGTGAGAATTTTGGCAAGGAGTTTGTTATCACAGTTAATCTATGAAAGGAATCAATAGGACGCACATTTTGTAGTATCTACACTGGGTTTGGGAAGGATGGTGACAAGCACTTCGCGCATTGAGGGGTTCGTTCTCAGTCCTGAAATGCCTCCGCATATACATATAGTTGAGAGGCCAGGATGTGCTGATATGCTTTATAAAATTCGGCAGTGAGCCCATCAGTACCCGAGACCTTAAAGATAGCTAAAGTATCTATAGTGGCTATAATCTCCTCAAGGGAAATAGGTTGACAGAGGAACTGGCAATTACCACTCTCCAACAACACCAGAGGAACTTCATCGAGGTAGCTAGTAAATTCAATTTGGCATCTAACATTTGTTGCTACATAGAGCTGGGAATAATAATGCACAAATTCAAGAAGAATGTCATCATCTGCAGTTAGGATCGGCCCCCTGTGGCTTTTCAGCCCAGCAATGTGTGATTTAGTTCTCTAACACCAAAGAGGCCAGGCCACCGTTCTACCAGGGCTCTCCCCCTCACTGTATTGTCAAGTCAGAGCGTGTTTCCCCATGTGGAGAACGTCCGTGTCAGCCAAGTCTAGAAATTGTTGAAAAAAGTTGACTTTGCTACTGCACCAAGGCCTTACTAGGTGTGCATTCCAGTCAGGTCTCAATGGCTTGTAGTGCTGCTTCTCATTGGGTGAGTTGCCCCCTGAATGTCCCTCAACACCCCGCATGCTTTGATATCACCTGCCCCCGGATATACGCCTTAATGGCCTCCCAGAGAGTAGAGTACTTAGAAACCGAGCCAGCATTAATCTGTTCAAGGGTTGCAGCCCAAAGTTCATCCTTGAAGACCGGGTCTAGCAATGAGGAATCCAGGAAGCACCAATACAGTCTGTGAAGTTGAGCATTTTGAAGGGACAGAGTGAAGAGAACTGGCAAATGGTCCGAGAGTGTGCGAGGTAAGTGTCTCATCTCCGTAACTGAGGAGAGAAGACCAGAAGATGTAAACCAGTAATTTCTTCTAGAAAATGAGTTGTAGGATGCAGAAAAAAATGTGAACTCCTTAGCAGATGGATAAGCACTCTGCCATTGATCCGACAGTCCTTACAGGTCAATGAGCTTGTGAAGCATCCGTATTGTCTGAGTCTGGTGTAAACAACATGATCCAGAGGAGTCCATTGTTGTGTCCAGTATTAGATTCAGGTCACCTCCCCAAATAATGGTGTGGGACTGGAAGGTGTTCAGTTTGGTAGATATATTTAAGAAAACTTGGAGTCGTCAACGTTTGATGTGTAAGTATTGATCAATGTAACTTGGATGTTATTAAGGATGTCCTCAAGTATGCTAAATCTGCCAGCTGGATCAGCAGTTTGGCGACACAATCTAAAAGGGAAATGTGGGTGCGTAAGAATACACACTTTCCTGGAGTAAGTACTATAGGAGGAGAAATAGTGATGTAGGGCCACTTAGGAGCAAAAGAGAATGGGCGTGTAGGAGCAATGTGTCTCCTACAAAAAGGCAATTTTGACCCCGGGACAGTCCAGATACACCAGCACCACACTGGTCTTGCGATGGTCATTAAGTCTGCGGACAGTCCAGCTAAGCAATGTGAGCGTTTGGTTACCGGTAGTCATAAAGTGAGGCAGAGGTAGTGTACAACCGAGGATGTATATGAATACCGTCTGGCTCAAACAACAGGTGGCTATCTCTATCTAGTAGACATGACCCCTAAAATACAAAACAGTCAAATCCCCACACCCTCCCCCATCCACACTGAGAACCCCAAAAGTTAGTGATGGATCCCAAAGTTGAAACTCCCACAACAAGGAAGAAAGTATACAGTAGGTGATACACACCTTGGGGCGTGACATCATTCCTATGTGAGGAAAAAGAAGGATTAACACAGTCAAATGAAGGTGTGTGTAGAGAGCACTTCTCCCCGCAGCATCTCCTTGAATTTTATCAACCACAGATCAGGAGACTGAGGAGACATGCCGCCTGACGGCTTACATTAGGGTCATAAGTGGACATGAAGGCATCTCAGGTGCACTCTAGCAGTAGAATAAAGTTGAGAATGGAACCATGAGGTACCGTCAAATCAATCCTTTGGAATGTCAGCCCAGGAATGATCCGCAAAGCGGCCACTTCTGGCAGGGCTCATTGGGTGTGCTGGTGCGGATCCAGGAATGAGAAGTGACTTGCAAAATTTGAGGGCTTCAGGGGCTTTGCCATCAAGTACCACCTTGAGTCTCATAGGGTGGAACATGAAGTACCTGATGTCGTAATCATGAAGTAAGTGCTGAACTTCAGTGAACTTGCGCCAAGCCTCCTGAACAACAGCAGTGAAGTCTGTAAATATGAAGATTGCTGAGCCCAAATATTAGAGTGGACCTTTCTCTCATGCCAATTCGATGACTATCATAATCCTGAAAATTGAGGAGTCTAGCAATAATGAGTCTGGAGGGGGGCACCAGGGGCCAACTGTCCTGTGCGCCCACTCCACCAGGAATGCCATAGAAAAGTCTTGTCAATCATAAAGCGAAACAAGCAAGGACGTAGAGGATGTGGCGCTAAGGCCAGAGCTGCCGACTTTGGAACTGGGGAACCAGGTTTGAGCCTCGGAGTCGGGTCAACATCCTGCAACAAGTCTCCCCTTTGGATGTGAAGGGTGGAAGAGGGTGACCGCAGGGCTCTGTAGACCGACCCCCGCATCTCCACATGTGGCTTCAGTGACTCTGATGCTGTATGTAGGTAATCAGGCCTAAGGAAAAAGACCAAGATGTCCACAGGACCAGCCATGCATCTTGGCAGTAGTGCCTCAGTCCGAGCATGGGGGAGGGGTCATCTGATGCCGGGAGCAACTGCGAGGCCCCCCAGGCACCACTCACCACCTCAAACCAGGCACAGCGGGCATAACTCTAGAGAGGCAGCAATCCCTCCAGCCAGCGCACAGCGCAAAGCCACCATGCGTTGCCTCCAACTGTCAGGGCAAGTCCCCGGTGTCACCCAGAGAGGGCATCCATGTCATTAGATTGGGGAAGAGGCAGCCGGCGGCACTCCACAGCACTATGTGCCTGCGGACAGCGTGGGCGGGTGAGGAGAGCCAGCCTCACGCTCACCAGCAGCCACTGTCGCTGCCAGGCCTCCGAAGTCAGCACCTCCATTTAGCGGTGCGTTCGCCACAGCGGGACCCCACCCTCCATTCCCTGCAAGCCGGCAAAGGTTAGTACCCTGGGCAGAGCTCTGCATGCCAGGATCTTCTTCCACAAGTGGAGCTTCGCTCTAGGCTGCCATCTTGGGTGCCTGCATGGCCACACCCCTGGGTTCTGCACATTTAGTCCACCAGGATTTTTTGTTTTTGATCACCTAGGTATTGGACCTTCGCTGAGGGTGAATGTCACTCACGGTAATGGGACTGAGCCTATTTACCGCCAGTTTCTGCTTTTTAAGATAAGGCCATTGCAAAGCACCTAGGGTAAAGGACATTGGGCTGGTTACACGTGAACATGTGTGCACACATGGGTACGTGTGCAGGCAGCACTTGACAGGCTACCTTTGTGCACAGCCTGGTAGTTACACACAGGTTACATGCCTGTGGCAGTTTTAAACTGCAAATTCAGCCTGTAAAAATAACCCCTTTTTACAGGCCTAAACCTTCCTTTTGAATATTACTCAGTCCTCCTAATAATGCCTTTTTGCCCATAAAGAGTGCATGATATGTAAAAGTTGGACATGTAGAAATAAATCTTGAACATGTCCTAACAGTGTAATGCTGCCAAAAGTTATTTCCACTGTAGCAAGGCTGGCTGCTTCCTTAGAGATACCTTGAGCAACATTGTTATATTTATTAAATGCTAAATGTGATTGGTAGCAGCTAGAGAAATAATTCAAGGACTCATTTTAATAGTAATCAAAATCCAATTTGATGGTGGAATCTAATTTTGTCTACCTATTGAGCAAAGGTCACTTTTAAAAAGTTAATTTTTGTCTGCCTAAAGCTTGTAAGCATTTAAATGTTACTTGGCAGTTCAATGGCTCCCTTACTGTGAGATTTATATTCCTCCCAGACAGTGGATAAGGGGCTTGGGTCTAGGGAGAGGTTTTTTTACCTTGAGCAGGATGGCCTGGGGGCTGTACCTAAGGACTAGTTACACTTCAAAGGGGTGCCCCGTGTCACAAGCAGATGAACCTGACACCAGGCCTTCCCCATTCCTTTGTCCATCAACTCAACTTGGCTCTAGAACCAGTGGGAGGGGAAGCTGCCCTAGAACTGGTTTGGAGTAACCACAAGGGAGGGTTTGCCCATTGTCATTGCCACACCTCTGCGTGGGCACAGTAGCTCTGACCACCGGAAGAAGGGTCCTACCATATTGGATTTCCCGAGAATGCTTTGCAGCAGGGTTAGAACTGGGATGGAGGGTTGATGTGGCATCCTAGGATTGGCCTGTGACGCCTGGCATTTAGAACTTTCCACCCACACTTTTAAACACCTACAAAAGGGAGAGAACAAGAGCAATATCCTGGACCTGCATGTGATGGCAGCAACAACATGCACAGCTAGAAACAGAAGCCACCCAATGCTCCTTATGGACCAAGGACTTTGTCTACAGGTGACCCCAGGGCTAGATGGGTCTCTCCATGGCCAGTGGCGCTGGCCCCCTTATGACCTCAGGACCAGTTGGGAGAAGATGTAAACTCTGTTGCCACCCCACATGCGCTGCAAGGCAGCCAGGAGTGGCTTTGGAGTGTGGGCAGGAGGGTGCTCTGCTGGCTGGCAGTAGAGGGGCTGCACAAGAAGCCCCCATCTGCAGGATAGGAGCACCAGGGGCCAGGAGATGAGAATACTGGTGAAGGTGGCCAGAAAAAACAAGTCCCCACAAAGTGTTCCCCTTTAGAGGTCAGAATGCTTGCTGAAACTGCTGCAGTTGCCTAGGTCTAGTCAACAGCAGCAAAATGAGCCCAGATTAAGGAAATCTGCCCAACAGGGCCTGAGTTATGCACATTTAAAGATTACCCATTTTAACATGCAGACATGGGCTGACGAACATGTGGGGATTTGCTGCTATTCTTAAAAATCTTTCCTGGGAGAGCCAAACCCCGGGGGTCAGCGCATCTTTAATTTTAAATGAATTAGGGGATTTTTAATGAATTAAGACATGCATGTGGTCCCCTCCCCATATTTCCTTCTACCCGTGTAAGACCCTTCTCTCTGGGGGCCAGCGCATTCATTGGGGGCCCCGGGCCCCCATTCCTGAGTCCACAACAACAAAAGACACCCACCCACAACGATGTGGGGGAGGAAGTGCACATGCTGCATCCCATGTCAGCAAAGGAATAACATCGGCCGGGCGGGGAGCTGGCCGGGCAGCACAGGAGTGGGCTCCACATGCTGCCCCAACATGACTAGAGGCTGCATGTGCCCCAGGTGGAACTGGGGCACCCTTAATCTAAAAAAAAATCTAAAAGAAAAGACACACATGGTTTGACGCGGCAAACGTGAACAAAGCGCCCAAAGCTGCTCAATAAATATGCATGTTCCAGGCTAGGAACACCCAATAATGCCCTGTGAGGGCTTTTGTTTGTGTTTCTCTTCTTCTTTGGGCTGCCGCAAGGAAGGCGTAAAGTGTTGTCGGGACTATAGGGCGTGCAGCAGCCCCAAGGAGGAATTCAAGAAAACCACTAACTCCATGTTTCCCAGGTCACAGAATTCATGACCTGAGGAGACTGTTTCAGGATTTCCAAAGTACGTGCTGGGCAGGAGCTTTTGCTCTAGAGCTCAGGAATGCAGTAACTCCTGGTGGTGGGTCCTATGGCAGCATTATATGTGGCTTGAAATGGTAAAAGAAAGACTCAGATATGTCATTTTGATTTGCAATGTTTTATTCAAAAGTACTTTATTAACAATATTATGTGGTGAGTGTTTCAATGCTTTCAGTTGATAATGAATGCTTTAGAATTCTACTGGTTTTCATGCTGAGTTCTAGCATGTGATTATTGTTCTTATAGTGTACTGACCCCTTGAAAAAGCCAACAGACCTGCCTTATAAATGTGGTCATTCCTGGACAAAGCCAATAGGCTGGCCTGTATATTGAAACATTTACTCCTTGACAAAGCCAACAAGCCCATTTTATTAAAAATATCACCCCCCTATATTGTGATAGGTGGGGGGGAGGGTACTGTGATTGTGGGGGGGCACGACTCACTAGGGGTCAAATGTGACTTCACAATGTCACCAAAGGTGTGTCCATCTGCTTGATGTATATATTTGTAAATTAATTTGTAGTGTTCAGTAGTGTGTGTGTAATAAATATACCTTTCCTTTTTGAAAGAAAAAGCACTGGCTGGATAATCATTTAGTGCGTGTTGTAATAGTATGCCAGTGTAAGGAGGGTACTAGCCCACACCCCCTCCTCTGAGTAGACCCAGAGTCAAGTGCTACAATGGGGTACTCGGTTCCCAGTAAGGAGACACTTAAGGACCTATTACTTGTGCAGGCCTCACATCTTGACTAATAACTCAATTTCTCACAAGCACTTTATCAGAAGTGGGATTATCTTGAACACACTCACGGCCAAGGTTGCACAGAAGGGCTATGATCAGGGCTGTTGGAATATGCAGCAATTGAGGACCAAATTATGTGACAGCGTTATCTAAATTATGTGGCGAGAGAAGGCAAGTAATGCAGCATTATAAACCATACTCTATGGCTTGTTTATTACACTGTTTTATCATTTTAACACACATTTATATTTCCTGGGCAAAGATTTCAGAAACAAACAAGAATAAAGCCAATCTAAACATTTGCCTGAAAATCACCAAATGTTCCCGAGAGAAGATTGTTTTCTAGGACGTGGAACCCTCACCCACCATTGACAGCATACTTCGTTTGAGCTCCCTATTTATTTGGAATAGGTATGTCTCCCATCTGAATGTACTCATGAGGAGCTGTTATCATGAACTCATATTTTTCTGAGAGCATTATAGTGGAGGGGATTTAGACACAGAGTAGGTGGGATCTTCTGTGTGAAGCAAAATGCCTGAGAGCTAACCTAACTCACCTTTTTTCCTGTTGTCCTCACAAGAGTCAAGACTTACTACAAAGATTGCACAAATTCTAGTTTATCTAGGTATGTGTGTGCCCTTTTGCAGCTGGGAGGGCTCACTGTTAGTCTACACACCCCTGTAAAATTGTCTTTAAATCCTTTCCTTTCCACTTTTGATCAACGTCCCAAAGTCTTCATTTACAAAGTTTGGGAAAACCTTGGTTTTGACAGCTTTTACTGGTCAAATGGAACTTAAAATATAGCATTTACCAAAACAAGCCCTAATTTCCATTGGCAAGGACAAAAGGTCTGGCATTGTCTTCCAGCTTTTTTGTTTTGTCAGTGCTTGTTTTGTCATGTTTTTTATGAAACATTTTTGTGGGGGAGCTGCCAGGCCCTTGCCAATTTAATAAAATGGCAAAAAAAAAATATTTGGCCTAAAAGATCATCCTAGTACTCAAAAGGACTACTTTGTGTGTGGACGTGCTCCTTGTGAAACAGCAGCAGGGTGTCATTCATACTGAAAATAGCCAAGGGCTTGAGTAGGCTTGCCCCATGCTGTAGCAGGTCGAAGAAAATTGTTAATGGTACAACAACAGACCAATAAATGAAGAGGCTGGCTGAGATCCCCTATAGTATATTGTTTGTAATTTTAGTAAAATCTAAAGGTCTTGGCTAGCTCCTTCCTAAAAATGGATTGGACTAGAACTCTTAGCCCCCTTTCTGAAATTGCCTTTAAACAATATTCAGGGTCTGATTCAGAAAGGTACATTACACTTTTGAGTAAGCTTATGACACCGATAAGACACCGGACAGCCACACAGCCCACAAAGACGCCATCCGTAACCACCACCACCTCATCAGGTCCGCCAAGAGAATCTCCTTCAAAGACCGCCTCGACAACAACGCACACAACAGCAAGGAGCTTTTCAACATCGTGAAGGAACTCTCCAATCCCAGCTCCAACACCAACGACATCCCGCTGTCGCAACCCCTGTGCGATTCCCTCGCCACCTTCTTTCACCGCAAGATCGCCGACATCCACGACAGCTTCGACACCCAGACAACGCCAACTAAGATCGACCCGCCACACACCATCGACCACGACCCCCTGCCAGCCTGGGCCAGCGTGAACATCGAGGACACCATCAAGACCATGAGCACAATACACTCCGGCTCCCCGTCAGACCCTTTCCCGCACCACATCTTCAACAAAGCCAGCAGCTCCATCGCACCCCACCTGTGCAACATCATCAACTTCTCCTTCGAGACCGCGACCTTCCCAGAGAGCTGGAAACACGCAGAGATCAACGCCCTACTCAAAAAACCCAAGGCGGACCCGAGAGACCTCAAGAACTTCCGGCCCATCTCTCTGCTTCCTTTCCCAGCCAAGGTCATCGAGAAGATCGTCAACAAACAGCTAACCCGATACCTCGAAGAAAACAGCATCCTGGACCCATCCCAATCAGGGTTCCGCAGCAAGCACAGCACTGAGTCTGCCCTCATCGCCGCCACCGACGACATCAGGATCCTGCTGGACAATGGTGAGACCGCAGCCCTCATCCTGTTGGACCTCTCCGCCGCCTTCGACACTGTCTGCCACCGCACTCTATGCGCACGCCTCCACGACGCAGGGATCCGAGACAAGGCCCTGGAATGGACCACCTCCTTCCTCGACGGCAGAACCCAGAGAGTCCGCCTCCCACCCTTCCGATCCGAAGCCTCCGAGATCATCTGCGGCGTACCCCAGGGATCGTCCCTCAGCCCAACACTGTTCAACATCTACATGGCCCCGCTCGCACGCATCGCCAGACAACACGACCTCAACATTATCTCCTACGCCGACGACACTCAACTGATCCTCTCCCTCACCAAGGACCCCCTCGCCGCCAAAGCCAAACTCCATGAAGGAATGAAGGCCGTCGCCGATTGGATGAAGATCAGCCGACTAAAGCTGAACACGGACAAAACGGAGGTCCTCATCCTCGGCTCCAACACCTCAGCCTGGGACGACTCCTGGTGGCCAACAACGACGCTGGGAGCAGCCCCGACACCCACCGACCACGCACGCAACCTGGGAGTCATCCTCGACTCAACGTTCTCCATGAGCAAGCATGTCAACGCAGTCTCCTCCTCCTGCTTCAACACCCTCCGCATGCTTCGCAAGATCTACAGGTGGATCCCGACAGACACAAGAAGAACAGTCACCCAGGCCCTCGTCAGTAGCAGACTGGACTATGGGAACGCCCTCTACGCGGGAGCCCCGGCCAAGCTCATCAAGCGACTGCAACGCATACAAAACGCCTCCGCACGACTGATCCTCGACGTACCACGCCACAGCCACATCACCCCCCACTTGAGGAACCTGCACTGGCTCCCCGTCGACAGGAGGATCACCTTCAAACTCCTCACCCACGCACACAAGGCACTCCACAAAACTGGCCCAGCCTACCTCAACAGACGGCTCTTCTTCTACGTCCCCAACCGCAAGCTCCGCTCCGCCGACCTCTCCTCGCCACCGTCCCCCGCATTCGAAGAACAACCACCGGCGGCAGATCCTTCTCACACCTCGCCGTCAAGACCTGGAACACCCTTCCACTAAGCCTACGAAAGACCCAAGACCTGCTGACCTTCAGGAGGCTACTCAAGACCTGGCTGTTCGACCAGTAGCAGCATCCCCCCCCTTCCCTCTCCCCAGCGCCTTGAGACCCTCGTGGGTAAGTAGTGTGCTCTACAAATTCTGTGATTGATTGATTTTGATTTGCAGTAAGTTTGCTATTTTCTGTATTTACAAACTCAGAGTGTAAACTTACTACAAAAGTGTAAGTTACATGTCCCCGCCCCCAGAGTAATGCAATTGTCTTACTCTTGTGTTGGTGGGTGACGCTTGGCTCTCCTTAAACTCCTCTTACTCCTCCCTAATCCCATCCCATTTATTGGTAAGTCTGCCCCTTTTCCCATCCACTCCTCTGTGTCCGTCTCACATTTACCACTAAAATCTCTCCCCCCAACTTCACAGTTGGGGGGAGAACTCGGCACATAAAATAGACAAAACTTACACTCTGTAATACGTTTTGTAGTACTACAATATGTAATACAAAGTGTTGATTGTGAATCAGGCCCCCATCGTTTTTGCAATGTTATTTTCAAAAGTGCTTCAAAATGCCCCATTACCGCGATCGTCGAGAAATCCATGGGAGAGATTCCTCACCTCCCCTGCAAAGTTTCTTCGAAGTCTTGATACATTTTGGGCAAAATTACTGATCAAATGCACTTTACTATCCATTATTTGCCACAGCATTTCCTAAAACAGCATTGCGGAAGAACCCCCTAGACTCCTTTGACATTGGCTTTACGTCTCATAATGTTTTGGCCAACAATACTCGTAATTTCTTATTAGGGGTGTGAATGCTTTTTGTGTACAATCGTAATCTTGCATAAACAACGATTATGCCCATCACACATAGCCCTAAAATGTTGTGTTTTCCTTATGCTTACACTGATCATGTGATTTTTTATTGTGGGAGATCTTGGTAGAGGAGACATGTTTTGCAAGAATATTAAAACTCGATGTGTACTGCAGTCACCTTCACTGTGCTAGCATCATGTGACTTTACAAACTGTATGGACAATACATTGAGATGGTGTCTCACGTCAGGGGGCGTGGCCAGCAGCCGATGGGAACGGACGCGAGCTGAGGAGCTCCGATCACCGCTTCCCCGTAAACAAATATCCTGACCCCCGGACATGGCTGGGGGAGCTGAAATTTAAACTGGGGAACACCTGGTAATGCCTGCGCATAGAAGCGACTCCTGAGCTGCCCACGCCGCGGTCTGAAGCGAGATCGAACTTTGCAGGTCCGACGAGGCCGTCAGCAAGATGGCGTCTGCCCGGTAACTGACACCGCAGCTTCTATAATAAACGGCTGAAGGACACACAGTACCCAGCAGCGACATCACCTCAAGCGGCAGGGAGCCCTACTGTGCCACATCGGAGGTGAGACCAACGGGGGAAAGCGGCGGCTTACCTGGCAGCAAAGTCCTGCTCTGACTCCAGTGGGCCCAGCCACAAAATGGCGCCAATGGTGCGAGAGACCCGGTGCGGCTGCCGCGGCGAGTAGCTGGCCGCCTGCGGTGGAGCATCCCCATCCATTTCAGCGAACCCGGAGTAGTGAGTACAATCGGGAGGCACTGGGGTGCGCAGCGGAGGCTGGGAGGAGACTGCGTCCCGGAGGTCCCTGGACGAACAGACACGCGAGTAGTGGCATCTGGGCTGGCGGATGCAGGGACAACATGGCGCCCGCGCCCTGATCGCACTAGCGAGGAGGCGGAGGCCAAAGGCAGCAGAGCGTTCCTCCTTCGCTGACAGGGCCTAGAGCACTGAGAGACGGTCGCACACCGAGGTTGCCAGGCAGAGCAAGCAGGCGAATGGTGACAGCTGGGCTGGTGGGAGCAGAGGCAGGGTGCAACCCGCACCCCGTCCGCCCTACAAAGAAAGCAGCGGCTGCCAGACGACCTGCAGCAACGGAGAACTCCTAACCACCAGCCAGAGCCTGGCGTATTGGGAGTAGTGGGGGGATCAAACGGGCCACTGTGACTGCGATATACCTGAGGTCAGGTGGAACCTGGCTGGGCAAGAAGACGTGCGCTCGAATAAGAGAGGCCCCACTCCTATCAGGGCAGCCCATCAGCCGACCGCTGGTTCCTATCACCGGCAGCCGCGTTGCTTGATGCGCAGCTATTGAACACTGCAGCTCTGCGGGGGAGCCCCGACAGAAGCAGGCACCCCATGAGTCCCTGGACAGCCCCCGCCGGAGCATCGCCCTGACAAGCTGACGGTGGGCGCATAGCGGAGAAACTCCCATCGAGAGGCCTGGAGCACTGCAGTTCCAGGCGCGAAGTTGGGTGTGTTTGAGCGGGATCTGGGCTGTGTGTGAAGATTCGCCTGCCCTTTGCATATGCAGACGGGAAGGGACTGGAGAGAGCGACTGGGACGACCTGATGCGGGCAAGAACTTGGAGGCGCTAGTATAGCCCACTGTCTACTGGGCAGTGATTTCTGCGGTGAGGCCTCTAGATTTACAGTGTCAGCAGCGGTGCGGCCTGGTGGAGAGGAGCGCTGCACCTTCCGCACGATCCAGAGAAGTGAGGAGTGTCGGAGGACCCTGGTGGAGTTGGTGATGCTCAAGGAGGGGTCCGTGCTCTTCTGGCGGGCTCCCCTTCAGCCCATTGCTGACAACAGGCGTAGACCTCCAAAGTTACAGGCACACACCAGTAGAACTTGCTAGCCGGGCCTTATCACGGGCTCACTGAGGCCTAGCCGCCAACTACCAGAGCCTGACTGCGCATCGACTAAGCGGACCCTAGGTCTGAAGAGGTCCTCGGCTGCTAACAGGGGGACAGTAACTGCAACCCCACAACGATGGGCCGGACACAGAAGAAGCGAGTGTTCAGCACCCTCAGTGCAGAAGGCCTGGGTGCCCATACAGATGATAAAGAAGAAGTCCTGGAGGCGGGGAAAGATATAATCCCCAGGAAGCCCACCATGGCCGACATGATGCAGGCAATTACGGCCTCCAGAGAAGTGCTCGAGGGAAAGATCTACGCAATTGGTACAGACTTAAATTTGCTAAAAGATGACCATCGTAAACTTAAAGAAAGGGTGTCAGCTAATGAGAAAGAAATGGGGGGCCTCCCGGACAAAGTACAAGGGATGCAACGCTCGCTCACGGACCTAGAAGCAAAGATAAAAGTGCTGGAAATGCGGGCCGAGGACAGCGAAGGCAGGTCACGCAGGAATAACATTTGCATCATTGGCGTACCGGAGAACGCAGAGGGGTCAAATATGGTGAGTTTTTTGGAGGACTGGCTCCGCACTGCAGTGGCCCCAGAGGGGCTATCCCCCTTCTATGCGCTGGAACGAGCGCACAGAGTCCCAGCAAAACCGCCAAAGCCGGGGGCCCCGCCCCGACCAATAGTAGCGCGACTGCTGCATTTTCGAGACTGGGATCACATTTTGCAAAGGGCCGGACAAAAACAAGTATTGCAAATTGACAACAGTGCCATAATGATCTACCCGGACTTTACAAGAGAAGTACAACGGGCCAGAGCATCCTTTCTGGCTGTAAAAAAGAAACTACGTCAGCTACAAATTCCTTATGCAATGATGTTTCCTGCACGACTCCGCATAGCAGACCCAGCGGGGCCCCACTTCTTTCTAACGCCACGGGCGGCCTGGGAATGTCTTGACTCACGGGGACCATTGTCGCATCGGGGCTCTACTCCAAACTCTCCGCAACAGAGCCCTCGTAGCCAAAGATCTGGTTCTAAGGCCCGTCGCCCAGGGAACTCAGTCTGGAACGCCGCAGAGCGCTGCAAGCTGTGGCGACCCATAGTCAACAAAATACCAGCCCCACATCGAGCGGGAGTGGACTACACGCAGGAAGATCGGAAACGTCGCCGGCAAACAGTGACTCTGACAATTCGGAAACAGAATGCCCCAAGGTCACGCCTCAGACTGCAGACGATCTCATGCGATGCACAGGCTGCAGCAAGGGGCACCGATGCTTTCCGAAGCAGGGAGTATACTGGGGCTCAGGCATGAACTCATTGATCTGATTGCATTTCACGATGTCATATGGGCCGCCCCTAGCTGGTTCGGGAAGAGATGGCTAATTCCTTCACCGGGGAGGTGGCGGGACGGGGAATGTGGGTCCACGACTGGGGGTTGATTGCCCCTCTTGCCATCTTTGGATGTTTGTCTGCTTAAGCAGTGTTTGAATGGGAGCTTGTTCTCCGGTACCTGTCCTGGGGTGGGGGAGTTGGGGGATTTTTGTTAGTTCGGGTAATCTTCAGGGGGCCCAGGCGTGTCACGGGGGGGTCTTTTTAATGTGCACCAACCATTCACACGACAATGGGATCCCCACTAGGATTAAAATGTATTTCCTGGAATGTGCGGGGAATGCACTCAATGGTACGACGGCATAAAATACATTCCTATCTTGTCTGCAGAGGAGTACAGATCGCACTGCTCCAAGAGACCCACCTCTTAGCGAAAGATGGAGCAGCACTGCAGCGTAGGTGGCGGGGGCAGGCATATTACACCATTTACTCTGCCTTCGCACGGAGGGAGTTCTCATATGGGTGCAGGCGGGGGTGCCCTTTCAGTGCACACAACAAATCATTGATCCAGAAGGCAGATATGCGGTAGTAGTGGGGAGGCTGGATGGCAGAGACCTAGTAATGGGCAGTATATATGCGCCTAATGTGGACCAACCAGCCTTTTTTGCCCATCTGTCCCGGAAGCTGGCGGCTGTCCTTACGGGGCCAGTGTTACTGGGAGGCGACTTTAATTGCACGCTAGATAACAGACTTGACAGTTCGCATCCTCCACTCCTTAAAGCACCCGCACACAAACTTGCAGAGGCACGCTATAACTGGCAACAGAAATGGGGATTGATAGATACCTGAAGGACACAGCACCCTGTAGCTCGCGATTACTCCTTTTATCCAGCTTTGCATGAGCTGCATGTTAGAATAGATGCCATACTGTGCTCCCTGGATGTCCACGAGGGTGTTCATATTAGCGAATACCTCACAAGGACGGTGTCTGACCATAACCCTGAACTAATAGACTTGCATTGGTCCCGCACGCGCCCCAAGATCCCCACCTGGTGCTTGCGGCCTGAGGCTTTAGAAGATCCCGGGTTCCATGATGCGATAGGGTCTGCCATCACTGCCTACTTTCAAGATAATGAAAACACTGCAACGTCCTCCTTAGTAGAATGGGATGCCTGCAAAGCAGTCATTAGAGGACGCTGCATATCAGAAATGACGGGGGTGCAGAAGGTACTGCTTCGAGACATAGAGAGGGATGACCAACGACTGCGTGACCTCGAAAAAGACAGACCTGAGCAGCCGGACAAACAGAGGGAGCTCTTAGAGGCTCGGGAGGCAGTGGCGGCGCAGGTCGAACGCCTCCATTGCTTTGACTATAAAAAATACATTGCTAGAGCTCACTTAGAAAGAGCTAAATTGGGGGCTCTTCTGGCTTGGTTAGCAAACCCTGCCAGGAGGGGCTCAGTGATTTTGGAACTCAGGGATCAGGAGGGGGCACTGAGGTATAGGCAGCAGGACATCAATGATCTCTTTTTAGCCTATTACGCAGACCTCTATCAGAACAAGTTGAATCCAATGGAGGAGGAATTGCTCGAGTTCACACGGGAAGTCGAACTGCCCGCTCTAGATGAGGATAGTGCGGAAGCACTGGGTCGAGATGTTGAGCTTGGGGAAGTGAGGGGGGCTGTTAAGGCCATGGCTCGGAATAAAACACCTGGCCCAGATGGCCTGCCAATCAAATTCTACCTAGCATATCTTGATTTGTTGGCCCCCAAACTGGTGCAGTTATATAATGACGCTAAACGGGCTGGCTACCTACCCGTGTCCACTAGAGAAGCGATCATCATACCGTTGCTCAAGCCGGGGAAGCCGTCATGGGACAAGACGGCCTACCGCTCACTCTCCATGCTCAACTTGGACTACAAGCTCCTCAGCAGGATTTTAGCTACACGTTTGCTCCCCCACATGACCACCCTGGTACATAAGGACCAGTCCTGTTTTATTCCCACCAGAAACACAGCGCTTAACATCAGGCAACTCCTGCGGGTCTTAGAAGCGGAAACCTACAGTATAGAGACGGCAACGATCTTCGCCGTCGACATAGAGAAGGCATTTGATAGCCTGGAATGGCCTTACCTGTTTCATGTGATGCGGAAGTTCGGGCTGGGGGACGATTTCGTGAGTTGGACGGCGCTCCTGTACTCAGACTCCACCGCCAGGGTCAGAACTGGGGGGCTTATATCAGACGCCTGCCAGGTGAGAAGAGGGATGCGACAGGGGTGTCCCCTCTCTCCTCTGCTATTTGCTCTGGCGGTGGAGCCCCTAGCGGCGCGGGCCCGGACTGGGCGGGATTACCAGGGACTTAATGTCCACGGGCAGATTCATCACATCGCATTATATGCTGATGACCTGCTATTGTTTCTGGCCGACTCGGGAGAGGCGCTCGCGGGTGCAAAAAATTTACTGCAGGACCTCAGCAGAGTCGCAGGGTTAAAAGTGAATTGGGCAAAGTCTTGCCTATTCCCTGCAAAAGGGGGCAGAATTGGACCACAGACAACAGAGGGGGTGTCCTGGGAAGATAGGTGCCTCCCATACCTGGGGACGCACATATATCACGAACCGGACGATATCCTAGAGGGTAACATAGAGAAGGCAATCAGAGGAGCAAAAAGTAACTTTGCTTTCTGGGGCTCCCTGCCGATATCCGTGGCTGGCCGCATGGCCCTGCTCAAAATGATCACTCTCCCGAGGCTACTATACTACTTTGGAACCCTGCCGGTCTGGATCCCAACGAGGTACTTCGTCCAACTCTGTTCGATGATTACGGGGTTTATATGGGGCACTGGCAGACCTAGAGTGGCGCTTGCTGTCCTAATGAGATCCAGAGCAGAAGGGGGACTAGCGGTGCCTGACTTTGAGGCCTACTACCTAGCGGCGCAATTTCAATGGCTCACGCAATGGGTGGCGAGCACTATCCGGGGAGAAGAGGAGCAGAGGGAAGACTTTGTGACCCTAAAGCAAATATCCTGCATCGTGTTGCAGCTTACTGTTAGTATTGCAACCCTCACCACGGAATTACGCACGGCACGCAGGTGCTGGAACAGGTATCTGAAGAGGGCTAAAATTAAACGCCCTTATGCGCCGGAAATCCCGTTACTTATGTGCACGGCCTTGCCCCACGGAGGTAATTGGCAGAGACTGATGACCTGGTCAGACCAGGGGTTGACTTGCGTAGGGGATCTATATGAGGAAGGGGCCATGATCCCGTTCGATGACCTGCAAACCCGTTATGATTTGCCTGGGGGGGACTTTCTGCTGTATACAGCCCTTACTGCTGCCATGCGGAAACACTGGGGAGGGGGCCTCACTGAACCAAAAACATCACTGGGCTGCCAATACGCAGTTATGGCAGCAGGCACATTCAAGGCGGTAACGTGCTTATACAAACGCATAACACGAGAAATTTTACTCCCCCTATCAGATCTACAGCTTAAGTGGGAGGCTGACCTGGAGGAGGAAATCCCATAGAAGACTTGGGGGGGAATTGTGAGAGAGAGCGTGGAAGAGTACCCGGAATGCCAGATTCCAACTAGTGCATTTCTACATTCTACACAGGGCGTACCTCACCCCGGCAAAAATGAATAAGTATTTCCCGACACAAGTGGCGGCCTGTCCGCGCTGCAATAAGGAAGGTGCAGATTTTAAGCATATGTTCTGGGACTGCCCATCCCTGGGCACCTATTGGGATGATGTAATGAAGTTACTGGCTGATATTACTGACAGAGACGTAGACCAGACTCAGAAATATTATATCTTACATTGGTTCCCTCACACGTCCAAGAACAAAATCACAAGCAAATTCTTAGATATGGGGCTACTTCTGGCCAAGCGAGATATCTCCATGCACTGGAAGGCAAAGAAGGGCCCAAGTGCCACAAGGTGGAAAGCAGAGCTCCTCAAATGGGCTGAATGTGAAGGGGTGATTAGGCTGCAGATAGCTAAAAGGACAGGAAGCGAGAAGGCGCTAGAGGCGGCGAGAGCTTGGGAAGGGTTAGTTGCAGAGCTTAAATCTCCCACGGACACTGAGGACGAAGACGGTGTAGGCGCTTCCCCGGACAGATTAGCCTAAAGAGGCAGCCAGCTGTAGGTTTCTTAGAGACTAGAGAATTGCTACCAAGAGTGGCACCTTACCGCCTGGAATGGGAGTTCTCCCTGGTGGTGCTACCCAGTTCATGCCAGAACACACACTGGGGATCTGACCTATTGTAGCTCAATGACCTGAGTGTACGTGACACGCCTGGGGGGAGGGTAGGGTGGGTAAGGGGGGGGGTACTTGTGGGTAGAGAGTTCTACACATGGGATTGCATACCAGTACGGGAATGGAATTGCGAGTGACCACTGAGATGCCTGAATATACCGGCTGGGATTTTACTTTGCATGACACTTGCTGCCTTCATTGTATCCCGTGATGGCTAATGAATATGTTATTGAACAGCAGAGATGTGGAATAATTCCTCCATGTAACCTTGTGAAAATAAAGTTTGTTGACAAAAACAAAATGGTGTCTTACGTCAGTGGCGTAGTTAGGGGGGTTATGTGGGGCTCTCCGCCCCTGGCGGCACTCTTTTTGGGGGCGGCAGAGGTGAGCAAGTCATGTCTGTCGACTACCACCATCCCCCCGCCACCCCCCCAGAACAAGTCGTCTGTCGGACGCCACCCCCCGCTCTTACCTGCCCTGGGCGGCAAACTTAGGGGCAGCCCCGGGTGACAGTAGGTCTAGCTATGCCACTGTCTCACGTGCCTTTTGTTTGTGAATGAATAACATGGCTACGATTTTCACCTAGGAGATCGTCCATATGTAATGCATGCAAAACTTGTCATTCTCACCAGAAACGTGTCTGCATCGAAAATAATAATGATTTTTCCTGTCTCTAATACTGACATGCCGTTACAGCTACACCCAGAAAAAAAATATTGGAGAGATTCTCCAACCTATCACTTGTGCATGAAGATATGGAAGCCATGAGTTTGAATCCTGGCAATGCCAACTCCGCTTTCTATCCCCTTCTGATGGGCAGTAACATCTGTTATCTACAGCTCTTAGAAATGTCGGAAATTGTATTTATCTTTATACAATAAACAAGTTGTTATATTATTATTACCAATCCATTGGCTTCACCCCGGGCACACTCTTCATATGTGTTAGAAGAGCTTGCACTTTGCACGTGGGATAATACTTTGGCATGAGATGAGAGCCACTCAGTCACACACTGAGCAATTGTGCTCTGGTTACAACTGGGACTCGTCTCGGTTTCACTTACTCGACTGGGAGCCAAACATTTTCTTCAAAAGCTTAGATTTTGTTTCTGAACTTCCGCCTGCATCTGTCATGCAACCGGCAGGAGAATGCAGAAGGAATGCTGAACAGTAGGAAGGGGCCGAAGGAGCTGGAGAGAGACTCTCGGAATGTGTGGGAGGTGCTGCTGCTCTTTTTGCTGCAGTAGTAGTACTACCCACCAGTTACGTTTTTATTTCCACGACATTTGCACATTGACAGCAAGGGTCTGTGAAAAACTCAATCTGCCTTTGAGTGCTGAGTCAGTCTTTAAGTCGAAGTACATTTTACCATGTGCACATTCCAGTCTTTTTCTTTCTTTTTTACTTTTTACATTGTTTGTTTCTTTCTTTCCTGTAATTTTTGTTCTTTTCCTTTGAGGCCATTCGTTTTTTCTTTCTTTTCGTATTAAGTTTGGTCTTGTAAGCCAAACAGCTTCACTTATCAGCAATTCTTATTGGCGCCTTTTGTTAAAAGATATGGGGCATGCCTTCTCCATTACTACTTCCTCTCTATTTTCTTTACCTCCCTTCCTCCCTATCTCAGTCCATCTCTCCCTTTCTGTTTCCCTCTCTCTCTTCCTCCCTTACTTTTATCCTACCTTCTTATTTCCTCCCTCTCTTCCATCCTTATTTTCCCCTTTCATCCTTCCTTCCCAGCACCCTTTCTTTCTTCATTCTTTCCCTCTTGCAGTTTTTTGGGAACTTCTAGGTTGGATATGTAATGTTGAATGTGTATGTTGAACTGCATCTTCAGGAATGTGATTAGTGAAATCCTTCTAGAGAAACCCGCTGATACTGCTGTGCAATACATCCTCGCTGCTTGATAAACAGAAACTCTGAGGGAAATTCAGAAAGACAATGTTGGGATGAGACTGTCCCCAACATGGTATGGAGGTACGTTCCCCTGCCCTGAGTGATCCGACTGCATGTGAAACTGGTATCCTGACTCTTTGGTGAGCCAGCTAACATGCTAATATAGAGTGCGTGTTGAGGCCTAGGTCTGTCTAATGTATAGCCAAGGTCCAATACAGCTCTGTGACTTGGAGGGGTACAACAAACACTCTGGGGGATATTCTCAAGAACGTGCGATAATCATCGACAAAATAGGTTAACGCAATTTCTCATATCGCGGGAAAATAACTCAGTGTTAACGTCTCATTCTCAACAAGGCGGTAACATGCGATAGTGTCCCGATAACGCGTTAAATGTCCGCGATACAACTACCGCGACGGCGAATAAAAAAGGAAAGCCGAACGTGAAAAAAGTTGCGATGGGCCCAACTGCGATAAAAATCCAGCGAAAAGCAGCGCCAGTCCCGCAAGTCCCACAAGTAAGGTGGGAAAAATCACTATAAAAGCGGCAAAAATGAAATACAAATAAAACACAAACAACTGCGAAGCACCATGGAGGTATGCGGAGCAAGCACAGAGGACAACCCCAACCCCACAAGCCCCACGGAGGACCAGCCTGGGACCTCGGGGTCAGGGAAGGGCAAGGAGAAGAAGAAGAGGAAGACGTGGTTCAGTCCGCAGGAAAACAGGATCCTGATTACGGAGGTGACAGAACACCATCAACAACTGTTCGTCACCTCCACTGTGTCATTGGCAACAAAAAATGGAATATGGCAGTCCATCCTGGACAAGGTGAATGCAGTCGGAGTGCTGAGGAGGACAATGGAAGAGCTCAAGAGGCACTGGAATGATGTGAAGCGCAAAACCAAGCTGAAACTCGCCAACAATCGCAAAGCAGCAATGCAGACTGGGGGTGGGAGTCCTGCGCCACAGGAGGAGCTGGATGATTTGGAGGAAATGGTGTCCATAGTCATCAGTGTGGAGACGGTGGCAGGAGTCGGGGGACCGGACACTGCTCAACATGACCTGACACAACAGCAACAGGGTGAGTAATCACCAGGGACTGGGGGGACGGGAGGAGATGGGCACAATGGCACACATGCACAAGTAAGTACAGCACATCTGCGGACAAACCATGCCCAAGAGTCACAACTCCGACCAAGAGCCCAATTTACCCAAGTCTGCAACAGTTCAGCACTGTAGAAGCACAGAAGTGAAAGGCACACCGCCTGAAAGGGATAAGGGCCAGCCAAATTAGAGTTGAAGGGGCAAATCACCCACAATACAGCACACACACATAACACTCAGAGCACCTCAACATTTACAACAAAGTGGACCAAACTGCAACACTTTCACAACAGAACAGAGGACACAACTGCTGCCGCTTGTGTGTAGAAAATGGCCATTCGCATTTGGCATAGCAGGAAACTGTGAGATGATAATGGACAAATACAACCTCACATCCGTGATGGTGGCGAAATGTCAAATGTCCAGCATTAAATAGGCATCTCCACACAAACAGTCACAATGTACATTGACATGCAGTCTGTTTGTAAAGTTGGCCAATGTGTCAACATACATGTGAACACAATGTCAAACTGCATCTCCCCTTCACATTGCAGAGGGAGAATCATCACCTCCTCAGACCAGACCGTACCCCTCATCACCGATGATGAAGAGGACCTACACACCATCGACCCCGACGCCCTCCAACAGCTCATGGACACCCTCAGCACCCCACCCCCAGGAGCAGGGCAGCCCAGCTGCATTGAGGAGAACCCACCCCCTGCACAGACCACACAGCAGGAAGCACCCACCACCACGGCTGACTCCCAGGATCCCACGAGCAACACATGGCATTCCAACGCCGTGTGTCGCAGGGCCAGGAGGGGATGGCAGAGCAGGTGCGGGTGGGGTTCGACCTCATGGCAGACAAGCTAGATGCCATACGTGGGTGTCCAAGTCCCATCAGGGACCACCTACAGGCCCTAATGGACACCCACAGTCCGCTCCATGGTCTCCAACAATCCATGGCTGACATCGCCGGAGTCATGACTCGTAGACAAGAACAACTGTCTAGTCAGAGTGGCTCCAGCAATCTCAGCCGGGAGTTGGCCAACATGGGGAGGAACATGGAGAACATAGAGCGGTTGCAGGCCGGAAGAATGGCTGCCACGGCTGCACACCAGCGAGATGTAGCAGGGATCTACCATGCCCTGCAGATCCTCATCATGGCAGTGCGGCCACAAGGTATGGCGCAGATGAATGCTGCTGCCACTACTCCCTCCACATCACCGCCCCCTGATGTGTCAGTGCCTCACAGTGCGGCTGACAATCCACCTCCGGCCCCTGATGTGTCACTGCCACACAGTGCCGCAGACAAAACACCACCACCCACATGTGAGGCACATCACACATAGGAGGACGATGATGAGGATGAATCTGCCGTTGGGCTAAGTAGGAAGCAGTAGCATACATCTCCGCCATATGGCCTCTTTCTGCTTGGTTCTGCCCTCTGCATAATGCCCAGGAATAACACCCTCCACTGTCCCCCTTAACACTCTGCGACACTCACCTTGGCCCCCGACATGGACTGCTACATTTGTTTAGGCAACCAATGACACAGAAATCAGACTGCGGACTGAACTCCCTCTCCTACGATGTACTTTTCCCTCTCCAAAGAACCCTGGCTGGCCCTCCACGGGGCAACATTGTAAAGTAGCGTGTGCATGGCCAAACGGACTTACATGGCCAGGTACTGGTCCACCTTCACCACTCCACCGAATGTGATCAAGACAATCAAATTCACACAGATGAGTCATGTCCATGAGCAAGCAAGTATGAAAGTATGGATGTATGTAGGGGCAGTGATTCCAAACAACGGTGCTCCCTGGGAACTGATTTCAATGCGCATGTATGTCCGTGACCCAGTTAGGCAGTGAGATGACTGGGAATGTGTGAACTAGCTGTGGCCTCATTGCTCCAAAACAACAATCTCGCTATTTCCAAACTTAGCCCCACATCAATGTATGAAATAGGGCTGTGTGTCACAAAGGCAAAGTCAAAGTTATGTGGAAGCCACAGCTCGGAGCAATGATTGGTTTGAGTGTGGAGCGCTTGGACTCCTGGGATGGTCGGTGCGTAAGTGTGAAGGTCATACCATGCAAGTGAACTATGAGCAAGGACTCCTGTGTGTGGGGTGTGTATACGTTGGTCTCTGGTTAGCGCTGTGCGTAGTGTGGGAGCCGTCAGCAGCTGCTATGGTATCGCTCAGGGGGAGCCGGGCGCATGCATTCCCAAGGTCAGAGGTGCAGATGTGCTACCGCCTTCTAGTTCAGACAGAGGGGCTGTCATCCACAATGTTAGTTTGTCATCTGCTTGCACTCTGGAAATGTGATGGAGATTGGGTGGGGGGGATGTCACTGCTTCGCCTCCCGGCATGTTTGAACCCTTACCAGCCATGTACGTGCCCTCACGGTCAGTATTGCATGCTCTGATGTAGCAGTGTTGTTTTGCTGCAGTCTGACAGTGATGGGTGCAGGTAGCTGTGAGGAGGGGGTTGACCACTCACCTTGCACCTATTAGCTGGCACTGATCACTACTCTTGTTGGATGAAGTCCGTGTACACATGTGACCTGTACATGGCACATTTGACCAGGGGACACCTTGGTGTGTCCCACGCAAGGCGGACCTGCTGGCTTCTAGGCTGGTGTGCATCTCCCAATGTTGCTGAGGTGTCCACTGTGCCCACATCCCCCTTACGGCCATGTTGTTCATGTTGTGGGACTTGACACACAGGGTGTATATTTGCATCAGGCAGGTACATCTCTGACCACAAATGGCACCCTGTTGTCTTTTCCTGAACACCAATGACGGCCTTCATGTCATGTTCATGTACACGTAGGACGCTGATGAGTGGCATGACATACTACATGTGACACCCTGATATGGCATATCGAATACGTGACGCCCTAAACAGCCTCTCGGTACAGAGGTGACATGCACACCATCTCTTCTTGCAACATATGCGAATGTTAGCACTCAATGTTGCACTTACACCCGTCAGAGTAATGTGCTAATGCAGAGGACTGACATGCACACGGGGAATGTGTGTTGCTAGGATTTTATTTGCACATGCTGGTCATGTGGTCATCTTGTACTGTGCCATGATTGCTGTGGACAGTCACAATGTGACGTGCTCATGCGAAGAAATTGTTGATGATTGTGTCCCTTCGGGCTATTCCTGCTGCGGCTGCAGTGGGGTGTGGTCCACCTGCATCATCTTCCTCATCATCGTCCGGTGCTTCTGGGACTTGGATCCATGGGTCATTGTTGCGTACACATATGTTGTGCAATACACAACATGCAATGATCATCTTGCACACTATTTCTGGGCTGTACAAGAGTCTTCCACCGGTGATGTCCAGGCACCTGAAACGTGATTTCAACACGCCAAATGTGCGTTCAACAATGCCCCTGGTGCGTTTGTGGGCCACATTATACTGCCTCCGGGCCGGGGTGTTCGGGTCTCGGAGGGGTGTCATCATATACGGGCAGAGTGCATATCCTTGATCACCTGTGAGAGGTAAGTGAGATTAGTGTTAAGTGGTGGTTCTGCATGCTGTGTTGGCAGACATACAAGTTTCGTGGTGTGTGATTTGTGCGACCTTGGGATTCATACTAGCCATGCATTGCTGCTGGCAAATGTGGTAGGACAATGTGTATTACGTAGCCTCACAGCTGCTCCTCCCTCCCACCGAGCCTATTTACTTATGTGTGCTACGCGGTTGCATCACTTGCACTCCTACGGCACACCATTGTCATGCCTGTCTGCGCATGTCCGCAGGACTGACAGCAAGACTGTAATGTTGGCCGTTGAAGGTGGGCGGCCACGTGTGTGTAGGCCTATGGTAAGGATAGGGCGGACACAGATGTGGAGTTCTGGCCTGGCTGAACTCGCGCTGATATTGAGGCTAGGCCTTCGGTTCAGGCTGCGGCAATGTAGGTACACACACAACAGTTGGCATGTATAAGCCGAGACCCCGAGTGGTCTCGCGCTCCTTTATTAATCCATTCGGGCGAGGCCACCCTCCTGGTGCATGCTACATTGCAACATTGTCTATTACAGGCCGGGTGGCGCAGACACTACTACGGAGACACACGCCATAGTCACCTTTGTGGCCAGGCCGGAACTGAACCACGCCCAGAGCCCAGAACTGAACCACGCCCAGAGCCCTGGGCCATTTCTCCGCACTCCCCACACGCGTGCGCCGCCGCCGCGGCGCTGGGATGTTGTGCGGTTCGGAGTACGTCCCCAGACGATCTACCCTGGCTTACTGGCGGCCTGCCTAGGACGGGGGTGGCCCCGTGACTGTGAAGGGCTCCAGTGGCGTTACCGAGGACATGCTGTTGGCTACTGGAGGTGGACTTGTGGGGTAGCCCCTCGGGACAATGACTTGCGGTGCACTGAGTTCGGCCCACCGGAAGAGCTGAGCGGGTGTGCAGCCTGGGATGATGCAGCAGGCCTGGTGGCTGGATGGTGACTTGTGGTGCACTGAGTTAGTGGCACCTGAGGCCCTGCGTCCGGCACAGGCCAACTGCCACATGGCTTTGACTTGCAGTGCACTGAGGTAGGCCCACCGGAAGAGATGAGCGGGTGTGCAGCCCGCGATGATGCAGCAGGCCTGGAGGGGCAGACTGGAAAGGATGTGTCTGTTACTTGCTGTACCGCAGTGTGGTCAGAAGGCAGCAGTAGCCAACTTGCAACTCTGCGGTGCCGCTGGGTGCGCTGGGGGCCTGTTGCGCAGAATCCAGCGATCAGCTGAGGAGGCTGCCATGCACGTGGAGCACGGCCTTTGAGATTGCACCGGCACGTGGTGGGCCCTCTTGGAGAGACGCCGGTGGTGGCAGGTGAGCAGTGAGGCCTGGGTGTGCAGGGGCGGGCATTCACCGCTTGGCGCAGGTCGGGTCCGGGGATCAGCGGGCTGGGGTGCGGCAGGCGCACAGGATCGCGCAGGCACCACCGGTCATGACGGCGGCCTCGTGGCAGGGTGAGGGACGCCGCCCTGGCAGACACGCCACTGCAGGCGATGACGAGATGTGCGCCGGGTGGCGTGGGACGTAGCCACCTCGTCGCCGGTGTGACTTTGCCTGTTGTAGGTGGTCGGCCACGTGTGTGTAGGCCTATGGTCAGGATATGGCGGACACAGAGCCACACGCAGTAGTTACTTCGTTGGCCGTCCAGGAAGTGAACCACTCCCTGAGCCACGGCCTATTTAGTCACTCCCCTACGCTGGACTAGCGTGCGTCGGCCCTGCCCACTATGCTTACGCTTACAGGGGGGCCGACATGGCTACTTGTCCAAGGTGTTCCCCACTGCCTGTGATGACATGGTTGCGTCCATGACACTACAGACTCCAGCAGTATGTGTCCACATGGACATGTCTGTGCTCTGCATACTCAAGACTGTCCAGCACATCACCGCCACACTTGGCAATGTGTACATTGTTATTCATAGGTCCATTGCCTCCTTCGCACAATCGTGGTTCCCACCTCTCCCCACATTCTGCACATGTGTGGCAGAGGGGCTATGCCTTGGTGTATGGTTTGTCCACATTTCTGGCCCCTCTTACCACGGTTACTTGTGTTGTCGTGTCTGGCAGGTGTGCATGTTGGTTGGCATGTTGAATGTGATTTAGTTACGTGTCCATTCCCACAGTTGTGCGTTGTGTGATTGTGGAATTGAGGTGTGTGGTGTGTTCCGTTGGTACTTACCAACGAGCAGTCCATTTCCATAGGTGCCATCCTGAAAGCGCTGGTTGATGATGGACTGTCGGAAGATGTATGAATCATGCACACTGCCTGGGAAGTTGGCAACTACATTGGTGAACAGTCCCCGGTGGTCCACTATTGCCTGCACATTGATGGAATGCGTGTGCTTCCTGTTGCGGTAATTGTGTGCCGTGTCGGCAGGGGGCACAAGTAGGACATGTGTGCAGTTGATTGCCCCCAACACGTGCGGGAATCCAGCTATGGCGTAGAAGCCTTGCTTGGTCTCCAGCTGTTCCTGCGCAGTGTGGGGGAAGTGAAGGTGCTGGGGTATGAAGCTGATGATGGCATCCAAGACAGGTGTGAGGAACTTTGATAGGGCTGGCTGTGAGACTCCTCTGACTCTGGCAGTTGTTGGTTGGAAGGTACCAGAGGCCAACAGGTGCAGCACAGCCAGCAGCTTTGTCTGCGGAGGGATGTTGGTTGCCCGCTGTGTTGGTACCGTCAGCCTGTGGGCAATGTGGGTCATGATGTGGAGGATGGTTGTCCTTTTGAGCCTGTAGTGGGCAATGACATCCTCTGGCGTTAAGTCTGTGAGGCTGATGCGTTTTCTGAAGGTCCGTTGTCTTGTTCTGCGCTGCCTCGGTGGTGGTCCGGGGGGGGGAGGGCCTGGGGGTGGGTGTGGTCCTGGGGGTGGTGGATGTGGGTGTAGTGGCCCTCTTGGGTCTCCAAGCTGCATGATTAGTAGCTCCATGGCATCTGTTGGTCTTCAGATGTGGCTCTGGCCTCGGCTCCCTTTGTACTGCAGGTTTTCGTCCTACTTAAGACCAGTAAAAAGCAAGTGTTAAGACCCTGCTGCTAACGCGCCTTATCGCCTGTTTTTGTCCGGCATCGCAGATCTGGCTGGTCGTTGAGAATATCGCGAAGTGGTGTTTTCGCACGGGAACGCCTACCCTGCATATCATTAGCCTTAATTGTCTCTCTCATCCGTGGCGATGTGTTTTGCGGCAGCTATCGTGGGAAGACTGGCGATGTCGGCAGTTTGCACCAGCTTGAGAATAGGGCGATGAATCTATCGCCACTTTTGCGGCACTAAAGTGCTGATAAATCGGCGATAAGTCCTCGAGAATATGCCCCTCTCTCTTTTATGACACAAGGCCACTGTCTAAGTCCTGGATTTTTGACATGATGCCGTGGTGGCAACATACTGTTTTCTGTAGATTAATAGTCTTGAGAAGGGGGGCGTGGCTAACCGCCTAAGATGGCGGACGTGTATCGGTGAGGCTCCGGACCCTGGGGGGGGGAAGATCCTGAGCACTCGCCAGCGTAGGAGCAGCAACTACGGTCCGAAAGATAGGACTTTATTGCCTGAGGTCCGGTGCGTTGATCATCCTGATCTGAGCCCGTGGACCACAGCGATGCCGGAGATATCGTCACCTGACCGCATCCGCGGACACTGAGGCCTGCCTGCGACATGGCGCCGGAGCGCGGCGTCCCCCGTCCGGTGCGTGGAGCCCGGTGAAACTCGCCCTCCGACGTGACCCGCCTCGCCCGGTGGCTGCCCCCGCGACAATCAAGGTACACGCAAGAGGGCGGAGGTGTATGAGTGGGGCCCCATCGGGTGATTGGACGGGCCCGCTGTGGACAAACTGAGGTGCGAGCGGTGAGTGCTGAGGGCCGCGTTGGGGACCGGGGGGCGGCCGGAGGTGATCGGGCCCCTCCTGCGCTGTAGGAGCCTAGCGAGTGGTGAGCGGCGTAGGGCTCATGAGGCCGATCACTGCCCCGAACTTTGAAGCGGAGACTGAGGCGGACGGCGATGCGACGCCATAGTTGTTTGGAGACAGCGGGCCTCACTACATGGTCCCTGGCCTGATCGACAGAGTCGCTGGCCCGATAGACACGGAGCGTGGTGGGGGTGAGATTTGCTGAACCCTGGACCGCAGCGGCCCACGTCTGACTCGGTGGGGTAGGACCCCCCGCCCCCCTCCTTTTCTCCCCGCAGCTGACACTCTATACTGAAGGGGGCATCCTTCGAAAGCGGGACTGAGGAGTGCTGTAAGTGGCGCCTGGGGCCCTGTGGAGGTCCGGGAGTCACTGCTCATTGTGGATGCATTGGTCTCCCTCCTAGACCATACTGGGGACAAACGCGTGGACGGCGGAGTGGGGCGGCAAGTAGCATAGGACAGTTCTCCAAGAGACCACGCGACACTGGGGAAGTGCTAGGAGTGCGGCCGACCTCATATCAGGCATTAACACGCCATAATAAATGATACTAGCACGAGGGGCCTGAGTGAGGGGAAGATACGGCGAGCTCTTGGGAGCTGTGTGGAGCTCATGTCATAGACCCGATCCCTGCAGTGAAGAGGGCCATAAGGATACAGGCGACTATAGGCGCGGCATACGGGGCGGAGTCCCCCCTCTCTACTAATACCTTGCAAGCGCCAGGCCTCCCCGGTAGCAGCGGACAACCGATATGGGGAGAGTTAAGGGGAAGGTACTGGAGGGCAACCCTGGCACAGGCGGCCCTGCTGGCGGACCCGAACCTAACACCAGACCCTCATCACCTGGGGCCCCTGGCCTTGAATTCGCTGAAACCACCCCTGACAAACTGGATTTGATCCTAAAAGAGGTTCGGGAATCCCACATGGCAATAGAGCAGCAGGTCGGAACCCTAACGACGGGCCTCACCCTACTCCGAGCGGACCATGGGAAAATGGCTGAGACCTTCCGAGAACACGACAAAGCGCTCACCAATATGGAACCCCAACTTGCGGAACACACCCTACAGCTTCAAAAACTGCAACAACAAGTTACTGGTCTCCAGGACAGGGTCGAAGACGCGGAGGGCAGGAATCGCCGTAATAACATACGCGTCATAGGCCTTCCGGAGCGCAGCGAGGGCACCAAGGCCGTGGACTTCATGGAAACATGGTTCCGAGAATATGTGACACAGGATGGCCTATCACCATATTTCTATGTGGAACGGGCGCACCGAATCCCAACGGGAGCACCAAAGACAGGAGCGCCCCCACGACCCCTGATTGTCAAAATACTAAACTATAGGGATCGAGACATGCTGCTACAAAAAGCAAGGGAAAAAACGCAGATCCAATTTGAGAATCATAGAATTTCACTGTATCCCGATTACTCGCAACTGGTCCAATGCCAACGATCATCCTATCAAGCAGTCAAGAAGAAACTAAGAGCGGCCCAACTTAAATATGCATTGCTATTCCCGGCCAGATTAAAGATTATCCATGAACGGAAAACGTACTTCTTTGATAGCCCAAACGACGAAGAGGAATGGCTGGAGGTGATGAGCCTAGACCCGAGCCAGAGCGGACAGTCGGGCTCGACGCGCCAAGGTACGACAAATCCTCCGAGACATGGGCCACGACGTAATAACAAGAGCCTGCAGAGTAACACTGGCATTGGCCCAACGCACGATCAGCAGCTGGCTGGCAGAGCAGAAGCACTGGCCGTGGCCGGAACTTTTTCGGAAAGCATCCCCAAGATCCTGACTGATTCGGAGGACAGCACCATCCAGTCAGACTCTGACCACAGCATTACTCTGTTCCCTTCGGTGACACCTCAGACTGTGGACGAGATAGTGGATAATTGAGATGTCTGGAACACACAATTGTCCGAACTCTGGTCGAGAAGGTGTATGCACGCCCGCTAGAATACCAGGCACAATAGTATCCTTTTAACATCCCTTGAGGAATCACCTGAAACGCTGTGAAAGTCTATTACTGTACTGATAATTCAGGCGCGGTAGTCTAATGATTATGTTATGTCTAATTGTGGAGTAATATAGTCATATATGCAAATTTGACATTTAGATAGCTGCACTGCACTATACCCGGCGTGCCTACAGATACTATTTACAATTAAATGTGAAATATTCCTTCCCTAGGGCGATAAAGCACTCGGCCAGGCTGGTGACGCCTCAGGGACCAATGTAGGGGATGATATCACCTCTCTGCCAAGGCATCGAATGTTTAACTAAGGCGACCCACATTTACTCTGTGCAGATTTGTACTGATAATTCAGGCGCGATAGTCTAATGATTATGTTATGTCTAATTGTGGAGTAATATAGTCATATATGCAAATTTGACATTTAGATAGCTGCACTGCAATGTACCCGGCTTGCCTACAAATACTATTTATAATTAAATGTGAAATATTCCTTCCCTAGGGCGATAAAGCACTCGGCCAGGCTGGTGACGCCTCAGGGACTAATGTAGGGGATGATATCGCCTCTCTGCCAAGGCATCGAATGTTTAACTAAGGCGACCCACATTTACTCTGTGCAGATTTATATTTACCCATGCCATAATCAATGGGGGAGGCCAGGGGAGTGAAATGGCAGAAATTATAGTTACAATAATATCCTTTTCCAAGTCTTTATCTATAGGGGACAACCTGAACGTAACCAAACCCCTTGGAGAGGTTTTAATATGTAATTCTATAATGTACAGCAGATCTATTAATGTGGTGCAGAACTTTATAGCTACGGGTCACGGTACGAATGGCCCAGGTAACGCACAAATATGTTGAAAAGAGGTGATTGTACTGTATTTCAATGATATGTTTATAACCCCCCCCCCTGGGATCCGTCGAGCTACCGGGACCCCGCTGTTGCATCCGCCACGATATGGAAGGTGGCAGCGACCCCCCAATAAGCGAATGCATCGTTATGTGGTACCTATATGTTGGGAATCTTTGTTGGGCCCAGCGCCGTTTGATAGCTGAGCCGAGAATTGTTAGTTTTAAGGGAAAGGGGAACTCCTGGTCTGCATCAGTTAAATGGCTCCTCGCTACAAGGAGCGACGTCTCACATAATAACTTATGCCTAGAGATCACACCACATTAGGCTCTTACAACCTGCTGACTTGGAATGTACGGGGGTTGGAGGCTGTACAAAAACGGCACCGGGTTCATGCTCACTTACTTAGGCGCAAAGCCCATATTGCTTTTCTGCAGGAATCACACCTTACTGACTCGGAGGCTTTAAAGACCCGTAAAAAATGGCGAGGCAATATATATTCCACTAATTACTCAGCGTTTGCTAGAGGGGCGACTATCTGGATCCGGCATGGAGTGCCATTTATGGAACTTGATCGTCGCACAGATGACCAGGGTAGATATATTTTACTGAAAGGAACTCTAGACGGCGTACCTATGGTTTTGGGATGTATATACGCCCCTAACTTTGAACAAGACAAATTCTTCCACCGTCTGGGTGCAGCTCTTGTAGGGTGGGACACGATTCCCTGGATTCTGGGAGGAGACTGTAATACAGTGCTAGATATAGACCTAGACAGATCTCACCCCCCACTACATGGCGCTGGCGCCAGCAAGCAAGCGGATCTCCTAAAAACATGGTTAGATGGATGGGGACTGTCGGATGTCTGGAGATTAATGCACCCTACTCACAAAGAGTATTCCTTCTATTCGCCGGTCCATCACCTCCACACCAGGATAGACAGATTTTTATGTTCACACACCATTGCTACGCATATCAGTCAGTCCACTTACCTTGCCAAGACATTTTCGGACCACAATCCCCTAGAACTCACACTGACTTGGGGACGAGTACCGACCCCAGTGCCCACCTGGAAACTATGGCCTCAGTTATTGGAAGACGCCCCGTTCCGCACCACTATCTCCAATACCATTAATAATTACTTCTCGGAAAACTGGAATACTGCATCCTCCCACCTGATAGATTGGGACGCACTTAAAGTGGTAGTGAGGGGGTCGGCCATTGGACAGGTGGTGGGGGTGAGACAAGAGATACACCAACTCCTGAATAGTATAGAAAACCTGATGAACACTTTAGAGCAGGAGGCAGTAGCAGATCCAGAAAAGCAAGAGGCCTTGCGGTACGCCCGCATTAACCATGCCGACACACTAGAAACTCTGCGAGTTATTGACCATAGGGCCTTTACACAACGGAAGCACACTGAGGCAGACAAGGCGGGGACACTACTAGCCCGCATAGTACAAGATAGACCAGAACCACCGCTCATTACACACATTAATGTACCTAACCAAGGATCAGTACACACACAAATCGAGATAAATGAAGCCTTTTTCATGCAATCTTAGTGACCTCTATGCGGCCCCAACACACAACAATGACACGCAGATAGCGGACTTCTTCCAGGGCTTAAATATCCCCTCTTTATCGGCGGACACGCAAAGAGAACTCACAGGCCCTATAACACAACAAGAAATCCGAGCTGCGATCAAAGGCCTTAATCATAACAAGGCGCCGGGCCTAGATGGCCTACCCATAGAATTTTATGAAACTTATTCGGAGGCCCTGATCCCCAGGCTGGAGGAGGTATATAGGACAGCCCTGGAGGTTGGCCACTTGCCACAATCCACCATGCAGGCATTAATCGTTTCACTTCTTAAGCCGGGACGCGATAGCACCGATATCTCCAATTATAGGCCTCTCTCCTTGTTAGCAACTGAATATAAAATCCTGAGCAAAACATTAGCTAACCGCATACAGCCATACCTAACCACGCTCATACATAGGGACCAATGCGGGTTCCTACCGAGCCGCAGTACGTCCCTTAATACTAGACGCTTACATTATATAATGGCGGCCGTCCCGGCCGAGTATCCGGAGGCTGGCTGCCTGGCATTAGACTTACGCCAGGCCTTTGATTCTATAGCATGGGATTATATGTTCACTGCATTACAGCGATTTGGCCTCCCTAGCGACTATCTCAAATGGGTACGGCTGCTATATACCTCTCCTACTGCTAGAGCACGCACCGGTCACCATATCTCAGGCGAATACATGGTACACAGGGGCACACAGCAGGGATGTCCCCTATCCCCCCCTACTGTTTGTACTAGCACTGGAGCCCTTAGCGATAGCCCTGAGACAGTCAGCAGAACAGCTGGGGATAATCATTGATGGAACTGCACATTTAATCTCAATATATGCTGACGATATTCTGCTTTACTTACGAGATTTGACGGCTGACACTACACCTCTCCCCACGATCTTTTCCACATTTGAAAATATTTCGGGCCTTGCCATTAATCCACGGAAATCAAATGCATTTTATTTTCATGATGGAACCCACCTAGAAATGACGCAATTTGGTAACTATACCTTACCCGTGGCACCCGCTACATTCAAGTACTTAGGAATACAAGTGTACAGGGCGCAGACGGATCAGCTAGAAGGCAACCTGTTAAGGGCC
This sequence comes from Calotriton arnoldi, assembly GCA_963921515.1. NCBI lineage: Eukaryota > Metazoa > Chordata > Amphibia > Caudata > Salamandridae > Calotriton > Calotriton arnoldi. The sequence goes on from CAWUFW010005148.1 coordinate 602,109, forward strand.
ATCAACGCTTTACGCTCGAGTGTGGCCTTCTGGATATCCCTGCCACTATCGGTGATGGGGCGGATTGCCATATCAAAGATGGTGGTACTCCCCCGTTTATTATATTTTTTCGTGAATTTACCGCTGGCGGTGCCTCACTCGGTCTTCTGTGCCTTGGACACTATCCTCATAGAACTCATATGGGGTAAGGGCCGCCGAAGAGTAAGTCTTCGGAAATTACAATTAGAGTCCCATAGGGGAGGTCTGGGTGCCCCTGATTTCAGAGCCTATTACTATGCCTGTCAACTACAGTGGCTGTCCTATTGGACAGCGGGTAGGAACCTACAAGAAATAGGGTATACAACCCGGGACATAGATCAGGGCAAACTACATTCCTTACTCTTACCAAAAGCTAAAATCCCCTCGGACGGGCCTCCATTACTTAAGATCGCATTGCAATGTTGGAGAAAAGCACTGCGGTATACTTCAGGAACAACTCCCTATGCGACTAATATCCCATTACTGGGCATCCCCATCCTTGGGGGTGTGCTAACTAAGGCCAGACTTCATGCCTGGACGGATACCGGAGTGAAGGAAGTCGGGCAGTTCTTTGGTGACGGCAATCTCCTTGATCACAACACATTCATACAAACCACTGGAGCACCAGACCGCTTATATATGACACACGCGGCTGTTTCCCACTATATTAAAAAGACATGGGCACCAGAACGTAGGGAACCCCCACAACACGGACTGGTCCATTTGCTGTATTATATGGGGGAAGGGGGCCATCTAGTCAAATGGCTGTACACAGGTGTTAGAGCGCAGGTATCCATCGACCTCACCGACCTTAGAACAAAATGCGAGACAGATGCAAACACAGAACTCACTGACAAAGCCTGGGCGAGCATGTTGGAACATCCCAAACGAGTGTCCCGTAACGCTAAACTTAAATTTATCCAAACAATGCTATTACATAGATCTTACTTAACCCCAAAGAGAATACACCGTATGTTTCTGGAGGCCCAACACTGCTGCCCCCGATGTAAGGGAGATGAAGCAGACTTTGCCCACATGCTATGGGCCTGTCCACGTCTTCATGCTTATTGGGACGGAATACGACAGTCACTACAAGAGGTCACGCACCTAATTGTACAGGAAAATATCCTGGAGTGCCTCTTGGGTCTCCGCAAACGCACTACAGCACAGAAGGTACAATTGAGGTTCCTGGACCTGGCCCTTATACTGGCCGCAAGAACAATCACCATGAGATGGAAATCACCTAGAAGTCCACTATTGACTATATGGCAGGAAGATATGATGCAATGGGGTGGTGCCGAAGGTATGGCACTTAGACGAGAAGAGGCAAGGGGTCTGCGGAAACACCCTATCTCAATGGACTGGGAGAGCATGATGGAGGATTTTAAACAGCTGGACTTTATACCAACACACAACAACCCCACACAAGAGCAGACCTAACTATTCTAGGACCAAACACCAGAGATCGTCATAGGCCCCAGTCACGACACCATCTTACCTAAGCAGTAAGGAGCAACCAAGGATATATAGATAACTATAATAGGCTACTAAATATATAAGTAACGGCAGACCAGGAGGGAGGGTGGAGGGAGGGGGGACGTTATATAAGTTTGAAATGTTATGTTAAGAATGTTGAAGCATACTATGTAAAATCACTCTAGGAGGAATATTGCATTTCCGGAATACTCTAAGTCACCTTGGAGATGCAGTGATGGATATGTAACTGAAAACAAATGTAAGAGAATTACATGTGCAGCACACCACTCTATAATGTGAATGATGGGGTGAACATCAAAAAGGGAAAATGCCGTTAACACTCCATGTTTTACACTGCAATGATGTATTGGCAAGCAATAAAGTATGTTTTAAAAAAAAATAGTCTTGAGAAGGCCGTTTTTCTGTTCTATGAGAAAGTGCGGTCTAGCGGCTCACCCATTTCAAGTTTTTCTTAGATCTGTCACCGAGATCCTTGCAATGACCTGTGTGCATGTCAAGCATGTGTATACATGGTTGGTGTGTGGCACATATATGTTAGCAAGACTTCATGTATGGGAAGAGTCTGAATACTGGGAGCAGTGTGATTCAATTTGGATACCTCCAGGTATACTATGGCACAAGATGGAGAGTGGAGCAACTTCCCTAGGCAGTGGGAGTGTACTGACTGCATTCCCGGGGTGAAAGGATGGGAGTATGGAGACAGACTACCCTTAGAAATTCTATTGGGATCCTTTTAGCAAGGGCTTGTTAATTAATCCTTCCTGAGCACTGCCAATTGGTGGGTGGTGGAGAGAGGGGTGTGAGTCAGCAGATTTGTTCTTGAATGTGAGGAAGTTCCTAGGCAGGGCCTACCTTTTGTCTTTCCGTGATTGCTACTTCAGGAAGGCTGATAGCATTCAGGTTCAGAGTCTTCACACTTCATCATACCTGCCAACCTACAAAATATTTTCACAGTGTGAGGAGGGTGTGGGGCCTTGGAGGGGCGGGCCTGGTGCAGAGAGCTTTCTAAGAGGCACTCTGCCCCTCACCAAGCCCCCTACTCCCTCACAAAAACAAAGGGTCATCGAGGCTGTCGACCATGTCCTGGGGGTGTTTTTACACCTTTTATGGACATTGGCTGCTTACTGCCTCTAAAAACGAGCTGGAAATCCACTGTTTATACTGGTTTTCAGCTCGTTTTCCCCAGCCACCGTGTGATTTCGGCTCCTCACCTGTTGACCGTGTGAAGGGAGCTGAAATTGTGTGACACACGGTGGCACCATGTTATTTGGCAGGTCTGCTTCATTGCGCCCTTAGGGTAATCCTGCTTAGAGCCATCATCATCAGTGTCTGTTTTGAGAGCCACCACCTTGCATAAAGGCTGTCTGTTCCACAGCCAGAAAATGGCATTTGAAGAGGAACCACACCAAAGCAGTCCCAGGGCTTAGACAGTGGATTAACATCCCTGTTTGGAAAATGAGTCAAATAGTCAAACCTAAACCATCTGACCTGCTTCCAGTACCAAGCCACTTCACTGATTAAGGAAGGGTGTGTTCTGTAGAGTACTTAAAGAGCTGCTGTGAGACCAGAGCTGGTGTGTACATGACAGCCAGTCCCCACAAGGTGAGGCAACATCATCTGAGATCTGCACAGTTTGCTGAAGAAGCTGTGGGTCTGACCAGTGCCTAGATGCCTGTGCTCATGCTCAGTGAGGGAAGGAGAGACTCTCCAGGTGGTCCAGGCACTTTCCTAGTGTGTGGCGCAGCCAGAAGAATCTGACTGACACCCGGCAGCAATCTAGACTTGGGAGGTCACCTGATCTCCATACTTTGTTCATGTGGTGAACTGACTGAAGAGAACCGCAAACCAGAGCAGCAGCTGGATGTCCGGCACCATCTCAGTGCATCTGTATGGACTTGTGCTGTGGCTGGATGAGTGCAGCATTCACTGCAAAGATCATTGCCATCGTATCAGACAACCACAACTGCCTGGAGGCCTAACTACCGAAGACAAGCACCTGCCGACCATGCCTGCTGCACTGTTCGTCCAAGTGGCCTGAGTGAGGAGAAGGACTGTTATCTTTCGCCGCTCCTGAAGATGCTACAGGCGCAAACTCGACAACCACACCATCTGCCACTGTACCGAATTGCTCAAGATCGCACAAAGTGACCTGTGGGTGAACTAACATGATGACTGCCAAATTAAACTCACACCTGGGTCTGTTGTTGCCTATGACCTGTTATTCCCACCAGATACCAGTCAGATTGGGGCACCACGGGAACCTGGAGTATGACTTTTGGGGTGACCGCACATTTAGCTACACCTTGTTGGTGGGAACATTAAACCAATACCCTAATCCTTTACAGAACGTTCCCATCTGTGTGTGTAGGATTGCATTTTGTTGTGACATTAAAGTATTATTAGTTTTTTTAAAGTGAGCACTGGGCTGGACAATATATGATTGTGTCCATTGTCTCACTGTTGAATTCTCAGTTTTTGCTCCTATATTACCCCCCCAGAAGCCTTGAGCCCTGATTACAAGTATAGGTGCTATTTATCTCTCCTAGTAAATAACGATACCATGGGGTTCATTATTTATCCAGTGTGATAATAGCACCTATAATGCGTTTCTCGTGAATAATATGCGGATATGGTGTTTAACGTACCAAAATCCTCATGATACATAATTACGGTATTGTTTCCTCCTGTTACATTTCGGCAGGTTCGACCTGCCGAAATTTAATGAAGGCACTGACTTGTAATTCGGACCTGTGCATAAACATGGGTTTACGCACTGAGTCGGAATTCACCACCCAATTCGTCATCAGGGCCTTGTACTGCTCGCCTTTGCTACTCTACAAGTGCAGAAAGGGTGTACTTGAGCCAGTTTGAAGAACTTTAATACAACAGACCCCAGGACAACAGAGGCCAGTGACACTAATCACCACAATTGTGGCCCAGCAGTCCCAACGCCCCAGTGGCCACCAAATGGGTTCTAACAGACATTTGCAAATATGTGTAGTTGTACTCCTGTAATACTCAAAAGCAGCTCTCCTAGATCTATGAGTGAAAGGAACTAAGCACATATAGTTCATGTAAATGTGGGAGTGACTGCAAAATGGGGAATATCTACTACAAAGTGAGAGGAGTAAAGAGAAAATTAGGGAGGGTTGTGGGGAGGGACATGCAAATACAAAACATCACCTATATAATGGTGAGTCATTTTCAATTCACAAAAGATAGACTCACATATACTCAAGTAGCTCTGTCATGTGTGACAGAGCCTTCCTTGTAATACATACATCTAAGATACAGGTCAGGCCGGATTGTAAGTCAAGATGGGTGCACTAACTCATTCGCTATTCACTTCACTATTCTACTTTTTCCAAGTATTTACGCTTTTGTCACTTATAACTACGTAGCAGAGGCAGAGGAAAATGACGCAAGATGCCAGAAGTTAGATAGTGTAAGTGCAGACGTGACGTTTCTGAGCCATCCTTCATGGAGAACACAATCCGCCTCCTTCCTGCTGTTGAAGGGTGATCCAGGGCCCACATAGTAGAGAATGGTGAGAGGGCTCCCAACTTCATTCTGAAGGCAGTGGAGGCTCTTTGGTGAGGGGGGGTCCTCCAACATCATCCTCAACTTTATGGGGGGTCTAGATTGCCAGCTGATGAAGAATGTGCAACTAGCCGCCTTGGAGGATATAGCAAGGCATTGCACTACAGTGGGGTCCGCCACCAGTATGGACCAGGGGTGCCACTTGCCCTCAGAGAACCTGCCAAAATCAGTTGGAACACAGGAGACAGTTTTGACGCAAACTCCACCCTTCCAATAGGGACTGCCCTTCAAACACTGAATGGCTTCCTAGTGCAGACTTCAGGGGACAGAGGTTAACACAACAAGTAAAGAGAAGGAAGGCACACTTTGTCAAAGACTGGTGCACAGAGGCGTTTTAAGGCGTGGGCTCTGGCCCAGGGCTCCGGCCTTTCAGGGGGCCTCTGGTAGTGCCAGCTCTGTTCTGCAGAGAGTCTGGCCCTGATGGTCTTGAATAATTCTTAAACAGTTTGTTTTAATTAACGTTTTCTTTAATTTATTTTTAATGTGGGTGATGTGTGCGAGTCTATTTCAGACATTTTGTAGAGACATGTTGCGTTTATGTTTCGTTTTTTTAGATCAAAACAGGACCTCACATATTCATATGTCACAGAGATTATTTGCAGTAATATTATTGAGCTGCTGCTGTGTTACAATATTGAAAACACACATCACTGTTGCTAAATATTAGATGTAAACACATTTAGAATTTGGCAAGTGTGCCTGTGCACTGTCAGTGGCCTGGCCAAAGAGGGCATGAAAGAGCTGAAACTGAGTCATAAATTCAAAGCTGTTCCGAACAGGGGCCCCCAAAATACTTTGGCCCAAGGCCCCCAAAAGCCCTAAGATGTCCCTGCTGGTGCAGGGTTCCATCAGTTGTCAGAATAAGATGGGCCTTCATCGTGTCTCGTCTAGAAATCAGTGAGCCCTGGAGTTGACAAATCTGCTATAGTATGTTGCACAGAAGGTCCATAATATATCATTTAATTAGAGGAAACATGCTCACTTACAAGTGTTCGCTAAGGTTAGGCTGCAAAAGACCCCATGAAGGGCCAGGAGACCACCTGGCATCCGAGGGCACTGGATAACACCTCCAAGAGGGACAGCAAACCCAAGACAAGCACAAACCATCAACAAGTAGGAGCAAAGGACCTAAGAGGAAATCTGGAGATGGGAAATGCAAGGGACTGAAAAGGGAATAATACAATAAAAGTGCTGGAAAGCAAAGGCCGGCGTATAAATTAGAGTGAGTAGCAGGAGCAACAACAACCCAAAGGCAATGCTGGCAGAACCATGGTCATAGTTACCAGACTCTATCCCACTACTGCCTGGCATGACCCAATGCTACTGTGTAACCTAAGTGTCTTAAAGGGCTAAATGACCTGGAGCTATTACTTGCTATAATAAGCAAGTCTTTACCCCAAGTGCCAGCGACCTGTTCTCCGAAGCCGCCAATCCTTAGTTCCCAGTCTCCGTCTGACAATTGTCATTGAGTTATTGGTTGATAAGGGTCTTTTTTTGAGCCCTGTTTTTACCCTCCTGATGCTCAAATTTGTCTACCCGCCTATTGCTCCCACTCTGTGCGCATGATCCCTGTTTCCTAACCAATTGATTCCTGACCGGAACGCTGGTGCTATGTTTCGATCATGGCCACCGAATCCTTGGAGGGTGCATTCAGCCTCAACGCATGCACCCTCTGTCTGAACCCATTGCAAAGTAGGATGCTGAAGACCACCTATTCTGACCTCCATTGTCAACTGGAAGAACAGCAGCAGAAGCAAGGTGCTAAGCAATACATGCATCTATTGAAGTCACATACTTGACGTTTGCGTGATATTTTGTGTCACGTGTGGTTCTTTTTGATTTGTCATATCCATAGTCATGATGCTAGGAGTAATGCATGAATCTTCAAAATTAACAAGTTCAAAAATTACATTTAGTGCATACTTAAATGTGTCCCATTTGTATGCTTACATGCTTCTGTATAGATGTTGGCACACAGGAGAATGGCTTAAGCAGAGTATGTCACAGAAGTATATACATATCTTGAGAGGCGAGGTTAGACACTGATCTTATGCACTTAATACATGGATAGGCAGCCAGGACCATGGGAGAAGCAGAAGGACCCAAGGTGGAGGAGACATAGTACATCAAATGAAAGGCAGCATTGGGCAATACCAACACAGAGGAGGTGGGGGTTGACACCACCTGCTGTAAAAGTGTGCCCAACCAAAGGCAAACACTGTCCCAATCAAAGAGATTATCAGTGGAGGCCTTGGCATTACATAACAGGAAGTGTCTGATGATGTGGTATCTCCTGACCAGCAAGGACTTCCGGTGTCCAAAGAGCTGACACACCACCATCGGAGATGTAGGCCACTCCCTGGACCACCGTCCAGGCCTGTCAAACACCAGGGTCTGAGACTGCTTCTCCCATCAACCCTTCTATCACAAAGAGTGCCCACCTGGAATACAAGCAGCTGAGGCTGTGTGTCATGCCTTACATGTTTGAGCCCTCACATGTCTCCCCTCCTCAGACACATACGTTGGTTTCTCTGAAAGAATGAAAAAAGGCAAAGAAGAAGGCCATGCTAGTCAGCAAGACATGTTGCATGGCATTGAGCATGTAGAAGAAGACATTTTTGATACAGTCAAGTTCCTGCAACATTTCCAGGCAGGCCAACATCAGGAAGTCACCTGCATACTCTTCTCTTGCTTCCCACATTCAGGCCATGCATCCCAAATTCTGTTGTTGTAATCCTCATGAGGCGTCCGGTTCTGCCATGCCAACCAACATGCCTGTGCTAAGGAAGTAGTGCCGGTGGCCCCCTAAGTCAGGCATAGAGGATGGCCAGGAGCTCAGGGCACCAACTCAGAACACCTGTGAGCTCTCCATGTCTGGATAGAGGGAAGTACTGTATATTTGTGTTAGACAGTTTAGTACTTTATGTAAACTTAGACTTTGATTTGGGACATTTGGATGTTTTTCCTATTTTCACTTGGACTGTTGACTTTCTTTCGAAATCATTTCACTTTTGGCATTGAAAATAGACTGTCTCCAGATATCCCTGATTTTATCTTCTATTGCTCACCCCCTCCAAGTTTAGTTTTGATCCCTGAACTCACAAACTATTTTTGTTAGATATTTCCCTCTTTAAGGAGAGGTTTGCCCAAGTCCCCAAAAATGATGCCCCTTGACTGACAATTTTTTTTTCAATAATATAATTTTGTTTTAAAATCAACTTGAGTATGATTTCATTATGTGCAGTTGTATGTGTGTGTGATGACCTGAAAGTACGTATTGCATATCCAAGATTGGCCTACACATGCCATTCCAGTTGTAACATGTTCTCATATGTAGATTCAGGTATACATGCGATGACACACAGCTTAAGGCTAGATGAAAAATGGTGTTTATTGCTTAAGTAAGTGCAGGGAAGGTATCAATACACAGTCGTGGGATAGAAAAACATACACATAAGGGTGTTTTTGTAAGAATGTGGCACTAACTGGAATGTGATTTGTTCAGTGTGGTGGTGTTTGATGTCCATGTGCACAGGAGGGCCACCCATAGCTACACAACACTTGTTCTTTAGTGATATCAGGATGATGTTGTGCACTGTGCACAATTGGTTTGGTGGGCCCTGCATGTGCTTGTTGACCACCAGCTGTTTGAAATGTGTGCATTGCCTGGCAACTTGGGATGGGCCCCTATAAACGAGTGTCTGTATAAGCTGAATGCCCTTGGTATGATGCCTATCTTTCTTCTCTGTCAGCACCCAGATAAAGTTCAATGAGTTCCTGAAGCCTTTTGTCTAGGTTCTCCGAGAACTAAGTCTTTCTCTCATCAACACTGGTAGGTTGGTGGGTGCCAGTGTTCACCAGATGAGTAGAGATGACATCCATGATGTCCCCAAACCGATTACACTGAGCTCACAGCACACATAGGCCTGATACTCCAAAAACTCAGCCTTCCTGCTCATACCCATTCCAACCTTCACATGCATGACCGTCTCACATGGCCAAGTTTGTCTCCACTATATTAAGGGGCAACAATTGGGAGAATGTGGGGTGGAGATTGTTAAACATGAGAAAATCATACCTCATCTCTGGTTTCCTCTCTACGAGATGATGGAGAGAAAGCAGGAGTTGCACCTGGTGGGAGTCTGGAAAAGATGACTCAACTGGGGTACCTACAGTGAGCATGATGTGTAGAGGTGAGTCCTGCGTACCAAGACTAGTGTAAGTGAACTTATTTCTTGTGCCTGGGACGTTGCAGTCTAGAAAATTGGCCCAGTGAGGGAGCATGCTGGCCAGCAGTGATGTGGTGTGTGAGGCTTCATACTGGCTGGGGACATTGTCATTTTCTGCATTGTTGGAGTCCTCAGAGATGACCGCCCACAGGAGCAGGGGTTTTTCTCCCAGGTTTGTATGCCAGCCTCCACTGCAGATGGATGGACATCATTGTCAGGCTCATTGGCATTGAGTGCTGCAATTGAACACAAATGACAGCTGCGAATTTTACATTTGTGACTCTGGAGAAGCATTCTTTCAAAAAATGCAAGGCATGATGAAATGTAAGTTTACGGCACACATGACCCTTTGACTCAGACAGCTAGGACATAACATTGCCATATATAGTTATCTGCTGCTGAGTTTGGCCACATGGGCGTGATATAGGATTCTGTCTTCCCTGGCAGTACCATAGATGGTTCCAATCTGGACAGACCCTGTGACATCTGCCGATAAACAGGGGTGCCTGCAGGTGCTGTGGACATATATTGGATGATGAAGCTGCTGCATACATCAATAAAGAGAGAAACCAGCTATGACACTGTGACTGAGGACAACCGTGAACTGTGTGCTAACTTGTGGTGATGATGCTAAATGACAAAGGAGGTATAGCATATTCCTTAGACATGCACAACTTGATTATCAGATATATTTGGTTCAGATGACAAAGGGGGGTGTGATGTTCAGTGAAGGATGACACAAAGCTTCTTAAGGTAGTAAGAGGTTTATTGTTATCACCTCAGCCAACAGCGATGGCACAGCAACTGCCAAACATGGAATTCTCACATTAGACAGAACCCACAGTCAGAGTTCTAACACTGACCTCATCGGGGATGAGGTTCTAACACTGACCTCATCGTAGATGAGGTCCAATGTCACAGGGGGTCAATGAGATGAACATGAATGTACATTGCAGTCAACGGGCTATAGCCACAGACTTACATGAACAATGGATGGCAGACAGAGGCCAGAATTGTTGCTTGCAGGATGTCCCCTGAAGTGGGCTGATGGGTGGGCTTTAGTGGGAACACAAAGGGACATTGGGTCACTGCAGTTGTGGACAAGAAGCATACAGAGTATTGAAATATCACAAAAAAGACACTATGCGGGTTTAGGAACATCTCAGCATCCAGAGGGTTGTGTCCTGAGTGACAACTACTGGGACAATAGAGTCAGTTTGAGGCACATATTAACATGTGACAGTACAGTGACAAAAGAAATGCCACTTTATGGTTTATGATTGAATGAAATGGGAACATTGGAGCACTGAATGGTTGACAAGAGACACATACCTAGACGTCCCATCATGTTGCAAAAGGCAATGGTGTAAGGTGTGCACTAAGGACACCACTACTCTCTCCAATTCACTACCCTATTTCTCACCCTACACCTATCTCAATATATCATCTACCTCCACTCTGACTCATTCCAAATCCCACTCTACTACAATGATTCCCAAAATAACCCTTTCTAGACTCTCCCCTCCTCTACCTCTCCTTGCATCATTTCAAACCACTTTTACTATTCAGATCTCCCAAACAAGCCTTTCTAAACCCTTCCCTCTTGTATCCCTCCTAGACTCATCTGATACCTCATCTCTCTCTCCCTAATCCACTTCTAGAGACTCTTCCCTCGCCCATCTCTCCTTTACTCATCCCAAACCTCCTCCTACTGCTATGATCTCCAAATAAACACATTCTGGACCCTTCCCTCTTCCATCCCTCCACTATGCTTTTCAATCCAACTAACAGACACATGTCCACCGCTCAAAGTAATTTCATATTTCCCTATACTAATTCACCACTAATACTTTTTGGGTTACGGAGTAGTGAGCTACTCGCCGAAAAGCACTTTGACACCTTGTCAGGGGTAGTAAGCGCTATTTAAATACAATTACATCAGACCTGTTACTTCATACATTGCAGCTGTTGGTGAGACAAGCAGAACATATGCTCCAAGGTGAGTCAATGAGGCACATTTTCGCTGTCCTCAAATGTGCAGAGAGACATGTCTAGACTGTTAACATCAGCTAAAGAACGATGATGGATTCAACCCAGATCTGTGACTGGGGGTGAGTGTCTGAAAAGTTTCAGCGCTCCGTCCATCATCTCCTTGTGTTTGCTTTGTTCGCCCTAAGTTGGCAGGGTATGCCCATACGAGGGTCCTTTGCTCACTTTGCCACTGGATTCAAGCTAGCCTGGCTGATGAGGGCTGTGAGCCCGAAACCGGTCCCAGGACGCTGGTTTCCGGTCCAGGGAGGACATGGCTTGGCAGTTCAGGCTGGACTGTTACCAGGAGGCACAGGGTCAAGACTGATTTGCATATAGCTGTGTCTGAACTGGGGTGGCGAAGTGAGCTAAAGAACGATGATGGATTCAACCCAGATCTGTGACTGGGGGGGAGTATCTGAAAAGTTTCAGCGCTCCGTCCATCATCTCCTTGTGTTTGCTTAGACTGTTAACATTGATGTTAACTCTGAAAGTCTCTTCCATCCTCTTTGTCTCAGTTCCTTAAAAAACAATTCAACTATCAGTGCAAATATAAGCAGGGGCGGAAGGTATCCCTGTTGTGCCCCCTTTCCAATGGTATAGAATGGCAGGATAATAGGACCAGTTTCAACCCTTGCTGAGTGGTCACCGTAAAGTTATGGAGTCCATTTAACAAACTAGTTCCTTGGCAGAGCTTTCCCAGTTCTACAAAATAATACCTCCACGTCTAGTGTGTCGAAAGCCTTCTCGGTGTCTATATACCACACCGTTCTGTATGGGGTATAGTCTCGGGCTCAGCTAACATTTGGATGTGCAGTCTGTTATTCATTGACTTACTGTGGCCTGGGAAAAACCCACTGTGGTCTGTATGTATCAGCCTTGCTATCAATGGGAGTAGTTTACCAGCCAATATTTTGCTCAAGATTTTGTAGCCTGATTTGAGCATCGACAATGGCCTGTACAATGGCGTGTTAGCTGGTTCTCCTTCAGGTATAGGATTAGACAGCCACACCACTTCAGGTGTTCCTTTGTATTTTTTTTATTGAATCCCTATTTTTATGCTTTTAACATGTTCACTATGCTTATATATTTTTATTATATATGCATATATGTATTTATATATACAAAAAAATATTAAGGAGATGTTTTATTAAAGTTAATACTTACATAAACTTACCTGTGTTATTATGTCCCGTGCGAACTAGTGCTTCCCGATTTATTAGTGAAATATAGCCTGTGTTATAGCGAATTTTTGATGTTGTGTGCATGCTAGCTTTCCTTATGTCTCCGTACATATGTTGGCTTCATGGAGTTACCAGGACTTAGTAGCAGGTGGAATTTCACCAAGTGCCCTTTACGTGTATTTATATCATTTGTTGATGCTCTGCTATTCAGAATACATGTCCACACTGCGTCTCCAACTTCACAACTGTAATTGAAGTACATTGTACTGATGTTTCATCGCATATAACAATTACCACACGCTATTGGTTGTGTTTTCAGAACCCATGTATTAATATGTCCACAATCAGGTGCTGGATACCTATATAGAAACCGTAAAGATCAACATTTGTTCAACATACGTGTGGTATGTAATTCAGACTGCCTGATCACAGATCTTGTAGCATGATACTCTGGCATCACCCACGATTCTTTCATGTTCCGACACTGTGTCCTGTATGACCATTTGGCAAGAAAAGAGCTTGAAGGAAGGGGGCCTTTTAGGTAAGCTACACTACTGACCCCCTGACGCCCCCTGAACATTCTGTATTCAAACATCCCATAGATGTCTGAGGTGTATTCAATTATTATTAGGAGTCAGTATATATGGCATTTGGCCTTGACTCCTAACAACATATCTACTGTCTCAGGCTCCAAGGGGTAGGGGGATGCAACATTACTCAAAGGTACATTTGGCCTACTTAAGCCAAGATTCCCTTGCCTTAACAAAAGTGGCTGAGACATAACAAACAGCCATTTCTAGGGTAAGTACTGTAAACTTCTTTCAGTCATAACTAAAACATTTACAGAGTTTAAATGTGTAACAAAATATTCTATTTATTTACAAGTTGTATTTCAAGAAGAACAACAATTCGACAAAATACCTCTAATATTCTAAGACAATGAATAGTTTATGACAATGAACGTGAAGAGTGCACAATCTAAACATAGTGCAGAATCTACTTCGAAATATATGTTTTGTCATCAGCCTCCCTCCTCTGTCTCTTTCGTCCTCTACCTGTACCAGCCCTGCCTGCTCCTGATCATGCCCCTTCTCTATCTAGAAGGTGGCTCCTCATGCACAATATACATGTTGTTGCCTCCTTGACCCTCTAAACCTCTTGTGGTCCTTGCAGTGATGGCGGCCCTACTCCTTCGCATTTGTCTCTGGTACAGCTGGTGTGATAGCAGTACTTTCCATGGCCTTGCAGGTGTTGATTGATGCTGTGGTAATCTTGCTTTGGGCTGGCACAGGAAGTGGTCACAGATGCTGCAGTGCTTATGTTGCCCGTACCGCTCTCTTGTCTCCGTACAAAGCCATATTCATTTTCTGCCTCTTGTACTGTGGCTTCTGCAAGTAAAGCCTCTGCCTTATATTATATCAGGCCGGCATGACTTTACTAGATGTTTGTGTGCCATACATGAACTTTAAACTTTTAAATAGGTACATTTCTGTCTATAAGATGGGCTATATGTCATCCCTAAAGATATGCAAGTTTCCAAACTTTTTGTTCTAACTTGCTGGTGTGTGCTGAAAGGGAGTTTCTTGGCTCTATCTTACATATGTGTATGCTGTGAACATGGCGGCCCAACTTCAAATGCTGTTTTGTTTTGCAGTGGGAGACTGGGAGATGCACTTTACTGTGACTGTATGCTGAGCAGAGGTGTCAATATTACACTCTCCTGTCAGTGACTCTGGCATGAAGGTGAGTTTCATCACCTACTACAGGGTTCTCCAAAGTCGGTCCTGGAGGGCCGGATCCATGGCAGATTTTTAGCATATCCCCATTTAGATAAATGCAGTTATCTTAAAAATCTGGCATGGATCCGGACCTCCAGAACTGACTTTGGAGAACGCTGATCTACAAGATGAGTGTTGGAGGTGGCTTGGGGGATAGGCCGGCTCCAGTTCCAGCATCTTCTCTTCTCCTACTGTTGAGTTTTTCCTTAGGGTGTGACATGAGGACATCAGTGCTTCCTAATCCCTCCAAGTTTATGTGGCATCATGCCACCAGCATTAATTTTCTCCAAAATGCCTTGACATTTTCTTTTTCTTGGTGGCCTCAGGTACAGATATCAGGTATTGCTGCTACACATTCCTCTGTTTGAATTTCCTGCTCATTTTCAGAAAATGTCTGTTTTCTCTTCCTTGCATCTCCACTCTTATGCAACTCATTGCTTTCCATGGTTCACTTCTATCTGACTGCTTCAACATACCTTCTCACAAAGGACTCCTGGCCAGCAATGTGCTCATGGAAAGGATTTCCTGGTTGTGATGACGTCAACCTCAGCCCAATGTGACATTCACAATAAGCAATGTCCGTTTTGCAATTTCAAATTGAGAATCGCTAAATTGAGAATGTGAATTCTAAGAAATGGCAAATTTGTAGCGACAGGGATTGTTACATCTGAATTTGCAATTCAGAAATTGTGATTCGGTATATTTCACAATTAACGAGTTGCAAAGGGCTCTTTGCACCATGAATGTTTGTCTCTTTATGAAGATTCATTGCATGAGACCGTTTGTTATGCAAGGAAAATCAGAGATAGTCATGCTAATGGAAAATATAGGATAGGCCTTGTGGTATCTATGTGCCTGGCCTGAGCCTGGAACTCCATGATGTCATCTGTGTAGTGTCGGAGCCACCCGGTCCGCACACTACAATGTTGCAGCCTGTATCACCACGGAGGGCGGGCTCGCCCGATGGGATAAATAAACAGGCGCATGACCGCTCGAGGTCTTGGCCATTACTACAATACTGATTGTAGCGTGATTTGTATTGTGCCCCTTTACAGCCATAGGCCTGCCCGCTTGGCGCCTTATCGCACGCCACCCCACTCACCACAATCTGGAGAGTCGGGCTCAGGTGATGGAATGTGCGGGATTTGACGGTTTCTGCTTCACTTGGAGCAGTTGTTGGATGGGATTTCTCTCTTCCAACAAAGTTACTTACTTTTTCGACACTACATGGACTCCAGCTCTTCTTTCGCCGCTGTCTTAACTGCCTGGCTTTCCAGATGACATCACAGAGTTCCAGGCTCAGGCCAGGTACATAGATACCACATCCTGTGGTTGTGGAATGTACTAAATGAACTTACTAACAAACGAAACTAAGGGCCAGATGCACTAACATTGGAGTCACAAACATTGGTTTCAACATGCACAATGACTGCTTGCGAATCCAATGAGATTTTGCCAGCCGACCTATGTGCTATTAGGTCGGTTCCCAAAATTACCATTTGGAGAGGGGCACAACCCAGCCTTGCTCATAAATATTAATGTAGTAAATCACAAATTGTGACTCACTCCAATTGGTGACCAACAGAGGAACTGAGGTCTGCTGAGGTGAGCAGACCACCGATTTTTCTATTTTTAATACAGCCCGTTTTCCTTATGGGAAATGGGGCTGAGTTAAAAAAAATAAAAACTTTTTTAAAACGTCCGTTGGACAACTGGTCACTCCTAAACAAAACTTTTTTTACATTAAAAAAAGGGAGGTTTTTTTTACATTCACAACAATAACCTATCAATGGTCTGCGACTGAAATTGCGGTCACAAACCATTGATACAGAGTATTGCGAAGCGCAATGTGGAAGAGATGACTTAAACATGTCCCTTTAGAATGTGATTCGTTAAGGATTTCTAAACCCCTTTTGCAACTCAGTTACCACTTACTGAATCACAAAATAGGCATTTAAAAAAGCCATTTAGTGTTTGCAAACACTGTGATTTAGCGACTGCTAAATGGCTTAGTACATCTGGGCATAATCACTGACACTATGTAATTGCTATGTGATGACTTCATGCTTACATCTTTGTTTATCAGATTTATTACATGAAATGAGAGGCTGATATTAATACGGGAAACTTACTTAAGGCACACTTTTCTTTGTTCTGAAAAGGTTGAGGGCACTTTAAAGCCACCTAACAAACATATGTTTACATCATAGAAAGAGAATGTCTTGCTCTTTTTTAATTTTCATCCATACGCCACATACTTAGCTAATGGGTTGTCCATGTTAGGTATGACATTATCATCCAGTTTTAACTTTTAGTCAGATGATTTTGCATCCCATGATTTTTAGTTTTGCTTTTATTGTGATTAATTTTATCTTTAAAAAGCCATCATACAAAATGAGGCTAGCCAAAAACCCAGAAATGGCTTTAAGTGGTACACCAGACATAGGCACATCCCCTAATGCAGCTCACCGTGTGCCACTATTATCCATCGCCTCTGGCTGCTGCTACACATCACCCTGTTGGCCACAAGTTTTCTTAATGAGCCTTTGAAGAAGGGTTTTAACTGGTGACCTGGGAAGATTCTAGGGGCATATTTATGAGCCGTTTGCGCCACGGGAGCATCACATTTTGTGACGCTCTAGCGGCGCAAACTACAAAATCATGTTTCTGAGGTCACGCAAAGCTACTTTGCGTGGCTTTGAATGGCCTCATAGATGTGGAGTAAGGCAAGCCAGCACAAATCGCTGCGTTGCCTTACTCTGCACTAGGGAGGCATTCCATGGGCGTTGCGGTGGGTGTTCTCACGCAACACCCATGGATTTTGATGCTTCCCTAGATTTACAAAACCATGTAAACCTGGGGATGTGCCAAAACCTTACTCCTCCCCAGGGGAGAAGCATCGAGGAGGAATAACTTTATTTCTCCTTGTTTTTTCCTCTTTCCATGTGTGCTGCATTCTGCCCTTTCCTGCACAAAAACAATCCTGCTGACAACACAGGCACCCTTGCACCATGGTGCAAGGGTGTCTCCGTTGATGCTAGGCAGCCAAAACGGTGCCAGCGCAGTGGGAAACGAAAGGAATGCACTATATTGGATAAATATGGTGCATTCCTGCCCTTTCACTATGACATTTGACTTGCTGTGCTGCCCTATACCAAAACTCCATAAATGAGACGCTATGTGTATAATTAAAGAAGTGCTTCTACATTGAGAATAGCACATGAGGAGTTAAAAGGGCATCTCAAGTGTGGGTAAAATGGTACATTAAGCAAACTTAGAACAGGATACAAGGATTGTGACTTTTATGAAATACTGAATTAAATACAAAAGGCTTTCAACAATTGTAAGATTCTAAATCATCACATAACATGTGTATTTGTAAAGCACAGGTTCACCCAGAAGGGCCTTTGGCACTGAATAACAGATGTATTTTGTTACCCAACTCAATGGTACTCATTTTATCGACCTCAGAAGGATGAAAGGCTGAATGGACCTGCCGGGATTGTAACCTGTGACCATGAGGTCAAACACAGTGGAGGCATTAGTCCATTAAGCCACCAGACCCAGCATCATCAGAAACATAACTTGAATCATACATGTCTATTAGTTTACACATTACATTTGGTTGCTTTATATGCTTATGGCCTGATTCATTAAGCATTTTGGAAACCTACGTTGAACTTAAGTGTCCCAAATGTAGTCCTCTTAGACTGTAAAATCAGCATTTATGGATGTATGGTATTTTATATTCCAAAGGTGAGTTTACAAATATGGAAATTCCATCAGTTTGGGCAAAGGCCTGCAATTGTAGGGCTGCTTAAACAGTGGGCTATGTGAATCAGAATCTTAATTTTTTCATAAGGTTAAATTCCTGTCGCCCCACTCTACTAAGAGTCAGTCTCTTGTGTTCAAAGACGTGTGTTATGGCCTCATTCAAGATGACCAGCATCACAGGTGTCAGGTTTTCTTGTTTGGAGCTGATCAGAGGGGTTGAATGTCACAACAGCTACCATAAAAACATCCATCACCAACAGCATAGACTCTAAAAAATCAATTTGCACAATATAATCAAGGTAAGCTTACATAAGGGAACATAGAGTTGGCAATTTAAACACAGATCTACTTATCTTGAGAATGTCATATAATAATTGTACAATACCATCAGAAGAGTAAAGCAGTGTCATTGTGTAAGCTGTTGAATGTCAATGCATATGCTTCACTCTCTGTTTAAGTAACAGTCTGTGCTGCAAGGGAACATTTCCAGTGCTGCGCAGCCACCAACTTGAATCCAAAACTGTGGAATGGTGCTGCACTCCAGAAAACCAGCATCAGTGTCTACTATGGGCATGCCTTTGCATAAATAGCCACTTCTCTTTTTCTGGACTTTCATTGCCTTGTTGACCTTGTAGCTGTATATTTCACAGTTCACCTGTAATATCATAAATATAGATTTCAATAGTCCATTTTTCATGCCCTAATGCATTATGGTCATTCATTCAATCTCGGGGGCGACATTTATGATATTTTGCTGCGATGCGTCTCCTGAAATGTATTTCATACTTTTGGGAGATTATCGGACAGATGTATCAGTGCCTATCCAGTGTGTATCTTGGCTTTATCAGCCTTTCCTTTCTTTGGGTGTCTCATTGTGTAGTAGACTTTGTAGCTGAATGTGTAAGGGTTTATCTGTTACTTCATAATTCCAAGGTTTAGTAGCACAATTCCTAGTGTCTCAATGAATGAAAGTATTTATTAGTAATGTAAAAAATATTTCCAGGCATTTAAAGCCAATTCAACAGTTAAAATGTGTTTTGCTCAATTTGGACCTCATCACAGGAGCGTAGAAGTGGTAATTTCTAAAACATTGTTATGTTAAAGGTATTTATTGAGCGCATGTACACCAAGCGGTATCATGGCGCTAAGATCCAAGGAATGCTGCCGCTAAGAAGTTTATTCATACGCCTGGCAAACAGGGCCAGGTCTTTAAAAGTTTCCTAAATTGAGAGTACGAAGTTGTCGCTCTAATATCAGGAGGAAGAGAATTCCAGAATTTTGGGGCCAGGACTGCGAATCTTAGACCCCCCAGTTTCTTATGTTTGAAAGTAGGAGTAACTAAAAGGTTGAGATGGGAAGACCTAAGATTCCGGGTCGGGGAGTATCTTTGTACCCGAGAAGAAACAAACACTGGATATTTGCCATGGAGCGCTTTAAATATGATGCATCCCAACTTGAATGCACTGCGTTCAGCAACCGGTAACCAGTGTAACTTTTTCATGATCGGGGTGACATGGTGCCATCTGGGCTGGTGATATATTAATCTAGCGGCCTGATTTTGCACAGTTGCAGTCTTTTGGCTTGGTATGCTGGTATACCAAAGTAAAGAGAGTTGGCATAGTCAATGTGAGAGATGACTAAGGCCAGTACTACTTGGGTCAGGGCATCGGTGGTAAGAAACCTGCTGATTTTCCTGGTCCTCCGGAGCTGGAAGAAACAGGTAGAAACCACTGTCCCAATCTGAGATTTCATCGACAGGTCGCTGTCAATAGTGATGCCAAGGCTTTTGATAGATCTGGACGGAAAGGGGGGATTTCCCAACTCTGGCGGCCAGAAGTCGGAGTTCCAGATCAATTCAGTTTTATCTGGATTCAGCTTCAAGTGATTGCCATTCAACCAGTTACTAATGTGTCGCATAGTTGTTTGAAAGTTGGAAACGGCGGCAGGAGAATTGTCAATATCGAAAATCAGTTGAAGATCATCAGCATAATTGAAGGTGCACACATTCTTTTCACCCAGGGAATGAATAAGAGGACACAAGGAGATGATGGATGGAGTGCTGAAACTTTTCAGACACTCACCCCCAGTCACAGATCTGGGTTGAATCCATCATCGTTCTTTAGCTCACTTCACCACCCCAGTTCAGACACAGCTATATGCAAATCAGTCTTGACCCTGTGTCTCATGGGAACAGTCCAGCCCGAACTGCCAAGCCATGTCTTCCCTGGACTGGAAACAAGCATCCTGGGACCGGTTTCGGGCTAACAGCCCTCATCAGCCAGGCTAGCTTGAATCCAGTGGCAAAGTGAGCAAGGGACCCACGTCTGGGCATACCCTGCCAACTTAGGGCGAACAAAGCAAACACAAGGAGATGATGGACGGAGTGCTGAAACTTTTCAGACACTCACCCCCAATCACAGATCTGGGTTGAATCCATTATCGTTCTTTAGCTCACTTCGTCACCCCAGTTCAGACACAGCTATATGCAAATCAGGCTTGAACCCTGTGCCTCAGGGGTACAGTCCAGCCCGAACTGCCAAGCCATGTCTTCCCTGGACTGGAAACAAGCATCCTGGGACCGGTTTCAGGCTAACAGCCCTCATCAGCCAGGCTAGCTTGAATCCAGTGGCAAAGTGATCAAGGGACCCACGTCTGGGCATACCCTGCCAACTTAGGGAGAACAAAGCAAACACAAGGAGATGATGGACGGAGCGCTGAAACTTTTCAGACACTCACCCCCAGTCACAGATCTGGGTTGAATCCATCATCATTATTTAGCTCACTTCGCCACCCCAGTTCAGACACAGCTATATGCAAATCAATCTTGACCCTGTGTCTCATGGGAACAGTCCAGCCCGTACTGCCAAGCCATGTCTTCCCTGGACCGGAAACAAGCATCTTGGGACCGGTTTCGGGCTAACAGCCCTCATCAGCCAGGCTAGCTTGAATCCAGTGGCAAAGTGAGCAAGGGACCCACGTCTGGGCATACCCTGCCAACTTAGGGCGAACAAAGCAAACACAAGGAGATGATGGACGGAGTGCTGAAACTTTTCAGACACTCACCCCCAATCACAGATCTGGGTTGAATCCATTATCGTTCTTTAGCTCACTTCGTCACCCCAGTTCAGACACAGCTATATGCAAATCAGTCTTGAACCCTGTGCCTCATGGGTACAGTCCAGCCCGAACTGCCAAGCCATGTCTTCCCTGGACTGGAAACAAGCATCCTGGGACCGGTTTCAGGCTAACAGCCCTCATCAGCCAGGCTAGCTTGAATCCAGTGGCAAAGTGAGCAAGGGACCCACGTCTGGGCATACCCTGCCAACTTAGGGCGAACAAAGCAAACACAAGGAGATGATGGACGGAGCGCTGAAACTTTTCAGACACTCACCTCAGTCACAGATCTGGGTTGAATCCATCATCGTTATTTAGCTCACTTCGCCACCCTAGTTCAGACACAGCTATATGCAAATCAGTCTTGACCCTGTGCCTCATGGGAACAGTCCAGCCCAAACTGCCAAGCCATGTCTTCCCTGGACCGGAAACAAGCATCCTGGGACCGGTTTCGGGCTAACAGCCCTCATCAGCCAGGCTAGCTTGAATCCAGTGGCAAAGTGAGCAAGGGACCCACGTCAGGGTATGCCCAGACGTGGGTCCCTTGCTCACTTTACTACTGGATTCAAGCTAGCCTGGCTGATGAGGGCTGTTAGCCCGAAACCGGTCCCAGGATGCTTGTTTCCGGTCCAGGGAAGACACGGCTTGACAGTTCGGTCTGGACTGTTCCCGTGAGGCACAGGGTTAAGACTGATTTGCATATAGCTGTGTCTGAACTGGGGTAGCAAAGTGAGCTAAAGAACGATGATGGATTCACCCCAGATCTGTGACTGGAAGTGAGTGTCTGAAAAAATTTCAGCGCTCCGTCCATCATCTCCTTGTGTTTGCTTTGTTCCCCCTAAGTTGGCAGGGTATGCCCTGATGTGGGTCCCTTGCTCACTTTGCCACTGGATTCAAGCTAGCCTGGCTGATGAGGGCTGTTAGCCCGAAACCGGTCCCATGATGCTTGTTTCTGGTCCAGGGAAGACATGGCTTGGCAGTGCGGTCTGGACTGTTCCTATGAGGCACTGGGTCAAGAGTGATTTACATATAGCTGTGTCTGAACTGGGGTGGCGAAGTGAGCTAAAGAACGATGATGGATTCAACCCAGATCTGTGACTGGGGGTGAGTGTCTGAAAAGTTTCAGCGCTCCGTCCATCATCTCCTTGTGTTTGCAATGAATAACAGGAAACCTATTTAAGTTAAAAAGGTGTGGCGATTGGGGGGGAGCCCTGCGGTACTCCACATGTCAATTTAACTTTAGAGGAATGGAATTGACTGATGCGCACCGCTTGCGAGCGATCCTCAAGAAAAGATGTGAGCTACTTGAGGGCCAGGCCCTGTATCCCTGCGTTGCTGATGCGGTCGACTAGGAGTTCGTGGTCGACCGTATCGAATGCAGCAGAGAGATCGAGGAGCACCAGGGCCTGTGTTTTGCCCTTATCTGCCCCATTCCTTAAATCATCTAAAACCGTCAAGATAACAGCCTCAGTGGAGTGAGAAGGTCGGAAGTCCGCCTGATGGGGATCAAGAAAGTGAGATTGTTCAATAAAAGAACAGAGACAGTTTGCAACGTGGGCTTCAAGGATCTTGGCTAAGAAAGGAAGTAAGGAAATGGGGCGGTAATTCGTGAGAGCTAGAGGGTCTGCCCCTACTTTCTTCAGAATGGGGACAATTTCTGCTTCTTTAAATGCCTTGGGGACTGACCACTGAGTGAGAGAGTTATTCAGTAGCGCTAGGGGAGGGTCGGGACATGAGAGGAAAACTTGTCCTACATTAAATATTCATTTAGCATAATTCTTTAGTGTCCATTCAAATTACAGCCTGGGTAACATCTCTTCTGAGCTTGAAGGCTATGCTATCTTACTAACTCATGTGTAGAGAGCACTGAAAATAATATATGTTGTTTGCCTGCATGACTGATTCCAATTGATGGCCAAATAACCCAAATTGTTGTGACTTCTAGTGGGCTGGTGTCTACCACGTGTGGCCCAAAAAGAAGTTCATTACAGAAGTTGATTAGTTAAAATCAAATTTTTCTTTCCTCAGACAAAGCCCGATGATGCTGAGTTAAGGCTTCTGGTTTTATGTCATGACCTTTGAGACCCGGTCTTGCACAACCTCATTTGAGTGCATCATGTGTCCGGCCTCTATTGTTGGCTCTGCTGTTGTCATGTCTTCTTAGTATGTGCCCTGGATAATGTGAGTCCAATGGTCCAAGGCTCTGGGACAGCATTGTGCCATGGCATTCTCTGTGGTTCCTGGTGGTATCAGTCAGTGCTTAATAAGTGCAGTGCTCCTCGTCAGGAGGCCTCTGCAGCTTGCACCAGCGCATTGCTCCTTCAAGCACTGCAAATGCTTGTACCAACACAACTACTAAGCATCACACTCCTCCAAGTTTGACAGTTCAGACTATTCCAGGCCCCAAAAGTTATAGCAATGGCTTGGGCAGTAGGTATTAGCCATTTTTAAGGTATATTGAATTAATAAACAACTGTTGTTTTGCTCGTCTCTGTATTAGATAAACAGCGCCACCACGTGGCACACTGTAACAAGTGCCAGTGTTGACAACCAAGTGGTGGTGCCGAGCACCGGAAACCGCCGGCTCAGATTTAGCACTCGTATCAGTATCTGGTAACATATAGGCGACTGGTAACATGACACAGTTTGTATGATTAGTTGCTTGCGCAATGACATACATGGTCAATTGTTGTAGCATGCAGGGGCTGGTATAGAATGTTTCTTCATAATAGCTATGTACTGAATGCTTCCATATCTTGACCCTAAGGGTATAGTTTTGTAATTCTCAGTATCTTTGCAACAGGAGTTATTGACTCATCTCTGTTCTGCTATGAGACTTTCATACTTATCATCTGGATTATCTTCCTCTGCCTTCCCTCCTCACTGTTTCCTTACTGTTGGTGCTGTTTTTATAGGCTTCTCTTTGATCTTTTGTGAGCAACTTTCAGGTTGTGCCTAGTGTCAATTACTTCTGATTGCAACCACATAGGAATCCTACCCTGTGTTTTTGTCCTTCCAGGCTGCACGAGCCACATCTTTCCTATGCTTGCGGCATAAGCATTAGATTACTCTTTTTCCAGGCTGTGCATATTTCTGAAGTGGCCAGTGTGCTTGCAGTTCATTGGATTGTGCGTTGTCATTTGAACGACAAACTAAAATCGACGACTTCAGTTATCTACTAGAGCTGATGGAGAATACACTAGCTTAGTTGCCTCTCCAGCACTGCTTACCTAACCTGATGACCCTCTCATGCATGCTGGAGGTGATACCGCCTACACCTGCAGGGAAGTTTAGCTATGCCTTACCACTGTAGGAATCATTCCTTTTACCAGATGCAGTGTTACTTGCTTTTTGTCATGAAGCCCTTGTAATTTTCCAACAGCTAAAGTACGGTCATGGTCATAGTTTCCAATTTGTGTGGAGATGGTGTGTAATGGGGATCCGAAATGAAACAAGATGGGCATTTGAGTGGAGAAGTAACTGTTCTTCAATTATACACTTAAATGAATAAGTACAGCGGCAGTGTGAACCCAACACTTGAGTGGTCATCAACTGCCTTCCTCGAGAATATCCCTTAACCCACCTCATTCACGAACATTCCATAGTGCTTTCGAAGATTCAGGAGGGGGGGGGGCAGGGGCCCTGACAAAATGAAAAAGGTCCCTACATTACCCCCTACTTTATTTGAAAGAAAACACAAAAGTATAGTTACAAATTCACTGCCACAAGTAATCCTTCCACTTGGTGGACAGTCCACACATACATGTTGACCTTTCAAGAGCACTCTCTTCCACAATCGGTGATTTAATTGAAGATGTTTCCCCTTGCCTTTCTTCTCTTTTTCACATTGACCTGTTGTTGTTGGTTAAACCCTCAAATGGTAATGTCATTCTGCATAAAGACCTAGTACTGCAACTACAGCTATTAACACACCTACTAATAAGTACCTATGCCTACCATGGTTACTAGTTTTCATAACTTCTCTAAAATCAGACCGTTGGGTGGAAAGTAGCAGCAGCAGAATCTTCTCTGTCAGGTTCCACCTGTGCAAATGGCAAAACAAAGTACAAACAATGTATAATGAAGCTGTTTACAAAGTCTTTGTGAGTCTTCCATAGCCCTACTCTGTGTTCTTCTAAATGACACCCTTATGCTCCTTCAGCAACCTCGGGCCAAGATAATCTTCTTATTTCCTTTTCAACAAGGTCTATTTAAATGTCTCCAGTAAATATATAGTTCGAAATTCAGTGAAAACTGGTCAATGAGATTTCGGATCAGTCTACTCAGTGGCAAAGTAAGTTCAAAACACAGTTCAGCCACAAGATGTAGTTCAAGGAGGCTCGGTTGGAATTGCACTGTTATCCTCAAGATCCAAAAGTTCTCTCTTTCTGTCATCAGGAACAAAGTATGTTCATCAGGGGACAAGTACCTTCGACAGGGTACTCTAGCTCTTTTCAATCTCCTGAGTGCAAGCCCTTTACCGTCACTCAGGTCAGAATCCTCAGTATCCTCTGGAATGGTGTGTGGCACACCTTCCTCCGGCAGACTCTCTCTCTTGCCTTCTTGGCTAACATTCTTCAGCTCCCACTTGCGTTATCACAGCACTAGGCCCTTCGCCCGGGTCTGAATTTGGTTCATGCAACACCACGGGTTGAGACTCTCCAGACTCTACTTCAATAGTCGACTCATCAAGAGCATGTGCTGTTTCGGGCTCTCGTTGGTACCCTCTAGCTTGTCTAACCTGCTCCCAATTTCTCTTGGTCACAACTGGCGCTTCTGGGAGGGGTGCTATCTCATCATCAAGGGGACACTCAACTCTGTGAGTATGGGCAGCATGGATCCAGTTGAGGAAACCGCTGCACTTGACAGCAGTAGTTGTCACCAAAATAACTTGATAAGGACCACGCTAATGAGGTTCCAGACACTTTTTCCAAACGTTTCTTCATCAGGACTCAGTCGCTAGTACTGAGGTCGTGGCACGGCTCCTGATGAGGTGGGGCGGTGATGGCTGCAACCTGGTGAGAGACAGAACGCACCATATCAGCCAGTCCTTGGCAGTAATAAAAAATCATGTCATCTGTAATGTCACAAGCATGTTTGCAGGCACAGCTCACAGTCTCACTCTGTGTTTATTTCATGGTGGGACAGTCCTGTAATCCCATTGGGAACACTGCGAAGTCTCATTAACACAAGGGGCAAAGCATCAGGCCACTTCAAAGACGCTGAAGCGCACACTTTAGCTAGTCTGGATTTTTGCATGCCATTCACTTGTTCGACAATGCCAGAAGCCTCTGGCTGATAACTGCAATGTAGTCTTTCCTCCACTTGTAACGCTGCACACAACATTCTCAGGATCTCATTGTTGAAATGAGTCCCTCGTTCTGACGCTAGCAAAGTCTGGAAATCGAACCTTGGTATGAGCTCCTGCAACAACAATTTAGCTACTGTGAGACTGTCATTTCTTCTGGTTGGGTAGGCTTCGACCCAACGTGAGAAGATGTACACAAACACCAGGATGTAGCTCAGCCCATTACATACAGGCATCTAGATAAAGTCCAACTGCATCCTGTTGAATGGACAACCTGATCTTACTATGTGGCTCAGTGTCACTGAAGTTCTTTTCCCTACGTTCATCTGTTGTCACACAACACGTGTGACACAATCCTTCAGCCTTCAATCTGAATCTAGAGTTAACCCATGTCTGTCGAAACAGTCTGACCATAGCATCCCTCTCTATATGAGACCGGGCCATGATAATGTCTAGCCATTGGGGGCAACAGACTATCTGGCAACAGAGGTCTTCCATCTCCTGAAACCCAAATCTCATCATCTTTTTTGACGCAACCTGCTCTGACCCAACCTTGCTCCTCTGACACTTCTTCCTGTAACCTTTTAACCTCCTTACATGTATCAGCTGTGATTAACAAAAAGTTGTGATTGGTCTCATCTTCAGTTTCATTAGCATATTCACCATTAATTGTTCCAGCTCCACGAGCACAGTATTGCGCGACTTCGTCAGCGTATCTGTTACCAACTGTTACATAATCATCTCCACTGTAGTGTGCAGAACATTTCACAACAGCAATCTGGCTAGGCAACTGTAATGCTTCAAGCAGCCACATAACATTTTCCCCATTGCGAATGCGGGAACCTGAAGAAGTCATAAATCCCCTTTGAGTCTATAACTGTCCAAAATCATGAACAACACCAAAGCTATACTGACTATCAGTGAAAGTTGTCACTTTCAGCTGTGCAGAAACACAGCACGTCCTAGTAAGAGCAATCAGTTCAACCACTTGTGCAGAAAACTCTCCTTGAATCCAGGAGGCTTCGATTAGGCCTGAGACTGTGCAAACAGCGTAGGCAGCTCTCAAGTTTCCTTCATTGTCTCTTAGGCAGGACCCATCGACAAACAGTACAAAATCAGATTCAGACAGTGGCTTATCTTGAATATCTGGTCTTGGCTTGGTGCACAGCTCAGTGACATCAAAACAGTCATGCTCCACTTCCTCACCCTTGACTTCAGGTAGGGGTGAAAGTGTAGCAGGGTTCAAGGGAGCACATCTTTTCAGATTCATATTCTCCACAACGATCTGCTCATATCTGGTCAGGCGGCTATTGGTTAAGTATCGGGTACGGGTCAACAATATCTCAACTGAATGGGGCACGAACAGAGTAAGGGGATGACCCATCACAATACTTTCACACCTTTCTATGTTGACACCTACGGCTGCCATAGCTTTAAGGCATTCAGGCAGCCCTGCAGCTACAGGATCAAGGGTAGCAGAAAAATAGTCCACTGGCCTTCAGGCGTTTCCATGGAATTGTGTAAGCACTGAGAGCACAGCTGTCCCTCTCACTGCAAAAGAGAGCGAAGGCTTTGTTATAATCAGGCATTCCAGTGCCGGAGACTTTCTCTCTGCTCTAATAAGGCAACCAAACAGTTGTTATTCCAAGGTATCGGATCAGACAAATCCTTGTGAGTCAGCGTCTGTAGAGGCTTGGCCACTAGGGAAAAGTTGGGTATCTACTGATGACAGTAGCCCACCATTCCCAAAAACATCCTGACTTCTTTCTGAGTAGTTGGCGGATTCTTTTTAAGAATTGCTGAGATTCGTTTATGCAACACCTTCCTCATTCCCTTCTCAATGTGATGTCCAAGATACAGAACTTCTTTTTGACAATACTGCAACTTACTCTGAGACACTTTATGTCCATTCTCAGCCAAGTGGTTCAAGAGGGCATAGTGTCTTGCTTGCAAGCTTACTTTGTATCTGATGCAATCAGCAGGTCATTGATGTACTTCGCTAGAACTGAGTTACAGAGCATAATTAAGGTCTCAAGATTTTTGGGAGGATCTGATTGAAAATTGAGGTGCTCTCCATAAACCCTTGTGGGACTCGGCACTATGCCAAAACATGATTCTGGAACCGGAAAGCGAATAGAAACTGACTGTCCCCGTGCAAAGGTATGGAGAAGAAGGCCTGACACAAATCGATGACAGTAAACCACTCACAGGGAATTTAAAATAAAATCACAGCTGCATTCGGTACCACGGGACAACAGGGAACAACTATTGTGTTTATCTTTCTCAAATCTTGGATGATGCAGTACTTACCACTGGGCTTCTGTAAGCTCATAATGGGTGAATTACAAGGACTCCCCATTATTTCCTTCAAAATGCCTTGTTGTATCATTGAGCCAATCACTGGGGTGATCCCCGCAATTGTTTCAGGAGTCAGATTTTATTGTGGGGTTCTTGAGTACTCAACATTGGGTTTTCTATTAATGTGGACAGGCTCAACACCTTTGATCAGCCCTATGTCCTTTCCTGAAAGGTCCCAGACTTCTAGCTTCACTGTATCTTTAAGATCTGGTGGTAAATCATCATTTGTCATTTGTCATCAAGGGGTACAAACCAATGTCTTGACCTTGTCATGCCAATTTTAAGGCAACATTCTCGTCATGAGTCTGAAACTCTACTCCTTTTGTGGTACAGTAAATGGTGCAGTTCAATTTGTACAACAGGTCACACCCTAACAGATTTACAGGACCCTATTTGAACCGGTACTTCTTCTGTCACTGGGCTTGTCATTTGTTTGTTTGCGACTCCTACAACTTAGATTCTTTTTCCCGAGAGGTGAATCTTTGGAACTTCCACTGTTCTAACAGTAGAGCGTGTAGCACCAGTATCAATCAGGAATGATATGGGGTGGCCATTCACCTCACCTTCTACAAATGGACCACTCTGGTCTACCTCTACGACTGCACCAAGTATGCAAACTTCCACCCCCCAGCCATAATGACTGGTCAGACTGTAATCCTCAAACGCTACAAACATAGGAAATTGTTGAAACGCGTTCTAATTTTGGAAAGAATTCTGATTTACATTCGGGACTTGATTTTAATTAAATCGGGGACCATTTGCATTTTACTGTGGCATTGGGGCTTCTGGAACCTACATCACTGGAGCTTGGGACACATTAAAATTCAGTATTCTTAGCCTTTGTACATTCTGTACCTGTATGGAGTTATTACCCTGGGGCTGTGTAAACCCTGAATTCTGAACCTGATTCTCATTCACCATTCATTTGGGATTAAGATGAAATTCCCGCTTCCAATGCACAACTTATTGCAAGAATGACAAGGATTCTTTCTCTTCAAAGTTGCCACATAAATCCCATTACTTGGGTCAGTCGGAACACCGCGACCTCTACCTGGCTGCGGGAATCCATTTCGACCTTGCATCACAGGAGTTCCCTGCTGATATACCTCTTGCATAGACCCAATGTTAGAAATGGGATTTTTGGTAGGCTAGGGCGCGGGCCCAAGTCAGGCAAAAACCACCACTCTAGTCAGGATAAGGGAGTTACATGTCTAAAATAACCCCTGCTCACCCCCTTGGTAGCTTGGCACGAGCAGCCAGGCTTATCTTAGAGGCAGTGTGTAAAGCATTTGCACATAACCAACAGTAATACAGTGTACGCACTACAAAAGGACACCACACCAGTTTAGAAAAATATCCAATATTTTTATATAATTAAAACAAGACCAAAAACGATAAAAGCCACAATACTATACTTAAAAGTTCACAGTTCAAAAATACGCTGATTAAAAAGAGTTCCTTGTGTGGATAGCTCCGTCCGGGCTACCACGGCGTCGTGAACACACAAATCCAAAAACAGTTCTGGCTGACCGCGGGGTCGCAGGCCAGCTACGGTGTCGGGAAGACCCGCAAACAGTACCTTTCAGAGATGTAGGGCGATGGGGCCCTTGAAGTCACTCGCGTTGCAGGTCGAGCTCCTTTCTGATGGAATCAGGAGCCCTGGCGCCGGCAGACATCTGGTGCTGTGGTGCGAAGCGCAGCGGTGCCCCCAGGTCGCGGTGCGAGCAGCGGCTCGGTGACGGCGTCAGATGGCATCGTCGGTGAGACCAGGGTCGCGGTGCGAGATGAAGGCGGTGCTCGCCATGGTGCTAGCAGGTCACGGTGCAAGCAGCGTCGTCGTCGTTGCTGAAGTGCTGTCGTCGGCTGACGAACTGGAGTCGATGGCGCCGGCGTCAGTAGGCTAAGGTTGCGGTGCAGGATGAGGGCGGTGCGTCGTGTGACTTACGAGCGGTGCCCTCGAACCACGGTGCAAGCAGTGGCGTCGATTTCGGCGGGAAGTGGCGGCGTCAGGAAGGCCAAGGCGTCCTCGTGAAGCAAGGCGGTGCAGAGTGCGGAGCTCCCACAGGTCGCGGTGCGAGTAGCGGCTCGGTGGCGGCATCAACAGGCATCGTCGGTGAGACCAGGGTCGCGGTGCGGCGTTGCGGCGGTGCTCTCTGCGGTGCCAAAGCTTCGGTGTGAAGCGAGGCGGTGCAGTGTGCGGTGCCCACAGGTCGCGGTGCAAGCAGCGGCATCAACAGGCGTCGTCGGTGAGACCAGGGTTGCGGTGCCCTCTGCGGCGACAAAGCTTCGGCGTGAAGCGAGGCGGTGCGGAGTGCGGTACCCACAGGTCATGGTGCAAGCAGCGGCTCGGTGGCGGCGTCAACAGGCGTCGTCGGTGAGACCAGGGTTGTGGTGCGGCGTTGCGGTGGTGCTCTCTGCGGTGCCAAAGCTTCGGCGTGAAGCGAGGCGGTGCGGAGTGCGGTGCCCACAGGTCGCGGTGCAATCAGAGGCTCGGTGTCGGTGTCGGCGTCAACAGGCGTCGTCGGAGAGACCAAGGTTGCGGTGCGGCGGTGCCCTCTGCGGTGCCTTCAGGACACGGAGTCGTCAGTGGCGTCGTAGACTTCGTTGAGTAGGCGTTCTTCTTGCTGCAGCACAAAACACACAGTCCCCAGTGCTGCGGGTCGAAGAACTTGAAGTCTTTGCTGTTCCTGAGACTTCGTGAACAGGGGGCAAGCTCTACCTGAAGCCCTTGGAGAGACTCACAAATTAGGTTGCAGAAAGTCCAGTCCAGGCCTTTCACTGCCCAAGGCAGAAGCAGCCACGGCAGGTCAGCCCAGCAAAGCACCCAGCAAAGCAGTCGTTCCTTTTCGCAGCTTCTCCGGCTCTTCTTCTTGGCAGTCTTCTTGTCCAGATGAGTTCTGAAGTTCAGGGGTCTGGGACCCAGCATTTATGTCCGTAAATCCTTTGATCTCTTAGGCAGAGAGGGCCTGTGCCCGGTCAGGCCAGTTCTGCCTTCTCTGGTGTGAATTCCTGGCAGGAGGTGGAGACGGCATTTGTCAGAGACAGAGCAGGCCCTTTGAGGTGCAAGGAAATCTCCTCCCCTTCCCCATCGCAGCTCAGGTCTCTTCAGCCCTTTCCTGACCTACCTAGACCATCTGGCGCCCCTCCTGCTCCCCCAGCCTTCTGTCATCCAAAACCCAGACAGGCAATCCACATTCCAGCAGAGGCACACGGGATGACTGAGCAAGAAAATACCTACTTTCTAAAAGTGGTATTTTCAAACACAGAATGTAAAAATCACCTTCACTAAAAGATGCATCTTTAGATTCTGAGTTCAGGCATACTAAATTCTATTTTCTTACCGAATTCCCTGGGCCAGTTATGTTTATAAGATGTTATAAACAAACCTCCAATTCTATCCTATGGGGAACTGGTAGCCTTGCAATAGTGAAAAACGAAATTGGCTGTAATTCACTATCAGGACATGCCACACACACCAGGGCATGTCCCACCTTTCACATACACTGCACCCTGCCCACAGGGGTACCTTGGGCACACCTGAGGGGTGTCTGACATGTAAGAAAAGGGAAGGTTAGGGACCGGCCAGTGTGTGCACTGGCCAAGTCGACATGGCAGTTACAAACTGCGCGCAGACGTCTGCAATGGCAGGTCTGAGTTACCGTTTTCAGGGCTACTCCCAGGGGTGGCACAACTAGTGCTGCAGGCCCCCGAGTAGCATTTGATTCACCAGCCCTGGCACACGCAGTGCACTTTACTAGGGGCTAACAGGTAAATCAAATATCCAATCATGGAAACACCCATCCATAACACAATTTACACAGAGAGCATATGCACTTTAGCACTGATTAGAAGTGGTAAAGTGTCCAGAGTCCTAAAACCAACACAAACAGGTCAGGGAAAAATAGGAGGAAAAAGCAAAAAGTCTGGGGGAGAACCCGCTGAAAAAGCCAAGTCTAACACAACCCCCTCCCAGCCTAAAGCCAGGGTAGACTAA
Source organism: Calotriton arnoldi (assembly GCA_963921515.1). NCBI lineage: Eukaryota > Metazoa > Chordata > Amphibia > Caudata > Salamandridae > Calotriton > Calotriton arnoldi. The sequence continues at coordinate 634,991 of CAWUFW010005148.1, forward strand.
TCAATCCCTTGATGGACTTCCCTGCTTGGGGCGATAGAACATAGACCTGGCCCACAACAGCGGGGGCATGTTCTGGTTCTACACCTTTCCAAACCAAGTTGGATCCCTCTGTCCTCACTCTCAGGGCCCAATAAGCTGACCCATGGGGAACCCTTCTCCTCACCTGTGGACCCTATCTGTGCAGCACCTAAACTTACTTTGCTCACAGATGTGTCCCAACAGGCAGACAGTACCCACATGGCCAACACAGTGGCGTGGCCCAGTCCACCCCTGGGGTGTGACTCCTGTCCCCCTCCCAGGGGCAACTCTGTCCACCAGGACAGGCAGCCACAGTGGCCACTGACAACTGTCAGTGATGAGAGCCAGGCCTTACGCCTTTCCGGCCACTCCAACCACGGTGGCGTCAGAGAGTGGGGGGGCGGTAGCCCCAGGTGCCTGGCACCCTTTCTCCACTCTCCCTGCTGCCAAGTCAGGTATGGTATCCTGACACTGGCCCAACGGCCCAGGGCCTGTACCCTGCGGCTAGACAGGAGACTGGGGTGGGCTCTCCCACACCCTCTCCTTCTCCCTGGGGCTCTGTACCCTCCCACCTGGAGCGGTACCCCCTTCCAGAATGGTCAGGGCACCTGTGGTAGGTGTCCTGCACAATTCGCCCACCAGTTCAGGGGTGCTATCCTGCAACTGGTGCACCAGCACAGGGTCTGTACCCTGCGGCTGGACAGGAGCCTGGGGTGGGCTCTCCCACACCCACTCCTTCTCCCTGGGGCTCTGTACCCTCCCACCTGGAGCGGTACCCCCAGCAGACAACCCGGTCAGGACACTGCTCTTAGTCGTCCTTCCCTCCAGGTCAGGCAGGACCTGAACCTGGCCTCCCAACCCAGGGACTAAACCCTGCGGTTGGACACTTGCCTGGCACACCAGGACTTCCTGGGGAGCACGCATGCCCCCCCCTGAGGGTAACACATGACTCATGTGGTCTGTGACAGTCTGCCTGGCGCAGATCTCCCGCCCCCTGTCCAACTGACAGTGCGCGAAGATCCCCCAGGACAGAAGTGGTGTCACCATGGTCACTCCTAGGAGGCTCAGCCCTTCTGGCTGGCCCCTGACCCACTGGTTCTCCCACTGGGGAACACATCCCCCTCTCACCCCTCACTCTGGACTTCTGCACCCTCCACTTAGGAGCGGCACCGCCAGACACCAGAACCACTGGCGCTCCCCTTACAGATGCTCCAGGTTCTCCTGACTCTAGGAGATCCCCCTCAACGGATGGCCTATCAGTGCAGCCTAGGCCCCCCACCTGGTGTTCCCTCCTGGAACCACCCAGGCTCTGGGACCGGGTTTCGGGCACCTTGGGCCGCAGCCCCTTCCCACTCCTTCTCCGCGGAGACAGGACGTGAGTCCCTACACCCTTCCCACGACACCAGGACAAATCTGGGCTACCACGAACCTTTCCCACCACCCTTGGTTGGGAAATACCTAAGCCACTTCCTTCCGGGTCACCCCCAGAGGCTTCTCCAGACCCTCTGGAATCCACTAAAAGGTCTGCCTCCAGTGCAAGCTCCCTGGGGTCAGAAAACTCACACTCCACTGGGTGTTGGCATAGCTCTGGAAAACAGGGACTTAAAATATGCTCTCCAACAATTGAATCACACAGCCCCACACAGCTGTTAACCAAACTACCCTTCACCCAACCATCCAGTGCCTCAGACAAGTACCCCACATCATTCTCACAAGACCGGTGAGACAGTGTCTGACTGTTGCTGTCTCTCAACCCATACTCTTCTGGCTGGTCTTCATACTCACTTACCAGGGCTTCTATCATGGGGGAACCCCTCTCCTGCACCTCTCATCTAGAGTCAGTAGAGTGTCCCTCCCACTACCAGGAAAATGATCCCCTGTGCCAGTTCCCCAATCCACTTCAGGGACACTACGCACCACTGGAGTAACCTCACAATCCTGAACCCCCTGGTGTATGTCAACCCCCTCCTTGAAGCAGGGCCCCAAATCTGTGTGTGTGTACCTCATCCTCGGTACTGGACCTAACACTTTTGCTGCCACCATCTGGGCTGGGCATAGCCCTACTGGCTTCCCAGTCCAGCTCTCTCATTTTAAACTCATGGTCTAAGATCATCTTCTTTTCCTCCATGGCTATTCTTTTGTCTTCCCTCTCACTTTCCATCCTGAGTTTCTCTAATTCGAACTTTCTTGCTTCCCGCCTGTCCTCCAGCTCCTCTGGGGACAGGCCTCTGCTGCCTGGCCTGGAGGGTCCCCCCTCCCAAAAGCACATCCACCCTAGGAATAGGCTCCTCCGCCTCTCCACTGAGATCACCAGACTGCCCACTGACACGTCTGGCTGCTACCCAGGCCCTCAGCGCCTTTTGTAGCTCCTCTTTCCTAGTGACTCCTCTGACTTGAACTTTCAGGTTTTTGCAAATCGCTTTCAATTCTTTTGCATTGTAGGATTCCAACCTATCCTCCTCAAAGGCAACTTCCAGGGATGCAACAGATGATGCAACTGATTCAGGCATGATGAAGTAGCAAGTTCAAATTGGCAAGATCAAAAATAGGCCAAAAAGAAAAAGAACCAGTATGTGGTACGTAATGGTCTGCGATATGGTAGTAGTGCACACCAATCACTGTAAGTTAAGTGCAAACACAAGTCCTATCCTCACCGCTGACAACCAATGTTATAAATGGGATTTTTGGTAGGCTAGGGCATGGGCCCAAGTCAGGCAAAAACCACCACTCTAGTCAGGATAAGGGAGTTACACGTCTAAAATAACCCCTGCTCACCCCCTTGGTAGCTTGGCACGAGCAGCCAGGCTTATCTTAGAGGCAGTGTGTAAAGCATTTGCACATAACCAACAGTAATACAGTGTACGCACTACAAAAGGACACCACACCAGTTTAGAAAAATATCCAATATTTTTATATAATTAAAACAAGACCAAAAACGATAAAAAGCCACAATACTATACTTAAAAGTTCACAGTTCAAAAATACGCTGATTAAAAAGAGTTCCTTGTGTGGATAGCTCCGTCTGGGCTACCACGGCGTCGTGAACACACAAATCCAAAAACAGTTCTGGCTGACCGTGGGATCGCAGGCCAGCTACGGTGTCGGGAAGAACCGCAAACAGTACCTTTCAGAGATGCAGGGCGATGGGGCCCTTGAAGTCACTCGCGTTGCAGGTCGAGCTCCTTTCTGATGGAATCAGGAGCGCTGGCGCCGGCAGACGTCTGGTACTGTGGTGCGAACCGCAGCGGTGCAGCGTGCGGTGCCCCCAGGTCGTGGTGCGAGCAGCGGCTCGGTGACGGCATCAGATGGCGTCGTCGGTGAGACCAGGGTCGCGGTGCGAGATGAAGGCGGTGCTCGCCACGGTGCTAGCAGGTCACGGTGCAAGCAGCGTCGTCGTCGTTGCTGAAGTGCTGTCGTCGGCTGACGAACTGGAGTCGATGGCGTCGGTATGCCAAGGTTGCGGTGCAGGATGAGGGCGGTGCGTCGTGTGACTTACGAGCGGTGCCCTCGAACCACGGTGCAAGCAGCGGCGTCGATTTCGGCAGGAAGTGGTGGCATCAGGAAGGCCAAGGCGTCCTCGTGAAGCAAGGCGGTGCGGAATGCGGTGCCCACAGGTCGCGGTGCAAGCAGCGGCTCGGTGGCGGCATCAACAGGCGTCGTCGGTGAGACCAGGGTTGCGGTGCGGCGTTGCGGCAGTGCCCTCTGCGGCGACAAAGCTTTGGCGTGAAGCAAGGCGGTGCGGAGTGCGGTGCCCACAGGTCACGGTGCAAGCAGCGGCTCGGTGGCGGCATCAACAGGCGTCGTCGGTGAGACCAGGGTTGCGGTGCGGCGTTGCAGCGGTGCCCTCTGCGGCGACAAAGCTTTGGCGTGAAGCGAGGCGGTGCGGAGTGCGGTGCCCACAGGTCACGGTGCAAGCAGCGGCTCGGTGGCGGCATCAACAGGCATCGTCGGTGAGACCAGGGTTGCGGTGCGGCATTGCGGTGGTGCTCTCGGCGGTGCCAAAACTTCGGTGTGAAGGAAGGCGGTGCGGAGTGCGGTGCCCACAGGTCGCGGTCTAAGCAGCGGCTCGGTGTCGGCATCAACAGGCGTCATCGGTGAGACCAAGGTTGCGGTGTGGCATTGCGGCGGTGCCCTCTGCGGTGCCCTCTGCAGTGCCTTCAGGACACGGAGTCTGCAGCGGCGTCATAGACGTAGTTGAGTTGGCGTTCTTCTTGCTGCAGCACAAAACACACAGTCCCCAGTGCTGCGGGTTGAAGAACTTGAAGTCTTTGCTGTTCCTGAGACTTCGTGAACAGGGGGCAAGCTCTACCTCAAGCCCTTGGAGAGACTCACAAATTAGGTTGCAGAAAGTCCAGTCCAGGCCTTTCACTGCCCAAGGCAGAAGCAGCCACTGCAGGTCAGCCCAGCAAAGCTCCCAGCAAAGCAGTCGTTCCTTTTCGCAGCTTCTCCGGCTCTTCTTCTTGGCAGTCTTCTTGTCCAGATGAGTTCTGAAGTTCAGGGGTCTGGGACCCAGCATTTATGTCAGAAAATCCTTTGATCTCTTAGGCAGAGAGGGCCTGTGCCGGGTCAGGCCAGTTCTGCCTTCTCTGGTGTGAATTCCTGGCAGGAGGTGGAGATGGCATTTGTCAGAGACAGAGCAGGCCCTTTGAGGTGCAAGGAAATCTCCTCCCCCTTCCCCATCGCAGCTCAGGTCTCTTCAGCCCTTTCCTGACCTACCTAGACCATCTGGCGCCCCTCCTGCTCCCCCAGCCTTCTGTCATCCAAAACCCAGACAGGCAATCCACATTCCAGCAGAGGCACACGGGATGACTGAGCAAGAAAATACCTACTTTCTAAAAGTGGTATTTTCAAACACAGAATGTAACAAGCATTTGCAATGCAATAGGTCTCGCATTTAAGCGAGTTTAAGCTATTGGCATTGTAAATTACAATGCCTTTAATTTCTGTTTTAAAAAGCAAAACAAAAAAAAGGCATTGTCGTTTACAAGGCCAATAGCTCAAACTTGTGTAATTGCGAGACCTATTGCATTGCAAATGCTTGTTTAGTGAGTCATTTGATTCACGATTTTTATCTTCCAAACTGTGTACATTTATAAGAACAATGACATATGGTGTTGCCTCGGGGGGGAAGATGCAGTGACTCCTCTGGGATATTAACACGTTGTCTAGTTCCTCTCATATAATTAGTTTCTTCTAGACCCGTCCCTATATGTAAGGCTTTAAGTTCTTTAACAGGCCTTTGTTCCTGAATGGGTCAAAAATTAATACTGTCCTTACAAGCGGTTTAGGCGAGCCACAGTTTGTCCAGTTGGTCCGGCAATTATTGGGGCATCACAAACTTCCGGTGGCTTCAGCTCTGAATTACTACTCACAGTTGTATTACACTTGTTTTTTGAAGAGGCTAGACCCGTGACCAAGTCCTTTATGGAACTCACATCTTTTTTAACCAGTTTTATCTCAGTCAGCATACGCCGTTCAATACTATCCATTTTGGAGTGCAATTTTTTTAATACAATTTCCAAATTTTGTATTCCTTGGGCATTATCTATTGTGTTAATTTCTCCCTTTGTAGACCCAGTCGATTTGCCACCTTTTTTTGCCTTTTGCTATATTTTTGGCCTTACAACCTTACTTTCCTCAAGGTCGTTCTTCAATTTCGATAATTGTTTTGCTTTTTTTGCTGGCGGTGAGATTAAATCTGTATTATTGAATAGCACTGAAATCTCCAAAGTAGATGTTAAAATGCATGGATTATCTAAGCTCGGAACTATGTCCGTGTTAGAGTCTTTGTCCACTAGCAACTCCGCCTCTGAAGGCACTGATGTCGATTTGTTCCCTATACCCAACTTGGAGATAGAATCATGGTGGGTCTCCATTATCACCTCCTTAAGGGCTGCATCTAATGCGGTTTTGGTAGCAGCTAGTTTCTCTTCCACAAGGACAATCTCACTGTCTATCATACCCACCGCTGATTTTAAATATTTTGTATTAGGCATATTATTTGTACACTGTATCTTCACAGGTTGTGGTAGCTTCCTCTTGCCCATTTTACTCATAGGGTGAAATAAACAAAATAATTGATCACCCTACCAGACTCCTTAATGGGCTTGCTTCTTTGGAGGACCAAAGGGAGGTTGCCCAGCCCGGCCGCTGACGGGCGCAGACGGGCCCGCCCTTGGCCCAGGCGCGGCCCGGGCACTCCCGCGTGTGTCCCGCGCTGCGGGAGCCCGGCCCTGCCTTTAAGCGCCGGCTGGCGCGCGGGACTGACGCGGCTCCTGCCGCAACACCCCTGCTCGTTGCAGTCCTCAATGTGGCGTGTAGCTGTAGCGGGCAAGAATCCAAACACCAATGGTTCCCGCGCTGCAGGAGCCCAGCCCTGCCTTTAAGCGCGGCTGGCGCGTGGGACTGACGTGGCTCCTGCCGCAACACCCCTGGTTGTTGCAGTCCTCAATGTGGCGTGTAAATGCGGCATGTAGCTGTAGCGGGCAAGAATCCAAACACAAAGGCTCCCCATACTATTGTTCTTTGTATAGCACAGATGCAGTGGTTTATATTGAAAAATTGTAGTGAGTAACATGCGGAATGTACTGTATTATGAAAATGGAAAATAAAGTTTAATAAAATGGAGAGAAAAAAAGAGTGGCCATTTCAATGGAAAATGTGCGCTCTGTAATAGGCAGCAATGTAGCACACCATGCTTTAGTCATACATTTAGGACAATGTGCTTCAAAATGTGTCACTGGACTACTTTCCAATCATTCTTCTACCAAATGGACGTGGCTTATTCGCTACACTTTGTTTAGCTCATGGAAAATTTTCACCACCCCATTATTAGAATATTGACGACAGCACCCCCACTCTGAAAACTGTTCCAGCGCCACTGCCATCTAGCCGGCATTTTAACTGTTGGCCTGCAATTTAAGATCCAGGCCACTAGAAATATTGGGAAAACCGTGAAATCTAGTATTTTCTATCTTCTGAAAAATAAATCTAAAATACCAAACACGTAAAGAAATCGGCCAAAAAGTGTACGAGAACTGTCTAATCGTTACAAAATAATTGTCAAACCAAACAGATTTTACAATGGCCATTTTGCAAATTAATCCTGATAATTTTACCTAAATTGTTTTTCATCTACCAGCTCTTCGCTGTTCCTGAACAGCAAAATTTACAAATTGCAGGTGGTTTGTTTTTTTCAGATAAAAATGGAAACTTCTGGCAGTACCCCAAAACAAACGAGGACGGTACTTTTGTACGACAAAGGTGGCAACCCTAGGTATGGGCCCCCAATTTTTGTTGCATATTTATATAGCGCGAACTCGAACCCGAAGGTATTGGAGCGCTTTACATGAACACCGTATTTACATTACACATTCAGGCACGGGGAGATTAAGTGATTTGCCCAGAATCACAGGATGTGGACGCGACCCCAAGGCTCGAACCCTGGTTTCCAGCAGCAAAGTCAGCAGTCCAGCCTACGGACCACATCCTCTCCCCAATGTAATCAACAGGACCATTAAGAGCAGCTGTAGTAATTAAGATCACGCAGGAGATCGTTGAAGAGAAGTTTATTATAGGATAAATTTTACTCTCACTAAAGTATGGGTCCTTAAATAGGACACAACATAGAACAACCGAACTAACAATTAAAGGCATATACAACAGTAGCGAATATAATACTGTGCGCCAAGATGCTCTAAAAGATTCACGCCCAACGAATAAAACGGACAAGCACGCAGATATTGTTTCGGCTGCCGCTTCTTTTATTATGATTTTTATTATTCCGACCCGCAGAGGGCACCATCCCACAACACAAACCGCGGCCCTCAATAATAAATACCGAAAACGAGTCAAGCGGGCTTATTAGCCACCGTACCGTTGGTCGGTGGAAGGATTCCATTGAGTTGGTAGTCTGTCGTTATTCACCGGTTTGTTCTGAAGTGCGCTGTCCTGATATATCCGACTCATCGCTTGAGCGTAGTAGGCTGATTGTGTGGTAATTGCTACACGTACTGAAAATGTGAAAACGGAAGTAAAAGGAAAAGAAACAAGCCCGCGAGTGGTGCGCGCGCACCACAGAGGAGCGGGGCGAGCGAGCGCGGCAGCCTGCTCAGCTGACGAGACGCTCAGCTGACCAGACGCTCGTGCGTCATGGCCTTTTCCCCGCACGGCCGGCATATGTTTCCAATTATCGCGCACGCGTCTGGGCACGATAATGGGAAACACATGTCTGCCGCGCGTAACCATCCGAAAAAGGCCAGCCACGACGCACGAGCGTTTGGACAGCTTCTGAAACCCCCTTACTTAAAGTCTTCGCCTAGCAGCGCTTGCGCGCTACTCGAGGCTCGACCTAAAAATCACCTTCACTAAAAGATGCATCTTTAGATTCTGAGTTCAGGCATACTAAATTCTATTTTCTTACCGAATTCCCTGGGCCAGTTATGTTTATAAGATGTTATAAACAAACCTCCCAATCTATCCAATGGGGAACTGGTAGCCTTGCAATAGTGAAAATCGAAATTGGCTGTAATTCACTATCAGGACATGCCACACACACCAGGGCATGTCCCACCTTTCACATACACTGCACCCTGCCCACAGGGGTACCTTGTGCCTACCTGAGGGGTGTCTGACATGTAAGAAAAGGGAAGGTTAGGGACCGGCCTGTGTGCGCACTGGCCAAGTCGACATGGCAGTTACAAACTGCGCGCAGACTTCTACAATGGCAGGTCTGAGTTACCGTTTTCAGGGCTACTCCCGGGGTGGCACAACCAGTGCTGCAGGCCTCGAGTAGCATTTGATTCACCAGCCCTGGCACACGCAGTGCACTTTACTAGGGGCTAACAGGTAAAACAAATATCCAATCGTGGAAACACCCATCCATAACACAATTTACACAGAGAGCATATGCACTTTAGCACTGATTAGCAGTGGTAAAGTGCCCAGAGTCCTAAAACCAACACAAACAGGTCAGGGAAAAATAGGAGGAAAAAGCAAAAAGTCTGGGGGAGAACCCGCTGAAAAAGCCAAGTCTAACACCCAACATTCCCTACAAAGGGTTGACTTCGATTTTCCCTCTGTGCGGCTCTCACCTGCGCCACCATCAATTTCTCCTTTAGTTTCTTCTTTCGCTTCATCTCCAATTCGTCACTACAATATTTCACATATCTCAAAATGTCATCAACCGATTTATTCTGCCAACAAATCAAATGCTGTTTAATCATCAAGCTAATCTCAGGTCTCAAACCAGGACACAAAAATTCCCATATCTTTAGGTTTGAGAATCTCCATTCCACTATGCTGTTTAAACACCTGCAACAATCTTTCATAATAGGCATGTACTGACACTTTAGGCTCCTGGGTCTTCCTATCAATCCTAACCCAATCAATATCTTTAGCTGGAATCCTCCCTTTTAAAAAGGTCATCACCTGTTTATGCTTTTTCATCACCAATGGTGATGGAGCATTTGTTACCAGATTTCTTTGGGGCTCCTTTTCTGGCCATTCTATAGCCACTTTACATTCTGTCCACAAATCACTCGGAACCACAATATCAAACAAAGTATTCAAATCCATCCACAAGACCTGCGAAATCTTCCCAAATCACTCAACCTGTGTATACCATTCCACTGGCTTTTCTTCTAAATTTGGGGCACTCATTTGTGAATGACGCAAGATTAATTCTACTCCAAAGCACATGGACATAACCTCCACCAGGCATCTCCCTTAATGGAAAAGTTGAAGTACCCTCTCCCTCAACTGTGGACGGAAGCGACTCTCCTCTAGGTTTCTTTTGCTCGTTCTTCTTTGTCCATCTGCCTTTGCACTTATCTAGCTCACTTCATTTCCGGATGTTACTAATTAATTCTTTAATCTGTAATTTCATCCCCGATGTCTACATTGCTAGTTATGTCATTTTAATCAAAGCATACACCGGAAATTTCCGGCAGAGACTTGGTTCTACTCAGATTGATCTCATACTTTGCTAATTCAGACAGTTTTTCATGATCTTGACCTCCACATTTGGTAGCATCTTTAGTCATAAATACAAGTTGTCTCTCTTGGTAGCCATCTAATCGGGAAAGATAAAGATTTCCTTGCATCATCTCATCCAGTTCTAACTTTAATTTTAACCACATCCACTGTATTGTCTCTCACTGTGGACTGAATTATTTCTTTACCCAATCCTGAACTCTCACCTTCTCTTGGGCTCCCATTTATGAACTTAATCCAATCATCTAGGTCCTTAGCACTAAGGCCATTTTGTACTGTGGGGGCATTAGACACTATGATGCTGGTGCTGTGATTAACACTCAAAGGTGTGTTCCACATGGACAAGTCAAAGTTTGGTGATCTTTGGGCAAACCCTCCTGTGGATGTATACCACGTCTGATTAAATGTTGAATTGGCACTTGCCGCACAACGGGCACTTACTTGAGTCAGGACCAGAGGAACTCTTCCTATTCCTGGACCCACAGGAACGCTAGCTGTCACACCTACTCCAGTAGGGACTGTCAAAGTATGTGTCGGGTTTCCTGTTGATTCAGATTTATGCAAAGGAACCATGGAACCAATGGTGACCGGGACAGTGAGTGCATCTTCAGCATTAAAAACAGTAGGGTTGATAGGGGCACTAATCCCTGTAATATCTAACATCAGGTTAGAGTTTGTATTCACTGGGGCAGTAGCTACCCCAAAGTTTCCACTGGTTCCTACACCATTCATTCCCTCCAATTGGGTCTCATTGTATGGAGGTGGACGAGCTGACAACAACACATCCAAAAAAGCATTACTAGCATCAGTATCACTGGTTTCACCCTCACTCTCTGAGTTTTTTGTCTTTTCCCCCTTTTTATTCTTCTTTTTCTTCTCTTCCTTTCCTTTCGCTGTTTCTTCACTTGTCAATGCAGGTTACTTTATTAGTTCTCCACTTCTTTTGCTCTGCATCCCACCTAGCATCGGTAGAAGTGCGCACTGCCTTTCGGGCTTTTCCCCGATACCTTTCCTTTTGTCTAACATGAGCTGCATGCTCCCAAGCGTTAAGCACTTCATACTGTGCAGGTCTAGGAGGCGGCTTCAGTTCGTACTGTACTCTTTTCAAATTCTCAATTATTATCAAATTAAATGTGCCATAGCATTAAAACATCAATGCACCTTCTTTCTCAGTAATCTTATGCCATTCATTCAACCAAATACATGTGTGAAGGCCCACGTTTCTGGTCATATAATAACCTGGTGTATCTCCAGGTGGTGCCTCTTCTCCCTCTCGAATAGGTATTTTCACATCTCCCCAAATCAGATCTCGTATGGCCTTAAAGACTTTCATTTTTCAATAATAATGTCGAAAGTCACTAGAGACTTTTCGCTTCAAATCAGGAAATAATTCTCTATCCACAATTCTTGTCAACAACCAATAACAGCAAGGGACTCTATGATGTAGTCAGCCAATAACAGCGTTGTTCAATACCAACTTACCAATCTCAGTGCGACACACTGTGACGTAGTTCTCACTCCTCGCAACAGTCCACCCTCCTTTATAATTTTCATGAAAGCAGTCTTCTCTCAACACTAAGCACACAAAACAAAATACAAAGAGATTTCAACAAATAACTTTGTTTGCTCCACTAAAGAAATCAAAGTATTCAATCACATAAGACATGATTAGAGCAACTCTTTCTGACCTATTCAGACACACACTCAAGTGAAACCTTGACCAGTGGGAATCACCCGGATCAGTGCAGCTTCTCCCTTGCGCAACAGGATCCACTACACTAACCACACCTTACTCTCACACAAAGTCTATGTCCCTATCTCAATTGTGCAGTTGACGATGTCTCACGACTAGCCCCACAAAAATCAGCAGACAATCACAACACAGTGTTATCTACACCGTTAACTCATTACCATACCGGTATCTTAGGCTACGTCGAACCTGATAGCAACTTCAACTTCTTACATTAAGTACCACACTCACCAAATAACTTAAAACATTACCACATCACACCACTCAATCTCCGTGAAATACTGCAATCTAAACATAAGCAATTGCAACGTGCAACCCTATTGATACTCATTCCTCACCTGTTACAAGTGTATCCTGAACTGCTGGAACTCCACCGATTCTCCGATGCAAGCCATGAGCTTTATGGACTCGGGCATGGTTTGGACAGGTCTGAAATACAACGCACTAACTCCCTTTGCTTCAGTAACAAACCATCCACAAACATGCTACCATCTGGGAGAGTGCTGGAAAGTGGTTACCATTTCTCACCCGATTAATCTTTTTGGTTGACTGAGAGGCAAAAGGGAGTTGACATTTAATAAAATAATTTAAAGTTTGTGTAGCCCATTTGACCACACACTAAGGACCAGAAATCGGTAACTACATTTAAGTGGGTTTATTACAAGTTAATAATCATTCCAGTAGATGCAAAAATCAGGAACATGTTATAAAAGTAAAGGATTATAACAAGTAAATTAAGGTGTTGAAGCAAATTAATACTGGATAACATAAAGCATACAATAAATGCAGTCAGAACAATACAGATACCAAGAATTAGGAATTGGTGTTCCATTAAGAAACTCCGCTCCTCCTTCCTAAACATGAATGGAGTTCTAAATCTAAATGGTGATCAGGTCATAGGGAAAGGGCTCACAGAATTCAGGAAATGGGAAGGTGTCAGCATAGTGAAGATTTCAGTAGAAATCTTCTAAAGGGAACAAGTGCTTAGCATAAAGCCACACACTCACAAGAAGAAATAAAGAAATGTGGTCTGCAGCTATTGAAATCTAAAGGGATCTGCCTAAACTCTAACAGTGCATACATTAATTAATATACACAGAAACTCCAACATCAGCTTTACCTTTCTCCACCCCTTCAGGGACCAATGGTGTTAAACTCCACATTGTACAATAACAACATCACCAGACTTTCCCATCCCACAGAACTTGGACAGCCACTGTAACCTTCAGTATCCCTCCGTTCCTGATACGCGATGATTAAGAGGCTTCTCCAGATCATTAGCTCTTCACGCTCCTGCCAAGATTTCCTCTCTCAGGCCTCACTATCAATAATACAACAATACTCCTTTCTCTAGCTATGAAATCATGAGAACAAACCTGCAAAGAAAAAACACGCAGAGCAAGCAAAATGCATTTAAAAATTAAGGCCTTCAGTTAGTCAGGCTAATTTTAGTCAAGCATTTCAATGTGCACTTCGAAAGCATTATTATAGGTCCACGTATACCTTTAAGACATAACTACAAAGTGAATAAATGCATTCATGGTTACATGTGTAAGGTGCTTTCAAATAATTACAACATGACTTGAGACATCAGTGTAAATATAAATGAAAACTACATGTCTTAATAATCGAGCTAAACATTAATACTCACACGTTTATGAGTCTCCAGTTTTCTACAGTAAATGCACCTCAGTAGTACGTTGAATGCTCTGCTTCACATTAAGAAAGTTAGGCACACAGTGTATATTGTCAAGTATACGTAAAAACAGCACATCTGTGACCTGTAAGGATGGAGCAAAAATTGCGCGCCTCCACATGTGCATGGTTGCTTGTGTGACGTTCGCAAACAGCTGCGTCAATCACCTTTCCAGCATAAATATATTTAACACTGAGAAGTTGAGGCAAGCGGTACACAAAATACTTTTCATCACTAATTGCCAAAGCCCCTACAAAATGTGCAACTGGGCCATAGCGGAGCAGGAACAGCAGAAACAGCCATATGTTTTTGCAAAACAAAAAACAGAAGTACAAAAATAGGATGACGTAACTTTGAGTAAAATCGTAGCACCAAATGAAACCAGAAACAAACAAGGGACAAGTGTAATATTGTTTCTTATGCCCATGCTTAAGGTGGGTAATTTGCCATAAAATTGCATACTTTTTTACGCAGTTTAGCCAGTCATGGTTGTCATCGCATAGAATCAGTGGCGGCTCCTCCATTGGGGCGTGGGGGCGTCGGCCCACTGCTTTCTCGCAGTGCGAGAAGCAGAAACATAAAATGGTAAAACTAACATTTTATGTTTCTGCTTCTCGCACTGCGAGAAAGAAGTGCCTGGTTGGGGGCGGGTGGGCGGGCGGTCCTGCTAGAGGGCAGGGGGGCGTGGCTTGCCCACTATCATGGGCCCTCTAGGGCCGACCAAACCAGTCATGCGCACTCTCCCTTTTTCTCTATGTAGGCTGCATGCAGCAGCCTACATAGAGAAAATGGCCTCCCAGCCCTCCCTACAGGCGCCCGGCTAGGCGCCGTCCGCACCAATCACAACGCCGCCATTGCAGCGTTGTGATTGGCTTAGGGGAGGGAGGTTGCCTAGCTGAAACGCAGACTCGGCCAGGAGCAGCAGGAGCTGAGGCGGCAGCGCATGACCCGAAGAAGGTAAGTTTTTTTTATTTTAATGACCGTCCTGGGCCGCTTCACCCTCCCCCCCGCGCGACCCCCCACCCGCCCGTCATGCCAGCCGCGACTGCAAAGAATTTGTACTAGAAGTTGTACCTCGAATACAAATGTCACCTAGTGTGGTGCGGGGTCCTCTTAGTGGCGTAGTGCTGTGCTTAGCATCATGCAAAACAACTTTTTTAGCATGAGTACGGCTGATGATACCATATATGTGACTCTTAGTAAATGTGGAACATTATACGATGTTCCCATTTTACGCAGTACCACAGAGTGTCACGCACCCCAAGTGTCTTTCTCAAGGATGACATATTAGGCCCCCTTAAACCCATTTTGAGAGGTTTGGAAAAATCGAAAAATACCGTTTCACTCTTTCGCTTACTCTTGGCTCATCAGCCTACAGTCGGTATTTTGCCTGATTAATTTACCCCCTGGATAGTGCCTTTCAAATAAATGCTTTTTTGAAATTTTTTGTGTCTGCTGTGGGAGACCTCGGCTCTTGTGTTTGAGTCTTTTCCCGAGACGATGCTCAGCGGGATATTTAACCAGTTGATAAAGTTCGTTTATGTTACTAATAACAGCGCCTCTTCCTTTCCACAAATTGTTTACTATGAGTCTGAATGGTCCCACTGCCGTAATCCGGATTTTCCCCCCGAAATAAACTAAATCGAGGAGAACTATGAATTAAAATACTTTCCCATTCGTACAACGTTCTTTTCAATTACTTTCTGAGGAATGGTGATGAGACGCGTCAGCTGAGCAGACGGCGCAGTGTTTACACGTGGCCACCATACGAGACATCTTTATAAGACAGAGTTTGTGCTCGTCTCTATGTGGGGCGGATGCGCGTGTCCTGGTAGAGGATCAAACTGTCCCACAAACCAGATTTAACAGCTTTTCACATCTGTTAGAAGGCCATGACTTACACAAGGATTAAAAAAAAAAACACGCAAAAAAACACGGCAATCCTAAATAGATTGAAAAACTCATTAGACGCCGAGCTGGAAGCGCCTCGGATCATTGGAAGCTGCTTCTCTGCCCTTTTGGAGTAAAAAATGCGAATGCGAACCATGCATGAATGATTCATTTCTCTCCAGTCACACTGACGGAGAAGCGTGATGTAGGGAGGCTGCCGGGCCTCATACCGACCTCATGCTTACATTTACGGCTCCTTAATAAAGCCCCAGCTGGTATGTCTCAGAGACGAGAGCTTCGACAGCGCACGCGCTCAGATGTACATGTCCAAGTGGAGCATGCTCCAGTATTAGTAGCGAACCAAAGGAGTTATGGGTCATATTGCAATAAAGAAGAAATTGAGACCCCCCCCCATACCTTTAGCTTAGAATTGGAATACAGACAGTCATAATTGGGGTGCAGAGGGCCTCTCACACCTGCATCCCCTGGTGCCACTGCACCAGCTAGGCCCCTGCTGAATATGCTCAGAAATGACTTCCATGTGCACTGAACAAATGCAGGTTCACCTCAGCTACTTGACCTGCCAGGGCTAGGGCTTAATTTGTGCTGGTGTTTACAGGTGGTGGGTACCAGCACTTGTTTTTGGGGACCTGGATTTAGTTTTCATAATTAGACTTCTTTGACCCAGAACAAGACATAGAAAGACATAAGGAGGAGGAAGAGAAAGATATGAAAACAGTGACAAAGAGAGAAAGCAGCAGTGGAAAAGAACCCGTAAGAATAAAATAAGACAACAGGAAGTGTAGGGTGGTGGAAGACAGAGGCATGAGGGGGAATCAGAACTTGTTAGCCTGGGTTTTCGGGAACCCTGATACTAAGCAGCATCGGTGGTGAGCTCATAAGAAAATATTTGGGCCCCTCCACTTATTCTTTTCCACAAATTAAGCACTGGTCTGAGCTACCCATTGAACCTGTGTTTTGTACGGTTGTTAAAATTGAAATATGTATACTTACCGAGCAATGCAACGGGGCAGTGGCACACAGACCTAAGGGCCTTTGGGGCCCTATGAATCCCAATTATTACTGTATTTCACTGCATCCTGCACACATGGAGCACATTTTACTTGCTTGTTTCAAGGCCCATGGCTTTTTTGCTGCCCCACAGTAGGTTTCTCATTATCTACCTTACGTTAATTTTTATTAGCTGTGTATTTATCAATTTTTAGATGCACTTTCAAAACATACATCGCTTTTACCCTTCCCTCATCTTACACATAAGAGAAGAAGATTTCTTGGGTCACATTGCGCATGGGATGTTAAGCAGCTACTATTCAGTCTAATTCTTCTTACCTTGTCAGAAAGTGATAGATTCTGTCTCCGGGGTATGCAGTCTTAGTAGTTCTGGGGCAAGAATGGGCTCTAGAGCGAGGCCCGTCCATTGTTGGGTAAGTAATGGTCTGGTCAGTGTACTGATCTGTCTTCCCCACTCAAGATGGTGGAGATAGAGTTGACAAAGCAAGTCTTGAAAGAATTAGCGTCCAGGCTTTCTTTTCATCTGCTCCATTCTGAGAGGTCTGTAGGTGCCTATCCCTGATGCCTCTTGAAGAGGTTACCACATTTATGCCTCTAGCCACAGTGCTGGATTGTTAAACTTAATTAGTGCTCATATAAGCTGGGAATAAGTGTAACCTAGAACCTTGACACTTAGGGCCCAGTCTCCCCGCTTAGCTTGTATACTGGCATATTGTCTCTTATTCTTTTTTTGATTCTTTTGTGTCTGAAGCTGCAGAGCAGGGCTTGGTCTCATTGCACAGGTTCCCAATACATAAAGTGTTGGGCATAGCACGTCTTATTCAGTGTGGCATTCTTGCAATAGCTTGGGTGGCAAGATTATATGACTTTTGCAACAGTTTTTCAAGATTCTTCCCATAACGCCAACTCTCCAAAGATACACTAGAACTGAAGTGTAATTAAATTGCTTACATTAAGAGAGCCATTGAGAAATGTTTAACATCCTATCTTATTCTTACGGTGTATATGCCCAATCTATTAAACTCACCAGAATTCAAATGCAAATAAACTGCATGTCTAGATGGAAATGACCAAGCTCACTGCTCAACAGACCCACCGCACATCCTAGGTTGAATTATTATGTGGGAAGGGCATGCCTACATGACCGCTTGCATGACCCCTCGCATGACTGCTTCCATGACCACCTACATATTAGGTAAGTGACTAATTGCATGACCATGTGCATGAAAGCATCTATGTGTAAGCAGCCTAGCTCTCACTTCCTTCACTACAAGCTCATGCACAGTAACAGCAACAAAGACAAGATAAGGGCACACTCATTGTCTTTATACACAACATTTACTTCTGGCCATAAGCAGGAGAACTGCCTGTGTATGCCCAAAGAAGTGGCCTGTTATCATAAAAATATCCTATCTTGGGTGTTCGGGTCAATGACACAATGTCTGTGTAGGTCAAAGCCATAGATCTATTGGTCTGCAAATGTTACATGGCTTCTGTACTTTTGTCCTTAGTTTTGCTAGTGGTGCAGTGTATGCATTATATGAGTTGTCGCTTAACATTATTGGCTAGGCTGGGCTAGTAATCCATCTTCCACCCAAGCCGAACTTCTTGCTTTTTTATTTAAATGTATTATTTCTCCAATCAATCTTACAGAATATAATAGTAACAACAACAGCAACTACAGCTATTACTTATTTTAGACATAAAAGTGTAATATGTAAAAACACTATGGTTCAATTATATATCTGGGCTTAATATTTCTATGAATGATAAATGAAAAAAATCTAGACAAGGAAAGCAAGCAGATAAAATCACATTAAAATTGTATGATGTTGGCGCTACTATACCTCATAGTCCTGTGATGATTTATGAATCTTACATTCGTAAATATCATATATTCTTCGCACACATTCAACCTACATAACAGGATGCCACATCAGGAGTTTGATTCAGCAGCGTAAATCAGAAAACAAGAACAAACAGATCTGAATTTCTCTTCCCTGTCTTTCATTTATAATGATGCTCTCTCCTTGGAAGCCAGGTTGCACATTTCTGTGATCTGATGCTCTGTTTTTGCTGATCTTTCAGTCATCTATTGGTTCAGGATCACAACAATAACATCCCATAACGAAACAACCAATCCAAACTCATCTACCCCAGTGCATAAATGCATTGGATAACCAACAAAGAACCACTAAAATAAGACACTACATAACTTTATTGGAGAAATCATTTGTTACATGTTTATTTATCAAGGTAATAGGTTAACATTTGGGCCGTTCAAAAGCAGCCAATGATGATACGACCTAAGTTGACTGACAGTCTGGTTAACCAGCAAGCATAAGGGCAACAGGACACCTGAAGCAGTAATTCAGTGGCTTCAAAGGGGTTTACCTGCGCCTGGAGACCATAGTCAAAGAGACAATCAGTCCCACCTGAGGTGGAGAGGTGACAGGCCAACCCCCAGCTACTCAGGCTTGCAACTGTCCCAAGATAATACAGGGGCGGCATTGCTTTCACCAGGGTCCCTGCCATATGGTTGCAGCGGTACTGTTGTGAGGGTCTGATGGTATTAAGTCTCTTGGTCTCCAGCAAGGGAGCTCAAAGAAAAGTGGGTTGAGGATGACCCTACAGGCACTTTTATTTGATGTGATCCACTTAGAAGCAACACCTGGTGACACATGATGTTGATGCGTGAAGCGTGATGAAGCAGAGGTGCTTAGTCCAAAAATGCCACCTTGTGCTGCGACTGCCTAATGTGTCTCACTATGAGACGTGGCAGCAACATTTTCCCCCCTCTTAACAGTGCCTTTTAAATCCATGAATTAGCTAAGAGAGTACTCACAACTTTTCCACTGACGGTTATAGAGAAGAAATAAGATGTAACGAGTTATATGTAGGTTACTTTTTGGATTCTTGACTTCTTTCCGAAATTCACCTACTTTTGAATAGTGACTGGTCGTTCCCTTTGTGCAAAACCACCATTTCTTATCTTATTCGGGTTTCAAAACATATGAAATGTGCCCATGTAGTTTCTTCTAAAGGAAGTATGAGCTGCATAATTGAGTGACAACCTTTGGAATATAAGCTACAATATCACACAAGAGGAAAGGCTGGGCTTGTATCTCCAACTCTGTCACTCAGTCTACCCTCAATTTCTCAAACTGTTGTAAATTACAATATTGGATTAATTTGTATAACAGCGTGGTTCTGACATCATTGTCCCTGCTCGAAAACACTTTAGCCAGCACATGTAACTCCTCCATGCACTACACATTTCTCCACTCAAAAAGCTGTTTGCATTCTTCTTAGGGCCACATAGTTTCTGTGGAAACGTCTGAAATTAATAAACACGCTGGTTATAAATAGGGTTTGGCAAGCAAAGGGAATTTCATTTCAAAGTTAATTAAAAAATATTTTTTTGTCATTACTGCATGTCAGGTCATCAACAGTCCATCACAGTTATCTTTGCATGCAACAGCTCTTTAGTTCTAGGCAGTTCACAAAATAATCTAGTCCCGCAGAAGGGTTTGGCTAGGATTATGCTCCCAGTTTCACTGGGAAGAAATACAAGAGTCCATCAGTCTCCACCCTGTCAGTTCTGCTTCCGTCTCCACTTACTCTGCCTCCCATGTTCTTATATTCCCTCCCCCTTAAAGAAAAAATCCATTCCCTTTGCCACTTACCTCTGAAGAAATTCAAAGGTCCATCGGCCTCCATCCTGGAAGCTCTGCATTAATATCTCTACTGACAAGGCTTGGCTTTTTATGTATGTCTGGTACCATTCTGATCCCCAATAGGTAACCACCCATTATTAATATTATAGATTTGCAGAGAGTGTAGCTACCCAAACAGAGTTTTTAAGCACAGAGCACTAGATGGCAAACTGACCAAGACTAACTTTTTGCACAAATTCAGAAAAGCCAGGTCTTTAGAAGCTTTCAGAAAGCTGGAAAAGAGCAGCAAGACCTCATAGAAACAGACAGGGTGTTCCACAGCTTAGGACCCAAGCAGGAGAAGGATTATCCCCCTTGACGGGTTCTCCTCACTCTAGGATCTGTGGAGAGGTTGGTATTGCACGATCGTCAAAAACAATTTGCCTTGTAAGCCGTCGAAAGAGATCTAAGGTTACTACCAGTATGTCTAAGCCTCCTGTGCTGTGGCACGTTTTCTGAAAAGGAAACTATTCCCTCCCTCTTTTACAAGGTCTGTGCCCTCGCCCAACATGCGATCTCACCATGTTCTGCGTGGGCTCCACGTACCTGGTTAGAGTCTAGTCAGCTGTGTGTACAAGCCTTAGATCAGCATCTTTAGTCATTCATCTTAGTGAGGCAGAGATCTAGTTGAAAGCTCTGCTGAATAACCTGATCTTCTGATGCACATATTCTCAACCCGGTATAAAACAATGCTGGCATTCTCATGGGAGTGTTCATAAATTCATAAAATAACTGTGTTCACCAGAGAGAGAGAGATTTCCTACTATTGAGAGTGGTTTGGTCTATGGTAAATGGGGCTTTGCAGCCACTTAATTGGACACCACCTGCATGAAGCATGCGTTATAGGTGATGTACAATGATTCAGTAATGTTACTCTATTCATGGTTATAGGAGAAAAGAAACATGTTCCAACAAGTTACAGAAATCTAACATAGGACAGCTGAGCTGAAGAAACTGTCAATGACAATTGTAGCCCACCAGGGGGACACTGATCCTAATCCCAAACAAGGTGTGAAGAAAAGGTTGATATCAGGAAATGTACCATTTTCTTCTCTGGTAGAACCAAGCTGGCTCAGATGTAGCCATCAGCCACCATCCAACCATATACAATTGTGTCATGAGGAAGGAATCGACAACAGGAAGATCTGTTTAACAAGGTGAGTTTATCTGTAAGGAGCCACTAAACACACGTCATGACAGGCGGGCAGCATCCAGCCAACTGTCACGGAAATAATCACCACCACCCCAAGTTCCAAAACGTCACATTCCATATTCAGATATGGCGCTACACCGTCAAGTCTGAATATCACATTACTTTTCCCCTCCGTCAAACTTTAAAAACAATACTATAAAGGTTTAATCTACACTGCCACATAGTTGCTTCCATGCAACCTAAAACAGTAATAACATTACTTGAAAGAACACAGATCTTATTACTATGGTACATTAAAACTGACAGTTGAAACTACAAAGGAAAAAAGAAAAAAGAAACAATAGTTGTATTAATTTTCAAATAGGAAGATACTTCAACTGCCCCAACCATACGTGGGGAAAAAAATACAGAAAAATATAAAACAGACACTGGTGAAGTACTCAAGCATTAAATGGTCTGACCAGAGTCTGACATGCACTGTACATCCCATATGGAAACACACAGTATCAGGCAGTAACCAGGTCAGAACCCAGTTCATGAATTGCAAAGAAACAGACTCTAATTTAAATCCATATTCACTTCCTAAACCGCGTGGGAATTTGTCTAATTCTGGTGCTGTGGCGGACTACTGGTTCTTGGTTATTTGAGACTTCAACCCTATGTGACCCATGCGTGGTGGGAGTCGTCAGACTGCGTTCCCCTCTTCCATCCCACCTGACCATTCTTCCCACATTCCACCAGTTCGTACCATGTACCCTGATGGCATTACCACACACTTTGTCTATCGCACAAGGTGCTGAAAATGTCTTGTCTTCCTTCCTTCATTCCTTCCTGATACACACTTTATTGCCAACTTCAAATTTCTCAATATACACATGGTGATTCCTATAAAAAAATTCATTTTTTTTCAATTTAGCCTTGGCCACATTGCACTTAACCTTGTCGTCAATACTATCCAAATGTACCCCAAATTCTACCCAACTGCTAATCCAACTGGGGCAGATCTTTGTGGCAGGCTTTCTTCCCCATAGCAATTCAAAAGGAGACACCTGAGTAATGGAATGAGGGCTGGTACGGTAAAACCATAGCATTGAATGAACAGCATTCAACACAACGCACCTGTTCTCCATAGTCCACTGCACAAACTGTGTAAGCACCTTATTCTTGCGCTCAACCTGCCCATTAGTTTGGAGATGATACAAAGAGGCCCTGAGGTGTTTGACATCACCTGCTTTAAGGAAAACCTCAAGTTCCTTACTCACAAACTGAGCCCCATTGTCAGATATCAGGAATCTGGAGAATCTTTCTCTTGTAAACAAATCATTCAAAAAGTCAATGACTGTCTTTGAACATGGTTCACCTATAAACTTCCCTTCTGGCCACCTGGACTATAGATCAACAACTACGATTGCTAAAGCTGGGCATTTCAATTCAAGAATATCAGATATTTACTTTTAGAAAACTTTACTTTTACTCCACTCTTTAGAACCATCATGAAAAACGTACTCAGGGAAGGTGATTGTTTTCTCTATAAATTTGGACATCCAAAGTACTTCAAAAAAGTTAGGCTGAAGATATTACAAGCCGCATGCAAGTTATGGTATCAAACCAGGTGAACCCTAGGGAAAAGAGGTATCAAAGTGGTACTGGATACTGGATACTGGTACAAGCTGGAGAACAATAGTCTACATTACCAACAGAGATCTTGGGGAGGGACCCGCCAATGCTGGATGTGCTAAACTTATGGCAAGTGTCAATGTCTATTCCTTGGTTGAAAATCAAATCTGCACCGCTCAGAAAGAATCATACCTTCACAGCGCACAGAGCCTACTGGATGCCTAAGAAACTGTAGAAGTTGGGTAATCACGAGGAGAAGAAATGTATTTAGTGTGGTGAAGAAAATGCAGTTATGTTTTTGCAGTGTCCTCAGATCCTGAACTATTGGCAAGCAGTGGGTAAGGTGATCACAGAGGTTATGGGCCAAGAAGTGGAGGTAAATCTGGTGTTAGTGCTTTTTGGGGTTACAAATGGTAGAGAGGTTTTGACTCATTTGAATAAAAAACAGAAATGTTTACTCTTTGTGCTGATACTAATGGCAAGGCGAGAGATATGCTTGAAATGGATGCATCAATGCTCACCGACGTTATGGGAATAGTTAGCATCAGTTAAAAGGGTTAATAGTTTGGATCGCAGTAGCCTCGGAACTAAGAGGACAAGATTTTGGGATATATGGGAACAATGGCATAAATCACGCCAAAATAACAAGTGAGGTTTTGAAATTGGTGGAAAGAATTTGTCCAGTGATTTTGTATGAAAGCAATAAACCTTAAAAGGGAGTTTGGTGGTGGTATCGTGTGGGTATCTCCATTGGATGTTAAGGTTGCTTATAAAGCGTCGGGGTCCTCCTTATGTGAGCGATCTCTCTTCTCTTTTTCTGTAGATAGGTGAGAGACCAAAACTTACTTTACCGGAGAAGTGTGCCCCTTTTGACCATCAAACTTTCACTGCACAAATGAGGACAAAAAAAAAGTACTATTGCGTAACATAAATGTCTTGGCAAATTGTTGAAAGGACCCACCAAATCAATACCAATTTTCTCCCAAGCCTTAGAAGGACACTCAATTGGTTGTAATGGTGGTCTTCTGACCACTAAACCCTTATCTGCCCTAGAACAGACAACACACCCCTCCACCACCTGGTCTATTTCGTTGTCCATGAATGGACACCACAAAGTTTGATGAATCCTGCATTTGGTAACTGTCTTCCCCAAATGTCCTTCATGTCCCATTTTGATTAACCTGAGTCTGATTTCAGCCAGGGGAACAAGCTTATCACCTTTCAACAACAGCACATCTTCTATGGACAACTCATCTTGTACTTTCCAAAAAAGTTGGCATGCCAGTTCCAGTGACCTTTCCAAAGGCCATTCATTCTTCACATAACACATAACCCTTTTCAAGACCTCATCTTGATCCAACCTAAATCTCCACTCATGCTCCGATACTGCACAGTGTTCCTCCAAATCCATTGCTGCACTGTCTCATCTGCAACACCATCTCCCCCTTCAATAAGCATACTCTTGGCAGGTGGAGACCTTGACAGAAAATCTGTCAGAACATTCTTAGCACCTTTCCTGTGGTCAACATCGAACTGATACTGCAATCATTTGGTTGTAATTTTGGAAATCCTATGGGTCTGTTCTTTTATCCTTTTGCCTGTGAGAATGGCCACTAAGGGTTTATCAAGAGTCATAATATTAAATCTTTTTCCCCACACATACAATTTGAATTTCTGAAAGCCCATCAACACCCTAACAACTCTTTTTCAATAGTAGAGTAATGCATTTCTGAATCCCTCAACACTCGTGAAGCATAGTATACAGTATTTTCCTCCTTCTCTTTGTACTGGGTAAGAATGGTACCTAACCCCACATTAGATGCATTTAAAGTTATGCCACCCAGTAGACTGGGATCAAAGGGCTTCAGTACTTTCGAGCTGGCCAGTTCTTTCTTGACCCACTCAAAGGACTTTTGACATGTAGAATCCCATTTGAACCTGGTATTTTTTTTTAACAAACCTGTCAATGGTTTGATAGGGGTAGCATAGTCAGATATAAACTGAGAATAAAACTCAGACAAACCCATAAAACTCTTCAACCCTATTTTGTCATTTGCTGGTCTAGCATCTGGTCTTGGTTCAATTCCATTACCAGAAACCACATGTCCAAGACATTCTACACGGGACCTAGCAAATTTGCATTTTTCCAATTTCAATGCCACACCTGTCTTTCGCTGATCAGAGCCCTTAGAAAGATTCTCCCACTACTACCAGTTTCTGCTAGAACACAAGTAGTGAGGAGCGCTATCTTGAGCAGGCTAGACTACTGCAACTCCTTGTGTCTTGGAGCTCCCAGCTCCTCGATAATGAGGTTGCAGAGGATCCAGACAATCGCAGCAAAATTGGCCCTAAATCGGCAGCGCAGATCCTCAGCATCTCAGGCCCTACGGGATCTTCACTGGCTACCGATTCAGCAGAGAATATTTTTTAAATCTCTCTGCATAGTTTTTAAGGCAGCAAATGGTCTGGGTCCCAGGCCTTTACAGAGAAAGTTCACGTGGTATACGCCCACAAGAAACCTTCGCTCGGCCACAGCAAATCTGGTTAATGCCCCTAAATTTAAGAGAGCTAGAACAGGAGGGAGAGCTTTTAGCTCTGCAGCCTCGCGATTATGGAATGAACTTCCATCTGACATCAGGAAGAGCAGAGACATAATGCAATTCAGGAAGAAACTAAAGACATGGCTATTCCCAAGGGAAAAGAACACCTAGACATAATACCTGGATTCTCCAGTGCTCCTCCTGCTGTCCCTCCCCCCTTAGGCTTCTAATTTTCTGTAACTCTCATTTTCGAATATAGTATGACACATTACATCTACGTACACTTTCAGCGCCAGGATACCCGTTGGGTGATAGTGCGCTATATAAATACTGTCTACATTACATTACATTACCTCTATCTTGTAATATCAATAACACCTGGTCTAGAATACTGTCATGTTCTTCTCTAGTTTTGCAAAGATCAACACATCATTATGGAATGCAACCATGTCTTTTATATCTTTTTACATCTGAAATATGATCCTCTGGAAGGTAGATGCAGCGGACGCCAATCCAAATGGCATCTGCCGGTACAGAAAAGTTCCAATAGGTGGAACAAACGCTGTGAAATGTCTTGAATCAGGTTCTAATATCACCTGGTGGTAAGCAGAGGCTAGATCCAGTTTGGAAAACCAATTAGATCCAGCAACCATGCTGAACAAGTCAGTTATTCTAAGCAAGGGATGGAAATTCACCCAAACGGCCTTATTCAGACTGCGCAACTCTACGCATACCCTCAGCTCACCATTTTTCTTTCGAGCGACAACGAGAGGCGATAACCAAAGAGAAGACTCTATTAGTTCAATTATCCCACTATCACACAACTTCATAAGCTCTCTCTCTCCAAATCCTCCATGACCGACAAAGGAACACTCCGCATTTTATGTTTTATGCGAATTGGGTTTTGTTTGACCTTAATCTTATGTTGAAACACCTTTATAGTACCCAAATCACCTGGAAAACGTTTGGGAAATTTGGACGAAATGTCATTCACCATGTCTTCTGCAACCACCGACACCTGTTCCATAGTGCCAGGTCTAAGTATAATCTTAAACAGCCCCTGGTGAGACCACCCCAGAATACATAACCCCTTCTTTGCTACATACACCTTCCCAAAAATGTTATGGTTCTTGAAAACCAACACATCTTCAAAGTAACCTGCCAAATCTATCCGTCTGCCTTCATATGAAACTGGAACACAGTCCAGAGGTTCCAACTTCCTTCTTTGCCACACGTCATTGAAAATTTCACAAGTAATCATTGCGATTCTTGCACCTGAATCAACCAACAGTTTTAGTGTGCTATCGCCCACCAACACCTCAGCATACGGGTCAACACAATCAGTCGGATCTCCTGTACAAATATCTTCTCTAACCACCAGAACTATATCCTGGTGATCATTCTGAATGTTACCCAACTCTGGGTGATAGATATCTCTGCCAAATCTGCCACCACATTTGTACTTTTCTCAGCACAATTCCAGTGCTCTGGCAAACCTTGGCAAAATGTTCCAATTTACCACGTTTTCTACAGACACTAAGGGGCCAATTCCGATTTCGGCCGGAAGGGCACCGAACGATGGTCGGAGCCCTTCCGACCGAATTGGAACGTGCCGCTCGGATTCCTTTCCGACCGAGCCATTCCGATGGGCTCGGTCGGAAAAGAATCCGACTCGGATTTCCGGATGGCTCACGACGGGTTCGGAGAGCCCGTCAGCCATCCGGAAATCCCTCTGTACTCCCCCGGCTGCCTCTTTGCGACCGAGGGAGTACGATGGCAGTTTTCACTGCCTTTTCGTGCCGGTCTTTCCGGCACGAAAAGGCAGTCGGTCACTGTCTTTGGGGGCCCCCAGTGGGACCCCCATGGGTGCAAGGTCGCCGAATGGAGGCCTGGAGGCACCTATGGTGCCCCTCTGTTGAACCCTGCACCCGGTGGCAGGCACCTTGGGGTGCCGGCCACAGGGTGCAGGGTTGAACTGCACCCCTGCTTTCTCCAATGCCAGCATGCATTCCGTCCGGAATGCATGCTCCCATTGTGGGAGATACGAGTGCGACCGAACAGGGTTCGGTCGCATCGTACTGCCTGGGCCGTAACCGACGACAGCAGGTCTGTGGGTTACGGCTCCGGACCGATGTCGGACGGACCTGAGTCCGTCCGACATCGGAATCGGCCCCTAATTCTAGCTGGACACAGTTTGCCTGACTTAAAATATGGTAAATTCCCACACTTAAAACAAATATTGGACTGTTTGAAAAACACTTTAGATGCTTTTTGTGTGTTCCTGCTATCTGCATACTCTTTTGCTACAGTCTTACTCTTCGTACGAACATTGCCTACAACTTCAGCTCTTTTCTCTTCCAGTTCCTTGACTGACAACTGTGATGTTTTGATGCTTTTGGCGATCCGTATCGTTTCTTCAAACAAAAGATTGCTTAAAGACTAAAGTTTCTGCTGAATAGCTTTATTAGTACAGTGGCATATGAAGTGATCATGAACAAGCTGTTCCGTGAAGTTTTGAAAATCACAGTCTGCCACCAGACTTCTAAGAGCAGAAACCTACGTATCAACTCCCTCTCTGGACAACTGCTTTCTCATTTAAAACTTATGGCGTAGTATAACAATACTGGTTTGAACATCGAAACATTTCTCCAATCTCCTAATAGTTTCCGTGAACTCATCCTCTGGCTCTTCATTTTGTGGAACTTTAATGTCTGGAAGATGTTTGAAAATAAAACGACCTTCAAACCCTAAAGAAAGTAGCAGTAAAAACAATTTCTTTCTGCCTGAAATCTTAATGCACCAATGGCACCAAGATAAGTTTGAAATGCATCAAATCAGTTTCTCCAAAATACAGGTGGTTTACCCGGACTATCAGAAAAAGGAGGTGGTGGATTGACTGACTGCATATTCTCCTGTGATGCATTAGAATTGATAACTTGGTTTTACTTTTCACCCAAAGGGAAAGCCTTGAACCAAAAACATAGAAACAATTAAACATAAAATTGCTCTGCAGGTTATAGTAATAAAAATGCACAGGACTGTAGCATGCTACACGAGATGAAGTGTGTACATAACTGAATTCAGTTGCTTGAACCAAATGCTCCTTGTTGGAACTACAGGCAAAACAAATCACTGCCCATGCTCCCACAAGTGAGTGTATTACCATTGGTAACTTTTTTTTTTATCAGCATGAGATAAAAGATACACAAGATGAAGTGTGTGTAACACTGAATTCACTATTGGTAACCTTTTTTATCAGCCTGAAAAAAATGATACACAGGATGGAGTGTATCACTGAATTACTAGACTTCACTTGCACACACCGTAGACTTACCATTTTTAACAGCATAAATCCATAAAAACGAATGCGTGGAGCCTGCACCCAGTAGAAAACTCAGTCAAAACACATGACTAGGCTAATATGGCCGTCGTGTATCTCAGTATCCATCTCTCTCCTAAGGATCCACCTCTTTCCTCACAAGGCAGCCAGTTTCTGCCATCCCCAAAATGTACCGTCAGTGAGACTGGCTATAGCGCGTCACTGGACCCCAAGGCAGACCGCTGCGGTCTAGTCCTCAAATGGCTGCCTAGTGATGACACAGACCTCCTTTCTGTGTACGGCCCGAAGTAAAAGGCTGCCTCCCGGCTGCCCAACGAAAGTGTGGCCCACGCCGCACAAGAGGTAAAGAGTCAGAATATCGAGTTGGAAATGTCGACTTGCACTAATATCGAGTGCAGAATATCGAGATACAGAAATATCGACTGCAAGAATATCGTGGTCAAGAATATCGAGTTTAAGGTAAGAAATATCGTTTTCAAAAATATCGAAGTCATTAATATTGTTTGCAAAAATTTAGGGGGTCATTACGATGGTGGGCGGATTGCCGCCGCCCGTATGGCGGTGGTGATCCGCCCGCTATTTTCCCCCGCCCGCATAACATTTCCCCACCACCATATTACGATGGCGGTGGGGACCCAGGCGGACGGAAAGACCGTCCGCCAGTTTTCCGCCGGTAGGCAATCCGCCCGATTGCCTACCGGGCGGAAAAGGCCTGCAATATGGTGGCAGTGCCTTGCAGGCACCGCCATCCATATTACGATGATGGCGGTCTCATGCCTTTCCATGGCGGAGTCAGACTCCGCCATGGAAAGGCATGCGGAGAATGCCTTTGGGGGCCCGTTGCGGGCCCCCAGGTGGTTGGGGGGGTGGCTGCACTTGGGGGTACCCATGGTACCCCCGACATTTGCATGCACAAGGTGGCAGGCACCGCGTGGTGCCTGTCACGTTGTGCATGCAAATGCACTACATGCCCTTTCAACATTGTGGCGGGTGCTGAATACAGCACCGCCCGCTACAATGTTAAATATGCAGGATGCGACCGCCATGGTGGCGGTCGCATCCTAATACGCACAGCGGGACCGCCGCACCTCTTGCGGGCGGTCCCTTTTTCCGTTGCGATGGCGGGCGGACTTTGTCCGCCCGCCATCGTAATGAGCCCCATAGTTGTTAAAAAATATCGGATTTTTAGTTAGTGTTATGTATTTTAGTATGTATTTTAAATGTATGTGCTCTATTTTTTTGTCTAAGTATTGCATTTGTTTTTTAATATATGTATTACATTTTTAGAAGTTATTAATTTTATTTTAATTAAATTTTGCGTTTTAGTTCTGTAGCGGGTTGTGGGTTTATAGGGGAATAGGGTGGGAAGTAATTTAATTATAATAAATTGAATATTAATTTTTATTTATTAGTATTTATTCAATTTTGATATAGTGTTAATTGTGGGAATTAATTTATTATTAATTAATAATTGGCTGTTAATTTTTATTGCTTAATTAATTGGTAAATATGTTAATTGTGTCATTTTTTTAGGAGCGGGTTGTGGGTTTATAGGGGAATAGGGTGGGAAGTAATTTAATTATAATTAAATTATTAATATTTTTATTAAATAATTTTTTATTTATTTAATATTTTATATTGTTAATTGTGGGAATTAATTTATTATTAATTATTTATTAATTGGTTGTTATTATTAATTAATTGGTATTTATGTTAATTATGTTATTTTTTTAGGAGCGAGTTGTGGGTTGATAGGGGATTAGGGTGGGAAGTAATTTAATTTTAATACATTTATTAATATTTTTTATAATATGAATTTAATTTAATTTTATAGTGTTACTTGTGTGAATTAATTTATTAATAATCATTTATATATTGCTTGTTAATTGTTATTAATTAATTAATTAATTGTTAATTAATTATGTTAATTGTGTCAAGTTTTAAGAAATTGGTGGTGGCATTTATAGGGGAATATGGTGAGAGGTAATTTATTTATAATTAATTAATTATTTGTTAAGTAATGCTAATTAATTAATTAAAATTTAAATATGGCAATTGTGTAATTATTTTGATGTGTGAGTTGTGGGGTTTATAGTGGTAAATGGTGGGAAGTACATTTTTTTAAATTAATTAAGGATTTGTTAATTGATATTAATTTATTAATGTAAAATTAGTTATGGAAATGATGTAAATATTTTTAGGTGTGTGTTTTGGTGTTTATTGGGGTAGAGGGTGAAAAGTAATTTAGTTTAAATTAATTAATCATTACTTGATCATTAATATAAATTTATTAATTGATAAATATTTTTAGTAATTGTGTATTTTTTTTTGTTTGGGGATTTAGGTTCTATAGCTGTAACGTTTGGTTAGTACATTAATTTTTACCTTTTTAAATGTGTTTTTTAATTATTAATAATTGTTTAATTGATAATTAATTGTGTTAATTATGGAGGTACACTTTTTTGTAAAATTTAGATGTGTGTTCTAAATTGTGTGGTGTTATAGGGTAGGAAAAAATATTACATTTATGTAATAAATATTGTTTTTGAATAAAATTAAATTATATTACAAAATATTTGTTTGTTAATCTTTTGTTAAATTTAAAAAAAAAATCTTTTAATGTAAATTTTAGATTTTTTCTACATTATGATATGTTTCTATGTTTTGTAAATTTTTATATTTTTATATATTTTTTGTTTTTGGGTTTTTATTATATTTTGTATTGTAGTTGATATTTTGTTTGTTTTTAAATTTAAATTTTCTTTAGTGGGAATAGTAATTTTTACCCCTTCGCTATCCAACACTTTCCCTACTGCTGCATTTGCAGGAGTGGGAATAGTAATTTTACCACTCCACTATCCAACAGTTTCCCTACTGTTGCACTCGTTGGAGTGGGAATAGTAATTTATACCCCTATGCTATCCAACATTTTCCCTACTGTTGCACTCACTGGAGTGGGAATAGTAATTTTATCCCCTCTGCTATCCAACACTTTCCCTACTGTTGCACTCACTGGAGTGGGAATAGTAATTTTATCCCCTCTGCTATCCAACACTTTCCCTACTGTTGCACTTGTTGGAGTGGGAATAGTAAATTATTCCCCTCTGCTATCCAACACTTTCCCTACTGTTGCATTCGCTGGAGTGGGAATAGTAATTTTTACCCCTCCACTATCCAACACTTTCCCTACTGTTGCACTCATTGGAGTGGGAATAGTAAATTATTTCTCTTTGCTATCCAACACTTTCCCTACTCTTGCACTCACTGGAGTGGGAATAGTAATTTTTACCCCTCCGCTATCCAACACTTTCCCTACTGTTGCACTCGTTGGAGTGGGAATAGTAATTTTTATCCCGCTGCTATCCAACACTTTCCCTACTGTTGCACTTGCTGGAGTGGGAATAGTAAATTATTCCCCTCCGGTATCCAACATTTTCTCTACTGTTGCACTCATTGGAGTGGGAATAGTAATTTTTACCCCTCCGCTATCCAACACTTTCCCTACTGTTGCACTCGCTAGAGTGGGAATAGTAATTTTTATCCCTCCGCTATCCAACATTTTCCCTACTGTTGCACTTGCTGGAGTGGGAATAGTAATTTTTTCCCCTCCGCTATCCAACACTTTCCCTACTGTTACACTTATTGGAGTGGGAATAGTAAATTATTCCCCTCCGCTATCCAACACTTTCTCTACTGTTGCACTCATTGGAGTGGGAATAGTAAATTATTCCTCTACGCTGTCCAACACTTTCCCTACTGTTGCACTCGCTGGAGTGGGAATTGTTATTTTTCCCCTATGCTATCCAACACTTTCCCTACTGTTGCACTCAATGTAGTGTAAAATGTAGGTTTAAAAAATATTAAATATTTTAATATTTTAATTTATAATATAATTTTTTTAAATAATTGTTATGTTACAGGTGTATGTATATATATATTTATTTATAATTTTTAATATATTTGTAACATTTTATAATTAATAAAATTATTATTTATTAATTATTTTTAAGTAAATATATATATATTACATTTTATATATGTATGTTTAATTTATTTGTAAATTACATTTATTACTTATAATTGTTAAAATTTACAAATAAATCTAAATATTTTTTAAGTTAAATGTATTATTTAATTTATTTTACTTTATTTTTTATACATATAAAAAACGATATTTTGCACTTCGATATTTTTAACAACAATATATTTTTTTTGATATTTTTGTACTTATCATTATGAAGATAGGAGGTCGATATTTTTGACAACGATATTTATGTCCCGATATTTTTGTATCTCGATATTCTGGTACTCGATATTCTGTCAGTGATCCCGCACAAGAAGCACACTCATACCTTTGTTCCGGGTGCAAAAATATAAAAAAACTTGCGGTTGTCGGCGAACGCTGCATCGGAATCGTGGGATGGCAGTTCAAGAAAATCCCTATGTATGTTGGTGAGCTTGCAGCTCCGGCTCATTGCCAAAGAAAGTTGTCTTGAGGAAGGGATCGACAACAGCAAGATCCATTTAACAAGGTGAGTTTATTTGTAAGGAGCCACAAAACACAGGTCCTGACAGGCGGGCAGCATCCAGCCAATTGTCACAAAAAGAATCATCACCACCCCATATTCCAAACCCACATTCCATATTCAGACATGGCGCTACACCGTCATGTTTGAATATCACATTTGGTCTTCATTGTTTCCCCAGTTCCAGAGTCTGCTAAGAAGTGCCTGCAGCCCAAGCTGGTCCAAGTGGCCAATATCTGGGTTTTGGACATTTGAGAAGATTAAAGAATCCAACTCTAAAAACCACCTTAAGAAAGGGGGTTAGGCTCCCTGCGGTTGTAGATGATGTGCAGATATTAGGAGGGCTGCAGAGATCATCCAGGAGCCCGTTTCTCACCTGGTGCCGAGTACGAAAAATATTGAAGTCAAAATGAGCATTCCTAATGCAATACTAATCAAAAAGAAGAAGCTACATGACATGAAGCAGCTATCGACTTGGGGTAACCTAATGATGTCAAGAGCAAAGGCACTTGAAGGTCAAGGACAATCTTAGAGAACAGAGCCTCGAACTGTTTATTGACAAATGCCAGTTTTACAGGTCCACTTTCAAATATGACAGCCACACACAGTCTTTGAAAAAGGAATATGAGTACACCCAGCGATGGTGATCTGAGCACACCCCACCAATATGAAGAAGTTTTCAAACTTCCTCTGATTCGGAAAATGTTACGTTTGCCTCATTGGGGCTTCCCTGAAACCAGTTATGCATTGACTGATCTGACCAAGAGGCGCCTTTCAACTAACAAGAACAGATAAAACAATGATCAGTGTGAGCAGCCTTACCACAAGGTCTGTGACTCCATCGGGCTAAGATGGATCAAGAACTGTAAACAAGACTTCAGAATGCTGACCAATAGGTTGTCCTCTCCTACTGTCCTGGTGTTCTCAGACCCCAGACTGCTGCACATGCTATATGGTGACACCAGCTTTCAGGGCTAAAAGACAGTACTTTAGTAGAGAAAAGAGAACTAGCGTGATCTATTGCTTATGCTAGTCATTGCTTGTCAACATCAGAAATTAACTAACCAGTGCACAAACTTGAACTCTTTGCTCTTAGTTGCAGTGACTGTGGAAATATATGACTATGCCCACAGTGTCTAATTTACAGTGGGCAGCAACAATCCCCTTTGCTATGTCAAGACAACAGCCACCGATGAAGTTACTGGCCACTGATGCCAATATCTTAACATACAGACAAAATGATCAGGCTGATGCAGGACTGTGGAAGACATGAAAACACTAAGGGGCCCATTACGATACCCGGCGTAAATAATTCCGCCAGGCATGGAAGCGGCAAAAATCCGCCCGCACACACCGCCTGAACACCGACCACGCCATTACGATTACACAAACCGAATACCGCCATCGGCGGAAAAAGCACACAAAATACCGCCCGCCAACGTCCGAGTCGGAGACAAACCGCCCGCCACGGACGGAAACACGCACAACAACACAAAACCGCCCGCCCTCACGGCCGACACACTGCACGTGAAATTACGATCGCACCGACATGAGCGCGGAAAAACCACAAATATACCGCCCGCCAGCGCAAACAACGCCGATGAGAATCGACACGGCAGAAGCCATGGCGCCAACGTACCTGCACAGAAACCATCCGCACACAAAACCAATAGCACACAACATGGCCAACAAGTCCACACAGCAAGGCACGCACAAATACACAAGCACAGTACACATCCCGAAAACACCCCCCGGACAAACAAAAAATACAAAGGCCAGAACCCCAGACACAACACACCTGAAAACAACAGACCATGAGGACACACCCACATAGGTGAGTACAAAAGCAGCACTCCCACAGACCACAACCCCTTGCTACATTGCAAACCAGAGAGGAGAGGAGAGGACACAGTGACACAGCAAGGACAGCAGCACACCACAGAAACGCACACATCACTACCACCACCACCACCACCAAACACCACCACCACCACCACCACCACCACCACCACCAAACACCGGCACCACAAACCCCCTGCACATTACACAACACACACCGCACCAGCACCACAAACATCATGGCACCACAAAGAATGCCCAAGTTCACGCCCATGGAGCTGACGGTCATGGTCGACGAGATCATCAAGGTGTACCCACAAATCTATGGGAACATGGTCCAGCACACACCACTAGCCACCAGAAACAGAATGTGGAACCGGATCGTAGACCAGGTCAATGCAGTCGGGACCCTGCCCAGGAACAGAGTCGAGATTAACAAACGTTGGAATGACGTAAAGAGCCTGGTCAAGAAGAAGGAGGGCAAAAACAGAGAGCTGGCTGCCGTCACTGGCGGAGGGAATCCCGCGCTCTTTAAGACCTTCAAAGCGTGGGAGGAGAAGGTGCGAGTCGTAATCCATCCGGAGATCCTCGCCGGATTAGCAGGGGGAGTGGAGGCTGGTAAGTACAAACTAATGTATACCAGCACACCGCAATGTACTCACATGCACTACCACCATGCCACAGCTCCCAGGGACAAACACCCCCATGTCCAGCACACAATACACAACACATCACACACACATGCAACAGACACTACCACACACAGCCCAAACAGAACAACTGTAAGATGTGTGGGGACATGTGTACACTAAGCCAGCCACGTAACCACCAACAGGTCCCCAAATATGCCAGAAGCGCCACAACGAGCACCCACCACACCCATGTGTCCGCCACAGCTGCACTAACCGACAAGTAACAGGTAAGTGGCAGGAACACAAAGTGCAGTGGGTGGGACGGTGGACAGCCCAAGTACAACACACACCAGGCCCCAGTCCCACAGCACAGCAAGGAGGAGCATCCCCCACACCCCACAGCCACGTGTCAGCCACCGCAGTGCACAACGACAGCCGAAAGGCAGACATCACGGTCCACAGCAATCGGTGTCAGTGGGTGTCCAGCCACCCCCACGACCCACAACACCCTCCCACCCCCACAGACCTGCAACATGGAGCACCCCCGCTTAGAGCCATGTGGCATCCAGTACAGTGCACGCACGAACAACTTGCAGGTGGGAAACTGGACAGGGCTGGATTACTGGAGGCATGAGGACCATAACACGACCAACACATGGGACATGTTACGTAGCAGACGAACACGCAGCACCGCCCACCGTCACGAACAAGTGAACAATGTGCACACGGACATGAACAACAGACTCACACCCCACATGACCCATCACAGACATAGCAACACCCAAGGAGCCACGTCTGCATGCACAAGCCACACTGAATATAGTCCCACACGGCAGCCACTGTGCAACTCATCACACACAACCGAAACACCATTGAAGTCCTGTCCATGTAGCCCCTACTGCCTGTCAACCACACACCCCACAACTACGCCTATGTAAGACAAACAACACTAGACGCAACAGAGCGGAACAACATAAATGCACACGAACACCACTGAACCCATCAAACACACAGACACACCATGCACAAACAACATACCATCCATCCCATCCGTCAGCCCCAGTCTCATGAAAGGCATGTCATCCGCACAGCTGCCACACATACAGCAGTCACGCTAAGATACATGCCCATGACCAACCATGTGCCAGAAGTCAATGAAGTGCACGACACACTGTGAGCAACAACACACAACAT
The DNA here is from genome assembly GCA_963921515.1 of Calotriton arnoldi. Taxonomy (NCBI): domain Eukaryota; kingdom Metazoa; phylum Chordata; class Amphibia; order Caudata; family Salamandridae; genus Calotriton; species Calotriton arnoldi. The sequence goes on from CAWUFW010005148.1 coordinate 671,927, forward strand.
GGGCCACACCCCCCCGAGCACTGCAGTGATGCACATGGCACAGGGCAGCACGCACACCAAGGAGATGGGACAACTGCAATACGTTGGCTGGCACACAACCATCACTCACTCATAACGATGCGTCCAATGCCATGTCCAGTAATCACAACAGACAGCAAATATGCAGGCCATGTCAAGCATGCACACACCTCAAACCATGCACTGTCATGCTGCCACAACACATGTCACGTTCGGCACCCATGGCTCACAGCATGTACCCCAAAAGCATATTCCCTCCCAAATGCGAATCTGGGGCATGGCCCCCATGTTGCCATATGCGTTCCTAAGCGTTCCATTTGAACCCCAAAAGCATATCCCCTCCCAAATGCGAATCTGGGGCATGGCCCCCATGTTGCCATATGCGTTCCTAAGCATTCCATTTGAACCCCAAAAGCATATTCCATCCCAAATGCGAATCTGGGGCATGGCCCCCATGTTGCCATATGCGTTCCTAAGCGTTCCATTTGAACCCCAAAAGCATATTCCCTCCCAAATGCGAATCTGGGGCATGGCCCCCATGTTGCCATATGCGTTCCTAAGCGTTCCATTTGAACCCCAAAAGCATATCCCCTCCCAAATGCGAATCTGGGGCATGGCCCCCATGTTGCCATATGCGTTCCTAAGCGTTCCATTTGAACCCCAAAAGCATATTCCATCCCAAATGCGAATCTGGGGCATGGCCCCCATGTTGCCATATGCGTTCCTAAGCGTTCCATTTGAACCCCAAAAGCATATCCCCTCCCAAATGCGAATCTGGGGCATGGCCCCCATGTTGCCATATGCGTTCCTGAGCGTTCCATTTGAACCCCAAAAGCAAAGTACAAACCAGACCCAGGATGGGCCAGGAGCCCGCATACACCAGAGTCACAATAAGTAGGGGCACAGCAACACACCCATCGGCATGGCCAATCCGTCCCATGCCACATGTGCACAGCACACAGTCCCATTGCCAAGCACACACAACTACAGATGCTACAGCCACACACACGCCTCCGGGAAACCCATGTACGAGATTGCACGAACTGTCAATGTCAGACGACAAATACATACTTCGCCAGGTGCAACACAATAACAAATCTCATTCTCTCCACAGGTGACGAACTGCTGGATGCTGGGGATGGAGCCAGCAGCCAGCACAGCCAGCCTACAAGCCCCCAACGAGGACACACGGATCTGGAGGATCTGTCCTCCTCTTCGGACACGGACAACCAAGCAGGCCCATCTGATGTGGCAGGGCCCAGCCGCTCCCCAGGACCCCTCCTACCCACCAACCCATCATCCAGGGCTGCTGAACATTCACAGCCCCCTGCTGCCACTGTCGTTGCGGCCACACCCACGGTCATTGTGGCCACTGCCGCAACCGCCACCATCGCCGCACCGACCACCACCGCCGCCACCACCGCCACGCCTTCGCTGGCACCAGCCCCAGCGCAGGTGGTGGCCCGGACGACTGGATCCACCCTGGGAGCCACAGCGAGGACCGTGGTGAGCAATGTGGCTAGTGGGCAGGCCGGTGGCAGCAGGACTGGTAGGAGGAGCAGGGTCAGGGAAACGCCAGCCTCCCCTGGGAGCCATGCCCTGCCTCACATGGCCAGAGTCCTTGGGGCCTATGAAGAGGCCCAAGGACAATGGGTCCGGTCTGCTTCAGACACGCGTGAGGTGCTGGGGGTGCTGAGGTCTATGGACGCCCGTATGGGCCAAATCGTGGACCTCATGGGACAGCTGGTGGTGGCGGTGAGGTCACAGCCAGGGACAGCAGCTCCCCCTCCGCCACCACCTGCCGGGGCGCAGGGTGGAGCAGCAGTGTCCAGTTCCCCTGCGTCCACAGCCAGTGATCACACCTCAACCACCAGCATGTCGCAAGCAGGCACCCCCCCTTGCAAACGTGGAAGGGGCCGTCCGAAGAGGAAACAGATCTCCCGGGAGGACTTCGCACGCTCCAGTCGCAAGTGAGGCAGCCAGCCAGCCTTCCGCCAGCCTTCCTTGACCAGCCACTGCATTGACTTGGACTACGATCCCACTCCACACAGCCATCTGGATGGCATGTGTGTGTTGGACTATGGACATAGAACCAGTGGGTACACCCTGATCATCACGCAGCCATGACCGACAGCTCATTGTCACTGCACGCACCACTTTTGTCATCACCTTACACACAATCACATGTCACAGTTTGTAATAAATGCACCTTTTTCACTAACTGCTGTTTGTGCCCTGTGTCTTATTTGTACGGAATACAACGGCCACCTTGGGCGGAAAGGCACCTGATGCGTGGCATGGCATTTGAATCCGGAGGGCCTGTAGGGACCTAGGGGTGGGAGACAGAACAGGAGCACATTCAATGAGTGTGTCACACACCCATCACACAGTACATGTCAACAACTACAAGCAATGTACACACATCGCACAGAGCAATAGGGCACAATGCCACAGCCACCAACAGTGGCATACTACCCTGGCCATGGAGCGTTGACACACAGCACGCAGTGAACAAACGGCCACCCTGACACAGCACACACACACCTGCACAGATACAGCCACATCAGCCGTCGTACATGGACACTCACCGTCAAGTGAAGTAGCGGGCGATGAGCTGCTGCCGCACATTACCAGCTTCCTCCTCTCCGCTGTCCTCCTCACTCGAGCTGTCCTGGTCTGCGGGCTGGGGCCCTGGTTGATCTCCGTCATCCACGATGAGGGGGATCTGCTTCCGAATGGCCAGATTGTGCAGCATGCAGCACGCCACCACTATCCGGCACACCTTCTGTGGGGAGTACGCCAGCGCACCCCCGGTGCGGTCCAGGCACCTGAACCTGGACTTGAGGAGGCCAAAGGTACGCTCGACCACACGTCTGGTCCTCCCATGTGCCTCATTGTAGCGATCGTCTGCTGGGGTGCGAGGATTCCTCAATGGACTGAGCAGCCATGCCCCATTCGGATACGCAGAGTCACCTGGGTGTGAGGGACACAGAGAACCGTTGCTAATCCAACTGGACAGGGGACAGCATCGCACAGCCAGCACGCTACACCACTCCACATACTCACCGACAATACAGGCACGATCCTGTTGCATATTGGACATCAGTCGTGGCAAGATGCTGTTGCGCATTATGTGTGCGTCATGGGCCGAGCCTGGGAACTTTGCACACACGTGGGTGATCACCATGTCCGCAAGGCACACCACTTGCACATTCAGGGAGTGCGTGTGCTTCCTGTTGTGGTACAGGTGCTCAGTGGCCTGTGGTGGAACAAGGCCGACATGTGTGCAGTCAATGGCTCCAACGACGTGTGGGATTCTGCCAAGGGCATAGAATGCACCCTTCACTGCCGCCAATTCACGAGCCCTGGGGAAGCGGATGTACCTGTTCCGGTACAGCATCATGGCTGCCAGTACATCCCTCAGCACCTTGCTGAACATGGGCTGGGACATCCCTCCTCCAATGCCCACTGTGTGCTGGAATGACCCAGTGGCGAAGAAATGCATGGCGGCCATCACCTTAGCCGTGGGGGTGACAGCAGTCGGATACACCCTGCGGGGACGGAGATGGGGTTCTAACATGGCACACAGTCGATGCAGGGTTGGCCTGTCCAGCCGAAACTTCCTAATAACCTCTGTATCGTCCATGTCCGCCAGCAATTGGTATGGGCGGTCAATGTTCGGTCTCCGCCTAGGGACAATGGCAGAGGACACATGTCAAAGCAACACGACACATAGCAATTTCGCATACACATCACTGACATGACTGAGTAAGCACAGGAGCCACAGCCCAGCTGTCAAGCTGGGACGGCACGGCCACAATACACTTACACAGGTCTCCCAACAATGGCAATGGCTAGTGATACAAACCACTGCCATGTGCATGCACATGGGGATCCAGGCCCCAATGACTTGCGGGGCGTGCTGATGGGGACTGACTGCATATCCGTCAAGCGGCAACGCCACGGCAACATGAATGTCTGCTGAGCATGGAACTGCTTCCGCGGCTGGATGAGTATGGCACACGACGACGACGATGTGGGCACAGGCTGAGCGGCCAAAACAAGTGGGACCTGTGGCACGAGGGGATATGAGACAGTAGTAGGTGTCAGCACTGCACCCTATGTACAGCACTGTACGGATCACACCTCCCGAAACATTGACAGGTGTCCACATTGACAGCCCCATGCCAAGACGGCTGTGTGCTTGCAGTCACACGTCACAGGTGAGAGGTTACATTGCACGTGCCAGGTGGCAGTCGTACATAGTGGGAGCTGGCATGTGTGTGCATGTGTCTCCTGTTCAGGATCCACCAGATGGGCGCTGACTCTGTACTGACCATTGGACACAGCATGTTCCGTGGAAGGCTTGTGTGTGTGGGATGGTGGCACTGGATGTGCCGCCGTTGGGTGGGGGGCCATGCACAGGGCGGGTACGTCGATGATTGCGCATTGTTGGTCACGGTGGGTGCACCCACTAAGATGTGTTGCCCTGTGTTCAATTCCTATGTCCGCATGATGATGGACTGTAGATGTGGGCAGACTACACATTGGTCGATGTGCTGTCTATATGCATGTGCCTTCACACCAGGCACAGCTGCCCCTGCACATGTGACCCCTGCTGGACTCGCTGCTGGGTCTGTGGAGCTGATGCACCTTCTGCGCGTGGGGCGGGCAGCTCTCCTCACTTCCCTCATTGCGCATGTCATGACTTTGCCGCAGGTGACATGGATCATGGAGGGCCCACATGTACGCGTGGGTAGGCTACACATGATTGTACACTGGTCGCCACCCCCAGTCAGTGTTTCGAATGGGAAGGTTGTCGTGCTGGTGGTATGTTCGATGTGGCGGATGGGCGGGCCTAGGTGCGGGCTTACATTCCGGACATGGGGGGTAGTTGTATTGGCGACTAGTTGCAGTACACACGGGACACGTCTCTTCCTTTCCACATCTGGGTCATCCCTTGTACTAACTGACAGTGATACAGTCATCTTCGCCCCAGCCCTCATGTCCTCCCCTCGCTCCCCCAATATGCATGCTCACCTGCGAGGCTAGCGCTTGCACAGGCAGCCCCAAGCTCGCACCAGAGAGGGCAAGGAGTGTATGTGTGGGTCCAGTTGCACGAGTGGGCTGTCTCAGGGTATGATGTGTCGCGGGACGCCGTCCACCTGCGTGGTGCCCCAAATGGTGACCCGGCCTGCATGGACTATGCATCACAGTCTTCGCCTTCCGGATCCGCCACCTGCGACACCCAGTGGCTGTGGCTGCCCTTGCGGCCAGGCCGCGTCCGTCTGTGGCTGATGGCCCACACATTCACTCTTTGGCCTCTCTGGGGAGGGCTCGGGGGTGGTGGCGCACGCGCTTGCACTTAGTCGCAATGGCATGTGGCGTGGTTGGTATGATGGGCAATGGATGGGATGGTGCGAGCCACCTCCCGTGACGTCAGTGCTGCTCGTGCTGTGGTGCGTCCCCCTACACTTCCATCTGACTTGTGCCATGCTAGACGTTGAGGTTCTATTGCCTGCGTGATATGACCAGGAGGAGCGCGAGGAGACCTCTCACACACCATGCTCCACTGCCATCCCGTGCCCTGTATCGCCTGTGCGGATTGACTATGTTGGGGTTACACCTGGTCGACTGGGACTGTGTGTGCCTTGTCAGGGGCATGGCGGGCGCACAACAGGATCCAGCTTGTCCACAGAGGGTGGGCTGAGGTGCGCCTGGTACCGCTTTGTACGTGTGCCTGGCTGCTGTGCACACACGTGTTCACTCCCCCCGACAGGTGTCCTCTCACAATGCCCAGGGAAGCGGTGGTGTACTGTTCATGACCCCTCCCAACACGGCGTGCTCCAACTTGGCATGTGCGCATCTACCCGTCGCACCCACCCACCTGAGCACTGCGTCCATACGACTTCACACGACACATGTGTGTCTTCCACAGTAGTGCTACTCATTTGCGTTGACATCCAATACCAGTGGACTACATGGTCATGTCACGACTGCCGTGTACTTCACATACTCTCATCCTCTCTCATTCGTACTTGTGAAATGAGTCAGCGGAGACAGTTTTGGTTTCAAACATTATATTGAGTCTTCTGTCCTCTGTGATGCAGTATAGTGGACACTACTGGCAGCGGGATACATGTTGAGGATATACTGAGCATGATTACAAATGGGATAGGGTGTGGGGTTACATGTGATTGGCTGTTGCATGTGGGATGTGGGCTTCAGAGTGACATCTGCTTGGCCAAGGCTGTGCTAATGTACATTTACGTATAGCTGCGGAGCTGCGGACTTTGACACAGACGGTATACATGTAGCCTACCAGACCGCTTGGCATCATGGGCACAGTCCATCTCAGTTCCATGTGACAGGTTTGCTGCGGTTGTTCCTCATGCACGCGTGCATGTGAGATGACATCAGGGCATGTGCTTGCGTGCATGCAGCGGCGTGCCACTTGTTGTTGCACTGTGGTGGTTACTGGACATGTCACAGTCACTGGGGTCGTGTTGTTGTTGTATGCACTTGTCGTCCATGCAAAGGTCCTGGTATGGGATCCCCGGGGCGGGGGTGGGAGGGGTGCAGCACCCACAGACTCCAGGCGACCTATTCATGTCCACTGAGCGGTGTGTGTGTCCATGGGCGCTGGATCCATGTCGTGTCCTGGTTGTTCGTGCAGTTCTGTCCATGTGGGTGCGATACACAGAGCCCATGCCACTGCCTCCCACGATGCATGCGGTGTTCCTGGATGTGATGGGGAACAGTGTGCATGTCCCGGTCATATCCGATGTCATGGCGATGTCGTTGATGGTGTGGTTACAGTTGCCGGTCGTTTGGTATGGCTGTTGTGGTGGTGACTGGCCAGTCCGTGCGGAAGCTAAGCATGGGTGCGGGGTTGGACATCATAGGTCACTCGGGGAACCTGCGTTGTGGTCCGACGTATTTACAGGTTGTCAGGTATGCGATGCCGTCCAGCAGGGCTTCCATGTCATTGGTGGTGTACATGTTTGCCAGCCAATGAAGCGGATGGTGGCTGTCAAGGTGTTGTTCGTAGGTTGTCCCTTGGAGGACCATGATGGGGCATGCTGGGTGACATTCGATGTAGCTGTTATCGATGATCCGTCGTGTGGAGGCACAGTGGTCCCATTTCAGTGCGGGTGCGATGTTGGCCACATACGCCATGCCCCCATAGGCAGAGCAGGCCCTGTCGTGTGCGTCCAGAGGGAGGAGTAGTGGTAGCAGGTCCGCCTTCAGACATGCCGGGTTGGAGAGGCATATCTCGACGGGATGCTGGTAGGGACACCTCCGACAGTAGAAGACGGGCATGACGCAGCTGAACAATGTGATGCGGTAAGTCAGTCGGTAACTTACGTTCAGCAGGGACAGGAGATCGCATCCCAATGTATGGCACAGGTTGGTTTTGTACAGCTTGAGCTGTTCGGCGTAGTTGGGTAGGTGTGTTGCGGTTGCCATTTCGCAGCGGTTCGTTGAGGTGGCGTGCTCCGGCTGTGTGTGCAGTCTGCAATGTGCACGCTCTGGGGTTGCTGTGAGCTCTGTGTAGTCGTAGGGAGACAGGACTTGTGTTCTGTTGGCTTGTTTGGAGGACACGGGCCCTCTTCCCACATGCTTCTCAGACAGTTCAAGGTCAGTGCTGTGTGACTCCTTCCAATTAACTTGCATGTGGCCGACATGGGGGAGTGTTTTCTTCTTTCTTCCCCGTCCGTTGTGTGCTTCTGTGATATGCGCTATCTGCCCTGTGGTCGGTCTCCTCGGCATGCCTGTGTTGGTCTATTCTTGGACAATGGCTGTATTCACCGGCTTCTGTCGTAGGGCTGTGGTTTCGGAGTTGGAATGGAAGGTCATTCAGTGCTGTCTGCTCTCCCTTGTGTGGGCGGCAGGCTGCCTTTCCGCTCTGCGTTGGGCCTGTGTGTGAATGTTATTCTTGGGCCACCTGTTGTCGGTCCCCGGGCTCTTTGGTGTTCCGTTTTATATGTCTTGTTCATATGTGCAGGGTGGTATGGGTGTTTCTGTGTGGTACTGGCGTTCCTCTTCCCGAAGGGGCCCTGCTTCTCCTAGTTGGTGTTGCCGCCGCTGTGTGCTACGCCATGTTTGTTACACTGGGGTGTGTCCTGCTGTTGCGTGTCTTCACTGATATGTGTGCGTCGGTTGTGTGGCGTTGGGTGTTGTCCGTGAATTGGGCGTTGAGGACATGTCTGTGGCCGGCCTGTCACGTGTCATATGCGTTCGGGGTGGGGCTGATGTGTGTGCTGCTTGGTTGTGTCCCTGTGTCTGTGTGCGACGCATGCATGGCGCTGCGGTTGGCCTCTGCGTTGTGCGCATGTGTGGCGGCGTCATCGGCGCTTTGGGGCCGTGACGGGGTGGTTGGTTCCTAGTCCCAGGTGGTGTGTACACATGTGTTCTGCGATGTTACGATTTGGCCTGTGTGTCATATGTGGATGCGATGGTGGATGTGTAGTGTACACGCGGTGGTGGGGGGTTGTCCGCTTTTTCCGCCCTTGCACTGTGTGCGCTGTTTGCGTGCACTTGTTGTGTGTGTGCCTACCTGCGTCTCCGCGGTACGTTGCGTCCTTGGTGGTGCATCAGCAGGAGCATGGGGACGGCCTGCAGTGCTGGATTCATGCTCGGGGGAGCCGCTTCTTCGTTGTCCGTGGTCGGCGTCCGTGTTACCGCTTCGGTTTGTCGTACGGTATCTCTTGGCCGTGGGAGCCGTTTGTTTGCGGCATCGTAATTTATGCGCCGGGCGGGACGTGTTTGGTCGGACGGTGTGTGTCAGTTGGGCTGCGCCGCTACATGTACGGGCGCACTTTGATGGCGGACGGTGTTGCTGGCTTGCCGGCGGTGTTTGGCCTACTTTTCGCATCGTAATTGGGCGGGCGTGTGGACTGCTGCGTGCCGGCGGTAACTGGTGGTTTTTGCATCCGCCAGCACGGCGGTGGTGCTTCCGCCCGCCATCGTAATGTGCCCCTAAGTAACCTTTATTCCTAGTTCCCTATTTGAATACACTGAGAATGCTATTGTTGCCCAAGGGCCGCCCTCCTCAGTCTTCTTACCATCATCCCTCTACCTCTGAGGACCCTAGGAGGGTGGAGGGGACAAGCAGTTCGAGTGACTGGGGTGAGGTGAGAGGGTTTGGGGGTGGTCAGGCGGGGTCCTCGGAAGCCAGAGGTTTGTCACCGGGGGTGGGGTTACGGGGACCCCAGTTTATGACTCAACCTCCCCATGCACCCCCAGCCCTAGCTGTAAGTGGAGGAGAAGGGGGGCGAATGTGGGATCAAGGAGCTCCTATACCTGTGTGGATTTCCTGATCAACCCTAACTTACCTTGGCCCGTAGAGGGGATTTCCTTAGCAAGGATCTACTCTCTGAGTTTTAGGCGATTTTACATGCCAAGCTTGATCCAATTATGTCCAGGTTAAACAACATTGGGGGGTCGATTCCGATTCAGGCCGGAAATCTCTCCGACCGAGCCGGACCCGGAGAGATTTCCGACCGAATTGGATCCTAGCAGTCCGACCGAACGAGTACGATGCATTCGCATGCTATCGGACTCGATTCGGTCGGACTCCCATTGAAGTCAATGGGAGCCGGTCGTACAACGCGTACGCGGGCTCCCATTGACTCAATGGGTGCGAGGCGAACCAGGGCGCCCCCTACAGCGGGTACGCGTCGAAGTGGGTCACGCCGTACATGCACAGGTAGGGGGGACCCATGGGTCCACCCTGTGTGCGACTCGCACGGCTAGGCGTACAGGGGGGTCCGACACAGACCCCCAAAGTGTGGCTCCGACTGCTCTTTCGAGCCGGACGGCGCGAGTCGGTCGGACTGCTCGCGGCGCGCTTCATACTTAACTGGCCGGGGAACGTCTCCATTGCGCAGTGCGAGTCGTGTCCGTGCGAGTCGGTCGGAGCGGTTGAGTCCCGCGAACGAGTCGGTCGGCGATTTCGCGTACGCTCACATCGTACTCGCTCGCCCGGACGCACGTCCGACTCGGTCGGGAAACAGGGCTCCGAATCGGATCCGGTAATGCCGAGTCCGATTCGGAGCCCTACCGGCCGAGATCGGAATCGGCCCCTAAGTCCATAGTGTCTAAAATCCATGCTCAAATTAATGCGGGGAGGGCTTTGCAGGTAAGGCAGACTATTTCTCCTGAGCCAGTTGTCTCTGTGGCTCCTGCCCCTGCAGGTAGCACCAGCACTACTTGCAGTGCACCTGATGCCGCAGTATGTTCTGCCAGGCACCCGAGGGGTCTGAAGGATGCCCCCCTTGGTCCCCCAAACCCAAGCTGCGCCGCCACAGAGAGCCGCCATAGAACCACAGTTCCACCCCGCTCAACGAGCATGGTGGATGTACTCAATTTGCCACCATGTCGTGGTTCTGGGGAATGTCCCACCCCAATTAAATTCTGCCCACAAATCCTTTCAGGAGCTAAAAAACAAGGTGAACCACCCTTTTCTCCTCATCTGTCTGTTAACCCATTAGATGACACCTTTGAGCCCACTGAGTCCCCCCTAACCCTCCAGCCCGCTATTTCTTCAGTGGCTACCTCAGCTGAGAATCCAAAGGGTCTAAAACTACTGTCATGGAATATCATGGGGCTCTCAGTCAAGTTCACTGATCCAAATTGGGTGGAGTTTGTCAAATCCTATCAGATTATCTGCCTGCAGGAAGCGTGGGCAGTGAAGAATACCTTTTTATGGAAGGCTATAAGACCTTTTTCTCACCTGCAAAAATCGGTGGCAGGGAGGGCAAATGGGGGATTGATTGTCTTGTGGCAGTGGAGTTGAGTTGGCATGTCGTTGATTTATATTGGGAAGTATTGATGTTGCAAATTTTCATATGCTTCCCAGGAGATATCCATCTGTTTGGATGCAGATGCCCTCAAGAAGGACGTTCTGCAAATATTTGAGGGTATTGCTTGTAAAGTCATGGAACTATTGACTGCACCATTAACCCCCATGGGTGGGCAAGACCCAAAACAGTTTGACAAGGCCTGCTCCAAGTGCCTATGGCTGTTGAAGGTGGCCCTGAAACAGGTCCCAAAAGATAGGAGCCTTATGGCAGTCTGTAGGCTTGCCTATAAGCAGGCATTAGCTAAGTGTAGACATGCCTTGCAGGAAAAATCCTGGGAGCAACTAATCCAGGTGAGTGAGAGAGAAGATAGCTCCCTTTTCTGGAGGGTAATAAACAGGCCATGTTTTACAAATGGCACAGGTCCAGCTATATGTACCCACATTTCTGAGCAACAGTGGAAGACCACTTTGCAGAGGTCTACAATTCTGGGAAGGTGGGAGAGGGTGAGGCGATGATAGCACCAGAACAGGGGCAGGTTCCCATGGTTTTCAACTGGCAACCTAAGTGAAAGAGAGCTGAGCTCATTAAAACCACCGCGGCTAACTTTGCATGTAGGTTGAGTACTTGGTATCCGCAAGTCCTACTTAAGATTTACCACGCTAAATGTATGTCCCAGATCCGGTATGGTAGTGAGATCTGGGGGTACACGAAGACTAGTATAACCCAAGCAGCAGAAAATCAATTCCTAGGGTGAGTTGCCCAGGTTCTGCAATGTCCTCCCGCCTTTTCAGTTCATGCGGAACTTTGAATTAGGTATTTACCTGATTTGGTCGCTCCTAGTCCTCTGCTTTGCTGGATAGAAATTTGGACCAGGCAGAATCTCAAGCTCAATAGACTGATCCTCTCGAACTGTTTATCCCTTGATGATGCACACAGAATCCCCTGATTAGCTTATGTTAAGGCAGCCTTCTCCGCACTAGGGAGAGTGGATGTATACTCGACTCCCCACTTACTGTCACCCCAAGAACTACAAGGAATAAAAATCTTGTTTTTTGAGCGGGCGTCACTAATCAGAGAAGAGGTTGAACTGATGAAACCCTTGGTGAGTAGTCTCATGCTCCTAAAAACTGTTCAGGGCATGAAGTATTACTTAGTCCAGGTATCTAACAGGGAGATAGTTTTCTTTTGGCCAGGTTTCGATTTAATCAATTACATCATCTTCTGGCCACACCCTGCGGATGGGTCCACCCTGGTTACAGGACATCCCGTGGCTGCAACAATAGGTCTCCGCAGGACACCCTACTTTTTATGTTCTGTAACTTTTACAGTTGGCCCAGAAAGCGATTTTTGATACCATTGTTGAAGACTCTGAATTTTATCCAAGTCCAACCAGCTCTAATGTATTTACAAATGCTTCCCAATGAGCATTTTTTATTTGCTGTGGTTAGTTTTTTACGAGCTGTCCTGGCATCTAGGCATTCAAGACTTGATTGAGTATTGTACTAATGTATGAGGTGTCTCTCTTTAATCTGTTTTTATTGTATCTTGGTCTTTTATTTTGTACCCAATGTATATGTACTTTATATGTATGTTTTTACAAAATATTTATTCTGTTCTTTTATGGTTGTTATTGACAACCAAAGAAATATTTTATGATGATGATGATGAATATACTGTGCCTACTGTTGACCAGAGCTATCCATTCACCATTGTTGCCTGATGGGAACTTACCTTTCTCCATTGTCCTTCTCTTCATCCTTGAACTCGCTTTGTTTGGGAAAAGAGGCTGCAGATAGGAGATTGAGAGATAAAGAGTGCCACAGTCAGAATGAGGGCATGACAAACTGTAACATTCCAAAAACAGGACCGACATTCTGGGTTTTGGTGAGGATTGTGGCGGTTTAGGTGAGAAAACCAATAGTGGAGTCACACCTGAAAAGTTTGGGAATTGTTTTTTCGGCATAGGTGCTCCAATGGCTTCAGTAGTGGCCTAGGCTCAAAGTATGTCCCTAATCTGTTTTGAGGTGTCAGCCTTGGATGGTATATTGAGGACTGTCAGACCATTTCTTCAGGACCTGGGACGACTTGTGATTACTGAATAATATCCTTGGAAGACATTGTGATTTACCTCTAATATACCAGAGCCCAGGGTAGTACTGGGCTGATAACGAATAGCCAAAACACCCTCTGTGTATTTGACTCTCCAAGGGTAGCAAATTGGAAAAGTTAAGCTTTTACTAAAATAAGTACAGAAAATTTGGAAATAAGATACAGTATATCACAAGTATTCATACACAACAAAATTCAATGTGCAGACAGAGCTATGTCTTGCAAAAAGGACAACCCTTTTTTTTTTTTACAGTTGAGGAATATAGGTTGGGAAATAACGATCAAGAAAGACAAACCCAATGTTCTTTAGACAAAGCCATAAAGATTTTAAAGCACATAGAAGCAGAGATACTATAATTCTTCAGCATTGCAATCTATAACAAGTTTAGTCATATATCCTTGGGTTCTGAATTTTCTGAAGGCATCAGAGCATTCTCAGAAATGTGTTAATCTCAGTGTTCTATAAACGGGAAGCCCAGTTAAAAGTCAGAGACAACTATCTCAACTATGCATCTCTGCTTGTCTTACATGCCCACTAGTTCCCACACCTTACAAGAGGATTGCAGGAAAAACTGATAATACCAAAAGGCCCATAACTTAAAACTGGAAATAAGGAGGCAACCCAAAACCTGGGCTTTTTCAAACAGGAGTACGAGATGATTCAAGAGATTTCGTCAAGTAAACCGGAACTGATTGACTTCTGATTGTCAGTGGCGCACACAGTTCATCGGTGGCATCAGCAGGGTGGGGTGATATGAAGTGGTCCCCGGTGATGTAAAGAAATTGAGTGGTCCTTGTGTGACTATAATATTTCCAGGGCCAGATTTTCAAAAGGAGTCAGTCGCAGTCAAGAATTTCCACTGACAAGAAACCCATGGATATACGTGGATCCACAGGTACTCACTGAATAAGAGTACCCATGGGATACAAGCACATTTCGCTTTGAGTTAGGGTGCCACCAGGATCTTTTCATTGTAATAATGTGGGAACAGTAGGATGTAGGATGATGGTTCGAGTGGTCCTGAGTTCAGTGACTTGAGAAAGGCAGCTCCAGGGTCTTGAGGCATAGTGGCAAACAACAGTTTTCGGTTCACGTTTGGAAATGGAAATGCAAGTCTCAGGAGGTCAAAACAGTTTTAGTTAACCAGGACACACCTCCGAAACTTAGGCCGAAGCACACACTACAGCAAAGTAAAAGAGATGTGTAGAGCATGCTCTCACAAGGCAAGCATCATTCTCCAAAAGCCGTTCTGCCAGCATTATCCTCCTCATGATGCTGGTCCTGTGGGTGTTAGTTCATAAACTGGGCTACAAGTCCTTGTGACTCATGGGCAGCCTCTCTTCTCTGGTCTTCCTCAAGTCTCAGTTAATGTGGCCTCACTCCTGTCTCCTGTTGGCAAAGCAACACCTCCCCTCCCAAAGCCATCCAGCTCCTTGTCCAAGCAGTGGAATGCGCATTGGCATTTATCCCAGCTGAGAGGTGAAGAGCGACAGAGTTATTTTCTTGTAGCATTATCTTCTCTCAACTTCGGATGAAGATCTCCTTAAAGTACAAAATGAATATAAAATACCAATCTAGAAAATCAGCACTAATTTGAAATGATTGACACTGGTAGGAAGGCATTGCTCACTAAAAATATGTCAGCTTCAAAATGAATCTCCCAAGTCAATTAGAGCAGGGATCATCTTTGCCAGGCTTTTGTGAGTGCTTGGTACACTATGGGGACGGGGAGGAGATGGTCAGTGGGATGTGGATTGGAATACCAAAACCAGAGATCCCAACACTACTCATATTGTTATCAGGCAGGCTACAGCATGTGCTGCACACACAGGACACTGATAGGTTTTTGATATGGTTACTAGTTACATTCTTACCTGGATGTAAAAAACAACTTGATTCTCAATTTTTAAATGTACGCTTCCAGTGAACTGTAAAATGTGTAGTCTCATTTCATCACTGGAATTCCTAACATGTATGTTTCACTCTTCTTTAAGCTCATCAGAGGAATATAAGAGTTAAATACACCGAATTGTATACAATGAAGTCAGTCTAAATGCTCAATAACAGAGCTATCGCCTGAAGTGCGTTCCTCTTATGGTTTGGAAAGCAACGTCTCAAACACCCATCAAATGTGTTTTGAAATGGTGGTGCCGTTGCACTCAATACAGTTGAGCCTGGCAAGAGGCTTGGCAGGTGTGGCCTCTTTCTGATTCATTTCATGCACAGTAGCATGGTACTTATTTGTCCATCAAACTTCCATTCGTTCATTCTCATCATTGGAGCTATGGATTGGTCTGGGAACAAAAAGAGACTTGGGCACCAAGATAAAAGTGGACCCCATTAGGGAATCAGATAGCTAAAAAGTGGCCCACATTCTGCAAATCGGGGCAGTTTTGAACTTGTAAAGACACTTTACATGTTGTTTTGCAAGGTATGGAAGACTGCATGCATTTGTGCTTTCTGCAGGCAATATTTATGGCAATATCAGGGAAATCAACAGTAAAAGCCGACCAACCAGACAGTAAACAAGCATTGGCATAGCCAATAGGTCTCGCCTTTGGGACCTTATACGTGTTTAGCCATGCAACAGTTGATGTTGTTGCACCAAGGATATTGTGCTGCATAACTAAATACTTATAAGGTCCCAAAGGCGAGACCTATTGGCTATGCTAATGCTTGTTTACAAATGGATCTCATCCGGGGAGACATGGCTTGGATGAAAGGAGTCGCTCTGTGCACCTCTGGCCAGGATGTGCTGCAGTCTGATACTTGTGCACATTTGCTCATAATCCAGGGCAGTGGGAGAAGATGTTAAACTGGAGTTACGTAGGAGCAGAGCTTACCTTTAAGGAACGTCACATTTCTGGCTGAGTACCGTGAACTTATGACTGAACAGTATTTTGTGTTATAAAGATAGATTGAAAACAATACAACGCCCCACAATCTGAGAGGTCCTTGTGTGCTCCTAGTGCCCTGTGAGCCTGTTTCTTTCTCTTTCACAAAGTGGTCATTCAGTCTTAATCCCAGTTTGACATCTCACTTGTTCGACTTGTTTGCTTTGGTAACAAAACTGTAACCCAAACCTGAGGCTCTCGTGACATGTGTTTGGAGCCCAGATTGAGAGAGGCGAAAAAGTCTGAAGAGAGTACCTAAATCCTCATGGGAAAACTGTCTTTACTGTTCCTCAGCAACAGGGCCAGACTGCTCACTGTGCCACCCTGGCATTTTCCCATCGGGCTGCAGGCTAGCTGGCTGTTTTCAGGGCAGGGTGGGCTGCTGTGACCCACCCTTGCCTTCATGGCCCCATTCTAGTCATAGCATCCCGCTGTGCCGGGCTCTGACCCTGAGAGAAGTGTCACTCAAAACACCTCACCCTCTTAGATCTGGGGGATAGCGCCTCCCAACCCACTGAGCTTTGCATTACAGATGTGGCTTCAGATTAGAAGGCACTGAGCACTCCTCAGCAGCGACGGGGTCCAGTGCATAGTGGATGGCCAGCGTGAATCAGGAGGCGACCACAGTGGGCCAGCCACAGTGCTGGCATGTGAAGGACAAGAGGTCGGAGAGCTGGCTAGCTTGAGACAAGGCCTGTGCCAATGGTGCGCAGCTATGGGGTCCGCTCCTTTGTGCCAGCGGATGGCAGGCATACCCTTGTAGAGCTCTGTGGGCAGAGCACGGGGCACAAGTGCTGCTCGTCCCTCTGCCCATCCACGCCAGGGGCAGCGTTGGCTCGGCCTGTGGTGTTGACTCTGCCTCGGCCCCTCTGACTCATTCTCTTGGGGTGTTTGCCCTCAGCTCTGCTCGTCCTTTGAATACAGTGAGGCCAAAGAAGCGGGTATCACATGATTGAGTTTTATCTCGGCGGGGTGCGGATAACAAATTCATCTTATCGTCTGCCACAGTCCACCAGTGACAATGGGGCAGCTGGGGACGGGGGGTCAGTAAAAACATGCCGCCCCCATGCGCTGGCCAGTTTCTTCTGTGTCTTTAACGGTGCGGGGATCTTTTGCTGGTGATGGTGAGCGTCTGCCAATGTTTTAAAGGGGGCGCCTCGTCCTCTTGTCCACAAACGGGTCTGGGCAGAGCGAGGTGCACTGCCTCTGAGTGCTTTCAGTTTCCTTTATTGGAAATGTCACCGCCCTCATGAAAGGTATGCTTTGAGGGGTTGTTCCCCGGAGGGTGTGTGATGGTGGTGCTAGCAAAAACAAGTGATAAGCAAGGGGGGGGGGGGCGGAGGATTTACCGCATTGGTAACTGATATATCTAGAGTGACCGGATCTTGAAAAATAAAAACTAGGACATTTTAGAAAAAGAGACATAGAGCTACAATCCTGAATTAGCCGAGGAGCACACAATGACTTGATTGGCAGCGCTCGCCAACATATGAAACACAGACAACGAGGCACTATGGTGGATTCATTGCATCTTTTACATCCAGTGACAGCCCATCCCAGCGGCTGCTAACGAATTCTGCCCCGTAGCACATAAATAATAACGAGTGGTGCGCGCGCGCACTTCCAGGAATGTAAGGAATGCAGCTGGCACCCGGCCGCGCTGCTGCTCGCTCCCGAGACCCCTAGGCCATGGGAGTCAACGTTTAGAGAGAAGGCGGGACATGCACCCGCCTTTGGCCAATTGCGGGCTTTCAATTTTTGAAAGCCACACGCAATGGCCAATCACTTCAGCTTTTCAGCAAACTCGTGCGTGTGGCTTTTTTTAGCCACACGCACGAGTTTGCTGAAAAGCTGAAGTGATTCCAAGAGGTCATTTTCTAGAACAGCGCATGCGTTCTGCGCTAGGCTCGACCTAAAAAGGGCCACTATAAGGCTATGGGTTCTGCCCATCAAATCCGCCTTTATTTTTCACTGTTTGATCACCTGCTATTCGGCAATTTTACCTTGGGTGAGCCTCCCACCTGGTGACTCGCTCACAATAAACGGACTGTGTGTGTTTACCACCAGTGTCCGCCTTTTAAGATAAGGCCGCTGGATGCAGCAAAGATAAGGGGCACTTGGCTGGTTACACGTGAACACGTATGCATACACGTGTGCGCACTTGTGAGGGCTGCGCATGGGAGACCCCTGTCATGCGAAGCCCTGTAACTGTGCACACATAGCAGGCGCAGAGGGAGCTCTGCATTATTGGATATTGAACCAGGGTAGGTGTCATAACGTTACTACACTCAAAGGGAAAGTCAGTGTGGTTTACTGTCTTGTCTGCACTGACACTCCATTATACACCTATGGGGAAGACTGCCTTGAAGTGCAATTTCACTTTCCTTTGGACTACAGAGACCAGTGACATATCGAATTGAGGTGTAACATGTGTGGGAAAATCAATTCTACAAGTACCAAAAGGATACCTGTAGGGGGCGTGGCCTAGCGAGCCAACATGGTGGTCGCGTTTTAGGCGAGCTCCGCTCAGCCCATCTCTAAATCCTGCAACTATCCTGTTTTGCCGGACACGGTTTCTTCCGGAACTCTCCTGTGGCGGTCTGACGACGTGGAAGGTGTAATTGGACCCCGGGATGGACCGGGACTGAGGGGATTGCTGCTGCGGGGGAGACGTACAGCCTTGGAGGCCTTGTGTGTGGCAGCGAGGAGGGGCTCCTGCGACGCCAGCGGGACTTGTGGACATTGGGTGCAGACGGCGCTGCGGTACCCCGGGGCTACTGGAATCCCCCCCGGGACCGACGTAAGGATCGAGTCGCGGCAGCGGTGCTGCCCGAGTGCTGGAGGTGCCTCCGGTAAAGCTCCGGTGAGCGATTGAGTGCCTCTCCCCCTCCCCCCTCATTTCTCACTCTGTGCTCGGCGGCTGGATCGTGCCGCATGAGGGGTGAGTGCGGCGGGCTTGCCGGGGAGCTTGTGCAGAGCGCAGGGTCTGCAGCGCTCCGAAAGCATGGTAGCCGGGCCCTAAGGATACGCAGCGGCTGGGGGCTGGACCGTGCAAATCTCCCCCTTGGCTGTGGCGGGGCTGCAGGGTTGTGTGTGCCCTGAAAGACGCCTGCTGGTAGAGCTTTTGTTGATGCACTGACGCGGGAGGCCGCAGTGCTCCGGACCGGGGGCTGGTCTGCCTCCGCTTGAGGGAGGCGTTGCTCGGGGCTCCTGGAGGGCTGAGCAGATTGTAGGCCCGCACTGGCGGTGGGCGTGACATACAGTGCGCTGCCCGGGGCCCCGTGGGGCATTTCTGCTGGCACTGCAGTGTGCGGGAGTGTGAAGGTGGCACGATTGGACCCCGCCTGGATCACTGCTCTCTATCTGGCCTGGGGACAGTCTTTAGTGGCATGGGTGACACAGGATTCATCACTGCGGGCAGTTTCTGTTACTTGGAGACAGTGGACAAGTGAGCGTGAGGATACGGAGACACCCATTAGGGGGGGTGGCGCAACGGTCCACGGAAGCGGCCAGGCTAGCGCTTGGTGCAGTTTGTGGGCAAGAGGGCCCCACCCGTGTCTACCATCCCAAGTGCCCCCAGACGAAAAACAAGACCGCCACCGGTGTCTGTGGAGTGTGCACTGCCCGTGCTGGAGGCCGGTCTGGGGGCCACTGATCCGCCACTGAGAGCGTTGTGGGATCCGAACCGCACAATGACGAGAGACAAGGTGGTCGGAGGATCTGCCAAGCAGGGCACCCTAGATCGCTCTACTGGACCGGGAGCTCCAACGGCGGACCAGGGAGGTGCGCAGGGTGGTCTTCCGGATAATGCCGCACTCGTGGCAGCTATCACACAATCTAGAGCCGCTCTGGAAGTGAAGATTGGAGAGGTGGGGTCGATGTTATGCTCTTACGGCAGGATCTTCGTAATGCGGTTGAGCGCATCACCGAGGCGGAGACCAGGGTCTCGGGGGTTGAGGACTCGGTTGCCACCTTGCAAAAAAAGGTTGCCTCCCTTGAAACGATCACCAGGGGTTTAGCCCCGAGAGTGGAGGATGCGGAAGGCAGGGCCAGGAGGAATAATCTCTGCTTTGTTGGCTTCCCTGAAGGATGTGAAGGGGGAGACATGGAGCGGTTCCTCACCGGGTGGCTTATGAGTTGGTTCCCCTCGGAATCGTTATCCAGTTGTTTCATAGTGGAGAGGGCGCACAGGGCCCTGATGCAGAAGCCTCCTCCAGGAGCCCGACCGCGGCCTGTTATTGCTAAGATATTAAACTACCATGACAGGGACACGATCCTAAAGCAGGCCAGAGTTAAAGAACCCCTGCTCTTTGAGAATACTCGCATCCTCATATTCCCGGATTACACTAGGCTGGTCCAACAGCAGAGACAGTCGTTTCTAGCGGCCAAGGCTAGATTGCGCGAATTGAAACTCCTGCACGCATTGCTGTATCCTGCCAGACTGAGAGTGGTGTACCAATCCCGGACCCTATTTTTCGAGTCGCCGGAAGATGTTTTTCAGTGGACTGATGAAACCGTAAAGATTCGACAGCGCACGCCGCCTCAGCTGGAATCGACTCCTCATCCAGCGAGGCCTCTCGCAGGCCGCCTAAGGTTAAAACTAAAGGAGCTCGAAGGTCGAGATCCAGACACCGCTCCAAATCCTGCAGTGATCCTAGCAGATCTGCCTCGGCTCCCCGGCAGGGGCCCTCGGTGTCATAGACACTTCAAATTTCTCCGGGATGAGGGTCTGCTGGAGACATGAAGCTGAACCGGCGAAACGTGAGCAGGGGCTAGTACCTCTGTCTGACTGTGTGTTGCTCGGGGGCAAGCCTATTGAAGATGGGCGGGTTGTTGGGGAATCATTGGCGGAAGCGGGCGGGGGGCTCCAGTTGGGGCCTGCTAGCCACTCTCACCGCGACAGATACTTCAGTTGTTTTGAGGTATAGGGTGGGGGGAAGGGGGAAGTTGGGGTGTATTTGTTATTTGTTTGCACTGCGTCATGGCCACTCACAGACACAGCCTGTACATTGGTCCATGGCTGTCCCACACGTTGCTACCAGGAGACTGTTAGATGGCAGTCCCAATGGATAGAGCGAGACCCCAGTCTGGGGATCTTCGGATAGTGAGCTGGAATGTCAGGGGAGCTCTAGATAAAATCAAGCGGGGGGCCCTTCTCCAACAGGCCAAACGATACCAGGCTGATGTCCTGTTCCTTCAGGAGACACACTTAATGGGTAATAAGGCCCAGTATCTCCTTCGCTATGGTTATATTCAAGTGTACCACTCAGGTTTTACCAGGGGATCCCGGGGGGTAGTGATTTTGCTCCACCGCAGAGTCCCTTACAAACATATCAAGGCATGGACCGACACGCAGGGGAGATATGTATTTATCCAGTTTACCATATATGAGGAACGGGTGGTTTTCGGGTGTGTGTACGCTCCCCCGCCGCTGCAATGGGCTTTGGTGGAGCGCCTTACATCGTTATGGGCGGATATCCCAGAAGGGCTAGCGATTGTTGGGGGCAACTGGAATGATGTAATGAATCTGACATCAGATAGGTGGAGAGCGGGAGGACACCCCACTGTCTCACATGATTGAACGCCTTGGTAACAGGGTTAGGGTTGGGTTGATACGTGGAGGCGACTGCATTATGAAGAGTTAGGTTATACATACTTCTCGACCACCCATGATTCCTACTCCCGTCTTGACTATATATTTGTACCGATGGGTGCTGTAGGGCGGGTGAGGGCGGTAGAGATTCCCCCAAGGGGTCTGTCAAACCACTCCCCAGTGCTCTTGACGTTGCAGCTGGGCCCAGAGAGGCAGCCCTTATATTGGCGTTTATCCACCTGGCATCTGCAGGACGAACAGTATCGGGAGCACATGGAGCAGGCTATAGAGCAATATCTGGATGCGAATTTGGGTTCGGTAGCTGAGGCAGCAACTCTGTGGGAAGCTATGAAGCCTACCCTGAAGGGGGTGGATATCTCATACTGCACGGCGGCCCGTCGACATCGGCGGGAATCGCTCCTGCGGTCGGAGGCTCACCTACTGGAATTGGAACAGAGTAGTAGAGGGGAGGGGGGACGCCGACAGCTGGCACTGGAGCGAAAATCCCATGCGGACACCCTGATGGAGGAGGCTCGACTCGTGTGGCTGGCATCCCGTAGCAGAATCTATCAATGGGGCGATAAGTCTGGTAAATTATTGCATAGATTGTGTCAAGGGGCCTTGAAACCACAGGTTCTCCCAAATATACCGGGACCCGATGGTCGGATCATGAGTGACCCATCTCTCATTGCAGAGAGCTTTGCACACTACTATGCGGAGTTATATACCCCTAGGGAGCTCCTGCAGGACACTGTGGTGCAGCGCTTTCTTTCTGACTTACCACCGCGCACTCTCTCGGACGAGGCACGCGCAGCCCTAGACCTTCCTTTTACAGTCGAGGAGATGGGCACTGCCCTGGGCGATCTGAACTCTGGCAAGGCGCCGGGCCCTAACGGGTTCCCTTGCGAATTCTTCAAGAAATATTCCACCAAATTAGGACCCCACTGCCTTCAGGTCGTTGAGGAGGCCAGGGACCAGGGGCACCTACCACGGGACTGGAGACATGCGGAGGTAGTAGTGTTCCATAAGCCAGGCAGACCACTAGACCAACATGCCTCGTATCGCCCCATATCCTTGCTAAACGTTGAGGCCAAAATTCTGGCCAAGGCGCTGGCCAATCGCCTTCAATCCTATATAACCACCCTGATACATCCCGATCAGGCAGGATTCATGCCTCAGAGGGCTACGGGCCACAATATTAGACAGGCACACCTGGCTATAGCAGCGGTTCAGGGGAAGGGGGTGCGGGCCGCTCTCATGTTGGCAGATATGGATAGGCCATTTGATTCTCTAAGCTGGATCTATTTGTTCGCCTTACTGGACCGACTGAATATTGGTCCTCGCTTCCTGTCGTACCTCAAACTGCTATACACAGACCTTACAGCGTCGGTATGTATAGCTGGGTCCACTTCCTTTACGTTTCCAATTGGTAGGGGCACCCGCCAGGGGTGTCCGTTGTCCCCTTACCTTTTGCTTTAGCAATGGAGCCCCTGGTGGCATGGGTGAGAATGGATGCGCAAGTGGTGGGGTTTGAATGGGACCAGGGACTCTCCGACCGCATCGCCTTATATGCGGATGACGTCTTGTTTTTCTTAACAGACATTAATAGGACAGGACCACGGCTGTTGCGCATTATGCAAATCTTTGGGGAAACGTCCGGTCTATTTATGAACCCGCGTAAATCCACGCTCTGGACACTGGGAGGTGCTGCAGAACTGGGGCCTTGGGCCTCGGCAGTCCAGGTCACGTCGGAGGGCGTGAAATACCTGGGAGTTTTTCTATCAGAATCACCGAAAGTGGCATGGGACAGCAACGTAGCACCGGTCTGGGCACGGGTACGCGAGGAGATGAAAAACTGGTCGCATATGCCCCCCTCCATCTTCGGCAGATCGGCTATCTTCAAGATGGTATCGCTGCCGCGTTTGCTCTATCAGCTGCAGAACTATCCATTCCCTGTATCTCCTGTGTGGTTCCACCAAGTCAACGCAGTATTGGGGCAATTCCTGTGGGCAAGGGGGGCGTCCAGGGTGGCGTTGCGGACCTGCTTCCGATCCACTTATTGTGGGGGACTAGCCACGTCGGATGTCCACTCGTACTATCTGACTTCGCATCTCATGGTGCTGAATGAATGGTGGTATGGGGACCGGCAGGACCCTGCCTATGCGGTGGAACGACGGTGTATGGGGGACTATACTCTTCATACCATATTGTAGTCGGCGACATTGCGTAACTCTCTTCCGCCAGCGACAAGAGTGGTCTTCCAGGTGTGGAGACACTCTCTCTCCGCAGGATAGGGTGGTGGAATAAGTTGACTAGGGAAACCCCACTGTGGTCCAATGGTGGTCTTCCTCAGCTGGCTGCGCTATCTGGGTTCCGGGGGTGGGATAATATCGGCATTTCAACCTTAGGAGATGTAATGCAAGGCTTGATGCTGAAGTCATTTCAGGATCTGCAACGCGAGTACCAGATGCCGAAAACACAGTTCTACAAATACCTCCAGTTTCGGCATGCCATTTACCCGTGTCTCGGGGCTAGAAGCACTTCCTGAATTTAGCCCGGTGGAAGCCAAGGTTTTCATGGGTGATCTACAGGACCGCAAGATTTCAAAGATCTACCAGTCCCTGGTAACACACAGTGCCAATACACGAGATAAACTTAGAGACGTATGGGCTAGGGATGTTGGTCAGCTGGATGGAGACGACTGGAAGGAAGCGTTGGCATCTCCTAGAGAGGCAGCGATAGCGATGCGATTGCACCTCATTCAATTCAAATACCTCCACCGGGTGTACTATACCAGGCTTAGGCTGTGGAGGGCAGGTCTGGTTACATCCCCGATATGTCTGCGCTGCAATCGAGACGAGGGGTCCCTGATGCACACTATCTGGCACTGTATGGCACTTACGAACTTTTGGAGGAGGGTCATGGCCTGTCTGGCTGAGGTGTTGGGGTGGGAAGCCCCTTTTTCCCCAGACTGGCAATCCTACACATTATGGAGGGTATAGGAGGCAACATCTACAAGCAGCACTTGTTGCTGCTGGGACTGACTTTGGCGAAGGGATATAGCAAAGGGATGGAAGGCGACAGCTCCAGCCTCTCTCTCGGCCTGGAAGAATGGTTTAGATTTCTACATGGGGTTAGAGATTCCAATATTTAAGGCCAGGGGTTGCCCACAAAAGCATCCCAAAATTTGGAAGAGATGGGCAGATTATCGTGGCCTGGATCTGAATACAGTTCCCCCGGTGGACTCATCGCATTTATGGGGATAAATGGGCCCTTGGGGTAAGGGATTGGTGGGACAGTGGGAGGCTTCTGATGTGGGACCAATGTATGCAGTGGCAAATACGACGCAGTAGCGAGTTTATGCAACAGGGGGGGTTTAAAGTGTTTATGTTCTTTGGTTTTACAATAGTAATGATAAAGAATATGTGTGTATCAAACGTCAAGGGAAATGCTTCGCAATGTCTACTACGGCAGACGTTTCCTGGGGTAAGGAACTCTGCAATATATGTGACCTTTGATCCAATAAAAATTTGTTTAAAAAAACAAAAAAAAGGATACCTGTACAGCTTATGGGTCATCCAGGATTATCAATTTTCTCTAGCTCAGCTCAGGATCTGAGCCTAGGTCTTTTGTGACCCTGCTCTGCCAAGTTAATTACATTTCTCTCCATCAGCAAGAACAAAGGCCTTCCTAAACACAGAGAGCAATTAACGGTGCTTCACTCTGCTCCTGAGGAGGAAAGTGGTGTGGATGAAGGATCTGTACCAGTCAATCAGCTGTCACACTGTACCAGGGATGGGTCAGCCCAAGCCCCCTGAACAGAGGAGCGGGGCCCAGGCCTGTGGAGCCAATACAAGAAGGGGCTCCCTTTGAAGATTTGGTGGGAAAGGCATTGGCAGTGATGTCAGCGAGGGGGGGAGCTGAGCCCCCCGAGCAGATGTGACTATTGACTCTTGATTGATGCCATTTTGAAATGTCCCAGCAGGTTGTACATGAGGGTTGGGACAGGGGAGGAGAGGTGATGTGGCACCCCAGGATAGGCCAGAGATGCCTCGCTTCTAGATCCTTCTGTCCCTACTTAAAAGGTCTTGTGCAAGGGGAAGAGCTCTCTCTTGGTTGTGTTTTTCTGCTGGACACTGGGAATGGAAGCAACAGCCATGGTCAATTGGAAGGAGGAATCCCCTGATGCCCATCTGGACTATGGACTCTAACTTCAGTTGACCCTAGGACCAGTGGGGCTCTCCCCTAGACCAGGGAAGCTGGTCCCCTTATGCCCCCTAAGGAGTAGTTGGGGGAAAGACTGGGCTTCTGCACTAAGGGGGAGCAAAGCTCAAGAGGAAACCAAGGACAAAGGCTGGCACAGGGAGCCAGTGGAACCAGCTCCCTGCAAAGGTTGCCACCTGGGAAGCCAATAGGCCTCAGGAAAGTACTCCAGGCAGCTACGGCTTGCCACCAGGAGCAAAATGAACCCAAGATGGAGCCAAATGCCCAATGGGGACCGAAGAAGGATTTCACTTTTGACTCCTCAACGATCGGACTACGTGGAGCTCCGCTGCCGGCTGATGAAATCCCCCAAGGGGAGCCAGGACTCAGAGGTCTCCACAAGGAATCCTTTTAATTTTTAGCCCTGGGAGGGGGCGTGCATTGAACCCCCCTCCCCAGAGACCTGGAGGCCCGGGGATCCCAACCCCCAGGCCGCGCTACAGACAGGGTGCCGGGACCCCATCCCTGGACCCCTGCTGCCAGAGGAAGTCGGGGGAGCACCGTCATGCCCCCCACAAATGGAGGAAGAGGGTCTCAGGACCCCAGTCCTGGAACCAGGCACCCCCAATTAAAAAGAAACCATGCATGGCATAAGACTGCGTGGCCAGAAAAACAATAAAAAGCAAGACAGTGGCTCTCCACAGCACAGCGACAGAGCCACTCGTTGAATATTCACTGCTCCCAGAGGAGCATACTATAATGCCCTGCGGGGCTGAAACTGACCCACATCTTTTCTGCGGCTTGTGGTGGCCCCAGAATGTCAGGGCCTCCACCAGTTAACGTAAAAGAACATGGGGGAGTTGCAGGAGCATCGCAGATTCCCCCAAAGAAGCCTAAAGATGCTTTTTAAATGTACTGACCCTAAGTGTGTAGGGTCTCCAACAGAAGGACCAACCCAGGAGTTTGCTCATGTTTTCTAGCTCTCCCCAGGCTGGAGCTCTACAGCTGAGAGTGCAGCTGAGAGTGCAGCACACTTAGGGTCAGTACATTTAAAAAGCATCTTTAGGCTTCTTTGGGGGAAGCTGCGATGCTCCTGCAACCCCCCCATGCTCTTTTACGTTAACTGGTGGTGGCCCTGCCATCCTGGGGCCACCACAAGCCGCAGAAATGATGTGGGTCAGTTTCAGCACCGCAGGGCATTATAGGGTGCTCCTCTGGGAGCAGTGAATATTCAATGAGTGGCTCTGTTGCTGTGCTGGGGAGAGGCACTGTCTTGCTTTTTATTGTTTTTCTGGCAACGCAGTCTTGCGCCATGCATGGTTTCTTTTTTATTGGGGGGGCCAAGTCTATGGCTACAGTCATTCTGGCCTGTAGGTGTTTAAAGGAAAATATGTGTTGAACATCGCCCTCTAGGGGCTAAATCAATGATTACATGTTGTGTGATCAAAATATGAAGCTCTCTAGGGGCTGTGTTTATGATTGCGTTCCATCACCTCCCTTGAGTAGGCCTTGGACTGCTCTGCTCCGTTACTCTGAGAAAGTCAAGCACTACAATGGGGTGTTTGGTTCCCAGGGGAGGGCGAATGTGGACCCATTGCCCATTTACTTACAGCCACAAATAGCCAAAAAACTGACCCACACACTTAATTGTCAGACCGGCCCTTCCGGCACTGCCTGATTGCCCTATAGGCCACTCCAACCCTGGAATAACAAAGGAGATTAACTGCTGGCGGGTGTCCAAGATGCAGGCACTACAGGCTTTTACAGGGTTGATAGAAGCCCAGATTATCTTCACCATAGTATAGGGATTCTCCGGCCTGTGCTGCAATCACCATTTCCTCAACATGATTCAAGCAACAGCTGGACCTGGACCTGCATTTCATAAACAATACACGCAATCAAGAGAATTTGAAAAGTTATTGCAGAAGTGAATGAATTTTTCATGAGAGGGGCACTAGAAATTCCTCCCCAGTGTGCTGGTGAAAAACCTGTGCCCTTCAATACTAATCATACATTAGAATGAGACAGGAGCTACTCTATGACCAGGGCCACTGGAATTATGCGATTGTGCAGCCACTGCGATTTTCGCATAATTACAGATTTGCTGCATTTGCCACATAATCCATCATCTGCTGCATTTTCTGCAGATTAAAAAAAATGTTTTGTTTCTAGCTTAAATGGGTCAAAAGTTACAAAAATGCAGCGACACGTGTTGCCGCGCAATGGAAGGCCTTTTGCAAAGGTTGACTGGTCACCTTTCTGTTACTTATTGCTATATTTGGGTGTTAAACTGGTACAAATGAGGTGCACCCCATGCCCAGACAGTGTAAAAAGTACAAAATAATGAAGTAATAGTATCAGAAAATGTGCCACATTATGTCGCATAATTTGGCTTTTTTTATGCTGCATAATTTACTCAATCCTGCTGCATAATTTAGCACTCCCCTGCCGCATAATTCCAGTGGCCCTCTCTATAACCATCCGGAGCCTGTGGTAATCACTATATTAAGCAACAATAGTTTACTGAAGCAATATTTTATGAGAGTATCAGTATACAGAGACCTTCTTGTGAGAATAAATGTGAATTCCATATTTCCTATATACAAAGCAGTAGTTGGTGCCTATACATCATTTTGTCTTGAGTCATTGAACTGCATAATTTGATTATAAGATTAGATCTTCCATTTTAGTACAAAACAGATGCACATCTTGAACTAGATTCAGAACCCCGGTGAATGACCAAACACTCCACAAACCTCGTCCCCGAATCTTTACAAAAACATCTTGGATGTTTACTTTATTTGAATACGTTTTGGAAATGTTCCGATGCCAACTAACTACTGCCCAAATCTGCAAGTAGTTGAAGAATTGCAATGGCGCAGTAGTATATTTGCTAGTTACACCTTCAGGTATGAATGTACTGGGGAGTGATCAGACCTTCAGTGAAGGTGGGATGACGGGACTGGTTCTGATCTGAACTCTGATCCTACCTAGGCCCATCACAAGTCAACAGGGACTTCTTAAGTCGAAGCAGCAGAGGATTTATGGTCCACGCCCTAAACCCCATACCTATTGAGGCTCAAAGAGGGTGAAGTAAGGTGCCTTTTTGGGGTGATCCCAAAGAAGTCAATGGGGGGAGCATGTATTTGTAGAGTGAGGGATGTTTGCAAGACGGGCGACTCTTTGGAGGTGTATGGGAACCAGTTTGTATGTAGGAAGGGTGAAAGTGATAGCAGGGTCTGTGGCACCCTCCAAACAAAGGTGACTTGAGAGGTTTGCTGTCCCAGATATCGCTCAATTGCTAGCTGTCCTCTTGAGCCCCAAATTCAACTCTTAGGCAAAGCACAACTGGAAAGCATGGCGCCAGGTTGTCTTCCCTGAGTCTGATGGAATGACCGCGACTGCGCCCGGGGAGCTTCGGTCTGGGCTGGAATTGGATCTGGGTGGCAGCTGTCTCCTCATTCCAATCCCAGAGGTAATCCTTTCCTCCCAGCTGCACTGCCATGCGTGCAGCAGTAAGGAAGGCGCGTTGTGTGTTCGGCCCGTAACCAGACACTCCTGGTTCTCCTTTGAACAGCCTGCTGCACACAACACACAAGAGTGAAAAATGCCCCTGGTTCCTCAGAGCAGCTGTGCCAACCAGCTCCTTTCGAAGCGTGCCAGCCCACCATTGAGCACCTGCCTTGCCAGCCAAGAGAGTGGCTTACTGTCTGTGTTTCTGTGGCATGGATTTCAAAATCCACGCATAACGCGCCAAAAATGCTAAAACTACACTAAAATCCACAGATACCCCAGTGCCTGAGCGCAAAATGTTTGAATGATGAGCCACTCCATGATTCATCCAACAAAGTTTTTGACACTCATTCACGGTACCCACAGTCTGTGGCAAGACCTGTAAAATGAATTGTTTGTAGTAGTACACTGCGAGAAGATTGCAATCTCCTTTTTCTGAGGGAAAGCAAGTACCTGGTATTTCTGAGATTTTATTTATTTCAACGTTTTTCTTTAAGGGAAATTTGATTTTTCTGTGCAAGCATCATGCCATAAATTTAATTATCCTGCCAAAAAATCTTATATCACACAATAATTGGACCTCTTCTTCGAAAGCCCCTGCATACAGTACACACTAATGCAGTTTTGTCATAGTTAGAAAACGTATTCAACTGTTGAAAGACATGATATCAAACACATGAGAAAACCTATCTCTCAAGAGATCCCTTGTTTGCCTTTTCCTTTCTTTCTTAGCTTCGAGTGTTCGTGAACTAGTGCCATGCACTACTCTTTCTGACTTGCTACAATATTTGCACTGCGACGAGGCCCAGCATATAGTGTAGAAAGGTGGACAAGCCGAATTTAGAGCGAGAGCTGAGGTACCACTAAACCAGGGTTCTGGCTTGGCTGTACAAGCCCGGTTCCAGCTGAGTCATCAAAAGATTTTGAATTTAAATGACTCAGCAAATGTCAGGTAAAATGATAAGGTTATTCCAAGTTATAAAATGTGTTATTTCTTGGACTTTTGTTTCACTTTATTGAATTTAACTTTATAAATAATAGCTTATACACAAGAACTTTTCTTCAAACCCAATGTCATGAGAACACTACCACGAGTGAAGCAAGAGATGTTATTTTGTAATGTGTTCTCTGCAAATGGCAAATATTCTTATTAGTTGTGGAGCATTATTATTGTCTATTAAACCATACACAGATGAGTTTTTTTTGTATAGTGCACATTCTGAACACAAGTCCTTCAATGTGCCCGAGATGTGACACTCAAACAAACTGAAGCAGAGTGTAGTAAAGTGATCTTCTGCATAGGATCACACGATTCGGTCTAGTGGGGAAGTGAGGATTTGAGGCCAGGATTTCTGGCCCCATTTGAGCTAGTCCGCCTCCGGATCCATATCTACTACTAGCTCCCTTTCACCTTCAAAGCAGAATGCTTTATGCTCTATTAATTCATGAACTAAATCAGTACAAAATCTTCAATAAATAAAAGTATATATATATAAATAAACATTTAGGGGCATATTAGCAAGACCCACGTTAAAATTATCGCCGTTTTAGCGGCAGGAAACTGCTGCTAAAACGGCGATAATGGGCTTGCTAATATGCGTTTTAAATTCCAATAGAAGCCCAGGTTTGATGTCCTGCACATCTAACCTGGGCTTCTATTGGAATTCCATAACGCATATTAGCAATTCCATTATCGCCGTTTTAGCGGCAGTTTCCTGCCGCTAAAACGGCGATAATTTTAACGTGGGTCTTGCTAATATGCCCCTTAGTTTTATAATTTTTCATGTCGTTCTTAAAGAATTCTTGAAAATTACAAAAGAAGAGAAGGTATGGTGCTATTTATATGTTAATATCACTGCCTTCTCTGACGTAGCAAACACTATAGGGTGAGTGGGTTAGCACCTCAATAAATTGATTAGCTAACAGAAGAGGACTCGGCCACCCACAGAGGTTGCTTATGGGCCGCAGATGTTCATTGATATAAATGCAAATCACAGCTCAGCGGCAGACACGCCTATCCGAAAAGCAACTTTTGTTTAAAATGTCATGTGCTCAGCAGTCCTACGTTTAGTAACTGCTTTTGGGAGGGAACATGTAGTGCCTGGGATACCAGGCCCGGCTCTTTTGTGGCTTAACATTGCCCAAAGGTCACCCGCCGAACTGGAGAAAGACATACAACCCGAACCAAGCATCAGCCTTGCTTAGTTGGCTCATCTCTAATATTTAGTTGATACAAATTAGAAGATTCACTTATTTTTTTTAAGTTTGATTTATTAAAGACAACAAACGAAACAAGTATTCATAAAGATGACCAATCTTCCTATTGAACAATAAAGATGATTGGATAAAATTAGAAGACAGTATAGGAATTAAATTTATACTATATATATAAGTACGAAAATAAATATATGTTGAAAGGAACTAAAAAAAGGGGGATGGGGAAGGAAGGGATAAGAGAAAATATAAACATAAATCGTTAATATAAGACAATCAAAGATATTGTCTAAATATACATAGTGAATAACATTGTAAGCATATTATTAAATGAAACAGTGAAAGGAAATCTATAATAAACTTTCATTACTTAAGAGATATCCTTAAAACATATGCGCATAAAAAGGCGGAGCGGGCAAATTCAAGGTGGTTTTCGAACTTCGTCAGGTACATTTTTAAGAGCAGCAGAAGAGGAGGCAGAATGAGATAAATAATTAGTTAAGGGGAGCCACATAAGATCTCTTTTAATAGCTAAGGATATGGGGGAGACATAATTAGTGTCTAATCTATGATGGAAACAGACCGCATTCCACCATGCTTGAAAATTAACTTTATCAGCTTGTTTCCAGTTGGAAGTTATTAAATGGAAAGCAACAGCTATCAATAAATCTAAAAGTTTGAAATTTGGAGGTGATTGAGGCCATTGGGGAGATAGAGTGCCCAAAAATATATTAGTGAGGGAAAATGGGATTTGGACTTTAAAAATTACTAAGATTTGAGACCAAACTGATTTCCAAAATTGATAGATTGAGGGGCATTCAAATAACATATGTTTTAAATCTGCAGTGGGACAGGGACAAGACCAGCAAACGGAGGGTGATTCAGATGAAAAGGAAGCTAAGGACATAGGGGAGAATAACAATCTATGATAAATGAAAAAAAGGGTTTGTGTGGTGTTTGCAGCTCGAGAGGTTTTATGGAGCTTAGACCAAATTTTTTCCCATGTAGTAACTGACCATTCTTGAGCAAAGTCCTTTTCCCAACTGTTTTCAGTTTTCGATTTAGTTCTTTCTGTGGAAAAAAGTATAAGTTTGTAAATTTTTGATGCTGATGGAGAACCTTTTAGACTTGAAAGAAGAGGCTCAGATGTTATAGTAGAGTTGGTCGAAGCAGGTAAGTTTTGGAGAAGATGACTAAGTGATAGATAGAGATTATTATATTGCGATCTGAAGGATGATGGTAGAGAGAATTTAGATTGAAGTTCAGAAAAAGAAAAAGGTTTGTTGTCGTCTATAAGTTGTGAGATCCAGTATAAGCCTCTAGAGTGCCAAGATTTCCAGAATATAGAACGGTTACGAATCTGCAAAGATTTATTATACCAAATAGGTTGATTATGGAAAGAGGTAGTGGAGGGGTATGATGAGGATACCAGGGGTGATAAAAGTTTACGAGAATAAGAAATGACCGGGAAATGCAAAGAGGTAACTTTGGCGGTGAAGGTCAAAATTTCTTGGAAGCCAAAAGGGGTAATAAGATCTTTTTCTAATTGTAGCCAGAGGGGTGGATGTAGAGGAAGATCCTCAGAAATCCACTTAGCGGCTTGTTTAAGTGAGAATGCAGCATGATAGGTCTTAAAGTCGGGAAACTTGAGGCCACCATTGGGTCTATCTTTCTTGAGAGATGATAATGCTATACGCGAAGGTTTACCTTTCCATAAAAATTTTATCAAGATAGAATCAATTTTTTTGAAGTAATATTGAGGGATATGAATAGGGATCATCGATAACATATATAGTACTAAAGGTGAAAGCATCATTTTAATAGAGTCCAACCGACCCCACCAAGAGAGAAAGAGAGGGTGCCATCGATTAATATTATCATTTAATTTTTTAATAGTGTAGTCAAAATTTACTTTTAGTGTATTGGATAGTGAGGGCGTGAACCATAGACCGAGATATTTTATTTTAATAGGCTGCCAGGAAAAACCAGATGAGTCAAAAAGATGTTTTTGACACAAAAAATTTAAAGGCAAAATTTCGCATTTATCGGCGTTCAATCGATAACCTGAGAGTCTAGAAAAGAAGGAGACCTGCTGAAGAAAGGGATTAAGGGACGTTTCAGGATTAGAACAGTACAGAAGAATGTCATCAGCATAAACTGATAGTTTAACTTGATGAGAGTCAGATTGGAAGCCGGTGATTCGGTCATCCTGTCTAATTTTAGTTAAAAAGGGTTCTAGGGCAATGACAAATAATAAAGGAGATAGGGGGCAACCTTGTCTCACTCCTCTGTGAAGCGAGAAGAAATCAGAACAGTGACCGTTAGCAAATATGGAAGCACGGGGATCAGAATATAACAGAGAAATTAAAGTTATCAGCTTGGGAGGAAAACCAGTCCATCTCAAGGCTTGAAACATAAAATCCCACCCGATCCTATCAAATGCTTTCTCAGCATCTAGGGAAATTGCTGCAATCGGTTGGTCTAGAGAGGAGGCCTTGCTAAGGATATTGAAAAAGACTCGAGAGTTATCAGAGGCAAGTCGTCCTTTGACAAAACCCGCTTGTTCAGGACCTATGATATCCGGCAAGATAGGATCTATACGTAGAGCCAAAATCTTCGCAAAAATTTTGTAATCAGTATTGACTAATGATATAGGCCGATAATTTTTACAGAAAGAATGATCTTTGTCATCCTTGGGTATTAAGCAGATCAATGCTTCCTGAAAGGTACCGCTGGAAGAGCCCATAACTCCAAAGGATTGAAAGAGACATAATAGTTTGGGTAAGAGAAAATCTGCAAAATGAGAGTAGAATTCAATGGTAAAACCGTCAGGTCCAGGTGTTTTCCCTCGACGTAATACTGATACAGCTTGAGTTATATCTGCCAGGGAAATGTCAGCTCCTAAGGAGTCCAAGTCAATGTGATTAGATGTTGGGGAGGGAATAGAACGAAAATAAGAAAGAAGATCAGAGTTGTCCGGTGTAGATTCAGGAGTATAAAGATTTTTATAAAAAGAAACAAATTCATTTAAGATGTCATTATCTTTATAAATAGAGGTACCTGCAGGGCCTTGTAAGGATTCTATTTTAATTCTATCCTTCTTGATATTTAAATAATTAGCTAAAAGTTTACCCATCTTGTTTTGACCCCCATAATACCGAGAACTACTTTTCAGGAGATAATTAGAAGCTGCATCAGTGGTTAATTTATTAAAAGTAATTTTAGCATCAAGAAGATTTTTCAGGTTAGATTCATTGTTTGAATGGTAGTATGCATATTCCAATTGTTTAATTTTGTTAAGGAATTGTGAGGATTTGATTTCAAAAGATTTCTTTTTTTGTGATACAAAACTCAAAATAAAACCTCTGGCGGCTGCTTTAAAGGAATCCCATACCATTACAAAAGAGGATTCTGGAGTGTTATTTATAGTAAAAAATTCCAAGGCAAAGGATTTAAATTTTTGACAAAAATTAGGGTCGAGCAACAGGGAATTGTTAAAACGCCATCTACCAGGGTGAGGGGAAAAGGGAATCAGGTCAATGTCAACCAGAACAGGGGCGTGGTCAGATATTAGAATTGAGCCTATCTCTGAATGAATGGCGTGTTGTGAAAGGGGTTTACTTAGGAAGAGATAATCAATACGGGATTGCGAGTGGTGGGCCGCAGAATAAAAACTGTACTCCCTAAGGTCAGGGTGACATAGCCTCCAGATGTCAACTAATGCTTTACGTTTAATGGAGGAAACAAATTGAGCATGCATTTTAGAGGGTACAAACCTGACAGTAGAATGTCTGTCAAGAATGGGGTCTAGAATTTGATTACAGTCTCCACCAAGTATAACATATTCCTCGTCTAACGTAACTAATTTGTCTGATAATTTAGACCAAAAAAGTTTATCAATCAAAGTAGGACCATATACATTGAAAATAACAATAGGAATCTTATCTATAAGCAATTTAACAATAACCCAACGACCCTCAGAATCTGTTTCCTGATGAATCACAGAGACATTCAGTTTTTTATGACATAGAATCACAACACCATTTTTCTTACCTAGGGCAGGGGAATTAAATACATGGCCTACCCAGCATCTTTTTAATTTGGAAGCTTCAATGTCAGAAATGTGGGATTCTTGAAGTAACGCGATATCCGTTTTCAATTTTGCTAGATGAGATAACACCCGCTGCCTTTTAATAGGATTATTCAATCCTTTAATATTCCAGGTAGTAACCCGAAACGTATCTTATTGAGAAGAGTTTGAACAGGCATTATGCTTACAAAAAAAACAACAATTAAATTAACTTTATAAACGTTGAGGAATGAAATTGAAAGGGAGGAGAGTAATTCCAAGATGAAAGCAATTTTAGAGATATATAAAGTGTATAGAATATGGAGTTTAAAGAAAAGAACAGAGAAAATGAGAAAGTTAAGTAGGAAAGAGAAGAGGGAAGAGATAGATTGAGGATCAGAGCAGGTGGGGAGGGAAAAACAGAAAAGAAACAGAAAAAAGATGATAATAAAAAACAAGAGGACAGTACATGTCTTACAAAGACGACTGAACATCATACCTACAAAAACAACACAGCTAGGAGGGAGACCACACCAGGAGAAGACAACGACAGTTGTGGAAATCCGTTGAGTCAAGAAAGGACCAAAATCAGGGATGTCAACGATACAGGAGGGTCAGGGAGGAGTGGAATTGTTGAATAAACAAAACACCTGTGATTGAAAAAGTAAAACGAGAATTAATGAGAAAGAATATTATAAATTAGAAGATATAAGAAAAGTTGTGAAGAAATATAAGTGAAGAAAAAGAAGCAACAACAGAACGCCATGGAGGCAATACAGATACAGAAACTGAATTAACAGCCATTAATAAATTGAGAACAAGTGAAAAGAAGAACGCCATCATGACATGAAACATATATAGCATTCAGGCAGGTCTTGAGGTATCCATAGTATCAGCTCCATGAAGAGTAAGAAATTTCTGCAGCGCTGCAGGATCTTCAAAAGTTGTAGTTCGCTCTTTGTACGTAACCTTGAAGATACATGGATGGAGAAGGCCATATTTGGCATTGAGTGAGCGTACTTGAGGACGGAGATCAAGAAATTTTTCCGACGATCTGCTGTGATTTTAGCTACATCCTGAGAAAAGAAGAGACGATGACCCTCCCAAAAAACCTGCTTTCTGGATTTAACCGCTGAGAGAACTTGAAGGAGATCTGTATACTGCAGAAAAAGCATGATCACACCGCAAGGTTTTGTTGAGATTTTTGGGCCAAGTCTATGAGCTCTTTGAATATTAAGTGAAGTGGTGGCAGGTAAGTCCAAGAGCTTGGGTAAAAAGGATTGAAAAAAGGTGGTAGGGTTGGAACCCTCAATGTTCTCAGGAAGTCCATAAAGTCGAAGGTTGTTTCTGCGATTTCTATTTTCCAAATCTTCTGCTTGCTTTTTAAGAAGAGACACTTCAGATTCCAGAGTTGACATACGTGAGCAAGAAGATTCAAGAGATTCCGTTCGCTGTTCAACAATGAGCACTCGTGACTCCAAGGAAGACCATTTATCGTTTAAGAATTGTAAAGTTTTATTGGTTTCCTCTATGAAGGGCTTTAGAGCTCTGATCTCTTCAAGTATCACCTCCATGGTTGATGGAGAGGATTTTTCAGGAGAAGGTGGATCTTTTTTGGGTCTTTTGGTGGAAATAGCAGGAAGCTTACTAGAAAATTGCAGTTTTGAGATAGCACCTAAAGAAATATCAGGTTTCTGTGGGGGAGGTCCTCCATTTCAGAGCCGTTAGGATTTGAATCAGAATCCGACAACGCAGATACTCCAGAAACTTTAGAGGGTGCAACCAGTTTGATATTCCTCAACTTCCCCATAAATGGTGTATTAATGATACAGTAAATAACTTTGAGATAGTTATGGGCAGGTGAGGTAAGACCAAAAATAGATATAATAATACTGAAACAGGATGCAGGTTATATATTCTAACGATATATATTCATCGAAATGTAATGTAGAGCCAATGAGTCACCAATGAGTCATGCATTAAAGAGTTCCAACATTCATGAGGGTAGAACTCAAGTTGTGACAGGCAATAACGATAAAGTCTGTATTGAAGAAGATACTGGGATGAGAAATGCGAATAAATAAGGCTGCAGTAACGATCAGGTCAAAAATAGGGCAACAATCAGCATTTAAGGACTCCAGACGCGCGTTTGTTTACGCGTCATGTAAGGAGTCTCCTCATCGTGGCAGGGACCAAGAAAAGAAAATGGCGGCCGCGTTCTTTGCGAAATCGCCTCAGGACCCGCAATTGCAGCAGTGAAGCGCACTGACTGAGAAAATGAGCGAAAGGAGGCTCATCATATGCCGCTCCCGTTCATATCGCTACCTCCTCACCTCCACTTTGGGCTTCACTTGAAAGGGCGCGAGTTGCGGCAGGAACCAGGAAAAGAAAAGAAAATGGCGGCCGCGTCCCTAGCGGAGCCGCCTCAGGATTCGTAATCACAGCAGTGAAGCATATGGGTTGAGAAATTGAGCGGAAAGGGGCTCAGCGTATGCCGCCTCCGCTCATATGGCTATTTCCTCACCCTGGGCTCCATTTTACGGGCTTGGGTCGTATTTGGTCCGCTTACTGGCGCCGTCTTCCCCGCAGAGTCAGGGATCCGCCGCCATCTTCTCCGGGCGTAGCCACGCCCCCCCAGAAGATTCACTTATTGAAAATATTTTCAACTGTTTACATGGATTGATTCATTATGAGGTATGATGTGTCAGTGTACAGAAGGATATGCTAGTGCCAGCACAACATATATGTGCTCAAAGAGGGGGAAAGTAGGTGTGGCTCGCCTTTCAATGTACAATGTATGTTTTCTACGAAGAAATAGACAATACCGTGAACAGCTCTGTGAGGTAAGGCCTAATTTCTGCAAAGCTTCCCATAAATGACTTTTCTCCCAGCTTATAAATGAGTGCGCCAGCAGGCAAAATGTAATTTTGAATCAAGCAGTGAAAATCCACATAGTATTAATTTTTTTAACATATTTTTTAATTATCCAGTTTTCCTTGCTCACCAAATTCCAGCACAGCAAACAAAATCAATCACATTAGGGGCATTAAACAGAAACTTGGGCAGGAATCCAAGGCATCTATAGACTTGCAGTAATGTAGAGAATAAATGCATAGAGCGTCTACCCCAAAATTAGTTCCGTGGACCCCACACCTTTTCAAACGTTTCGGGACATCCCCTTCTTCATAAACAAACTTTTCCTGAGGCGTGCACTAGCCCAGGATATCCTTCCACCTTTGGGTCCTAACCCATAATCTTGCTTGCTATGTCACTTCTTGCTACCATTAACCCTAAAACAAGCTTAACATGGAGGGAGGGTTCATTCTCTTTCCAGATTCTTAGTAGAATGATCTTCTCTTCATGCAATATAGGGATACCAGCCAAGCTTTATCCAAATATTTCTCTGAAGAGGCGAAAGTTGAGGCACCGCCACAGAATATGGAGAAAGTACACCACCTGGCCACAACCTCACTTTCACAGGTTCGAATCTATATTGACATTGGTATATTGTTGACCAACTCTCTATATGCCAACACCCTATTTTCATCTGGGGATACTCCTGAATCATGGAGTGCAGCGGGATATGAGTAGCAAATGCATGCTTTAAATTAAGTATTGGAATACATCCAACCACCAGCTAGAAATTGATCTGGGCTGTACAAACATCTTCAGCCATCACATCTCCAAACGTTGCAGAGAGTGAATATACCTATTGCATCCCATTTTTTTAAAATCTGTGAAGCACTGCAAATCTTTCAGAACATCACTCACCTACAAGATGGTGTGCATTGTTGACACCTTCTTCCACCCTAGTCCTCACAGTTCGCCAACAGTTTCATTATGCCTCGGCAAAGTATGCACCATTTTGGTTTCAGTGAGTGCTGCTGGGTACCCTTGAGTGCCTAAAGCATGCCTATCAAACCAAGAGGAGGGCTCCCTCAGCAGTGAAAATCACCATTCATTTGCCACAATCAAATGGGAAATCCACTTACACCATTTCTTAATGCAAGCCCCAGCAAACAGAGAAATGTTAATTTATTTGTAAACAAAAAAGCTGCTTGCACATTAATACTCACTACGAGGCTCACTGACTAGCATTCTTGGACCTGCTGCTGAAACCTTCCAATCCTGAGTCCCCTTTTCCGTTCTGTGCAGTCTTCTGTGCCAGGGTACCTGTTCCATCTCACTTAACTACGGGTGCCAGGAGTGCTTGATGAGCTAGGCCAAATACATTGATTCGTTCTCCATTGATGAGAAGAAAAAAATCCTCATGGGGTAAGATTGGAAGCTTTAGCCAACAAACATTGGCATAGCCAATAGGTCTCGCCTTTGGGACCTTATAAGTGTTTGGCAAGAGCTAGGCTGACTCTAGGCTCGACCTAAAAAGCCACTTCATTAGTGAGACACGCAGTTTTTAAAAGTAGGTGCTGAGACGGGTCCCTATTGTGCTGCCCTACTGCTAACTGCCGTGCAGGAGGAAGATATATACATCGGTACTGCCGCGATTGCCTGTTCGGTGAAGAAGTCACATTGCCCCAAGAAGAGAGTAAAACTTTTCCATGCCTAAGGGAGGAATTAGTGCCCGTTTGCCTCCATCACCTCCCCACAACAGCTGCTGTCTGTCTGCTGGGAGGCTGTGTGAGTTGGCGGGCAGCACAAAGAAACACATACAGCGCTATCGGCAGGACACCAATGACCGACGCACTTTGGCCCATCAAGGTATGATGGGGCCCACACAATGCCATGCCCCCTACCTAATGAGGCACCAGTAAGCTGCCCCCACCTGCCACCATCTCCCCCGGTTAGAGGAGGAGGGAGGAGCGCCCACGTAATGAGGTCATGCAAAACACCACGAGGCCCACATGTAGTCAGAGGTACGACGAGAGGCGCTCCGGCGTACAGGTTTTCTGGCCGCAGTCGATTGCGGCACCCCGCCAGCAGGGGAAAAGACAGAGGACGCACCAGCATTGAATAAAACCCCGCCCCGGAATCTCCAGTGCCTGTTGGCCCTCAGCATCAGGGAGACTGCTCTGGTCTGGGAGGAGTAGTGGCTGCAGCGCCACCCAGCAGTCGCTCGATTTAACCCACCCAGCCATGGTGACAGTGACTTGCATAGAGGCAGTCCCCGACAGAGTTTAAAACACCTTTGTAAATACAAGCTGGCCTGCTGCCCGGCATATCGCAGAGCCTGCATTGGCCCTCGACCTCAACCTAGGCAGTTAAAAACAAAGAGACAGTGAGAGAGGCCCGCCGCGCTGTCACACATTGCCTGCAGCAGCAGAACCAGCAGGCAAGAGGGGTCCTGTCGTGAAGCTCCAGGCTCATGCCTCTGCCCGGAACGGCTGAGACTAGAAGAATGTCGAATGGAACTGTAGCCACATTGCCCCTGCACAAACTCACCAGATGTATTTAGTGGCATGTACAGCTCCCCGTCTTGCATGCTGTAGCGGAGACCGCGGCTGTAGGTGAAAGCAAAGTCAAAGGAACTTATTAAGCGCACATATCACCAAAAGGTCTCATGGCACTTGCAAAGACTCTGTGCAGAGACTGCCGGGGAGATCGCTGCATGCCCCCTAGTGAAAGTTTGCCACCATCGCACTAAGGAGGAGAACGCTGCATGCCCCATAGCAGTTGTCTGCAGCTTCCACAGAGGAGGCATTGCGCGCCCCTAGCACAAGGAGGAGAAGAGATGCCCCTGCACTGTGGCAAGCCCACAGCACCACCTGGGGCCGCTAGCCCAATAAAAAAAAATACATAAAAACAGGCGCCATTGTAAGCATTGCGGCACCCGAGCACATTATTTAAATAACTCATAGATAATTAATAAATTATTTGTTTACTCCATGCGATTTCTTCATGAAACGCGTGCGTTTGCAATATATGCACAAGGACAAAAATCATGGAAACAGAAAACCACCGCGCTGCGAAAGCGACCGCGCTGTGTTAATTAGTAACATGATCCACAACAACAAGGGAGGAATGCAGCTGCCACCCTGCGCGCCGCTGCTCGCGCCCGAGACCCAAACGCCATGGGAGTGAACGTTTAGAGAAAAGGCGGGACATGCACCCGTCGTTGGCCATTTGCGTGCTTTCATTATTGAAAGCCACACGCAAAGGCCAATGGAATGTGTGGGAGTTGCCAGACCCACACAGAGAAGTCTCGGAGAAGTTTGGAGTGCTCACAAGAAGCCTCCCATAGGGCAGCGCATGTGCGCTGCGCTAGGCTCGACCTAAAAAGGGCTCCATGAGATCAGGTACTTCTGTTTTGCGTTCTTGCTGGAGCCTCATCATTAAAGTTAAAGCTGTGAGTTGGATATACTACTAAAATGTAGCTAGCTGGTGTGTTCATGTCCTGCACCTTATTCCATTCTTCCACAGATGAAAATTTTATAACTCCCAACATTCACCAAAACGTCTGTAGCTTCTTTCCTGGTCATCCAAAATGCTCAAAATCTTCCGGGAGCAGCTTTTTTGGATGCAGTTCATGTATCAAGTTGCAGAAAGGCTTGCCAAAAATCCACTTCAAGTCTTCAGAAACATGTCCATTTACAACTGGTTCCTTGGATTCCTCTGCAGATGCCTCTACTCCTTGGGACCACAAGGATTTCTTCACTCTCCAGAAAAAGAGGTGAAGATGCACATGAAATTTCCACTTTCAACTAGACTACTTCGATCTCCTTCAGCTCAAAGTGCCCACTGGTCTTGGGTCAAGTAAAAAGTTGACTCTGCAGACGAGTGTTCTTGATCCCCCTGGGTGATATTCCCTCATCCAGCATGCGAGACTAGCAGAGCCTTAGTCCCCAGTCCTAGTCACAACAGACATTTCCTCCTGTCCCTCCCCCGCCTTCCTTCTTAACCAATGAGGCCCTCTGCCTCCCCAAGACCCACCCCCAGTTTATAAAAACACCCCCGTCCCCACCACCTCCTGTTCTCTTTTGTCTCCAGAGTAAGCCCTACCTTGGTTGTTTTCCTCTCTGTGGCGGGCCGGGGGTTACATCAGGTTCTGGTCACGGCCTATGCGGTGCATCGGGCTGTGATCCTCTGGCTGTACAGCTGCCTCCTGCTACTCCTCATTGGAAGGGTGTGGAGCGCTTGTGTGTGGACGCCGTGACGGAGCCTGGCGGTCCACTGGTGGCTGGGGCTGTGCTTCCGGGTCACGGTCTTGGTGCGGCTGTATCAGTAGTACAGGTTTGGTTCCGTTTTTGGTTGTTTTATGCAGTTTTTCTGTGTGTCCTGATTAGTGTTCGGGACGTGAATCGTCCCCATTGGTTTGGCACTTGTTTTTACCTGGGACTGTATTTGGGGCTGCTGTTTTGGTGGGTTTCACTTGTTCTTCCGACATGGGATAGAAGCATTGGTTTAAGCGCAACAATGTGGTGTCCTCCACCACATCCTCTGCAGATGGGTCTCCTGTGCCCCAGAAACGGCCTCGTGTTCAGAGCCCTGATGGAGGTGAGATGCCTCTCATGTCCAGGGAGGAAGTTCAGATGCAAAAAGAACAATTGATGGACAGAATGCAGAACAATGTCATACATACACCCCAGTACAGAGATCTGGGCCTAAATCCATCGTTTTTTTGCTCACCATGCCATTCCAGTTTGAACCCAGCCATAGGCAAATCAGTCTTGACCCTGTTCAGGGCATGATTGAGACGGCCGTATCCAAGGCTCCACAGGCGCATCCTGGATTGCCTGTTGGCCCATTCCATCCTCGGATTGTGGATCCTGGGGCTGAGTCGTCTCCTTCGGATGAGGAGGGCGCTTCCACCTCCTCTGGCGATTGGGCAGGAGGAGATGTGGGACAATTTGGTGCATGTCCGGGACAACTTGGGGTTTCCTCCCCCAGTATGGGGAGACCCTCTCGGTTGGGCATGCCTTTTCAGGGCCCAGTACGGGAGATGGTGATGCAGAAGTAGAGAGAGGTGGACAAGATCCAGGTCCCCCTCTTTCTCCAGAAACTGTACTTGGTGGAAGGAGATGACCCCTTGCCCCACTCTGTACGGTTGGATTCGATTCTGGCTACTGTGAGTCGAAAAACTGCCATTCAGCCGGAGGATTGTACCCCGGCTGATGCCACTGACAAGAAGGTGGATTCGGGCCTTAAGAAAGAATTTGCTGCTGAAAATTTGGCCTTGAGGGCGAGTCTGTTCATTCAAGGAGCCTTATAAGGGTGGTACCTCCTCTTCTGGGAAGGGTTGGAGTAGGTCCTCCCCGAAGCGTGAGTCTCGTCAGTCTTTCCGGAGGAGAAGATTCCAGTCTCATTTTTCTCCTAAACGTGCTGCCCCTACTCCTAAGGGGACTGCCAAGAAGGGCCCCTGACAATCACAGTCTGGGGGAGTCGATGTGTGGGTAGGATCAGGCATTTCCTTCCGGTACGGCATCTGGATGTTTCAGATCTTTGGGTCCTGGACAAATGGCTACAGGATCGACTTTTGGCAGGTTCCCCCTGATACGGGTGTTC
Source organism: Calotriton arnoldi (assembly GCA_963921515.1). Taxonomy (NCBI): domain Eukaryota; kingdom Metazoa; phylum Chordata; class Amphibia; order Caudata; family Salamandridae; genus Calotriton; species Calotriton arnoldi. Next base: position 715,809 of record CAWUFW010005148.1, read on the forward strand.
GTATGATTCCTGTGCCGGCCGCCAGACTGAGAAGGTTGGCATTATTGGAAGGTGTCCAAGACCAAGAGTTACTGGCAAAACAGGCCATTTGCAGGGTGCTGGAGTCAGAAGTCGGCACAGGGGCCTATTCCATTTTGTTCTTGGTTCAGAAGCAGGGTCGGCTCCTCCACTAGGGCGGAGGAGTGTCGCCGCACTGCTTTCTCGAGAAAGCCAAAACATAAAATGGTAATAGCTTTTGGTTATTACCATTTTATGTTTCTTTCCACATTGCGGGTGGGCGGGTGGGCGGGTGGGCAGGTGGGCGGAGCTGCCCAGGCAGGGCAGGAGTGGTTTGCCCATGCCTGAGTGCGCATGACTGGTTTGGTCGGTCCTCTCGGGCCGCCCAAACCAGTCATGCGCACTCTGCACTTCTCCATGGAGGCCGCCCGACCCCGCGCCTGCCCCCCCACCCGCAAGCCATGACGGCTGCGACTGTTCAGAAGGTCTCGGAGGGTTTTCGGCCCATTCTAGATCTAAAGTGGGTCAACTCTTGGGTTCGGGGTGTTCACTTCAGAATGTTGACTATTCAGGTGATTATTCCTCTGGTCCAGCCAGGAGATTTTTTGTCATCTTTGGATCTTGAGGACGAATATCTCCACATCCTTGTTGCAAACTCCTATCAGTGATTCCTGAGGTTCGCGGTGGGGGACGCCCATTTTCAGTTTTGTGTTCTCCCCTTCCACCTCAAGTCCTCTCCAAGGGTCTTTACAAAGGTCCTGGCACCTCTGATGGCTATCCTTCATGCGGAGGGGGTGTTCGTACATCCCTATTTGAACGATCTCTTGCTTCATTCGGCAGAGGAGTCTCTACTGGTCACTCAGGTCGAAAGGGTCTTGAAGGTTCTGCAAGGACATGGATTTTTGGTGACTTGGGAGAAATCTTCTTTGGCCCCCTCTCAGGACATGGTCTTCATCGGGTCCCGATTTCATACTCTCAAGGACTGTGTTACTCTATTCGAAAGGCGACTGGTCTCGTTGCAGGTGCAGGTTCAGGCCTTGATGTCCCAGATGGCTCCTCCAACGGTGGAGTGGTTGAGGGTGCAGGGGCATTTGGCTTCAGTGGTGTTTCTTGTGCCCTGGGCCCGGTTTCACCTTCTTCGTCTGGCCAACTGGGTTCTGGCTGTGTGGTCTCCTTGGGTCCAGGATCTGTTGGCTCCGCTATGGATGATGGACCGAGTCCGGGAGGACCTCTACTGGTGGCTCTGCCAGCAGCATCTCCTGGCCGGGGTCTCGTTGTCTCCCCCGGCTCCGCTGGCGGTAACTTCGGATGCCAGTCTGTCTGGTTGGGCGGCGTGGCTGGGGTCAGAGCAGGTTCAGGGGTGCTGGTCTCTGCAGGACTCCCAGAAGTCTTTGAACTGGAGGGAGTTGCGGGCGTTTTGACTCACTCTGCTCCATTTTCAGGATGCTCTACAGGGACAGATGGTGGTGGTTCGGACGGACAATCTGGTGGCGAAATCCTATGTCAACAGGCAAGGGGAGACCAGGTCCAGATCCCTGAACTTGGTGGCCAGAGAAATTTTTCTGTGGGCTCAGGACTGGGTTCTGGGGCTGTCTGCTCTTTACATTCTGGGGGTGGAGAATGTCCAAGCCGATCTGTTGGGAAGGGACATTCCCTCGTCCAAGGATTTCTCCCTGCTTCCCAGTTTGTTCCACCAGTTGGTGGTTCGTTGAGGCCTTCCGGTGGTGGCCCTGTTTGTGGGTCCTGGGAGTGCCAAGGTGGGGCGGTTTTTGTTCTCTGGGTCGGTGTCCCCGGATTGGGGATCAATGGTCTGACTTGTCGTTGGCCTCAGGGCCTGCTCTAAGCTTTTCCTCCAATCCAGCTGGTCAGGGCTTTTCTGGTTTGGGTCCGGAAGGAGCAGGCTCGGTTGGCGTTGATTGTGCCCAGGTGGCCTCGTGCAAATTGGTTTCCTCTCCTGGACTTGTTGCGATGCGACCTGGAGTGGGTCCTTCCTGTGGTTCCTTCTCTGTTGGTTTTTCTGGGTCTTCCCCTGAGCACCTTAGGGAAGCTGCACTTGACTTGACGGCATGGCAGTTGAGGGGAGGGGCTTAGCTGGTTTGAGGGTCCCTGTGACCTTGCAGGCTTCTTGTAGGTCTTCTACTCTTCTCTCTTATACCAGGCATTGGAGAGCTTTTTCGGCCTGTGTGCTCGTAAGGAGTTTGATCCTACTGTGGCTGATCTATTTTTGGTTATGCAGTTCCTGCAGGATGGTGCTCAGTTGGGTTTGTCGGTGGCTTCGCTGTGGGTGACCATTCAGCCTTTAGGGGTTCCAGGCGCAATTTGCAGGATGACGGGGTCCTGATGCCTCGGTTTTTTCAGGGTCTTTTAAACCTTCTTCCTTGGCCATGTTAGAATGTACAATTGGTCTTGGATGTGCTGTCGGGTCCTCCTTTTGAACCCCTTGAGTGGCTGGAGTTGAAGCTCTTGACTTTCAAGGCTTGTTTCTTGGTAGCCATCACGTCTGCTAGGTGGTTGGGGGCCTTATCCTGTAAGTATCCTTTCTGCAAGATTTTTTTCGGACCAGGTGGTGCTGGTGCCGGTTCTGTATTTTGTCCCTAAAGTGAATATGGCTTTTCATCTCAGTGAGGAGGTGATTTAGCCTGAGTTTTGTCCTGATCCTTCATCGGCTGAGGACTGTCGGTTGCACTGTTTGGATGTGCGGAGGACTTTATTGTGGTATTTGAAGGTGGTGGAGTCCTTCCGGAAGAGGGACGCTTTGTTTGTGAATTTTGATCCCGCTAAGAAAAGGGAAAAACCGTCCAAGGCTACTCTCAGTAGTGGATTCGGTCTCTGGTCCTTTTGGCTTACAAGATAAAAGGGGTGGACCCTTCAGTGGGGGTGCAGGGGTGCTCTACGCGCAGTATGGCGTCTACTGTGGCAGAATTGCAGGGTACCTCTGTGGTGGAAATTTGTAGGGCAGTGACTTGGTCTTGCCCTTCCACTTTTGTCCGCCACTATCGGATTGCTGGTCTGGAACATTTGGATAATGTCCTGGGCCACAGAGTCTTGTCCTCTATGATGGAATAGGAGGATTGTGTTGTGATTTGGGCAAGTTATTAAAATTATGTTCTTCTTCACTCAGTTGTCCGTCTCTGTTTTTGCTTGCTATTTCCTCATTGTTTAAGAAGGTAGGCGAGGGAGGGACGGGAGGTAATGCTTCCATTACTTACTGATAATGGCTTACTCCTAGTCCTACTCCCTCGCCTTCCTTCAGGGTCCCTCCCACCCTCCCGGTGCGGTCCAACTGAGTTCTAGGCTCGGCTTGTTCACGTACAGGAGGTGGTGGGGACGGGGGTGTTTTTATAAGCTGGGGGGGTCTTGGCGAGGCAAAGGGCCTCATTGGTTAAGAAGGAAGGTGAGGGAGTAGGACTAGGAGTAATGCCATTATCAGTTAGTAATGGACGCAGAACTCATGCTGAGCTTCTCCATGTTGATGTTCAGCTTTAGTTTGATAATTTGGGAGTTTTGAGATCCCTTTTTATAATCCATTTCCAGACAAACTTGTTATTTAGTGTCTCGTTCTTTAAAGTGTATCTTCTGGGGGTTGCCCAATTTGAACTTTCTACTCCTTTGTTGTGTTCTTCCTCTAGACAGCAGTCTATCACAGCAGTACAGTCTCCAATCCTGATAGCCCCAAAACACAGGCCAAGGGAATGACTAGAGGTTCACACCTAGATGCCAGCCTAAGTGATATGTGCATCAAAAGGTTACCAAAGGGCCCGAGGCCTCTTCGCTATGATTCTCTTATTAGCCCCATCTCTTTACTCAGATGTGACCAGGACCCTTTGACCAGTGACCTCCATTCAGAATCACAGAATCCCTATTGATGCGTACCGAAGAGTCTGGCTCTTCCTTTCTCGAATGTGTGTCTCATCCACCTTTCAGTTGTCTGGGGGAACCCTCTACCTCTCACTGCTCCTTAAGCAAGACCTCGGCCTCCCAAAAGGAACCCAGAACTTTCTGTGTGCTGTGTCCATTACAAGCACACACACACCTCTATGCAGACACATACATTTGCATGCATGCAGTCTCCAATGTACTCTACACATTTTGCTCATAATGCATACCCATCACCACACAGAAACACACATTTATCTTAACGCCTATATGCTATTTCCTAATGCACTGTACCTTCCCATAGGCACAAATACATCCCAGTGCTGCACACAATCCAAAGCATGCCACGGGTGAGGTAATCACACAGCAGCAGAACCTTACCAGAATGGGACGGGAGGCACCACTCCTGTGACACAGGTAACAAGCATTGGTATAGCCAATAGGTCTTGCCTTTGGGACCTTATAAGTGTTTAACTAGAGGTGTTTTTTTGTAATGTTTGTAAATTTTGCTATATTTTGATGGCATATTGCAGTAATGGCAATGGGGTTTATTAGTTTGAGTTTAGTGTAATATAATATATATAGAAGAACGTATGTTAGAGATAGAGAATTAAAGTTTGAAGATGTTAGTATAGGGGGTTAGAAATAAATGTGTGTGAAACAGAGATGGAGTTAGTATGGGAGGAGAGTAATTGAATATAAATAATTATACATAGCAATAGTATAAAGAGTTATTGAGAAAGAGTAATAAGAGAGAGAGATTAAGTTTGAAATTGTGTATGTGTATGAGCTTGAGAGAGACATAGAGGAAGTGAGAGTGAGAGCGAGGAATTAAAGTGGTGTAGTAGATTGTGTGTGTTATATTAATTGTTATTTTAGGAGATAGTAAAATATTTATAGTATTAGTGCTTGTGAGCTTTTTAAGTATAGTGAGCAGCTAGCACCACTGCCTAGAGGACTTATAGTGAGGAATTACAGTTATGACCGGAGAAGCAGTTAGCAGCAGTCTAGAGGACTTAGAATGAGGAATTACTGACAGGACCAGAGTAGCAGCTAGCAGCACTATGTAGAGGACTTAGAATGAAGAATTGCCACTGGACCACAGAAGCAGCTATCAGCACTGCCTATATTTATGTATAGCAACAATTTCGAAATTTTATTAGCAGAGTAGAAAGTATGGAGTGATTTTTCCGCCTTGTTTTTTCCATATAAAAACAGAATAGGGCCACAATGTTAGTATAATGAACTGTATTGATAAAATGTTGCAAAGCGTAATAGAAAGACAATGTATTAATTAGGTGGCCAGCGCATAGTTATTTACGAATTTAAATAGAGAATGTTGTATTTAAAAAAATGTTTATACAAATGTACCAATGCGTCGTTGAAGGCAAATATAGTAATTGTGTAGTGTACGCAAATGTACTTAATGAAGCCATTTATTTAATGTTTGATTTAAATAAATATGTAACCATAATGCAACATTGCATCCTAAAATGCAAACATAATGTAAAAGTGTAAATGTTAAACTGGAATTGTCGATATATAATATTAGCGACAGAGCTGATTCTGTGACAGTTTGGACCAGCTGCAAGCTCCTGTGTTAGTGTATAGACACCCCTCAGTCGGACTGGGAGGGCACAAGAAGCTGAGGAGCAGTGCGTGCGACGAAGAAGGAGCCAGATTATGCTTGGCCAAGTAGTTTGCGTTTAAGGGATACTTGTGACCACACAAGTTTGATCAGCAGCAAAGACGAGTGGACGTCCTAGCCTCCCTTGCACCCCAGGGTATTTCATAACGGGCATGGCCAGTGGAGCACTGCAGCTACACGTGGACAGGTCAACCATATCTAAATAGTCAAAAGAGCACTTTTGTAATGCACATGCGCGCCTTTGACATATTATATGTATTATTTTTGTATTTGTGGAACTAAAACGTGAAACAATTTGCCTAGACGCTCAGTTCCTAATAAACCTTTTCCAATCCAAAATACGAAAAGAACGAAAATGGCATACCGCCGTTTAGATACTAGCCAAGCACCTTTCACCCAGTGACATTTTAATTAAGACTACGGGCTGGCTTGCATCTCACACAAACACACAGAAAGCATGCACCAAAACGAACCTAATACATCATGGAAAAGAAAGCACTCCTACATTGTAGCTCTCGGAAAAAAGGTAGTAAAAACACATGGCCAACAGGCTCCGTTTCTCATATAATTCAACAGTTCCCAAAGAAAATAGAAACATTGAACGAAAAACCCACACTGTCTTTCTGACGGCAGTGAAGCACTTTCAAAACATTCAGACAAAAGTAAGAAAGAAAAAGAAAGCAACAGGGAAAACAACTGTTTTTAAAAGGAAATATATAATGCTTGCTTTGTTTTCGGCACCAGCTATGGACAACAAAAAGAACACTAAGGCTGCAATGCCCAGATGGGCGGGAGGGATGACGGACCATCACACGCTGTAACAGGAGGAAGCATGAAGGTGTGCAAACATAGTGTGATGGGCAACACATTTTCTTTTATCTTAGTGTAATCACCGGCAAGGAACTAAGAACACAAAGGAGGTACATTTAGAAAAATGCACCAATAAAAAGGAAGCAGTTAAGAAGAGCACAACAAAGAACGAATGGCAATAGATGGGTGTGCTTAAAGCACATAGACTAAATACAGCATGTCTTGCAGACAACGCATGCGCGCTGCCTAGGCTCGACCGGAAAAGGAGGCCTTTTCACTCCACTGATTACTAAAAAACACGGTATGCTGCCACTACCGTCCTTGTGCTACTTAACTCCCGGTGAAAGCAGTAGCCTTCCACCACTTGAAGGTTGCTCTTTGGGCACTCCTCCTGGTCCTTGAGAAAGGCCTCAGTCATTGCACACACACGCATGATCTGTGTTCCCTCATGATCATAAAGCATTGCCAAAGATCCAGATATCACCGCAGCTGGGCACTCAGAGCAGGGGCACAAGCCTATCACCACGCAAGGGACTTTTCCGTCACACCAGCCATATTTTCTGGGGCACAAGGTCAACTATGGTCACTGGAGAGGAAGTGGGGGGATAGCATGAGAAGGGGGAAGGTGACATTAGGTGCCATAAGAGAGAGTCATGGGCAAGATCACTACTGTCAGTCAGCTTGGCACAATACAACTCGAATGCCCGCAACCTCATCTAAGGAGTTCTGCAAGGATCCTCCCTGAGCCCGACCCTCTTCAACGCATACATGATCCTTTTAGCCAGCATCATCCCATCCCACATCTAAATTGGTGTTACTACTAAAATATTTAGGGCCCAGTCCGTGCTATTAGCACTAAGTCACAGATCACACATGCGGGGCACAGCTTATCTGTGAAAATAGAGACAGTAAGAAGGTGGCCATAAAAAGGAAACTAAAAAGATAGACGTTTTTAAATAACAATAATAGCTTTTACCTGGTGCAATGATGAGTCTCATTGTAACTAGCCCACTGGTAAACCTGGACCATTGCTCAAGAATCAAAGAAGGGATTAGCTCCTCAGCAATGAGGAAGCAGAGCTGCACTTTTCCTCACAGAGGGAATCACCAGAGCAAAGTCAATACTATGGAGAAAAGGAGGAACACAGAGCACAGTAAGGGTGCAGGGGAAGGGCAGGGAGAAAAAAACAATAAAAGGGGAGGGAGCAGGTACAGGTGCAAACTGGGCTGAAAAGAGGTTTTTGATTTGAAAAAACTATTGTTGCTAGACACCAGTTTACAGGTCTAAGGGATTTTTATTAGAAATAACCACTGCTGCTAGACACCGGTTTACAGCTCTAAGGGATTTCTTATAAGACTCTGCCTGACATGATCTGGAAGTCTACCACTGGCCCTGTAGCAGCTGGGGTAGTATGTATCAGATGTGACCTTGAAAGTGCCTGCCTTCCATGACTGTAGATACCATTGGCCTGGCTTCCATCTCTTTCACATGTGATGGATGTTTTCTAGTCCTACTCCGACGCGTAATTCTCTGAGGTCTGACAATTCCCAGTCAATAAAAATCTGAAATATGCATAGACTCCCGGTAGTGCTGCTCTAATCTTCTGCTGCAATTAATCCCAGCTCTAGGAATGAATACAGCCTCTTTGGCATGGATATTGTTCCATACTCCACAGTATATTAAGGACCTGTGTCTAAACTCAGGCCAATGATTTGTATAAGTTTTCAAATGCTCCAAAGGTTCACTCAGAAGGGACCAGAGCCACCTCCCAGGTGCAGGAGTTGGATCACTATTGACTTCTACCAAAACAACCACATGACCATCGGCATGCGCATGCGTCTAGAGATGGCATCCTCCACAAAAGACCAAAAGCAGTTCCAGCCTTCCTACAGTCACTGCATGAGAGAGGTGCTTATAAGAATCGCACGAGATGGTGCGGGTTGCTGGGGTTGGGATGCCTGTGTGAACTGTGTGCTCATTACCGGTGGCGAGAGGGGCAGTGTGCAGCAACCTTGTGGCAGTGGGAAGGCACTCATCTCCTGCTACAAGGGATAACTACAAGTAGAAGCAAAACCTTGTTGCCCTCATTACCCTGAGCAGCTCTTCGTGGCAGCAGGAACATTTCTGCCTGTTGCAAATTGTCAATAAGCTTTCTCTTTTAGAAAAAAAAATATATATTATTAAGTTGCAGATCACAAGACTTGCGCACATCTAATTAAACGATCACTTAACAAACAACGTTACGTTCCTCATCTCATGCACCAGATGCCAATAGTTTGAAATATGTTTGCAGGACCAAACAATCTTTTCAAGCACGGATGAAAGGTTTCCACTTGTAAATACTGGACTCCTAGGGCACAACTCCAGTGGATATGCATTTCTTCAATGGGACAATTACATATATTTATCAATCGTGATCGCAATTTCCACAGCATATTAGAGCCTACTACCTGCAAGTGATCAACACTTTAATTTCCAGAACTGCTGGGCGTAATTTCACCTAGGAAAGACATACTTACCTAGGACTTTAGTTTATTTTAATATTCTCACAAGACTAATGGTGACTCTACCATACTGGGACAAGGGATTGTGCCACAGAATGAACGTTTCACTCTCTATCGCCTTTTAAAAAACAGAGAAACAGAGGCTCAGCACAATTACATTTTAAAGTTATAAAACACCATTTAAAGGGCCACTTCCTATCAGACTATTTATCTGCACCAGCGGGGAAAAGGTGAGCATTTTATTCATCTAATCAACACATTTGATTTCCTTAGAGAATGCAAATCTACACATGATAAGCTACACTCCCTCCTTTAGGCCCTCTCCCTGGTGATATAGAGCATGTGATTTGCTGATTCTCTTCATTCATATGGATATGGATTGGTTCTGTGAGGTCCTGAAAATGTATACATATATCTGTAATTCAATATTCTATTTGCATTGGTCTGATAAATTATGCTGTCACCAATGCATATCTTTCACTGCTTGGTTATTAGAAATGGTGTCCAGTTTCACTGGGCAGACTCCAGCAGGACTCAGACACTGAGTTATGACTTTAGTTTTACAATAAATGTTTTTTTTCCTTGCTCTGACTGAACTGCAAAGTGACATGGTTGGCACTACACAAATCATATGAAAAAACCCATACATTGAACACTGTCCCAGGTGTACGACCACTACTAATCCTAGAACCCTCTTGTCCTGTTCATGAATAAGACAGGCAGTCACATTATATAAATGCAGCTCTGGTCTCGAGCCCTTGGCGAGCCTCAAACGATTCCACGCTTTCTCAATGGTGCTTTGCTTGCCAGCTTTTAAAGGCATGGAATGAGGTTTTCTGGCACAGACCGAGAGCAGCGCGAGCATTAATAGCCCTCGACAAGAGCAGGGAGTTGGGTGTCCTGGCAATGTTTTACCTCCTAAACGATTGTTTTGGCAGCTCAGACAAGAACATTAATTTCATGGTAATCGAAAAACTTCAGATGCCGTGACGTAGCCATATACATTAAGTGATTTGTTGTTTTTGTTAGTCAAAGTATTATCTGCACGGATCTATCTAGTTCATTTATCTTCCTTACACTTCAGAGTTGGAGCACACTAAAGTGCCTTCTTATTGGTCTTTTAAGCTTCCTCTCGGCAGGGCCTCTTCATAGAGGAAGTAATGTGTTAGTTCATCATTTAACCAGCAGAGGGCCAGATGTTCTAAGGAGTTTTATGGTCTCAAAAACTCCGATTTGACTTTTGTGACAGTAAACATGCTTTTTCAGGTGTACTAATCCCAATTTAAGAGTCGGAAAAGTTTTTCTGACTCCTAAAATAGGATTGTGAATCGATACTGATTTGGTATCTGGAAGGGGCGTGTTGTAGGCATCCCTTCCATACATAGGCGCTGGAAGTAGGGGTACTTGGGGTGCTGCAGCACCTCTGTAAATAATCCTGGGGTTCAGAAGGTTAATGAGCAATACTGATGCCTTTAAATCTTGTGTTTATCTTGTCTCATTTGATGCACATTCAAAGACGAAGGTCAAATATCAGGGTATGTCTTCTGACAAGTTGCTGCTTATTCAGAAACTGGAGTGTACTTTTATTTCTCTGACTGCAAAGTGAAAGGATTTTGTAAAAGTCACCTTGTTAAAATCCTTTTCTTTTATATTTATTTATTTGATTTTTTTCACGATATGGGTTAACACTACATCCAAAGTATCGATCGATTAGCAGAAATAGCAGTATAAATAAATGTACAAATATTAAATTGAATAAATATTAAAGTGCATTGATACAGTAAACTGTACAAGCTAATAGTTCATTCTACTCAGGATGAATTAAAACATTTCTCTCAATGAACACCAAACAGTACAATAATAATATAGCAGCATAATACTCCGACACATACTGGAAAAAGAGCATCAATATTACAAAAATAAAAATACTTGCTAAAATGCCAGCTTAAATACTCCTGATATTGATGGCTTCATTCCACTCATCTCATCCTTTAAACAGCCATCCATGCATTTCTCGAGCAACCGCAGACAGAGACAATTTACAGACTGCATGATATAGTCCTATTAGAGTTCCATAGTTCTGCCAACAGTGGAATGCATGTTATAGACATAAGAGACATAAAGATCCAGTTAAGAATTAGAACACATATAAATTCCTAGTCCAGAACCACCTTAGGTACCATTTAACCACCCACCATCTCCCCTCCTATACTAGATTTAGTGGTCCCGACCCTCCAACATATGAAAAGATTAGCATATTCTACAAGTGTAAATAAAGTAAAAAGAAGAAGAAGCACATCAATTCAGCAGGTTCTTGTTTCTTTGTTGGAAAGAATCTTCTTAAAAACGACCGTAGCCAACGCGTTTCGACCCAAAAGGTCTTCTTCAGGGCAATAACAATAGTCTCTCTGAGCTCATTAAGGTTTCTTATTCTTTCTCTCCTTTTCTGGTTTTCAACTTGGTCCCTCACTCTAAAATAGGAGTGCCAGTTGGACCTCGTTTTTAAGAAGATTTTTTCCAATAAAGAAACAAAGAAACAAGAACCTGCTGAATTGATGTGCTTCTTCTTCTTTTTACTTTATTTGCACTTGTAGAATATACTAATCTTTTCATATGTTGGAGTGCTGAATCACTATTTCTTTTGCAAATTCATAGGATTTATATCCTAGGAGGTTTAAGGGGTATTGAGCCTCTGATTCTTTGCACCCTTGTAATATTGTAAAATATGACCATTTTTGACATTTAGGGGCCCATTAGGATGCCGGGCGGTAGCACCACCGCCGTGCTGTCGGATATAAAAACCACCAGTTACCGTCCGCCCGCCGCGGCCCACACGCCCGCCCAATTAGGATGTGAAAAGTCAGCCAAACACCGCCCGTAAGCCAGCGACGCCGTCCGCCATCAAAGTGCGCCCGTTCACGTAGCGGTGCGGCCCAATGGACACACATCGTCCGACGAAATCACGTACCGCCCGGCGTACAAATTACGATGCCGCAAACAAACAGCTCCCACGGCTAAGAGACACCGCACGAGAAACCAAGGCGGAAACTCGATCGCTGAGTACGGACACCAAAGAGGCGGACCCCCCGAGCATGAATCCAGCACTGCAGGCCCTCCCCATGCTCTACTTGATGCAGAACCTAGGAGTCAACGCACCGCGGAGACGCAGGTAGGCAGACACACAACAAGGGCACGCAAACACCGCACACAGTGCAAGGGCGGAAGAACTGTACATGGCCCCCCCCAGACACCCCTGCGTGTACACGACACATCCACCACTGCACCCACAAATGTCACACCGGGCAAATTGAAACAACTCGTAACAACCGGGCACACACTACCTGGGACCAGGAACTAACGTCCCCGTCACGGCCCCGCAGCGCAGCGGCAAAGACGCAGCCACACATGCGCACAATGCAGAGCCCAACGACAGCGCCATGTATGCGCCGCACACAAACAACACAGGGCACAACAAACACCACACACCAGCCCCACCCTGAACGCACATGTCACGTGACAGACCTGCCACAGTCATGTCCCCAACCGGTAATTCACTGTTGCCAACCTGACGTCACACAACTGACCCGAACATGTCAGTGATGTCACGCCAAATTAGGACACACCCCTGTGTGCAAAACATGGCGAAGCACACAGCGGCGGAAATATCACCCAGCAGAATATGGACCCCGTCGGCAAAAGGTACGCCAGTACCACACAGAAACACCGATACCACCCTGCACCCAATACCAAGACATGCAATACGTAACATCAAAGATCCCGGGGACCGACAACAGGTGGCTCCAATTATAACACCCACACACAAGGCCCAAAGTATAGCGGAAACGCAGCGTGCCGCCCACACACGGGAGAGGAGATAGCACTGAATGGCCTTCCATACCCAAACCGAAACCACAGCTCAACCATTCAAGCAGGACAATACAGTCATTATCCCCCAAAAAAGCCCAACACAGGCATGCAGAGGGAACCGTCCACTGGGCAGATAGCGCATAACACGAAAGAACATTTCGAACGGAAAAAAGAAATAATAACACTCCCCCATGTGGTTCATATGCAAGTTATCTGGAAGGAGTCAGACACCACTGACCTTGACCATTCATAGAAGCATGTGGGATGAGGGCCCGTGTCCTCCGCACAAGCTACTATAACCCAAGTCCTGCCTCCCTACGACCATTACAGAATTCCCAGCAACGTCGGAGGTTGCACTCTGCAGACTGCACAGACAGCCGGAGCACGCCATCACATCGCCCTGCAGCAAAATGGCACTTGCACCACACCTACCCAACTACGCCGGACAGATGAAGGTGTACAAACATAACCTGATACAGATATTGGGATGTGAAAATCTGGCTCTGCTGAACGTAACTTACCGACTAACTTACCGCATCGCATTGTTCAGCTGCGTCATCCCCGTCTTCTACTGTCGGAGGTGTCCCTTCCACTGTCCTGTGGATTTATGTCTCTCCAACCCGGCATGTCCAATGGCGGACCTGGTACAACTGTTCAACCCCCTGGACGTCCACGACAGGATCTGTTCAGCCTATGGGGGCATGGCGTATGTGGCTGCAATCGGACCCACACTGCAATGGGACCACTGTGCCTCCACACGACGTATTCTGGATCACAGTTTCATCGAATGTCATCCAACATGTCCCATCAGGCTCCTACAAGGGACAACTTACGACCAACACCTTGACAGCCACCATCCGCTTCATTGGATGGCGTCCATGTATACCACCAATGCCATGGAAGCCCTGCTGTAAGGTATCGCATACCTGACAACCTGTCAATTCGTCGGACCCCGACGCAATACCCCCAATTGAACAATGATGTCATACACCGTACCTATGCTTGGCTCCGCACAGACTTAGCAGTTACCAGTACAACAACTATACCATACAACCTGCAACTAACACCACACCATTAACAACACTGCCATGATATCGGATAATTTCGGGACATGCACTCTGTTCCTCATCATATCCAGTAACTCTGCATGAACAGGGGGAGGCAGAGGCATGGGATTTGTGAATGGCAACCACATGGACAACACTGCACGTACAACTATGCCATAATATGTATCCTGCGCCCATGAACATATGCACCGGTCAGTGGACAGTAATCGGTCGGCTGTAGTATGTGAGAGCTGTCACCTCACCTCCCTCTGAACTTCCGTGCCAGGACTTTTGCATGGACAACAAGTGCATCCCCCTACAACATGACCCCAGTGACTGTGTCATGTCCAGTAGCCACCACATTGCAACAACAAGTGGGACGCCGTTGCATGCACGTAGGCCCATGCCCTGATGACACCCCTCACGCACGTGTGTATGAGTAACTATAGCAGCAAACCTGTAACATGGAACTGAGATGTACTGTGCCCATGATGTCAAGCGGTCTGGTAGGCAAAATGTATACTGTCTGTGTCAAAGTCAGCAGCCCCACAGTAATTAGCAAATGCACATTAGCACAGCAACGGCTAAGCAGTTGTAACTCTGAAGCCCACATCCCACAGTCAACAACTAATCACATGTACCCCTACACCCTATGCTATGTGTAATCATGCTGAGTATATCCTCCACATGCATTTCGCTGCCAGTAGTGTCCACTATACTGCATCACAGAGGACATAAGTCCTAATACATGGCTTGAAGTAAATATGTGTCTCTGCTTATTCATTCCACGAGTACGAATGAGAGAGGATGAGAGTGTGTGAAGTACACGGCAGTCGTGCGATGACCATGTAGTCCACTGTCATTGGATGTCAACGCAAATGAGTAGCACAACTGTGGAAGACACACATGTGTCATGTGAAGCGGGAGTTACGCTTGGCTCAGGTGTGTGGGTGTGACGGGTAGGTGCGCACATGCAATGTTGAAACACGCTGTGTTGGGAGGATTCCGGAGCAGTACATCACCGCTCTCCTGGGAATTTGTAAAGACCACCTGTCTGGGGATGAATGTGAACTCGTGTGTGCACAACAGGCGGGCACATGATCAATGCTGCATCAGGTGTAGACGTCAGCCCACCCTCTGTGGACATGCTGGATACTGCTGTGCGTCCGCCAGGCCCTTGACAAGGCACTCACATCCCCTGTCGACCAGGTGTATCCCCAACATTGTCCACCTGCACAGGCAATCCAGGGCACAGGATGGCAGTGGAGCATGGTGGGTGAGAGGTCATGGCGCGCTCCTCCTGGTCACATCACGCAGGCAACACATCCTCAATATGTAGTATGGCACAAGTCAAATGGAAGTAGTGGGGTGACGCACACATCACGAGCAGGAGTGACGTCACGGAAGGTGGCTCGCACCATCTCACTCATTGCCTATATTCCCACACACGTTACATGCCATTGCAACAGAGAAGCCAGCGCGTGCACAAGCAGCTCCAAGTTCGCCCCAGAGAGGCCAAAGAGTGAATGTGTGGGTCCATGAGCTCCAGTTGGACGCGGCCTGGGCCGCTAGGGCAGCTACAGCCTCTGTGTGTTGCAGGTGGTGTATCCGGACTGCGGAGCCTGTCATGCATTGTCAATGTTGCCCGGGTCTCGACTCGGGGCACCACGCAGGTGTACGGCGTCCCGCCACTTATTATACCGCGAGACAGACCACTTGTTCAACTGGCCCCACACATACACTCCTTGGCCTCTCTGGGGCGAGCTTGGAGCTGCTTGTGCATGCGCTGGCTTCTCAGGTGCAAACGCATATTTGGGTGAGCGAGGGGAGGCCATGAGTACAGGGTAACATATGACTGTCTGACTTCCAGTTAGTTTAAGGAATGACCCTGATGTGGTCATAAAAACACGTGTCTCGTGTGTATTGCAACTAGTAGATAAGCCGATGAACTTCCCATGTCTTGCATGTAGCCCCGCACCTAGACCCGCACACTCGACACATATAAATGAGTACCAGCATCACATCCTTCCCATTCGTAGCACTGACTGGGTGTGACAACCATCGGACAGTCTTGTGTAGTCCACCCACGCGTACATGTGGGCCCTCCATGATACATGTCACCTGCGGCAAAGTGATGTCATGGGCAATGACGGAAGTGAGGAGAGCTGTCTGCCCCACGCACAGATGGCGCATCAGCTCAACAGACCCAGCACTGAGGGCAGCAGGGGTCACATGTGCAGGGGCAGCTGTGCCTGGTGTGAAGGCACATGCATATAGACAGCACATCGTGCAATGTGTAGTCTGCCCACATCTACTGTCCATTGTCAGGCGGACCTAGCAAAATATCACAAGACAACACATCTGTGTGGGTGTACCCACTGTGACCAACACTGCGCAACAATCAACGTACTCGCCCTGTGCATGCCCCACCCCGCAACGGAGGTCACATTCAATGCCACTAACTCACACACATCCCTATCACGAGGCATGGTGTGTCCAATCGACAGGGCTGAGTTTGCGCTTATCCGGAGGGTCCTGAACAGGAGACACATGTAACCCACTAGGCAGTCTGTGATGTCACCTACTGGCATTGTGCAGTCAATGTGCAGGCCAGGCCTGCTGGGACTGAGAAGGGCAGCATGGCCCCAGCCTGACATTCACACGAGCAAAAAGTGAACTGAGACCTGCATTGCCAATTGTCTGTGTCACTGGATGTCTGACATGAAGTTGCCATGTACCACCACTCAGGAGGGGAAGACATGTCAAAGCGCCCGAGAGCTCACATACCCCTGCCACCTGCAGTCAGCATGGTGAGCAGTGCATGTTTGAACCCCACAGGCTCTGACTCATAGTGCTGCGGATCAACGACATGTGTGTCCCCCACATGCACTCCCACACACACTGCAGTTGTCTCTCACACACAACTTTCGCAAGGAATAGCCATGTGCAGTGTGCGTGGAGCTCGGAATCCAGGATCTCCAGCTCCTCGCTGGTGAGTGGACCTGGACATATCCTCAGCGTCATCGACGTGAAGGTGGACAGGTGGCAGCAGCAGGTGTTGTTGAGGGATGCCAGGCTGCAATCCCAGGTAGCTGTGGTAATGCCGGTCACACTCCCACACTCATATAGCCCCCTGGGGCAGGTTCAGTGGGTCCAAGCTGATGCAATTTGTGTACCATGTCTGCCAGCTTCAATTGCCGACGATGGCCTGCTCCCAGCTGGCCCGGGACGCTTACCTCCATAGTGGAACACGCAGGGTGCAACCGCGAGGGTCATTGGAGTTGGCCGCAAGGGCCTGGCCCATGGCGGGTACAGTCCGCTGATGCCATGTGCACCACACAGTATAATGTGCGCAATGCATCTGCAGGTGTGGCCATGATTTGTGTGTGGGAGCAGGTCCACAATGGACAGGGCCACAACATGCTGTGTGCATAGGCAGTGACGGCCAGTGCCCAGCCTCCACATGTCTGTTAGCATATCATCATGTACACATTGGCATGGGAGCATGGGATATGCATATGTACACACATGCCATCTTTCACTATGTACATCTGCCACCTGGCACGTGCAACGTTACGTGTCACTTGTGATGTGTTTTGGCAATCACACAGCCGTGTTGGCATGGAGCTGTCAATGTGTACACCTGTCAATGTTTCTGGAGGTGTGATCCGTACAGTGCTGTACATAGGGTGCAGTAGGGACATCAATGACTGTCTCATATCCCCTCGTGCTACAGGTCCCACTTGTTTTGGCCGCTCAACCTGTGTCCATAGCGTTGTTGGTGTGTGCCATACTCACCCAGCCTCGGAAGCAGTGTCATGCACAGCAGCCAGTTATGTTGCTGTGGTATTGCCGCTTGCCAAATATGCAGTCTGATACCATAAGCATGCCTTACAAGTTATTAAGGCCTAAATCCCCATGTGCATGCTCATAGCAATGGTGTGTGTCACTGCCCATTGCAATTGGCAGGGGACCTGTGCAAGTGTATTGTGGCTGTGCTGTCCCTACTTGTCAGCTGTTCTGTGATTCTATTGCTTGGTCAGTCATTTGTGTTTTGTGTATGTGGAAATGCCCTGTGGCGTGTTGCTTTCACATGTGTCCACTTCCATCTTTCCTAGGAGGATACCAAACATACATCGCCCCTACCAATTGCTGTCAGACATGGAGGATGTGGAGGTAATCCGGAAATTCCGTCTGGACCGACCCACCCTGCATCGCTTATGTGCCTTGTTGGAACCCCACCTCCGTCCTCGCAGGGTGTATCCAACTGCATTTACCCCCACGGCTAAGGTGATGGCTGCACTGCATTTCTTCGCCACTGGGTCATTCCAACACACAGTGGGCAGTGGAAGTGGGATGTCCCAGCCCATGTTCAGCATGGTGCTTCGTGATGTACTGTCAGCTATGATGCTGTACAGGAACAGGTACATCAGATTCCCCAGGGCACGTGAATTGGCGGCAGTGAAGGGTGATTTCTATGCCCTTGGACGGATCCCCCACGTTGTTGGTGCAATCGATTGCACCCATATTGGCCTTGTAGCACCACAGGCCATGGAGCACATTTATCGGAATAGGAAGCACACCCACTCCCTGAATGTGCAAGTGGTGTGCCTTGCGGACATGGTCATTTCACACGTGTGTGCGAAGTTTCCAGGATCGGCCCATGACTCGCACATCATGCGCAACAGCATCCTACCACGTCTGATGACCAATCTGCAACCGGACCGTGCTTGGATTGTTGGTGAGTATGTGTACTCATGTAGCGTGGCTGTTGTGCGATGCTGTCTTGGGGACAGTTGGAATTGCAACTAATCTCGGTATTCCTCACACCCAGGGGACTCTGCCTATCCGAATGGGCCTTGGCTGCTCAGCCCATTACGTAATCCTCGGACCCCAGCTGATGACCGCTACAATGAGGCACATGGGAGGACCAGACGTGTGGTGGAGCGGACCTTTGGCCTCCTCAAGTCCAGGTTCAGATGCCTGGACCGCACCGGGGGCGCACTGGCGTACTCCCCACAGAAGGTGTGCCAGATAGTAGTGGCTTGCTGCATGCTGCACAATCTGGCTATTCGCAAGCAGATCCCCCTAATAGTGGATGACGGTGATCATCCAGGGCCCCAGCCTGCAGACCAGGACGGGTCCAGTGACGAGGACAGTGGAGAGGAGGAAGCTGTGAATGTGCGTCAGCAGCTCATCGCCCGCTACTTCACTTGACGGTGAGTGTCCATTTACGACGGCTGAAGTAGCTGTAGTTGTGCAGGTGTATGTGTGCTCTGTCACGGAGGCCTTTTGTTCACTGAGTGCTGTGTGTCAATGGTCCATGTCCAGGTTAGTATGCCACTGACAGTGGCTGTTGCATTGTGCCCTGATGCTCTGTGAGATGTGTGTACATTGCTTGTAGTTGGTGACAAGTACTATGTGATGAGTGTGTGACACACTCATTGAATGTACTCTTGTTCTGTTTTTCACCCCTAGGTCCCTACAGCCTCTCCTGTCCCATCGACATACCACGCAGCAGATGCATTTCTGCTCATGGTGGCGGTTGCACATCGTTGAATAAACACAGGGCACAAACAGCAGATTGTGATCAAGGTGTATTTAATTTCAGCTGTGACATGTTATTGTGTGCAAGGTGTTGACAAAAGTGGTGCGTGCAGTGACTATAAGTTGACGGTCATGGCTGCGTGATGCTCAAGGTGTACCCATTTAGTCCTATGTCCACAGTCCAACAGACACATGCCATTCACATGGCAGTGTGGAGTAGGATCGTATTACAAGTCAATGCAGTAGGTGGTCAAGGTGGCTGGCTGACTCACTGGCGTTTGGTGCGGGCGAAGTCCTCTCTGGACACCTGTTTCCTCTTCAGACGGCCCCTTCCACGTTTTGAAGGGGGGGGGTGTGTTGGTGGGCTGCTGGTGGTGGCTGAGGAGTGCTCACTCGCTGTGGACGCAGGGGAACGCGATGCTGCACGACCCTGCGCCACAGCAGGTGGTGGCGGAGGTGGTGTTGCTGGCCTTGCTTGTGCCCTCGACACCACCACCAGCTGGCCCATGAGGGCCACCATTTGGCCCATATGGGCGTTCATGGCCCTCAACACCCCAAGGACCTCCCGCGTGTCGCTAGCCGACCTGGCCCATTCTCCTTGGGCCTCTTCATAGGCCCCAAGGACTCTGTCGATTTGCGGCTGGCCTTGGCTCCCAGGCACAGATGGCGTTGGCCTGACCCTGCTCCTCCTACCAGTACTGCTGCCACCGACCTGCCCACTAGCCACACTGCTCACCACGGTCCTCGTTCTGGCTCCCAGGGTGGACCCCGACGGCCGGGCCACCCCTTGCGCTGGGGCTGTGGCCAGGGATGACGTGGTGGTGGTGGTTGCGGCGGTGGTGGTGGTTGCGGCGGTGGTGGTGGCCGCAACGACCGTGGCAGCAGGGGTCTGTGACTGGTCAGCAGCCCTGGGCGATGGGTTGGTGGGTAGGAGGGGCCCTGGGGAGCGGTTGTGCCCTGCCACACCAGATGGGCCTGCTGGGTGGTCCACGTCCGAGGAGGTGTCCAGCTCCTCTACATCCGTGAGTCTGGGTCGGGGGCTTGTGGACTGGCTGTGCTGGCTGCTGTCTCCCTCTCCAGCGTCCAGCAGTTCGGCACCTGTGGGGAGAATGAGATAGGTTAATGTGTTGCACCTAGCAAAGTATGTATTGGTTGTCTGACATTCACAGTTCGTGCACTGTCGTGCACAGGTTTCCCAGAGGCGTGTGTGTGGATGTACGATGTGTGTATGCGTGGGCAAGGCAATGGAACTGTGTGATGTGAACATGTGGCATGGGACGGATTAGCAATGCCGATGGGTGTGTGTTGCTATACTCCTACATTTTGTGGTTCGGGTGTATGCGGGCTCCAGACCCATCGACGATGTTGAGGTGAAATATGCTTTTGTGGTTCAAATGGAACGCTTAGAAGCGCAGATGGGAAAAGGGGGTACAGCCCCCTCAACGCTTTGAGGTGAAATATGGTTTAGGGGTTCAAATGGAACGCTTAGAAGCGCAGATGGGAAAAGGGGGTACAGCCCCCTCAACGCTTTTGAGGTGAAATATGGTTTTGGGGTTCAAATGGAACGCTTAGAAACGCAGATGGGAAAAGGGGGTACAGCCCCCTCAACGCTTTTGAGGTGAAATATGGTTTTGGGGTTCAAATGGAACGCCTAGAAACGCAGATGGGAAAAGGGGGTACAGCCCCCTCAACTCTTTTGAGGTGCAATATGGTTTTAGGGTACATACTGTGACATATGTGTGCAGAACGGGACATGTGTTTTGGCAACATGACAGTGCAGAGACAAAGGTGTGTGTATGTCTGACATCCCCACCATGTCTGCTCACTGTTATCATTTATGGACATTACACTGCAAGCATTGTAGTGAGTGAGTGATGGTTGTGTGCCACACGACGTATTGCAGAAGGGCCAATTCCTTGGTGTGCGTGCTACCCTCGGCCATGTGCAGCAATGCAGTGCTCTTGGGGTGTTGACTATATTATGTATATTGTTGATCACAGTGTGACGTGCGCTTCAGTCACTGCAGGCACATTATTTGTCATGGGCAGGTATCTTTGCATAACTACTGTATGAGGACCAGCTGTTCGGATGACATACCTTTCATGACACAGGGGCTGACAGATGAGAATGATGATATGTTGAATGTGCATTGTGTGCCTGTGTGTTTCATGGGTCCAGTGGTGTGTATGTGCATTATTGTGGTCCCACGCTGTTACTTCTAGGCAGGTTGGACTTACATGGGCGTTGTTGTACGATGTGTGGGTAACAGGCAGTAAGGACTACATGGTCAAGACTTCGATGGTGTTGCTGATGTGTGTGATGAGTGGCACGGTGCCTGCCGTGTGGGTCTGTGCTCCAGTGGGACTTGTGCATGCAGACGTGGCTCCTTAGGTGTTGCTGTGTTTGTGATGGGTCATGTGGGGTATGACTCTGTAATACATGTCCGTGTGCACATTGGTGACATGATTGTGACAGGGAGCAGTGCTGCGTGTTCCACTGCTACGTGACATGTCCCATGTGTTAGTCGTAATACAGTCCTCATGCCTACAGACACCCCGCCCTGTACAGTTTTCCACCTACAGGTTGTTTTTGAGTGCGCAATGCTATGGATGCCACATGGTTATGGGAGGGAGGGGTGCTCCATGTTGCTGGTCTGTGGGAGTGGGGGCGGTGTTGTGAGTTGTGGTGCTGGCTTACCACCCACAGAAACCCCTCCATGTAGGGTGAGATATCTACCTGTCGACTGAAGGTGTGCACTGCAGTGGCTGACACATGGGTGTGGGGTGTGCTCCACCTTGCTGCGCTGTCGGACTGGGGCCTGGTGTGTGTTGTACTTCAGCTGTCCCCCCTCCCACCCACTGACTTTGTGTTCCGGCTACTTACCTGTTACTTGTCGGTTACTGCAGCTATGGCTGACACATGGGTGTGGGTGTGGTGAGTGCTCCTTCTGGCACTTTTGGAGTACAAGGGGACCTGGTGGGAGTTGCGGTGCTGGCTGACTGTACACATGCCTCCATGGTTTTGTTAGTTGGTCGGTTTGGGCTGAGTGTGTGGTAGTGTCTGTTGCATGTGTGAGTGATGTCTTGTGTATTGTGTACTGGACATGGGGGTGTTTGTCCCTTGGAGCTATGGCATAGTGGTAGTGCATGTGAGTACATAGCGGTGTGCTGGTATACATTTGTTTGTACTTACCAGCCTCCACTCCCCCTGGTATTCCGGTGAGACTCTCCGGATGTATGATGCCTCGCACCTTCTCCTCCCACGCCTTGAAGGTCTTGAAAAGCACGGGATTACCTCCGCCAGTCCTGTCAGCCAGCTGCCGATTCTTGGCCTCCTTCTTCTTGACCTCCCTTTTCATATCGTGCCACCTCTTGGTGATTTCGCCTCGGTTGCGTGGCACGTTCCCTACTGCATTGACCTGGTCTACGATCCTGCTCCACATCCGATTTCTGGTGGCTACTGTTGTCTGTTGGACCTGGTTGCCAAAGATTTGTGGGTGCACCTTGATGATCTCGTCGACCATGACCGTCAGCTCAGTTGAAGTGAACTTTGGCATTCTGTGTGCTGCCATGGTGTGTGGTTTGGTGTTTGTGGTGCTGGTGCGGTGTGTGTGTGTGGTGTGTGATGTGCAGGTCGTTTGTGGTGCTGGTGTTTGGTGGTGCTGGTGCTGGTGGTGGTGGGTGTGATGGGTGTGTATCTGTGGTGTGCTGCTGTCCTTGCTGTGTCGCTGTGTTCTCTCCTCTCTTCTTGGCTTTGTAGTGTTGCAAGGGATTGTGGTCTGTGAAGGGGCTGCTTTTGTGCTTACCTATGTGGGTGTGTCATGATGGTCTGTTGTTTTCAGGTGTGTTGTGGCTGGTGTTCTGGGATTAGTAGTTTATTTGTTTGTCCAGGGGGGGGTGTTTTCGGGATGTGTACTGTGTTTGTGCGTGGCTTGCTGTGTGGACTTGTTGGCCATGTTGTGTGTGTTTGTTTGGGTCCGCGGATGGTTTCTGTGCAGGGACGTGGCCGCCAGGGCTTCCGCCGTGTCCATTTCCATCTCTGTTGTTTACGATGGCGGGCGGTGTATTTGTGTAATTACCGCGCTCATGTCGGAGCGATCCTAATTTCACGGGCGGTGTCTAGATCGTCAGGGCGGGCGGTTTTTGGTTGTCGTGCGTATTTGCGTCCGTGGCGGACGGGTGGACTTAGCATCGGACATGATCGGGCGGTATTTTTGGGTTTTTTTCCGCCGCGGGCGGTGTTCGCTTCGCGGCATCGTAATTGCTCGGTCGGTATTCAGACGGTGTAGGTGGGCGTATTTTTACCGCTATGGTGGATGGCGGATTTTTTACCGCCCGGTATCGTAATGGACACCTTAGATAGGTGCATATGTAATTACCCCATACCCCTTGGTCTGTGTCTATTGTAGTGGTCTCGACCCTATTCATGCTCTCCATCCACACTGCTACTGGGCCCCAAAATCAATCTACTTGTTTCCGTGCCCTTCGTCCCTTTTGTTCATAAAGCCCTTTTTCCATATTATACATTGCCAAAAAGCAAGACCTCCATTCTATGAATGTAGGGGAATCTGAGCAAATCCATCCAGATGCTATACACATTCGGGCCATGGCCATTGCCATGAAGAGCAGATATGTTCCCCCTTTAGAGAGCCCCTGATCATCACTAACCCTTAGTAAAATTGCTTGAGGAGTAATTTTGACCTGGTGATTAAGGATTACGCCCATAAAAACTTTAATTTCTTCAAAATATTTAGCTAGCTGGGAACAGGCACTAAGCATGTGGATTATATCAGCTTCTTCAGCCCCACATCTATGACATTTTGAATCCGGCCTCTTGCCCCACCTAAACAGCTTATTAGGTGTATGATATAAATCAAAAACTGTTTTAAAGTGTTGGCTTTTGAACCTGGCAGTCAAAAGTGTATCTTTACATATCTCCAGTGAGCTCTACAATACTGGCCCTGTTACACCTAATCTAGATTCCCACTTCATATTCTGAATTTCCATATCATCTGACAGGCCATGTATTAGAGCATCATAAATTCGCCAGATTCTGCTGCCTTGGTCCACCATATCTATAACCAAATATTTAGCAATTGAAATTTGTTTTTTATCCAATTTGCCTATATAATCCCGGATCTGGAGATATTTATAGAACTTCTTCTTGCTCAATCCAAACTTATCCTGAAGCTCCAAAAAGGAACATAATTGATCACTATTGTTATAAAGGTCCCATAGTTTCGAGATCCAGCAGGTCTCATACCTCTTGCACATGCCGTCTTTAAATAGACTTGGCAGGGCAGCAGAGCCCCACAAGGGAGTATAACAATTCAACTTACAAATATTAACCTTCCTTCTTATCTGACGCAAAATCTTAAATGCCCTGTCCAGCGTTTTAAACTTGGTCTTCTTGTAATAACTCCTCTCTAGATTCCTTAAAAAGCAACTCTTAACATCTGACCCAATGTAAGTTGATAAATAGATGGTGCCGCAGCAGGGTCAATATTATCGGTATTACCCGTTATTAAGATGGCAAAATGTTGCAACATACAAGCCCAATAATATAACACAAAGCTAGGGAACTGCCCACCCCCCTCGATATCTAGGGAGGATCATAAACCTCGATGCCCTTCTTAGCTTCTTGAACTGCCACATAAAGCTTTAACAAAGACCTTCCAGCTCAGTCAACCTACTACTATGAATCTCCAATGGGATAGTTCTGAATAAATATAATACTTTCGGGAGAACAAGCATCTTTAACACATTGCATCTCCAACTCAGTGTTAGATGCACGCTTCATGATCTGTGCCGGTCTTAATGATGGCCACCATATCATTTTCTAGAGCAGAGACCCGACTTTCTACTTCTGTTATTTGGGTCGCAAACTCTGTACACGTTTTTGCCACCTTTAGAACTGCGGACTGAAGTTTCCGATTGGCTGCCTGTGCTCTATGACTGTCTAGCCTAGTTTCCTCCTGATGAACCGTAACCCCTTGATATATGCCTTCCAGAGTTTTTGGGTCAGGCTGCGTTGTATTCCCAGGCTGGGCATCTATGGCATTGTCATCAGGCTTGGCGTACCAGTATAATCCCACTTTAGTCCGGATTTCTCTGTGGCTCCCCCAAGTGAGCTCATATTTCTGACAATCTGTCAGGAGTCCTTCATATCATCCTCTCCTCCTTCACTTGATTCACTAACCATGCTCCTTGGGCTGCCTCTCGAGTCATCCCTTCTTCCCCCGTCTGAATCTTCGTTGGTCCATTCTGACTGATCAGATAGTGAGAAGAAATGCTCCACAGTATCCTTTTCTCATGTTTGGCTGACAGGCAAATACCTGTTACCGCATGGAGGCCTTATCTTAAGCCTATTGGCATTCTTACAGCTGCCATGCTCTGGCCCCTAATCCTAAGTCCGCCATTACTGAGCTGGGGCTACATTGGGCCTCTTGGTTACTTTGGAGTCCCTTTATCAGTCTGTCCGGCCCCTCAGGGGACTGCAATACTTCATCCATAACCGGGAACTCTTCTAGTGTGGTAACAGTTCTCACACCTTCGCCCCCGCTCGACCCCTCAGCAGGCAGTTCAACAATTTTGGAGGAAGAGGAGCAGGCATAGGGGCACTCACACTTACCAGACCGACGTCCACCATGGTGTTTTGTTCTCTGGTAGCCTTCACAGACTCAGCCTCTATACTGTGGGAGTCCCGGCCAGAGCCCCGCCCTTGTACCGCTTTCTGAAAGAAATCCATCTCCTTTTTGGCTGAGTCTGTGGCCCTGCTGGTTATTCCGACTTTCCCCAAAGGGAACTCACCACTGCCATCTCGCTTGAGAAGGGATTCCCCTTCTGGCCACACTGACCTTGGGGGGAATTGCCCGCGGCTTAGAAGCCGCCACCGATTTGGGGCCAATCCTTGACAATCCTGCTGGGGAACAGGAAAGGAAAGGTGGTAGGTAGCAAGTCAGTTTTTCTAACAGACAGCAACATTTAAATATTGGGAAATTAACTATACACATATTTTAAAATATATCTGCAATTAGGAAAGCACAAATGAAGCACTTTTTTTGTAATTCTGAAGTGTGATGGAAACAAAGATTTTAATAGGATCAAAGCAAATCAAGACACTTTACTTGGTGATGTGCAAATGATAAATATTCACTGAAACCTGATTTCCACACATTATTGTTTTCGTGCTATATGGTTTTACAGGTAAAACTGTATGTCTTTGCAAATTTAGTGGCCATTACAACAGAAAATGTGCTGTAAATGACTGTGTGCTACCACACCAGTGTTCCAAAATACACCACCAGCTACATACCACACCCTTACCACTCTCCTGCTGAATGGGCATGGCACATTTGCTACACTTGTGTTTTTTGTATGATGCTTGTTTTTTTCACAGTCCCTATGACTTCAGGGATGTAACATTAATTGCTGCACCCCATTCTGAAAATTGTTCCAGCACCACTGCTTCCATATACCGATTCAGTATCTTATGTGTCAATTTTTTGCGACCTCTATTCGGTTGCAAACTATTGAAAAGTTACAGAGACCTCAAAGGAGATGGTTACTCATTCACAAATGGGAAGGGGTCCTCTTCAAACCCTTTCCCCATCGTGAATTTAAAAAAAAAGTTTGCTGGGGAATAGGCAGTAGTCCATAGGATCACTTTCAACTCTCAAACAAGAAAAAAAGTGTTTATTTTTTAAATGCTGCCCAGTTTCTCCTAAGGAGAACAGGGCTGCATTTAAAAAAAAGTTTGCTTTATTTAAAAGTGATTACAGACATGGTGGTCTGCTGACCCCAAGAAGGCCACCTTCACTGTAATGGCGTCCTATCATAGTGAGTCGCAATTTGAGACCTAGTTTTTTAGTATTCATATGGTAGGTCAGATTACGACCCAGTGCAATTCAGAAATTTACAAACCAGCCTACCTATTAGTACATAGGTTGGTTCGTAAAATTCTTTACTGGTCGCAAATTGCAGCAAAATTTTGCAACTAGTTTTTTGTGCATCTGGCCCATAGATGTTTACAAAGTTTTGATGAAAGTCTGAAATACACGTCAATTAATTTCAGGGTCAGTCTTTTGTCACTAAAAGGAAAATAAATCTCCCCTTCAAATGCTTTCAAATGCAGCCCTATGGGGATTTGGAAACGGCATAATAATCAGAGGATAAAACATTTTCACAGACAGAGTTTTGGCGGTGAAGGTTGATGGATGTTCATTGGATCATTAGTGTCTGCCTGGTTTTCAACATGTACACAAGAACAGGTTACAAAATCCTTCAGTGTGAGTAAAACACTGCTAAAAAAAAATAATTGTAAGATGTTAATATTAAATCAATCTAGAGAAATGAAGCTCATTTTCCTAGTGATTGAATATTCCCCTGATATTGCAACTCACACATAGTCTATGCCTGAATATTTACTATTAAAACTGCTTTTTTATTCCAGAATATTGTTGGGGGATTTTTTTAGATAAACTGAACAGTAGAAATGTATTTTGCCCAATTTAGACAAATGCCCTTTAACACTTTTAACATTCAATGATCTAGAATAAATACAATTCCAAAAGCCTGGTCAAAACTCTCAGGTTGAACCGACTAAGGTAACATTTAAATATGCAGATGTCACTGCAGCCATTTGAAAGGAAAAATAGACTTTTTACAAATGGGGGATTACAACTGCAGGAGTTCCGTGTATCCACCACCCCTCTAGTCCGCTTCCTCAGGTAAGTCATATTGAAATACTAGAGGGAGTGGAAATGGAGATGTGGAGACTGCCTCATTGTCCTACTTTGGTCTTAAGGGCACTCAGGTGGTTTCGTAATCATTTCTTAAACTTCATGGGGTATATTAAAGTCAACTGTTGACTTACTGATGGCAAAAAGTCCTTTTTAACAGGGCAGTTACCCATCATACATCTGAAAATGGATTGTGTTGCGCTTCAGCCCAGGGGGCAGCTCTCCAGGGGCCACTAAAGACAATTTGAATACATTACGAATTCTCTCTTGGAATGCTGCTGACTGAGATAAAACTGAGGAAAACAAAAAAGTAATAGGTGGAATACTTGAATTCATCCCAGCCACTGGTAATTACTCTGGACTCATTCCTATCCAATACTTTTTTGCCCACTGTTCTACATCAAACTGGAACCATCCATATGCAAATAAGCGAGTGGCTGCTCCTCCATGGGGGCGTCACCCCACTGCTTTCTCACAGTGCGAGAAGCAGAAACATAAAATGGAAAAACTACCATTTTATGTTTCTGCTTCTCGCATTGCGAGAAAGCAGAAGTGCCTGGTTGGGGGTGGGCGGGTGGACGGTCCTGCTCGAGGGCAGGTGGGGAGTGGCTTGGCCAATGTTATGGGCCCTGACTGTTTGGTCGGCCCCAGGGCCAACCAAAGCAGTCATGACCACTGTACATTTTCTCTATGTAGGCTGCATGCAGCCTACATAGAGAAAATGGCCTCCCCTTAGGCGCCCGGCTGGGGCGCTCTCCGCTGCGCCACACCAATCACAACGCTGCCATTGCAGCTTTGTAATTGGCTTAGGGTACGGGAGGGAGGCTGCCTGCCGGCTGCTTCCTGTTCCTGCAGGAATACGCGGGAGCGGCGGGACCTGGCTGCACCATTACACCCCAGCAGCGGAGGCGGCGCAGTACCCGGCGGTAAGGTAGGTAACATTTTATTTGTTTATTTTTATTCCCCACCCGCGCCCCCCCCGCCCCTCCCTCCCGCGGGCATGCCGGCCGCGGCTGCCAGTAACATCAGTGGACCTTTGGGGAGACACAATGGTTGCCTGTGTTACCACATGTGTGTTTATTTTATTGCAGAATTCATTAATGTTAAAAGGCATTGTGACTGAAATCTGGTGATCACGCGCGTCAGTGCGAAGCTTCTGGTGACTTCTTCATTCCACAGAACAAGGCTGCAAGTACAGCTCCACACATATTAGAATGAGGAGTAGAAATGAATGAATCTTCGTACTGCTTCAAATTAGATTCTGGTGTTTACAAAGTTACGGGGTTGATTGACTTCAAGCTATTGAGTAGTTACATAGGAGCGTAGTGATTCCTATGCCATCTTGAACACAGGCGGTCTGTCCTTGGAATTTATTTGTGTGTTTTAAGGGTGACCAATATTCAAAATTAGGGCAAGGGGAATCATGGTATCTTGTGGAAAGAAAGGCAGACGACTATACGGCTAGCAGCATTCAGAATAAGAAATGAGCTGAGAGACATAGCGACTGAAGTAAATGCGGTTATTACGAGGACTACACCTCCCCAAAAATTTACTTTTTACGCTAATGCGTCCCAAGGACGCACCCGACTTTGCCATATTTGGGAGGGTTGTGAGGGAGTTGTTATGGTACGGAGTGTGTGTGTGTGTAGGGGGGGTCTCTCAGTTATCTCTTCTGACTCACTACCCTCACGAGTGTAAGTGTAGCAATGCTACTTCACCATTATAAGGCAATTTCACTTTCTGTTCCGAATGTTCTTTCTGGCATCTTTCACTCAGAGGCAGTCCTTAACACGCACCTCGCATTCAAAACTGAAAAGTACTAATGGTATTTATGAGCAAGGCAATCCCGTTCATTCAAAGCGCTGATGCGTTTTTCCATTCAATCTGACACCGCACTAACCTTAGGTAAAGGGTTTCCTCACGTAGGATATTATACGTCGTGACATTTGAAATCCTCATGCATCTAGCCAATGTGTGGTGCAGAAACACGCCCATCAAAGCACATTCCTATGGGAGACACAAACCCACCAGGGCACACACATGTGAGCATCACACATTTCAAGAGCTCAGCCCCGCCGATGAGCAGCCTGCAAACTCTGTGGCAGTGCAAACAGTTCCTATTTCACAACCACATGTGCGCACGCATGAGTCCACCACGCAACCAGTGCCTCTCCCGTTCCCCAGGCACATCTATTACACACTTACTTTAACCGACACTATTGTTACTTGCAGACAGAAACTCACACAAACTCCCACATCATGCCACAACACCAAAGCACCACATTAGGACGAAACACAGCATGTCTTGGGAACCTGGTACTCTTAGAAGCAAACAACAAGCCACACGTGCCTCATGTGTGTTGGTGAAAAGGACTGCAGCCATAGTTAAAGGTTGCACGGTCATGTACGCCACCCTGAGCGTTTCAGTCCCATTATTTAGAAACAATGACAGACGTGCGATGGACAAATGCACAAAGCGCCTCGTTGATGTGGTCTTCAAGGCACATCGAAGCAGTTTAAGGCCTGTTAGTCCAGGTGCTAACACTGTTTCCGGAGGGTACGCTACAGTCCTCCACTCAAAGCTGTAAGAATGGCCTGCACCTGCTGGTATTATGAATTGTTAATGTATATCGAAGTGCCTAATTCTCTGCTAAAGTGCTTACCTCACAAATAGATTAATATCACCACCTTGCGGGGGATTGACTTAAGTGCCAGTGTTGATAATTAAGTGCCCGTGCCGAGCACCGACAAACACTGCCTCAAATTAGTCTCTGAATGAGCATTTATGGTTGTAAAAGTGCCCTTTTTTCCCAGCATGCAATCTGTGGCCGGTATTCTGCATTCAGGTGATATGGCCATGCATACTAACGGGGTCCGTTCTACTGCGCTGCTGCTAAACTTACTCTTCTCTAGGTTGACAAGTTGTTTCGTTGCAGCTAATGTATGGATAAAAAAAAGTGTGAGGGGACTGTGAATTTGGGAGAGATAAGACATGGGGATTTGCAAAAGCTGCTCTTGGTATTTGCAGTTACACATTGTCATTTTAGCCACCTGCAATGATTGTTCGTCAACTGCGCAGCCTCCAGTAGCTTTTCTTATGCAGTGACCGATCTATGTTTATTAGGCCCAGCACTAATTGCTTTATTAACCTTCCTGCTTCCTCAAATTTGCTTGAAAATGCACCGTTTGTCCACTCTTTTTTCAAAATTTTCTTGGGGGGAGAGCCCCCCAAACCCCTCGTAGGTTGTTCGGGCTCGCTCGCTACGCTCGCTCGCAGCAGTGCAGTACGACAATAATGTTGCGCCTCACCACTTTCAAATGTCACCAGCCGCCACTGAAATCAGCTTAGGTCCTGCGCCAATAGAAATAGTCCAGTCTGAACTGTTAGGCCAGACCCCTTTGGAACCAGAACACAGGCAGCCGTAGACTGGTTTCAGCATATTTGGAAGTCTTCAGTAGGGTCTATTTTCAGTCCAGTGGTGCAGTGAACATGGGACCCACGCCTAGGCATACCCTTCGACCCTAAAGTATCGCACTGAGAAATTTTTTTTTTTGAAATAATGTGTGGAACGCCAGAATTAATCTCAGGCACTTGTAATTACTCAGGCCTCATTCCAGTCCATCCTTTTTATGTCCAGCACGCCTCATCAGAGAAGCCATATGCAAACCAGCTTAGATCCTGTTCCTATAGGAACAGTCCAGACCAAACAGCCCGGCCAGGACCCTCTGAACTGAAAGCAAACAACCCAAGACAAGTTTCATCCTAGTTAGTTCTTTTCAGTAGGGTTCAGTTTGGTTCCAGTGGCAGGGAAAAGACAGCAAAGGATCAAGGGCATTAGAATTTTTATCTGGTTAGGAATTTGCCTTCAAGAAAACGGGGCCATGGAGGTCGTTAACATTCCCTGGTATATAAAGCATTCAGTGTTTATGGTTCTAAAAATAATGTAAAGGGAATGGCTAATGGTGGTCCCTGTATTTTATGTAACTAAACATTTATGTGACACAATAAAGGTCTCTACGTTAAAATCCAGTAATATCCAGAGGCTAGATTTAACGTTGGCCATTGATAATAAGGCTGAATAACATTCTTGATCATAATTATTTCTATAAATTCTTAGTGGAAACTGAAAATGCAAGTCATGCAACTACTTATGAAAGCACTGTTTAACGGTGATTTTAGGGAAGTAAATGATCCCCTTTCGATAACAGGCAATTTTAACCTAAATCCGGCTTGTAATCTGGGTTGGGAGTAGCATTTGATTTGGAATAGTTAATTTTGGAGATTCCCCTGAGTTCAACTCCCTCCCAGAGAAAGGTCAGGCTTTACATTCTGTACATCAGTGGCCACTTAATGGAATATTTCACTTACACATTCTGATTAATTATACCCCTTTTTCATTTTTTTGTACGGCTGCTTCAGGTTATACTTTTATTTCAAGTTTCCTCTTTTAAATTTTGGATACATTCCAAATTATAAAGCCTTTGTCTCCAGGTTCATATCCTATTCCCACTTGGGCATATTCTGTGCTGACTTGCTCCAAGGGGACCTAGCTCTATGTTGACATGCTTAGGACTGGTTATGGTCTTGGTCCTCCCTGTTGATATAGAGATCCTGACATGGTAATCTTGTTTTCCAGACATATTGAATTAACAATATTATTGTTTACTCAACTTGCTCTTCTTCAACATTGCGCGGGGTGGGTCTCATTCAAAGGTCTCATTCGCATATCTGCTTGTCCTATCTGCTGCTTTGGATGGCTGGTCCCATGAGGGCTGGGAATAGCCATAGCAATATCTGTCTGTATGAAAATCTGCTCCTTCTCGCAGAATGGTCACTACATGGGACGGTGTTTTACTGTTATATCATTCCATTATTGTTAACTGATGGTGATGCATGAAGGTAGTTATTTGTAGATTTCATTTTGTTTGTCCCCCCGATTTTGTGGGTCTTTGTGGTTAACAACGTATGTGTTTTTCAGCTGCTGCATCATGCTTGTACCCTGGCCGTCCAATATAATGGTTAACCTTGTTTGCTTTTAAGCTGTTGACAGGGTGAGCTTCCTCTCTCCACTGCGTGTGTGCCACACTGCCTAGTCCAAACTTTTTTCCCCCTCGGAGGCGCACCTCCCTTTCTTCAGGGAGTTCTATTGTTTTTTGATCTACTCTTTTCTTTCTTCCTCTATTCTTTTGAACTTTCTCTCTTTCAGAGCCATGTTTCCCCCATTAGCATTTCAACCTCTGATTGTTAGATAGACCACGAATACTCCTTACGCCAAGCAGCTTGTTCTGGCACTATATGTCTTACCTATGTCTACACTGAAAGTAGTTTCTTTAAATACAAAAGGACTTGACCACCTGGTTAAGCGCAGAAAGGTTTCTTACTATTGCCAACCTTTGAAAGGGGACATAGTGTTTTTTTAGGAGACAAGGATCGTGCATAAAGAGGCGCTCTCTATGTGTAATGGCTGGGTGCATGACTTTTCATGTTCCTCAGCTATGTCAAAGAAGAATGGGGTTGTTACACTAATATCTAGGAGTTTGGATCTTTCAAACATTACCTCCGAGCAGGACGTTTGTGGCAGATGGCTAATTACCCGACTTCAAGCTGGTGACTCAGAAGTGTTTGCAATAAACATATATGCACCAACTGTAGATGACCCTGCCTTTTGGTCAAATTTGGCTGCCAAAATAGCCCTGCTCCCGCCGAAGGTCTGCATCCTTCTGGGAGGAGAATTTAACCTACCAATGGATACTATTTTGGATAGGCAATTGGCCTTTAAGTATAGAACCCTTAAGGCCAATAAAGTAATGTGTTAACTATGCACTGCACATGCTCTGGTAGATGTGTGGAGGCTGCATATCCCCACAGGTAATGACTTCACCTTCTTTTCTTCCCCTCACAAAAGCTTCTCTTGAATTGACTACATTTTAGTTGTTAATTCACTGTTGCAAGACACCTTATCTGCTACTATTGAACACATCACTATTTCTGATCGCTCAGCTATCTCTATCTCTCTTAGGATTCTGCCCCCCAACCTAAAAACCGGTTGGGGAGATTGACTTCTGAAATTCTAGAGAACGAAGCTAAAGTCTGGAAATTAAGCCAAGAAATGGCATTGTTCCTAGAAGACAACACTTCCTTAGTCTCATCTTCAATTACCCTTTGGGACCCCTTGAAATGTTTTTTCTGAGTACAGGTGATAAGCCGGATGTCTAAGAAAAACCAAGAAGTTAGATCCTCTCTAGACAAATTAGAGGCAGACATCAAATCCCAAGAAATTCTATTCAGAGGTTCGAAAGATCCTTCTGCCCTGATTCGATTAAAGTAACTGAAATACAAATATAATAAAATTGTGAGTAAATGCGCACATTTGTGGATCGAGGCACAGAAAGGGCGGAAACTGTTTTACTTAAATAAAGCCAGGAAAACATTAGCTACCTATTTAAAATTCAAGAAGAACTCTTTACTGATTTCTAATATTAAAGACCTTTTAAGCTCTCGTAAAACAAAAACAACTGACATCCTTAATGTTTTCCAGAAATTCTACACTGACTTATATTCCCCATCAGTAGCCACTCCCAAAGAAGCCTGTTTAAAATGTCAATCCTTAACGTTAAATGTTCTTTCTTCTGATGACAATAGGAGACTGAATGAACTGATAGAACAGAGCGAGATTCAGCAGGCGATTAAGCTTATTCCATCCAGGAAGGCCCCAATTCAGATGGCCTCTCTATAAGTTTTTACAAAAATTTTGGCCTTGTTATCAGAGGCCCACTACAGAAGGTTCTGAAAAACTGCATCCACTGGTTCAGTATCTGGTACTGCTGTGGAAGCCACTATTGTTGTGATTGGGGATTTTACTGGACCTCACCTGTGGATTATAACTCCCAGCAGCCTCCGCTACTGGGAGGAAACCCACTATTATTTTCCCGCTGCCGGCTCGCTCATTAGAGGGTGCCTCCTCCTGCATTGCGGGTCTTTACCAGACCTCACCGCGGACCACAACTCCCAGCAGCCTCCGCTATTGGAAGGAGATCCACTGCTGTTTTCCCGCTGCTGGTTCCCTCATTAGAGTGCCCTTCTTCCCGCTTCGCGGGACACGCATGGGCTGCGCCCTGGCAAAGCCCGAGCCAAGGGTGGGCCCATCCACGCCCATCATAACCTGGAGGAGGCTGGGCTGGGCCACCCCTCTATTTCCTCAGTTTTCAGGTAAGCTGCCCCAACTGCATCACCGCCATGCTCTCCCCATTTCTGCACCTGCCCTCAACATCTGCCCCTCTCCCTCCTTGGTACCTGTTTTTCCTCAGCAGTTAAGCTCCCCACAGTGCACCCCCCAGCACCTGGCAGCCTTGTTTACGCTACGCATGCCCTTCTTTCCCTTCGGTGTCTGTCTGCCCACCCCCCCGCCCCGGGCAAACCCAGCCTGCTTCTGCCCCAGGCCCCACCTCTTGCCCACAGCACTGCAGTTCCCCACTGTTAACCTACTGGTAAGCTGTCCCCCGCACTTTGCCTCCTGCTCCATCCTCCACAGTGTCTAATAACTCCCCCTGCAGAAGCCTCCACCTCTCCTTCCCTCTCCCCTCCCTCAGCATCCCATTTCCCTTTGGCATGGAGACCGCACTGTGACCACACAGCGGATGTGCGCAGTGGGCACCCCATGTGCTCGCCTGGACCACACCCAGTGCCATGACCCCAACTCCCATGGACCACCACCATGTCACCTCTGACGAACTGAACCCTAGATGCCAGGACAACAACAACTACTCCCATGCCACCCCCAGGACCACCGAAGGCCCTTTCTCCTGCCAGAACTGCCGCTTCACCTGTGGTCACCGAGGTTACCACCCATGCTTCTCCAATCAAAAAACACCCACAAACAAGGCCGACGCCAACACCTCCAGAAAGATCATCTGCTTGCTGATCAATGCACGCTCACTCGGAAAACACGCCATGTTAGCCTGGGAGAACATCCTGACCTATGTCCCGGACGCCGTCTTCCTCACAGAAACTTGTCTGAACCCTGCATCCACTTCGGACATCGCCACAGCCACCCCCGATGGATACAATATCCTGCACTGGGACCAATCCAACAGAAATTACAGAGGCATCGCCATAATCTACAAAGAAAACCTCGAATGCTCACAGCAAACAGAACAAGCATTTGCAATGCAATAGGTCTCGCATTTATGATTGTAAATGACAATGCCTTTTATTTATGCTTTAAAAACGAAAACAAAAATAAAAGGCATTGTCATTTGCAATGTCAATAGCTCAAACTCGCGTAAATGCGAGACCTATTGCATTGCAAATGCTTGTTTATATTAGCCACTGTATTCTAGCTGCTCCCGTTGTATAGCTTGCAATGCTGGAACCAGTGTCTCCTGTGATGTACATCCTGTTGTCATACTATGCACAGGCCCTTGCTGGGAGCAGCATAAATTTCTCATAGTCAGTAAGAAGTGGCTGTAAATGTTCCGTCTAAAATCAATAAAAAGGGGGTAAAAAATAAAAGTAGAGGAAGGGGTTTATAATTGTTAGTTCAGCTTT
The DNA here is from genome assembly GCA_963921515.1 of Calotriton arnoldi. Lineage (NCBI taxonomy): Eukaryota > Metazoa > Chordata > Amphibia > Caudata > Salamandridae > Calotriton > Calotriton arnoldi. The sequence goes on from CAWUFW010005148.1 coordinate 752,392, forward strand.
GCTTGCACAGTCCAAAGGCACTGATCTCCTTTGTGTATTTTTACACACACTCTTCTTTGCATAACTTTATATGTAGGATTTATTGTGTCTATTTGTATACGCAATATGTACTTACTTTTAGAATATATGATGGTGGTACATGAAAGCAATTTAAAGTCCTTGTGACTCATCAAAAAAGGTATACTTTCAAAAAGAGAACTTATCATACACACCGGCATAAAATGCTCACTAACTACTACTCCATCTTTTTACCAGTAGTCGCAATGGTCAGATGTCAGCCTGTTTTTATTCTGAAGCTTCAGTGTATTGGCCATCATCATTTGCAGTCTGAAATATTTTTTCTCTTACACACACACTTGGTCAGTCCACTTTGGACACTGACTGTCTTCACTGTTTGTCACAGTAGTTTGCTTGTACACATATGTACATCCACGTAAAAAGTAGTCTACTTCAATGCCAGGGCTGGTAGGATTACTTTTGAAAGACATTTATTGTGTTTGCATAAAAATTAATTTAAACATTGCAGACTTGCCAAGGTCAGACCTGTTGGCTTTGTCACTGCTTGTTTAGAATGAGGAAGTAACAAAATTGAAGCTCTTCTACCCAGTCTACGAGGAAGCATGACTATTTCAACATTAGTTCTCTTTATTCTGCCACCATACATCTTTGCCGCCAGCAGTTAACCACACCTGTGTATTTTTGTATTCCCATTAAATGTTGCCAGCACCAGGTTTAGGAGCATTTCCCCTGAGGAATCTGTTTGCATGTAACCCTGTAACTAAAGCATTTGCTCAATGTCATCCAAAATATTCTTAGTATTGATTCTCTCTGTACGCAGTGAAATAGGATAAAACGTGCTTACTAGGGAACGTGTCGTGAGAATGTAATAACCCTTGAAACTCACACTAATCCCAGCTGCTGGTGGGTTTCCTGTTTTTACTGCTAAGTGCTGTGGTACAGTTGGACAGCCATCTGTGCAGACGTTTCTAATAGGGAATCAGAGACCAGACGCATTTCCGCCCATCTGTGGGGAATGGTCCAAAAGAGGAGTACATGGATGGTGTCAAAACCCAAAGTTTTCACCTTTAGAGGGGACTTCTTGAAATATAGGGAAAAGGCATTCACCGAACTATTGACAAAAAGCTGAGGTCACTTGCAACATAAGCTTAAAAGAAAAGGCGTAGGCGCTAATCTGAGGATCTCGGGGGCACTGACTGAGATATGTAATTATGATTTGAAGGCCAAAATGAGGACATTCTTAAAAATACATGGGACCGTGCCTGAAACAGAGACTAATTACTATGAAAAGAGCGGTTAGACTGGTGTGCCCCATTTAAGCTTGAAACACTTTAGAATGACTCTTAAGAGCAAAAAAAAGAAGATTCTTCAGAAAGAATGTAACATCTTGATGTTCCTGGGCAGGACTAAAGAGTCTCTCACACAATAGGAGGAACTCAATAATCGAGTAAGGACTTCAAGAGTCTTGGGATACCGGCCTTGGTCTAGTTCACTACAAAACTAAGAGGTCAGTATGGGCAAAAGAAACGTATTCTTCCAGATTAAAGCATGAGACGTTTTGTGGTAGGAATTAAGGAAACAAATATGTGGGGTGAACAGAATGTAGGTTAATAGAGGGGTTACTGTCTGTTGACTTTGAGGCGGAATTGGTGAACTGCACCCGTGACAGGTAGGTGTTGCAGTAATTTGATTTTCGACCCTAGTTTAGGACTAAATCTGGCGGGTTAAAATTTGAAAGGTGAGCCTATCACCCTGTGTTTAAATGGAGTGCCAGACCACGTTTACCTTTCCCATCCTTAGGTGCTCCTTACAAAGATATGAATATTGTAATCTTTACATTAGGTAAATGCGTTTGTCATTGTGGTTTGCTCAAACCTAGTATGTCTTTGCTATTTTACTGCTGTAATATTCACAAAATCGAATGTTAATTTCTGCAACTGTCATCATTCAAAATATTTTTTAGAAAATTCATTCAACAAAAAGTGCAGTTGGCCACATTGGTCGGTGGCTGTAAGCAACATGAGCTGCTTCTCTAAGCGCAAGATATCGGTTGCACATTTCATTTAACTCTAAACAGAAACGGGGTATATCCTTAGTCAGCAAGTCAAACGTACTACAAAACATGAATAAACATTTAGAAACTTCCTTCTCGGCTCTTGGAAAGCTTGGTTTGGCGGCTAACACCCAAACCAATCTATGTGTCACACACCACATGCTCACATGCTGTTGGGTCTGTCGCAACGGAGAACCTTCGTCTGAGTCCCAGCACATTTTCACGGAGAGGAGGAGAGCTGCCAACGGCCTGCTTCTCAAAGATTCTGACAGATATGAAACACAAGCGCGGCCCCGCGGCCGCGAAAGTTAATTGTTGTGAGAGAGAGGGGGAGCAGGAGGTGAGCCCGCGCGCGCTTGGGAGAGTCTTCACTTTTCAAGGACTGCACTCGTGCTTGTGGCGCGCCCCTGCTCGCTCCCGCAAGGTGGATGCCGCCACAAGCACGAGTGCAGTGCTTGAAAATGAGCAGAGCGACGGCTAAAGGCCCTCCTATGCAGAGTATGCACGCTGCGTAGCGAGACCTAAAAACCACCATCAGAGGCACCCTCACTTACAGACCTCCGGGACCCCACCCTGCCTTCTGCAACGCAATCCTGGACTTCATTGCCCCTATCGCCATCAACTCGAATCTGTACATATTCCTAGGAGACCCCATCTTTCACCGTGAGAACACTGACGGCGCCAATGCGGCTGACCTACTAGAAGGCATGGCTAACCTTGGACTCAAGCAGCTAATCACCGACTCCACCCACACTGCAGGACACACGCTCGACCCTATCTTCTCAGCCAGCAACAGAGTAAAATCTATTCAACACACAGTGACAAAAAAGGCTTCAGGAACTCACCTATAGAGCCACATTCCAGCATCCCTACTCTAGCTTCCAATTAAGTGTATTTACCTCGACAACCCAGAATACTTGGCAGACAAGCTAACCCACATGTACAGGGAATAAACTGTATGCCTTCCAATCCTTAAACTCAGGAAATGGCAAAAGTTCTATGATTCCTCCTTTGGATGTGCTCCTCAAGTCCAGAACATGTTGTGATCTGTCACGGTGTGTGACCTTGCCCATCTTGTTATAACAAAGATACATTGTGCCAAGGAAAAAGAGAGACAGCTGAGCCACCTATGGGGAAGTCCTATAGCGTGGAGCAACCCTGGAGGCATTATGCTGTTATCTAATAGGGCCCATGTTTGTGGGAACTAGCGGGGAGAGGGTGCCCTCGTTAAAAGACTTGCAGAGAAATTTTGAGTGCAAGTCAGGTGATACATTTCTGATATAGCCGAGTGAAGAAACTGCTGAAAGCAGGGGTTTCTAACATTTTCTATAATAAGAGCTACTTCTGGCCATTGGAAAAAGTCCTGAGCTACTAATGGCTTTGATCATTGTTGCAGTAGAGACCACATCAGATACAACCACAATAGTGACCACAACTTGTAGGATTATAGTAGTGCTTGCCCAGATGCATGTCACAATATTGAGTGGCAAAATAATAGCATGTCAAAATTTGGTATCCTGAATACTGATTACATAATATCACATAGGAGTACATAGGAGTATAGATTTACTTCCCTTAGCTCAATTTCTATGTATTTTAAAGATATACATACACACACATATATAGTTTAGAGATATCTTCAAGATAAATAGATGCAGAGTAGTGCATGTAAATAGAACTATACTTATCCATAGATATCTATTTTTGCAATTTTGTGGTTGTCAATGTTCCAGATACAATATATTGTCAAGATGATATTTAAAACTTGATATTGTGATCAAACACTGATCCCCCAATGTAAAAAAGACTGGATTACCAACAGCAATGTCAGGAAAAATGTTTAACAGTATAAAATGTCTCCACATGGCTAATGAAATTAGAGCCACAGCAGCAAGTGCCCATTGACACAAAGGAAATACTAACAGCTATAAATCTCCCAAACACAGAATGAATTATCATTCAAAGAGCAGGTTTAAATATGTTTTGAGTTTTCAGCCATTTGGTTTCAAACATCAGCAAAAAACTGACTGTAAGAGGCTAGAACGAGCCTGGACAAAAGGCTATAGTGCCAGTGACAAAGTGGCCTATAAAACCAGTCTCTCAGGGTACAAAAAATTACTCGTGAAAACTAAGAGGATTTATTTTTCTGAGCAGATTAATAAGGCAAAATCCTCCTCTAAAGAGTTATTTAAAACGATAAATTTACTTACTAATCCCACTAGGCCAAATGTACATACTAGCCCTGAGCTATGTGAAAATCTTGCCTCTTTCTTTCGGCAAAAGGTCGATGTTATTTTTTCCTCCTTTAGTCCTCAGCAATCAGAGGCTAATGAGGCTTTAGACGAGGCGAAGCCCAATGTAAGTAAAGCTATATCTACTCTAGCTGAGTTTACACCACTAGAAACTCAAGAGGTTATTAAGCTCTTGATGGCGAGTAGATCTGGATCTCCCTTGGACCCCTGTCCAGTTTCGGTGATTAAACTCTTTCCTAAGATCATTGGCCCGGTTCTGACTTCTATGATTAACTCTATTTTTGAGTCAGGCCACTTTCCCATAATGTGGAAACAGGCCTCCATTCTTCCTCTGATAAAAAGCCTAAACTGGACCCTAGTGACATGAACAGCTATAGACCTATTTCACGCCTCACATTGCCAGCCAAAATTATTGAGAAGGCCATGAACACCCAGCTTAGCACGTTTTTCGCACTAACTGTTCACTGGATCCCACGCAGTTTGGCTTTCGTGCTGAACATAGCACAGAGTTAGCCTTGATTAAAGCAACGGAGGAAATAAGAGAGGCCTTGGACCAAGGAGGTGCTGCGATTCTGATCATGTTAGACCTTTCGGCAGCCTTCGATACGGTCCATCATGAAGTATTGATGGACCGGCTATCTACAGCAGGGGTTCAGGGCAGGGCCTGGAACTTTCTAAAATCATTTTTGACGGATAGAACCCAAACGGTGGACATAGGCAAGAATAAGTCTAAGCCGTTCTCCTTTCCATGCGGGGTGCCACAGGGCTCATCTCTTAGTCCCACGCTTTTTAATATATATGTGGCCCCATTGGCGGCCCTGATTGGATCCTTTGGGTTTCAGGTGACGTCTTATGCAGACGACACTCAAATTGTGTTGTCCCTTCAGCCGGGCAAAGAAGCTGAGACCAGCCTGAGATGTCATGATTGCATGAAATCTGTTGCAGGCTGGATGGCATCTAATTGCCTAAAGCTCAATGCCGGCAAAACGGAGGTTTTGCTATTTGGGAATAATGTTAACCTCTGGTCACCTGATTGGTGGCCAGAGGAAATGGGCATACCTCCAGCACCCTCCGCGAAAGTAAAGAACCTGGGTGTGGTGATGGATAACAAACTTACCTTTGGTGATCATGTTAGCGGGGTGGTATCCACCAGCTTCTTTCTTCTCAGAAAGCTGAGAAAAATAAAAATATTTCTTCTTAAAGATACCTTTAGGACAGCAGTCACGGCGCTCGTCTTGTCACGACTGGACTATTGCAACGGTCTGTATCTGAGTTTACAAAAGAAACATTTTAATAGACTCCAGATTGTGCAAAATGCGGCAGCAAGACTGCTATCGGGCACTCCTAGGTTCGTCTCAGTGGGAAAGGGTCTTCGAGATCTCCACTGGCTTCCAGTGAAACAACGGACACGGTTTAAAGCATTGTGTATGGTCTTCAAAGCCTTGGTGGGCAGTGGCCCAGTCTACCTGAGAAATCGACTACTCTGGTATGTTCCTGGAAGATTGTTACGTTCCTCGGAAGCAAAGCTAGTGACTATCCCCCGAGTTAAGAAAGCCAGTTGGGGTGGCAGGAGTTTCATTTACTGTGCCGCCAGGGCTTGGAATGATCTTCCTGTGCATCTGAGAAAGGCCACGGATCTCCTTTCTTTTAGGAAGGGGCTGAAAACCTGGCTTTTCTCGGTATAATCCTCCTCCTAGGACACCCACCAGGTAGTGCTTAGCGCCAGGACGCCTTTGGGCAGCAGCTGCGCTTTACAAGTTTCATTAACATTAACATAACATTAACATCACTGTTTTAAGATACATACATTTTTCTCTCAAATGTTACCTTTTAATTTTGGGTAAAACACCCCAAGAACATCTTGTCTTTATTACAGACACTGTATGATTGATAGAGTTGGGCTTACAAAGTGGCACTCTCCATGTGGCTTTGCAAAATCAACACTGGAGACAGGTGGCAATGTTGTAAGTTCTGCAGATTATCACAGTTTCTTTTTGTGTGCAAACTGGTGGCCTTTCCTTTGGTTTGACTGGCTGCCACTCTAAGGAACCAGAGGTATGTATCACTGCCTTCTCCAATGTGGTTAGACCCTCTGAATTTTATATTATGCTGTACTGCTGTTCAGGAAAGAGGGCTACTTCCAGGGTACTGGTGAGCTACCAGTAGCTCCCGAGCTTCACATTTGAGATCCCTGATTGAAAGTAATCAAAGGTCATTTGGCAAGATGGGCCTGGTTGAATTGTTGCTAATCATCATTGTGCAAAGAACAACACTATTTGTGACAAATAAGTGAATGATTACTTAAAGCTTGGCAATACTAAAAGTGAGTAGTTATTATCACTGGATTATTCTTTACTGATTTTCCTTAAAAGGATAAAGGATAAATGGACTGAGCCAACCAATGTAATGGATCTTTATTGTTTTTCCTGTCACTGAAGGTGAATTTGGTAAGCGAGGAAGATTACTAGTTTTCATGCAAAAGATCTTTAAAGGATTCAATACCAGAATTCTGCTGTGCATTCATGTTGAACTAGCCTACTGTTAATGGGATTTTTTTTTGTTTATGTTGGCAGAAATATAATTTTATAACCATACTCCCAGCAGTACCCTCCGTAATTCCTGTCTCCTTATTTGGCCAGTCCCGTAATCTAGGAGATTGCAGCCCTGAGCTCTGCATGCCCAATCTGTTCTCATTTTCAGAAGATAACTGAAAATATTTCTCTTCCCATAATTCTTGCCCAGTAAAGCTTCTAGAGGAAGAACCCTTGAGCCAAATTTCATATATCATAAAACAGCAGTAGCCCTCAACAGATTGCATTAGGTTCAGTGATTGTTATGTCTGTTTTTATAGTTTCAACCCCTTTCCTGCTATGGTACGAGATCACCCTAAGTCGATGCAGGCCGAATCCTCCGCTTACCACCTGTGACATCTGTTGGCTTATTCATGATCACTGGTGAGACTCAAAGTACTATGATAAGAGCTGTGTCATATTTTTGTTTATGTCAGTCAAACCCACCGTATGTTGTGTTTAGTAATATGTGGGTGGTGATGGAGCAAGGTAACTGAGAAAAATTTTGAACCCCTAAATATTAATATTAACTATTAACGTTATTAATTGATTTGAAAATTAATCAACATTTTACGGTTTTCTTATTATACATTTTTACTAAAAAGGCAATTTATGTGCAAACTAACTTACTTACAACTGTAAATGTGAAATAATAGTAATATCATCAATTGCGTACTAATTAGAGTGATATTGCATGATTTGTGCTATGTAGTAAATTGTATTGTGGCAAAAGAATGCGGTTGGTAAGTAAACCTAGCTTTATATGTCGCTTTTGCTAGGTAACACCTAATTGGGGTGCGTAGAATGACGGGTGGGAAACGAAAAGGCTTATTTTCTTTATTCTTAAACTGTTATTGTGTTTGTTTTCATAATAGTTCGCTCAGGCCTGTAAAACGCTGTAAAAATGGCTGCCGAGATAGATGAGCTTAAACGCGCAGACGCAAAATGGCTTCCAAGCGGAAGAAAAGCTGTAGAACCCAACCACGTGGTCTCCTATTGAGCACGGAATGAAAAGGGGATCAAGGTCACCCTGACCTATCAGCGAGATGGGTGCCAAAAAGGGACTCAGCGAGAATGCATGGGAACTGAAGATGCAGCCGTGAATTAACAATGAACTGTTTTAATAAAGATACACGAAGAAGTTACAAGTAAAGAACTGTCAATCGGATTGGTAATGTCCTGAAACCGTGTGAAAGGACGAAATTATAAACATTTGTTGGAACTGGTTTGAACAAGGGGGGCAATGGGGAGATGTTTGCCACCCCTCCAATGGACCAATTAGCGTGAATCTTGCCCCAAAGATTGAAACATTTCTGTTTAGTAAGCTAGTAATAGGGTATAAGAGGACCTACTCTTAAGTAGGAGGAGCGCTATTCATACTTCATTTTTGAGCACTGGACGCTGATGCTGGAGAACCGCTGCTATTTTTTCTATAGGCCATTTTCTTTAAATAATTAAATCTTCTTGTTTTAAATCTGACTGGGAACGTTGCGGGAAACCTGTATAGGTGTCCTGTAGAGGAGGCCTGTTTAGCGGGACAGTCAGTCAGTTTTTGGGAGTTTCTATGCTGTGATCCGCAATCTATCTGCTGTGACGAACTTTATTTTTTCATCAAAAAGGGTATGCATAATTCCTTTAAAGTTTCTTCTTTATAATGATGATAAATGTATTAATTGATTAATAAAATTCAGATTTCCTATGCGTGTTTAAATCTTTAGATAAACTTTATTATAAATTAAACTATGAGTCTGTGGTTCTTTAGCTCAATGTTAAATGCAAATATTAATAGGTTAAAGTGATTGAGCTGGTCTTAATCACCATCAACTGATTCCTACTAGTTGGTCCATCGACCAATGAGCGGAATACTTTGATGTTTTAGAAGTCGACAGGATTTAGTCTAATTATGTATGATGTTTGAGAAAATATCTTGTCGACTTTAAAAAGGTATCCCGTTCACTTCCAGCAGTCTTTAACTTTTTCTCCTAGGTAAAGGTGGATGAGATCCAGGGAATATTTGAGTGAGTGAATGTATATGAGGTGTTATGGACCCCACCGTCATATTGGTATAGTTGTTGTGTTTCCAACCTGGATATTATGTCCACAGGAGAGGAAGTTATATTAGTCGCGCTGGATCAGATTTCTTGGTAGCAGAGTTATGGTTACCATAGATCAGTTTGGTGATTATTGATTATCGATTATTGATTATTACATGTTTAACACTTTATATTGAGTCGTGTTATGTTATATGTAAGTCGGAAATTTTGAAGCTTCTGGGAAGTAGGAAGTGGACACGTGTGGCAAGAGAAGTCACACGGAATAGTGCATTGTCTAGGTTTTCAAAATGGTGATAACACAGGTTGTGTTATGATAGGGACATTTTCTGTATAAAACGTGTATGAGTGAAATAGCAACCGGTTTTCTTGTGAAACTCTGGCCTTAATTCTCAGGAGCAGTATAGTCTCCACATGTGTTTTATCCCCAGAGAAACGGGTTTACCCCTTGCTTGAAAGAAGGGTAAGGTAGAGGGAAGTGCTACACTTATCGAACAAAACTGTATTCTTGAAAAATTGAGTAAAACTATCACTTTGTTTAGCGAAAACAGACAATGGAAATGTGTTTTATGTTGTAACTAATAAGATTTAGTCAAGAAAAAGAATTGCCGATAAATTTTGTAAAGGAGGGGTCAGGAGCAGAACTGACGTTGACAAAAAGGCCGCGCTGGGATTGGCCAGTGCAATAGAAACACGGAAAACGCCCTGATTGGTGCGTTGGTGTGAGACGCGCTGAGATAGGTCTGAAAAGCAGTGACGTAGAAGCTTCGGATTGGTGCGTTAGTGTGAGACGTGCTGGGATTGGTCCGAATAGCACATAGAGATCAGAATAGAGTTACGAGCTTGCAGAAGGGAAAGAAATCGTGGAATATGGCTTATTATGAATATGGTAGAGAGAAACCGTCATGGATGGCGAAAATTAAGAACTTCTTTAAGAAAGACAAGAAAGTAGTAACTAGAGAGGGACAGGTGATTCCTCCGCCGAAAACACCAGCTTCGCACATGATGCTGAAATATGGTTATCATACTTGCATTTGGTTAGAAAATTGGACAAAATATACTCAGAATGATGGAGTATTGGCTTTTCCAGAGAATGGTTCATTTAACGTAGCAGTACTTCGAAATTTGAGAGAGAAAATGACAAACCTTGAGCCAAAACCTAGACCGACACAGTTTGAGGCGTTAGGTGAATGGGAAGATGAGATGTATGAACGAGAAAGATACAGAGGTGAAAAGAATCGTGGTTTTGTTCCTGGAAGAATGTGGGGAGTGAATCATGAGGACAGAATGAAGTGGTGGAGATATGCTAATATAACAGAAGGTTTATTTCCAGCTTTTGCAGTTGAGGAAGGTACAAGAAAGAAGTGTACGGAGAAAAAGAAACATACAGTTACAGAAAGGTACAGGTATGGAAGTAGCGAGACAGAGGATGAGTTGCTGGAAGATATTTTAAACAGAAACCCACCTCCATATCAACAGAATTCAGCGGTGGTGATACCCAATGCACCGCCAATGGAAACTGGGAGGAATAAAAGTCCAGAATGCAGATATGAGATAAATAGGTCAAATGAACAATTAAAAACCCCACAAAGCGAAAAATGTGATGGCGATAATGCAGCCGAGTTAGCAAAAACTACAAAAGAATTGACCGAGAAAATAAGAGAGTTAACAATGAACATGGAAGCTGTGACTGTGCCAGTCACAATAGGACCAGTAATACCAGTTTTTGAGAACCAGAAAATAGATGAAGATTCCTTAGTTATCCCTATGAACTCGAATTTGCAAAGAATGAGAGAAGGGATGGAACTAGAAACTGAGGGGGCAAGAAATTTGGTCAGTTCATATAGACCGAGCCCACCTACCAACCTGACAATAAATGAGAGTGAAATAAGGAAAATTCCTATGGGAACTGAGTCTGCATCAGAAACTCCAGAAAGGAATAGAAATTGGATAGAAATAAATAGTACACCTGTAGGTCCAACTCCAGACGAATTAAATGAGTGGATGAGAAATTTGCAAAAGAAAGAGACAGAACCAAAACCATTAGATGTAATTAGATTAAAAATAGACATGGAAGAGTTAATTTTAGGAACCATTGGCACGGGAAAACTGAAAACATATCAGGACGACGAGATAATGTTCTTGTGCAAGAGCATTACTTGGAGAGCTAGAAATCTACATGACAAATTGGAAGAGACAGCGAATGAACTAGGAGTAGATTTTGTGAAAGTCAGGAGTTTACAGAAACCATATAGAGTAGATTTTTGTGAGAAAGATATAGAAAATCTGAATACATCAGGACGGTTAACCCAGATAAAAGAGTTGATTGTTTTACTGAGAAAGTGGGGTGATGTGGACAGATGGAGAAGCAGGTGGACTAAAAGGAATGAGAAAACAACTGACAAAGCGTCTTTGGCTTTTGCGGTGACAGACAAGGAGTCAGTTGTAAGGGAGTATCCGATGAGAGAAACTCCAGGAGGTAGTTATGTACATGTCCCCTGGTCTAGACAAGACATACTGTCATTTACAAATGACTTTCCAAAATTGAGAGAGAAACCTGTAGAATGGTATAGACAAGTGGAAAGGTTTGTCAAAGTTTCGAAGGTGTTGTGGATAGATTTGGATGGATTGTTTGACATTGTGGTGCCAGCTGATTTGTGGACGGAATGTAAAATTACTGTTGATTGGCCAACTGTAGAATATCCCAGAGATGTAAAAACAGGAGCGCCAGGACCAGAGATCATGAGGAAATATGACCAGGTTATTACCTTTTTGAAAAACAAAATTCCGCCCAAAGAAACTGATTGGGTAAAAATTGACAGAACTACGCAGGAGAGTAAGGAATCTGTACATGCATACTATGAGAGGCTACTATTGGTTTTCAAACAGTATAGTGGCTATGAGACTCTGAATGAGAAAGACATGAGTCATTTTGTGTATAGATTTGTTTATGGGCTGAAACCAGAGATAAGTGAAATGATTAAACAGCATATGATAGGGTGGCAGAGCAGTACAGTAAGTGTTGAGGTATGCTAAGTATTGTAGTGATGACATTGAGTGTAGACAACGAAAATTTAAAGAGAAAGCAATGTGGGTGCAAGTGAAAGTTGCAGAAAAACAGGAAGCTCAATTAAATAATCAGAATAATGAGACAGGACAAACTAAATCTAAACCGAATATAGGTAAAGGTAAAGGCCAAATGAGTATAGAGGAAGCAAAGAAAAAGTGGCCATGCCACAATTGCGGAAAGTTAGGGCATTGGAGAAACGAGTGTAAATTTCCTCCAAAAGCTAATGCAGAAAATCAATCATTAAATCCACAGGTGCAGAGTGAGGTGAGTTACCAACAGCTGCAACAACCGCAGGTAGTTACTCAACAGAGTCAGCTACCAAAACCACCACTTCCCAAGAGTGTAAATCCACAGAGATACAGTGCAGAGACAGGATTCTACAGAGGAGAGCAGGTAACACAATTGCCGTGCGCAGCTGCGATATCGCAGTATTGGTTACGGCAGGATGGGAATGAATCGGATGAAAGTTTATGACGGTGCCTAGGAGAGGAGGAAGAGTGCGTGCTTGGCGCAACTCTAGAGGTAGATCAGTCAGGTCCATTTGTGGATGGAGAAGTGAATGGTGCAGATGTAACATTCCTTGTGGACACTGGAGATACCCGTTCTACTGTTAGATCAGTGGAGATTCCAAACCTTCCTCTCTCAGGTGAATATATCCAAGTCGTTGGTGTCTCAAACCAGCAAATCAAAGCGCCTCTTACTAAATTAGTAGAAGTAAAAGTAGGACCATTTAGAGAAATGCACTGATTTGTGGTATGTGATTGTAGTCCTGTAAATTTACTTGGACGTGATCTACTTTGCAAAATGAACTGCACCATCTATTGTACTCCGGATGGAATTGCATTTCAGACGCCAGATGAAGATGTGTTATATAAAATGACCATGTCAGAATTAGAGCCCGGAGTGAATGATTTGTTTCCTGTATTCGATGTAGGGAAAATCCCAAATGAATTAAAGGAGACAGTAAAACAGGAGGTGTGGGATTTTACAGGTGAAGATATTGGGTTAATGAAAGGAGTAGACCCTGTTAAAATTTCTGTCAGAGAAGGAACAAATTTTCCAAATACCCCACAGTATAAACGGACGCCAGAAATCATTGAAGGAATAACACCCGTTATAGACAAAATGATCGAACAAGGAATTTTAAAAGAAATAATGAGCAGTCCACGTAATTCGCCCATAATGGGACTGAAAAAGCCAAATGGAACATATAGAATAGTGCAGGATTTACGAAAGATTAATAAAATCGTTGTTCCTTGTTGTCCAATTGTACCAAACCCAGCTGTAATTCTATATCAGATTCCACGAGAGGCAGAATGGTACACAGTCATTGATTTGTGCCATGCATTTTTCTCTATCCCGTTGCATCCAGATAGCTAGCCATTATTTGCATTCAGGTTCGGAGAGCGTATTTTGGCATGGTGCCGAATTCCTCAGGGGTATACAGAAATCCCCTCGATATTTATCAGATCTTAAAGAAATCACTGGAAGATTTAAGAATGCCTGAGAAATCGGTGATGGTTCAGTACATTGATGACCTATTAGTGGCATCAAAAACCAGAGAAGCATGTGTTACTGACACCATTGCTTTACTGAACCATCTAGCAGAAGGTGGACATAAGGTGTCCCCATCGAAATTACAGTTTTGTCAACAGGAGGTTCAATACCTAGGTCATAAGATTGAAAAGGGAGTGCGTAAGGTAACGACAGAGAGAATAAAGATTATCCAAGGAATGAGAGATCCTATGACACAAAGAGAGGTGAGAATGTTTGGATATTGTCGACAATGGATAAGTGGATTTTCGTTAATTGCAAAACCATTACAGCGACTGACAAAAAAGGATGTTAAAGATCCGTTTGAATTAAATAATGAAGAGATGAAGGCATTCAGAGAGCTAAAAGCAAGACTGTGCGAAGCGCCAGCACTGGGAATGCCTGACTATGAAAAAGATTTTGAACTGTATTGCAGTGAGAGAGATGGATGTGCACTTTCAGTTTTGGTGCAAAGACATGGAAATATGAAAAGACCTATTGCATATTTTTCAGCTGTTTTAGACCCAGTAGCAAAGGCGTTGCCTGGATGTCTGAAAGCAGTAGCTGCTACTTGTGTGAGTCTGGAACAAAGTGAAGGCATTGTGATGGGATACCCACTGAGGGTATATGTTCCACACTCTGTTGAAATTCTTTTGACAAGAACCAAAACTCAATACATGACACATAGTCGGCTGACTAGATATGAGAAAGTGATTTTAAGTGCAGACAATGTAACCATTGACAGATGCACAAGCGTGAATCCATCAACATCATTGCCGGATGAAGGGAGTGAGTCAGACAAAGATGAAGTTGACCATGATTGTTTGAATGTACTTGAGTACTGTACAAAACCTAGGCCAGATATTAAAGATGAGCCTTTAAGAGAATCAGATTATGTAATGTTTGTGGATGGCTCATGCTTGAGGACAGGTGAAGGAGTTTTGAGTGCGGCGTATGCTGTATGTACAGTAGCTGCCATAATGGAAGCATCTTGTGTGAGAGGGATACGTTCCGCCCAAGTGGCTGAGCTGATTGCTCTAATTCAAGCATGTAAATTGGGAAAGAATGTCCGAATCACAGTGATCACGGATAGCCAGTATGGCTTCGGAGTGGTCCATGATTTTGGGCAGATCTGGTCCCAAAGAGGTTTTTTGACGTCTGCAGGAACTCCGATTCGAAATGGTGAGTTTGTAAAGAAATTACTTGAGGCGATACAGCTGCCTAAACAAATAGCCGGGGTGAAGTGTAATGCACACAAAAATGGGGAAGACTACATAACCGTGGGCAATAAATATGCCGACGAGATAGCTCAGTATTGTGCTAAAAATGTAGTCTCGCTGAACAGAAAGAGAGAAAGAGAGCATGTTTCATGTCCTTTGCTTTTTACTAACGTTGTCGAAACATGGGCAGAAGTGAGACAATTACAGGAAGCAGCAGATGATGAGGAAAAAGATAACTGGATAAAAGCAGGATGCAGGAAAAGGGAGGAAGATGATGTTTGGGTTTATAGAGATGAAAGACCAGTTATGCCTGATAGCATGATTTCTGACATGGCACGGATGTACCATGGACAAGCTCATATTGGGAGAGATGCTATGATCCGACTTTTCAGACAAACCTGGTATAACCCAAAATTCAGAGCCATAGCTGAAAGTCTTTGTCAGAGATGTCTTACTTGTCAACAGATAAATCCAGGAAGGAAGACGGTAGTGAGTCTAGGAACAATAGGACGAGAGGGAGGTCCTTTCACGAGAATGCAACTAGACTTTATAAAATTGCCCCCAAGTAATAGACTGAAGTATGTTCTAGTGGTCGTCTGTTTGTTTTCTCGTTGGGTGGAAGCCTATCCGACCAGAAGAAATGATGGGATTACTGTGGCTAAGCTCCTGTTGAGAGAATTCATTCCAAGGTATGGTTTTCTAGTAACGATTGAAACAGATAGAGGAAAACATTTTCAAAATGAACTAATTCAACTGATATGTGAAGCTCTTGGTATTCAACAGAAATTACATTGTACATACAGACCAGAGGCTTCTGGAGTGGTAGAACAAGTGAATGGAACAATAAAGAATAGGTTAGGGAAAATGTGTCAAGCCACAGGACTCAAATGGCCAGATGCCCTTCCACTGGTGCTCATGACTATCAGAAGCATACCTGATAGAAAAACAGGTTTGAGTCCCCACGAGATAATTATGGGACGAGCAATGAGACAAGCACATGTACCTGTCAACAAACTGCTGACTATAACTGATGATCTCGTATTGGATTATTGCAAAGGATTGGCTGATGTGGTACATTCTGTGTTTCATCAGGTTGGACCGGATGCAACCACTCTTGAAAGAAAACCAGCTCATGATTTGAGCCCAGGAGATTGGGTCCGCATAAAAGTCCACAGAAGAAGAAACTGTTTGGTTCCTCGCTGGGACCGACCATGACAAGTGATCCTGGTGACAACTGCAGTCAAGTGTGCAGGAGTGAAAAACTGGGTACATGCCAGCCACACCATCAGAGTTCCAGATCCTGAAGCTCGACCTGTAAGTCGACATCTGGAGATATCTGATACCAGTTCAGCATCGGATGCAGAAGAAGAAACAAGCAGAGTTCCAGAACTTGAAGATCGACCTGTAAGTCGACATCTGGAAGACCCAAGTACAAGTTTAACAGCAGCAGAAGAATTTGAAATAGCAAAAGTTCCAGAACTTGAAGATCGACCTGTAAGTCGACATCTGGAAATATCAGATACCAGTTCAGCATCTGATACAGATCAATCAGATTGTGATGAAAAGCTAAAGAATAAATGGAAATTTGACACCATAAATGAAGAAACTGAACAAAGAGACAGTGACAGTGAACAACCAAGCACAAGTTATGGTAAGAATCCTACAAAAAGTGTCAAAATAGACAAAGCAGGGATAGATTCAAATAGAGAGATAGAGAAATTGAAAGACACCCGAGGAGAAATAGGGACAGAACGACAAACAAATGAACAGGGAAATATAGAAACAGATAGAGAGATCAACGGAGATCCGGAAGAACATCGAGGAGGGATAGAAATTAGTGATCAAACAGAAAAGACACAGGAAGAAGCAGAGGTAGATAAAGAAAGTGAAATCATAAAGTTCAAAATAAGAGGAAATGAAGTAAGGTCTGAAACAGAAAGAAAGTGAAGAAAGTGAAGGAGAGAGAAAACAGGAACTAGGACCAAGAAAGAGAACTTGGAGAGCAGGACGAGAAGAAAAAGAAAGTGAACCGAAAAGGCAGAGAAAAGGAGATAATTGGCCCCACGAAGTCAAAAGATTGAGATACAAAATCATAAACATAAACAAAGATAATGCAGAACAAGTGAATGAGATAACAAGTCAAAAGGAACAAGAAAAACAAAGTGGAAAACAATTGCAGAAAACGAAGAGAATAAAGAAGGCTAATTTGAAATATAAGTCACCTGAGTGGCTATACATCGCACTGACAGATATCAAGGAAGAAGAAATCACTCACGAGAACCCAGAACAAAGCTGCAAACAAACGGGTGAAAGTGAAGTGCAACAATTTTGAAGAGATTAAAAAGAAGTTTTGCTGGACTGGACACTAAAACCGAATAAGACAAGAAAGAGTTCTGAGAAGAACTAAAGAGAGTACCAAACGAGACAAAGTGAGAAAGTAAAGTGGCTAAAACGTCATTTTGAGGTGTGGTGACACATTTTCTGTACAAATATATATAGGTAATAGAACAAGATGGTAGACACAGAGAATAGATGTGCATTTTTACGTAGGTGGTGTAGAATGTGTTTCTTTTGTACAGGTTTATTAATGTTCGTATGGCTTATTTTAGCGATCACCATTCCAATTAGATTAGCTGTAGAAGAAACGTCCATATTAGGGAACAGCACAAAGAAGGATAAGGGAGCTAATATACAGAACACAGCAACATTAATAGATAGTGCAGAATTACATAAAGATAGATCCATAACTGATTTTTCAAAGAACGTTTTCACAAAATTATTATATGAATATGTAGAGACCATGGATGTAAGAGATTGTTATGTTTGTATGCAATTACCTGCGTCTGTTTCAGAAGGTGTAACCTATCATCACCTTCCTTTGACGTATGCAATAACATGTAGTGTTTTAGCTAGTTTGTTTTATAAAACAGGTAGATTAGAATATTATTACACTGATATAAATAAGATTTTTGCACAAATTCCTATAATTCCTGAATTGAACAGGGTGAAAGGAGCAAAATTGTTTGGTGAATTTTTCTTAGAAAAAAAGATTTGACATTAGATGATATAGTTAACCACAACCTTACTTGTGAGTTAAAGGATGAAGAAAAGGTATTTTTAGAGATGGTGGAAAGCAGAAGAGTCAAATTTCAAAGAAAGTTAATAGAAGAAGAGACAAAAATACCCCTATGGGCAGGAGAAAGTAATGATAAGAAAAAGACAAATGCAGCTATGACTCTGGATTGGCCCCAACAGGGAAAGTTGTGTATTAGTAGAAATAGAACTAGATATGACAACTATTTCGTGGGTTCCAGTGAATGCCGAGATAATTATAACATTTTAGGAGGATGGGGATTCAAAGGAGGAAAAGATCCAATATTTCCAGGGATCTATTATGTATGCGGGAACAGAGCTTATTACAGGTTGGCGGACCATTGGTATGGGACATGCTACTTAGGTTTGGTCTTTCCCAAAAATGTTCATGTAGAAAGAGAAGAAAAAGGAACACACGAAATGGGTGCAACATTCACACGTAGAAAAAGAGAAAGTTTTTCAGAAATAGTGGGTGACATTTTTGGAGCAATGATACCAGCAGTGGGAATATCTTTGAATGCATTTAAAATTCGGAAATTGTCCACAGTGGTAGATCGTTTATCAACGAATACTGCTGGAGGGTTCTTGATGGTAAATACCGAAATGGTTGCCATGAGAGCTATGGTGATGCAAAATCGACTTGCCCCTGACATTCTTTTGGCAAAAGAGGGAGGAGTCTGTGGAATGCTGAAAGTCCAACATTGTTGCACTTACATTCCATATAAAAGTGAAAATATACAAAAGTATATAAAGAATATTACTAATTTGCACAAAGAACTTGTTCCACTGGAGGTTGAAAATGCTTGGGAGAAGCTTGGTAAGAGTTTTTCCTCAATACCAAAATGGTTCACTGAGATAGGTAGTTCCATTGTAGGGAAAGTTTTGATATCAGCAACAGTAGTAATTTTAGTAGTGTTATGTTTGAGATTTGTTCTTATATGTATAAAAAGGAGAAAAAGGCAAAACAAAATAAAAAGAGAAAATAAGATAAAGAAAGAAAGA
Source organism: Calotriton arnoldi (assembly GCA_963921515.1). Classification (NCBI taxonomy): domain Eukaryota; kingdom Metazoa; phylum Chordata; class Amphibia; order Caudata; family Salamandridae; genus Calotriton; species Calotriton arnoldi. The sequence goes on from CAWUFW010005148.1 coordinate 771,254, forward strand.
GAACGAGAATTAGGTGAAATAGAACTGGAAGAACTGAAAGAAAGCATGTATGAGAGAACAAAAAGACAAGATGAAAGGGATACAGATGTGTAAAACTAACAAAAAGCAAAAGGACAAGAAACAATGCTATCTGAAAATTTGTGTGACATGGGTTTTTGTGGTGATATTAAAAAATCACCAAAGGGGGGAGTTGATGGAGCAAGGTAACTGAGAAAAATTTTGAACCCCCTAAATATTAATATTAACGTTATTAATTGATTTGAAAATTAATCAACATTTTACGGTTTTCTTATTATACATTTTTACTAAAAAGGCAATTTATGTGCAAACTAACTTACAACTGTAAATGTGAAATAATAGTAATATCATCAATTGCGTACTAATTAGAGTGATATTGCATGATTTGTGCTATGTAGTAAATTGTATTGTGGCAAAAGAATGCGGTTGGTAAGTAAACCTAGCTTTATATGTCGCTTTTGCTAGGTAACACCTAATTGGGGTACGTAGAATGACGGGTGGGAAACAAAAAGGCTTATTTTCTTTATTCTTAAACTGTTATTGTGTTTGTTTTCATAATAGTTCGCTCAGGCCTGCTATGCCGCGCTGTAAAAATGGCTGCCGAGATAGATGAGCTTAAACGTGCAGACGCAAAATGGCTTCCAAGCGGAAGAAAAACTGTAGAACCCAACCACGTGGTCTCCTATTGAGCACGGAATGAAAAGGGGATCAAGGTCACCCTGACCTATCAGCGAGATGGGTGCCAAAAAGGGACTCAGCGAGAATGCATGGGAACTGAAGATGCAGCCGTGAATTAACAATGAACTGTTTTAATAAAGATACACGAAGAAGTTACAAGTAAAGAACTGTCAATCGGATTGGTAATGTCCTGAAACCGTGTGAAAGGACGAAATTATAAACATTTGTTGGAACTGGTTTGAACAAGGAGGGCAATGGGGAGATGTTTGCCACCCCTCCAATGGACCAATTAGCGTGAATCTTGCCCTAAAGATTGAAACATTTCTGTTTAGTAAGCTAGTAATAGGGTATAATAGGACCTACTCTTAAGTAGGAGGAGCGCTATTCATACATAATTTTTGAGCACTGGACGCTGATGCTGGAGAACCGCTGCTATTTTTTCTATAGGCCATTTTCTTTAAATAATTAAATCTTCTTGTTTTTTAAATCTGACTGGGAACGTTGCGGGAAACCTGTATAGGTGTCCTGTAGAGGAGGCCTGTTTAGCGTGACAGTCAGTCAGTTTTTGGGAGTTTCTATGCTGTGATCCGCAATTTATCTGCTGTGACGAACTTTATTTTTTCATCAAAAAGGGTATGCATAATTCCTTTAAAGTTTCTTCTTTATACTGATGATAAATGTATTAATTGATTAATAAAATTCAGATTTCCTATGCGAGTTTAAATCTTTAGATAAACTTTATTATAAATTAAACTATGAGTCTGTGGTTCTTTAGCTCAATGTTAAATGCAAATATTAATAGGTTAAAGTGATTGAGCTGGTCTTAATCACCATCAACTGATTCCTACTAGTTGGTCCATCGACCAATGAGCGGAATACTTTGATGTTTTAGAAGTCGACAGGATTTAGTCTAATTATGTATGATGTTTGAGAAAATATCTTGTCAACTTTAAAAAGGTATCCCGTTCACTTCCAGCAGTCTTTAACTTTTTCTCCTAGGTAAAGGTGGATGAGATCCAGGGAATATTTGAGTGAGTGAATGTATATGAGGTGTTATGGGCCCCACCGTCATATTGGTATAGTTGTTGTGTTTCCAACCTGGATATTATGTCCACAGGAGAGGAAGTTATATTAGTCGCGCTGGATCAGTGGTTATAGGTCAAAAAGGTTTCCAATGTCATACCTCCTGTTATGTATTAGCTCTTCAATGATTACTACTCGATTTCTCTGTGTAGGTGTGAGTCAGCTCTTTTCCTTAGCCTTACACAAGTACCACCTGGTATCCCTTTGGCGAATGTCATGTGATTACCATGCTTATATTTAGAGCAAGCCATGTACTATGCTACATTTACACTTTACGTAACTTATAAGCTGACACCCTTCTCCTTTGTCTTATTCCTTTGATTCTTATAAGCTCTCTGACATCTGCTAGGTTCTTTTATGTCTGTTTATTCATTAATTTAACTACTCTTTGTAGCCTCAACCTCTCATTCAATGTCCAAGTTTTATTTAATTTCTGTAAATGGGGCAAAACCGGTCCCAGGATGCTTGTTTCTGGTTCAGGGAGGACCTGGTTTGGCAATTCGGGCTGGACTGTTCCCATGAGGAGCAGGGTCAAGATTGATTTGCATATGGCTGGGTCCAAACTGAGGTGTCATGGGTGGCAAAGAACAATGGGTTGGAGTGCCATCCCGAGCTATTGCCAGTGGTTAGATTTATTGCAAGCAGCCTCCAATCCCCTGTAGTGTTATACGTAGAGCAAGCCATATACTATGCTACATTCACACTTTGCATAATGTATAAGCTGAAACCCTTATCCTTTGTCTTTTTCCTTTGATTCTTCGAAGCTCTCTGACATCTGCTAGGTTCTTTTATGGTTGTCTATCTGTAATTGAAATACTCTTTGTAGGCTCAACCTCTCGTTCATTGTTCAAGTTCGATTACATTTTTATATGTGCTTGAAAGAGTACTACCTTGTGAGCGCTTTCTCACCTTGGCCTTTCACTTAAATGCATTAAAAAAAATATTCGTGTTTTGTTCAGTTTATTGTGTAATAAGTGTTCTTCCCTCGGTTATCTCCTACACACCACAGTTTGATACCCGCTTATGTTCAGAATATCAAACCTGATTGGGAAATCTCGCATTTAGACCTTGTGACTGCGCTATCCAGAGCAAACGAACCCACCGCATTTTTAGGCCCCCGGAGTCTAGAAAGTAAATCATTTTTAAAACACATTCCCCTTCCTCCTGACACTTCCAAGAAGCTGTAGCTGGCGGTCTATAATCTGCTTTAAATGCAGTTTGTACTGTTAAAAGTTTATGAGGTAATCATAACAGTTTAAGACAAGTGCAAATATGGTTGCCATTGTCCGTCACTGTGGGTTTATCTCGTCGCCTCAATTTTTTTGAAGGCAAAAACTGTTTTTTGTTTTTTTAGAGCCATTGTTTACCCAGGGGCATTTTCTCACAATGAATAGTTAATATAAACCTTTAGCTATCCATGCCAGTTGTAAATGCAGCTGAAATGAACGGATAAACGACTTCTAAAAGAATAGCCCTGGAATGTATGATTTTATATTTGCCATATGGCGGAGATTCATCCTAAAAGAATAAATACAAAGGTGCAGATCCCTTTTGGCACAGGAGCTGTAACCAGAGATATTAAGGCCAGCAAGCATGGTGTGAAATGTGGGGAGCTCATTACTGTGCTGAGGCGGTACGTTTGTTATTGCATTGGACTAGGCCTCACAGCATGGCCCTGCAGTGTGCAATCCATCAGGTTTATGTCTCCTAATCTGTGCCAGTGGCTGGGCCGGAGCTCAGGGGTGACCTTCGGCTATACTTCCGGAGTGGCAGCCACTGGGTGAAGCCAGGCACAGGCCAGCCATTGTCTTCCGCCTGAGGCCGTCTGAGCGGCGCATGCGTGCATTTAGTTTCACACCCCGCTTCTAAACAAAATGCAAGCCATATTTTCCTCCTCAAACTATCTAGTCCATAAAAGGTTAATCATGATTTATTTATGCCATAAATACGAGAGGAAGAAGGGGAGTGTTATAATATAACCTCTGCCCTATAAAAACATAAAAGCGGGCACGTTACAGACAATTCAGTAACAAACTGCCGAGATTTGTGGCAAATAGTTACTCGCGCCAGTATTGCCTGCATTTATCAGCCTTTGTAATCTCTTTTTCCTTCACAGACTCCATTTCCTTGTTTTGGACTAACATGTTTTCTGTGTAGTTTTGCGTGTTTACAGTCATATGCATCATGTCAGCAGTGACATCATAATGTCCTGAGTAAATTGTGTTTTGTGTTTTTGCGGTTATCATATTACTGCTTCACCGCACCTGTGGAAACTTGTATGAATGCATGTCATTAGGAATTATGAGTAATGGATCTTTACATTATAATGACTAATTTGCTCAGTAAAGTGAACTTAGTCATTTTAAGGGCCTTCCGTTTCTTTGAACGTGAATGATTGCTGTCTTACTGTGAACGAGTCTATTGAGACTTTAACTGCTTCTCCAATAAAAGAAATAATTTTTCAGCAAGACTAAACACTGCACTGGCTGAGTTTTTTTCACAGTTGTTGTAGGGCTTTAAGTGGGATGAAAAAAAATGGGGGGTGTCTCTAAAAGGGGTGTGGCCTATGTAATTAAGGGTATGGCTTAAACACTTAAACTACATTTCTCTGATTACCATAGTCTGCCGCCCAACCAGTATTTTGTTTCCTCGCTGTGCTTTCTGTTATTGCATCCAGATATATAATGCAAAAACTGGCATACACTTAAACCATAGCAACACAAAAAGATGATGGACGGAATGCTGAACATTGTCAAAAATTCACCCCAGTCATAGATCTGGGTTAAATCCATCGTTCTTTTGCTCACCACGCCACCCCAGTTTGGACCCAGCCATGAGCAAATCAGTCTTGACCCTGATCCCCATGGGAACAGTGCAGCCTGAATGCCAGGCCAGGTCCTCCCTGGACTAGAAAACAAGCATCCTAGGGACCAATTTCAGGGTATTACCCCTCATCAGCCAGGGTAACTTGAATCCAGTGGCACAGGGAACGCGGGACCCATGTCTGGGCATACCCTGCCAACTTAGGGCGACTATAGCAACACAAAAAGATGATGGATGGAGTGCTGGCCTGGCCTGGGAGTTCGGGCTAGACTGTTCCAATGGGGAGCAGGGTCAAGACTGATTTGCATATGGGTGGGTCCAAATTGGAATGGCGTAGTGAGCTAAAAACAATGGCTTTAGGCCCAGATCTCTCTACTTGGGATGAATGTTTGACAATGTTCAGCGTTCCATCCATCATTTATTTTGTGTTGCTATAGTCGCCCCAAGTGGGAAGGGTATGCTCAGATGTGGTTCCCTTGCTCACTATGCCATTGGATTCAAGCTAGCCTGGCGGGTGAGGAGTGATACCCTGAAACCGGTCCAAACTGGAATGGCATGGTGAGCAAAAAATGATGGATTTAGGCCCAGATCTCTGTGCTGGGGATGAATGGTTGACAATGTTCAGCATTCCTTCCGTCCTCTTTTTGTGTTGATATACACCTAAACCAGCCAGGACTATTAGTTTTATCAGTGGCTTTTAGCTGTTTAAGATAAGTGAGTAACACAAATGATTTTGTTGTAAACAATTAATATTGAAAATGTTTCGATTCTGAAATTGTGAGAGTATGAATTCATCATTATTGAGACCAGTGGAAGGGGTAGTGGTCTACTGTGAAAGGCAGCGAGTCTTCTCAGACCCTCAATGCTGCCCGGTGCAGGGTTCCACCTCTAATTCACTTTGGGTTCGCTATCAAAATAATGAGGCAAGCGCTGGAAACTGGAAGAGAAGAAAATGGTTTATTTCTCATGAGGAGATCACGTCAACTGAGACACCGGGATGTCTGAGGGAAGTGTTCTGCTGACAACTCCCTTGGCTCTTCCTTTTATACAGGTTTGACACAATGCATTTGTTTGATCAACATGGTTACAAAAGCTTGGGGTCCCCGCCCCGGGCAGGTTGTCACACAAGCCCAACAGTAATTCTCTTCCCACCCAGGTCAAACAGACAATCTTATCTTGCAGCTGGACCTTGCTTCAGGGTCTAAAATATGTGAGACCGGTCAGATCTAAGAGTCCGTTCTGTTGATAAAAACAGGTCCCATTGTTGGTAACAACAAGTCTTGCTGTTTGCAGTGCAATAAATCATTTTGCAAGAGTCTTTTTGGTGTTTGGAACCTGTTTGTGTAACTAGGTGTAGTGAAGGGTAGAGCGTCCAAAGGCTTGTCTGAAAACAGGGATGAGAGGAAAAACGAGTTTGTGGCAGCAAGTGGCGCTGAGGTTTGTTGTGGCAATAGAGTTTATAGCCCCCAGCACACATACCAGGTCGGTCAGAGGGTCAGAGGGATGCTAGTAAGGGCAGGGTGAAACAAAGGTGACCAACAGAGTACAAAATGGCTGTGATAGATTAAAATGACTGCAACTTATGTGCACATAGAATTCCACCAGACAAGATGGCGCAGGTAATGTTCATAATTGTCATTTTGCTTTTAACAGTGGCCCCTTTGAACATAACTAGCCAGCTTGTCAGTCTATTTCGATCTCCATAATGTCCTGTATCTCTTGATCATACATCACTCTCATTTTTGTTAGCTGAGTGTCCATAGTCTTAGGGTGTAAGGTAGTTATGCAAAGAGAACACAAAGGTGGTATACAGTGTATACCCAAACAACAACCACATATTGTCAATACTGGGACCAAGAGAATCATTGATATTTTCCAACCCCACTCCTTCAAGATGCCCCAAAGCCAACTTCCAACTGTCCAAGTCTCTGATCCTTGATGAATTTCTGAAGATAGTCTATGGAGATGTTCGGTTGCTTCATAGACAGAAGGTGAATTATCAGGAATGTATACACAGCAGCTGGCACCGATGATGCGGCATGCTCCTCCACGGTCCGCTAGTACCACGTCTAGGACCATGCAATTTTGCAGGGTAACCAGACGGACCGCTTGGAGCTCAGCAGTGTTGTTGGTGAGGATGCCAGCAGTGACTTTCAGGGCGGTCTCTACCGCTTGGGACAGATGTCTGATGGCTCGGCTGTTTGCCATCGGACCCCATAGCGGGACGAGCCCTTTTGCTGCGTCGAGGAACTGTGATGAGGCAGAGTCTGCTTGATCAATGTCTTTAGAACGCTTTTCTCGATGATGCTCTGCAGGGGCTGTGTAGGTTGGTGGCAAAACAAAGGCGATGTAGCATGTGCCCCCCAGTTTCTTGGGAGCCAGGTGTAGGCTTTGGTTCCACAAACAAAGTACATATTGGGTGATGCAACAAGCGCTGGGGGTTGGCAGTGTTCAAAGTCCTTACAATGCTACAGGTGCTGTGACCCACATTCTTAGTCCCACGGCCTTCAATGCATACAAGGCCAGAGACGTTCACCACAGATAGGGCCACAGTCAGTGTTGCAGCAGTTCTTTTCTTCAGGTAGGAAAATGTGGCTCTGTTAGGATTATTGAACATTTGCATTTCCACTCGTTCTTTGGCGGGGACATCAATCTGGAATGTCGCATTGAAGGTGTGAGGGCAGAAGGGGGCGGCTGTCGTTCCTGTTTTGTTTCGCCAGAACTCGTTGTAGAACTGGGCGATTGTTCCATCGGAAGTGGCATTGTCTTTGTAACTTTCTTGTAGGAGCATCATCCAGGCAAGGCAAGATCCGTGAATAGAAAAGGGCGAAGGGATGAAAGGGATGGAATGTTCAGTGGCATGTGGTAACAGCCCACAGACCCAACAGTTGGTAGCATTGGTGGCAAGATTGTGTTGGTGCAACATCTGCACGAAAGAATTATTCCAGAATTCTTTGCGTCGTTCTCGGAGATGTGGCGGTAGTGATACCAGGTAGTGTTCTTTCTTGGTGGTTGGTTGCATGGTGGGTGACAATGTTCTGTATGCAGGTGCATTCTCTTCAATGATCCAGAGTGCGACCATTAGCAGGAGACAGGTGAGAAATGCGGCTACAAGTGCAATTGTCTTTGTGCTGTGCAGGTTAGCAGTCTTGGTGTCTTTGCGGTGGTTTTGCAGGTGTTCAGTTTCTTCCATCATCTTCGAGGAGCTCAACAACTGTTAGGACCACAGACTTTTGTCTGGCGCTTTCCTGGTAGCGTTGTTTGACTGTGCTACCGATCTGAGACCTTGACTCAGTTAGTGGCCTGGTCGTTGGAGCTCCCTCCTTTCGTCGATCTTAGGTTGTACCCTTTCCTGGATGGCACCGTGGGGTGGGGAAATTCTGATAGTTCGAGGGTGTCTTCTTGTGGGTAGCAACTCAGAGCTGGTCGGTCTCTCGCGAGTACTTCCTCTTGCACCTCCACCCCTTCACAGGTTGCCAGGGTTGGAGGGACTCGTTTGCAGTGATGGGCATGCAGCCAGTTTCGTTTTCCTTGCACTCGGAGGGCAGTTCGGGTGGTGATCAGGACTTGCCAGGGGCCCGTCCACCTAGGCTCCAGATTCTTCGTTCTTTGGAAGTTGCGAATTAATATATGGTCGCCTGGCTTTATTTCATGTCCCGGGCCCCTGGATACGTCAGGCAAGGCTTGCTGCACCTGTTGGTGGATAATTGTTAGCTCGTTTGTCAATTTATGCAAGTAATCCGACATTAATATGTTCGGGACATCGTTAATGGAGGTGGGTCTTGGTGCCGCCCAAATGCTCATAGGCCTGCCGAAGACCACCTCATACGGGGTCAGTCGGTGTTTGGTTGGGGTGGAGCGCATCGATAACAATGCCAATGGGAGGGCGTCGGGCCATTTCAACCCGGTCGTGGCAACTATTTTGGCTAGTTTTAGTTTCAACGTTGCATTGTGTCTCTCTACCAGGCCCGCTGATTGGGGGTGGAAGACGGCATGGAACTTTTGTTTTACCCCCAACCCTCTCAGTATGTTCTGTATCACCTCGGCTACGAAGTGGGGGCCGTTGTCGCTCCATAAAATTCTGCAAAGGCCGTATCGGGGGAAGAATTCTTTCAGCAATACTTTTGCAGTGGCTAAGGCGGTATTGTTGCGGGTGGGATAGGCCTCCACCCATTTGCTAAAAGCGCACACAACCACCAGGACATATTTTAGACCAAGGCATCTCTCTAGTTGAATGTAATCCATTTGAAGGATTTCAAAGGGGTGGTCAGGGACTCCAAACCCTCCCCGTGGTACTACTGTCCCCTTCCCTGGGTTGTGTTGTAGGCAGACTATACATTGTTGTACTAGGCGTTTTGCAGATTCTGCTATCTTGACGTTATGCCATACTCTGGTGATTAGTTCAATCATGGGGGTGGAGCCTATGTGTGCTGGTAAATATGCCATGGTCAATATGGGGATGAGGTAGGCATTGGGTAACAGCCATTTATTTCCGTCTTTAGTTCTCCAGCAATCTTCCTCGTCTTTTAGTCCCACCTTTTCCCACTCTGTCAATTCGTCTTGTGTGCCTGTAGTCTGTATGTCCCTTACAGTGGTCCTAGCGTTAGTCCATCGTTCAGCTTGTGACCTGGTCACATACATTCGTGTCGTAGTTCTGTCTCCTGCCGTGGCTCGGGCAGTAACGTCTGCTAGTGCATTTCCCTGTCCAATGAGATCAGTCACTTTCCTATGTGCTTGGCATTTTATCACTGCTAACTTCTTGGGGAGGAGGACTGCTTGCGTCAAGGCGGAGACTAAATCTCCATGCAGGATGGGTGTACCGTGTGAAGTCAGGAACCCTCTTTCTTTCCATAAGATCCCAAAATGGTGAACCACCCCGAAGGCATATTGGCTGTCGGTGTATATGTTAACTGTCGTGTCAGTCGCTAAGATACATGCTCGTGTGAGGGCAATGAGTTCTGCAGCCTGGGCTGAACGTTGAGGAATACGGGCTGTTTCCAGAACGGTTCGGGCTGTGGTGACAGCGTATGCAGCTGAGGTGGTGCCGTCGGGGAGTTTGATGCACGAACCATCCACCCATAGTTCTCCATCTGGTTCTAGAAAGGCGGTGTCTCTGAGATCTATTCTACTCTTTGTTTGTTCATCGGTTAGTGTCACACAGTCGTGTAGTGGAGTCACGCTAGGATCATTTTCGGGTAGGGGTAACAGTGTGGCTGGATTGAGGGTGGTGCATCGCTTTAGGGTAATGTGCGGTGCTAGCAGGGTCAACTCATATCCTGTCAGTCGGGCGCTAGTCAAGTGTTGGGTTTTGGTCTGGTTTAGTAGTGTGTCAACTGCATAGGGTACTAAAACAGTGACTGGATTGGAGAGTACTATTCCTTCGCTCTGGCGTATCGATACTGCTGCAGCTGCCACAGCGCGCAGGCACGCTGGCAGTGCTCTGGCTACTGGATCGAGGGTGGCAGAGAAATATGCACAAGGGCATTGTTTTTGACCAATTGATTGTGTTAGGACAGACAATGCACATCCTTCCCTCTCGTGCGTGTAGAGGAAGAATGGTTTGGAGTAATCCGGGGTTCCTAGGACAGGTGCTGAACAAAGGGCATTGCGTAGTTCTTTAAAGGCTGACTGGCATTCGGGGGTCCAGGGGAGAGGTGAGGGGATGTCTTTAGCTAGGAGGGAGAGAAGGGGTTTGACAATGAGGCTAAAGTTCGGTAACCACTGTCGGCAAAATGAGGTGAGACCTATCAAAGAGCGGACTTGTTTCTGATCTTTGGGGACAGGGGTGTCTAGAATTGTCTGGATCCTGTCAGGCGTGAGTTTCCTCCCTTCTTTGGATAAAAGGTGACCCAAATAGGTCACTTGTGATTTACAGAACTGCAATTTCTTTCGGGAGACCTTGTGACCATTCTCAGCAAGAAAATGGAGTAGTTAGATGGTGGCTGTGACGGCTATTGGTATGGTGTCCGCTGCTAGAAGGATGTCGTCTACATATTGTATTAGTGCCACTCCATCTGGCAATTGTATGGCGTCCAACTGTCTTTTAAGCGCCTGGCTATAGATGCTTGGGCTCTCAGTGTACCCCTGAGGTGCTCTGCAAAATCTGTACGAAAAGGAGTTTAGGGTGAATCCAAATAGATAGCGGCTGTCCTTGTGTATAGGTATGGAAAATAATGCGTTTTTGAGGTCAATTACAGTGAAGGTGGTGGCAGTGGAGGGGATTAAGGTCAAAATTGTTGTGATGTCGGAAACTACTGGGTATTGTGGCACTACGATTTTGTTTATCTCCCGCAGGTCAATGATGAAGCGGTAGGCTTTTCCGTCTCCCTCTCCCTGTCTCTTTACAATCGGTAGTATGGGACTATTACAAACGTTGCTCACTACTTCCTCTACCACCCTTGCCTCTACCAAAGAGTGTATGATCTCTGTCAGTGCCTTCTCACCCTCTGGCGATATTTTGTACTGCGGTACTTTCGGTAGGGTTGCGTCCTGTCGTATTGTTACGTGTACTGGGTCAATCATCATTCGTCCTACGTCTGAATCAGCCCTAGCCCATAAGTGTGATGGCAAAGTGTCCAGTAGGGATGCGTCAGCCTCGGAGATGGGAAACATGTGCTGATTTGGGTTCTCTCTATGGCGCTGGGGGTTGTCATACAGGACGACACGCACTCCGTCTGGTGAGCATCTGATAGTCGCATGGAAGTGTTTCAAAAGGTCGAGACCCATAATGGCGTCTGGGGTGTTGGAAGAGAGGAGGAATGTTGTTTCAACGCTATTGTTGTCAAGGTTAAAAGGGATCGGTCGGGACAAAGGGTTGGTGGAGGGCGTACCGTCAAATCCTATTGAGGTCACATGTGAGCCTGACAAGGGTGCCCTTGGAATCAGTCGTTTGGATAGTGCACTACGTGTTGCTCCCGTGTCTACCAGAAATGGCGACTTTGTGCCCAGGACCTCAGCGGTAACATAAGGGCCTTGCTGATCAACATAGAGCTCGACTGGATCCCTCCCTTGCCTCTGGCTGTCCTATGCAAAGTCGTACGCATTGTCATAATCTGTCTGTTGTTACTGATTCTGTTTGGGATGGTCAAATGTGTTCACTCTTCCTGGCCTTTCCTCGCTTGCTTCACTCGCGTACCCTCTCCCACGTCCTCTTCCTCTCTGTCCACTTGCTATTTCCCTCGCCCCTCTGCCCCTACCAGCTCCTAGCAAAGCCGGGCATTGGGTTTTCCAGTGTCCATATTCTTTGCAAAATGCACATTGATCCTGTCCTAGGTCTTGGCGTCCTACATATGATGTCGATGAATTGTTTCTAGGTGGCTGTACTCTAGGGGTATTCTGCTGGTATCCTCCCCTATATTGCTCCCTTCCTGTATTCGCCCCCTGGAGTTGTGCTACCATTACCCTCTCCTTCAAGTCCTTCTTTTTCCTTTCTGTAGCCCTGTCATTTTCGTTTTTCTGATGCTCATAGTACTGGGCCATTTGGAGAATGGCCGCCGGTTTAGATGCTGCCCAACTACTTTCGCTGGCTTGTAATTTCTGGGATACATCTGGTAGTAGTCCTTTGACATAGTTCTGCACAAATAAGTGGTGTCCGGTTGCGGTGGACATGTCTTGTCCACTGTAATCGGAGAACACCGTTTCAAATCTGGAGAAATACTCTGAGACATCCTCTTGTGGTTTCTGGCGGCACGCGGTTACTATGGACCAGTCTATCTTTTTCTCTGGGATCAGCGTTTTCACTTTCTGCACTATTTTGTCAGGGAGGTCCAATATTGCTTTAACAGGTTTTTGACCAGGGTTCCGCTGTTTATCTAATGTGTTGAGTTGTTCCCAGGTATGACCAAGCAGTTCGGTATGGTCTATTTTCCTAATCTGTTTCCACACATCTGCTGGCAAACATAACCCAAAGAACAAGTCTATGTCGGCAAGTGTCATTATTGTTGATCCCAGAGCGGTACCTAGCTCGGTGTAAAAGGCGGTGGGGTTCTTTCGCAAATCCGGTAAAGATTTACGGAATGTCAAAATGTCCTGTCTGTCCCATGGTTGATACACCCAATTGTAGACCACCCTTCCTCTACCATCTTGATGGTTCATATCGTCATGAGTCCCTTGTCCTCTAGGAGGTACCCAATAAGGGGCAGCTTCTTTTATCGGCATCATGCTATCTGGTTTTTCCACCGGGGGTCCTGCTATCTTAGATGCCCTGTCCTTATCTATCCGTCCTTGTTCCACGAGGTGACGGAATACCTCCAGCGTGGATGAAAAGAGTTCTGTAACATCGTTGTCGCCTTCATCTCCGGTGTCTACCTTCCTATAGAGAGCCACTAGTCGCTCGGGCCCTACATCTTGGTACTTCTCTTCATATGCAGTAAGAGTGTGGTAACAGAGACGTACAATAAAGTATCGTTTGCGGTTTTCAACATAGGAGTTGCATATGTCAGTTACATGCTCTTCCATCTCCTTCCTATCTATGAGGGATTTAACTACTTTATCAATGCCTGCTCGCTCATTTTTACTTAATCGCGGGACCCTGGGCGCTCCTGTTTCTTTTGATCCTACCTCTACTACTGTATCCTTTGATGAGGCATTTGGTGTGGGTGACTCGGTGGGAGCAGAGGCGGTGGAGACTGAGGCGATCGTGCCATCTCCGGCTATACTTTGGTGGTCCTGTCGTTGTACTACGGGATGAGTAGGGGCGTAAGGGGGTGGCATGTATATGATTGGGGGACCTAACAATAAATCATCATCTACCCTTTGTTTTGCTGGTAACTTGGGGTAAAGAGTCGAGGGCGTTCTAACAGGGCATTGATCTGATATTTTTGATTCCTGTTCCTTTTTATCGATTTCCTTTTCTTTTAGTTTTTCTTCTAATCTTTTACAGGCTTGGTAAGCTGATTTTCGCGTTTCTTTATCTTGTCTAGCTTCGTCCCTTTTCTTTCTTTGAGCTGCCTCTTTTCGCCATAAGCCAAAACTGTCAAACATGGCTGGTCTAGTTTTCTTTTTGTGGAGAGCTAATTCTAACGTTTCTATTTTAGCGGGATCGAAAGATCCCGTCAGTGGCCACTGATTTACCCGGTCCTTCCTAGTGTATTTATGCCATAGTTTGCTATAAGCTATGCTGGCTAATCCATACTTTACGTACATGTCCTTGTTAGGGGTGCCTTCCGGCGGTGCCGGCTGACTGACCTCTAACGAACGGTCTGGTCCAAAACAATTACAATCAAACAATCTAGAGAAAACAGGCATGACGTATTTATCGGTCAAAATGAATATCTCAATCAATCAATTTAGACAAAAAGTCTGCACTACCTGTCCTTCGCTGCCTGCAAGAGAGAGAATATTCCTATTCTTTGTTGTTTGCAAGCAGGGAAATGTCGCAAATAACTCAATATCAAAAAAAGGAATACTAGTATTTCAATCAAACTATTCAATCAATCAATCAATTTAAGTCGTTTTTTCACGACCTTACCCGGACCGTATGGACAGTTCTTCGTCTTCCCCTTCCAGCGCCTGGTTGTCCTCTCACTCCAACAATCAATGCGGCGTTCCTCTAAGGTCCCAGTCAGGACCGCAGGTCACTCGAGAGAGGTCCGTTCGGAACTGGTGAAGTTCAGTCGATCGGCAGCCAGACAAGGGTCTTCTCAGGCAGGTATACCCCAATCGTTTAGTTGTTCACTCCGTCGTTAGGACCTCTCTACCGGACCCATGCGTCGCTGATGGGCCCCTACGCTTGGGCGCCAATTTGTGAAAGGCAGCGAGTCTTCTCAGACCCTCAATGCTGCCCGGTGCAGGGTTCCACCTCTAATTCATTTTGGGTTCGCTATCAAAATAATGAGGCAAGCGCTGGAAACTGGAAGAGAAGAAAATGGTTTATTTCTCATGAGGAGATCACGTCAACTGAGACACCGGGATGTCTGAGGGAAGTGTTCTGCTGACAACTCCCTTGGCTCTTCCTTTTATACAGGTTTGACACAATGCATTTGTTTGATCAACATGGTTACAAAAGCTTGGGGTCCCCGCCCCGGGCAGGTTGTCACACAAGCCCAACAGTAATTCTCTTCCCACCCAGGTCAAACAGACAATCTTATCTTGCAGCTGGACCTTGCTTCAGGGTCTAAAACATGTGAGACCGGTCAGATCTAAGAGTCCGTTCTGTTGATAAAAACAGGTCCCATTGTTGGTAACAACAAGTCTTGCTGTTTGCAGTGCAATAAATCATTTTGCAAGAGTCTTTTTGGTGTTTGGAACCTGTTTGTGTAACTAGGTGTAGTGAAGGGTAGAGCGTCCAAAGGCTTGTCTGAAAACAGGGATGAGAGGAAAAACGAGTTTGTGGCAGCAAGTGGCGCTGAGGTTTGTTGTGGCAATAGAGTTTATAGCCCCCAGCACACATACCAGGTCGGTCAGAGGGTCAGAGGGATGCTAGTAAGGGCAGGGTGAAACAAAGGTGACCAACAGAGTACAAAATGGCTGTGATAGATTAAAATGACTGCAACTTATGTGCACATAGAATTCAGGTAATGTTCATAATTGTCATATTGCTTTTAACACTACAGTGTGTCTCAGTCAGCCCTGTTACTCTATGTTAGATATGTACACACTTTTTTTCTCCACATCTCTCCATATCCATATCATACACCTAATTTTTCCTCTTCTGCACCCTCTTTTCACTGTCTCCTGAATGCACTCCCTCACATCTCCTTCACTTCACTTCACCACACCCAAACACACAACAAACCCACTGACCTGTAAGCCCTCCATTTTCTTTTACTTTCACCTTGTAAATATTTTGACACCTGTGTACCTTCTTCACACACATTTGTACAGAATCACAATTGCAACTGAAATACATGACCATTACTTTGTGAGCTCTGCAGAGAGGCCGAGGGATGACCATGTGCTCTGAACACATTTTTATTCCACTGACAGGCACCGTGAGAAGATCAACTCCAGAGCACTCAGTCGTGGCCTGTTATGAATACATGGAGAATACTCAGTTGAAAATATTCACTATACAAGTGGATTATGCTAAAAAAAAAAGAAAAACAGAAACACAACATCCTGGAAAAAGCTAACACTATTAGGGAACGCAATATTATGTAAAATGTGAAATTTAAACAGAAACCAAATTACTGACATGGATTACCTAAACCTTTTTACATTCCTTGCTCAAAAATCGCTCAGTGTTTTTTGCCATTACGGTTAAAGACCTGAATACAGGGCCAGATAGGGACCCATTTCTATGTCGATTCTTAATTGCTACTGGGTCTGAGACCTGCAGGTACCAGGCCCACTTAAAGCCCTAGTTATTGTATATGGTTCGGGTTCCCGTGTGACTTTGACATCTTGTGTGTCTTGTCTAACGCCTGGGTGTGAAGATCAGAAGAGGATGTTGCATGGGTCGTGGAGCTGGATGCTCCCACCCTCTTTAGGCCAGACAGCCGCGGTCCTTGCAGGTAAGAGCGGTGGGGTGGTGCGGCCGGGTAGGGGGGTGGAGGGGATTTCGACGGACGATGACGAGGGAAAATTAAATAAATAATTACATTTCCCTCGTCATCGTCTTTCAAAATCCCCCCACCCAACCGGCCCACCGCTCTTACCTGCACGGGCCGCGGCTGAGGCCAGAGGCAAGGACAGTGGAGCAACAACGGCTGCATGAAATTGTAAATTGTATTTAATGCCTATTGCCCATTAACACCCTGCAACATGGTGGACAGGCAAACAGGAGCAAGTCAGGCGGCTTCCAGGACCCTTTTCCCTGGGTGGACGATCCTAACTATCTTAATGCCAGTCACTAAAGGGAGTGTTGAAAACTGAAGTGTGTTTTGTTTTCCTCCGCATACGAGCCAACTTCCAATGTTTTTTAGCTGTGCTCTGTGCTTAACTCATTAGATGTGATAAGGAAGGCAGAAAACAAGCACAACGGGATACTTTAATTCCCTGCCCACCCCCTCTCAAAATGTTTCACTTCTGCAACCCTCTCTCCTTCCTATCTTCTCTGTCTGCTTCCTCTATTACTACTTCCTTGACTCTTTCCACCACCCACCAGTAGAGTTGCAAACTTTCTTAGAAAAACCACCAGCAATTTGTTTTCGTTTTGCTATTCAGGAAGGGCCAAATGCTGGTAGGCGAAAAAGAATTTCTGCAGAATTCTCAGTATTCGTTTGTAGCATGGCAATTACACCTCTTTTTGATTTAATAATCCTTTAGAAACAATTTATATAGCTCTCATATAACTCAAGTGATTTCTTCATGTGTTTGCTGTTTTTGGTTTATATTTTAAAAGGGAAAATACTAGATTTCACTGTTTTTTCCAATGTTGCGATGGACATAAACATACAGAGCAGGCCAGTGAAACACCAGCCAGATGATAATTTTTTTCAGCTGCTTACTCAGCCTTCCCTTCTGGTCACCTGTTATTCGCCTTATGCCCTGTCTGCCACTGTTCTTTTGACCCTTTTTCCTTCATCGTAATTTCCTTTTCTTCATCCCATTTCTCTTTCACACCTTTTGTTTAAAGAATACAATGTATACATTTTGGTCTGGCCAAAGCCCTTATTTATTTAAACGAACTAGTCATTCTTCTGCAAAGTGGAACCATCCTGTTTTAATCCTCTTTGTCTTTATTTTTCCTCAAAGATCATTTCTCGAATTTATTTTGCAAAATCATTTTAACGATTTCATTACAAAAAGTAAAGGAGGAATCCATGAACACTGTAGACTCATTAAGTGACCCGGTCTTTTGATGTGGCTTATACCTATTCATGCTCCTACTGGTGTGTTTTATAAATCCCATTCACATGTCCCACCACCTTCACAGTTGTTCATGTTTTGTTTATTCTCATTTAAAGTTTGCCCCTACTACTCACCCCCCACTTTGGCATTTAATCACATAGAGTACATGAAAGGTTTCCCAAGTTGTGTAATCCTTTAAGTAAAGTTAAGTTAAGGATGTTTTAAGATTGATTCTTTTAACACAGCACTATACTTACAACAGGCCAGTCAAAAGTAAGTGGCAGTCATTATAGAATCCACGCCTTCAATTCTTTCTGAAAGTATATAATTGTTCAGTTCATGCTCAAGATCTGGCCTCGAAATACTCCATGCCTTTTTGGGCTAACGTTTGCTTCATTTATTTATTTATCTATGTATTTTTTTATTTTATTTATTTAATAGAGAGCTGAGCTAGCCACAGGAGCATCAGAGATATCTACATACAACATAAAAAATATACAATTTTACAGAATAACAAAATTAATGCTGGTGAAACCGCAACAAGGGTGGGTACAGTTGATCAGTTGTGGAACTCTGGGGACAGCAAAGATGAAAAAGTAAGAAGGGGAAACTACAGCTGTAGACTCAGTGACAGACTTGACATAAGGGCAGATGGGGAGAATTGGGAGAGCAGGAGATTAGTCTGGTAGATGACGGTTTAACATGTGAGTTTTCAGGTGGTTTCTGAAGGTCAGAGGGTTTGGGTTGAGCCTGGTGGTTTCTGGGATTTGATTCCACAGTCGGGGGTAAGCAAGAGAATGCCTGGTTCAAGATTTTCCTTTTCTTTGTTTTTGCCATTCTTTCACCCCCTGTCCCTTGCAGTTTATTCTCCATAGAGGGTGGAAGTCCAGAGTGGAGAGCCTTACAGGTTGTACTGGTTATTTTGAAGTTTGCCTCTAATGGTAACCAAAAAGATCCTTTAAGACAGGAGTGATGTGACCACACTTTTTCAGCTCAGAGATCAAGCATGCAACTGTGTGGAGAATGACCTTGAGTGGCGTGGTTGTGGAGTTTGGAGGATTTGCTAAAAAATCATTACCTCTATCAAGTTTGGAAAGAACTATGGCTTGGACTGTTGTTCTGATGCTAGTAGAAGGAATGGATGATTTATTTTTCGTAAGAGGCGTGGTTGGCAGGATGCAGCTTTCAACAGCTTAGTGACATGTGCATTTCAATTGAACCTTTGGTCAATGATAAAGCCCGACAGTTCGCTTTATTGAAACTAATGAAGGTGAGTTGCTGAGATGATAGAAGATGTCCACTCATTTTTTGCATCGTTGAGTGGAATCAAAGTACAGGAGTAAGAATTTCGCCTTGTTTATATTCCGTTTTAAAGATAATGAGTTCATCCAGTTTGTAAACTCATCTAGGAAGTGATTTTAATGATATCATATTCTTGTCTTGGCCACAGATAAGATCCATGTAGAGGTTAAATTGGTGAGTTGAGACAATTGAGTTTGGTGGCATGTACACCTTGAGTTGTGTGATGATGATATAAAGGAGTCCAAATTCATGAATTATGAACTCAAAGTGAGGAATGAATGGAACCACTTGAAAACTTTACAATCATCAGTGGCGGTTTCTGTGCAGGGGCGTAGGGGCTTCGCCCCCTTTATTTTCATGGTGAAAAAGAAAGAAATGTTCAATGCTAAGTCTGCATTTTTTTTTTTAACCTTGTATTTGCACAAACAAACAGAAATTTGAACGGAGGGGGGGCTTCTCTATAACACTTTCTGCCAAGCTGCCACTCACTGTTATGTTATGACAATGATGGTTCACGGCGCGCCGCTTTTCATAAACTTGCAAGTTGCTCCCGTGATGGGCAGGCCCAAAGTCTAGAGAGTATTTGCTGGGCTGAAACCTCTCATCCCGAGGTCTGTGAGGTCATCAGCTCAGCAAACACCTAGCACCAAGGCACAGTCTCCACCCCTTGATGATGATGGAGCAGGGTTTTCGCGAAATAAAAACTGCTCGAATTGAACCCTCAGTAACATATACTAACCGTGTGCAGTGAAAAAACGAATGTGGAAAAGAGCCTAACAAGAGGGAAAATGATACTGCGCAAGCACGTACTAAAACACTGGAGTAGGCTGCAAATGCTTCTTGACAAACGAAAAATATAAAGGACTAATGCTGCTTTTCTGCACATTATTAACGTTTGCTAGAAAATAATAATAACATGGGTTGCACATGGATAGACGCAGCACGGGGTGGATGCATAATGAAAAGCATTATAAGTGATTAATAATGCCTGTGTTTGTTTTTCATAGAAGCATGGTTTTTCTGTTCTGCGGAAAAACACGGGGTTAATGAAAATGAAATAAAATTCTAAAAAATAGAGTTGAACAAGATGGTGAAAGTGGAAGACAAGAGTCCTTCACAAATCCTGTGTGCCTGCCAAGAGACAGTTGAAAGAAACATTTTCTTCCTCGAGTGAAAGAACATTTCCTCTTTATGCGGCACGAGTGGATAAATGTGACACAGAATTTGCTACATGACTGGGATGGAGGAAACGAATGCTATGACAGTGGCTCAAATTTGTATTTCTTGGGGTGGAAGTAGATATGCAGAATAAATAAACAATAAGACATTGAGTGACATGGACATGACGAGAGTGGTGTGACAGTACACCCCCTTCCTTAACAAATCATGTGTAGAGAAATCCTCTGTTCTGACACAAATGTCGGTTGGACATTTGGGGGCAGATTTACAAGCCCCTTGTGCCGCCGGTGCATCACGTTGCATGACGCACCGGTGGCGCAGCCTGCTAAGTGATATTTACAAGAACAGGTAAAGTCACCCTGCGTGACTTAACCTGTGCTTGTAAATATCGCCCCTGTTCACACAACACTTTGCGTGTTAGGGGCGTGATATGGGTGTTGCTGTGGGTGTTCCCACGCAACACCCATGTCCACTGATGCATTTCCAGATTTACGAGAAACCGTAAATCTGGAAATGCGTCAAAATGCTACGCCACACTAGGGGTGGCGTAGCGAGGTGCAACGAGGAGAAATGTTTTCATTTCTCCTCGTTTTTTTCCTCTTCCAATGCGTGCTGCATTCTACAGCACACATTGGAAGAGGAAATCACCTCAATTTATTGTTTTTGTGCAGGAAGGTGCCCCTTCCTGCACAAAAATAATCTCCCCACGACCCAGGCATCCTTACAGCATGGTGCAAGGGTGCCTGCACCGGCGCATTGCAGCAGTTTGTGCGCCAGCGCAGGGGGAAGCACAGAGATGCGACATATTGTTGTAAATATGTCGCATCCCTGTGCTTCGAAACTAATGCAGCGCGGTGCAGCAAAATGACTTGCGGCACTGCGCTGCGTTAGTTTCTTGTAGATCTGCCCCTTGGGATTTAGGGTATAATTGAGGTTCCTGGTGGGAGAGGTTAGGTTAGTTGGTGGCTTGCTTTCCTACCTGCGTGAGGAGAGGCCTTCTTTGCTGTCTCCTATTCTTGAGGTGGCTGTTCCTGTCTGCTGATTCCTGACTTAATCTTTGCCTCTTCAATTCTTCTTGAGGGGCCTTACTGCTCTCATGGCCAGGGAGTAGATTTCCTATTTCAATTGGGTTAGTATAGACAGAAAACAGAATTTGCATAATCATTTGCAAAAGTAATTTGTCTCTGAGCCTTTTGTCTCTCCGCCTTTCCACCCCTTTATGCGCTGTCGAATTGAGATGTATTTTTATTTCTCTGATATTATTGCTCTGTGATGATCTATGATTTGTACTGTATTTTGGTATTGATGAGCATTTATTTTCACATTATTTAGATAAACATTATAAATATACAAATGTGTCTGTCTTTATTAGAGGTGTTTTTCTAGTTTATGAGTATTTTAGAAATAAGTATTAGTTTGCCAAACCCTGTCAACTATATAAAGATCGCATCGCCATAATTGGTATAATAGAAATGAAGATACAAATTGGATTTTGGTAATTTTGGTAATTTGTTTAGTAATTCACTAACTCAGCGTGAAGGGACTTGTTGGGTGATGAAATTTGGCCTAGTCTGTAGAAAATTATTAGTCCCAGATCGCTGGATCAATGACGTGGAGGTAAAGTTAACCCCAGGCGTTTCAGATGCAAGCCCTGTAGTGCTAAGCTCCCATGTTAATCAGAGAGTGGAGAGCATTGTCACCCCACCCTTTCCCAACTCGTCACAGGGTGCGGTGGGACTCACCCTGTGACGAGGTGGGAAAAGGTGAGGTAAGACACACTGCGCAGACTTGACTTGAGGTGTCTATGACTGCTTCCCGCCTGTATTAATCCTGGACTCCATTGTAGCACCGGCGTGCGTGTGTCTGTTCAGGCACTTGATTTATTTACTGCCAGACCAGTGCCAGACCAGCTAAGGTGGCGACAGTGCCAGTGTGGGAGCAAGGTCAGTGAGACCGAGACGACGAGGACATATAGATCAATTTCTTCCTTTACATAAATATTTGGCTTGGGACACTCCAGTAACAAAATAATTTATTACACGCGGCACGTGAGGAGTTAAAATGGGAGGCCAGGAACAGGGACAGCGTATATACACAGTCGAGGTAAGCTTAAAAAAATAAACACAAGGAGATGATGGACGGAGCGCTGAAACTTTTCAGACACTCACCCCCAGTCACAGATCTGGGTTGAATCCATCATCGTTCTTTAGCTCACTTCGCCACCCCAGTTCAGACACAGCTATATGCAAATCAGTCTTGACCCTGTGCCTCATGGGAACAGTCCAGCCCGAACTGCCAAGCCATGTCTTCCCTGGACCAGAAACAAGCATCCTGGGACCGGTTTCGGGCTAACAGCCCTCATCAGCCAGGCTAGCTTGAATCCAGTGGCAAAGTGAGCAAGGGACCCACGTCTGGGCATACCCTGCCAACTTAGGGCGAACAAAGCAAACACAAGGAGATGATGGACGGAGCGCTGAAACTTTTCAGACACTCACCCCCAGTCACAGATCTGGGTTGAATCCATCATCCTTCTTTAGCTCACTTCGCCACCCCAGTTCAGACACAGCTATATGCAAATCAGTCTTGACCCTGTGCCTCATGGGAACAGTCCAGCCCGAACTG
Organism: Calotriton arnoldi; assembly: GCA_963921515.1. Classification (NCBI taxonomy): domain Eukaryota; kingdom Metazoa; phylum Chordata; class Amphibia; order Caudata; family Salamandridae; genus Calotriton; species Calotriton arnoldi. Next base: position 793,691 of record CAWUFW010005148.1, read on the forward strand.
CCAAGCCATGTCTTCCCTGGACCAGAAACAAGCATCCTGGGACCGGTTTCAGGCTAACAGCCCTCATCAGCCAGGCTAGCTTGAATCCAGTGGCAAAGTAAGCAAGGGACCCACGTCTGGGCATACCCTGCCAACTTAGGGCGAACAAAGCAAACATAAGGAGATGATGGACGGAGCGCTGAAACTTTTCAGACACTCACCCCCAGTCACAGATCTGGGTTGAATCCATCATCGTTCTTTAGCTCACTTCGCCACCCCAGTTCAGACACAGCTATATGCAAATCAGTCTTGACCCTGTGCCTCATGGGAACAGTCCAGCCCGAACTGCCAAGCCATGTCTTCCCTGGACCAGAAACAAGCATCCTGGGACCGGTTTCGGGCCTAACAGCCCTCATCAGCCAGGCTAGCTTGAATCCAGTGACAAAGTGAGCAAGGGACAAACGTCTGGGCATAACCTGCCAACTTAGGGCAAACAAAGCAAACATAAGGTGATGATGGACGGAGCGCTGAAACTTTTCAGACACTCACCCCCAGTCACAGATCTGGGTTGAATCCATCATCGTTCTTTAGCTCACTTCGCCACCCCAGTTCAGACACAGCTATATGCAAATCAGTCTTGACCCTGTGCCTCATGGAAACAGTCCAGCCCGAACTGCCAAGCCATGTCTTCCCTGGACCAGAAACAAGCATCCTGGGACCGGTTTCGGGCTAACAGCCCTCATCAGCCAGGCTAGCTTGAATCCAGTGGCAAAGTGAGCAAGGGACCCACGTCTGGGCATACCCTGCCAACTTAGGGCGAACAAAGCAAACACAAGGAGATGATGGACGGAGCGCTGAAACTTTTCAGACACTCACCCCCAGACATGGCTTGGCAGTTCGGGCTGGACTGTTCCCATGAGGCACAGGGTCAGACTGATTTGCATATGGCCATGTCTGAACTGGGGTGGCGGAGTGAGCTAAAGAATGATGATGGATTAAACCCAGATCAGTTGACTGGGGGTGAGTGCTTGCAATGTTCAACACTCCGTCCATCATCCCCTTTGGTTTTGCTAAGCTTAAAAAAATGCCAGCTGGGCCCGTCTACCTCTTTGAATGAAATGTTGGGAATATGTTTATGGGTAGTGGGCGAGTCTGAACCAGCTGATGTTAACTATAAATTGTACATGCCTAAGTTGACTCCCGGAACGGACTTCACTGTGCACAGAAAACGGTATACGTATGCATCACATGTAAAGCGATCCCACTCAAAAACTCCTGAATATATGTCACGTATTCTGCTTCAGCACAAAGTGAAATTTTATCTTTGTCAATGCTGTTTTTTCACCCCCTGTATATTTATTGATAACTCCGCATGAGAATGGAAATTGGTTATTCCCCTGCGCTATGTTAATATTGCCACTCTGTTGTAAAGCACCCTGCCACTCTGTGCTACGCTTCTTCATGCGTTACATCAATAACGAAGATTAAATGAAGAATTTACAGCAAATGAGGTCGGGGCTTGTACATTTTTTTGTAGTGTCTCCTTTACACCCTGTGTCATATTAGAAATCTGCATACTTGCAGCTTCGCCCCGTTTCTTGTTTCGGGGGTAAATAGTAAATACCCAGATGAGGGACGTAGTAGTGTGAAGTTTATACCAAGATTGCACATATGCGTTCTGACAAGAGAAAGCTGCAGAAAGTCAGCATATGTGCTTGTGGCACATGTGTGGTATGTGGGTGTGAGGTATTTGTTGTGGGTGTCGGATGTATGAGTATGTGGATTGTGAGGTGGAATGTGTTATGCAGAGTGTTGTGAATGTGCGAGTACTATGCCACTTGTGAGCTAGGCAGCTGGTTAAGAGAGAGTTGAATGGTACTATTGTACCACATAAAATTATTTGCTCGCAGCATGCTGTGAAATGCAGAAATTGTTTTTAACAGCATTGTAATGTGTAGTGGAGTAGCGTGCATCGCTCTCAAAGCAGATGTTTCATGAGACTGCTGCATGAATGGCTGGTAGCGCTTAATGCATGCAAATGTGCATGAAGTATTTCTGAGACTTTCTTTCAGATGAACTTTGAGACGCACACACACTGGTGTGCCCATATCAGTATGCCTATACGCTTAGTGTATATACAAATGTGCATTAATGGATGTGTGTGCAATGTGTATATATGTGCATGCATGCACAGCCAACACACTTATGTACAAATGTGTGTTTTGCCATATCTATCTGTCTTTCTGTGTTTAGATGTGCAGGTTTATTAGCATAAACTCACTTTTTTCTGTTTACATATGGGAACTTCTGTATATTAGCATGTGTTATAATATAGTGCTCATTTTCTCAGTCCTTTACATAACCATTGTGTCACCACAGAGGGACAAGGTGAGTAGAGACAGATAACAAGTGATGGGAAAGAGATAGAGATGGAAATGAGGGACTAAGAGTAAGGAAGGCAAACATGCAGTCCCAATGAGGAAGGAACCTTGTAGATTCTGTGGTCTTCCACCAAAGCACTCATACAGTAGAGGGCAGAGCAGAAGTGAACTATGAGTAGCTTCTTCTTGGACCTCTGTCTATTAGGTAGGAAGTGGGGAGCAAGAGATGTATTGGGAAGAGAAAGCAGGAGCGGGCAGGAGAAGGAAAGAGGTGCAAGATGGGGGTGGTGGCACACCCTGTAGAGATACTAGTGCAGGCCAGGGAGATCTTCTGGGAGTCATGAATCGTCTCCCACTTCACTCTCCTGGCTGTCTATGCAGTCAAACCTTTGATGCAGCCTCTCTCTACTAAATACATTTATCTGTTTCCAAAGCTGAAAAGGGAGTAGAAGCAAAAAGAAATTTGAGGATTCCTTATTTCAAGAGGTGCTCAGTGAGGACGTTAGGAGGAGGTTCATCCCACAAGAAGCTGGAGGCTTGGCCATGCACCTCGCCGTAGGTTGTTTAGCTGGTTGCTCTGATGAAGCGCCTGTGCTTTGAGCCTGGCTAGGGATGGAGCTCACATTTGGAAGAAGGAAGTTAGGCTTGCCTACCAAGCCAGGCCTATGAAAGCAATTGCTTTTTGTTCTTTTATTTTAAAAAATGGTGAGGAAAATGCATCTTTTTATTGCATTTTTGGTAAATTAGATTTGCATAGGCGATGGCGACTAACCCCCCCAAAAACAAATCCGTGCACCCTGACTCCCGCCAAACAAGCCATGCTGCACCACTCACATACCTCACCAGCCGCTACTGCCAATCACTCTTCATTTTTGAAGACAGAATATTCAGGAGGGAGTTGCAATTGATAGTGATGGCAAATCCCGCATAACCAGTTGGGAAGGGTCCCTTTCACCTAGGACTCTTAGGGCGGTGTCTATGATTTGCAGTGTGACAGCTCTGATGCTGCATTTCAGTCTGAGCCCAGAGTGGAAATTAGCTGTTGAGCGACGGCCTTTTCAGTCATTTTCATACATACATGCCCATTGAGAAACCTAGCTAGAGACACTCATTCGTACAGGCCAACAGATACATAGGCACCTATGCAGACATACCATTACACGTAGATTCAACCATTATCACAAACCAGAAGTCATACATAACCAAGAGCAGCAAGGGACATGTGGTAAGGTGCATCAGGGGAGCATGGCTTGATGTGCAGTACTAGGAACATTGCTAGGTGTTGCAGGGGAACAGAGCTGAATGTGCGTCAAGTAATCAAAGGGTGATGTTCATTGGGGGCACCAGGAGAGCACAGGTGATGATCAGTCTGAGGAGAGCACATGGTAATGTGCCCGAGAGGTGAGCTGCATTCTGTGTCTCAAGATAGAATTGTGCAAAATGTCTCAGGAGAGCACTAGATATTGCTTGCTAAGCTTCAGTGTAGCATCAGGTGCTGACCATCAGGTGAGCACAAATATTTCTCCTCCAATTGCGTAATGTGTCTTGTGCAACAGGGAAGCACTGGGTGATGTGCAGTTCAATGGTGCAGGGCTGTGTGCATTCAGTGCACAGGTAATGTCAACCGGGAGCACCGGGTCATATTCAGCAATGGACACATGATGAATTACAATGTGCACAGAGGTGATTTGTACTAGGGTGCAATTTAATGGGCAGCAGAGGCACAGGGTGATGCGTGAGTAGACAGGTGTGCATGGTATAAATATCTGAAGTTGTCCTTTGTGTGAGAAGCTTGTCCAGTCCTAGACTTCTGCATTTTGGTGCTTATAAACTTTTCACATTTTACGTGTAAGACAACAAACACGAATGAGTAGGCTGTGTATGACACACATGGGTAAATGTGGAAACATTTTAGAAAATAAAGAGCATTTTTTGCTGTTGATGGTAATGTATTTAGTTAATTGCGGGCAGATATTGAAATTTATTTTTTGGGGGTCAAGAACGAATGGATAAATGTCAAATTTGTTTGAGGAAGATACAGTTTTTCTTTGCATGTCACATTTGTTTCCTTCCCCCTCATTTTTGCAAGAAACAACCCTACTTATGCTAAGTAATATGCAATGGTACATGTTGCATTTAAAGTAGAGTGACCTGCATGACGTGAAGTTCTCATTGCAGAGCTGAATGGGCGTCACCAGGCCGGCCCCCACCCCTCCGGCCCACCGGGGAAATGCCTGCTGCCCGCTACGGCCAGTCCGGCCCTAGGCATCACTGTATTTTACTTTATAGTGAAGAGCTCAAAGCTACTTATGCAACGAATAATCCAAGTGCATTGTTTTGCCTATTACATACAAAACTTGTTTAAGTTTGAAACATTGGAAATCTATATGAGACTGCATCTCAATTTTCTACTTACTTGCTATGACATCCACAATTACCGGTGTACAGAGGCAGGAAACACGAACACTGTTTATACTGCATGGGTGAGTGCCTTGTAAACGCAGTGCACTTTTTGCAAGACTTCTCTCCGCATAACTGTAAAGGACATCTGCAGCCTGTGATCCAGCGTTCAGGAACTGACAAATCTTATCATCTGGACCCAATTCAATAACCCTACAGTCCCTTGTACGCTGGGTGAGTTTAAACCAAACATACCAATTTGTTCATCCCATTTATCCTTCCTTGGTGATGAATCTTTTATAGTTAATCAGGGTTTGGCAAAATAATATCAGATTTTCAACATAAGAATAATCATTTCATATAACTAGATCAATGACACTAATAATGACAAACTCTTTGAAAGTTTTAAAGGCTTTATCTAAATAATTGTGAATTGCTCATCAAGTACAATACAGCACAAATCATGGAACATCACACAAGAGAAACATTAGCAAATAAACACCAATTGTACATCTCAAATGTCAGTGCAATGAGTGAGTGGAAAGGCGTAGAGACAAAAGAATAAAAGACATTTGAAAAATAATTTTATGCAAATTCAGAATATCATACTAACCAATCTTACGAGGTTCTAGAAAACTGAAAAGCTACCCTCTGGCCATGAGAGTAAGCTAGGCCCCTCAAGAAGGTTTAAGGAGCAAAGTCAAAGATTCAGGATCAGCAGAACAACAGCCAGCCCATAAAATTTAGGAAACAGCAACACAGCTCTCTCCTCTCGTAAAGTAAGAAAGCGCGCTCCTAACCAGTTATACTCTAAATTCACTCAAGGTACAGCCCTCATTGTGTCATCTCACATGGATTTATTAATTTTCATTGGTCGAAACAGGGGGTGTACAGTCACACCACTCTCAACGCGTCTAACTTTTAAATGTCCCTTTGTTTAACTTCGCACATTGTAATCAACTTCCAGCATAGGAAACTCTAGTATCTGGCTTCTGCGTTTTGCTCGTCTCTCCATCTCACTCATGTATCATTTTGAAATACAAATATCGTCATGCTCCGCAAGGAAGCTACATTTCTTTTTTTATCTCTTTCCTCTCTGCGCAAACTTGGGCATCATCAGGAACTTGCGAAGGACACATCACATTTTCTTATTGTCTTTCTCCCTTTTACATTTCTAATATGTCATGTTAATTCTAAAAAAACTCTTGGGCCTTTTCTGCAGGGCAGTAAGTACACTTCTAGGGAAAACAAATGCAAGTGTTATTTATCATTTTATAAAACTCCACTATTAATCGCTCTCTTGAATGCTTTCATTCGCTTTCTTTTTTATGCGCTGCTAATTATTTTCTAGTTGTTAGTGAAAAATAAATCCTCGACTCTTGCATGTGCGTTTGCGGCCTACTCTAACACTCCCAGCACACGCTTGCGCAATTTTCATTTTACCCCTTTTAGTTTTGCACGGTTAGTTTTCCACAACATTTGGTCAATGAGTCACACATTGAGGAGTTCAATCCGAGCAGGTTTTATTTTGAGAAAACCCTGCTCCATCACCTGTGTTGCACACTCCTACAGGTCATCGCAGTTCTAGTTTGTGAACTTAATTTTGTGCTTTTCCAGTGCCAATCTTTTGTTCAAAACTTGTTTTTGGTATTTATGCTGTAGACACTTTCAGGTACTCGGATTAGCTGTCCGAAGCTTTTCCATCACCCTGTGTTATAATTTCCCTGCAGGCATGAAGGGACCCATGCGATAAATCAGATGGGAGGAAGAGAAGAGCACAAACAGTGAAAACTGCAGGTGCAACATTAAGATGTTGTAACAGCTAAATTCTACGCATCCTACCATCAAGATGGTGTAACAGCTAAACTATATGCATCATACCATCAAGATGGTGCAACAGGTAAACTCTACGCATCATACCATCAAGATGGTGTAACAGGTAAACTATATGCACGCATCATACCATCAAGATGGTGTAACAGGTAAACTATATGCATCATACTATCAAGATGGTGTAACAGCTAAATTCTATGCATCATACCATCAAGATGGTGTAACAAGTAAACTATATGCATCATATCATCAAGATGGTGTAAAAGCTAAACTCTATGCATCATATCATCAACATGGTGTAACAGCTAAACTCTACGCATCATACATGTCTCTTGCATATCTCTCTTGTTTCTCCCTTAGCAAAGCCTACAATTCACAATCCCTGTTTCTTATATCTTCAAAAGATCTGGCTTGATTCGATGCCATGGGCAGCATCCATTGAGTCAAACTTAAAAAGACCTCTATGTGGAAACTACATCAACCATATTTTTAGGGCCTTTTCTTGAAAGATTTCCACTTTTCACTTGTTCGGCATATTTGAAGCACATCTGATTGTGTGGATCTAATGAAGTGGGATAAAGGTGTATATTCTTCCAATTAAAAGTCACAACCATAACTTCATGCTTCAGGGCTGGTTGAATGAAATGCACTTGATTCTCATCGTACTTCCTTGAAGCAACCTGCATGGAGTTTGGGTCTTGTTATATGGTTATTTCTGGGATGGTTGCCAGATGGACCTGAGATGCTATTATCTCTTCAGCTGCCTCATGGACAGGGAGAAAAGGTCGTTTGGAAACTCATAAGATCAGCTGTCTGTACAAGGCAACCTTGCCACAGCTGGCATAGCTTAGGCGAATACTCAAACCTCCACTGAAGTCCATCATGCAGAGGCCACCCTCCACACACTAGAATAGATTGGAAGGTTGCAAGACCCACCTCCCCATATGGAACACCTCTGCAAGGGTAGCCCACAACCTCCAAGCCACACACACCAACATGTTTTGGGAACAAAAATACCGCAGTGGAGATCTTCCCCAGGGTAAATTAAAGCAACAGGCCAATATCTGCTCAAAGTTCCAAGAGACCAAGGACTTGGTGAATGTTGCTCTATGCAAATAATCTGTAGCATAACATAACATCCCCATTCCCGTCACCTTACGATGCTATGTACTTTGGATAGTGTCCTAGGCACTAGCTTTCATCAACAAACCTACATGCCCTAGAACCCATTTTGTCTTTTCTATACTTGCAAAAGCCCGTACTCTACAATGGTTTGCCTTCTTATAATTTCCACCTCTGCTACCCCTCTGATGGGCTCTGATCACTCCACGCTACCATTACTTGACCTGCGATGCAAGCTCGGTGCCTGAAACAACATCACCCCTTTAAGGTAATCTTTTCTGATGAGCGGAATTCTTACTATAATCCCAGTGTATCCTTGCTATGTTTATCAACTCATCATAATTTTAAACATCCTTTTGCAACCACGCTGGTCATCTGTGGGCCTCCAATGCCCTGCCCCTTAACAATTTAGATTGTATCCCTTTACCATTATTCCCCATTCTCTGGTTTATTTAAGACTGAAATCTCTGTTGCCTACCAATACAGCTGTGCAATACCTTACGCCCAGCTTCCCAGCTGTGACCCAAAAACCTCCTCAACCACATTCTGGCCCATTAGAGAATGCCACTCAAACATTTTTGCACACATTTGAACATTACAGGGATCCTACAACACTTTTCATAACTAAAAGTAAAACAGTCTACAACCAAAGACATCGCACACAAACATGACTAGGACATACTACCCCAGATTTAAAATATTGTTTTTTCAATTGCATACTTAGGGGTCGATTCCGATTCGGGCCGGAAAAAGCACCGACCGACTCGGAGCCGGAAAAATTACCGACCGACACGTACCAGTGGCGCCCGACATGCCAAGTACGATGCAAGCCGCGATAAATCCGACCGACACGTCAGGAAACCAAGCCGACCGACCGAGCCGCTCGGAAAATAGCAATCCGGCCGGAAAAACACGCGAATCCAACCGACCGACACGCACCCGGAACAAATCCGACCGAATCGTACCCGCCAACTCCAACCCGCAAAGTACGATGCAAGGCGCGAAAAACCCGACCGAGTCGGACGGAGGACAAGCCGTACGACCGACACGCATACAAAACCGAGCCGAAGCAACACAATACACCGCGACCGACGCGTACGCAGCATACAAAACTGCACAAACACAGCGTGAACGAAGCGGAAAACACCGTACGAGACCAATGCAGGGTCCGACTCGGTCACAAGAACGTTTCCAACATACACAAACAGCACAAAGGAAAAATCAACCAAAAAAGGCCAAACAAGCAATTACCAAGCCAATAAATACTGGGGGGGTGGGGACAGAGAACAAAGACACACCCACAACTCCACCTATATAAAGGACACAAATCACTACCATGAGCCTTTGCAAATGCCATTCCACTGCCAGCACCCAAGAGAAAGCAACCACACACCCACAGCTCATCCCTCACACAAGCCACACACCAGCAGCACACCAACAAATACCTACCTCACATACACCCAGCACAACACACACCCACACACCCTCACCTGCACACCAACACACACATCACCCACCATCACCACCCATCACCATGCCCCCCAAGAAGAATCACAAGTTCCTAGATTGTGAATTGGAAGTCCTGGTAGACGAGATCCTCAGGGTAGAGCCACAGCTGTTTGGCACATTGGTCCAACAGACCCCCATGTCGCAGAAAACCAAGATGTGGGAGAGGATCATCAACAGGGTGAACGCCCAATCACCATGTCGGCGCACAAAGACCGACATCCAGAACAGGTGGTATGACGTGCGCAGGAGGGTACGGAAACTGCTGAAGCAAGACTACATCAACAGCCAACACACCGGCAGTGGCCCTCCTGCCAAGCCAATATACCTCAGGCCCTGGGAGGAGAAGGTGCGGGCCATCCTACCGCCAGTGAGCATATATGGACTAGAGGACATCCCAGAGCCTGGTGAGTACACAACAAATGTACACAATATACTGCCACAAAACACACACACATCACTGTCAAGGGAGAGTCAAACCATGCACTCATAGCAATCACACAGCAACCAGAACAGAATCATCCCAAAATGTGTATGTCAGTCAGAGAAACACAACACATGCCATCAAAAAAGTCACATCCAACTGTGCCAACACATGTACAAACACAACCACAACTACAGCTAGGCAGTGGCACAAATAGAACTAACAAACACATTCACACATGTAGCCACCACAACAACACCAACACACAGTGAAGACCACTCAAAGGAAGGAATTCTGTGTATGCTGGCCAAGTCAGTGTAGCCAATAGCATCATGGGAGTCGCAGTCACACATATTGCCCCCCCCACAACTGTCCCATCAACACCACCCTGAACCATGCCCACATCACAGGGAGTGGAGAAGGACTCACAAGATGGCTGACACTGGCTACTGCTGTGGGGAGCACAAGGCCCTGCTGCCAACTGTGCACCAACAAACAGCAGGACACCACTGACTGACATCCTGAGAGACAACTTCCACTCCCTGCAATGCAAGCACGTTCCATGGTGGGATATCTGGCTGGCTGGCTGGGTGGGAAGGGGGACTTGCAGCACTGACTATAGTCACCAGCACCTCCCCTCACCCCCCCAACACAAACTCCACAGTACCCACCTGGTAGAATGCAATGCCCTCCATCCTAACACAAGATCCCACAAAGCACCACCACCCTGGGTTATGTTGTGTGAAGCACAGGGACACTCTTGGGACTCTTAGCCAAACAACTGCCAGGACAACACTCCCAGCCATCCTGTCAGCACAGCCAGCCCACCCCACAGGGAAGCAGAGTCAAAGGAAGGAAGCATGGGCATGCTGGGAAGGGGGTGGAGGCAATAGCATGATGGGAGTCGTAGTCACAGACATTGCTCAGCCTCACAACTGGCCCATCAACACCACCCTGAACCATGCTCACATCACAGGGAGTGGAGAAGGACTCACAAGATGGCTGACACTGGCTACTGCTGTGGGGAGCACAAGGCCCTGCTGCCAACTGTGCACCAACAAACAGCAGGACACCACTGACTGACATCCTGAGAGACAACTTCCACTCCCTGCAATGCAAGCACGTTCCATGGTGGGATATCTGGCTGGCTGGCTGGGTGGGAAGGGGGACTTGCAGCACTGACTATAGTCACCAGCACCTCCCCTCACCCCCCCCCCAACACAAACTCCACAGTACCCACCTGGTAGAATGCAATGCCCTCCATCCTAACACAAGATCCCACAAAGCACCACCACCCTGGGTTATGTTGTGTGAAGCACAGGGACACTCTTGGGACTCTTAGCCAAACAACTGCCAGGACAACACTCCCAGCCATCCTGTCAGCACAGCCAGCCCACCCCACAGGGAAGCAGAGTCAAAAGGAAGGAAGCATGGGCATGCTGGGAAGGGGGTGGAGGCAATAGCATGATGGGAGTCGTAGTCACAGACATTGCTCAGCCTCACAACTGGCCCATCAACACCACCCTGAACCATGCTCACATCACAGGGAGTGGAGAAGGACTCACAAGATGGCTGACACTGGCTACTGCTGTGGGGAGCACAAGGCCCTGCTGCCAACTGTGCACCAACAAACAGCAGGACACCACTGACTGACATCCTGAGAGACAACTTACACTCCCTGCAATGCAAGCACGTTCCATGGTGGGATATCCGGCTAGCTGGGTGGGAAGGAGGACTTGCAGCACTGACCATAGTCACAAGCACCTCCCCTCACACCCCCCCCCACACAAACTCCACAGTACCCACCTGGTAGAATGCAATGCCCTCCATCCTAACACAAGATCCCACAAAGCACCACCACCCTGGGTTATGTTGTGTGAAGCACAGGGACACTCTTGGGACTCTTAGCCAAACAACTGCCAGGACAACACTCCCAGCCATCCTGTCAGCACAGCCAGCCCACCCCACAGGGAAGCAGAGTCAAAAGGAAGGAAGCATGGGCATGCTGGGAAGAGGGGTGGAGGCAATAGCATGATGGGAGTCGTAGTCACTGATATTGGTCACCCCCACAACTGTCCCATCAACACCACCCTGAACCATGCTCACATCACAGGGAGTGGAGAAGGACTCACAAGATGGCTGACACTGGCTACTGCTGTGGGGAGCACAAGGCCCTGCTGCCAACTGTGCACCAACAAACAGCAGGACACCACTGACTGACATCCTGAGAGACAACTTACACTCCCTGCAATGCAAGCACGTTCCATGGTGGGATAACTGACTGGGTGGGTGGGTGGGTGGGAAGGAGGTCTGGCTGTCAACCAAACACAATCAATGCAGACCATGTTCACACCCCAGAGAATACATAGAAATGCCCAAAAAATGCAGGACAATGTGCCACACCAATATCAACCCCTGACTGTGACGACTTAGGACAATACAATGTACAGGCCCGCACCCCGAGGCACAGTCACAACTGTCAGGTGTGTCAACCACTGATGCCTGCAGAAACATGACATACATTGTTTGTGTCTCCCAAAAACAGGTGATGATAGGGACACAGCAGCAGACGCTGAGGAGTCCCAGTCCCAGGCTCAAGAGGATGCCGAGCTCACTGGCGTCGTACAGCCTCTGTCCTCCTCGGACGATGAAGAACAACCTGGCACATCCGGTGCAAGTCAACATGCTGCACCAGCAGGACCACCAGCTGCAGCACCAGCAGGTCCACCAGCTGCACCCCCTGCACCCACCCCTCCAACGACTGTCACCACGAATACCATCCCTGCCGACATGGACAGAATAAGGAACAACACCAGCGCAGTGACCCTGGACCAACCTGGGGCCATGGACACCACCACCACCACCAACCCCCAAGGTGGACCAGGGTTATCTGTGCGTGCAACTGCACACACTGCACATGTCAGCAGGGGTGGTGGGAGGGGTGGGAGACAGAGGTCGCTGCTTGCAGACGTTGCTGGTGTGCATGAAGACCCACAACTGGTACGCATAGCTGATGCGTACCAGTCCAGCACCGGAGAGCTCAGCCAGGTAGTGGGGCTCCTCAGAGACATCAAACAGCAGCAGGCTGCCCATCATGCCCGCTTGGACTCCCACATGTCCCACGTGGAGTCACACATGTCATGTGTGGACTCCCACATGTCCCGCGTGGAGTCCAAGTGGGATGTACTACATGAGATGACGGCGGTGCACAGGGACATTTTACAATGCCTCCGCCAGATGAACAGCAACCAGTCCACACCTCCCTGTGTGCCAACAACATCTGGTACCGAACAAACTGCAACTGCCACAGGGAGGGAGGAGGACTCTGGCGGAGAGTCCCCTGCACCGCAGCAGCCTGCACTTGAGGGCCCCCCCAAGAAGAGGGGTCGTCCGAGGAGGGAAAGTGAGAGGCTGATGGCCAAGCGCAACTCCCAGGAAGCCTGAACCTGTTCTGGATTTTCGCCTTTGTGCACAGACTGTTCACCCTGTTGATGGCAACACTACTCCCACACATTGCATGGGGAGTACAAGTTGGAACAATGTGTCAGACAACTGTGGCCCCGATACTGGGGATCCTGTCTACCTGGACTTTCTATTCATCTAGGAACTTGGGATTGCAAGATTCATGTACAGCACAATCCATCCTATGCACTATTATCACAGATGTATCACAATAAACACAATAATACACCATACTTGCCTCAGTCGTGATTCCAACGTGGGTGCTGTTATGGGGATGATGAACTGCAAAATTACACTGTGTATGCGAACTGCAACAGCAAGGACAACACAGGCATGTGAGTACAGGCAACGTGACACATATGAGGGAGACACACCACCAGGGCTACACAACATATACACACCTAGGCCATCTGACTCATTGCCTACACTGATGTTGCCAGGGAAGACGGTGCAATGCACAGACACCACACCCATTCCCAGTTGTAGTCAAGTAGCCCACAGGTGCAGTAAGCAAATGGCAGTCAAATGTGTGACCACAGACAACGCACATCACTAAGTGAAGCACAGGTTTATTACACAGTAGCAACATGCCGTAACCACTACAGATGCAAGGTAACCCCACCTGGTAGCGGGCACACAGTCAACAACTGTAGACAGAAGGAAGTCCATGGGTGTGGCGCACATCACCTGTAGGGACACAACAGCTACCAGCCTGGATGTGCAATCACGTCGTCGGTGGACACAGTTGACCAAACGAATCTGAAAGTACCCTGTGAAGGACAGAAATGACACACAGTCAAAAGCAATGCAGTACAGGACAGAACAGCAAAACTCATGCACAATACATGTTACAAGATACCCACCCAGAACCAAGTTAGCATGTCAACACTGTTGGGGAGTACAGCCCACCTGTCACCACACATCGCAACACACATCCTGTCAAGTAGCCCATGGACACACTCCAACAGCACCAGAGCACCACCCACACATCATGCCAACTCACATCATTCACATGACACCTCAGGATACTCACATTCAGCTAAAGAAGTTGGTGATGAGCTGTGTGCGGACATCACCATCACCATCATCATCATCATCGTCACTGGCATCGTGGTCCAGGCCAGGATCCTCCACAGGTGGCGGATGTTGGTCATCGTCATCCTGGATGAGAGGCAACTCCTTCCGCACTGCCAGGTTGTGGAGCATGCAGCAGACGATGATAATCTTGCACACTTTCGCAGGGGCATATGGGAGGGACCCTCCGGTCTTGTCCAGGCAGCGGAAGCGGCTCTTCAGGAGACCAAAGGTCCGCTCAATCACTCTCCTGGTCCGACCATGTGCCTCATTGTAGCGCATCTGGGCAGGTGTCACAGGGTTCCTGAGGGGTGTCAGCAACCACGGCATGTTGGGGTATCCCGAGTCACCTACGGACAGACAAGTGCACATCAGCTGACTTGGAAAAGTGGGCGGAATACTACAGATCAGATCACACACAATGGCACAAAGTCAGTACACACCGACAAGCCAGGCACGCTGGTTCTGCATCTGTGCCATCAACCTGGGGATGCGACTACTCCTCATCACAAAGGCATCGTGTGCTGAACCAGGGAAACGGGCACACACGTGTGTGATGGTCATGTCTGCAAGACACACCACCAGTGCATTGACCGAGTGGTAGTGCTTGCGGTTCCTGTAGGCCTGCTCCTGGGCCTGTGGTGGTACCAAAGCCACATGTGTCCCATCAATGGAGCCAATGACATGCGGCATCCTCCCCAGGGCATAAAAGTCACTCTTCACGTCAGTGAGTCGTCGCAGATCTAGGGAAATAGATGTACCGGTTCAGGAAGAGCAACATTGCCGCCAAGAAATCGCGGAGCACACGGCTGAACATGGTCTGTGACATCCCACCAGCAGACGCCACAGTATGTTGGAAGGTACCGGTGGCAAAGAAGTGTAGGGCTGCCATCACCTTCACCTTGGGGGTCAGCGCTGTAGGATACGGCCGGCCAGGCTGCAAATGTGGGGACAACTGCACTGCCAAATCCTCAATCAGCTGCCTGGTGAAGCGGTACCGTCGGATGCTGTCCCGTTCCACCATCGTTGCCAGGTCTGGGAATGGCCGATGGACAGCAGGAGCCCTGCAGTGCAGAGGAGAAGTAAGCAAGATCGTCAGTCACCCCACATATGCGGCATTGAACACACTCAAGATCCCAACATACATCATCATGAGGCACAACTACATGAAGTGTGCAGTACCGGAACGACATGTATGGTACATACATGGCCAACATCTGTCAACACGGTCCTACAGGTGGCATCAATTTGTCCCAGGTTGGCCCATTGGATATCATGATGCTGTGTCACAGTCACCCCCCAGTGACATGTGAGGACAGATGTGCCCCAGGCACCACAGCTCAACGACAGGCACATTCCCAGGGACCCTGTAATGCCACATGGACACTGGCATCACCTGGAGTATCATGTGTACACCACAACAAAACAAACATGACCCCCACAGGTAGTGGCCACACTTGCCATGGCAGGAGAGCCATGGACGTCTGTGACACACACGCACAACATCAGAGTCCATGCACACACAACGTGGATGTGGAGACTGTCTCCCATTGTGCACATGAAATCAGAGACATTGTAAACACTACATGCACAAAGACTGTGGAGGGCCATCACTATTGTGCCACTGGGACACCCTGGCTCAAACATACCATCCCACATGGGACTCACGGGGTATGTGACATGACATACACAAACACCACTGTGAAATGTGACCATGGCACATGCACAGATATGAACAGTTGCACATCACAGTGGTCACGTACACGTAACACCCAGGATCCTGTCCCCATGAACACGTGCACAGCCTGGGGGTGGCTGCCCACAGGTGACACCCACAGGACAACATGTACACCAACATACACACAATAGGAAATGCAGCCTTACATGCCTTATGATAAGGTTTGGACAGGCTGTCGTGATGTAGGTGTGCCCCTCACTCCCTGGGAGCTATCTGTGGCTGGCATATGTCCATCTGAGACAGGCATGCTGACATATGCCAGTCACATGTACAGTGATGCGTTGAACAGCAATGGACCGATCGGTGTCTCCGGCCGGCCCATTGCTTTCAATGTGTGCGGGTACGCGTTGTATCCCTGTGCGCGTTGAACAGCAATGGACCGATCGGTGCCTCCGGCCGGCCCATTGCTTTCAATGTGTGCGGGTACGCGTTGTACCCCTGTGCGCGTTGAACAGCAATGGACCGATCGGTGCCTCCGGCCGGCCCATTGCATTCAATGTGTGCGGGTACGCGTTGTACCCCTGTGCGCGTTGAACAGCAATGGACCGATCGGTGCCTCCGGCCGGCCCATTGCATTCAATGTGTGCGGGTACGCGTTGTACCCCTGTGCGCGTTGAACAGCAATGGACCGATCGGTGCCTCCGGCCGGCCCATTGCATTCAATGTGTGCGGGTACGCGTTGTACCCCTGTGCGCGTTGAACAGCAATGGACCGATCGGTGCCTCCGGCCGGCCCATTGCTTTCAATGTGTGCGGGTACGCGTTGTACCCCTGTGCGCGTTGAACAGCAATGGACCGATCGGTGCCTCCGGCCGGCCCATT
The DNA here is from genome assembly GCA_963921515.1 of Calotriton arnoldi. Classification (NCBI taxonomy): domain Eukaryota; kingdom Metazoa; phylum Chordata; class Amphibia; order Caudata; family Salamandridae; genus Calotriton; species Calotriton arnoldi. Next base: position 810,431 of record CAWUFW010005148.1, read on the forward strand.
GCATTCAATGTGTGCGGGTACGCGTTGTACCCCTGTGCGCGTTGAACAGCAATGGACCGATCGGTGCCTCCGGCCGGCCCATTGCATTCAATGTGTGCGGGTACGCGTTGTACCCCTGTGCGCGTTGAACAGCAATGGACCGATCGGTGCCTCCGGCCGGCCCATTGCTTTCAATGTGTGCGGGTACGCGTTGTACCCCTGTGCGCGTTGAACAGCAATGGACCGATCGGTGCCTCCGGCCGGCCCATTGCATTCAATGTGTGCTGGTACGCGTTGTACCCCTGTGCGCGTTGTACCTCAATGGACCGATCGGTGCGCACCCATTGACAATGGGCTTGCCTGGCAACGGACGCGTTTTCGAATATTCGAACGAGTCGGTTGCTGGAAAATCAGTTGGTCACCCACAACAATGTTGCAAAATCATGTATGTCATGAAGTTGAAATTTTGAAGGATGCTGTGGGCGTGTTTTGGTGCTGCTATTCCATGGATTGGCCAGATTCAGAAGATGCAAACGACTTGGACCTATCACTTTGGACACAAGGGACAGTATCTGCCTCTCCAGCACATATATATTGCTGCATGTTCCCCTGAGAGCCCACTTGCCTGCACTACATGCTCCAGGACGACATCTGCCACTGCACTGCTGCTGTCTCTGCCCCTCTAGACCCTGCAATGGCACGTACTGTGGAGAGAGCCCCAGCCTTCAGCCTTGAGGAGAACCAGGCCCTGCTGGACAGCCTACTTCCACAGTACAGCAAGCTGTATGGGACACCAGGGGAGCAGGTGAGTGTTCTGTGCACTGCCTTTCTGAATGTGCATTTTGTCTGACTAGCAAGGCTGAGAGTCAGCACACCACTGGCTAGCAGGCTCACTGAGTAGTTGTCACCCCCCATAGTGTGTAGTGACTTGCACTGGACAGGTATGGTGCAGTGACAGTGCTTCTGAACAGGGTTTTACTCCCCATGCAATGATACCATGTAGTGACTTCTGGAAAACTGTCCATGGGCAGCCGTGCACTGCCTGGGTACACCATGTGCCCCTGTGATTGCGACATGTATATGCAACTGTGTCATGCACGGATATGTTGCATGTGTAGTAATGGCCTTATCACTTTGTCATCCTGACAGGCTTCTGCCCATCGGAAGCATGAGATCTGGAAGGACATCGTCCGGGCTGTCCGGTCCGTGGGGGTCTACAAGCGCCGGATCCGCAACTGCCAAAAGAGGTGGCAGGACCTTCGGGGCTGGACCCGGAGGATTGCACGGGTCCAGCTGAAGCTGTCGCCTCCTCGCAGGAGGGCGGAACACGGACCCTGACCCCCACATGCTCAGGATCCTGGCGGTGGTCTTTCCAGACCTGGATGGGCAGCTGAAGGCCAGAGAGCAGCAAGGAGGGGGTGAGTCAAAGACTGCACTGTGTACTCTGTCTAACATGCTATGTGCCCTCCTCGGGCCAGGTTGAACTGCCACAGTACAGCAGTCATGTTGTCCAGGAGCCATGTCCCTCTATTGTGCACTGCCCACTCCTCATCTGATACCCAGGTGTGGCCCTTACATGCAGGGAATTCTGTCACTTAGGACTGTGTCCTTGCAGTTTGCTTGACTCAAGGTGGGAGACAGCATCTGTTTCCCTGACTCTGTGGTGGGCATCATGGGTGGGTCCATTGCTTACACAATGCCTGTATTCTGACATGTATTCAGCGTGTTACTTTGATCTGTGGTCCAATTGCTGAGCTGATCCACCACATGTGGCTGGGGTACCTGGCACACACCCATGCTGCGGGTGGGAACAATGTTTGGGCCCCAGGAGTATGTATATGACGTGTGTCACACATACTTAGCCAGCTGCCTACAGTCCAGGGCTCATCCCTCATTCATGTGGGGCTGGACAGTCATGCCTACTCCAGGCCATACAATACACTCTGTACTCCCACTCCCGTGTATCAGCGGACACATTGTGCACAGTGATTTGACCCCTCAGGTGTCTGCCTCTGTGTCAGTGTGCTGTGGATTAGTCGCCAGGACTGCTGTGGAGTTTCTTGGTAGGGGCTCAGCATGCCACTGGAGATGTGACCATAGGAGACGATACTTGTGTGACACATAGGTGTCTGATCAGCTGCCCATGCAGACTGGGGCATGTAAATGTGAAGTTCAGGCAGCTGTTCCCCATGCACAGCAGAGTGTGAGGGGCTCAGGTTCAGAGGGTAGTGTCACAGGTCTCCCATATGTCCAATAGGTATGACCTGGACAGATGAGGGTTAAGAGGATGTGTTGTGGGGGGATGTACATGTGCACTTGTGCAGCTCCAGGACTTGCATTCCCCATGACCTACTATTGTGACACAGTGCAGAGTGTTGTTGTCTGGCTGCAAAGTCATACATCACTGAGACAGTGATGTATGACTTTGCAGTCATGCCTCCGCCATGGCATGTGTCTACTGATTGGTGATCCTGCAGGGGAGTGACATGTGCTATATGCACACCATAGTGGCGCTGGCTATCAGGACATGGGTGCATCATGGTGTCTGTCGCTGGTATGCATCACATGCATTTCCTATTTGACTCTGGGCATCCCTTACATCCGTAAACCTGTACTGACTCAGTGGCAAGAGCTGTGATGTGTCCACACCGTGTCCTCTGCACTGTCCAACTACTGTGTACTTGGTGCATGTGTCAACACTGGGGTGTTGCAATCCAACAGACACCAGACAGATGGGTGCAAGGCCATGTGGGATGTGAGTGCCATGCTTGGCATCAGACTGACAATTGACTTCTCCTGTTCAATTAGTGCACTTTTAGCAATGTACAACTAATGATGCCAGGGCTTGCTCTGTGATGTGCTGTGCTCACAGTGGTGTGTGCGTTATGTGCAGGTGACTGATGTCTGTCTGTTTCCCCATTGTTTGCAGATACATCCACGGCCACGGAAGGGGACAGCTCCATGGACCAGGAGGAGCCGGAGAGCCAGACTGGGTCAGCAGCCGAGGAGTGGTCGGAGGGACCCAGTGGCACGGAGGGCGAGGGGAGCCACACCGAGGAGTCCTCAGCAGCATCCACCTCAGCTGAGGACCAGAGCAACTCGGAGGATGACTCCCTTGTGGAGGCGGGTGTCAGCAGCCACCACACCCCAGCTAGTGTTGCTGTCCCCGCCACCACCAGCACCACCACCGCCCTCCCATCGGCTCCCATTCCCCAGGTCCGTGGAGGCTCCCATGTCCGGGAGCGTGTCTCCTTTGGGCCAGGCACCGCACCCCTGCCCCTGTGTCCCCTGCTGCCCTGAGTGAGGAGTCTGTGTACCTCCTTCGCCAGCTCCATGTAGGGCAGACAGCCATGCTGAGTGTCCTCCATGCGCACACCGCGCTGTTGACTCAGCTGGTGTCGTTCATGGAGGGCATCTCATCGGGCATGTCTGACCTACAGAGGGGCAATAGGTCCATGGACTCCTCCCTGACGGCAGCAGTGTCCCTCCTCAAACGGTCCCTCACCCCTCCTGCCTCTGCTCCATCCACACTCCCCAGCACCTTACCCATCCCAGGCACACACACACTGGCACAGGCACACACCAGCACACACACATCCAGCACACTGACACACACGCCAATGACAAAACGCACACGCACGCACATTCAGGGGACTGAAGCCAGACTCACAGGGGATGGGGCCCTGGAACACACACACGCATCCACATGCACTGCGCAGTCCTCAGTTCCCTCTCCCTCCAAAGCACCCTCCCTTGCCTCACCTGCAACCCCAAAGTCACAGCAGCTCTTCCTCTGTGACCTCGGCCTCTTCCCCACCGATGAAGCTGCTCCAGCATCCCGGGGAAGAGGAAGCCCACCCACACGGAGCAGAGTGCCCCTCGCCCCCGGACACCCTCCCCCAGGCGCAGACGGACTGAGGCCCCCACCCGCAAGTCCCCCGGAGTGCTAAGAGCAAGACCCCGCCACCGCCCTGCAGCTCAGGCACAAGGTCTCCGTCCTCCATCCCTCAGGCCCCCACTGCACAGGTGCCCCCACCACACCCTGCCCCAGGTTCCCCCACCCACAGATATACCATCCCCAAGATGCTCCGGCCTTCTCCCCTGCCACTTGCTCTCCCAGCACCACACCCCCCGCTGCGCTTGTCTGTGCCACTGATGTGGTGAGGGTGTCCTCCCCCTCTGTCCAACCCACCTTGCCTGTTCCCCATTCTCCTCCCCTGGAGGTAGGCACTGCAGTGGAGTCCACTACCGCCCTGTCTGACTTGGGCACTGCAGTGGCGGACCTGTCCACCCCATCTGCAGGGTCCACTGCAGTTGTGCCGTCACCCACGACATCTGTGTCATGCCCCCAGTTGTGCCGGCACACACCATGTCAGACACCTCCACTGCAGTTGTCAGTGGCTCTCCAGCACCCACCACCCCTTCCCTGACTCCCCTGGTGAGCCCTGATCCTGTCCCTGCGGTGCCTGGCCTGCCCCCGGTTGCCCCTCCTAGTGGATTGTCCCTGGTATTGTGCAGGCATGCGTAGGGTGACATCTGCCAGTGTCACCCTGTTTGAACTTTGACAATGGACTGGCCATTGGCCTTTGCTCTAATTTCTTCTGGACGTCGTTATCAAACAACACATATGCTGAATAAAGCAACTTTCTTTTCTCTAGTGCTCATGCTTCAGATGTACATGTTGTTGGTGCAGCTAACCATGCCCTTGCTGCAGTGATGGTGATATCTGGTCTCATGATTATGAAGTGTTACTGTGCAGGAACCCATGTGGTCCAGGGGGAATGTGTCCTATCATGTGGTGTATCCATGTCATCAATAGCAGCATCTGAGGGTGTCATGTGTTCAGTATTTGGCAATGGGTTTCCTACTTACATTGGCAATTTCATATCTGTGGCTTCCACCCCTGCACATCTGTTGTGCCTGCCATCGTTGCATTTGTCTACTTCCCTGACCGTGTTGCCATCTCCAGTGGACATGCAGGTTTGGGCATCAATGGGGAGGGACTCATCCGTGTAGTCAGTGCAACATTGCTATACAAGTGTGTTGGATCTGTGCTGATGATTCCGTTGGCACATCCATGACCAGGCTGATGTGATGGGAGCCCTCATTTGGTGCTAATTGTTGATTGTGTGACCAAGTGCTCAGCTGACATGATGGGGCCCTACTGAGGCAACATATGGCACAGCTTTCCTCACACAGGAGTGGAGTCCCCTCATGGCAGTGTGTACACGTGTGACATTGCCTGCGCCCAAGGTGTGTGTTGTATGTGCATGTCTGTGTGTTCACTTCCATTCATCTGCGCATGCTGTGATCCCTAGTGTTGTACCTGTTTGTGATGCTTGCTGACTTGAGCTATGTTCCCCCAAAGTCTTCTCCCTGTGTTCTCTGTGATGTGGGTGCATGGCACATTACTGGTCATCAGGGTGTCACCCATAGGTGTGTTTGCTGTCAGGGCAGAGTTTGTGTGCTGACGCAGATGGGTCACAGTCAGGTTTCCCTTTGGCACTTGTTGTTTGCCCCTGTCATGTGATTTCCAGTTTGTGTTATCTTTCAGTGATTGTGACACGTTGTGTGTGTGACTGCTGGCACTCCTTAGGGTCCGTGCTGCAATGTTGGTTGTTGTCTATGTGTGTTCTTTGTGGGTGACCTTGGCTTCTTCATTGGTGTGTGACTGTGGCTGGGATCCCATTGGTCGGTGTGGTATTGCCGTCATGTCCATGTACAGCGTAGTGTGCAGTGTGTCAGACATTCAGGAGTCTTGTTGAGTGTCCATGTGTGATGTGTTTCTACACCTTGGTTCCCACCCACCACCCTGGAATAGTCATGGGTGCATGTGCAATGTCACCAGTGCATGTGTACTTCACTGCTGCACATTGTTGGAGGTCGAGGGGTGTGGTCTTGAGTGTGTGCAGATGAGAGTTGTTGCCCGGCTAGTCCCCTGCCTCCATGTTGGCCTTGGCTTACTGGCCATGCTGATTGATTTGTGCTTGTGTAGGTGTGATGGTAGTTTGTTGCTCAGGACACCTGACTGTGGTTCACAGTGTGAACGACATTTAGCTTTGTCATCACAGTGGTATTTTTATTCAGCCCAGGGTCACCACATTGTGGGGGCCCTGGGGGTGGTGCTGTGGTGTGTCTGTGACTTGCTGTGTCAGTTGTTGTTCCTACGTGCCTGTGTGACATGTGTGTTTTGTGCTCCCTCTCACCTGTCAATGCCTGCTTGCCCACATAGGGGATTTGGATCCATGAGTTACCTTAGTGTGGCAGTGTATGCACATCTGTATGATTGGTATTCAGCTCTCCTCATGTGTTGTGTTGTTGCCTGGGGACACTGGCACCCCCACCCCTCACCTGCTGTGTATGATGACAGTGTTGGTCTGCCTGTTTGTGTTTGTGCATCTGCACCACTGCATTGGCATATCTTGGGTGTGCCATTGGCTGTATGTTGTTTGGTGTGTTTCCCCTGCTGTCCCTGGGACTCCTAGGTCATCGGTCAGCACAGTGATCATGGTTTGTGTGTCCCATTGCTGCCATGGTATGGTATCTGTTCACCTCACATCTGCTGTCTCCACAGGGTATCTGCATTTGTGTGCCCATTGGTGCAAATATGTGGTTCTGCATTCTGATGGTCACTTCTGTCATTGTGTCATTGATGACTGTTGACGGTCTCAGCCCCCATGGGTGTTGTTTGTCTGCACATGGCCAAAGGAATGTTTCATTTGCACTGCAGTATTTGGCTCCCCCAATTTATGTTGCAATGGGACACATACACTACTTTGCCACAGATGAGTTTTTGGTTCTGTGACCAGGAATGATCCATGCAGTTTGGCAGTTGCAGCTCTTTCTTTGTCAACAATTACCTTTTGGTCACTGTGATGATGAGGGTGTAGACCCCATTGCCACAATGGTCAAAATGTGCTTCAGCTATGGACCCCACACTTCCCTTTTGGTCACTGTGATGATGGGGGTTTAGACCCCATTGCCACAATGGTCAAAATGTGCTTCAGCTATGGACCCCACACTTACCTTTTGGTCACTGTGATGATGGGGGTTTAGACCCCATTGCCACAATGGTCAAAATGTGCTTCAGCTATGGACCCCACACTTGCCTTTTGGTCACTGTGATGATGGGGGTTTAGACCCCATTGCCACAATGGTCAAAATGTGCTTCAGCTATGGACCCCACACTTACCTTTTGGTCACTGTGATGATGGGGGTTTAGACCCCATTGCCACAATGGTCAAAATGTGCTTCAGCTATGGACCCCACACTTCCCTTTTGGTCACTGTGATGATGGGGGTTTAGACCCCATTGCCACAATGGTCAAAATGTGCTTCAGCTATGGACCCCACACTTACCTTTTGGTCACTGTGATGATGGGGGTTTAGACCCCATTGCCACAATGGTCAAAATGTGCTTCAGCTATGGACCCCACACTTGCCTTTTGGTCACTGTGATGATGGGGGTTTAGACCCCATTGCCACAATGGTCAAAATGTGCTTCAGCTATGGACCCCACACTTACCTTTTGGTCACTGTGATGATGGGGGTTTAGGCCCCATTGCCACAATGGTCATGGGCTGCTTGCATTGTGGGTGCCACACACATATATGTGTGGCACATGTGCTAGGGGGTCACATTGTATGTTCAAAGTCATGTTCGGTGTTGTAGGCATTTGACACAGCCTGCTCACACGCTTGTCATGGTGGTGGGGGATGTCTTAATCTTGCATTCCCTAGGTTGTGGTGTGCTTGTTGTGTCATGCATTGTCCATCCTATGAGTGGGGGTGGTAGTAGTGGTAGGCATCCAGCCCCCTGGCTAAGGGTGGTAGTAGTGGTGGGCATCCTGCCCCCTGGCTAAGGGTGGTAGTAGTGGTAGGCATCCTGCCCCCCTGGGTGAGGGTGGTAGTAGTGGTGGGCATCCTGCCCCCCTGGGTGAGGGTGGTAGTAGTGGTGGGCATCCTGCCCCCTGGCTAAGGGTGGTAGTAGTGGTAGGCATCCTGCCCCCCGTGGGTGAGGGTGGTAGTAGTGGTAGGCTTCCTGCCCCCTGGCTAAGGGTGGTAGTAGTGGTGGGCATCCTGCCCCCTGGCTAAGGGTGGTAGTAGTGGTGGGCATCCTGCCCCCCTGGGTGAGGGTGGTAGTAGTGGTGGGCATCCTGCCCCCTGGCTAAGGGTGGTAGTAGTGGTGGGCATCCTGCCCCCTGGGTGAGGGTGGTAGTAGTGGTGGGCATCCTGCCCCCCTGGGTGAGGGTGGTAGTAGTGGTGGGCATCCTGCCCCCTGGGTGAGGGTGGTAGTAGTGGTGGGCATCCTGCCCCCTGGCTAAGGGTGGTAGTAGTGGTAGGCATCCTGCCACCCTGGCTAAGGGTGGTAGTAGTGGTAGGCTTCCTGCCCCCTGGCTAAGGGTGGTAGTAGTGGTAGGCATCCTGCCACCCTGGCTAAGGGTGGTAGTAGTGGTAGGCATCCTGCCCCCCTGGGTGAGGGTGGTAGTAGTGGTGGGCATCCTGCCCCCTGGGTGAGGGTGGTAGTAGTGGTGGGCATCCTGCCCCCCTGGCTAAGGGTGGTAGTAGTGGTAGGCATCCTGCCCCCTGGCTAAGGGTGGTAGTAGTGGTAGGCATCCTGCCCCCGTGGGTGAGGGTGGTAGTAGTGGTAGGCATCCTGCCCCCTGGCTAAGGGTGGTAGTAGTGGTAGGCTTCCTGCCCCCTGACTAAGGGTGGTAGTAGTGGTGGGCATCCTGCCCCCCTGGGTGAGGGTGGTAGTAGTGGTGGGCATCCTGCCCCCTGGCTAAGGGTGGTAGTAGTGGTAGGCATCCTGCCCCCTGGCTAAGGGTGGTAGTAGTGGTAGGCATCCTGCCACCCTGGCTAAGGGTGGTAGTAGTGGTAGGCATCCTGCCCCCTGGCTAAGGGTGGTAGTAGTGGTAGGCATCCTGCCCCCTGGCTAAGGGTGGTAGTAGTGGTAGGCATCCAGCCCCCTGGCTAAGGGTGGTAGTAGTGGTGGGCATCCTGCCCCCCTGGGTGAGGGTGGTAGTAGTGGTGGGCATCCTGCCCCCTGGCTAAGGGTGGTAGTAGTGGTAGGCATCCTGCCCCCCGTGGGTGAGGGTGGTAGTAGTGGTAGGCATCCTGCCCCCTGGCTAAGGGTGGTAGTAGTGGTAGGCTGCCTGCCCCCTGGCTAAGGGTGGTAGTAGTGGTGGGCATCCTGCCCCCCTGGGTGAGGGTGGTAGTAGTGGTGGGCATCCTGCCCCCTGGCTAAGGGTGGTAGTAGTGGTAGGCATCCTGCCCCCGTGGGTGAGGGTGGTAGTAGTGGTAGGCATCCTGCCACCCTGGCTAAGGGTGGTAGTAGTGGTAGGCATCCTGCCCCCCTGGGTGAGGGTGGTAGTAGTGGTGGGCATCCTGCCCCCCTGGGTGAGGGTGGTAGTAGTGGTGGGCATCCTGCCCCCTGGCTAAGGGTGGTAGTAGTGGTAGGCATCCTGCCCCCTGGCTAAGGGTGGTAGTAGTGGTAGGCATCCTGCCCCCGTGGGTGAGGGTGGTAGTAGTGGTAGGCATCCTGCCCCCTGGCTAAGGGTGGTAGTAGTGGTAGGCTTCCTGCCCCCTGACTAAGGGTGGTAGTAGTGGTGGGCATCCTGCCCCCCTGGGTGAGGGTGGTAGTAGTGGTGGGCATCCTGCCCCCTGGCTAAGGGTGGTAGTAGTGGTAGGCATCCTGCCCCCTGGCTAAGGGTGGTAGTAGTGGTAGGCATCCTGCCACCCTGGCTAAGGGTGGTAGTAGTGGTAGGCATCCTGCCCCCTGGCTAAGAGTGGTAGTAGTGGTAGGCATCCTGCCCCCTGGCTAAGGGTGGTAGTAGTGGTAGGCATCCTGCCCCCTGGCTCAGGGTGGTAGTAGTGGTAGGCATCCAGCCCCCCTGGCTAAGGGTGGTAGTAGTGGTGGGCATCCTGCCCCCCTGGGTGAGGGTGGTAGTAGTGGTGGGCATCCTGCCCCCTGGCTAAGGGTGGTAGTAGTGGTAGGCATCCTGCCCCCGTGGGTGAGGGTGGTAGTAGTGGTAGGCATCCTGCCCCCTGGCTAAGGGTGGTAGTAGTGGTAGGCATCCTGCCCCCCGTGGGTGAGGGTGGTAGTAGTGGTAGGCATCCTGACCCCCTGGCTAAGGGTGGTAGTAGTGGTAGGCATCCAGCCCCCCCTGGGTTGGGGTGGTGGCGCGCATTCAGGCCCCTGTGTGCATATGTGGCATTGGTGATGGGCATCCCGCCCCTATGGTGCTGCTGTTGCTGGTGTAAGTATATTCAGATTCCCAGTGTATGTGTGTGATGTGTCGTGTACGTGTTGTATGTGTTTTGTGGTTGGTGTCTGACTTACCTTCTGCGCCGTACGCGTCCGTGCCTGTTCCGGTAGTAGATGGAGAATATTGGTATGATCGGGACGAAGGGATTCATGGTTGGTTCGTGTCGTTCGTCCTTCTCGTTGCTTCGCGTCGTCCTCGTCGCTTGGCTTCGTCCTCGTCGCTCGCTTCGTCCTCGCCGCCCGCGTCGTCCTCGTCGGTGCTGTGTTCGTCTCGTAGCCGTGGATCGTGTTGTGGCGCGATTCGGAGCTTATGTGCGCCTCTCCCGGATGCTTTGACGTGCCGTGCGTGGCGACGGGTTCGGCGCGTACGGAAAGCGCATCGTACTTGTCCGGCCGGACGGGGCTGCATTTTCCCTTCCGTGCGACTCGATTCGGCGTTTCCGGATTCGCCTCGGTCGGAGAACAGGACCTGGTTTGGGTGAGTACGGCTCGGCCGGAATTTTTGCTGTTGTGCGCATCGTACTTGCTCGTTCGGTGTGCTGTACGGATCGGTCGGGAAACTGGCTTTCGCATGGCTTTTTTCCCGACCGAATGGTATTGGGTGCGCCTCCGACCGAGATCGGACTCGGGCCCTTAATGTTTTAGAAGCAAATGACTACATTATGAACTATGTATTTTTGTTTCAAACACTTGTACTGGCCTAGAGACCACTTGTTTGCCACGTAAGCCTCATGTAAACAAACACATTCATTAAAAAATACAAATATATATATATTATATTATTAACACTCGGAGTCATCAATACGACTGTGATGTGTTGATGGGTCACCAAAGACATTCTGCACATGTTCCCATCCATGGTGTTAAGATAGTTTTAAAGTGCATTCTATGATGTCTTTTAAAACTGTGGCAGATAGGTCAGTATGTTTTAATAACATATTATTGAAATATATCGCTGGACACATTGATGGGTAAAGTACAGCAGAACCACAACATTTATTCTAAACTTATTCACTCTGACCATCGATTCTTCATGATCTCAGACAATAAGCAATTTGTAATATTAAAATCAAGTCACTCTATGCACCTTAATAACCTTCTAATAATGGTTTAAACAAAAGCCTTTTTTTTTAACTTTTGATCAGCATTCTGAAGTTTACTTGGACCCGGGCAACTTGCTATCATTTGTATTTTAGAACACCATCTCTTAACCTATGTGATCCTTTATTATTGTATTAACTGTCTATATTAGTTGCTACGAGTATTGTATGGGAGACCTCTCTAACATGCAAATCATTTGAATTTGTGATTCGAGTAACCCTACACTTTTTACAGCACTTAGCACTTTAGGATCGAGTATTGTATCTTAGGTTTAGTTCTTTATGCATAACTGATACAACACTCCAAGATTTGAGCACTGCAACTGAGATCGGCATTGTTTAAGAGACCAATTTTAGTATACAAATTGAGTCTTTAAACTGTTTACATCCATAGCACTTTAATATCAAAGTACTTTATATTGGCGTCGATGATCTATTTGGGATTTATTAAGATGTAGTACTGCAACGGAGATCTGCACTGTTCAAGAGACCAATTTTAGTATACCAATTGAGTCTTCAAACTGTTTACATCACATAGCACTTTAATATCAGAGTATTGTATATTGGCGTCGATGATCTATGTGGTATCTAGTAATATGGAGTTTATTTATTGTGTGCATTTAATTGATGTTGAAGAATCTCGAGGTTAGAGCATCCTCAAGTCGGATTAAGTATTTTGAATGAATGTCCCCATCTATACTCTGTCCGGCCCTACTGTGAGTACCTAGCCCTGGTACCCTAATCAAACCAGAAGCACCATGTCATTATGGTATGCACCTTTTTATACTAGGCAACGCCTCATTCAGCTTGATAGCTCACGCCATAATAGCATGGCACCATCGTATTATTCCTATTGATATGGACCTGTTAATAGCACTGGTCAATGTTTCAGTCCCTCTTTCTGCATTTTACGACCAAATCAATTATAGAGTCAACAATATGGGAATAGTCTGTAGCGACATTTCCCTACTTATTCAGAATTGACCATTGTCTCCCTTCTGATGTTCAAACATCTTTCAAGTGTTAGCCCCCCACTAGCCCTCTAAATAATCATTAGCGGAGGTTGTAGGTTATTGAATACCTTATTACCATCTTAGCTTACTACAGCCATCCTTTGAATTACGGGTACTTTACCGTGACTAGATAATTACACAACAATTCAATTGAAAACAATACAGTAAATTGTGTATATATATATTATGTGATTGCACGTGGGGGTGTTTTTGGACAAATTATTGTATTCAATCAACAAACTTGCCTGTGTAGTGTTTAAAATGTAACAATTTGTGTGTGTCCCTTTTAATTGTGGAGGTGATTTTGGAGGGAATTTTCCCTTTAAATGGCCTGTCTACACACCCAAACTCTATGACCCTGTTGAAGGCCTCGGCCGAAACGCGTAGGTCTCTTTGTTGCACTGTTGGTGTTTATGAAAATTAAATAAAAGGACTACTTACAATCCACTGGTGCCTGGCTGTGCTGCTTTCTTCTATGCCCTCGGATCTCGTGGGGTTGCCTTCGTTGAAGAGCTTTGGAATATATATATATATATATATATATATATATATATATATATATATATATATAACCAGGTTTTGCCTCTCGGCAAAATGATAGAAACGCACTCTCTCGTGTGCAGGAATCAGGCGGTTTTATTTTAGACAATTGCCTTGCATTGGGCATGGCAATTGTCTAAAATAAAACCGCCCTGATTCCTGCACACGAGTGAGTGCGTTTCTATCATTTTGCCAAGAGGCAAAACCTTGGTTTTATAGAATACCGGCGTGGCTCTGCCGGAAGAAACGCACCGCCCCATCTAAGAGCGCCGGCGTCGAACAAGAAAGGGCTACATTGTGGCAAAAATATATATATATATACATATAAAAATATATATTTGAAACACCAATGTCACAGGACATGAAGGGCTGCGCACTCGGGCTTGATGCAAAAACGATTTTATTCCAGCTTGCTCCAAGAATTAGAGAGCTAACACACGCGTTCCGGCCACATGGCCTTCGTCAGTGTTAGTTGCCACAAAACTTTTCCCCTTTAAATAACACATCATTTCATTCGCTTATTCAGAAAGTATTAAAAACAAACAAAGGACATAGAAAAACTCGTTAGTGTGTATTTTTCCATAGCGGCCATCTTTGCCTAGCTGATGTTAGTACAACTTGTTGTGTGCACAATAAAGCTTTTCAATTCATTATACATAGATGGGACTCAACTTCTCGACATTAAAATAAATTGTTGTCTGCTGTTTATAACAAACTTTCTAATGCGTTATCCCATGCAGATCCTCTATTTACTGCCGGGCTGTCATGTGTGGTACAATTAATTCCATTCCCATTATGGGCGTTATTGAAAGACGCGAAGTCTCTTCCATATTAAACGGGTTAAATATTCATGTTATGTGGAGGAATTAATGAATGAATGAATGAATTAATTGAAAAGCTTTATTGTGCACACAGCAAGTTGTACTAACATGTTCTTCAAATTAGAGGCTATGAGTTGGTAGCCTTTTCCTCACAGACTTTCATGATAAGGGGAGTTGCAATATTTATTAAACATCATATTGGTAGTAGTAAACGTACATTGGTGGATAAATGGGGGAGGTGGGCAATCGTGGCATTAAATACGGGGATGACTATAGCGACTATCTATGTCTCGAATCAGGATGACCCCAAAATCTGGGAAGAACTTGAGATTGAGCTTGCTTCCTGGCCGACTCCACTAATATTATGTGGAGATTTTAACATTCACCTCGAGATCTCTTGCAATGCTGGGCCGCACTATAACGGGAGGAAACCACAGGTTAATCGGGCATTAAACATCCTCAAGGATAGTCATGGGCTGGTAGATATTTGGGCTGCTAAAAAAATCAAGGACCCTGGATATACATATTTTTCCCACCCTCATCAAAAATATTTTCGCCTAGACTACTTTATGGCCCCTGCTGGGATGCTTGATGAGGTGGAGATAACCAAACTACCTCAAATGTTTTTGGACCACAATCCGCTCCTGCTGGAAATAACACGCCAAGGAATGGAAAGGAAACACCGTTGTTGGTCCTTCGATAGAAAGCTGCTAGCTGATGAGGAATTTATGAGGCATATCATAAAATGGACAAGAGAGTTCTTTGATATGAATCGCTTTAGTGCTTACCGTATTATAGTGTGGGATACATTCAAAGCTGGTTTAAGGGGGGAGGTGATAAGCTATGTCGGTCAGCAGCGCAAGCAGTGCAGAAATGAGATCAATTCCCTAATGGCACGGTTGGCATAGCTAGAGGCAGAACATACTAACTTGATTTCTCTAGGGGGTAAGGAGAGATTAAACCAAACTATGATAAAAATAGCTATCGCTAAATCAACAATAAATAGATACTTTCAGATACAAGTGGCCCAGTCGTATCAGCAGCATCAAAGAGAGATGTATGAATATGGGGAAACGGCCGGCAGACTACTGGCCCTTAGGACCAGACAGAAGGTATCAAGGAATAATATAACTAAAATCAAGAATACCGAAGGGCAATACGAAACTAATTCTGTAAAGATTATGGGAGTTTTTGAACAGTTTTATCAAAAACTATATCAACTGGACTCCACTGATACTGCACAAGTGGCTACGGGGAAGAGCTACCCACCGTTGAGCCAAATTGATGAAGATACACGCTTGGAGCTGGAAGCAGAATTTACACTAGAAGAAATAGTGACTGCTCTAAACTCACTATCTTCAGGGAAGGCGTCAGGGCCAGATAAAAGACCGGTCGAGCTATATAAAATACTTAAGCACGATTTGGCCCTATTTCTATATGATTTGTTTTTAGACGTGCAGTATAAAGGAATTCCACCCACTTCCTGGCAGGAAACAGATATAATAATATTCCTCAAGAAGGGGAAACCATCAGAGCTGCCCGGTTCGTACTGCCCTATCTCTTTGATAAATTCTGCTGCTAAAATTTACTCTAAAGTTTTAGCCAACCGGCTTCAGAGGGTCATAGCCAAACTAGTCTCGCCATGGCAGCATGGCTTTGTACCCGGCAGGGGAACCACTGATCACGTAAGACGGGTAATTTCCTTATTTGATATAGCTGAGGCTACAGGTGACGGAATGGCTGTGATCCTCTTAGAAGCTGAGAAAGCCTTCGATCGCGTGGTATGGCAATATCTTTGGGAATCCCTGACAGAGAGGGGGTTTGGTTCTCGATTGATTACAGCTATCCAGGCGATGTATCATAGACCATATGCACGGCTGCAGGTCATGGGGAACACTTCCAGACCAATCGAGGTGGCCAGGGGAACTAGGCAGGGATGCCCATGCTCCCCAATTCTCTTCGCCATATACTTGGATCCCTTTATTAATCAGATAATTCTGAACTCTGCAATAGAACCGATAATAACTAGTACCTACGAGACCAAGGTGCTGGCCTATGCGGATGATATTGCTGTTATTACATCGAAACCAGAAACTGCAATTATAGAGATTGAGAGTATGGCGGAGGAATTTGGGAGCAGGTCAGGATACCAATTGAACAAAGGGAAGACACAAATAATCTGCACTAGGCATTGCAGCATACCGGACCAGCGCCTGATGGAATCCGCTATGTACTTGGGGGTCAGGATAGGACTCGATATGGATGCATTATGGTCAAACAACCTTGACCCAGTGCTAGATGATATCAGTACAGAGTTAAGGCGGCTGGATAAACTGTATTCAACAATAGTTGGTAGGGTCACCATACTGAAAATGAAAATCTTCCCCAGAATACTATATTTATTTCGCTCTATCCCCTTAGAACTGCCTTCCACCGCAATACAGAAAATGAACTCAATGTTCTCGAACTTTATTTGGCATTATCAAAAGACAAGACGCGCATTAAGAACGCTAACTCTTCCACGCGAGAGAGGCGGCTGGGCTGCTCCGAACTTATTATTTTATTATTGGGCAGTTATGTTGCAGCAGATGGGCGATCTGTTGATAACAGATGGGTTTAGATGTGAGGATGGCTCACCTTCTATCTATCAAATAGCTATCGGCGAGGAAGCAACGGGACTCTTCCTTAGGCAAGTGGAGCCTAGCTATTATAAAAAGACCAGATTTAAATGCTTAAAGGCTGCTTGGAAGGTATGGAATAAAGTTAGTAGAATACTGAAAATCTTAAAATATAATAGATATACTCCTTTATGGGGCTCTTCACTCCTTCCAGCTGAGGTATATGATGGTATGGCTCGGGGGTGGGAACGAGCTTATATACAAAGGGTTGCGACCCTACTTAACGATAATTTAGAGATTAGATCTCGGGGAAGCTCCGACACCAAAAAAGCAGACAAAGAACTTGGGCATCATAATTGATGACAAACTCTCCATGGAGGAGCATGTGAAGACCATCTCGGGCACCTGCTTCGGTATAATGCGAATGTTGAGAAAAATCTTCCCTTGGATTCCCCTCATGGCCAGAAAAGCCCTTATACAGTAGACTAGACTATGGAAACTCACTACTAGTTGGAATTAGGGAAGATCTACTATCAAGGCTGCAGGTAGTCCAAAATACAGCAGCCCGGCTTGCCCTCAATAAACCTGCACGCACCCCGTCATTACCTCTCCTGCGACAACTGCATTGGCATTGGCTTCCTATCAGGAAAAGAGCAGTCTTTAAGCTCTTGTGTACAGTGTTTAAATCTCTTCAGGGGACGGGTCCCGCCTACCTTAAGAAGAAACTAGATCTGTACACACCCGTGCGTCAGCTGAGATCGAGCAGCCGGAAATTGCTCTGCACGCGGAGAATCAAGAAAGCCAAAATGGGCGGGCGGGCTTTTTCTCACCTAGCCCCCGTCCACTGGAACAGACTGCCAGATGAGATCCGAGCCTGCCCCAATCTGGCACAGTTCAAGAAACTGCTCAAAACCTGGATGTTTTAAGAACCGCTCTTTCATATGTTGTCTGCTACTCAGGGGCCGAGAGATCCCCTTGGGGATGATTTGTTGCGCCCTACAAATTCTAATAATAATAATAATAAGATCCTTCTCGGAATTGGTTCAAAAATCTGGAATCGATAACAAGTCATATTTTAAATATATTCAAGTAAGGGGGTGTTTAAAAAATCTGGATAAAGGCTCTGTCAGTCTTGGGGCAACACCGCTATTGGATATGGTATACCGGGGGGACGGTCGGATTGGGGAGTATTATAGCATACTGATGGAAACCCTCCCTGACGATTTGGGTAAAGTTGAGTCGAAATGGGCAGATAAAATGGGCGATGATGAGATAGATCTAGATATGTCACTCGAATTGGGGAATTTTTTTTTCTTAGCGGCAAACCTTAAGGCTCAACATTATAAAACTGTGTTTAATTTGTATTATACCCCCGCAAAGCTTTTTGAATGGGGGAAGCATGAGAACGGTAAATGCCCAAGATGTCAATACAGCCCTGCGGATAGTATCCATATGTTTTATGCATGTAACACACTGATTCCATTGAAAAGAGGTACTGAAAAATTCTGGCAGGAAACAATGAATTGTCTAATCATTATCCCCCCCCGATGATGATATTTGGGTATGACAATCGAGCTCAACTATCAACACTACACAGAGATTTTGTATTTATTACAATTGCAGTAGCTAGATTATTGATAGCAACGGTATGGAAGGACTCGGAACCCCCTACATATATAGCATGGCTCCACTGCCTGCTCAGTATTCATGTGCAGGAAACAGCTCTGTACAAAAGTAAGGGTTGGCGAGCGAGGGAGAAGGGCTGTAAGATTTGGGCACCTATGATCAAATGGCTTAACAAAAGACATGAGGAGTAATCGATTTGAGTATGATGTGGTGGGTGCTCCTCTTTTTATATTATTGTATATTGTACTTAACTGGATAATATGGCTTGCGTGCTGTAAGATAAATTGCTATCTGGTATTAACGATTTGATGGATGTTAAAGTATGAAACCGTGATATTCCTTTTTATATTTTTTGTACCTTGTGGCTAATAAAATTTTTAAAAAAGAATTGCTGACTTTTTTTTAACTTTGATCCAAAAGACAGAATATGTATCATGTGCTTGGTGATATAGAATGTAAATACGCTTTTCCTACTTATTGGATTCTGTATACACTCCACCACTGTGGTAATGTAGATTATGCACAATGTAGAGTTAGGGTATTGTTTTCACAGTTGGTTTTGAAATATTCAGCATTAAAACATGTGGGATTGTTTGACATGCTATCAGATTTTATGTATTACTTATTAATAAAACACTTCTGATCATAACAGTTTGGAACAGTCAAGCAAATTAATTGTACATGTGGGTGCCATTATGAGATGCCGTTCATCTTCTCTCCTCTTTCTGTACTCTTGAGCTCAGAGTGAGAATATGAACTACGCAAATCAAATTATCAATTAGAGACTGGCGGACCTTAAGTTTTCCATCGATGGAGTCAATGGAGTAGAGGCTGTCGGCGGAAGGACGTTATACTACCTTTCCTATTTAGTGTGGACAGAGTAATGTATTTTATTCCTGTGAGTCTCCTCCAACAATAAGGGACAGAAAAAAAATTTGCTCCACACCTTGGGACAAGACTCCCATGGATCGAGGCTCATTACTTTGTTTGTTTTTCTGGAACAAACCTCTGCTTTGGGAGTTTGTCTTTAAAAAACAAAAAATTGTAAAGGTTTGAGAAAGGCAGTTAAAATTGATGACGGCCATCCACCAAACGTTTTGTACATTGAAATGATCCACTGTGATGGCCGTTCCTCTCAATGTACAGAGATGAACGCTGGGGTGGCGGTCATCTCCAAATTTGGCAGATGGTAGAGGTAATGTCCTCCACCACTCAAACAGCTGGCGTACCATCCGCCAAACCATTAAGACATGGCCAAGTTCAACAATAAAATGAGCTGAGGCGTCTGCCTGATAAGGTTTTAAATGTCAATGAGCACATCATTCTCAACACAAAACCCAAATACAACAAATACTATTTTTTGCTCATTCAAAGCTGCTTGCCCGACAAACAAATTCTACTTCATCCAGTTGTGTATTAAATGGAATTCTAGTGTCCCCCAAACACAAGTCTTTGTTGCTTCCCAAAGACACAGAGGAATACTCTTATTTAAGAAAAACAAGAAAACATTCTTTGTCATGCAAGTTTGGTTAGAATAAGTTTGCATTCTATGGTATAAAGTGTAATTCTTTAATACCATAGTGTATGTTTGTGTCAACAGATGCCATCCCAGTGATTCACATATTTGAATCAACAATAAATTTGGACAGCATTACCAACTTATTATGTAGCATATACACTGATATGTCTGGTTTCATTTGTGGGAGTATCTCTAGAAATATCTTTTATAGATCCAATCAGTTTAGCTCTTTTATCTTGGCTTAAAGCTTCCGTCAATCAGCTCGCCCTGGGAATGATATGAACTGACTACTCTTTGGCATTATTAGGCACACATTTCTATAAGTGGCAGGAAGTGTAATCTGATATATTCATATTCTGATCTAAAAATAAATCATAAACTTTGAATATATTTCGAAATGGCCATGAAATGTTTGACATGTTCTACTACAAAGAGAATTTCTGTATTTCTGTGATGATCGTCCCACATCTCTGGTCACAATGAGCTCTTAATCACATTTCTGATTAGGGTAATTGTATCCGGAAAGTATGTCAAATACATCAATGACTCAATCCTCTATCACATACAGATACAGAATGTTTATAAAACATTTGAGATGCTGTTTTCTTGTTGTAAGCTAATTGTTGTTGTGTTTCTTTGAGCGGACTGCTTCTTTGTCTTGTGGCATGGGAAGTATTTGACACATTCAACAAGGAAAGCCAGACTGAAGAAACGAGAGAAGAGCATCTTGGAGCTGCTCAAACTACACTGACCAACACACTTGAAACTGAAGAAATAGTCACAAGAAATTCCTTAGTGTTTTATCTTGAAGAGCTGATGAGATGCTCTCCACCCAATCTCCATCTTGACCACACCACGGTCTGTGGAAAGAGGAAAAGAAAAACTCTGGAAAAATCTCTTAATGAGAATGAAACCACAGTACACAAAGACAAGCTGTCTGATGTGCACCTACCTTCCTAAAAATTGTGGTCAGATTTCTGGCTCAGAAATGTGTTTCATGACACTTGCAAATCATTTCAAATTCTCAGGGCAAACACCTCATCTCAGTGCTAAAGAGGGTCCGGGATAGATCCCTTGAACAACCAGACATTATTCTTGTGGGCTTTATGCGATAAGTGTTCTACAAGTTCCTGTTAGGGTGGTTTATTGGCTGCATAGACAACCATAATGTGCTGCCATTATGGTATGCCAGTTTAAGAAAGCGGTACGCTAACAAACCTACTTCCTTCATTGTTGCCCATGTTATAAAAATATACTAATAGAATATGGAGCAGCTTCACAGTTTCCAGAACTTCACATTACCCCCAGGTCCCTCCTATCCTCGTCTCATTCATGACAAGTGGAGATAATCATCTCCCAACAGAAAAAAGAACAGAGGAATGCTGCGACCCTAACCCCAACCCCTCCCACTGGGAGTACATAAGCAGTACTTACCCAGAATTCCGCCTGTTCTTTTTTTCTCTCTGTTAACAGGAATCGGATGAGGTGCTGGTGCAGCTACTGCTGGGCTTGAGTGACGTTCGTCTTCTTCGATCCCCGTCCGGCTGCCTGGCTAGTCTGGATGGGTGTATGCTGCTCTGCCTCCTGGCCTGCCGGGCTTATCAGTTGGCTTGGGTGTTTCCAGCCGGCTCTTTGCACACGGCCCGCCCTTTGCGGCTGCTGCGCCGATCTCCCGGTTGGTTCCGGGTTGGAGGGCGCATCTTCCTGTGGCCTGGCCGGGTGGGGGACGTGCCGGGTCATTGGTCGGAGATCGGATTAAGGGACTCTGCCCTACAATGGATGACGAGCTTTCTATCTGCTCGCTCCCAAACTGTCAACTTAGGCCCCTATCGCTCCACACCTATGGAACTGTCCAAGGGAGTACCTCAGGGCTCTTGTTTGAGCCCTACATTGTTTAATATATATGTTGCTCCCCTGGCCAATCTCCTACGGATACATGGGTTTATTCCCATATCCTATGCGGACGATACGCAGCTACTTTTCCCATTTGACAAATTTGATCCATCTGTACAGTTGGCCTTCTCTTCTGGGATGAGAGTCATCTCACACTGGATGAAGAGCAACTTCCTCCAGTGTAATGTGGGAAAACAGAGATTCTCCTCTTTGGAGAGGCCCCCTCCTTGTGGACACCAGAGTGGTGGCCGACCGATTTGGGTGCCTATCCTGCCTCCAAATCGGCTGTGAAGAACTTGGGCGTTCGTATGGACCAAGCCCTCACAATGAAGGAACACACTGCGCAGACAGTGGGTTCCTGCTTCCACACAATGAGCCTGTTCCGTCGAGTCTTTCCTTTGCTCCCTGACTCAATTCGGAAACCTATAATACAGGCCCTTGTATTAAGCCGCTTGGACTACTGTAATGGGCTGTTGATCTCTGCCAATGAGGCTTCGCTCAGCAGACTACAAGTAGTCCAGAATACGGCAGCGCGATTGGTCCTCAATGCCCCCCCCAGGACTCACTCCCGCCCTCTGCTTCTGCAACTTCATTGGCTTCCTGTCCGTCAACGGATAAGATTTAAAGTCTGTTGCATAATACACAAGGCACTGTTCGATCTGGGCCCTTCTTACCTCTCAGAGAAATTTACTCCGTATTTACCTTTGAGATCTTTGCGCTCAGGTTCCAAACATCTTCTGGTGGTACCTCGAGTCAGAAAGGCTAGACTGGGAGGAAAGGCCCTTTCACATCTTGGTCCGCGTTACTGGAATGAACTTCCATTACTCCTGAGACAATGTACAGACTATTTGCATTTCAGGAAGCTGCTTAAGACCACCCTTTTCTGTCTTTGATTCTTTTGTCTTTGTCTCTGATTTAATTAAATCCGCATTCCATCCATGCCGCCCGCCCAAAGCGCAGAGATACCCCTTCGGGGGTCGATTCAGGCGCTATACAAATAAATAAATAAATAAATAAATAAATATAATGTTGGTGTCCATGAAGTGCATGACCGCTGGGCTGTTTTGCTTCTGGCTGCCCTGGCGAGGTTGCTGTTGGTCCGCCTTGGGCTGGCTGAGGTGGTGGGGGGGCAAGCCTTGTTCGACGTCCACCGCCCCCACCCCCTCGGGTGAGTACTGCGTAGTGGTTTTACCTTTTTTCCAGCTGTTGGGCTCCGGGCAATACGGGTAATTGAATTGCCCTGACTCCTCCTCCTTTCTTGGCCCTTCTTTGGGCTTGGCCTTCGGTCATCCCTCCCTGTATGTCTGACCTCGCTGTTCTCAGATGTTTCGCTTGCTCTGGCCTGGTTAGTCCCTGGCCAGGTGGCTGCCTGGGTATACCGGGTGTTGTAGGCTTCAGACCAGCCGCCCTGTTGGGGCCTGCTCTTGCCTGGCGCTTTTGTTGTGTGTGTTGGCTGCCAGGGGCTGTTGCTCTCTGGTGGGATCCTGTGATGGTGGCGGGTAGTGTGGGGTGGTTTTTGGCATGGTTCCGTGGTGTCCTTGGGTTCTCCCTGGTTTGGTTCCCATATGGGGACTGCGCACCGGTCCTTGAGTCTGTTTGTGTGTTCTTGGGGTCCCTGGCCCCTCCTTTGTCTGGTTTTTGGGCTACATCCTTGCTGCCTTGTTTGCCCCTATTTTTGCCTGGTTTCTGGTGTTGTGCTGGGTTGGGCCTAGTTCATCCCTGGTTGGGTGTCCGCCTGGGGTTGCCACATGCTGTGGTGTTTGTTCCCCCTGTAGTGGCACCGTTGTGTGGTGTTCTTCTTCTTTGGCCCTCCCTACCTGCAGCCATGCCGCCCTGTAGGTCCCTGGTCTTGTCTGTTCTTCGCACTTTAGGTGAGTCGGGCCTGGTTGGTGGCCTGGTTGAATGCCTGCCTGGGTGTTCAGGGGGCTGTGGGCTTCTAATGCTGCCTGTTCTCCTCTGCCGTTTGGCAGGGTCGGGCCTGGTTGGTGCCTGGTTGGGGGTCTACTAGGGGCCTGCCACGTACTGTAGGATTCTCAGGGGGGGTCAGCTTCGCCTTTGGACTTCCTGCCTTGTATCCCTCCTCTCTTCTGATCTCTGGGGTTTCACGGGTTCAGGGTGCTCCCGGGGCTGTTTGCTGTGGGTTGTCCGGGCGCTTGGTTTGGGTGCTCCGGGGCTGGCTGGTGGGGCTGTGTTTGGGGCTGGCTGTGTTGTTGGGTTTCTGCCGGCTCTGGAGTGTGTTCCCCCCACCTTTTTGGTGTAGGTACTTCTGGCCCGGTCCTGTGGTGTCGGGCGGGGAGGTCCTGGGATCTCTGACTTGCTTGGTCTCAGCCTGTGGGTGGCTGGTCCCTCTGCTGTCGGGTCCCGGTCCTTGTAGTGGTGGAGTGGTACTGCCATTTGTGGCCTCTGTCCACTACTCGGACTGGGCTGGTCTTTGCCTGGGTAACCACTCCTGTCTTCCCTGCGTGCCCCCCCATGGGCCCGCTCTTGTGGAAGTGTCTGTCAGTCGGTGTTTGCTCCCCCCTCTGTCGAGAGTGCAGTCTTGGGGTGTTTGTCTTGCCCTTTTGGGTGCCTGCCCGCCTGGCTGCTGGTTTCCCAGGGCTTGCCACTGTGGTTTGGGCGGGGTCTTGTGCCTCTGGATACTCGGCTTCCTCCTGTTCCTGGGCTGTTGTCCCTCTGCCCGCAGCTCTGTTTTCTGAGCTGTTTGTTGTCCCAGTGGCCGCTTGCTCTCGGCCGTCTTGTTTTGTCTGGGCCGGTTGGCCTGCTTGGGGTTCTTTCTCTGCTTTAGCCTCTTCCGATCTCTGTTCCCTTGTGGGGGCGGGGGGGCAGCGGTGGGGGCTGTGTGCCCTCCGTTGGCGCTGGGCTCCCGGTCTGCTTGTGGGGCTTTGGCTGCTGCCTCTCTTTTGTTTTGGACCTAGCTGTTCTGTTCCCAGCCCTAGCTGGCCTGGGCCTTTGGGCTGTTGCCTTGTTTGGGTTTCGGTCCTGCGTGGTCTGGCGGTTCTGTGCCGTGGTCTCTGCCGGCCTCCCTGTCCTTTGCTTTTGCCTGTGATCTGCAGGGGCCTTCCCTGGGTGTGGGTTGAGCTGTCGGGTCCTCCAGCCCGGGCGGGATGCTTGACTTCGGCCCTGGCTTTCCCGCCTCTTTTTGCACTCTGTGGCCTTGGTGGTGGCCGGTTTCTTTGTCTCTTTCTGCCCTGGGGGGTTTTCTCCCCTGCTCCTGCACTCCTCTGATGTGTGCTGGGTCGTGGCTTTGGTTTGCCTGTGCGGTCTGCTTGGCGTCTGCCCTGGCTTCTGTTGCCTCTGTGCCTTGTCTGGTTTCGGGGTTGTGGTGGTGAGCCTGTCCCGCCCCGCCGGGCATGTGTGGGTTCCATGTTGGTGGCCTCCAGTCTTGGCCAGCTTGTCTGTGGTTCGGTTGGCTGCCTGCTCTACTAGTGTTGGGGCTCGCTAGCAGTGGTCCCTTGATGTGGTCCTTTTTCTCGGCTGGCTGTTCGGTTGGGGGTCCGTCGTGGCTCTTCTACAGTGGTCGGTGTGTGCTTTCATTCTCCAGGGCTGTGGTTTTTTCTGCTCTGGTCGCACCCCGGGTTTCGGGTTGAGGTGTCCTCCTGGGGGTGTGTTTGGGGCAGGGTCTTCACTGTTGTGCCTCTTTGTTCTTTGGGTTGCCCTGGTCTCAGTGGAATTGGGGGTTTGGCTCGCCCACTTATGCTGGTCTCGCCTTTCGTGTCTGGCCCCGGCTCTGTTTGGGTCGGGGTCTGATGGTTTCCGCCCCTTGGCTTTTCCTTTGCTGGGGCTCTGTTGTTGGCCTTGTTCCATGTGGGGTGTTGGACTTCCCGGGATTCTGGTTTCTGGCTCTTCCCCTGTCCTTTGCGGTTCAGTTGGGGCTGCGGTCTGGCTGCCTGGTCCTCCTGGTTGGCCTTTCGGCGGCTGGTTTTCTTTCGGGTGCTGGCCCTGCTCCCTTCTGGCTCTGGGGGCCTTTTGGGATGCGTTCCGGGGGTTGTGTCCAGGTTTCCCCAGCTTTCTTATGTGTGCCTTGGCCTTTGCCTCTTGGCCTGTCCCTGGGCTCCCGCTCTTGCTCCTTCTCCCGTGCTGGGTGCTTGACGGTTGTCCTGTTTCAGCCCTGGTGGTTGATGCTAGCTGTTCCTGCCCTGGGTCCTGGTCCTCCTCTGTGAGTTTCGGTGGCGGTGTCAGCTGGGCTTTCTGGGGTGCCGGGGCAGTCTGGTTGGGTGGGGGGGTCTGGTGTTTGGATGGTGCTTTTGCCCTTCCTGGTTTGGTCTGTGTGGCCGTGTCTTTGGTTGGTCCTTTGCGTTTGTGCTTTGCCTTGTTGGCTGGCCCTTTCCTCTTTCATTTTGGGATAGACTCCGGTGGGTCTTCCCGGTGGTGTTGGGGTTTGTCCTGTGGTTGGCCCTTTTTCACCCTTCGTGCCTGGTTGAGGCGGGGTTGTGGGGTCTTCCCTTTCTTCCCCTCATATTTCTTTGTGGTTGCTTGGTTGTCTGTTTGGATTTCAGGGCTTCCCTTTCGTTCTGGCTTGCGCTCACTCTCTGTTGGTTCTGCTAGCTGGTCGGTGTGGCTGCCTGGTGGTGCTGGGCCTGTCGGCCTTTTGTCCGGTGGGCGTCCTTGTCTGTTGTTCGTGTCCTGTTGGTGCTTCGTCTTTCTGGTCCACTGGGCGCCGATGGTGTTGGTTGCTTCGGCCCCTGTTTCCCTTCTGGGGCTTTGCCTTTGGGGTCTCAGTGGGGTGCTTCCTTTTCGGTCTTGGTTTCTTTGCCTTGTCGCCTTTGTGGCATGCTCCCTTCGCTTGGCGGTTTGGGGTTTGCCCTTGATATGGCCTTGGTTCTCTGTTTCTCGGTTCTCTGGTTGGCTGCCTCCTTGGTGTCTCTGCCGCCTTCTGCTTTCTGGGGTCCCGGTTTCCGGACCTTGGTTGTGTCCCTGTTGGCCTGTTCCTGGCTTGCTGGTAGGTTTGGCCTCTTGGGTCTTCTTTTTTGTGTGTGGTCTCCTCACTGTCCTTCTGTTGTCGGCTGCCTCTCGAGGTTTCTTGGCGGGTTCTCCTCATTCCTTGGTGGTTCGGAGGGTTCCCGGTGTGTGTTTGCTGCCCTCTGGGAGGCGGCGCTGTGTTTTTTTTTCCTGTTTTATCGCCTTGGTCGTTTCCTGCTTGTTTGGGGAGGTGCAACCCTGCGTTTTGATGGGGTGCTTTCCCGGCTGTGTGCTCTGCCTATGGTTTCCTGCGGTTCTCCCTTTTGCTTCCCTTGGGTTGCTGCTTTTGGTGTGGTTTTCTGGAGGTGCTTGCGGGTTTTGGAAGGCCGGTATTGATTTGATTTGGAAATGTATAAAGCGCACGAATGCCCAAGGGCGTCTTGGCGCTAAGTCGATGTAGCAAGAGACTGCCGATGATAAAGAGCTCTAACTAAGAGGCAAAAAGCCAGGTTTTTACAGCTTTCCTGAATGATAGGAGCGAGGGGCTATTTTTTATTGTGATAGGGAGCAGGTTCCAGGTCTTGGCCGTCTGCACCAAGAAGCTTCTCCCCCCCCCACCTAACCTGCTTAAATCTTGGGACCTGTATCAATTTTGCCTGCCCAGACCTCAGATTCCTGCATGGCTCATACCGTTTCAGATGTGTTTTTAAAAATTGTGGCCCTATACCATAAAGGGCCTTGTAGGCCAAGCAGGCTGTCTTAAATCTTATTCTTTTCTCCATTGGTAACCAGTGGAGAGCTCTTAGTCTGTGGGCAACTGGTTCTGATCTAGGGATGTCCAGCACCAGCCTTGCTGCTGCATTCTGTAAACGCTGGAGTTTTGTCAGATATTGGATTTGTATCCCAGCATACAAGGCATTGCCATAATCCAGTCTGGACAAAATCAGCGCTGTTACTAAAGTTTTACATGATTCTTGGGGAATGAAAGGCAGTATTCTTCTAATCATTTTTAAAATGAACCACACAGAGGAAGTCAGTTTATTTATCTGGGCATTAAAAGACAGTTTATTATCCAGTATAACTCCCAGATTTCTGACTTTGTCCACTGGGGAGGGAAATCGCCTAAGCTATCCGGCCACCATTTAGGCGACCAAAAATTTGTGTCTGCCCCGAGCAGCATGACTTCGGTTTTATCACTATTCAGTTTGAGGCAGTTAAGCTGCATCCAATCTTTAACCTGTCTCATACAGTTGCTGAATCGGTCGGCTGTATCCTCCAGATTGTTTGAGACTGACACCACTATTTGGGTGTCATCTGCATAGGAGACTGGTAAGAACCCACATTTTCTTATTATGGCTGCCAAGGGGGCAACGTATATATTGAAGAGAGTGGGGCTCAAAGAGGACCCCTGTGGTACTCCGCATGGTGAGTTGAATGGTTTGGATGTGAAGTCTCCTAATTTGACTGTAAAAGTTCTATCTGTCAAATATGAGGATAACAGCTTCAGTACAGTGTCGTGAGCTCCCAGTTCTGCTAGCCGGGTCAGAAGTATCTCATGGTTTACCGTGTCGAAGGCCGCCGATAGATCCAGAAGGATCAGGGCGGCCTTCCCACCGGTATCTAATACTGTCCTGAGTTCCTCTACTGCCATAATCAGAGCTGTCTCGGTTCCATGTTCCTCCCTGAATCCATACTGTGATTGGTCCAGGACGTTTGCAGAAGATAGAAATTTTGACAATTGATTATTCAATAGTTTTTCCAACACTTTAGCCGGAAAAGGGATTCTTGAAATTGGTCTATAGCTCCCGGGTTCATTAATGTCCAAATTGGGCTTCTTTAGCAGCGGGAGGACTGAGGCTGTTTTCCAGGAATCTGGGAAGCAGCTGGACTGTATTATCTTTGTGAAAACCAAATTTAATTGTTCGCTAAGTAGATCTGGGAACATATGCATCACCTTTGGTGGACAGGGGTCTGTTAGGTCACCAGATTTTATTGTCATCATCACCTGTCTGATATGTTCTATTGATGGAGGAAAAAAGCAGAACCCCAGACTGGAATCTTCGACATGCGTGCCTTGATTAGGATGTGGATAGGGAATATCTGCCTTGTTGTTAGTCATAAAAGACTTTGGTATTCTCCACTTGTCATTAATGGGATGAGGACAGAAGGGACCTGGGGTAATGCCCCATTACTCACCGGTAATCTTCATTACTCCTGGTCATGTTGTCCTCGTCCCATTCATTACGCCCGCCCTCCCTCCCGGATGGCAGGCCTTCCTGTTGAGGGCTTGGTAGTTCAGGCGGAATGCTGGGTAAGTACTGCTTATGTACTCCCAGTGGGAGGGGTTGGGATTAGGGTCCCAGCATTCCTCTGTTTTTTTCTGTCGGGAACTGATTATCTCCACTTATTATGAATGGACCAGGACAACGGGACCAGCAGTAATGAAGATTACCGGTAAGTAATAGGGCACTCAAACTTCAACATGATAAATCACTTCCATTACAGAATAAGCTATTAAACTTCAGAATCTTCCCTGGAAATTGCTAGCTTAAACAAATGGCCTCCATTGTGACTTAACATTAACTGACCATAGACTGACCAAATCTCTTTTAGCCTTGGCCTCTAACAAGGGTGTGTTCTAGTCCCGCTCCATTTTAGGTTATCCATAAGACCCTCACTTGGCACTTAAGAAAAGGATCCAACACACCAATGGCTATTAAAAGTTTGATTTATTTAGGCAACACTGCTTAGGAACAGGGTGCCTCATATATCAACACATTTCCTCTTAGAAACAGAATGATGAAAACCCTTTGATTCATCAGGCCCTAGGTCTTTAAAAGGCTAAAGCATAACCGAGGGGCTCAGCCCGATTACAATAATTTGAAAGATACAACATTAATCCACTGCAAGATTTGTATAATGGATCTTTGCAAGATAAAACATAACAGCCCACCACGAACCATCCTTTGTGACTTCCTAGGGAATGTAAGACTTTTTAGGTAGCCCAAAGCATATTTGTATGGTAACTTCCCTTAGGATACTAGTTTAAGTGATAAGTGGCCAATGGATTCCATAGTAGTTGTCAACATGTTACTGTTCTAGGTTTTTCAGTAGATCATAGTACTTTACTATAGAGACTATTACAAGAATTCTGTAAGGCTGTCTCTTAAAACCCCTAGCATATACGTCTGCTACTATTCACCTAAAGTTGTTCTATGCCATATAAAAGGAAGTCTTGGGATTAAAGAAGACTCCCATATCAAGGACTAAGAAAACTAACACACAGTGTTGGACTGGAAAATGTGTTCTGCCGACTCCTTGTAGCATTGTGCGAGTTAAGTTAGCATTTGCGGCACCATTTTGTATTCAGCCGCTATTTTGTACCCTGATCGAAAATTAAGCTTCTGTCTCACATTGCCTGCCTCAGCAGAAAGCAGCCTCGATTGATTCTCTTTATTATTCAAGGTTGAGCTTCGCTGCACTAATGAATAGATTGTTCTGTCTTTGCATGCCTTTCCCAGTAGGTAGGCCTGCTCCCACTCTCAGAGAGACGGGCACGGGCAGAGTAATCTTGAAACTAAGATAGCATGTACCCGGTCTCAGGATAGTAGCTCATCTTTCTGTACCACTTTTGTTCGTCAGCTCTGAGACTGGAAAATTTCAGTCTGGGCGGGTCTTTAGGGATGCTGGAAATGTATATCTGATATTGCTTTGTTGACGGGGGTCAGTCCCTCTGCCGCAATCTGAGGAGGCTGGTCAGACCGCACTCCGCTCGAGCGTATACTAATAAATAACTTTGGTTTGTATTCTCTACTGTCTGACCGACTCTTCATTTGTATGGAAGGCTGAGAGGTGGTCGCGAGTGACCCGGGTGGCCCTAATCGGGTCACTTCCTTCAGTTGGCGCCCGAACAGGGACACCATCAGGCGAGTGACCCTTCCATGCCCGCGGACAGGTGAGGAGGCCGGGGCCACGCCGGGTCGGACGGGCGGACCGGGGATCCCTGCACGAGAGTCTGGTATTTGCAGCTGCCCCGTCTGTCTGACCGGGCGGTGCCTTGGCCAGTGGTCATCCCGGTTGGGGTCCTGAACGGTGAAACCCTTGGATCTGACCGTTTGGTCCGAAGAGTCGGCAGTGGAGAATACATTTGTTTGACCTGTGTGCACCAGGTGAGTTTGCTTTGTTTTGTGGCCATGGGCCACTTTGGTTTGTGTTTGGTACGGTCTGAGAATTTGTTTGAGTTCTTTATGAACATGGTACCACTTTGATTTGGGTTTGGTGAGGTCTGAGGACCAACTTTGGTAAGATATTTGCAAATATCTGTTCGGCATAAATAGTGAGCGTGTCTTCGTTTTAAAAATGCCCTGCTTTAGGAAGCTATGCTGTGTGAGTTGCCGTTGTTGTTCTACTGATGCTCGATTAGAAGAGAGTCAGCCTGCGCTTCTGGAAGGCACTCCAAATTTTGAGATGTATGTCAAGCATGGGCTTGGCCCTATTATGTTTAGTACATTATGGCACAAGTATACGAGGGACAATGCAGAGTTGCAATGCCCGTTGACAGGCACATTTGATGAGCAAAAGCATAATTTCCTGCAGGATAAATTGTTTGCCAAACGAAGTAGGCAGTCAATGTTTGATTCCCTTAAAACATGGCAAAAGGAAGCTAAACAGAGACGAATGAAAGCAGAAAAGGAAGCCCAAAAGGGAAGGATGCAGACAGTGACTCAGAAAGCTGTTGCGTATGATAAAGAGAAGACTGAGAAGCGGATAGAGTGTGCCGATAGGAAGTTTCGATTGCAATGTGAAAAGTCTTATGTAGTTCAAGAAGAAAATGATACATTTGTGGAGGAATTGTTAGACACCTGACCTCCACCTCCATATGCCCCGCAGAGAATATACCCTGCCCTGCCACAGCCTCAGTCGTCTGTCTCTTCTGCCCCTGCTGTTTCTGCTTCTTCCGCTACTGACCCAGCTGCTTTGGCCGCCGCGCCTCCTGTCAATTCTGTGGATTCATCTTCTGCGCCTGCAAAAGCTGCTAGTCTCCCTGCTACACCCATTGTGTCGATGTCTCACCTCTCTCCAGCCCTTACACCCACAACACAGCCGTTGATGACATTGGTGCCCGCTCCCTCTGTCACTACTCCTTCCCTTTTCCTTCATTCTCCGACAGTACTGGGTAACGGAACACCTGTAAGTGGACCATGGGACAGGGACTGGGCAACAGCTAGGGAACTACTGGGGCGGATATTGATACGATCTGATGTGGGCGATGAAGAGAAGAAGGTGGTGGCCAATCAGGCGGCTCAGTGGGCTCGTCACCACATTTACAGTGTGGAAGATGTGTGGAGTGTGATGAAAGATTATGAGCTGTTTGTGCAGCAGCATGCCCTCAAGCACATGTCGGCTACACTGATTAGATTGTGGGAACAGTGTTTCAATGATGTAGCGCCCCAGATTATTTATGATATCAGAGACAATGTGTATGCTGCTGGTAATGGCTCCTGGGGAGGTTTTTGGTAATGTTGCAACGTTGGTAGCTTACCGAAGTAGGCTGTTAGAGAAGAGCCCGAAGACAGTATCCCAGTTTCCGATGAGGGAAGCCCACCCCATATATCACCCTGAGTTACCGGAGCACCGAGATCAGCAGAATACTGTTGTTATACCAAGGGTAGAGGCCCGTTTCAAGAACAGTGGGTCTATACCCCATGGAAAAATCCTACTGGATACCAAAAGGAACTGGCAGAAGCTGCTTCATCGACATTGATGATGCTCGCAGATATTGAAATGTTCTTTGGTTTACTGGTATCCGTTGATATTTGGAGGCAGGTACACACGCAGGACCACGGTGCGGAATTGGGTGGTACATGGGAGCAGATTAAAGCATGGGATCAGGAGAGGAAGCCTGGTGAGAAGCCTAGGGCCGAGATACTAGCTTTGCCTAGCCGAGTTATCTCTTATATGCATTCACTTATTCCACCAAGGAGAGTAGATTGGGACAAGTTAGCGGCATGTCGTCAGAAGAAAGATGAAAGTGTGTCTGACTTTTCCACACGATTCGAGGGTGTGTTTTTGGATTTTAGCGGACAGGATTTGTCGGTAGAGGGGGCTGTCCGATTGTTCTTCAATAGATTTGTTACGAACTTGCTCCCAGAGATCTCAGCCAGGTTGCAGGCTTCAGAGAGCACTTGGATGACATCCTCCCCTTCTGTCATATTGAGTATGGCACAGTATTATGAACAAAGGGAGAACGAGGAAAAAGAGAAGGTAGAAAAGAAGCACAAGGAGTTGAAGACGAAGGTGTTGTTGCAGCAGGCGTCTGAGACTGGAAAATTCCAGTCTGGGCCGGTCTTTAGGGATGCTGGAAATGTATATCTGATATTGCTATGTTGACTGGGGTCAGTCTCTCTGCCGCAATCTGAGGAGGCTGTCCTGACCGGACTCCGCTTGAGCGTATACTAATAAATAACTTTGGTTTGTATTCTCTACTGTCTGACCGACTCTTCATTTGTATGGAAGGCTGAGAGGTGGTCGCGAGTGACCAGAGTGGCCCTAATCGGGTCACTTCCTTCAACAGCTACAAGTAACCCTCTGACAAAAAGAAACTTGAAGAGGTAATCCATGGCAAGTCTCTGCTTCTCATATTACCTCAAAATAAAGTACATCACGAGCAGGAGAAACTCCTGCAAAAGACGAATCTCAAAACCAACCCTGTGTAGGAGAGCAGTGCATTAGCAGCAGCTTGATAGTGCCTAGTTTGAGGTAGTTAGAGCCACTCATAAATACGACATGAGTTTCCAATGCCCAAAGGTTACAGAAGCATACGTTAAAATAATAGTCTAGGGATATGTCCTAACAAAACCACTGCAAACAGCATAAAAGAGCTAGGAGGATAAGTACTCCCACTCACAATTAAGGTCTTAACAGTCACACGCATATTAAATAATGCACACAGCAAGGAAACCAATACAGAGAAGAGCACAAGATCCAAACCTTTGACAATGCAGAAGACCTCCCTAAGAATGCATTCAATTAGTCCTTTTTCATGTATTAAAAATTGCATGTACCGGGCTAATACGTGAAGATCCCTCATGTATAGTAGTAATGCTGGATGACAGAATATGCTTGCAATAGGTTGATGAAGGATTTAAATCGATGTTTACTCTTCATACGACCCAATTACGAGGCATGCAGATTTAGATGAGGGGCTACAGGGTGGCTGAAATTAACAAGTCTCTTTGGGATCTCCACACCTAAATTCACCTATTCCTGCTCAATTCCCTAGTTTATTCCCACAAAATGGGGACTAACCAAGCAGACCCAGTTTTATCTGGGTGAAATTCCTCACATTAGTCCTCATTTCTTAGAAAACAATGTTCACATCTACCACCGTCTTGTAACCGGTGATAAATGGAAGGAGGGGCCATGCGAGGTGGTGAGGGTGGTAGTGGCCGAGGGAGGAGGTGGATTGGCAGAAGAGCTCCCTAGTGCTGTGGGAAAGGGACCAGAGACCCCTGGCTGGACTACACATGAAGCCCAAGCATAAAGCATTTTACTGGATGGATATTCTTGCTGGTACAATTGGGTCCTCTGCTCCCACACACGGGAAATCCAGGTGCAGGAATACTGCACCAGTTATAACTGGATGGAGCAGAATCCTACCTGGGGATACCACTCTGTCCAACTTATAATTGGGGCCATAGTGAAGTAACAAACTGGTAGAGTATTCATAAGAGTAGGATTTATCCTCCTACCTCTGAATGTTATACTTGGAAGATTAGAAGTAATCTCACTGCAGAAATGGCAATAAATGGGAGTGCGAACCTTTCCCCTGCACATAGCTCTGCACTGAGCATGCCATCATTCAGTAAAGTTTGTAAACGTTATTGCAAAAAGTGTGTCATGTCTCTGTGACTACATTGACAACATCCTCTGTTCTGCTTGTGACTCTCCCTCACCAGCCTTACTTCAGTCCTTGAGCTTGCTACTTCATTCATCTGCCAAATATGCATCTCCTTCTTCCTCGTAAGATGCCCTTTCCCCAGCTCTCCACGACTCAACGGCCTCTTCTATCATCATCCAATCCTTGCAAACATTAGTGCACCCTTCCTCTCAATAACCTTCCAGCAACCTCAGTGGCCTAGAAAGAGTGCCATGAGCCCTAACTCAAGCAAGGGAAATGGCCCTCCTCACCCTGGTTTGGATCTTAAAAGAAAGACTGTTGTGATTGTGGTGCAGGAGGACCCCCCCCCCCACCCCCACCCCATGGTCCCGGTCCCACTTCACCAGCTGCACCACTGATAGCTACACCTCTGGGCAGCCTTGCACTTGGCAACTCCATCATTCCTGGGCGCACGCAGGGGGCTCTTTAGAAAAACGTGGACCCCTGCACTTCTTTTTATTGAGAAGGATTAAGCACTGTTCTCCAAGCCAACAATTCTGAACTTCGGCATGCACATAAACTGCTTTTTTTTGTTTTATTTTTACTTGCTGTTCTCGCTTAAGTTCCTAGAAATGTCCAGATGCGAGGCATGCAAGGCACATTGTGAACAAAAGCTATGTTCTTCCTTTCAAGATGGGATTTACTGGAGTTCGTTTAAAAAACTTTCTTTCACACGACAAGATGTTGCAACGGGATGCTGAAAATAAATAGTAGTATGGAAAGTTAATACTGAGTCGCATGACCAGATACAATCAAAATACTCAGGACATTTAATGCAGCTGTTACCTTTCAGGATCTCCAGAGACCTGCTAAAGATGGAAACAAATGGAATGTGGTTTCAGCCAAGTCACTCTCTTGATTTTACTTTTTAATATACATAGACAGACACAGAAAATATGTGAACAGGGTACACATTCTGACTCTTAAAAGGAAAAGTGTACAATACGGTATTTTAGTATTGTAAAATTAAAATTAAAAGAAATGTATAAGCCTAGCCAAAACATAGTTGCATTCTTCTAAGGAGGATTGGGGTCCATGCTACTATGAAAGGCAGCACATAAGTCTGCAGAATGAAGGGAGTCTCTGTGGTTTCCTCCATCACATCTAATACCTAAGAGAGCTCATTCGGTGTTGGGGGTGGGCTTGTGGGTACCTCCAAGGGGCATGACCTCGCCTCTCCAACCACCCCTCATGTCATATGTTGGTTTGAATGAGATCTTACAAGAATGGTGTGATGGTGCTGACCGCCTTCGTCTCCGTGTGTTGTTTCTCATGTACTATGAATGTGTAGCATCCATAGATTTATTCTTCATTTTTCTTTTAGCTGCCACTACTACAAATGCGATGCAGTGCGCGCAACGAAATTCGTTTTATTTATTTAAATGTTCACTTACCTGTATTCGGCCTTAATCCGTAGTTTACTACCCCCCACCCTGCCCCTCCCCCGCCCCACGTCACCGCCCGACCGGCACTCCTACCACGGGCCGTGCCTGCGTGTTGTCTTTGGCGAGACTCCCTGAATGTGTGATGAAATAGAGTTTGTTCAATAAGGTTACTGTCAGGAATAAGTATTGATGGACAGATCTAGCAGTGGTCTCAACAGCATGTACAGTAGTTTATAATATGTGGGTAGTAAGATCAAGCAATGCATTTGCCTCTCAAATCAAAAGACCCAGTGCATAAGCTTCTACTGCAGCGTATCCCTTGGGGGAGAGAGCATGGCAGTGACATATGATGCGTGAAGTTAAACGATGTGCATAAGATGCCTTCAGTAGAATAGGCTCTTCAGCATGTTCATACCCTCGGAAGGGTCCAAGCCTAACTGCTGTTTTTGCATGTCATATCAGCAAAGAAGTTGAGATGCCTGATTTTACCATACTGTTATGGTCTTGTTGACATCCGGGATGTCAAGCAGAGACTTGACATTTGCAAGCTTATTTTTGTGCTTGTACTAGCAATGTTGAAACATTTTTGTTGCAGTGTAGTACAAGATAAGAACGGGCTCTTGTTACTGGGGTGCTGCTAGTGAAACCCTGTGTGTTGGGCCTCTGCACATGCTCCTTGAGTGTGGGAAACAACAGTTTCTTTGGCAAGCGGGTGGTGTTGTTTGAGCACATACTCGTTTGGTGAGTCTCCAATACACATCTGCCCTTTTATTACATTCCATACTTGTGTGTGTCAGGGATAGTGCCCGCTGCTTAATCTTTGAAGTGCAGGACTGAAGTCGCTCTGTGGGCCTGCTGAATTTAGAGTCTGAGAGCTTTGGTGTGGAAACCAGCGGCAGCTCCTCCGCAATGGTGGAGGAGCGTCGCCCCACTGGTTCAGAGCCAGGAGCTGAAAAATAAAACAATATTTTATTATTGTTTTATTTTTCAGCTGCTGGCTGAGCCAGTGTGTGCAGGGAGAGGCGGGGCTGGGCCATGGGAGGGGGGAGAAGGAGTGGTAGGTGCACTTTTAAGTGTGCATGTCAGATTGGCCGGCCGTCTTAGGCCGGCCAAACTGACATGCGCACTTAGGTTTCTCCAACCCAGCTGTATTGCACAGCTGGGTTGGATAAACAGAACAGACTCCCTGTGCCTGAGCGAGCGTTAATCCAGCCAGCTCAGGCCAATCCCCACGCTGCCCTCATGCTTGAGAACAGCACGGGGATTGGATGGGGTGTCTGTGATGCTGGCCCAGGGACTGCTGGGACCAGGAACTGGAAGTAGAAGAGCGTGAGGCGTCCGGCAGCACCAGGTACGTTTTTAAATATTCTTTTGTTATTAATCCCCCGCACTCTCCCCCCTGCGTGCTCCTGCCTCAAGCCACCCCCCTGCAACCTCTCCACCAGCCCCACCACTCTTTATCAGTGTCGGCTGCCACTTGTGGAAACTGATGTGTTTGTCTGGAGGAGTCTGTTGAGTCGTGTGTGAGTTTTTAGTTAAAGCGATGTTTTGAGTGCTGCCTTGGAAATTAAGACGGACTCTGTACATTATTCCTCTGTTCATTATTCCAAGTATATGTCCTTCATGTGCAATGGCCGGTACAACTAAATTAGAAAGCTCACGAAATGCAAGTATGTGCCACTTAGACCTGTTTGTAGGATTTATCATGCTCTTTGGGTATTATATTCATTGTTTTTTCTCAGCAGAATAAAAAATACTGAACAATCTTTATCATGATTTATATGCAATGCAAAAGTTTAAAACTGTACATACTGCATTCCTTGAAGAACAGTCGCTGTTTTATTATTCTGGTGTTCTTTTGCATGCGTATGGCAAGCCTGCATTTATGGGTGTCACTCTTCTGAGTACTGTAGCTCTATGCTATTGGTTATTTTCTGCATGTGTGCAAAGTTTTGCAATGGGTTGAGGTACCTTTGTTTACTGGAGGTTTTCCTCGGTATTGATGTTTTCTTATGCTGGTTCGATTTGCATTAGGTGGTGATGTAAAACTGTTGCATGGGTATTGAATATCTGGGTTTCTGAATGCTTCTTTTACATCTGCGCGCCTTCATGCTGGTTGTGTGTTTGCCAGAAATTTCTACTGTGTTGCATGGTGTTTCGAGCTCTGGCGTGTTTTTGGGTGACTACAAGGTGTGAAAGGACCTTGAACAAATTTTCAAAAGTTGCAATGTGTGTCGTACCTTGACTATTTTCTGAGGTTGCATGACGTGAATGTCCCAGCTAGCTTTTACTAGGTTGAATTGTTTCAAGCCTTGGATTGGCTTCTGTTCTTGCAGGTACGAAGAGCACTGTATAGCTGTGTTGCAGGTTATTCCATTCCCTGGTCTGTTTTTTTCTTCAGATGCAC
The DNA here is from genome assembly GCA_963921515.1 of Calotriton arnoldi. Lineage (NCBI taxonomy): Eukaryota > Metazoa > Chordata > Amphibia > Caudata > Salamandridae > Calotriton > Calotriton arnoldi. The sequence goes on from CAWUFW010005148.1 coordinate 848,435, forward strand.
TGAGAATGGTGAACTGCAGCCTTAGCTCTTGAATCACTTAAAATGGTTGGTCCACCACTTACTTTCCTTTATCTGGTTAGGCTGTTCGATTTTATTACAGATTGTGCAACATATGTATGGTCCTGTTCCTGGTTTATTGGTTTGTGTTTTTAAGTTGTATTGTGTTGCTCAAAAGTGTCATTGTTGTGTTGTTGGCACATCTCACATTGTGGGATGTCTGGGTTCCTTGAGTGGTGATGTTTGGGTTTTGTTTTGATGTGTTGTATGTGTGAGAATGTGTGTGTGTGTGCAAGGATGGTGTTGCCATGTGAAAAATATGATCTCTGGTGTGTGACGAGTCTGCAGCTAAGGACAGTCGGCATTCTGAGGACTCATCACAGATCAGATGATGTTTTTCAGGATCCAGTCCTGATGAAGATCTTGTTAACTTGTTACCCCACCTATGAGACATTATTGGATTGCACCTCAAATGAACACAATTAATAAATTACCTTTATTCTAAGAGGTCAACAGCACCCTCAGTTGGACTCAAAGTCTAATTTTTGTGATAGGAAATTTCAATACCAGGACTACATATCCTATCACAAGTGATCCTCAAATGTAAGTTTTTTTAAATGTTTGTTTTCCATGATGTAAGTATCTCTCACAATCACAACTGGATCGCACTGGGGTGATGGGAACAGAATTTGCAAAGGATAATCGAGATGTTGATCCAGTATGTGTGCTGTGCCATTAGTGAAGATACATTTGCCTTTAATGAAGATATTTGGATGTTTTTGAATGTAAAAATTATCTGTGGAACTCTACAAAACATCTGAATAAATAAATGAATACAAAATTATATAAAAATATCATAATATTTGTTGCTGCTAAGGTAGCAGAATTAAAGATATTTATACAGGTGGTACCTGTCCCCTTTTCCTTTATAGATTTTCAGATGTTCTCTGCATAAGCTTGCAAAATGCGCATTTTCAATGAAAATGGTAACATGGGGTGACTTTCTAAAGAATGGCGCTAACAAAGTAATATGCATATCGCCTCAGTGGCTACAACAACACAGCATGGTGAGCCATCATACCACGCTTTGAACTAGTCACTCAAAATTCCCTTGGAAATCCACCACCTTCAGAAAATCCTAATAGGCAAAATTTATGCTGCGTCTCTGGGAAGGTCTTTATTGTTTCGCTTGGAAAAGCTGGAAGCATTAGCGTGCCTGCACACACTATTGTAGAATAATGTTCATCCAAACTCTGCAAGAGGCCAGCAACCTCCACACACTGTAAAACATCTGAAGTAAATCAATGTATTATTAGGTTCTCTATAAACATCTTCACATGCTGAACCATCCAGCCTTTGAATGCACTCAAGTTTATATGGGTACACCTCATGGTTGTAAACCTTCCATATTTTGATTTTAACAAAGTATTTGGGAGATACTTCAGAAACAGACTGTTGTTTCCTCAGCATGAACTTCTTCAAGCGGTACTAACACACAAAGAAGAATTTCAGAACCATCAATAAAAACCCACATTTCAAGTCGTTGCCGGCATCCTGTTCAGCTTACAGGCCAATCTGGTTAGGGGGTGAAGGCTCCGCCTCTTTCTGAAAGTAACCCACTTCTCCAGGCCCTCAGACAGTGTTTGGTTTGGCTGAAGCACATCCTGAATTTCTTTTCATTACAGAAGGGTCTCTCAATGTGGCCATGGAACCAAGGTATCAACACTGTTGCGATATCAAGCATGTGTGTCAGAATGCTGGGGGATCTGTGACAGCTCCAAGGCTAGGACATAATCAGGTGGCTACTGCCAGCAATGAGAACGCACTCTCCATCCTGCTACCTGCCTGGTACCCAAAAAACAATGCAATTTTAAAGAGCAGCTTCTGTTCGCTAGTTCTTAGGTGGTGGGAAAAATTATAGATTGAGAGGAGTCCTAGACCTAAGCAAGAGTCATCATGAGGTCAGTACCACCTGCTAGATATTTCAGCACTTTGGCAGATAAATTAATCTGTCCTTCTTTTTTGTTGCCAGTACTCTGCAGAGAGTGTACACTAGGGACCTGATTCACAAAGGTAACCTTACACTTTTGTGTTAGTTTACAATTGTTTGCTATTCACAATGGTATTTTACAAGTAGAATTGTTAAGGCTGCAGAGACTCTGCACATGAAAATATGGGACTGTCCTATCAGGCCATAAGTATACCTGACTGCCATTTGAAAGAAAAGGCCTTTGACAGATTGGGATGGTCTCAGCATTAATATTTGCTTGGTAGACATGACTTCTGTTATCGGCGTCCCTCTGTCACTCCAATATGTGAGACTTTGCCTTTGGTGCCAGGGAGGAACATTGGCATAGGTAGTGAAAATAAGGCAACAACGTCTTAAAGTCAGTTGTTCCCCTTGCAGCAAGGATGATCAGCACACACGGTTTGCCAGCTTCCCATCTGTTCACGAAAAGGGTGGTTCTCATTTCCTCCGCGCTGTTCCTCTATTAATCTTTTGCAGACATTTTCCTGTTGAATAAATAGAATCCCAGGGCAATCCTCACGAAGGTCTCAGGCTGCACGAAGCACACGCACACAGCGTCGCTGAGACTCACTTGGATTCCGGGTGCACACGATCACAGGACAATCCTCACGAAGGTCTCAGGCTGCACAAAGCACACGCACAGCAGCCGCTGAGACTCACTTGGACTCCGGGTGCACACGATCACGGGGCAGTTCTTACGAAGGTCTCAGGCTGCAAAAGCACACGCACACAGCGTCGCTGAGACACTCCTCTGGAAACTTTTGTGTTCCTGAGTTTTCACAACAGGGAGCCAGCTCTCCTCGGGCCCTTGGGGACAAGTTACTTCAGGACACAGCACACAGCAAAGTCCTTTCAAGCAGGGGGACACAGCACACAGAAAAGTCCCTTCGCCTCTCCTTGGTTAATCCGCAAACTGCAGGCCAGCCCCAGAACACACAGCAAGGGTCAGTCCTTTCCTTCAGTCTCTTCAGCTGTTTCTTCCTTGTCAGAGGTTCCTCTTGACCACGAAGTAGTTTCAATCCTTTACAGTCTTGATCAGTCCTAAGTTCTGGGTTTCAGCTCTCATAGTTATACCCCTAAATGTCTTTGAAGTCTTTGTGTTCAGGGGGGCACTGACCCCTGTCCAAACCAGTTCTGGGTGTCTCCCTTTGATAGTGGGGGTCTGGATCTTCAATCACTCAGCAGGAGATGGAGCCATTGTTTTATGGCGGCAGCCCAGGCCTCTTCACCTCCAGGGGCTACTACTCCCCCCTACACTCCAGATGCAGGTCAGCCTGTTGCTGTCTCACCTCCTCCCCTGGGTCAAGACATTCCCCAGATCCTATCACTTTCAAATCCAGACAGTCAATCCACAACCAGGCAAAGTCACACAGAATTGTTAGACCACAAAAACCAGCTACTTAAAAGTGTGGTTTCTAAACACACAATGCAAAAACCACCTTCACAAAAAGATGTGTTATTAAATCTGTGAGTTCAGGCACACTAAGCTTCACCCTCCATCTTAAGCCTATGGGAAGATAGGCTGGAAACATATTACACAGCCTCCCCATTCTGTCCTATGGGCAAGAAGGCCTTTCAACAGTGAAAACGAAATGGAGAGTATTTCACTGTCAGGACATGGTACACACCTCAGTACATGTCCTACCTTTCACATACACTGCACCCTGCCCAGAGGTGTACCTTGGGCATACCATAGGGGTGTCTGATGTGCATAAAAGGGAAGGGTCAGGCCTGGCAAGTGGGTGCACTTGTCAGGACAACATGGCAGTTTTAGCAACTGCGCGCAGGCACTGCAGTGGCAGGCCTGAGTTCTCTCTTAGGACTACTTGTGTGGGTGGCACAATTAGTGCTGCAGGCCCACTGGTAGCATTTTCATTACCAGCCCTGGCACACATAGTGCATTTTACTAGGGACTTCCTTAGTAAGACAAATATACCATTACACTTTAAACAGGGAGCACTTGCACTTTGACACTGATCAGCAGTGGCAAAGTGCCCAAAGCATCTAAATTGGTAAAACAAAATCCATCACAGCATCAAAAATAGAGGAGGTAGAGGCAAAAAATCAGGGGTAATTACGCCAAGAAATGCCAGGTCTAACATTACACTTATAAACATATGAATTGAGATGCTTTAAAGAAGAAGGAGGAGCCTCGCCCTTAACAGACCAGAGGATGGTACTCAGAGACGATGTTCCCTCAACACAGGTTCATTCTTCTCTCAGCTCCATCATCTCTTGAAGAGGCCACTTGTGGCCCCTCAAAAGGGAACAGCGTGTGGGAAGCAAGAGAAGAGAGAAGTTGTTTCGACCACCAGGGCTTGGTAGAGGCAATGACGGACATGACTCTGTGTAATATTGGACCGTGGGGTTAGCTCAGTTTGCCTCCCAGCTGCTTTTCACACACATAACTAGAAACCTTTGGATCAGTGGCGGCTGCTCCGCTAAGACAATATGCCATTCGACCCTGAATACCAATTACTGGTGGCACTAGATATAGTATCACTATATTCTAGTATTCCCCAACGACAAGCTCTGGAAGTAATGAGTAAAACATTGGACAAGAGACCACAGCCTTCACCTGTTCCTACTGAATTCATAGTGCAACTACTAGAGGTGGCGATGATGAAGAACTTTTTCTTCTTCCAAGGTGAATTCTATTTACAAACGAAAGGAGTTGCGATGGGCGCTGGCTTCACCCCTGACCTAGCAATCCTATACATGGATGAGTTTGAGGATCAATTCATCTTTAGCCAGACCAATCCTTACTTTGACAATGTGTCACATTGGAAACGATATATAGACGATGTGCTTCTCATTTGGACAGGTACCGCAGCGGATTTTCAGAAGTTCTTTGAATGGCTCAACGCAAGGTCAGAAGACATCAAGTTTACCATCCATTGGGACCAGAACACCATAGACTTCCTTGACATCTCGATAAAATCAGAGAACAATCACCTATATACCACCCTGTATAGGAAACCAGCGGAACGTAATACGCTATTGAGGTATTCCAGTCACCACATGAGGAGTCTACGTGACAATCTGCCCTTCTGCCAATTCCTGCGGATCCGTAGGAATTGTTCCCGGAAGGATGACTACTTCACAGAGCCAGATGATCTCATCAATCGCCTGGTGGAACGGGGGTATCCCAAAAGAATGGTCAAGCGAGTGAGGAAGAGGGCTTAGTTTAATGACAGGGACTCCCTGCTGACACCCAAACAGCGATCGACGGATGCCCTTAACAGGATGATATGCGTGACTACATTTTGCACTCGAAGTAATGAGATCAGAAAGATCATAAACGGACACTGGAAATTGATCTCGGATGATCTAGAGACACCAGACCCACCATTGCAATCCTTTAAAAAGGCAAAAAATGTAAAGAATCATGTGGTACAATATCTACTTGAGACACCTCCTCAACCTACGATCCAGACATTGTGGAAATTACCAGAAATTGTGGGCCACTTCAAATGCGGCCAATGTAAAGCATGCAAATTAACAATAGAAACCAAGCAGCTTTGTTTTAAACACCACACTATAGATCTCCAGGTACACACCAATTGCAACACAACAGATGTGATCTACGCCATTATTTGTCCCTGCAATGAGATGTATGTAGGTCAAACTAGACAGAAAGTGAAGACCAGGATCCTACAACATTGCAGCAGGATACGTTGTGGGACGGTTGGGGCAACCTTGGTTGATCACTTTTACACACAGGGACACCAACCAGACTCCATCAGGTGGGTGGTCCTGGAAAAAGTGTCTTTGGGAGCTAGGGGTGATGACATCAATTCCATCCTGAACATACGTGAGTGTAAATGGATGTACACTTTGGATACAGTCAACAACGGTCTAAATGAACTAGATGCTACCAATGCACAACTCGCCGTTCTGACTACTGAGTAGTGCCATGATAGGGTCTTTTGGAGTGGTTTTTTGATGCTATGTTTGGGCCTTTATCTGACTCTTATGGCTGCACCTATGTAACCTTTTCTTTTCATACCTCAGGAGACCAACATCCTTCCACATGCACATGTATGTAATGTAGATATCCCTTTTACGGAGCTATCTGTATATATGTCCCTGACGAACATGTTTAATTATGTGATTTTTCATTTCAACCAGATGTACGCCTTGCTCTGGTAATACCGTTGACGCATTTTGACAACTATGTGTAGGGTTTTTCTATATATACGTTTTTCTATATATACATGCCAGTTCTTTAATGTTATATATATGTAATGACTTTACAGGTTCAATTATGCGATATTTCATTACCATACCGCTGTTACAGTATGACCACCATGTTTAGGTTATTATGTAGGTATTGAGTCGTTTTCTCAAAAATGTGCTATGAATATATTTTGTTCGGAACTTAGACGTTTTATGCCTGCTGGCTTTCGTTGATATGTCCCCTTTTTATTTGCCAGTCCAACTTCATATCCCAACGGATTCAAATTCTTTCATATCAGTATTGAATACTCTGTATTTTTATTTTCAACGAATAAACCCTGTACAAGTCTTCCACCTCTTAGAAAAAAGACTCTTTTCGGTCAACCGAAGCCAGGCAATGTTAAACGTGCCGGTATCGAGCGGCTGCACCCAGCGTGCATGCAGCAGCTCGCGTTTATATCTAGGCCACGCACTCGGGCCCCTCCGTGCTGGTCATTCCGAGAGCTGACGGCAGACGGAGGTATGTTGCACAGTTAGGGATTTTACTTGACCAGTATTGCCACAGGCGACGAGCATTTTAAGCCTGACGGGTTTTTGTGTTTCCCTCTGTGTTTTTGCTCTTAGATTTACCCGGTAAAATAGAGGATTCATTCCTGGAAGGTAATCGCTAATTACTGTTGGTGTTTGGCTTCATGTTACTTTATTTTCACGAGGGGATACTGGTACTCCCCTTTTCTGCCACTGGTGACACATATCATTCATCTGCACAGTGAGATCCATCCCGCTTTACGCACTTGCGGGGTGCCGCAGAATTCTGTTTCAATACCTTGATATCGACACATGCTCCTGCACTTGGTCAAACCTGACATGATAACAATATGAAGACAGCTGCCTTTTCCTAGTGCATGTATTTGTTATATATGGCAATAATCACTCCGCTTTATCCTCTGCTGTGACAAATAGGCTCACCCCGGGCTCACGTATTCGCATAGCTGCCAAGGTTTCAGATTGCTATGTGTGACATTTTAATAATTTCAGTGTAATTATGAGTGACATTTCAACGACTATGGGTGACACTTTCTCACGAGCAAAAATCAAGCTATTAAACATATAGGGAAACATATAAATATCAGAAATTACACCCATTTGAGCAACAAGAAACGCTACTTCAATTACTTCTTAAAGTGCACCAACGGGGGGGGGGGGGTGCAAAAAGCGACAGCGAGCTGCTCTGCCAATCAGTGCGCCCATGCTGAGTGGTGGCCTGAGTAAAAGCATCCATGAAAACTAAAAATAAGCCAAACATAAGCATATTCAAAATATAAATGATGAAAATACTTTGGTAGTGCGTCAGACACCAATGTTTAAATGCACCCTTTCGTTGAAAACAAAACCAAAAAGAAAATGAAACAATGCCACATGCATAATTATTCACCATTTGGTGTTGTATAAAGATGACTCCTGCTTATGCACAGAATACAACTCGATTTTTCCAGGAGGCCTCTGATTTTTCGTAATATGTAACTGCTATTTCAAACGCTCAGGGTGCAACATAACCAGGCGGGACAGAATAAGAATGAATGGTCCGAATGCACTCAATTTTTTCCCAAAAACTTTTCTTAGATGCTCGAAGGCATGAATTTCAGGAACGAGACCCCAGAATGACCGCCCGGCGTGACTGGACTAGTGTGCCCCACGAGCCTCCAACAAATTGAGCAGATGAATCATAATGTTTATGAACCGGCGAGGGGCGGTTAAGTGTGCCCCGCTGCACCAACATGCGAAGGTGAATGTTGTGAGTGGGTGGGCTGCGGTACACGAGTCGACTCTGAAATTAAAACTAAAACCTGCCTCCTACCTCATAGTCTTGTCCAACACAAGTCAGCCAGAGACGGGCACGCTAGGAAAATAAAACCTGCCGCCCGCTTCCTGAATGTCCTGCCTTGCAGCCTAGGAGGCCAATTACCCTGCACGCAGTAATCAGGAAGCGCGCCTTGATAAAAACAACAACGACGATGAGCTGCAAAAGACATCTTGGATGTGCTGTTGATTATTGATTCACCAGGCTTCGCTGCGCTCCAGTTCACCATGTATCTATTTAAGTTCTTGACACAGTCAGACACATGCACACTTTCTATAGCACAGTGAGCTCCCTGTTGCAGCTCCTTGTTACAGCATGGCTGGGGGTGATGGGGGGGGTCCCCTAATTATGCGTGACTAATTTTTTTAGTGCGGGGATGCGGGCACCAGTACTGAAATGCCTCGGCGTCACGCCTGATGCGTGATACTTGGCAGGGCTGTATTCGTTCTAACCAGGCTAACCACTTGTAACCCTTAACCCCTTCGCTGCTAGGCCTTTTCCCCTCCTGTGCTAAGCCTTTTTTTGGCTATTTGGGGTAGTTCGCGCTTAGGCCCCTGTAACTTTTTGACCACATAACGTATCCACGCCAAATTTGTGTCCTTTTTTCCAACATCATGGGGATTCTAAAGGTACCCAGGGTTTGTGGATTCCCCTGAGGGGACCCAGAAATTAGCCAAAATACAGCTAAATTTTGGTTTTTTGGGGAAAATGCGAAAAAGGGGCTACAGATGAAAGCGTCTGGTTTTTTCCCTGCAAATGGCATAAAAAAGGGGTTGTGGTGCTGAAATCACCATCTTCCCAGCTTTCAGGGACAAGCAGACTTTTGTCAGAAAACCAAATTTTTTTACACAGTTTTGGCATTTTTCTGGGACATAGTCTATTTTTGCTATTTTTTGTGCTTTCAACCTCTTTCCAGTTAATGGTAGAAATGGGTATGAAAGCAATAATGGATCCTAGAAAGCTATACATTTCTGAAAAGTAGACAAAATTCTGAATTCAGCAAGGGGTCATTTGTGTAGATCCTTCAAGTTTTCTTTATAGAAACAAACAGTTAAATATAGGAAAAATTGAAAATTAGTTGAAATAATCAGCCATTTGTGTCAACATTTTCACCTGTAACTTCTTCTAATTATGACAGCTATTTGAAAGCAATATACCGTTACATCCGCTGGACCTTTCTGGTTGTGGCGATATATAGGACTTGTAGGTTCACCAAGAACCCAACGAACCCAGAGCCAATAACTGAGCAGCGTCTTGCAATGGTTTTTTATTATGTACCGGGTATATAGCAATTATTCTGGGAAAATTTATACATGGAAAAATCGGTATGAAAGACACCTATGTATTTCTGAAATGGGAACAAAATATAGAGTTTAGAAATAGTAGATATTTGCACATTTCCGAAATTGGGAGTACCCATACTAGCATGAGAATTATAGGACATTTTTCAAAATGACTACTTTTTTACACATTGTCTTTCATTTGGAAGGCAGAAATGCATCAAAAGTCAATAGATAATAACAGTTGCTTTACAATTTTGTATTACCCTAAGTCTCCCGATAAAAATGGTACCTCACTTGTGTGGGTAGGCCTAGTGCCTGCGACAGGAAACGGCCCAAAACGCAACGTGGACACACCACATTTTCACAGTGAAAAATGACCCTTTTTTGCAAAGTGCCTAGCTGTAGTTTTTGAACCCTAGCTCTGCCGGCACCTAGGGAAACCTAGCAAACCTATACATTTTTGAAAACTAGACACCCAGGGAATCCAGGATGGGGTGACTTGACTGGCTCTCACCTGGTTCTGTTACCCAGAATCCCTTGCAAACCTAAAATATTGTCAAAAAAACAAATTTTCCTCACTTTTCTGTGGTGGAAAGTTCTGGAATCTGCATGGATCCACAAAATTCTACCCACCCCGCGTTCCCCAAAGTCTTTCGAGAAAAACGGTACCTCACTTGTGTGGGTAGGCCTACTGCCCGCGACAGGAAACGGCCCAAAACGCAACGTGGACACACCACATTTTCACAGTGAAAAATTACCCCTTTTTGCAAAGTGCCTAGCTGTAGTTTTTGAACCCTAGCTCTGCCGGCACCTAGGTAAACCTAGCAAACTTATACATTTTTGAAAACTAGACACCCAGGGGAATACAGGATGGGGTGACTTGACTGGCTCTCACCAGGTTCTGTTACCCAGAATCCCTTGCAAACCTAAAAAATTGTCCAAAAAAACACATTTTCCTCACTTTTCTGTGGTGAAAAGTTCTGGATTCTGCGTGGATCCACAAACTTCCACCCACCCCGTGTTCCCCAAAGTCTTCCGAGAAAAATGGTACCTCACTTGTGTGGGTAGGCCTAGTGCCCGCAACAGGAAACAGCGAAAAACGCAACGTGGACACACCACATTTTCACAGTGAAAAATGACCCTTTTTTTGCAAAGTGCCTAGCTGTAGTTTTTGAACCCTAGCTCTGCCGGCACCTAGGGAAACCTAGCAAACCTATACATTTTTGAAATCTAGACACCCAGGGGAATCCAGGATGGGGTGACTTGACTGGCTCTCACTAGGTTCTGTTACCCAGAATCCCTTGCAAACCTAAACAATTGTCAAAAAAAACACATATTCCTCACTTTTCTGTGGTGGAAAGTTCTGGAATCTGCGTGATCCACAAAATTCCACCCACCCCGCATTCCCCAAAGTCTTCCGAGAAAATGGTACCTCACTTGTGTGGGTAGGCCTAGTGCCCGCGACAGGAAAACAGCGCAAAACACAACGTGGACACACCACATTTTCACAGTGAAAAATGACCCTTTTTTTGAAAAGTGCTTAGCTGTAGTTTTTAACCCTAGCTCTGCCGGCACCTAGGGAAACCTAGCAAACCTATACATTTTTGAAATCTAGACACCCAGGGGAATCCAGGATGGGGTGACTTGATTGGCTCTCACCAGGTTCTGTTACCCAGAATCCCTTGCAAACCTAAACAATTGTCAAAAAAAACACATTTTCCTCACTTTTCTGTGGTGGAAAGTTCTGGAATCTGCGTGGATCCACAAAATTACACCCACCCGGCATTCCTCAAAGTCTTCCGAGAAAAATGGTACCTCACTTGTGTGGGTAGGCCTAGTGCCCGCGACAGGAAACAGCACCAAACACAACGTGGACACACCACATTTTCACAGTGAAAAATGACCCTTTTTTTGCAAAGTGCTTAGCTGTAGTTTTTGAACTCCTAGCTCTGCCGGCACCTAGGGAAACCTAGCAAACCCATACATTTTTGAAAACTAGACACCCAGGGGAATCCAGGATGGGGTGACTTGACTGGCTCTCACCAGGTTCTGTTACCCAGAATCCCTTGCAAACCTAAAAGTGTAAAAAAACAAATTTTCCTCGCTTTTCTGTGGTGGAAAGTTCTGGAATCTGCATGGATCCACAAAATTCCACCCACCCCACGTTCCCCAAAGTCTTCTGAGAAAAATGGCACCTCACTTGTGTGGGTAGGCCTAGTGCCTGCGACAGGAAACAACGCAAAACGCAACGTGGACACACCCCAATTTCACTGTGAAAATGACCCTTTTTTGGCAAAGTGCCTAGCTGTAGTTTTTGAACCCTAGCTCTGCCGGCACCTAGGGAAAAATACCAAACCCACACATTTCTGAAAAGTAGACACCCGGGGGATTCCAGGGAGGTATGGCTTGCGTGATCCACCAACGTTTTCACTCCAGAATCTCTGCAAACCTGAAATTTTGCTGAAAAAATCACTTTTTCACACATTTTTGTGTAGGAAAGTTGTGGCATCACTGGGCTGACACAAATTTCCTACCACCCAGCGTCTCCCAGGTCTCCCGATAAAAATGGTGCCTCACTCGGGTGGGAGGCCCAAATACGCGCGACAGGCAAAGACCCAAAACGTATTGAGGCGACATCAAAAATGCCTATCGCAAAACGACCTGGTTTTGCAAGGGGGGTCCCAAAATTTCAGGTTTCTGGGGGATTCTGGGTAAGAAAACGTTGGGGGATCCACGCAAGCCATACCTCCCTGGAATCCCCCGGGTGTCTACTTTTCAGAAATATGTGGGTTTGCTAGGTTTCCCTAGGTGGCCGCCAAGCTCCGGGCCAAAAAGCCGTGGGACCCCCCCTTGCAAAACCAGGTCGTCTTCTGATAGGCAATTTTGATGTCGCCTCAATACATTTTGGGCCCATGCCTGTTGCGGGTACTTGGGCCTCCCACCCGAGTGAGGCACCATTTGTATCGGGAGACCTGGGGGAACGATGGGTGGTAGGAAATTTGTGTCAGCCCGGTGATGCCACAACTTTCCTACACAAAAATGTGTGAAAAAAGTGACTTTTTCAGCAAAATTTAAGGTTTCTGGGGGATTCTGGGTAAGAAAACGTTGGGGGATCCACGCAAGCCATACCTCCCTGGAATCCCCCGGGTGTCTTCTTTTCAGAAATGTGTGGGTTTGGTAGGTTCCCCTAGGTGGCCGCCGAGCCCCGGGCCAAAGAGTCATGGGACCCCCCTTGCAAAACCAGGTCGTTTTTTGATAGGCAATGTTGATGTTGCCTCAATACGTTTTGGGCCCTTGCCTGTCGCGCGTACTTGGGCCTCCCACCCGAGTGAGGCACCATTTTTATCGAGAGACCTGGGGGAACGCTGGGTGATAGGAAATTTGTGTCAGCCTGGTGATGCCACAACATTCCCACACAAAAATGTGTGAAAAAAGTGATTTTTTCAGCAACATTTCAGGTTTGCAGGGGATTCTGGGTAAGAAAACGTTGGTGGATCCACGCAAGCCATACCTCCCTGGAATCCCCCGGGTGTCTACTTTTCAGAAATGTGTGGGTTTGGTAGGTTTCCCTAGGTGGCCGCCGAGCCCCGGGCCAAAAACTCATGGGACCCCCCTTGAAACCAGGTTGGTTTGTGATAGGTAATTTTGATGTCGCCTCACTAGGTTTTGGGCCCTTGCCTGTCGCGGGTACTTGCCCCCACCCACGCGTGTGAGGTACCATTTTTATCGGGAGACCAGGGGGAGCAGAAAGGCTGTAATGGTGGCGGGGATTTGGGCATTGGCGTGCCCACTTCGGGCAGCCCCCACCCTAAAATAAATTGCAAAAAAAATCCCTGGCGTCAAGTGGGCTTTATGCCGCCCGGGGAGCAGATTAGGGCTACCGCCCCCAGGGGGGCAGAAAGACTGTTATGGTGGCAAGGGCGTGGGGGCATTGGCGTGCCCATTTTGTGCAGCCCCCACCCTAAAAAAAATTGCACCAAAAAAAATCCCTGGAGTTTAGTGGGCTTTCTGCTTTCTGGTGCATTTTGCATTCACATCCGACTTTCAGTCACTACATTACTAATATGGAGTATTCAATTACCTCTAGGTGCTCTCCCCCTCTCTGTCCTGATGAAGACCCCATACTAAGGACGTAACTACCTTGAATACTTGAAGGGGTCGAAACGTTGACTTTTGCTTTTCTCTGCAACAAGCTTTGACGACTGAGATTTGTTATCAGCGTCCGCACAATGCTATGCATCTCTGTGTAATAGTTTGCCTGTTATAGGCTGGATAGGTTTCATCATGTAAATATAATGCATATATGGCACATTACCTCTCCCTTCCTTACAACCCTCACAAACGCACTTTTCCCCTGAGCACCATATTTTCTCTCTTTATTCTGAGCACCTTTATCTCAAGTGTATATACGATTATGATGTCTTCAATAATCAGTTGATGTTTTGACAATAAATTGCATTTGTTGCAGATACGTGAATGAGATACAGTGAATGCTCTTATCTTTCTTCCTTGAAAATGTTGCTACTGTGACCATTTTTCTACTGTACTGCAGTCTTACCCAGGTCCGGTAGTATTTCGGGTTACCCCATTGATACTTAACTCAGTTTGCCTCCCAGCAGCTTTTCACACACATAACTAGAAACCTTTGGATCAGTGGCGGCTGCTCCGCTAAGGCGGAGGAGCGTTGCCCCACTGACTTCAATAGGAAAAATAAAATGATAATAACGTATTTTTATCATCATTTTATTTTTCCTTTTGATGTGAGTGGCTCTCAGGGCGGGGCAGGGCGGGGCTGGCCAGAGCAGGGAGAGGAGTGGTTTTCACTCCTTAAGTGCACATGACTGCTTGTCCGGCCCTCTCGGCCTGGCCAAACAGTCCTGCGCACTTTGCATCTTCCCCATCAGGCTTGCTTTACACAGCCTGGTGAGGAACATGCAAAGCCTCCCAGTACCCATCTCAGCGCCGTGGTTCAGCACTCAGACCAATCACAACGCTTCATTGCAGCGTTGTGATTGGCTAGGGGGAGCCTGGGAGCCGGGTGCTTCCTGCTCCTTCCTGCAGCCGGCGGAGACAGGAAGAACAGGACGGAAAAGAGGTGGCGGCTGCATAGCCCAGGTAAGTGTTTTTTTATTTCGTTCCGTTCCATCCCCACCCCCCCCACCCCCACCCCTGCCCATCACTCCCGATCGGTAGCAGCTGCTACTGCTTTGGATCTGTTCCCACAATGGGATTTTCTAGGACAATGCTGGACAATGGAGGAGCTTTAATGTTTGTAGACCACCAAATATAGAATTTCAAACATGCATGTAACCCATTTGCACATATATTAAATTTAACAAAACAAAACCATGCATTGAGAAATGGCTCCATTTATCTAAATGGTATTTCTAGCTATCACCTGTGTAGATGAAGTAAAAATGCAGGTCAACCAAAACTGGCACATTTCTCGTATAACACCCAGTCTTCCCACTAATTTAAGATTCTGCATTTAAACAAGCATTGGCAAAAACAATAGGCCCCGCCTTAGGGACATATTGGCTTTACCAATGGTTTTTAGCCAAGCTGTACAGCATTTCTAAAAGATACATAAAAAGCCTATGCAGCCGCACACATCATTTTGTAGGCACACGCACAAAGCATACGCATGCTTACAAAATAACACAATAGTTATTTTTCTTTTCGTTTACCGATCCGACACGGGCGACCGAAGCAACATGGGCGGCACAGAATCATTGGGGGCTGGGGGAAAGCAACTGGAGAGCTGGGGGGAGCAACACCAGGCTACAGGTAGGAGAAGCAACATGGAGGGCACGGGAAGGATAGCAAATGGGGAGAGGGTAACATGGAGAAAGGGGAGAAAAGCAATAGGCGAGAGAGAGAAAATTGGAGCGGGAGAGAAGCACAAGCCTGAGAAAGTAACATGGGAGAGAGGAGCACAAAAAGGCGAGTACATCAAGGAGGAAGGGTGGGGGAGAAGCACACAGTTGAGAGAGAGCAACACGAGTGCTGTGGAGGCGGAGAAGAACACGAGGGAGACAGCTGGAAAACACATACACTCTCCTGGAGTCCTTAAACAAAAAGAAAAAAAATAGTGCCTGATAAATGAGCAAATGAAGGACACAAGTAATGAGTCCATGCTCCAGAGGAGAGACAAACACAAGAAAAGGAAGTAGAGCCCACAGAAGGTAACAAATAAGAAGCAAGCAAATGAGAGTGACAGTAAAGCCAACTACTGGTAACTAATGGGCAGGATCTAAACCCATTGTAAGCTGACAACAGGTGTTTTCACCTACAGACAGCTTGCACTGTCTCATAGGCCAGTCCTAAAACTGCATTGTACAAAGTGAATATGCTAGATTCCTTTATTCATTTTGTTTCCTCTAACAATCACTCACACGATGTGTGTGCATTGTAAGATGGCAGTTACTTCTGTGAGCTCTTTTATGTACATTGCCAATGTGATGGCCATGTGCTGAAGAATGTATGGGTATTTCAGTCATTCTTTTAAAAACCATAAGCTGTTAGAAATGCTGCAGAACTATTATGGCTCTACTCAGCATTGATAAAACAGAAAGTTGGGTGCAGTTTGAATTTTAGTCTAGCCTGAATGCCTGGTTAAAAAATACAGGACTGTTGGATCTGACCCTTTCTGCAGGGTCACCCTAGATTTTTGCCTTCCTTTGTGGAACCTATTTTTGTTGGCTTTAGGACTCTGCACACTTTACTACTGCTAATCAGTTGTAAAGTGGTTGTGCTCTCCCTTTTACACATGGCAAAACTAGTGTGTACCTGATTGGATAATTTCATTTACTTATAAGTCCCTGGTATATGGTACTGCATTTTCCAGGGACTGTAAATTAAATGCTACTAGTGTGCTGCAGCACTCATTGTGCCACCCAATAAAGCAGTCTTTTAAAACATGTCTCAGGTCTGCCACTGTAGCCTGTAGTGCAGTTTTATAAAGCCACTTTGACCTGGTATAATAAACATTTTGCCAGGCCTAGACCTTCCTTTTTAATACTTGTAAGTCACCTCTAGGGTAGGCCCTATCAGCTCATAGGAGGGTGCATTGTATTTAAAAGGTAGGGCATGTGTACTTAAGTGTTATATGTCCTGGCAGTGAAAAAAAAAACAAGTAATTTTTCACTGCAGCAAGGCTTGCTCTTCCATAGACTAACACTGGGTTACATCAGTACAGTTAATAAGTGCTAACTTCTGTTTGGGAACAGCTAGAGAAATTCTTCTTCCAGTCATTTGAATTGTAATTTAAAATCACCTTTATTTTTTTGTAAAATCTTTTTATTGGCATTTCGTTACTGTGCAAGGTCCTTACATCATGATAGCAACATTACAGGTGGTCAGTACATTCAGTGCAAGCCTTTCTGTTCCCTTGTGTAATTACATTTGGTAGGAACATACGTTTTTACACGACATCCATTTCTGTACCTAGGGGCGACGTACTTATATAGCCCGTGCAAACATATGTTATTCCCTGGAGAACGTACTATTACTCTTATGTGGACCTGCTATACTGGTGTTGGGTAACACCGCCTATTGTGCTTTCTTGTAATATAAACATAACTCTTCAACATAGGTAATTTGAACTGGGATTCTCTGTATAGGATTGTTCGTGTATTAATGAGGGCTAGTTGATCTAATGGGCGGTGTCGGTCGCTCGGTGCTGTAGTGCAGGGTGTGGGTTGTGCAAGGCTATGTAGGGGGCGGCGGCTGCTTTTCGTGTTCAGATTGGGGGTCGCGTCTCTCTGAGTATCCATTTTCGGGGGGGTATACTGTGCGCCTTCCCTGCATGCCTCTTCCACAGGAAGGGATAGTGGCCTGCGTGGGTGGCTCAGCTGTTACTACCTGTTTGAAGGCATGGAGTAGTGTTGCCCATTGCTTGGAAATCTGATGCTTGCGGGTGCCTTGGATTTCTTCTGATCTAAGCACCTCCTCCTCTGAGGCCCCCCACTTTTTAACCGCGCCCCACCATGCCTCGGCCGATGGGCCTCCTGGCGCTCTCCAATGCATGGCTGTGCATCTCTTCGCCAGGAGGATCGCTAGGGAGACAAAGCGCGTCTCCACTTTTTGGTGCTTTTGGCGCTTGCCAATGCCCAAAGCGCAGACCTCCCATGTATTGAGACCCGTGAGCCCGGTTGTCTCGAGCAGAGTAACGTGTACCGTGGCCCAGTATGTGTGAAGTGCCGGACAATCCCAGAACATGTGGAGGAAGGAGGCACCGGGCTCCGGGCATCTAGGGCAGGTGAAGTGTGAGTTGGGGTAATAACGCTGAAGCATTTCTGGGGTCAGATATGCACGATGCAGCATGTGGTATTGTATGTTTTTAAAACGGTAGTTTCGGGACACCTTTTTCGGGAACTCAAGGGCGCGTTCCCACTCTTTATCGTGGCAGGGCCGTTGGATCTCTGCATCCCATTTTTCTCGGAGAGGGACTAAAGTGATCGCGCCAAGCGTCCGCACCGCTTTGTATAGCCAGGTCACTAAGTGTCGTCCTGGACCCATCTGCAAGATAGTGTGTAGAACTGGGTGTGTGGATGGTTCCGTGTCTATCGTGCGCCACATTTTACGGCACTCCATCAACAGTTGTCTGTGTGTGAGGAATTGCCCATTTGGAAGGTCCGTGCCGGCGGTGAAGTTGGCAAATGTCTGCAATTGCCCGTTTGCATACAAGGCGCCCGCTTCTGTGATTGCATGCTCGGTCCAGATGCGCAGTGTGCGTTCTGTGTAATGAGTTCGGCCTCTAGGAAAACCCACCAGGGGCTGTATGGGAGAGTAGAAAGGGGCTGAGTGGCTCATTTTGTGTATGCGTTTCAGGCATGCTCATGCAACTGTTATCTGGAGTGGACAATCCGGTATAGTCTCGGCACCTGGTAGCAGCATGCAGTGTATAACTGGGGCTGTAACTGGTTCCGCCATAGTGTGTGTTTCCGTCAATCCTCGGCCTGCGGTCCACTGCGACACCCATTGCAGCTGAGCCACCAAGAAGTACGCCTCAACGGAAGGAGCACCCAGTCCTCCCTGGTCCATGGGCAACTGTAGTTTGGCAAGGGCTATTCGTCTGCGGCCTGTGCCCCAGATGAGGGACACCAGAAAAGTATCCAACTCGCGGAAGAAGGGGCAGGGGGGGACCACTGGGAGATTGGTGAAAAGATACAGCAGCCGTGGGACCAGTATCATCTTGGCCACTGTAATTTTCCCTATGGGAGCTAATGGGAGATCCCTCCAGAAATTAACTGAGGACCGAACCCCGGCCAGGGCCCTGCGGTGATTTCCCTCATATATGTCTTCTGGCGTGTGGTATAGCCGTATACCTAGGTATCGAACTGCTTGGGCACTCCATGATATGTGCTGCCCGTCCGTTAGCAGCAGCTGGGGTGGAAGGTCGCCTGAGAGTGGGTAGACTGTGGACTTAGCCCAGTTAACTTTCCGTCCTGCCACCTGTTCAAAGTTGCGTAGGGTGTCAAGTATAGGGGTGAGGTCTGACGTGATGTCACGGGATGTAGATGAGGACATCATCGGCGTATAGCGACACTGCATGGATCATGCTCGCTATTGGTATGCCCCACTGTTCTCCCTCCTTTCGGGGGGGAATCACGAGCGGCTCCATCGCCATCGCAAACAGCAGAGGGGAGAGCGGGCACCCCTGCCTTGTGCCTCCGAGAATTGGAAAAGATGGCGACAGGTAGGGCCCCAGTTTTACCCTGGACATCGGTCTAGTGTATATAAGCTTAGTATATGCGAGCGAGCGAGGTCCCACACCCATCTGTCGCAGGACTCAAAGGAGGTAGGGCCAGCTCAGGGTGTCGAAGGCTTTTTCAAGGTCCAGGAACAGGCACGCCGCGCGTGGCAATTGATTGCGAGCCCGGTCCTGGATGTGAAACAGGCGCCTGATGTTGTAGGACGTGTTTCTCCCCGGCACAAACCCACACTGGTCCGGGTGTATCATGTTTGGAAGGATTACGGAATATCTTTCCGCCAGTATCTTCCCAAATATCTTGTAGTCCGCTGGCAGCAGGTCTATAGGTCGGTAGGATCCCACAAGCTGGGGATCCCTGTCCGGTTTGGGGAAGGAAACTATTACCGATTCGCACATGGACTGTGGTAGGTCCCCCTCATCTAACGCTGAGTGGTATAGCTTTACCAACTGCTGCACCAACTGGGTAGAGAAGGTGCGGAAAAATTCCAGCGGGAGGCCATCTAGGCCGGGAGCTTTACAGATAGCCAGCGCTTGAAATGCCTGCGTAACTTCCGACGCCGTGATTTCCTCGTCTATCTTGTGTCGGACCGCTTGCGTTATGCGGGGCAGGGGGAGTGTGCTGAAAAATCGGGGATGTGCTCCCGAGTCTACTGTGGCAGGGGCCGCATATAGTTGTGTGTAATATTGCTGAAAGACTTCTAGAATGGAAGCCTGTGAGTGTTCCAAGGCACCGGCTGCGTGGGGATCGCGGTGATCGGGGGGAGGGTAGTATCTTGCTTCACGAGCCAGGCCAGCAGCGTGCCTGCTCTGTTACCTTCCTTGTGCATCTTTATGGCGTGTGCCCTGAAATTGTACCTACGGAGGGCTGCAAGCGCCTCCGCATATGCGGTTTTAGCATCCGCTACTTGGGTCAGAGTGGCCTCCTCTCTATCCGCTGCCTGCGTTAATGTGGCTAGTGCATGCTCCTTCTCCATTATGCTGCGCTCTAGGATTTTACGCACCCCTGAGATGTGCTGTATGCAAGTGCCTCTGATCACCACTTTAAACGCGTTCCACTCCATTGCGCGGGTGGTCGCCGTGTGCGAATTCTCGTTGAAGTAAGCTCGCATGTGTGCCGCTTGCGTTTGCCTAAATACTGAGTCTTCAAGGCACTTTTTGGGCAGGCGCCAAGTAGGGACCGGGAGCCTGGGCGGTCGCCATATTAAGGTGATCGTGTGCGCGTCATGATCGAATAGGACCCTACCTCAATATTCAGCCTCCTGTATCTTGGGCAAGATGGGGGGGGGGAACAGAGGAAGCAGCCCAGACGAACCCTGAGATCATGTGGGATGGAGTGGAATGAATAGAGTCGGAGGTCCGGGTATTTGGTGCGCCATGCATCAGTCAGAGCCCAGTGTGTTGCCCAGGTAGCAAATCGTTTGGCCTGTGCTGTAATGGGGGATGCCGGGTGTGGCGGGTAAGATCTGTCAAGGAAGGTGTTTTGCACACAGTTGTACTCCCCCCCTAAAATCCATGTGGCCTGGGTATATGTACTTAAGGGGCGCGATAGTGTGTCCCAAAATGCTCCCTGGTCTGTGTTCGGCACGTAGACAGTCCCCAGAACTACTTATTGACCATCTAACAGCCCATGGAGAAGTGCATAGCTGCCCTCTGTGTCAACTGTTCTAGATAGCTCCTGAAATGGAATCCCTGTGCGTATCCATATGAGGGTGCCCCGCGCGTAGGCTGCGTATGTTGTGGCGCAGAATATCCTGCGCATTCGCTTGCGCAGTTTGTCTAATTCGTTCGCTGCCAAGTGGGTTTCTTGTAACAGCGCGATCTGAGCGTTCTGCCTCTTTATATATGCGTATGCTGCGTATCTTTTACACGCCTTGTGCATGCTGCGCACATTCAGGGTGAGGATGGTGATATGCCCCTTATGTGCCATGTTGTGATGCGGGGGGTCCGGAGGAAGTAGGGTTCCTGGGCGCCTTGTCGTGATGCGAACCGCTGCCCTGACCTAGTCTGATCTCGCTGTCCAGGCATGGACGTAGCACCTCGTCTATGAGCATGTGTGTGTACAGTGTTGGGGGGAATAACTTTGGATAGGAGGACAACGGGGGTGGGGAACAATCCCAATGCTGGGGACCTATCGCAAACGGCGATACGTCCAAACTCATGCTAGTGCACGGAGAGAGCTTCTAAATATTGGAGGGGTGGCGTCTCGCAGCTGCTAGGTGGCTCTCGCCGGGGGCATTTGCAGGATTGTCGCGTGCTCATTGGCCTAGGGATAAACAGGAAGTCACTACCTGAGCTGCTCGGCGTGCCATGTACCTCATACTACATTATAGTGTAGCTTTCAGGAGTGCCCTATGCACATGTACTGCTGGCTGCTAGTCATATCAGTGTATTGGCAGTCTGTGGTGTGACCAGCGGTGGAGTCATTGAGTCCTCTCGGGGGAACGTCCCTTCACTGCCCTCTTCCTCTCTTGGCGAGAAGATGTGTGGACCTCTGTCTGAGTCTGTAGCTGGTGAAGATGGTCAGAGCTCCGCGGCTGCCTGCAGGGCCCTTCGTCTTTCTGCTATGATCTGCTCCAAGTCCGGGGACCCCAAGGGCTGGGCACCCGAGCTGGTGATGACTCTGCTGCCTTGTCGCTTTGGGTGGCGTCTGTAGCTGCGTTGGGTTTTTGGACGCCTGTCGGACTTTTCGTTCCTTCGTGGATGCTTCCGACAGTGTTGGTCCGCCCAGTCTCGGGCCTCCTCCGCATCCGTGTAGAATATGGTGGACCCTTCATGTATAATTTTAAGTCGGGCTGGGAACAGTAAAGTGTATTGTATATCCTCCAGTCGTAGGCGGCGTTTGACCTCGAGGAATGTGACTCTTTGACGTTGCACCGCTCGGGAGTAGTCCAGAAAGAGCATTATTTGCTTATTTTCTACTTGGATGGGGCCGTGCTGTCTGGCTGCCCTGAGAACCACATTGCGGTCTCTGAAATGTAGGAATTTCACCAGCATCGGGGGAGGGGGGGGTTCCCGGTGGGGGCCTACGCGCTGGAGCCCTGTGGGCCCTTTTGATGGAGAAAAAAGGAGTCTGGTCTGTGGCCGGCGTAAAGGACTTGGTCCATGTCTCCATATACGTGACGGGATCCGTGCCTTTAATTCCCTCAGGGAGTTCCAGGACGCGGATGTTGCACCTCCTTGAGTGACCTTCAAGGTCATCGATGCGTTCTTCCATGGTTGACATGCGCCCCAGTAGGGTCTGAAGAGACTCCTGGTGCGTTTTGATTGAGGGTTGCATGGAAGCTATTGCTTTGTCACCATCTGACACTTTGTCCACAAGTTTGTAATGGTCGTCCCTGAGCAGGGTGATGTCTGTGGTGATAGTCCCAAGCCTCTCTTCCATTGAAACCCTCGAGTGTTCTATGGCCGCAAGCACTTTGTCTATCTTTTCGGAGAGGGTCAGCTCCTGCGGAGTCACAGCTTCTTTCTGCGGTAGTCTGGCACTGGAAGCTGGTTCCTGTGTGGTCACGGTCGTCGCTGGGCCCGTCGTGGCCCGTTGTTTTCCCATGTTGTCGGGCTGAGAGTCACGGTATCCAACTTAGAAGTCGTGCCCCCTTTCTCTGGGAGGAGGATGAACGCTGAGTAGCAGGATCTTGGGTCAATTGGCGTGTTGGGCGT
Organism: Calotriton arnoldi; assembly: GCA_963921515.1. Classification (NCBI taxonomy): domain Eukaryota; kingdom Metazoa; phylum Chordata; class Amphibia; order Caudata; family Salamandridae; genus Calotriton; species Calotriton arnoldi. Next base: position 871,156 of record CAWUFW010005148.1, read on the forward strand.
GCCTCTTGCACAGTCGCCACCTTCCGTTATTGTCCCCACGGGAGACCCACTTCACTTCCGCGTGTTGCCTCGGGGGCTCCCTCCTGTCGCTTCAGGGGGGGGGCAGCGTCCACCTCCGGAGCCAGTAGGATCTCGTGACGGCCGCTGTCCCTGTGTCCGGTGCACCAGGTCTCGGTCACTTGCGGGGGCTTCTCACCTTCACCGGGGCATTGGCGTGGGTCACTCCCACCTCCTAGTTCCTCTCCGCAATGGGTGGGAGCCTACACGATTGTGCTGGCAGCCTGCTGCACTGATGAAAGGGGGGGGGGTTCACGCAACAGGAGAGAGCCCACGGTTCACTGTGCGCCTTGTGTTACGTCTGCCTCCACGCAATACCTCTCAGCCCCAATCAATCATCCGCAGTATCCTGCCTTGCCTTGTGTATTGTCTCCCAGACTTCTCCCATTACCCCCTGAGGCGCACTCTAGTCTCAGAGTCTCTGCCATCACGGGGTGGCCACCATTTTAACTTCTGGTTCCTCTGGGGCGCACCGCGCATGGGGCCCCCCCTCTGACAATGTTTCTTTGCCGATGGGGTCGTCCCCGCATCTCATGAGGACGCCGGCAGAAGCCATTTATGCCTAGAGGTGCCGTTGCATTGGTGATGTCCCATTTGCTTCCCCGCTGTTTTCTATTGCGGGAGGAGGGGCCGGAATGAACTATTTTGTGCGCCGTCACCCACCATTGCTTGGGCTGTTTTTTGGCCCAAAGTGGTATTGGTGCAGTCTGTGTGGTACTTCACGCCGTCTGCGAGGGGCGTTTAGCGGTCCCGGGATCTTTGCCGGCATACTGAGGCCGCAATTTTAACTCCAGGCGCGCCGTTTCCCCCCGCCGTGCCAACTCGCCAGGGTGCCTCTGTCCTAGGCAGGAGCTCCGTGGTTGACCATTCATGCTGTGGGACTGCACTGAGGTAAATACTGCAGGATTCGCTTTTTTGTAGCTACCGCCCACCGGCATGGGGGGAGGGTCTGTACTTTCGGCGGGCTTCGACGAGCGACTGCCGTGGGGGTGCCTTCTTTTTCCCGCCCCTCACCTGTCTTCCAGCCTCAGTGGGGTAGTCGTCTGGCAAGAGGGGGTCGCCGCAGGACTGGCGCCCGATGTGCTGGCCTGTCAGACGGGCTTCAGTCCCGGAGTCTCGCATCCACCGTTTTGAGCCCGGGAGGATTTCTGGGAACTGCCCGGTACTTGGCCAGTGCAGAGCGCAGCAACAATCTCTTTGGATGTTCCGACAGTTGCAGGCTTAATTTTGGCTCGGCGAGATTCATGCCCGTTAGTGGAGCCTAAACCCAGCACGTCCGCCATTGCAGCCTGCTTGGCCACGCCCCCCTTTAAAATCACCTTTAATGGTAAAGTCAGATTTTAAATTACTTGGTTGAAAATGCCACCCTTAGAAATTTGGCATTTTTCTGTCTAAACCAAATATGCCCTTCTGCCAGTGGCCAGGGTCACATGACTGTAAATGGCTCTTCCTTGGTGTGAAGTGTATTCCTTCCATCTAGGGGATCCTTGGGTGTGGGGAATAGTGTCCCTCTCCTGAGCAGGATGGCCTGCGGGGGTTGTACCCAGCTCCTTCCTGAGCTTCGAAGTTTAGCCTGAGGGCTGTACCCAGCCCCTTCCTGACTTTTGAAGATACCGGCCCTGTCACTGGCAAATGCAGCTCAAACCTGGGCCTGCCTGTCCTTTGTTTCACTAGCCAGACTGGAGTGAAGGAAGTGACCCGATTTGGGACACCCGGGTCACTCATGACCACCTCTCAGCCTTCCATACATATGAAGAGTCAGTCAGACAGTAGAGAACACAAACCAAGTTATTTATTTGTATTCGCTCGGGCGGAGTCCAGTCTGACCAGCTTCCATAGACAGCTGCTGAGGGACTGCGCCCGTTCACAAGGTAAAGTCAGATATACATTTCCAACACCCCTAAGACACGCCCAAACTGGAATTTTCCAGCCTGGGCACAGATGAAAAAAGGAGGTACAGAAGGATGAGCTACCATCCTGAGTCTGGGTACACACTATCTTAGCTTCAAGGTTATCTCAGCCCATGCCCGTCTCTCTGAGAGTGGGAGCAGGGCTACATACGAGGAAAGGCATGCAAACACAGAACAAGCTATTCATTAGTGCAACGAAGCTCAATCTTGAATAAAAGAAACAATCAAGGCTGCCGTTTCTCCTGAGGCAGACAGTATGAGAAAGAAGTTTCATTTCGATCATGACACAAAATGGCGGCTGAATACAAAATGGTGCCGCAAATGCTAACTTAACTCGCACAATGCTAGAAGGAGTCAGCTGAACATATTTTCTCAGTCCAATAGACCCTCCTTTTAGCATTTGCTAACCATTTTTATCTAATGCATAAGATAGTAATAAGTGATCTCGTTAAAAAGACTACTAGTACTCTTTGTATTCACACATTTATCAGTACTCAAAAATGCCTTCGTCGATGGCCATTAAGTCGTGGACAGCTTCCATCATCATATCCGATGACTTAACATCATGCACGGGGGCCTTTGATGTAGGTGTTAACTTCCCAATACAGTAAGCACAACAAGCAAGAAGGCAATGGATGCATAAACAACAAGTGAAAATAACACCAGCAATTACTACTAGAAAGATAAGGATCTTCCAACCCCAGGATGCTACTAAACCCCACAGCCAACCAGAAAGGGTCCAAGTACCATTCTCTTGGTAAATGTCGGATGCAAGCCTGTGCAACTTCTGTATCGCAGCGTCTACATTCGGAGCGTGGTCTGGTATGTACACACAGCAGCTACTACCGATAATGCAAACAGGCTCCACCCCGATCAGCAAGGATGACATCTAACACCATCCTGTTTTGAAGAGCAACAAGCCTCGTAGCCTGGAGCTCAGCTATAATATTTGTTAGAATCCCAGCTGTCGTATTAATGACACCTTCCACCACCCTAGTAAGGTGGCGGATATTAAGGCTTTTGGACATAGGGCCCCAAAAAGGAACGATACCCTTCATGGCATCAGTGAACTGCTGTAAGGTAGTATCTGTCTGATCAATGTCTTCTGTATTGATGACCCTTCTAATACGGGAAAGGTGGACACCCATACGCTGCAATCGGTGATCCCTATGGTAGGTGGATGGGGCTATATATACCGGGGGAAGGAGGAAAGAGACATAACATATGCCAGACCACCCCCTAGGAAGCCACACATAAGCCTGAGACCCACAAACAAAATAAACATTATGGGGTGGAAGTAAAAGTGGGCTATTCATTGTGCTCAACACATATGTATAGTTGCAATTACTCTGTCCCACTTGAACATTTCCAAAACCCTGAACACAAAAACTAGCTGTTGCATTAACTACCTGCACTGGCATTGCTTCATCCTGAGTAATATTGAGCATCTGGAAGGACCTAAAGTATTCAGTGACGTTAAAACCCTGAAAATCCAACATTTCGTTTTGAAGCCATGTTACATTTTTTTCATTCTCATATATGTTCATACAGGCCGTTGGAGACAATGTATCAGGGGCCCCTCGCTCTCCTGGAGTAAACCCTTGGTGAACACGTATATATTCCAATACAGTATCATAATCAGCATAAGTCATATTCATGGCATCAGCATGGAAATGGATATATACCATGGTAAACAGTTGAAACCATGCCTCGCAGCTTCCCAGATAGGAAAACGACAAGGACAGTAATACATCATTTCTATGTGTCACAGAAGGGAGCAGACCGCAAATCCAACAATTAGTAGCATTCGAGGCATGGGGCGCCTGGTGGAGCATCTGCAGGAAGACATTATCTACATGTTTTTCTGTGCTCACCCTTGAGGGGGGCTAAAGTAACAAACATGTGCTCAGGGGGGACGGGCGTTGTACCAATCAAAGAGTGCACAGGATATTTCTCCTCAAGGAACCATGCTATTCCCAACATTATTAACAGAAAGATCAAGATACTTACTACAAAAACAATTTTACTCTTAACAGACCAACTAGACCAACCAGACCCATTCTGCCCAAAACGCTGGGCTGCAAAGGGCTGTTCTTCCTCCACAATGGGGCGACCAAATGGGTACATTTTTGAATCAGAGGAAAGGACATGCAATGGAGCCAACGATGATAGAACAAGAAAAGGGGCAAAGTTCCAGCTTTCGTCAGAGTCTCGCTGGCAGACTCCTATTGTTCATCTACGGTGGTGCTGTTGAGCACTTTCGGTGGAGCTACGCGATGGCAGCCCTTTTCTGAAGAAATGCCACGTCGTTCAGGGTAGTGTACCCCCCCTCTTGGATGGGAAAGCACTTCGAATTCACCCTGTCCAATGTCTGAACAATGCACCATCCTCCCTTTCCCTAGACTACCGTTGGTACCACAGGCAAGGTACACCCTATTCTTTTTCCCCGCAGTCCATCCCTGCTAATCTGACTTTTCCTTTGGTGCACTGTTCTTCTGTCGGGACGCAGATTCTACCTAAATACTCCAGGCACAGAGGGGTCAGCAAAAAGGGGCTCAGACTCAGAGGGACCAATGGGCAGGGGCTCAAACACAGATGAGCCAGCAGGCTGGGGCTCAATGGGCTGGTGCTCAAGAACAGATGAGCCAACAAGCTGGGGCTCCTGGGCGGCCTTAATCTCAGGTCGCACCGCCTCATTCAACACTGCGTTGCTCTCCTCCTTGGTGGGTGCCCACGTCAGTCGTGCATCTGAGAAGAGAACGAAGCGCGGCACCTGCTCTGTTTCAGAGTCGGCGATTCCACTGAGCACCCAGCGGTCATAGGGCAACGGAAGGGGCACCCTCCTGCAGTGGGTAGAATGAATCCAATTCTTCCAGCCGTCTACCTTCACCGCCGTTTGGGTGGCGAGGAGGACCCGGAGAGGCCCCTTCCAACGCGGCTCCAAACTGCCCTTCCTCTGATAGTTCCTCACCAAGACAAAATCACCAGGTCTAATATCGTGGCCTGGCCCCTCGGGAGCTGACGGCAAAGCTTCATGAATCTGTTGGTGAATAGAGCGCAAATATTTAGTCAACTCATGTAAGTAATCCACAAGCAAAGGGTATTCTTTCTCGGAAAACCTACGAGGTCGCGGGATGCCCCCGACATTCGCCGGGAGGCCAAACACGACCTCGTACGGGGACAACCCTGTCCTAGTGTGAGCCGTGGCTCTTGTAGACAACAAAGCCAATGGTAAAGCATCTGGCCATTGCAATCCTGTGCTCTCTTTGATCTTTGCCAGCTTCAGTTTGAGAGTACCATTGTACTTCTCAACTAAACCTAAATGCACAAACAACTACTAACACATGTTTCAGATTATTGACTCGTTCCATTTCGATGAAATCCATCTGGAGAACCTCGAAATGGAAGGAAGGCGGTGCAAAATTACCAGGAGGTGTAGGGGTGCCTTTTCCAGGATTATACATCATGCATACCATACAGTACTTCACAAGGTGAGCAGCAACTTTGGGAATGTTGTCATTCTGCCATACAGGGTCTAACAGCTTACATATTCTCTTCGCACTAATGTGAGCTGGCCCGTGCGCCATAGTAACCACAGGAAGGACATATGCATCCGGTAGCATCCATCTCTGCCTCTCTGACTTGTCAGTCCAGCACCCATCCTCATCCAAACGTGCCGCACTTTCCTGCCATACTGCTAACTCCTCAATCGTTGCCTCGCTCTGGATCTCTTTGACATTGTCCAGAGTGTCCTCAAACATGGTGGCCTCAGGTACCCACCTGGCAGGACCCGCTACAAACATCTTTTTAATCTTTGTTTGAGCTGTCTCCTTAGTTATCTGATCTGCAAATGCATTTCTCCTCCCCACATCATAGGTAATTGCCTTGTGGGCACTGCACTTCACTATAGCCAATTTCCTAGGGAGTGTCAGGGCAGACAAAAGCCTATGTATAAGGGGCCCATTCTGAATACATGTCCCATGGGATGTGAGGAACCGTCTCTCTGCCCAGATTCGCCCAAAATTATGAGTGACCCTGAAGGCGTACTGGCTGTCAGTGTAGATATTGACAGCCAGTCCCACGCTCAACTCACAGGCTCTAACAAGGGCGACCAACTCAGCTGCCTGGGCAGACTGATAAGAAACTTGTGATCTCTCAACTACTGTGTGCAACGTAGTGAGTGCATATGCTGTGGTGGTGGTGCCATCTGGTAATTTGAAACAAGAGCCATCGACATATAGTTCCCCTTGAGGGTCAGATAAGGGAACATCAGTCAAGTCTACCCGTCCCTTCGTCTCCTCCTCCTTCCGAAACAGGCAATCATGTATGTCTATTTCTTCACTCTCAGAAGGGAGGGGTAGAAACGTGGCAGGGTTCAGAGTGGCACATCTTTGTATCGTAATATGCGGGGCGAAAAGAGTTAACTCATAGCCAGTCAGACGTGCACTGGTAACGTGCTGCGTCTTGGTCTTGTTCAAAAGAGTGTCCACAGCATGCGGTACCATGACTGTGAGGTCAGTATCAAGTACGAGCCCAGCCGATTGCCTTATAGAGATGGCCACCGCCGCGACCGGTCTTAGACAGGTCGGGAGGGCTCTGGCGACCGGGTCAAGCAAAGCGGAAAAATAAGCACACGCCCGTTGCTTACCTCCAAAGGCCTGTGTTAAAACAGAGAGCGCACAGCCAGCCGTCTTGTGTACATACAACACGAACGGATTCGCATGGTCAGGGGTGCCAAGCACAGGAGCAGAGCAAAGCGCAATTTTTAGTTGCTCAAATGACTGCTGACATTCATGCGTCCACGGCAGGGGTTCATGCACGTCTTTAGTGGTTAGTGCTAGCAAACACTTTATTAGTAATGAATAACTAGGGATCCAATGCCGACAGTAGGAAGTGATGCCAATGACGGCGCGTACATCCCTCTGAGTTTTAGGGATGGGCATTTTAACAATGGCGCTAATGCGCTCAGGTGTCAATCGCCTACCCTACTTCGACAGTAGGTGACCTAAATAGGTGACCTCCTGTCGACAATATTGAAATTTAGAAAGGGACACTTTATGTCCATGGTGAGCCAAATGTAGCAACAACTTAACCGCACTGTCTTTGCATCCCTGTTCGGTGTCAGAAGCTATCAGTATGTCATCCACATACTGAAGCAATACATTACCTGGAGAAAGCGTCAGGGAATCCAATTGGGCTTTTAAGGCTTGGCTATATAAACTAGGGCTCTCAGTATAGCCCTGAGGAGCGCGGCAGAATCTAAAACTTGTAAAACCGAATAGGTGACGGCTATCAGGATGAATTGGAATACTGAAAAATGCATTTTTCAAATCAATGACAGAGAAGAATTGGGCAGAGGAAGGAATCATTGTGAGAAGGGCAGTAATGTCAGGGACCACCGGGAATTGAAGAACCACAATTTTGTTAACTGTGCGCAAATCAATCACAAAACTATAAACGTCCGCAGTGTCATCAGGGGAGTCTGGGGATGTCTTCTGGAGAATAGGAAGAATAGGGCTGTTACAAACATTCAATGCTGTCTCCTCAACTACCCCTGACTCAATCCGATCCTCTATAATGCGTAATAAAGCTCGCTCCCCCACTTGTGGTATTTTGTACTGAGGAATACGGGGCAAAACGGCGTTGTCCTTAACTTTGATGGAAACTGGGGGAATTTGCAATATTCCCAGATCTGTATCACCCGTCGCCCACAAAGTGGGTGGCACATCTTTAAACTCAGCAGGAAGGGGCGCATCTTTGGACAAACACTGCTTGGAACTCTTTACATTTGGTCCCATTGTCATATAGACACCGTCCGGAGAACAAAAAATTGTCGCATGCAACTTTTTCAATAAATCCAAACCCATTAAATTTTCTCCACAATTTGATGTCAATAGAAAGGGCGAATCCACATTAAAGGGATCGATAGTCAAGGCAAGGGGCTTGGAAATGGGGCTCACAACCGGTATACCTGAAAAGCCTACCGAAACATTATTTTGGCCAGACAGAGCTGCCCCGGGGACCAGCGAACGAGAAACAGAGGTATTCATTGCACCTGTGTCCACTAGAAATTTCTTTAACTGAGCCTTGCAAATCTGCGGTGACATAAGGACCGTGCTGATCTACAGGTATCTGAACTGGTCCTTCACCCTGTCCCTGGCTATCCTAGCTGTGGGACATCCCTGTCACCTCATCCAGATCATAATCATCATGATAATACTGTCTCTCTCTCTCGGGTCATCAAAATAGTTCTGATCAGAGCGACCCTGCGATGCCCCATCCTCCCGAGCCTTGTCCCGATCACTTACCCCACGACCCTGTCCTCGAGAACCCTGTCCTCGAGGGGCCGCGACTTTCTGCAATAACACCGGACACTCGCTACCCCAGTGTCCCTCCTCTTTGCAGTAAGCGCACTGATTCGGCCCTACAAGCGCAGCACTCTGCTAGTACGGGGAAGCTGCCGGGCCGGACCAGTACCACGTCCCCTTCCACTTCCCCTAGACGCCTGCTGTAACAACACCTTCATTTTCAACTCCTTGTGCTTCTTTTCCACCTTCTCCTTCTCCTCGTTCTCCCTGTGCTCATAATACTGTGCCATACTCAATATAACAGAAGGGAAGGATGTTGTCCAAGTGCTCTCCGAAGCCTGTAACCAAGCTGCAATCTTGGGGAGCAAGTTCGTAAAAAATCTATTGACGAACAGCCGGACACCCCCTTCTACCGACAAATCTTATCCACTAAAATCCAAGAACACACCCTCGAACCGTGTGAAAAAATCGCACACTCTCTCATCTTTCTTCTGACGACATGCCGCTAACTTGTCCCAATCTACCCTTCTCGGAGGAATAAGGGAGTGCATATAGGTAATAATTCGGCCAGGTAAAGCTAAAATCTCGGGCTTCGGCTTCTCTCCAGGCTTCCTTTCCTTATCCCATGCTTTAATCTGATCCCATGTACCACCCAATTCTACAGCATGATCCTGAGTGTGCACCTGCCTCCAAATGTCAACAGGCACCAGCAACCCAAAAAACATTTCAATATCCGCAAATGTCATCACTGTTGATGAAGCGGCTTCTGTCAATTCCTTATAATATGCAGTAGGATTTTTCCTAGGGTCAGGTAACTGAGTCTTAAGGGATAATACCTCACTCCTCTTCCATGGGGTATAGACCCACTGTTCTTGGAAGCGGGCCTCTACCTTTGGTCTAATGACAGCATCATGCTGATCTCGAAGCTTCGGCACCTCAGGGTGATATATGGGATGGACTTCCCTCATTGGAAACTGGGATACTGTGTTCGGGCTCTTCTCAAACAGCCTACCACGGTAAGCTACCAATGATGCAATATTTCCGAAAACCTCCTCAGGCGCCTTACCAGCAACGTATACATTATCTCTGATATTATAAATAATCTGGGGCACCATAGCATTGAAGCACTGTTCCCAGAATCCGATCAATGTAGCCGACATGTGCTTGAGGGCATGCTGTTGCAGAAACGGCTCATAATCTCTCATCACCCTCCACACATCTTCAGTACTATAAATTTAATGACCGGCCCACTGAGCGGCCTGATTTGCTACTGCCTTTTTTTCTTCCTCCCCCACATCAGATAGTATTAAAATTCGTCCCAACCGCTCCCTAGCTGTCGCCCAGCCCCCGTCCCCCAGTCCAAGTACAGGCGTCCCACTACCTAGTATTACCGGAGACTGAGGGAAAAGGGAAGGGGTAGTAACCGAGTGGGCAAGACCAATGTCGTTAATGGCTGTGTGGTGGGCGTAAGGGCCGGAGAAAGAGAAGACATGGACACAATAGGCGTAGCAGGGAGGCCAACAGTCATAACAGGTGCAGAGGGCAAAGCCACAGAATTGACAGGAGACGCAGCGGCTGAAGCAACTGAATCTACGACAGATGAGACAGAAACAGCGGAGGCAGAAGAGACAGACGACTAGGGCTGTGGCACAACAGGGTATATTCTCTGTGGGGCATATGGAGGTGAAGGTCGGGAGTCTAACAATTCCTCCACAAATGTATCACCTTCCTCTCGAGCAACATAGGATTTGTCACATTGCAATTGAAACTTTCTATCAGCACACTCTATACCTTTTTCCACTTTCTCTCTATCAAATGCTACTGCTTTCTGCGTCACTGTCTGCATTCTCCCTTTTTGGGCCTCTATTTGTGCCTTCATTCGCCTCTGCTTAGCTTCCTTCTGCCGTACCTGGAGTGAATCAAACATCAACTGCCTACTTCGTTTTGCAAACAATTTATCCTGCAGGAAATTTAGTTTTTGTACATCAAAAGTACCTGTTAACGGCCACTGTAACTTGGAATTGCCCCTCGTATATTTGTGCCATAATGTACTAAACATAATAGGGCCATGGCCATGTTTAACATACATGTCAAAGTTCGGGGTGACTTTCTTCCAATCGAGCATCAGTAGAACAACAACGACAACTCATACAACATAGTCGACTAAAACAAGGCATCTTGAAACGAAAACACGTGCACTAACGACGCTGAGCAGATAATTTCAAATATCTTACCAGAATCGGTCCACAGACCTCACCAAAACCAGATCAAAGCAACACCATGTTCACAAAGAATTCAAACAAATTCAAGCGCTTGTCCAAAAATGATCCTCAGACCGTACCAAACTCAAACAAAGCAGCGCCATAGCCCGAAGCAAACTCACCTGGTGTACACAGGTCAAACGAAGTTATTCTCCACTGCCGACTCTTCGGACCAAATGGTCAGATCCAAGGGTTTCGCCGTTCAGGACCACAGCCGGGATGACCACTGGCCGAGGCACCGCCCGGTCAGATGGACGGGGCAGCTGCGAGTTCGAGACTCTATCGTGCAGGGATCCCCGGTCCGCCCGTCCGACCCGACGCGGCCCCGTCCTCCTCACCCGTCCGCGGGCAAAGATGGTTCACTCACCCGATGGGGTCCCTGTTCGGGCGCCAACTGAAGGAAGTGACCCGATTTGGGCCACCCAGGTCACTCACGACCACCTCTCAGCCTTCCATACAAATGAAGAGTCGGTCAGACAGTAGAGAATACAAACCAAGTTATTTATTAGTATTCGCTCGAGCGGAGTCCAGTCTGACTAGCTTCCATAGACAGCTGCCGAGGGACTGACCCCCGTTCACAAGATAAAGTCAGATATACATTTCCAACACCCCTAAGACATGCCCAAACTGGAATTTTCCAGCCTGGGCACAGATGAAAAAAGGAGGTACAGAAGGATGAGCTACCATCCTGAGACCGGGTACACACTATCTTAGCTTCAAGGTTATCTCAGCCCGTGCCCGTCTCTCTGAGAGTGGGAGCAGGGCTACATACGAGGAAAGGCATGCAAACACAGAACAAGCTATTCATTAGTGCAACGAAGCTCAACCTTGAATAAAAGAAACAATCGAGGCTGCCGTTTCTGCTGAGGCAGACAGTATGAGACAGAAGCTTCATTTTGATCATGACACAAAATGGCGGCTGAATACAAAATGGTGCCGCAAATGCTAACTTAACTCGCACAATGCTAGAAGGAGTCAGCTCAACATATTTTCTCAGTCCAACAGGAGCCAGATCTAGGGGAAAGGGTAGAACTACCAGAACCAGTTTATGGTTAGACAAAGGAGAAGTACACTACCCACAAGCTGACACTGGGCATAAAAGTGGTGACTCCAGAACCTCTCATCTGAACACTCCTTGACCTGAGATAATTCAAAAGAAGAAATACTGCCCTGCTGGCTGTAGAAGGAAGCATAGACTTGCTTGCCTTGAACCCAGGACCCCAGAAGTGACTCCAAGGGTCAGTTGGCTGACTTCCTGTTTGCGCTACAGTGACACAGCAAGCTTTCAAAGGCCTCTCCTGCTTTCCAGCTGACCAGATCCAACTGGATCTGACCTGGTTCCCTGTGCTAGCCTCTGTGGCAGTGAGTACTGACCCCACAAGTGGTGTTCTCAAGGTCCTGGATGCTTGGTTGGAGTAAGAGTGCACTTCTCCCTACCTAACGAAGCATTCCATCTGACTCAATGTGAAGCACTGCAGGGCCCGCAAATCAGAGCATATCGGAAAGCTTCACTGGATCCAACACAGAGAGATGCCAAGCCCAGCAGAGTCATGCAGCTCTTACACGAAGGCTTCATCCTAAATCCTCGCAGCTCGGCTGAAAGCTTAACCAGATCCGACGCCTAGCAACAAAAGCTCCGCAAAGCTATGCCATATAGACCTTGCATCAAGGACAGAAGGTACAACTCCTGAACTTAGTCTTGTATCTGGCCTGCGATTATTGCATAATTGAATCTATTTGTGTGTTTTGTACTTTGTGTGCGGATATGAGATCCCTGTGTTTTTGGATTCCTCTATCATGATTACTGTGCCACTGTGATCTATTTGCAGTGGTGTTAAATTGAAAAGGTTGTCTGGGAATAGTATGCTTGTTTTTCCTGCATTTCTTCTTCGCGGTTGCTGTTTCATTATTCGGGTGTTCTTTTGCATGGATATGGCATGCCTGCATTACATCGGTATCCCTCTTTTGAGTCCTGCATCTCTATGCTATTGGTCATTTTCTGCATGTGTGCAAAGTTATGAAATGAGATGAGGTACCTTTGTTTACTGGAGGTTTTCCCTGATATTGATGCTTTCTTATGCTGGTCCAATTTGTATTGGGTGATGATGAAAAGTTGTTGCAAGGGTATTGAAAATCCGTGCTTCTGAATGCATCTCTTACATTTATGTGCCTTTATGCTTGTTGTGCGTTTGCCAGAGTTTCTACTAGGTTGCAAGGTGTGTTGAGCCTTGGCTTGTTTTTCAGTGAAAATACTTTGCCAGTTTTTGATGCAGGACCTAAAGGATGCTGACCAGATTTTCTTAACCTGCAAGGTGCTGATTTTGCATGACGTGAATGTCCTGGCTAGCTTTTACTAGGTTAAATTGTTTCAAGCCCTAGACTGTTCTCTGTTCTTGCGGGTACGAAGAGCACTATATAGTTATGTTGTAAGTTATGCCATTCCCTGGCCTGCTTCTTTTTCCAGGGGTACTGAGAATGGTGACCTGCAGCCTTTGCTCTTGAATCACTTAGGATGGTTGAGCCACCACTTTCCTTTTTCTGGTTGGGGCTGTTCGATTTTATTATAGATTGTGCAACATATGTATGGTCGACACAAACTGTGGTTATTGGTTTGTGTTCTTAAGTGGTATTGTGTTGTTTAAAAGTGCCATTGTTGTCTTGGCATATCTCACCTTGTTTGTGGAGTTCCTGGGTTGCTTGAGTGGTGGTGTTTTTTTAACTTATTTTGATGTGTGTGTGTATGTTTGTGTAAGGATGGTGTTGCCATGCAAAAAATATGATCTCTGGTCATTGATGAGTCCGCAGCTAAGAACAGTTGGCATTCTCAGTACTCATTACAGATCAGATGATGTTTTTGAGAAGACCTTGTTGAGACATTATTGGATTGAACCCGAAATTACCCCCAATTAATAAATTACCTTTCCTCTAAGAGGTCAACAGCACCCCCAGTTGGACTCAAAATCTGTTTTTTGTGATAGAAAATTTAAATAATAGGACTCCATAACCTATCACAAGTGATCCTCAAATGTAAATATTTAAAATGTATGTTTTCCATGGTTTAAATATCTCTCACAATCACACCTGGGTCGCACTGGGGTGATGGGAACTGAATTTACAATGAATAAACGAGATGTTGATCCAGTTTGTGTGCCATTAGTGAATGTACATTTACCTTTAGTGAAGATATTTGGTTGTGTTTTAAATGTAAAATGATCTATTGATGAAGACAGCTGACGCAAGAAGAACTTCCCTGCATTGGGGATTTTCGTGAAAATGCATATAGTGACTTATGGCCGAATGGGGAACATTTATTTCTATTTATGGTTCTTTTACACTTATAGCACTGTGAAGTAAGAAAAAGGTGGTCTGTGGAACCCTACAAAACCTTTGAAGAAACAACAAATAAATACAAAATGATATAAAAATATCATAATATTTATTTATTGCTGCTGAGACAGCAGAATTAAAGAGATGTATACAGACAGTACCAGTCCCCTTGTCCTTAATAGATTTTCTCTGCATAAGCTTGGAAAATGCGCATTTTTGATGAAAATGGTAAAGCAAGGTGAAGTTCTAAAGATTGGCACTAACATGGTAGTATGCATATCACCTAAGTAGCTACAGTAAAACAACATGGCTAGCCGTCATACCACACTTCTAACAATTCACTCAAAATTCCCTTGGAAATCCACCACCTTCAGAATATCCTAACAGTCTAAATTTATGCTGCGTCTCTGGGAAGGTCTATATTGTTTCGCTTGGAAAAGCTGGAAGCATTAGCGTGCCTGCACACACTGTTGTAGATTAATGTTCATCCAAACTCTGCAAGAGGCCAGCAACCTCCACACACTGTAAAACATCTGAAGTAAATCAATGTATTATTAGGTTCTCTATAAACATCTTCACATGCTGAACCATCCAGCCTTTTGAATGCACTAAAGTTTATAAGGGTACACCTCATGGTTGTAAACCTTCCATATTTTGATTTTAACAAAGTATTTGGGAGATACTTCAGAAACAGACTTGTTTCCTCCGCATGAACTTCTTTGTGTGGTGCTAACGCACAAAAAAGAATTTAAGAACCATCAATAAAAACCCACATTTTGAGGCATTGCCAGCATCCTGTTCAGCTTACCAGCCAACCCGGTTAGGTGGTGGGGGCTCCGCCTCTTTCTGAAAGTAGCCCTTTTGTCCAGGCTCTCAGGCAGTGTTCAGTTTTGCTGAAGGAAATCTTGAGTTTAATTTCATTGCAGGCGGTTCGCACAATGTGGCCAACGAGCCAGGGTATTCATTAACACTGTTGTAATAATATCAGACATGCGTGCCTGGATGCTGGGGTGTGTGTGACAGTTCCAAAGCTAGGACGTCATGAGCTGGCAACAGCCAGCCATGTAAAAGTAAAGCACTCTCCTTCTTGGTATCTTCCAGGTACTCCAGGACACCGCACTCTTAGTGAGTGGCTTCTGCTTACTAGCTAAGAGGGGGTGGGAAGAACCATTTTTTTTTGCAGTTTTATATGGCGCGAACTCGACCTGAAGGTATCAGAGCGCTTTATATGAGCACCAGTTGCATTACAGAGGGACACGTTCATTTTTAGGCACGGGGAGATTAAGTGATTTTCCTAGAATCACAGGATGTTTGAGCCTCCCAACATGCTGGAACCTGGCTCCCCAGCTTCACAGTCCACCGCGCTAGCTGTTAGGCCTCATCCTCTAGGTTGAGCGGAGTCCTAGACCTAAGCTAGAGTCATCATGAGGCCAGTAGCGCCCGTTGGATGATACAGCTGGAAGTTTTGTCCTTTGGCAGATTGTGCAATCTGTCCTGCTTTTCCGAGGCTGGTTCTCTGCATAGAGCATACCTGACTATACCTTACTGCCATTTGAGAGAAAAGGCCTTTGACGCATTGGGATGGTCTCAGAATAAGTATTTGCTTCCTAGACGTGTCTTCTGTTATCAGCGTACACCTGTCACTCCAATTTTTGAGGCTATGACTTCGGTGCCAGGAAGGAACATAGAGATAGCTAATGAAAATTAACATGTCTTAAAGTCAGCCGTTCCGCTTCCAGCAAGGATGATCAGCACACAGGGTTTGTCTGCTTCCCAACTGTTCACCATAAGGGTGTTTCTCAGTTCCTCTGGGCTGTTCCTCTATTAATGTTTTCCCTACATTTTCCTATTGAGTAAATGGAATTCCAGGATTGCTATTTGTTCTGTTCCTGTCTTTTGTATTAGTAATACAGTTTATCCATGCTGTTTTTCTTTATTGCCATATTTAGCTTTTTGTTGATTAGGGAAGAATCATGGTGTAGGAAGAGCAGAAATGAAAATGTGCGCATTCATCACTTAAAATGCATCATAGCTTCTTACCCTAATCTTGAGGTGCAAGCTTGAAAACCCACATCCTGCACTCAGAAGTTTCACTGCCCAGCGGATGTCCTTTTCTACTCGGGCTTGCTTTGTACCATGGCACAGAATAGGGCTGGCGACATATCTTAATTTCAGTCTCACAACAATTGTTCATACACAAACTAGGCAAAAACAGTTATCTCACATGGCTGGGTTGCATGTAATTGATCTGGTACTCAATTTTGTACAACATCTTCATTCACTGATCAGTGCAAAAAAAATAACCATTGACACGTAATTGGTTGATTGAAATGGAAGTGTTAAGCTTTTGACATGCAAGTTTCCCCCACTACAAGAGGGTGCGAGAAAGACATCTGCGCTGCCTCAGGAAGCATTCTCTCAAGGTACTGTATTTATCTCTCTTTCTAATGAGAGTGAGGAGAGTGATGGAAAGGGAGTGGTTCAGGAAGGCTCAAGGGGATCTGATGATCTCATTGGTTTTGAGGGAAAACTGACTACTCCAGCGCCTTGCGTTATAGGGGGTATAATGCCCGTGAATCAGTATAAAGCAATCTCTGGGGGGACTGGAATCTCTCAAAAGAATGGCTTGGAAAAAGGAATTACGGGCCAGAACCCTGGAAGTAGTCCTAGGGAGAGGGGTGAAGTTGAGGATCTGGCCCCCCAGCAGGGGCTTCAAAATGAAGATCATTCAGCTATGGGCCTTGCAAAGGAGGGGGACTCGGGGATAAGTTTTATTCTATGTCAGATCCCTCCAATTCCTCGGGGGATGAGAGCCCAGGAAGGGATTGGGCAGAAGATGAAAGTGATACAAGTAGCCTGTGCACGGAAGAGGGGGAGACAGGAGATAACTCTTCCTATATCCCCGGAACTGTTCGTAAACACAGGAGCAAGATGAAACCCTGGTAAATAAGGTTTTGGGCCCAGCTGGCTCACTGGTTTGGGACTACTCCTTTTCTCCGAAATTGAATGGCAATGAAGTAGATGCTGGAGGAGTCTCCACGGGAGCTGCTGGCTCAAATACAGGAGGTCCAGATGAAATTACACTCTCTACTATTTACCAGAGTATAATGGCCCATCGGGAAGAGACCCGGGCAGAGAGCTCAAGGACCCAAGGTGCAGTTCGTAAGTTACAGAACTCAGTACGTAGGGTGGCAAATACCTGCTCAGAGTTTGCAGCCTGATTTGGAGAGGCTGAAGCCCGAATATCGACACTGGAGGATGAGCTAGCTGCACAAAAGACTATTACTGATTCCCTGAAAGCTCAGAAGGATGACACAATATGGAAGCTGACTGAGTTGGAGAATCGCTCTAGAAGGAACAATCTGAGGGTTTTGGGCGTTCCAGAAGGCACGGAGGGTACTGATGTTCGGCAGTTTGTGGTGGAATTTTTTTGGGAAGCATTTCCCGAACTTACACATTGGGACCGGGCAGTGGAACTGCAAAGGGCCCATAGATTTCCTTTTAATCAACGTAAAAAAAAGATGGGGCAATCTATTGATCGGCCTAGAGTAATTTTGATTTGTCTTAATAATCTTTTGGCTCGTGAAGCAATATATGATCTGGCTAGACCGGACAGGAAGAGGGCGGGAAAGGGTTGTGAATTTTTTGTGAGGCCCGATTTCTGTCAGGCAACAGTGGAGCAAAGGTGGCAGCTTTGGCAATTGATCCCATTATTTCAGGCAAAGGGGGTGCAGGTTTTCTTGCTTAACCCTGCCAAATTGAAGGTTATATTTAAGGGTCAGACACAATTTTTCTCTTCTGAAATTTTAGCAAAAGAATTTCTGCAATCGATTTGAGGTGGACAAGCGAACATAATGTATTTGTTGATTCATGTAAGCTGTTTGATGTCCATCCGATGCTTAGTCTTAATGCTAGAATCGGGTCTCTTCTCTGTCTGTATTCTTTTTAGTTGCTTTGTCTACCTTTTCTGCTCTACGGGGGGGAGGAAGGCCAGGAGAGAGCTGACTGACAGCTCTTCATCATTGAGGACATAGGTCCTTATGCCTCATTTGGTGGGAGGGAGGGAGGGAGGGAGGCGGAAGGGGGGATGCGGGATGGAGGCAGGTCAGGTAGGGGTGGTGGAAGGGGGTCAGGGTGGGGACAAAAAAAGAAAAATAATCCACAGTATTGTTGAAGTTTTGAGATTATGTTATCCTAGAATTGAGCAAATGGTGGTACCCATGTCTAACTTATGGCTAAGTTAGGTCTTCGAATTTGTACGTTAAACGTCTGTGGATTAAACAATCATAATAAGATACAAAGAGTGGCCGCTGAGCTCCGTGTGATTCAGCCCAATTTAGTGTGTTTGCAGGAAATGCACATACCATGGGGGAAGCGGAAGATCCTGTCAGAATTGGGCTATGTGGTCTTAGTAGCCTCAAAACAATCAACTATGACTAGGGGTGTAGCGGTCTTAGCCAGGTCAGCAATTCAAACAACTGGACGTGTGTTAGCAGATATTCAGGGACGCTGGGCTATTCTGGAATGTGTTTTGGAGGGAGTGAAGTTCACCCTGTGTACTGTATATGGCTCTAATCTTGATGAGGCCCTCGTTCTTGAATATTTAAATGGGGAACTTGCACTATGAAATCCTAGGGTCTAAACTGCAAAATAGTCTCAATGTGTGGTGGACCACTACTAAATGATTGTTCCAACTAACTACACAGAATCAAAGGCTACACACCACCGAAATAAACAGTGGGCATTTCCCTTTTTAGGACAAAATCCCTCACTCACCATAGGTGACATGCTTCATCATAGGGATTCTCCTCTCAAAGGAAAAACCTAGTTCCTTTGAGGGCTACAACCCTCTCACTCAGAGAGAGGAGCTCAGGGATGTTTTCCGACAAGTAGGATATTCTAAATCCACAACTGATGAGCAAAAAGTAGGAGTGAAGGCGCAACGCAAAAGATTAATAATGTGAAAAAGTGCAATTAAGACTAGCTAGTGGGTGTCCAATCAATGATTTATTCAGAACCACCTCCTGCCAGGATTAAAAACAGTGCACCAGCGGTATGGATTTAAACCGCTTCGGTGAGGTGAAAAATAACGGTCAACATGTTTCAGCCATGGAGCCCAATCGTGGGCAAGGCTTTCTTCAGGACCTATATTTGTGCTGCTGCGAAAAAGTGCATCAGTGATGAAACTATAAAGGGATACAAAAACAGACTCTGTCCTCAGTACATCTGTTACGAGAAGTCAGAGTTTTTACCCGCAACTGCTGGGTACACAATCCCACCTCAGCCTGGCTACCGCTCAGGAAGGGGGCACCGCTCTCTCCATCGGTACTCCGTGTCTCGTTGAGCCGGCGACCGGAGACACGGAGTACCGACGATAGGTCCAGAAGAAAGCCTTGCCCACGATTGGGCTCCATGGCTGAAACATGTTGACCGTTATTTTTCACCTCACCGAAGCGGTTTAAATCCATACCGCTGGTTAGTTGGAACAATCATTTAGTAGTGGTCCACCACACATTGAGACTATTTTGTAGTTTAGACCCTAGGATTTCGTACTGTTTTGTAAGTCACTGCTGGGGAATAAATCCTATGTGGTCTTTAAATTTCCCTAGGACCCTCCTGTTGTCAATCTGTTTTTGTTTGGTAGAACTTGCACTATGGCCTGCTCCATTGGTGTTGTGTGGCGATTTTAACATCAATTTGAGCAAGACAGACTTTCAATCCTGTGTTCAGGACTATAAAGGTAGGAAGCCTAGGGTCTTTAAGGCCCTATATCACCTGTTGGCTGATCATGGCCTGATGGATGTGTGGGGCAGCCTACATTTGCAAGACCTGGGGTATACGTTTTATTCTTACCCACATAGCAAGTTAGTACGACTTGATTATTTTTTTGTATCCCCTTTATTGTTTGCAGGAATTAAGATACAAGTCTATCCAAGAACCACTTCTGACCATGCACCAGTAGAATTGGATATTCCCGCACTCGGTACATGTGTAGCCCCAAGGGGCTTCACTTTTGATAGGAAACACCTTCTGGACAATGTTTTTATTGACCATATGAAGGTTTGGATAAAGGACTTCTTTCAAATTAATCGGCACTCCACGATATGCGGTGTTGTCTGGGATACATTTAAAGCCTGTTTTAGAGGAGAAGTCCTGAGCTATGGACTACACAAACAAAAACAGGCCAAATTGGTAGTTCAGGAGCTATATAATAAACTTAAAACAGCTGAAGAGAATCTGGCAGGTGGGATAGCGGCTGGTAATAATATTATGGATCTACAAACCAGTTTGGCTAGATGTAAAGCTAACAATAATCTGCTATGGAGTAAAGAAATTGCACTAAAATATCAAACCTACAAAAAAGATTGCTATGAATATGGAGAGGCCACAGGACGCTGTTTAGCTCAGAAGTTACGCACAAAGGAGGCAGGGCAAAGAATTACAGGCATGAAGAATGCCTTGGGTAATACAGTACACGACCCTCAAGAGATCCTTAAGGTTTTCTACGACTTTTATACAGAACTCTATACAGAGCAAGATATGGGGCGATATCCAATAGATTTAGGGCTCCCATCCTCATTATGGGAACAGTTGGATCGTGAGGAAGCTGAGATGTTGGACAGCTCCATCACCATTGACGAACTAGAGCAGGCTATTAACAGTTTGGCGACCGGAAAAGCCGCCGGCCCAGATAAACTTCTGTTGGAAGTTTATAAGACCTTTTTTCAAGACCTCAAAACTGATATGCTCACGGTTTTCCAAGCAGCGCGAATAGGGGATGCACCGCGATCTTGGGACGAGGCTAATATCATCATCTTTGAAAAGAAAGATAAACCATCTGATCTGTCAGGGTCCTACTGTCCGATTTCTCTCGTCAATTGTGACAGTAAAATTTACGC
Organism: Calotriton arnoldi; assembly: GCA_963921515.1. Classification (NCBI taxonomy): domain Eukaryota; kingdom Metazoa; phylum Chordata; class Amphibia; order Caudata; family Salamandridae; genus Calotriton; species Calotriton arnoldi. Next base: position 891,918 of record CAWUFW010005148.1, read on the forward strand.
TAAGATTCTTGCGAATCGGTTGGCGAAAGTCATCTCCCCCTTGGTTTCCTTAAGACATCACGGTTTCATACCCGGAAGGGGGACAGTGAACCATATTAGTAGAGTAGTGACTCTATTTGATATCGCGCAGGTAGAGTCCAGGGACCTAGGACTGATCCTGCTCGATGCCGAAAAGGCGTTTGATCTTGTTGCGTGGGACTTCCTTTGGGGGGTCCTACAGCAAATAGGGTTTGGCCAGGGATATATTCAGACTCTCCGGGCTCTATATCGATCTCCCACGGCCAAAATATGCTCAATGGGGTGTACTTCTGAGGCAATCCAGATCTCCAGAGGTACACGGCAGGGGTGTCCCTGTTCCTCGCTCCTGTTTGCGTTGTACATTAACCCTTTCATAATAATGCTAGAGCGGAGTGACCAGATTGCACCCTTTATTGTCAGGCAGGATTGTTTTTGTGTTTTGGCGTACGCCGATGACATTGCGATCGTAACATCCAATCCTGTCGCAGCTTTACCTAAAATCGAACATCTGGCACAAGAGTTTGGTTCTGTTTCAGGCTATAAGCTTAATACGTCCAAAACACAAATTCTGTGTACGAGCCAAATTTTGGTCAACGATCCCAGAGTAGTCAAGGAAGTTACATATTTGGGCATTAAGATTCGGGCCTGTTTAAAAGAGCTAGTCGAGGTTAATTGGGGCGATATTATCGGCAAGGTGAAACTATCACTAGAGAGATGGGAGAGCCTGCACCTCTCTTTGGTCGGTAGATCTAATGTCCTTAAAATGAATATATTGCCCAGGGTTATGCACTTTTTTAGAGCAGTCCCTTTGGAAATACCCAGTAGACAACTTCAACATTTACAATCACTGTGTGCCAGATATCTGTGGGCCCCAGGGAAACCACGCAGAGCCGCTCATTTTATGACTCTACTTCGGGATAGAGGTGGGTGGTCGGTCCCCAATTTTGCTCTCTATTATTATGCGTGTATTTTGTCGAATGTACTCATTTTATTGACCGGAGAGGAAGTGAACAACTCAGCCGAGGCCCCTTCAATATATCAGATGGTTTTGGGCTCTGAGGTTAATAACTGCCTGTTTAAAAGAATTGATGGTAGTTACTATAAAAGAACCCGCTTTAAAGTTTTGGGAGCAGTTTTTAAAGTTTGGAATACAGTTCGAAAAAACTTGCAGATTCCAGGGCTATCATTCAATACACCCACCGCCGCAGCAGGGATACTTCCATCGATCTTCTGGGATCATGTGGCAACTAACTAGAGATCAAAAGGAATTACCCTAATTGGGGACTTTTATCAGGCTGGGGGGGTATGCACTTCTTTTTCATGTTTGGCGGATAAACACCATTTACCTAAAACCTTGGGGCATATTAGCAAGCCCGGCGATAAAATTATCGCCGTTTTAGCGGCAGGAAACTGCCGCTAAAACGGCGATAATGGCTTGCTAATATGCGTATAGAATTCAATAGAAGCCCAGGTTAGATGTGCAGGACATCTAACCTGGGCTTCTATTGGAATTCTATAACGCATATTAGCAGGCCCATTATCGCCGTTTTAGCGGCAGTTTCCTTCCGCTAAAACGGCGATAATTTTAACGTGGGTCTTGCTAATATGCCCCTCAATTCTTCAAATTTCTACAAGAACGGGATTTCTTAGTTAAACACACAACCACTATGACACCGTATAAGATAGTAGAAGCTATTAGGCGTCAGGAAAAAATTGGGTCTCTTTACAAAATACTGTTGGCAGCAAGGTTGGATGACTTAGAAAATTATCATTCTAAATGGGGAAATTGGCTTGGAGACCAGTCGGTCTCTTTAGAGAAGTCGATTGATATCGCAGGAAAATTCTCCTGGCAGCTAACTTAAAACCCAGCATTATAAAACGTTATTCAACCTGTACCATACCCCTGCGAAGATGCTGAAATGGGGGTGAAAATTATGGGAAATGCTTTCGGTGTGGTGCAGACGATGCTGATATCCTTCATATATTTTATTTGTGTTCCAATTTGACCCCTTTTTTAGGATACATAGAAAGATTTTTATCAGAGGTTACTGGAGTGTCTATAAAAACCTCGGCCTCCGTGATGTTGTTAGGGATTGGGGAGGACTTATGTCAAGGGATGTCAATGTATAAATTTCGTTATTTAATCTTTATTGCCACGGCAGTGGCACGGATATGTATAGCATCCGTTTGGCTGCAACGGGAAGCTCCATCTTTTGAAATGTGGCGGGCTAAGTTTTATAACACCTTTAATTTGGAGTTTAGTCTGTATTCTGTTAAAGGGCCCAGAAAACGAAAAGTTGGTCTTTATGTGTGAGGGCAATGATTGAATATATGACGGGCTGACACTAGCATGTATCTAAGGGAATGATTTTGAAATGATGTTGTCTTTTTTTTTGTTGTGGTTTAGGACCTGGGTTTATGTACTGATGCCTGACACTTTTGGTTGTATCAAATGTCTCTATGATGGACTGATATCAATGTTTACACAGGGGAATGAATTGAATTACTACTGTGTCTTGATTTAAGATATACGCTTATATGTATTTTGATACTGTGGATTTCTAATAAAAAAAATAATAATAAAAAAAAATAGAGTGAGATACGTTGATGATGGAGGAAGAGCCTCTGCCCTTTAAAGACCTTGGGATGGTACATAGAAGCGACAAGCTCCCTACCAAAGTTCCCTCAATGCAGGTAAATTTTCCTCTCAGCTGCATCATCTTTTGAAGATGTCACCTTGTGGCCCCTCAAAAGGAAGCAGCATGTGGGGGGCAAGAGAAGAGAGAAGTTGCTTCAACCACCAGGGCTTGGTAGAGGTAATGACGGACATGACCCTGTGCAATATTGGACTGTAGGGATTGCTCATTTTCCTCCCAGTTTCTCTGCCACACACATAATGTAGAAATCTTCAAATCTTCTCCCACCATAGGATTCTCCAGGACAATGCCGATACTATAAGGTTTGAGAACCACAAAATATGAAATTTCAAGCCTGCATGTAACCCATTTGCACATATATTACATTTAACAAGATACAATTATATATTGAGAAATGGCTCAATTTATCTGAATGGTATTTCTGGCTTTTACTTGAGTAGATGAAGCAAACATGCAGTTCAGTCAAAAGTTGCGCAATCACACTTACTTGTTCTACTTTGATTTTGTGATGAGAGCTTTAACAATGATGACACCACCAGATGAAGTTGTGTACAAACAACTGTATATTGATAAGTTTCTCCATAAGACCCCATCCCTCAAGTCTCCACCTATGATCTCTCCTGCTCCTCTCCTCCAACCACCAACCACCAACCATTTGAATGATAACATTCCATCCACAGCAACAGAACACAAGGGACCCCACACTGTCAGCAACCCAACATTCTTAGGATGCCAAACACCTACCCCTCATTAGACAAATAAAAATGCACCCAAAACAATTTTATTTACAAACGTTTCATAAGACAAAATCAAGTTACATTGAAATCAATACAGCATAATGCTGTAGATTCTTGGGTTTCCAACTCACCAGTTGCCTTCTCCTACCTACGGAGGGCATCCAAGAGCAAACCCTTCCCCTTTGCCTGGTTGCTCAGATGAGTTGTCTACACATTCAGATTCATGTGGATAAAACTTCGCAACCCTTTCAAGATTCCAGATCCTGTAGCCATTTGTTTTAATAGCGTCCTTAAACAATTTCACCACTCTCAGAGGTTGACTAAATTTCAACACACCATTCTCTTTCCTAGGGGTTTTGATCTTAACCCAATGTCCCACACATACATTGGTAGCCTTCACAGCTCGCCTCTTATCAAAATTCTCTTTCCTTTTAATCATCAACTCTCCCTCTCTCGACTTTGAATTAAGACCCTCACAACGCTGTCTCCTTTCATTCACCCAATGTGGTCACAAGTCACAGTTTGCTATCCTCTCTTTAAACAACTCAAACAGTGTAACTCCTGTAGTAGAATGGGGAGTCAACCTATACATTCTCACCCTGTTCTTCAACGCAGCCTTCCAGCACTTGCCTGATACCAGAGACTGTTGCACACACTCCTTTAACACTCTGTTAAAGCATTCAATCATGCCATTAGTCTCAGGATGAAACAAGGCTGACTTCGAATGCTTAATACCTCTCTCACACAAGAATTCTTCCATTGTTTGAGATGTAAGCTGCACACTATTATCTGTCAACAAACTCGAGGTATAACCTTCCCTACCAAAATGTTCCTCAAGAAAACAAATAACATCACGTCTCCACAGAATTTACAATTTTGATCTCAGGCCACTTCGAATACAGATCCATACATGTTATAAAGTACTTATCCATGGCTGAGATCCTCAAAAGACCAGGCAATGTCTACCCATGGTCCTGTAGCCAGTTCTTGTAAAACCATGGGCTGACTTCTACACTTTGACACCTTATCACTTGTAAGATATTCCACACAATTACCAGCCTCTCTATCATCAAATCCATTACTGGCCACCAATACTCATTTCTAATTCTCTCCTTTGTTTTCGATATTCCAAGATGGCTCATATGAGCACTATCAATCAAGGGTTGTCTCACAGTACTAGGAGGTACAAGACTGTCACCTCTCATAATTAAATCATCTTTGAGAGAAAGTTCATCCCTCACATTCCAGAACCCTTTAACCTCTTCATCACCACATCCTTATCTTCCCAACCTTTCCAACCATTCTTCAACATCAAAACTACTTTTTGTGGGGTGTGGCCGAATGCTGAGGAAGATGGCCGCTTGTTAGAGGGGCTCCCGTAAACCACCTCACACATCCTGCATAATCCGACATAAAATCTGCTAAACTGGAAACCAGAAGCATCACGCAAAACCCCTGAAGCGCATCTGTGGTGTCCGGTAAGGATAGATTCCCCCCGGAGCGCCATTGAGGTAGGAAAGAGGGAGCGGCCTGGTAATGCAGGGCTGCCGGGGACTTAATTGAAAGGAAGCGCCAGAATCCAGGCGGTAAAGGCTGACTTCTGTGCAACCTGGAAAACTCCAGCGGGCCCTGGGTGAGGGAAGCAGCAGCCCAGCTGTGGATTCACACCCCTCCTCCCCCACGGAGGCTGGTGCAAGGGGCTGGGGGTGTGGAGGACAGTAAAACGGGAAACTGGAACCCCGGCCGGTCGACAAAATCAATGGAGCACAGCGCGGGAGAAGGAGGCATCAGACTAGCCGACCGGCAGAGAGAACCACTGGGGGAAGACCCAGAAAAGCCCGCCTACATACCTTGACGGTGTTGATCCAGTCGGCTTCACATAGACTGGGCCAGTGTTATGGAAGAGGTACATTTAATACCTCAAGTAGGACGGGTGAGTGCAACTTAGCCCCGGCCAGAAGGTTGAGGCGGGCGGTGTGTGTTGGGGAGGTAACCCCCGTCCGCTCTTCAACAGCAAGGGATAGTACAGAAAGTGGTGGTTACCGATGACGGGAGTGAAAGGCAGGGACCAGTGAGAAGACCTAAGTATTCCCAATACACCCAGGACATATCGAGGGGACCCCAGCTAGAATCCCCTGAGGAGAAATAAGAGCAGGGAGCCCTCACTGAACTAGGGATTGGCCTGAACAGCATCAATACATGCTGGATCCAACCCACAGGCACAAGTGAAAGAGCTCACAGACACTTTAATCAGTAATCCCAACTGAGTGCTCACCAGGCGAGCCACTGAATCAGAGAGCGATTCAATCCACCGTGCTCACTGAGATGTAATTCATCTTGCTGATAGTGGTAGGGTGGACTGCGGCCCTGCAAGACTTGGACCGCAACAGAAGAAAGCAAAGCTTGGGCCACGTAGGGAGAAACCCGACAGGCTGTGTGGAGCGTCTCAACAATCCACAGACAGGGGCCAGGTATTACCCTTGTGGGCCATGAGCCCCTGCCTGACCTCCACCGGATACCCCAATTGACCATGATGAGAAGTGGGAAAGGAATGCGTGGCACACACCAAACCAAACTAGACAAGTTCACTATGTATAAAAATCAAGATACAGCGGCCGACGCCCTGGGACAGTCTCTATCTCTCACCTAGCCACCGATAGATGGAGGAGAACCCACGTTGCGAGATAGCATGTTGAATTCAAGTGATGTGGGTGACGCTGTCACCCCAACCCAGTCGCACTGCTAAACAGTATCATTATAACGATAATTTCACTTATATGAGCCTAGTTTATGTCCTTATTCCACCATTGTTCGTCCAAACTTTCCATCAATCTTCGTATTTAATCCACATCTATGGTACCATGCTGTTGCACAAGCTTCAAATGCTCAAGATGTGCCCATTCCAGACCTCGCTCAAGAACACGATGGCAACGCATGATCAGTTCAAAGCAGTGTTCTTTTATTAAAACCCAATGCATTTCGGGCATCACAGGCCCTTCTTCAGGGGTAACTGTAAATGAACAATCAGACATTCACTTATGTTGCATATGCCACGTTTTACATGTTTAAATGCTAAGCCTCCTAATTTAATTTCATTCTAACACCATATACCAAAATTAACCTGGTGTAACAAACATTCTTTCTGCTAACAATCGTTTACATTATCCTTCTTCTTCAAACCCACCCAATTCATGCTACTTATGACACACCATCTATTTAATACCCCCACCTCAAATAAATAATACTAAATGTGAGTGATCCACTCTCTGTAAACTAGCCAACCATACTATTAGCTCCTAGCGGATCCTTCAAACTTCTCACTCCGCTCACTTACTATCTACTCAAATGCGTTCCCCTAATCAACACATTCTAACCTGCTCTTACTTTCACACTCGTACATACTCTCATTTTCATTATAATCACACCTTCTCGCCCTCTCGAAATCTGGCATTACAAACACCCACAATCATGCCTCATTTACTCCCGATGCGCCCTGCTTCCAACCCTTGCTGCATCCACAAATCGCACGTACCTGCCAACGTTCGCTGCTAACTTCCATTTTTCAAACAAGTGTTACCTACATCTAAGCTCCATGTTCCCCCCTAATCATTCAAACAACACATTCTAACCTGCTCTTACTTGCACACTCGTATATACTCTCATTTACATTCTCGCCCTCTCGAAATCTGGCATTACAAACGCCCACAATCATACCGCATTTATTCCCGATACACTCTACTTCCATCCATTGCTGCATCCACGAATCGCACGTACCTGCCAACGTTCGCTGCTGACTTCCATTTTCAAACAAGCATTACCTGCATCTAAACTCCACCTACATATATCCACTCCCTCGCATAATGGTTCCACCCCAATCATTCTAATTAAACCACCTGATTCACTCCTCTCGCTCGCACTCCAATTCCTCCACAATCGTACGTCTAAGTTAAACCTCCTTATTCATCCAATCCTACCTAAACACCACCTCGTATTCAAACCCTACAAACCCCATAGTGCACTTGGTTGCCATTACACAATACTCAAATTGTCACTTGACAAATAGAACGTTTTTAACGAATCTGCATTATTGAACATTATGTCATTCTTTCGTGTTTAGAAGTTACTTCACATTATTTAAACAACCTTTTTGTATATATAAAACATTTCCAAAACATGAAATATGAATGTCCTGTGCACATACAGTAAAATACCAATGTGAACATGCTTAGGAAAACTGGATGTTACTCGCCATACATGTGGTAAATTCTATCAGTTCAATTTAATTTGTCCATTTTCTTCTCACTGGGTGCAAACCAACGTTTAGGGCAATCATATGAATTATCAACAAAAGGTGGTGGGATGCACACCATGCTTTAACACGAATCCATTTTTATCCCAATAGTCCTCAAAGAATGCGTGCTTACTGGGAACGTGCCTTGCCCTATTGGCACTCGGCATAAATTCAAGTGATGTGGGTGACGCTGTCACCCCAACCCAGTCGCACTGCTAAACAGTATCATTATAACGATAATTTCACTTATATGAGCCTAGTTTATGTCCTTATTCCACCATTGTTCGTCCAAACTTTCCATCAATCTTCGTATTTAATCCACATCTATGGTACCATGCTGTTGCACAAGCTTCAAATGCTCAAGATGTGCCCATTCCAGACCTCGCTCAAGAACACGATGGCAACGCATGATCAGTTCAAAGCAGTGTTCCTTTATTAAAAACCAATGCATTTCGAGCATCACAGGCCCTTCTTCAGGGGTAACTGTAAATGAACAATCAGACATTCACTTATGTTGCATATGCCACGTTTTACATGTTTAAATGCTAAGCCTCCTAATTTAATTTCATTATAACACCATATACCAAATTAACCTGGTGTAACAAACATTCTTTCTGCTAACAATCGTTTACATTATCCTTCTTCTTCAAACCCACCCAATTCATGCTACTTATGACACACCATCTATTTAATCCCCCCACCTCAAATAAATAATACTAAATGTGAGTGATCCACTCTCTGTAAACTAGCCAACCATCCTATTAGCTCCTAGCGGATCCTTCAAACTTCTCACTACCGCTCACTTACTATCTACTCAAATGCGTTCCCCCCTAATCAACACATTCTAACCTGCTCTTACTTTCACACTCGTACATACTCTCATTTTCATTATAATCACACCTTCTCGCCCCTCTCGAAATCTGGCATTACAAACACCCACAATCATGCCTCATCATGCCTCATCGCATCGGGGAGTAAATGAGGCATGATTGTGGGTGTTTGTAATGCCAGATTTCGAGAGGGGCGAGAAGGTGTGATTATAATGAAAATGAGAGTATGTACGAGTGTGAAAGTAAGAGCAGGTTAGAATGTGTTGATTAGGGGGGAACGCATTTGAGTAGATAGTAAGTGAGCGGTAGTGAGAAGTTTGAAGGATCCGCTAGGAGCTAATAGTATGGTTGGCTAGTTTACAGAGAGTGGATCACTCACATTTAGTATTATTTATTTGAAGTGGGGGGATTAAATAGATGGTGTGTCATAAGTAGCATGAATTGGGTGGGTTTGAAGAAGAAGGATAATGTAAACGATTGTTAGCAGAAAGAATGTTTGTTACACCAGGTTAATTTTGGTATATGGTGTTATAATGAAATTAAATTAGGAGGCTTAGCATTTAAACATGTAAAACGTGGCATATGCAACATAAGTGAATGTCTGATTGTTCATTTACAGTTACCCCTGAAGAAGGGCCTGTGATGCCCGAAATGCATTGGGTTTTAATAAAAGAACACTGCTTTGAACTGATCATGCGTTGCCATCGTGTTCTTGAGCGAGGTCTGGAATGGGCACATCTTGAGCATTTGAAGCTTGTGCAACAGCATGGTACCATAGATGTGGATTAAATACGAAGATTGATGGAAAGTTTGGACGAACAATGGTGGAATAAGGACATAAACTAGGCTCATATAAGTGAAATTATCGTTATAATGATACTGTTTAGCAGTGCGACTGGGTTGGGGTGACAGCGTCACCCCACATCACTTGATTTTATACCGGAGTGCCAATAGGGCAAGGCACGTTCCCAGTAAGCACGCATTCTTTGAGGACTATTGGGATAAAAATGGATTCGTGTTAAAGCATGGTGTGCATCCCACCACCTTTTGTTGATAATTCATATGATTGCCCTAAACGTTGGTTTGCACCCAGTGAGAAGAAAATGGACAAATTAAATTGAACTGATAGAATTTACCACATGTATGGCGAGTAACATCCAGTTTTCCTAAGCATGTTCACATTGGTATTTTACTGTATGTGCACAGGACATTCATATTTCATGTTTTGGAAATGTTTTATATATACAAAAAAGGTTGTTTAAATAATGTGAAGTAACTTCTAAACACGAAAGAATGACATAATGTTCAATAATGCAGATTCGTTAAAAAGTTCTATTTGTCAAGTGACAATTTGAGTATTGTGTAATGGCAACCAAGTGCACTATGGGGATTGTAGGGTTTGAATACGAGGTGGTGTTTAGGTAGGATTGGATGAATAAGGAGGTTTAACTTAGACGTACGATTGTGGGAGGAATTGGAGTGCGAGCGAGAGGAGTGAATCAGGTGGTTTAATTAGAATGATTGGGGGTGGAACCATTATGCGAGGGAGTGGATATATGTAGGTGGAGTTTAGATGCAGGTAATGCTTGTTTGAAAATGGAAGTCAGCAGCGAACGTTGGCAGGTACGTGCGATTCGTGGATGCAGCAATGGATGGAAGTAGAGTGTATCGGGGAATAAATGCGGTATGATTGTGGGCGTTTGTAATGCCAGATTTCGAGAGGGGCGAGAATGTAAATGAGAGTATATACGAGTGTGCAAGTAAGAGCAGGTTAGAATGTGTTGTTTGACTGATTAGGGGGGAACATGGAGCTTAGATGTAGGTAACACTTGTTTGAAAAATGGAAGTTAGCAGCGAACGTTGGCAGGTACGTGCGATTTGTGGATGCAGCAAGGGTTGGAAGCAGGGCGCATCGGGGAGTAAATGAGGCATGATTGTGGGTGTTTGTAATGCCAGATTTCGAGAGGGGCGAGAAGGTGTGATTATAATGAAAATGAGAGTATGTACGAGTGTGAAAGTAAGAGCAGGTTAGAATGTGTTGATTAGGGGGGAACGCATTTGAGTAGATAGTAAGTGAGCGGTAGTGAGAAGTTTGAAGGATCCGCTAGGAGCTAATAGGATGGTTGGCTAGTTTACAGAGAGTGGATCACTCACATTTAGTATTATTTATTTGAGGTGGGGGGATTAAATAGATGGTGTGTCATAAGTAGCATGAATTGGGTGGGTTTGAAGAAGAAGGATAATGTAAACGATTGTTAGCAGAAAGAATGTTTGTTACACCAGGTTAATTTTGGTATATGGTGTTATAATGAAATTAAATTAGGAGGCTTAGCATTTAAACATGTAAAACGTGGCATATGCAACATAAGTGAATGTCTGATTGTTCATTTACAGTTACCCCTGAAGAAGGGCCTGTGATGCCCGAAATGCATTGGGTTTTAATAAAAGAACACTGCTTTGAACTGATCATGCGTTGCCATCGTGTTCTTGAGCGAGGTCTGGAATGGGCACATCTTGAGCATTTGAAGCTTGTGCAACAGCATGGTACCATAGATGTGGATTAAATACGAAGATTGATGGAAAGTTTGGACGAACAATGGTGGAATAAGGACATAAACTAGGCTCATATAAGTGAAATTATCGTTATAATGATACTGTTTAGCAGTGCGACTGGGTTGGGGTGACAGCGTCACCCCACATCACTTGAATTTATACCGGAGTGCCAATAGGGCAAGGCACGTTCCCAGTAAGCACGCATTCTTTGAGGACTATTGGGATAAAAATGGATTCGTGTTAAAGCATGGTGTGCATCCCAGCACCTTTTGTTGATAATTCATGAGATAGCATGTTGGCCATAAGTGAAGTGGCACATCGCTAGAAACTCGCATGGACTCAATCACGTCTGAGGTTTCACTGGTCAGAGCAGACCTCTGAAATATGAGTGAAAGAGTCAAAGCAGTAGAGACCCTCACAGCTGACCTCCAGACAGACTCAAAAGTACTCCAGAAACAAGTCAATGAATTACAAGCTGCAAGTCAACTGCTAGAAGCTAAACTCGATGAGTACGAGGGCCGATCGTGGCAGAATAATATATGAATAATTTGAGTCCCTGAACGAGCGGAGGGGCCGGCGGCATATCTCTTTGTAGAGGTATTGGTGATGCAGCATCTACAACCGTGTGGCATATCAAAATGTTTCTGGGTTGAAAGAGCACACAGGGTTCCCAGGGGACTCCCGGAGCCCCACCAAGACTGATCCTGACTCGAATATTCAATTTTCGAGACCGGGATGCTATACTACCAACTGCTCAAAGCGCTCCACCGGTAACGTATGAAAACAACATGATAACCTTTTTTCTGAACTTTACTATGAAAGTTCAAAAACAGAGGAGAAGTTTCTTGGAAGTCAAAACAGTGTTGCGGGACAAGGGGGTGAAGTACTCAATGTTTTACCCTGCGAAGCTGCGGATCGAGGCTGACGGCAAGGCATGGTTTTTTGTGACTCCAGAATGGCTGGATGGATGGAAAGTTGTGGGGGGCAATGGCCCCAAGGCGCAAAGGGACAGACTGTCAAAGAGACCTACAAAATGCACGGATCAGAGAAACCAGAAGACTGGGCGAGTGAGTCCTGAGGCAACGGAACGCCAGCTGACTTTGCCGAAATGATGTGCTACCTTTACCCCCTCTTTTTCTTTTACCAAGACCTGAGATGGTGGAGGGACCGATTGGGAACTGGGGGTAAAACGGTGACTGCAAACCCATTGACAGATCCGGCCTGGTGCACACTAAACTCGTTGAGAACCACCAGCAGCAATGAACCCCTTCTGAAATGGTGCTGATGAGGACTTCACTGATCCAACTAGGGATAATTGTTTCGTTGAGATGGTAAAGTGTTCTGGTTCCTAATGGAGATGGGAGGGCAGGTGGGGATAGGAGTTGGGTCACAGTCCTTCATAATTCAGTTCGGGGTAGGGCGACAGGCACTCTGCAGAGTTGGGGAAAAGGGTCGTTTTAGACCCGGAATGCAGAGAGGGGGGTGTTATAGGTTACTGTTCTAAGGGTTAGTCCATCAAATACCAAGGGGGGGAGGGAAGGGAGGGGAGGGGAAGGGATTGCACTCTTTCTTACTTAAGTTTAATTTGCACAGTTCAACGTGGTGGCAGTTGCGCTGCCTCTCCACACAGGGCAATAGACTAGAGCTTAGAGTGAGTTTGCCAAACGGGATCCGACCCCGAGACAGCATATCAATGGGGGGTAAATGGAATGAGGAAAGCCTCATACAGACTATGGCTGAATCAAAGGTAGACCTGGGGTTGCGACTACTTTCATGGCATGTCAATGGGTTTGGAGAAAAGCTAAAGTGAGGAATAGGCATTAGACCGAGGGGGATATAAACTAGTTGCCCATGCTGGGTTTACCACAGGGTCAAGAGTGGTAGGGATACTCCTGAGGAAACCTTTTCCCCTCAACATAGAACAGACCTAGACAGACAGGGCAGATATGCTGCAGTGTCCGGCACATGGGAAGGGAAAACTGTGACTATCCTTATGGTGTTTGTTCCCACAGCACTACACAACATAGCCTGTCCTCTGGGTGAGGTTTTACTGAGTTTTAGAGACAGAAGGCTCCTGATATGAGGAGACTTTAATGCTGCACTGTTGACCAGAAAGACCGCTTCCCCCCCTGAAGCCTGTCACACACATTCTTGATTTTCAGACTTCCTTACTGCTATGGGACTGGTCGATGTGTGGCAAACCCACAACCCAGAGACACAACACTATACGTTCCACTCGGGAGCACACAACAGTCTCTCCAGAATAGACTACATTCTCATCCTGGCCAACCAAGTAGCAAACTTTAGAGAAGTGCGACACCTAGCTAGGGGCATATCAGACAACTCGCCGATGTGGGCAAAATACACTACGGATATGCCAGGACCCCGGAGAGTCATATCATTGAACCCATGGTACCTGAAGGTTCCACAGGTTAAGGAAGGGCTGACACAAACAGTAGAAAACTATTTAAAAGAAAATGAGGTGTCAGTGGAATCTGCACAGATTCTATGGGAGGCCTTTAAGGTGGTGATTAGGGGACAGGCACTTTCCTTTATGGTGGGATATAAAAGGGAAAGGGGGCGGCTGTGGAAAAGCTGGAAAAGGAGATCATAGACCTAGAAAGGGAGCTAACAGGGGAGGACACTGATGCCACTAGGCATGCCCTGGGCCGTAATAAGAAGGAGTATAAAGATTAGCTGAGGAGACAGCAAAGGCTAGGCACCAGGCCACACAACACAAAATGTATGAAGTGGGGGACAAAGCAGGGAAATTACTGGCCTGGCTGGACAAGCATGAGCAAGCGAGTAGGCTGGTATTTGCCATCAGCACTGACGCAGGAGAAATACGATGGGACCCAATGGCCTCCCAATATAATTATATATTGGCAGCTAATATGGTACCTCCACACCTGAAAAACATGTATTTAGAAAGGCAGGCGAAAGGGATGCTCCCAGAGGACCAACCGCTGGCATCAATTGTGGTGATCCATAAGGAGGGTAAATCGAGAGATAAGTGTGCCTCCTATAACCCCATCTCTCTGCTTAATGCAGAAGTAAAAATTCTAGCCAATCTACTCGCATCTCGACTCATGCAGATCATCCCGAGACTGGTACACCCATATCAGTCCGGCTTCATGCTGGGGCACAATACAGCACTCAATTTACGCCGGCTGCAGGGAGTGTTGGGAAGAGTCGGCACATTGCAGGAAGAATAGGCGGTCATGTCACTCGATGTCCGTATGGCATTTGACATTATTGAATAGCCATACTTATTCGCAGTGCTGGAGAAAATGTGTTTTGGACCTAAATTTCTGATTTCGCTGCAGCTACTGTGCGAGAAGCCACGGGCGCAGGGAGTAGTGAACAGCATGACATCCAGGTCATTCCCCCTCCAAAGAGAAACGAGACAGGGCTGTCCACTACCGCCACTTATCATTGCCTTAGTTTTGAATCCCCTGGCAACCTGGATTCGGAAAGACCCACTGATATTGGACTGCACTGGGCGGAGGACTGGGAGTATAGAATATCCTTATATGTGGATGACATCCTCCTTTATGTGGCAGCACCCCGATCCTCAATAAGTAGAATACTGAATATATTCACGAACTTCGGGAAACACTCTGGTTACACCATTATCTGGTCTAAATCCACGGCACAACCTCAGCCTTACCCATGGAGTGTGAGGCAGAGGTGGTGATGGAAGGCTTCCGCTACCTCAGCATATTTATTACTACAGACCCAAAGTTACACAAAATGAGAAAGTTACTCAAAATGAGTAAGTTACTCATTTTGGTATTCACAGAAGGCACTTACTCATCAATGAGTAAGTGCCTTCTGTGAATACCAAAATGAGTAAGTTACACAAAATGAGTAAGTTACACAAAATTAGTAAGTTACTCAAAATTAGTAAGTTACTCAAAATGAGTAAGTAAGTGCCTTCTGTGAATACCAAAATGAGTAAGTGCCTTCTGTGAATACCAAAATGGTAGTAAGTTTAGGATTTTACTTCTGTGAATTGGGCCCTATATTTTTAAGTCCTGTTTTGCTTTCCTCTTTCTTTCCACCTTTTAACTTTTCCACTTCACTTTCTCTCTTTAACTCTTTTATCTTCTCTTTCTTTCTTATTTTGTTTCTGTATTCATCTCATTTTTAATATTCTCATCTTTCCCTTTTTCTTCTGCACTATTCCAAATTTGATCTCCATTTTGTTTCTACCCCTCTTTCATATTTTCTCTTACCCTCAGTTAGTTGCCCATTTATCTTTTTATTTTCTTTCTGTCTCCTCTTTGTAGACTTATCCCTTTACTTTCTCCCTTTTCTGTCCTTTTTGGTCTCCCCTTTCTCCCTTCCTTTCTCTCTTTGTTTCTCTACTTTCCCTTTGTTTCTTCTTTTTACTCCATCCTCTTTCTCTCTTGTTCCAATATTTTCCATCTTCTTTCTCGTGTTCGTATCTTCCTCACTTTCAGGCTCTAACCTTTTTTTCTTGCCTTGAATGGTTTTCCCTTTATTGTTTTGTTTTCTCCCTCAATTTCTTTGTCCTCCCTTTATTTCTATTCTTCCTTTTCTTTTTCCTTCCTTCCTTTCTTTTCTTCTTTTCTCCATTATTTAAACCCTTTTTTCTACCTTATTTGCTCTCTTTTTCTTTTTTTTCTTTCTTTTCTTTTTATTCTCTCTTTTTTCTCCTCGTCTTTCCACGGTTTCTCCCTATCTAACTTTTTACTTTCATTGCTTTCCCACTTGCTTTCTTCCTAGTCCCATCTTTTTCTTTTTTTCCCACATCTCTGTGCCCTTATGTCAATCATTTATCTCCACCTCTTGGACCAGTCAAGAAATTCCATTAGTATTATTTTGAGTTTCTGTCTGTGCAACTGCAGAGAGAAGGGGTTGAGGAACAAAAAACAATCACAGATGTAGAGTATCCAAGTTTGTTGGCCCATTAGGCCCAATGAAATCCACCTCTATATATTGGCTGTGGCAGCATGGTGCAATGGTCACAACAGCAATGCCTTGCTCACTCAAAATGTAGGCTCTATCAAAACGCATATGCAGAGATAAAACAAGGAGAAGCTTGTGATTAGGTCTAAGATATTATCCATTTTTGCTTGCCCTCTGCAATCTTAAAGCCAGTGGTGGCTCCTCCGCTAAGGTGGAGGAGCGTCGCCCCACTGCTCAAAAAATAAAATTATAATAATGGATCGTTATTATCATTTCATTTTTCCTACTGTAGTCAGTGGTGGGTGGGGCTGACAAGAGCAGGGGGAGGTGTGGTTTGCACTCCCTAAGTGCGCATCAACTGTTTGGCCGGCCCTATGAGGCCGGCCAAACAGTTCATGCGCACTTTACATGCTCTCCACCAGGCTGTATTACACAGCCTGGTGAGGAACATGCATAGAACCACGGCGCTCAGACCAATGAAAACGCTGCATTGCAGCATTGTGTTTGGCTCTGGGGAGTCTGTGTGCCGGGGTGCTTCCTACTGCCGGTGGGGACTGTAGGAAGATGGAAGATGAAGAGGATGGAGGAGAGGCGGCGGCCGCCCTTTAAAGGTAAGTCCTTTTTTCTTTTTTTTTAATTCCCCACCCCCATCACCACCAGCATCCGGTAGCAGCCGCTACTGCTAAAAGCAAGTAAAAAAATTACTTTTGTGAAAGTGTTCCAGTGTATTCCTGCTTTAGTGAGACTCAAGAACACTTCTGATGTTCATTTGAAGACAATTAGGAATGTTTCTGATGACAATTAGGAATGTTTCTGATGACATGTTGATGCTGATATATTGTTTAGCTCTGTTCAAAGAGAATCAAATTATTGTTTCATGAAACAGTTCCTATAATACTCTAACCTCCCATTCATCTCTTTAATTTTCTTTATACCTCTCCCTTTCTGCTCCACCTTTTCTCTGTTTCTATGCACCATTTCTTTCATCCATGCTACATTTCTACACTATTTACTCTCATTTTCCCCAGATTGTGTTCCCTTACGTTAGCACTGTGCGATGCAGGTCCTGTATAGTGCTGTCTTTATCTTTCATCCACTGTAACATTATACTTTCGTTTTGATCTTTTTCAGTGAATGAAATGAACTTTTACTGATTACTCATTTTTCTTTGATCCAATAAAAACAACTGACAACAAACACATTTTCCCCCAGATGGGTGCCAGACACTGCCACACAGTTTTTACTTTATAAAGCAGTTTATTTCTCCATTCCCCTGAACAGTTCCAAAAAAACTGTTTGATCCTCCTTTATTAGCACTCTGAGACACTGGTAGGGACAGGAATTAATTATTGTAATATGGTTTGCAGTGGTTTTCTAGTTCCTTCGCCCACGTGTATTTGTTCTTCTTGAAATTTACAGAAAGGCTGATTGTAGCGGCATAACCATCTGCTGGATTAACAAACAGTACCATGTCAGTAGGCTCAGAACATTGTCCTTTTTAGGTCTTGCCTGCACAGCTCATTCAATGTGCTTACGAGGGGGTATTGTTTACAATAAAGTAGATGGAGCCTGCCCATTGCTTACCATTCATTGGCTTTATTGTCAGTCTTCTATGCTGCCTCATAATTGTCCAGTGTGTGCCAGACATCCTTTCCTTTTCATTCTGTGGAGCAAGGACCAAGCACAGATTGATTCAACTTAATTAGTGTCCATCTGCTAATTGTGCTGTGATTTAGGTAATATTTCTTTTACTGCTGCAACATGGCTACATCTTCTTTATCCCCAACCTGTTCGATATATGTTGCTCCCTCGCCCACTAGCCCCTCCCGGTCTAAACTCATTTATTTGTAAACAAACCAGTTCTCGCAGAATTGTTTTGTACATACTAATAAGCCCTTGCATTGGATCAACGGCATCACATGGTTACATAGATATACGCCACTCCACTCCACGCCACTCCACTCTACTCAATGCCACTCTACACCACTCCACTCTACTGTACTTCACTCCATGTCACTCTACGCCACTCTACACTACTTCACTCTACTCTACTACACTCCACTCTACTCCAACCACACAACACTTCACACTCCACTCTACACCACTTCAGTTTATGCCATTCTACTGTAATTCCAGGCCACTTAATGCCAATCCACTCTATGCCACATTATGCCACTCTACTCCACTGCTCTCTATGCCAATCCACTCTCCTCTATGCCATTCCAGTCATGCCACTCTACTCTGTCACTCCATGCCACTCCACTCCATGCCAAGCCATTCTGTGCAACTCTACGCCACTCCACTCCACTCTACACCACCCACTCTACTCTATGCCACCCTGCACCACACTACCCCACACCACTCCACACTATGCCACTATACTCATAGCCATGCCACTCCACTCTGCTCTATGCCACTCTACTCTATGCCACTCCGCTCTATGCACTCTACTCTATGCCACTCCACTTCATTCTATGTCACTCCACTCCACTGTATGCCACTCTACTCTACACCACTCTATGCCACTCTACTCTATGAAACTCCACTCCACTCTACTCTATGCCATTCCACTCCACTCCTCTCCACTTTACGCCACTCTCCACTACGCTACTCTATTCGATGGAACTCTACGCCACACCAGTATCTTTTAGCCATGCTGGACAGCAACCACACTGATATACAACACAGCAAATGCCAATGTTATTTGGGTTGGCAGCGCAGCTGTCTGCAAGGTCTATTGCTTACAATATACATAAAGGGCTTCAGGTCATTCCCTTAAGCCACTGGTTGGGACCTTATCAATAAAATGTTGGTTTAGCGCAGAGGAATGTTGCTAGATTACCTGATGCTGTTTTCTGCTTGGTGTATTGTTTCGCTTCAGGAGCAGTTGTTTGTGACTATTTGGTGAACACAAAAGCCATCTTGAAAATAAGTCTTTCACCTCTACAAGCAACAATTACCTCGTGAAGAACAGACACTTTAAAATTGTATCAAAACATTTGTAAATGCACTATATTTTCAAAATACGGCTTAATAAGCATTACATCACATTTACATACATATTTAAATCATACTCATTTTTTCTGTTTCTTTTCTTGGTGTTTAAAATATCATGGGACAAAATATTGTGTCAAGAATATTGAGGACAAACATATCATGAATGTAAGTTTCTATAGATAAGTAAAGTTTTGCTATACATAACACATACATGTACCTTGACAATTCAAGGTATGTAGATGTGGAGTTAAGAATAGTAAATTTATACTTACCTATTTGCACTTACCTCTCGATATTTTGGCCCTTGATATTTTGGACACGATATTCTGTTTGCACAATATTTTTGGTTCCATATTCTGTCAGTGATCTGCTTTTCTTGTGGAAAGCCAACTCTCCAGGAGTGTTTCACTAGTTTCCAAGACCCATGGTTTCTGTGCCTGTGCTGCTTTTGCACCGTACTCCATATATCTAACCACTCTTGTTGTTAACGACCACAAAGAAACTGTGATTGTTCTGGGCATAGATTTTGAGTCCATCTTTTATCTCTAATTTTTGCCCACTCATCTTCTGTGCAACAGTTGAGGCAGGAGTAATTGGATTGCTGTGGTTAAGCAGTTCCTGCATCCTTCCTCCCTTTATTTACTTGCTTCTCCAATCCTAAAAATACGTGTTTATTGCCTGCCCTTACGTACACTGGTAAAGTTCTGCCCCCACTGCACACCATCTCTAGGATATGCAGCAACCAGGCCATAATCAACACTCATGTGCACTCTCCTATGCATTCAAAGATGACAATGGAATGGCTACAACATACATAGACATGTTCTGTGACTTGTGTACTAATCCAATTGGTTTTCTGGAGCAAAGTTCAAATTATTAGCAGGTCACATGCCATGTTCTAAGATGATTCCATAACATGAGACCATATCAGCTAGAGCTTGCTGTGGGAGTGTCCAAAGATAAAAAGGGCACTCATGGAAGTAAGTGCTACCAGGGGACCAAAACAAATCCACACCAAATGGACCGACATGGTAGTCTATATCAAATAGGTCTTTTGTGTTTACCCAGACCTCCGTTACGCTGTGCTCTGAAGGGACAGCCAGATGTCTTTCATCTAGACTCATCTTTCTTTTTTTCCCAATAGTGAGCTTACCTTTGAAATAATGATCTTTTTCTAGTTATTTCTTTAAACTGCATTGACATTATAATATTCAAAACTCTAAAAACCTAACTAACTTATTGTCCTCTATTTTCACATTTTTAAATATCTAACCTCTAGTTTCTGACATCAGCTGACTAACGTTGTAACTTGCATTTGTCTCTCCAGTATTCCTCCATATCAAAACTCTACAATTCATGATGTAGAACACTTCTCTCTACCGTTTGGTTCATGTTCATTTATACACATTACCATTCCCTATGATCTTCCCAGCTTTGTGAAACATTAACAACTTATATCTACAATCTGTGTTGTTTTCCTGATTATAAGTATGATCATGTGCTTGCCTGGTTGCATGATTGCACTATTGCAGTTATTACCTCACCCATCGCTCTTGCACATCTTGAAAGTGCTAAACATTCATTTGCCCTATTAAGCAAATCACATTCTGGACTGTCAAACTTTTCCTCAATTACATTTTACCTTTGCAAATGTGCTGATTTGTTGGGGTGATTGTGTAAATTCTAAGGTATTTAATAGTGGTCCTTTTCCACCTAGAGTCTTTCAAATGCTTGTGCATAACGTGTAAAGAATACTCGCAAACCTGCCTTCAGTATTTCTTTTCAGTGTGACGTGATAAATACATTTGAAGGTATGATAATTAGTCACTATGTTGGAGTGAGTGTTTATGCATTAAAGTGTTTCTCGGAATTTATATGATTCATAAAGACATCGGTTGTAAGCATTTAAATTGTTCTGCTTACTTTTTGTATAACGTACTATACACTTTTACAGTTTCGTAGGTGAATAATTAACTTCTCACTGGGATATTATAATTGTAATTGCATTTATACAGCACTTGGTACCCCTGACGAGGCATCAAAGTGCTTTTCGGCGAGTACTCCGGAACCCAAAAAGGATTAGAGGTGAATTTGTATAGAGAAATATGAAATCAGTTTGAGTGGTGGGCATGTGAGTCTGTTATTTGGGTTGAAAAGGATAGCGGAGGGATAGTAGAGGGAAGGATCTACAAAGAGTTTATTTAGAGATTATAGCAGCAGGAACAGGTTTGGGATGAGTAGGGAGGAAGAGTCAGACGGAAGGGTTTAGAAAGGCTTGTTTGGGAGATCTGAATAGTAAAAAATGTTTGAGAGGATGCAAGTGAGGGGTAAAGGAGGGAAGAGTCTAGAAAGAGTTATTTTGGGGATCATAGTAAGGGTAGAGTAGGGAAGCGTCTAGAAAGGGTTATTTTGGGGATCATAGTAGTCAGAGAGTGGATGTAGAGGATATATTGAGAAAGGTATAGGGTGAGAAATAGGGCAGTACATTGGAGAGAGTAGTAGATTGAGGTTTGGGATGAGTGTTGCTGTACCTTAAGCAACTGCGATTTGTCTATGAGACATCTTTTTATTCTTGTTCTTGGTTCCGTGATTGAAATATTCACAGAAAATCTTCTTCAATCTTTTCAAACATCAACCTTGATACTACATCTTCATTGACAAAACATGAAATCAGCCAAGCCAACGTGTGTTTCGAGAAAAAATTAGCTTCATCAGGGCTTTTGAATATACTGACGTTTAAATATGTGATGAATTCCTGATATTGTTTTATCGATTCCAAGGACCAATTTTTCTTCTGGTATACTTGTCCAGTGATTCAAACACGCTGTAGCCACACACCAATAGAGAGCAGTGATCACACTGGATTCAAGGCGTCTCAGTTTTGTTGTTCTGTCCCCTCCCTCTCACTGGCGGGTACTGATGCACGGCTCCAATATTTCATTTGTTGCCAACTGTATCCTTGGTGTGTGAGCATGTGTTTTGTCATAGCATAGTTGTTATCATTATTCTGTATTGCACGAATGTGCTCCAAGATTCTCTTCTTCCAGGTTGATAATCCGTTTCCGTAATAAACAACCGCTCGGCTTGAACGGGGACGAAGAATTGCATGTGCACCTGTAATCTGGAGAAAGACCAAATAGCTTCCACAATGATGATAAATTCAGAAATAATCAAATTACAAACCCACACACAAGACTAATCACAATATGAATTAGCAGGGCACTCAGCCATAACATGAACTTAGTACCTCTTGTTGGAAATTTGAAACAACGGGTCCCATCTATCTTATAATCCCAAAGAATAAAAAGGACTACATGACGCATGGCACTCAGCCAGATAATTCATAAAGGGAACCAACCATCCAGGAGAATTAAGAGGACCCAGGGATCTCAATCCGCTAAGCAATCAGTTCCCCAATTCTATACTCTGGGCATCTTCCCAAATAGAGTTAAAGCGAGAAATCACATAGAGGTACTTCACAGCTGTGTGTAAACTAAGGAAATGAAGAAATCAAAGAATTTTAAAGACAACAATATTGTGATTTTGTGTGGACTATGGACACTGTTTAGAATAATCAAGGTAACATAATTGTGACAAACGTATAATTTGGAAAAGTGTGCAAATTCTGAAAAGTGTGAATATTTTTAACCCAAACTACATATTCCACAATGCCTCATTATGGGCCTAGTGGGTATTTGTATTTAAATAGAAAATGTAGATGGACTAAAACTAACCGTGATCAACACCAGTCAGGTCGAAACTCGTTGGTTGTTCTTTTTTGGTGATGGTGATGACTTTAACCTCAGGAAATAAATCAGCCTGAATATATCCCTCCTGGAGTGCAAGTACTTTTTGTTGGTAAAAGTTATTGTGGAATTTGATTCCATTCCGCTCTACCTGCACCGGTCGTGAGCGCACTGACAGAGGAATCAATTGTTGGCAAATATATATATATATATATATTCCCCCAATAGTGAAGCAATTGTAGATGAATAGGTATTATAAAATTTACTTATTTATGCAGTGACCTATATATATTTTAAACATAGAAAAATATAACCAAAGTAACTTTGTACATTTGTTTAGCAGAACTAATGAAAATCTATATATTTATAAACAAGATTATTATACACATTTATACAAAGGAATACACATATCTAGGCACAAATATATAATCCAAATAACTGCTTATATACACAGGGATATGCTATACATTTATGATTGAGTATGGTGGTTATGTGGGGAAGAGCCAACTCTTTAATAGTCTTCTGAAGATAAGGTCGTTATCCGTAGATCTTATGTTCGGGGGTAAAGAGTTCCATAGTTTGGCTGCTTGAAGAGAGAAGGATGTGCCACCTATGTTTTTTTTCTTTTATGGTGGGATTTTGAGGCAAGGTGCCAATTGAGAGCGGAGGTTCCTTTGTTGAATGTATTTGGTGATTTCATTCTTGATGAAGAGCGGCCCTGTTCAATATATCGCTTTGTGGGTGATGCAAAGCTGCTTGAATGTGGATCTTCTGGCAACCGGTAACCAATGTAGGGCCTTCAAGGCAGGGGAAATGTGGGCTTGTGGCTTTATATGTAGGAGTAGTCTGGCAGCAGAGTTCTGAATCCATTGTAGGCTTCTCATAGTTGTTACAGATGATCCATGGTAGAGGCTATGGCTTAATCGAGTTCTTACAGAATAAGAGAGATAGTAGCCAGGACCTTGTGTGGAAATCCCAGGTGGAGGAAAATGTGTTGCAGAGTTTTTATAGTAGCAAAGCTGGATCTTGTTAGTTTGTCCACATGGGCATTCACTGATAGCTTGGAGTCCATGGTAATTCCAAGGTTTCTTACTTCCTGATATACTTTAGGCGGTGTTCCCAGATTGTTAGGCTAGGCGGCGAATGGGTCATTATTTTTCCAATCGCCACATGTGAGTTTTTCCATTTTGAAAGCATTCAATTTGAGATGGCTCCATGTCATCCACTGATCAATGGCTCCGAGGCAACTAAAAAGTTGTGATTTTCCAATGTCTTTGGGGCTTTCCGGTTTAAGGAGCATTTGTGTGTCATCTGCATAGTTACAGCATGTGGGGTGAAATTGATTGACCAGTGCTGATAATTACTTCATGTAGATGTTGGAAAGCATGGGTGAGATGATAGAGCCTTGCGGGATCTCTGCTTTTGTGAGGTACGGTTTCGATGAGAAAGGGGGAGTATGGATGAAATTAGTTCTGTTTTGAAGGTAGGATGTAATACTATTGAGAGCAGTCCCCTTTATGCCAGCTTCGTAGAGTCTTTGTATTAGAGAGTCATGGTCAACTGTGTCATAGGCAGCTGAGAGGTCCAAGAGAAGTAGTGCAGCAACCCCGTTCCGGTCAACTGTGTTCTTAAGGTCATCCCAGATGGCAATGAGGGCAGATTCTGTGCCTCTTCCTGGACAGAATCCTGTTTGGAAGTTTTAAAGTATGGAATTATCTTCAATAAATTGTGACATCTGGGCGAATGCTGCTCTTTCCATCAGTTTGCCCAGGAGAGATCAATTTGTAATTGGTCTATAGTTGTCGGGGTTAAGCGGATCTAGGTTTTTTTTTTTTAGTAATGGTCATATGTATGTCTTTTTAGGCCTCCTGGAAATAGTTAAGGAATTGTTCATGATTCTTCTTACTGGTGTGGCAGCAGAGGTAGTTAGAAGAATTTTCTTGAATGTTTGTGGTGGACAATGGTCAGAAGGGCTGCCGGCAGGCCTGCTTGCTTTGACCAGATCCATAAATGAATTGTGTGATATTTGTTGGAGGGAATGCAGAGGCTGGGTTAGCCTACTCTTGGAGGGTTGTTTTGGAAAAAGGTTGGTGCTGGTGGTTTTTCTTTGTTTTAAATAGGAGTCCAACATGTCTGCTTTGGTTGTGTAATGATTTGCCAGTTTGTCTGTGAACTCGTGAGTAATGGGATGAGCTCCTTCTAGGCAATGTGGTTTATGAAATTATGTGACAATTTTATAGAATTCTTTGTTGGCACATTTATCATTGATTACTGTATTGACTTGAATAATGTGTTAAGTTTCTGTAGGTAAAGTTTGTCTTGTTTGGTGTTTGTTTCAGCCAGGCGCAGCTTTCTAATTTGCTGTTTAGTCTCTTTTAGCTCTGTATTTCTCCAAGGAGCTTGTTTTCTTTTGTTCTTTTGTGTTGTTCTGAGTGGTATTAGGCTATCAAAAGCTTTCTGTAGCCACTCTTATAGTTCTTGAACTGAATTTATTGTGTCTAGATCTGTATTGGATGTTAGTTGTGTTTCTAAGTGTTCAAAATTGAGTTGATAGGTGGATTCATGTACGATTGTTTTAGGTGTGTTGCTTTATGTTGTTTTATATTGGAAAGCAAGAAAATGGTGGTCTGACCATGTGACTGGAGTAATTGTTTGAAAGGTAACTAATTCTAGATTTGCAAAAATGGCATCTAGGATGTGTCCAGTGATGTGTGTGGGTTTGTGGACGATCTGACGTAGGTTCACTGTGTCTAGGCCAGTGATGATTGTTTTTCAATGGGGCATATTTTGTTTGTCAAACCAAATATTTAGGTCATCAAGAATGCATAAGTTGGAGTGTAGTGTTATCAGGTTTGAAACTGTGCCTAGAAGTGTGTCTGGGAATGTTGCATTGCTAGGTGGAGGTCTGTAAAGGAGAAGGAAGTTACAGGAGGAAGATGGTGTAGGGTTGCATCTGGTGAAGAGGGCTTCACAACCTTGTATGGAGATGTTGTCAGCTTTATTGATATTTAATGTGTGTTTAAACACAACAGCTAGGCCACCTCCTCTTTTGCCTATACGATTTTGTATGATAGTTTGATAGCCTAGAGGAAAGGCTTCATGCACCACTGGAGCCGTGCCATCTCCCAACCATGATTCAGTTATGAAGAGTATGTCAGGTTGTGTGTCAGTGAGAAGGTTGTATATGAGATGCTTGTTTTTTTATAGTGATCGAGCATGTATTAGTAGGCAGTTTAGAGAATGTCTTTTGATGATGGCATGACTTTGTTTTGTAGAAGAGGGAGCAGTGTTTTGTGGACTTGTAGCACGTGTGTCCTTAGTGCTGGTATTAGCTGTATGAGGATAGCAATAGTGTAGTTGTTCTGTATCGTACTCCTTGTCTAGAAGGCTAAGAAGGCATTTTGATGGATCAGCGTGTGTAGGTGGTGGAGATGGGGTTTGAGAGTGAGTTGGTGATCTCTGTTGTTTTTGTAGAGTAGCCTTGTTGTGCAGTAGACATGGAGAAGTGAAGTTGTAAAGAGAGCATGTTGTTTATTTTGTATGTATCTGTTTAGGGTGGAAGGTGTATGAGTAAGGGGTGGAGGTGCAACATGTGGGTCATGTTATAAGGTTTTAAATTGTCCAATGGATGAGAGGTGGTTAAAGGAGAGTTGCTGTGTTGCTGTATATGTGTTAGGTGTGGGGGTAGAGAGAAGGCTTGGCAGTAGAGTTGGTTTAGCTTGTGTATTATTGTGTAATTAGCAGGATCGGAGTGGGTGTATGTTTCTGGTTTGTGGCGGAAGGTGTGTGTGTTATGTTTTTGAGGAACAGTGAGAGAAGATGATGATGTGCTCATTTTCTGAGAGGTGTTTGAATGTAAAGTATTGTTGGCGAGTGGAAGCTGCAAGGTAAAGGGGGTGGTGATGAGTTTTGGAAAAGAGTGTATGTGGTGTATGAGAGGAGATGGACAAGAGTTAGGAGTGCTTTTGTTAGATTTGATTGGTGGAAGAGGTAATGTGTGTGGTGAAGTGGATTGTAAGGGTTGTGTGGTTGTGTTTTTTTAGTACAAGGAGGAGGAGGATGTATGTGGATGAAAAGATGGAAGGTTCAGTATAGGTTTGGAAGTGACAGAAAGGGGTCTGTTAGGAGTAATTGGAGGGTAGAGCTGGTGCTTTGTATGAACAGGGAGTGTGTGCCTGGATGGAATATAGTTACATATGGTGTTGATTTGGGTTGTGTTGGCCATGATTGGATTGGTTAGTGCTATGGGATAGAGTGGTGCCATTGTGTGGTAGTTTATTTTTTATTTTTTTATTTTTTTATTTACTTGAGTTATATACAGCCCTTTCTCAACCCAAGGGTATCAGAGCACTGTACAAGTTATGCTTCAGCAATTCTTAACACAAGACAGTAGAGACAGTATAGCACTCAATGGTTATAGAGTCAAACGAAATACACTGGGTATATGGAGGAGAAAGGCATCAAGGAAAAAAGGCAAATGAGCGAGTCACATTGAGGCAATTGAGCAGGTAATGAGACCATCTAGAAGGTGTTAATCAATGAGGGGAACAAAGAACAGTTTCTGTGCCTGTTGAGGCAGCTGTTGAGGAGAAGAGATCTGAGTTCACATTTGAATGAGGGGAAGGAGGTGTTACAGCCGAGATCCTTAGGTAGCGAGTTTCAGATTTTCTGAGCATTACCTGAGAAGGAGCAAGATTGAGATGATCTCTTCTTGAAGTTTGGAGGAATGAGAAGAAGAGCGTCAGAAACTTTCAGTGTTTGGGCTCTTCCAGCTCTTGGGAATCTGGTTTCTAGGTATTGGGGGATTTTCGTGTGAAACACTTTGTAGGTGATACAGGCTGTCTTGAAGAAGCATCTGCCTTCAATGGGACTCCATTTGAGACTACTGAGGGCAGGAAAGGTGTGGTCAAATTTTTTTGTGACTATGAGGAGTAAGAGCAGCTTTAATGGGTGCCAGGTGACATTTATGGGTTTCAGTAAGGAGAGAATTATCATAGAATTAGGGTAGAAGGGTGTATAGGTGTGATTTGTGGGGTTTTGTAGTGGTTGTTGAGACACTGAAATGTGTGTAGGATTTGTTTGTAGTAAATGTGTGGAGTGCATTTCCTGTGAGTGTGTTAATTTGTTTGTGGTTGTGGATGGGATGAGGTAGGCGATGGTGAATGGAAATAAGGGCAGCATTTCTGGCCCTAAGCCTGACCAGTCCTGAACAGGCCCAAACAGGCACCTGCCCTTGACCTCTCTGCCCTACAGGCCTAAACAGGCAACCGCCCATGGACTATCCGCCTTATAGGCCCTAACAGGCAACTGCCCTTTTCCTTTCTGCCCTTAGCCTCGACGCCCAGGCTGAGACACCCTGAACCCTGACCTTAAATAGCCCTAGTGGTCAGGTGACCCGTTCAGCCAATGGGAACCCTAGCCCTAACAAATCAGAACAATAGCCCTGCACCCTAGGACCAATAGAAGACAAGGCCCTTACAATCAATCACAGCCAGAGTTAATCTCCCCCACACTCTCAGGCTCTGTGTAGCCCTCTTCCACACGGTCGCCACAGTTTTCACGGGATATGGCATGGGGGCAACCTCCTCCCCTCATAGAGTCTTCACAGGTTGTGTTCCAGGGCCTCTGCTACCCTGTCCGCCAGCAAAGATGGCTCCTGTTTGGCCGAGAAGGCCCAGTCAGTTATTACCAGCAGCTGGATGGCCCAGTAGTAGAGTCAGAGTTTCGGTAGAGCAATACCCCCATCTGCCTGGCATCTAGTCAGCAGTGACAAAGCAAATCGGGGGATCTCACCATTCCACAGTAACCCCCTTGGGATTCCATCCACTGTTTGAAAGAATTTATCTGAGATCGGGAAGACGGTGTTCTGCAACACGTATAAATATTTAGGCAGATAAATATTTTTGTAAATGGCCGTCTGGACCAGCAGGTACAGGGGGAGATTTTGCTACCTCTCCACATGATGGCAGTAAGCCTTAAGGAACCTCATCAGATTATTTTTAAAAAACAGGTCGTGATCTGGAGTCATGAAAATACCTGGCATCAGAACCGTTCAGTCTCCCACCGAAACGGGTATTCTTTTGTTTGGTCCAGGTCTTCCCCTCACTGGCGTAGCAAGGGGGGGGCGGCACGAGTTTTAGGGACAGCGGCGGCCGCAAAAATCATCGCCAGCACCCCCCCCCCCTCAGCACGGCGGCAAAAGACAGGGACCGCCACGGGCGGCAGAGTGCCTAGCTACGCCACTGCTTCCCCTCCTATGGGAAATGCTATTGAGTTGTGCCAATTAATACGAAGTCCTGAATATGAGCTAAACATTTCTGCGATACACAGGATTCTTGGCACAGAATTTGGCGGGTCTGCCAGATGTAAAAGAATGTTGTCTGCATAAAGGGAGATGCAATTTTTCCATTCTGGGGCCCATCAGAGGCCTCTGATCTGCACATCCTTGTGGACCCAGGCCACCAGAGGCTCCAGGGCTACCTCAAACAATGATGGTGACAACAGGTACACTTATCTGGTGCCCCTGGACAGTTTATAGCCACTAGACCATGCCCCATTGATTCGGACTCTCGCCACCAGATCCTTATACAGCATCCTCAACCAGAAGAGGAAATAAGCACCAAAGCCCATATAATTAAGCAGTGCCAGTATGTATGGACATTCCAACGAATCAAAGGCCTTTTACGGCGTCAAGGGCCAGAAGGACCCCTATTTCCTCATGTCTAGTACTGCACTCCAAACAGCCCATCAATTGCTGTAAGTTGTGTTGCGTGACCTGTAGGGCATGAACCCAGATTTTTCAGGCGAGACCAGGGAGTCCACCACCTACGTGAGGCGGTTTGCTATAATATTCACCAAAACCTTTGTCTCCATGTGTATTAGTGAGATCAGTCTGTAGGAGGCACATTCATCTACTGGTCTACCCTCTTTGTGAATTAGGGCAATCATTGTCTCTCTAAATCTGGCAGTAACACACCATGATCCCTTCCCTTGTAGAACATTTTAAGCAATGGTTTTACCACTTTGGATTTTACACATTTGAAGAATTCTTGTGGAAAGCTGTTAGTACCAGGGGTCTTACCACTACTGAACTGGGATATGGCTTCCACCACCTCACCTTCAGTGACCTCCATAGCTAATAGATCCCTCTGGTCGGGGCTCAGATGCGGGGTTGGGAGGTTGGCAATGAAGGCCTCCAGCTCCCCTCGACAGTCCCTCCAAGTAATCAGCAAATGATTGCGCAATTTCCAAGGGACTCTCCCCGCTTCCCCAGAATTTACCCTTCATACCCATCTATGTCCCTCGTCCTTTTTTGCAAGCCAGGCCAGGAGCTTCCCTGCTTTGTTGCCTACCTCGTGGAGTCTGCCCTGCGTAGCTAGAAACTGGGCCCTGGCCTCCTGGTGGACCATGTACATGTACTCTTTCCTCACCTCCTCTATTCTATGGGCAAGTTCCACCTGATGGTAAAGCAGTCTCTTTCCAACTGTATGAGTTTCTCCTCAATCAACGTACACTCTTCCTCCCTTTTGTCTCTTGCCCACTACGTGTGCTATTATTTGTCCCCTAAAGACGAGTTTGTGGGCCTCCCACAAGTCCACCTCGGATTGTACTGAACCCTTGTTCTCAGCGAAATACCATTCCGTGGCCATGACCAGCAGTCACCTAGTGTTGTCATCTGTGATATCCCAGGGGTCTAGCTGCCATATCCCCCTCATAACTGGGAGGCCCATTTGGGGGTGAGAAATCCGAGATCGCTCGTGGGAGAAAGTTTATGTGATTGAATCTACCCTTCTGATGTCTGGGCACCAAGAGATAATCCAACCTCAACAAGGTACCCATAGAGTTGGCTGCGTATGAGTATTGCCGTTGTCCCGGATGTGTTTCTCTTCGTAGGTCGGCCAGTCCCATGGCCTTCATAAAGATGGCCAGTCATGTGTCTGTCCTGGACCGCTCCCCGTTTTCATTACCCTATCTAGGTCCTCTTGTAACGTTAGATTAATATCGCCTCCAATAATTGTCAGCGCATCTGGGGCTTCCACCACCCATGCACCCATGTGACAATAAATTAATAAATAAACCAAATAGAACAGACCATTAAATAATCAATAGACAATCAAAATAAACATGAATACTTATAAAACAAAATTACGATTAACAATTAATTAAAAATATATATATAATTTCATTAACTTGCCACCCTCTTCCCCAACAAGGTCAAAAACCAAAAACTCAATATACATTACTAATAAAAGTAGAACATTTTAAATATACATTACAATTTACAAATTAAACTTACATTATTAAAATAATTTGAAAATTAAACAAATTAAAGCATATTAATCAATTAAATATTTGATTTACAATAGAAAAAATAATTGCATATAAATTAAATTAATTATAATCTAATTAACTTCCCACCCTGTTTCCCAACAAACCCAACAACCTAGTAATAAAATATAAATTATTAATATACATTTATAAATTAAGATAAAAATTAAATTAACCAATTAAATTTAAACCAATAAAACAACAATCAAACAATTTACAAAATTAATTAAATATTTAAAAAAATAATTAACATTGAAATTAAATTAAGTATAATGTAATTAACTTGCCATCCTATTCCCTTGTGAATCCAACACCCAGCTGCTACATAATAAATTGCTAATTAAATTAGAAAAACTAAATTACACATTTAAAATTGCAAACTATACTTTTAAAACCTAATTGCAATTATACTGGCAATACTAACAGTTAAAATTAATAAATAAATTCATATCAAAATAATAGAAAAACACTATTACAACTGTATTAAACAGACCCTCCAGGATTTTGCGATTTTGCGATTTCCTGCAAAATCGGCACTTTTGTAAAAATGTCGTGATTTTTACAAAAGTACCCGCGAAATTGAAGGAATGCGTCCAGAATAGATTATTATCATATGAAATACCACAAAAAGACCATGCACAGTTGCTCAAAGCTGCGCGCATACCGAAAAACCGTGAAGTCACGAGTGTCTCAACCTAATATGAACTTATTTTGACTTGTACTTAAGTGGTTGTCTATTTACTTATATACTATCACGCAACTTCCTCTGATGTGCCTGTAAAACTTACCTTTTGTCCCGAAGTTTTGTCCTAAATTTTGACACTTTGTCCTGAATTTTGACACTTACCGTCCTGAATTTGCATTCATGCCAGTTGGTCACCCTACCCCCAACCAGTTAGATTTCTATATATGCAGGGTCGATTAGTAGCTCAATTCGATGGTGGATTTTGTGTTCCTAATCGCATCACCTCGCATTACTGAATAAATTCATACAGTGGCAGTCACTGTGTGTAATTATGGCCCGGAGTGAGGTGGGGGGGCTCTTCAGATTCAGGATGCAAGCAAAGACTCTTCTTCCGGACGTGCTTAGAAGACATCTTTTCACCTTCAAGGCACCAGGGCCCAGTGCCAGCTACTTGATTTTAAAGTGCAGTGACCGACCTGAAGCTATACCACACCAGCTGACGAGCTGGCACCCTCTGGGTACAGAGTTGTCAGGTGGCCACGTGCCATGTGTTCCACCAGCGAGTCCTGGTTGTTTACCCAACAGCCTTGTGGGACTTGTAGTTTATTTTTAACACTGTGAGCAATGGCTCAGTGGTGCTGGCTTCCACGGAGCTCTTTTCTGAACAGCTAGAATGCCTGCAGGTGTCAGACACAACATGGGGCCGCCTAGCAATGGGGGCCCCAAGAGGCCGGTGTGACTGGTTCTACAGTGGGTTGCTGAGATACTGCCACAGATAACAGGTGCTTGTGTGCACAGCAGCCGGGCCTCGTCACACGGCAGGTGCACTCATCCGAACCTGGGAGTTTCGATTCCCTCCTTTCAGGCGAACAGGCTTGACTGGCCCAAAGCGGCCAAGCGCAAACTGAGTGTGAGAAAACAGAGCCACAGTGGGGCAACAGTGACAGGGGCAACATATAGTCGGGGCCAATAGAATTGTGTGAATTTGCAGTGTGCTGTTTTCCACATAGTTATCAAATCACCGCATTTCCACATAATCCAATCAGTAGATTGCAACAAAAAAAGTTTTGTAGCTCAAACGGATCAAAAGTTACTAAAAATGCAGCGAGATACATGTATGCTGCCGCACAGTGGAAGGCCCTTCACAAGGGTGGATTGCTACCTTTCTGTTGCTTATTTCTGTATTTTGGGTGTCAAAGTGGTACTAATGAGGGAAACCTTTGCCCAAATAGTGTGAACAGGTGTAAAAAATCCAAAATAATGAGGTAATGCTGCCACAAAATGTTGCAAAAGTTAGTGGAGACTGCCTATAATTTGGTTTTCCTCTGCCGCATAATTCCAGGGGCCCTGTAGTAGGTTAGTGTAATACTCTTAATTGCCGGGCCCAGCCCTCTGCAGTTCCTTTTTTATAACAAGGTGACATAATTGTAGACTGAACCATTATTCCACAAGCGTAGGGCAAATCATCCCACCCAACACACCAAAGCCCCAAGTATTTGTGCAAGTGCAAATACTACATTCCTCCCCAACATGCATCAGAGTTCAAACAAAACCATGACAAACACAAGAAAAGCAACTAGTGATTTGCAACAAACAGCCTCAGGTTGTCACTGTACAAAGTCACAATATCGCTGTGATGGTGTGGGAACCAACCTCAAATGATATTGAGGAGGAGTCCATGATGGGTATCATTTTTTCAGTCCACTGGTGCTTCAGGGGTTCCAAGGACACACAGGGAGGTGACCCAGCCCCCTCTCTGATCTGGCACTTCTGGCACTCCTTGGGCATCCCTCTGTCTCGAGCTGATGGGGGTGAACTACCCACCAAGGTCTCTGAAGCTTCACCACTGCATGCTGCGATTGATAGTTTCACTTATCCCCTCTGTAAATATGGGCCTAAGTCTAGGCCTAAGGTACCAGGATGGTTAGTGCAGAGACCTCTCCAGTGGTTGGGGTCAGTGGCAGCTTTGAACACTTTGTGTGTAACTGGATACCTTGTGCTTGGCAGGGACTGTGCTTGCCCCCCATTCTGGTTTTGCATCAGTATTTTGGAAACCTATCGCCCCTCCGTTCAAATGACTCCATCAAACATGGATTTCATAAACGACCTTTAATAATTTCAGGTCTAAGCACCCCTCCCTCCATGAACAGTTTGTGAGATTTACTGTAATCGTGCACTCTTTCACAAGTCCATGCTTTCACTTCCCTGAATCCTCACCCCCCTCCTCTGAGGAGACTTGTGTAAGAAGTGATAAAATAATTATTTGTGTTGTGGCCTCAGGTGCTATGGTAGCACGCTCCATGATGTCACTTGCAAACTACCTAACTTGGTTAGTCCCAACCCCCTTCTTTTTTTTAGGACTCGTGCCTTGGTGGATGGGGTTCGTGGTAGGTAGTAGGGGGGGGCGAGAAGGGGTCAGTCAGTATAATCATGTGTGCAACTTGTTGTTTACAGCGCAGTTTTTAGTGCATGAGCAGCGGGGAGGGAATCAAATTACAGCAAACCATGGTGTAGGCTTGTAAGCAGGGTCGGTGGTGGGAGAGTGGAAGGGTTGATGCCACTGGTCAGGGTAGGGGTGCCTGCACCCTGTTCTGGGACGAGAGTAGACAGGAAGCGGGAAGCAGCGTTGGGCACCAACGTATCCCCTCTCTTCTTGTTTCGGTACCCAGCAGGGGTGCATTTAGGCTTGCAAGAGTGTCTTAGACTCTCGCGGGCACGCCAATTTAAAAGTAGAGGGTTATGATTGTCCCTGGGATCCTTATTTCCCTTGGGCCATATCGCTCCTACGGAAGTCAGAGTTCTGCAAGTTCTCTGATTGGCTGCCAGCAACATGTGAAAAATGTTGCTGCCAGCCATTACAGGACTCGGGGACTTAGCATAGCAAACAAATACTATCAGACACTTTAAACATGCCTATTTGAAAGTGGAATACTCTGCTAAAACAGTTTCCATTGATTTAAGACTGAAAAGGAATGATTACGAGTAAAATTAAGTGCCGCAATAATGTCGCTAAATTTCAATTTTTGTGCCGCTAAATTTGCAAATCTATGCCGCAATATCCTGTGGGGTCTGATTAAAGTAAACAATATTAAATCAACCAACATTCTTAAAAATATTATATACCAAAAAACTATGTTCTTACCTTAGATTTTCTGTTCCATGATATTTTAGTAATCACAATATTTTTGACACAATTTTTATACAATATTTTAGTCATTCACCAGGAGAAGCAGCATAAGATGACAGCAATGGATAACTGTGAATACTGGAGATTCAAACTAAGCAAATGACCCATCTTTAACCTCCAAGTCTTCATCACACGCCATGATACTTCTAAGAAAATTATGTCTCACTTCATGACTACAGAGAAAAATCTCCTTCTGCACTGTGAAACTGCACCTCTGGGCCTCCATAGAGGTTCACCTGAGACACAACTGGCATCTCACAACCATCTAACAGCAAGACTGCTCAAACAAAATGTCACACACCACATCACAATCCCGCACACAGGAGCAGACACGATATAAGTATGTTTGTGAGAGCAGCTTCCACCTCACAATAGGGACCACTGATTGCACACACATGGCCATCATGAAGTCCATCAGTTACCCATGAATATATTTAAACTTCTATCCATATACCAGCCTCAACGTCTAGTTGGTAGCTGATGTTAACCAATGCTACCCTGCATACTAAAACAATATTCTTGGGATTTTTGCAAGTTGTAGAAACCCTAGGTACAGGCTCAGTCTTAAAAACAATACAGAGACCCTAATTCTGATTGTGGTGGTCCGACCGGCCGGACCGCCATTGCGGCGGTCGGGAGTGCGCTGGCAAGCCGGCAGCATCCTGGCCACCGCATTATGAGTAAACTGCCGGACTGGTGTTTTTTCAGTTTCAGTGCCATGGCGGCAGCATGCTTCGGCTCATAGAGAGCCTGCAGCACATGCCGCCACTGTGGCACCGCCTTTTGCACGTCGGTGCACCATATACCATGCCGTGCATGGCACACAGTGCACGCACAACAGTGCAAGAAGAGGGGGCACAACATCTGCCCCATACACACCTACCATGGGCTACAAATGCCTTGGGGTCCCCACCATGAAAAGGTTGGCAGAAAGGCATGTTGTAATCACCACGGCAGTGCTGGCATCGGCACCGCCTCCATATCCCGCTGCAGGATCCAAGATCCTGGTGGTTGCGGTGGTCTTGTGGCGGTACGACCCCACTTTTCGTAATCGGGCAGTAGGACCTATAAGGAGGTGGTGGTAAGGCTGCCACTGATGATTCGGCAGTCTCAAGACCGCCATAATCGCAATAAGGCCCAGAGTCTAGATATCCGAACTGTGTCCTATTATATTAAGCCTACCACTACCCAGTGCCTCTACACCATACTCCAAACACTCTTGAGTCTCCTTTAACTCCAGTTTCTGACAGCCAGTAACACTATATACACCATACAAATGTGTGGAAAACAGGGAACAAAGAAGGTACAATTTGGCATGTGTCTGGGTATGATGGACAGTTGAACGGGCCATTGGGGTGCTCAAACAACTATTCATGTGCCGGCATCAGGGTATATGTAAGAGACAAGTGCATTGCTGGGCGAGTAAACTATGTAAGGTCGACCTCATGCTCCATAGCCTGCCCTTCCACACATGTACCACACACCTAGCTATCTCATGAAGTCAAACTACCAGGATCCATTAAGAATGCTGTTGGGGGCAAGTTCAAATTTAGTGGCCAACCGAAGGCTCTGGCTGTAGGAACCAATAATGCAGCAGGTGGGAGGCAGTGAGCAGACCTGCCACCTCACATTGTGCGACGGCGAGTCACACGATATTGTCTCCCTTCACATGGTTACAAGGTGAGGAGCCGATACCACACAGTTGCAGGAAAAACAAGCTTGAAACAAATGCAATGGTGGGATTTCCAGCTTGTTTTTTTGTTTTTGGAGCTGGGGGAGGAGGAGGGGGTTTGGTGGGGGAGGGTGCAGACATTCGGGGCAAAAGGCCCCCTCCAAGGCCACAACCCCCTCCTCACACAGTGCATTTTTTCCTTAAGGTTGGCAGGTCTGAGTGAGGGAGAAGATGTTGATTTCAACCAATGTAGCATACACACCAAAGACTAAAGCACCCCCAAAAGCCTACACATTGAAATCACACAAAGTGCAGACCAGTACAGATACCAACAGAGAGAACACAGTCACCAGTAGACTGACTACTACTTTTGGCTTCAGTATCCAGGGGCAGTGTCTGTTGATGATGAGACTTTCACCCATGTGGTCTGGTTCAATGTTGTCATATAGACCCTCTCCAATGTCATGAGATGCCATTCATTGCACATCCAACATCATGTGTTTTCTTCATATAAATGTAATGTGTGTGTGTGTGCACGAGTGTGCATCTGTACACAAGTGCATGTGTGAGTGTACTTACATGTGCAGCTACTACCTGGTGGGTCTTTCGTATTTCACTTTCTAGTCTGTTCTGTGTTGCAGATAAAGTTGCACATCACTCCTGCATCCATTACAATATTGGGGACATCAGACTGCACCTCCTCCTTGTCCTACTGACCCCCACCTTCTGTGGATCTGTTAGAAATGGGGGTCTCTAGTTGGCAGAGGTAGGTACCTTTGTCCAAGTATGGACCCTTCTTCCTAGTCAGGGTAAGGGGGATACACTTCTAAAATAACCCCTGCTCATCCCCTTGGTAGCTTGGCACGAGCAGACAGGCTTATCTCAGAGGCAGTGTGTAAAGCATTTGTGCATACATACAGTAACACAGTGAAATCACTACAAATGGATACCACACATGTTTAGAAAAATAAGCAAAACTGTATCTAAACCAACAAGACCAAAAACGACATAAAAATCCAACATACAATACTGTAAAAATAGTTACTGTGCAAAATAACCTTTTAACTGCGGGAGTAACGTGAAAACACAGTTCCTACGACATGGTAGCTCCGTTTGGGGTTACTGCGATACTGAACACGACAGAGTCTAACAAATTCCAGCCAACCGCGTCAGTATGGGTTAGCTAAAGCGTCGACAGACTCGGAGACAGTACCTTTCTTGTTGTGGCCAACGCGCCGATACAAGTCGGCCGGGGCGCCCGTCACGGTTGTAATGTGAGATGGAAGCGTTGCAGCGTGCGGTGTCCTCACGGCTCGGTGCAGGCAGCGTCTCGTTGACGGAGTCGTTGAGACCAAGGCTTGCGTTTCAGGGTGAGACGTGCTCGATGCAGTGCTGGCAGGTCATGGTGCGGCAACGGAGCCGGTTGATGTTCGAGCCGGGCAGCGACGGAGTCAGTGACGTCTGTGCAGTGTGTAGCGAAGCGGTGCGGAGTGCGGTGTCCACAGGACGCGGTGCAAGCAGCGGCTCGTTGATGGAGTCGGCGAGACCATGGTTGCGTTGCGAAACGAGGCAGTGCTCTCTACGTTGCCTTCAGGACATGGAGTCTACGATGGACTCGGTGACGGAGTCGGCTGCTCTTTTCTTCTACGGCGACTGGAACCAGTGGAACCAGAGACGATGCCCAGAAGGATGGTGAGGTCTTTGCTGTTCCTGAGACCTCTTGAACAGGGGGCAAGCTCCTCTTCAAGCCCTTGGAGATACTTTCTCAAGCAGAATGCACACACAGTTCCTCTCCTTGGCAGAAACAGCCACTGTAGGCCAACCCCAGACAGCACACAGCAAAGGGGCAGCACTCCTCCTCCAGTTTCTCTAGCTCTTCTCCTTGGCAGAGGTTCCTCTTGAAGTCCCAAAAGCGATCTACAAAGTCTTTTCTATCCCTAAGACTTCCAACAGGAGGCAAGCTCTTGGAGAAAACTCTAACAGCAGGACGATGAAA
Source organism: Calotriton arnoldi (assembly GCA_963921515.1). Classification (NCBI taxonomy): domain Eukaryota; kingdom Metazoa; phylum Chordata; class Amphibia; order Caudata; family Salamandridae; genus Calotriton; species Calotriton arnoldi. Next base: position 930,550 of record CAWUFW010005148.1, read on the forward strand.
GTTCCGTCCAGTCCTTTCCCAGCCCAAGACAGAAGCAACCACTGCAGGCCAACCCCAACAGCACACAGCACAGGGGTAGTGCTCCTCCTCCAGCTTTCCCGGTACTTCTTCCTGGCAGGTTCTTTCGTTCAGCAGTAGTCTAAAGTTCAGGGGTCTGAGCCCCTCTCTTTATAGCACAAAATCCTTTGTTCTCTGGTGGCAGAGAAGCTCTTTGCCAAGCCAAAACCAGTTCTGTCCTCTCTGGTGCAGCTTCCTGGCAGGAGGTGGAGACAGCATTGTCAACGGTAGATGGGGCCTATTCAGGTGCAAAGGAAATCGCCTCCCACCACTCTAAATGCAGGCCGGGCCTATTGAGGTGCTAGTGAGAACTCCTCCCCCTACTCTGAATGCAGCCCAGCCCTGACTTATTCAGGAAAGGCAGGACACACATCACCCCTCCCCCATTGGTTGTCTGAGAGAATGCACCCCCCCCCCAGCCCCTGTCACCCCATTGCCAGAAGCATGAAAATACATACTTCCTAAAAGTGGTATTTTCAAACACTGAATGTAAAAATCATCCTCAATAAAAGATGCATCTTTATATTCTGAGTTCACACATACTAAACTTTATTTTCCTATCTTGTCCCAATGGTAAGTTAAATTTATAAGGTGTTATAAATAAATTCCCATTCTGTCCTATGAGACAGATATCCTTAGAATAGTGAAAACGAAATTGGCAGTATTTCACTATCAGGACATGCCACACGCATCAGGGCATGTCCCACCTTTCACATACACTGCCCCTTGCCCACAGGGGTACCTTGGGCCTACCTTAGGGGTGACTCACATGTAAGAAAAGGGAAGGTTAGGGCCTGGCAAGTGGGTGCACTTGTCAGGTCGACATGGCAGTACCAAACTGCGCACAGACACTACAGTGGCAGGTCTGAGTTACATTTCCAGGCTTCTTATGTGGGTGGCACAATCAGTGCTGCAGGCCCACTAGCAGCATTTGATTTACAGGCCCTGGGCACACACAATGCACTGTACTAGGGACTGACTAGTAAATCAAATATGCCAATCATGAATCACCAATCCATAAATACAATTTACAGGGAGAGCATAGGCACTTTAGCGCTGATCAGCAGTGGTAAAGTGCCCAGAGTCATAAAACCAACAACAACAGGTCAGAAAAAATACAGGAGGAAGGCAAAATGTTCCGGGATGACCCTGCAAAAAGGGCCAAGACTAACAGGATCCCTACAAGCCAACCTGCCCATGCCCTACTATGTGCCTCCTCTCCACCACAGCTCCATTCTCTAAGGGCCCCATTAGGATGGCGGGCGAACTTTCGTCTGCCCGCCACCCTAGCGGTGCTGGGACCGGCCGCCAGACGTGCGGCGGTCCCGCACCACTGATTAGGATGCGACCGCCACCCTGGCGGTCGCATTCCGCTATATTGACATTGTGGCGGGTGCTGCTGTAAGCAGCACCCGCTGCAATGCCAAAATTGCAGCGTGGCAGGCACCGCGCAGTGCCTGCCACCTTGTGCATGGTAATGTAGAGGGGTACCATAGGTACCCCCCAAGTGCAGATCCCCACCCCCACCCCTCCGGGGGCCCGCAACGGGCCCCCAAAGCAATTCCCGCCAGCCTTTCCATGGGCCTTTGAGAACACCCATCCTAATATGGATGGAGGTGCCTGGTAGGCACCGCCACCATATTAGTGCCCAGTTCCGCCCGGCCGGCAATCGTAACGATTGCCAACCGGCAGGAATGCGGCGGACGCATTTTGCGTCCGCCGCTATTCCCCCGCCATGATAATATGGCGGGGGTAAATGAGGTTGTGATGGTGGGCGGATCGCCACTGCCGGCCGGGCGGTGGCGATCCGCCCGCCATCATAATGACCCCCTTAATCCCCTGTGTGACAAACTGGTGTGTTGATCTATGCCCTACAGTCTTGCCTACAAAGTTAAACAGGCTTCCTAATTGCCCATTTAACTTACCTTTAGAACTTATGTCAGGTCAGCAAGGCAATCCCCAGAGAAACTGGAAAAGGTGTTATGTCTAACAGCATAAGGAAGCAACAAAACAGTTAAGATATGGAGAGCTTAACGGTCTAAATAAAGTTTAAGGTAAAATGATTAAAACAAAAATTAAGGAAAATGATTTCATGGCTAAAACATTATGGTAAGAAAAATACCACAATAAGAATCAATCAAGAAAACTGTTTAGATTAAAGTGGATGGGAATTGTTGAAATAACAAAGACATTTCATATGGTACTCCAGAGTGTAGAGAGGGCAAGGCAACACCAGTAACTAACTTTTGAGTATTTACATTTGCATACAAGATAGTGGCTTGTCCAAGGGAAAGATTTTATCTTCATACTTTGACAGTTTTATGAAGGAAGAATATGTCCAGTGGGTCATACATAGATAGGTGCCTGGAAATATCTATTTAGAACCTTTAGTGACACGACCATTTCTCAAACAAATTGGTAGCAAAAACAAAAGGCCCCTAGTGAGGTAGGACTGCAAGTACACATGACTGCTTTGAAGAAGCAGCTTTGAGTTTACTGGGTTTTCATATCTGGACCGGCAATCACTTAAGTGGGACAAACCAGATGTAGGTTAAATCCAAGGTTGCTCTAAAGTCAAATACTCAAGCTCAATGTCCAGCTCCACTTTCTGGATTGCAGTGACCACACTTCAAAGCAAAGTGACTGGATTGGGTATTGAGCCACCTCCAGGGTTCACATATGGCAGTCTTCGGTTCACAATGGAAGTCCTGGGTTTATGTTGCCAGCATCCCCCTAGAAGTGCAGGCCTTTTCTTTTATTTTCCAGCACAAAGCTCCTCTAGCAGGCACTCTCTCTAACACATGTCCCATTAGACCAGGTCAGGAAACTGCCTTATGCATTTCTAGAACAAAGTCTTGACCACAGAGATTAAATTGAGGGGGATAGCTCTTTCAGTGTTCCGCTATCCGGTGATAGAGAGTATTCTTGAGCACTCCCTCACCTCCCACCACCCACCTCTAAGCAGATTTACCCTGCCCACTTCAGAGGGACAGAGGGATTCTAGTGCCGTCTGCTAGTGCTACTGCAACATGTCATGCAGGGGCAGTGGAGGCAAAGTGTGTAGCATGGATCTTCTCTTGAAATGAATCAAATGTGAGCAAGCTCATTCAGTCACGTACATCCAGGCAGGGCAGGCATGTCAACCAATATCCTTTTATGATCAACTTGTGTGTGTTAACAAGGAAGCTTGTGGCTGCAGTGCGATAAAGAGTGAGTGAAAATTGACTCTTCATCGTAAAAAGAGATTGGATAAAACATTTGGCAGAAAGGTGCATTTCAACTGGCAATAGCTCCTGCTTCAGAAGCCACAAAACTAAAGTAGGTAAATGATGGGTGTGATATTAGATTGGTACCGATTGCATTTAGCAAGCCCAATATTCATTATAATGGTGAAAGTATACATTTATCTGAAGGATAAATTAAATCATAAGCAAATCATTCAAGTTTTTAGTGCAGCCTCTAAGCGGACAGATAGAACAGAGACTATTGAAGTAGATTTATCTTGCGAAAGAAACAGTTTTCAGAGCTGACCCTGGGCAGTCGGACATGTTTTACTTTGTACTAATACTGCAGACTTATAAAGCTTTAGTTACTATTATCTTGGCAGGCCTCAGTGACAGTCTGGTGCCCTAGAGTAAGCACAATTCCACAGTCATATAAATCATATGCTTCATCTAAGAAACATATTAGATCATGTTCGATGTTTTCGTGAGTTTCCTCCATCTGAGTCGTCCTGTCTGTAAAGTATCTGGCTGATTGGGAAACTAGCATACAGTTAAAGCTCTTGGCGTGGCCCTTATAATCCTAAAATCCCAAATCCAGTCAAAAGGTATTACATGATTAAAAATGATGGGAGTGTTACTGGTGTGGTAGGCCCCAAGATCTGGAACAAAGTGAGTTCCTGTCTTAGCCCCAGACCAAACAGTTTACATTTCAGGAAACCACTGAAGACAGACCAGTTCAAACTGGCCTTCAATTAAACACAGCTAGATGGGTGACATCAGTAGAATGTCAGATAGGAGTCCCTGCTCCTTACTAAACTCTAATTACCCAGAAAGGTTCACTTTTCAACATCACTTTATTGCATTGTACAATTCATGTCTAAGGCCATGACACAATTATTTTATATACAAAATAATAAATAATATGGTACCTTTACATCATCAACAAAAGTCTTCTCGTGTTCCAGGGAATCCCTCTGGCACACTTTTAGCAAGAAACGCAACCAAAAGTGTAAGGAAAGGATCAACTCTGTAGAAGATATTTTTACTAGTGCAAGGCAATTGTTCTGAGAGACATTCTCTTTTAAAAATGCTAATTCCCCTTTTCATGTCCATGTAAGATGTGAACTATCATAGTCAGTGTTGTTCCAGCGCAAGCACGGCGAGCTCTCCAATATTCTGCAATGGTTCATTTGGTGTGTGTCACCAGTGCAAGCATAGTGCATTCTCCAGGGTTCGGTGTAGGTTAACTGAGCGGTCACTAGTTATAAGTTCCTGCTCAGTGGCAGTGGAAAAATACAAAAGCCACCATTTTGTCCCGATAAAGAGAACAGTTTAAGATGCTGCCTATTCTTTAACTAGCAAGATAATTTCACTATTCATCATCTTGCTTCTGGTTATAAGGCATCGTTGGTGAACCACCTTTATCATTGTGCCTCTGATCTGCAAGATGCCACCCCTTGACCTTGCAGGATGCCCCATTCAGGCCATGCCCATACCTATCCACAAGTGGTAATGTCCATTCCACATACTCCAAAAACCGTAGCCAAAATATTCATGCTGTTGAAGGCACCATTCATTCTCTTAGTCACGGATGGTTATCACATCGATCAAGCTTTGTTACTATAAAAACTCTGCGACGAATCTTCCCCCATTTGGGATTTCCACACAAGGTCCAAGCTACCATCTCCCTTGTTCTGTCCAAACTCAATTACGTCAATAGCCTCTACCAGGGATCACCTTTAACGACCATGCAAAGACTACAACGGATTCAGAACTCGGCTGCCAGACTACTCTTGCATATCAAACCGTGAGACCACATCTCACCTGCCTTGAAAGCCCTGCATCGGTTACCGGTTGCCAGAAGATCCACGTTCAAGCTGCTTTGCATCACCCACAAAGCGACACATGGAATGGGACCACTTTTCATGAGGAAAAAAATCACCAAACACATTCAAGAAAGGAACCTCCGCTCTAGGGTGGCACCTCGCCTCAAAATCCCAAGATACAAGAAAAAAAACATGGGTGGCACATCCTTCTCTGTTCAAGCAGCCAAACTATGGAACTCTTTACCCCCCAACATAAGATCCACGGACAACCACCTTATCTTCAGAAAACTACTCAAGAATTGTCTCTTCCCCACATAAGCACCATACGCAAACAGAAATATACAGCATATCCCTTTGTATATAAGCATTTATTTGTACTATAGATATGTACCTATATATGTGTCTTGCTTTGTATAAACATATAGAATAATTATGTTTTTAAAAAAATGAATAAAATACATTTTTAAGTACAACAACACTTGAAAACCAGAGTTTATCTAATGCATCTATACTCACTTCCTTTATGCATCTATATACCTTCCATGTACTTGGATCTATATATTTATAACTTTTCTTCTAAAAAAGCATATTCAATGCACTACCCTATTTCTCATCCTATACCTCTATCAATATCTTTAATCTACATATACTTACCTCCTTTATGCATCTATATACTTTCCATGTACTTATGGATCTATATATTTATTACTTTCTTCCAATTTAGCATATCCAATGCATTACCCTATTTCTCACCTTATACCTCTCTCAATATATCTTCTACCTCAACTCTCTGAATCATCTCAAACCTCTTTCTACTACTCTTTCCAATGCACTACCCTATTTCTCACCCTATACCTCTAGCAATATATCCTCTACATCCACTCTCTCATTCATCCCAAACCCCATACCACCACTATGATCCCCAAAATAACCCTTTCTAGACTCTCCCCTACCCTACCCCTCCTCGCATCATCTGACACCTCTTTTACTATACCTATCCCCCAAAACAAGCCTTTCTAAACTCTTCCCTCTGACTCTTCCCCTCCACATCCCTTTTACTAATCACAAGCCTCTTCCTACTACTATGACCTCCAAACCAAAAATAAAAGTCTAAATCCTTCACTCTTCTATCCCTCCACTATCCTTTTCAATCAAAATAACAGACTAACATGTCCACTTCTCAAATTTCATATTTCACTATACTAATTCACCACTAATCCTTTGTGGTTTCCAGAGTAGCATGCTACTCGCCAAAAAGCGCTTCAACACCTCATCAGGGGTAGCAAGCACTACACTATATAAATGCAAACCTTTTTCCCTCTTCTATCTCTCCATAACCCTTCTCTATCCAAATAACTGAATAACATATCCACCACTCAAATTACTTTCATATTTCACTATACTAATTTTCAACACTAATCCTCTTTGAGTTCCGGAGTAGCGTGCTACTCGCCAAAAAAGCGCTTCAACACCCCATCTGGGGTAACAAGCGCTATATAAATGCAAACCTTTTTCCCTCTTCTATCCCTCCCCTACCCTTCTCAATCCAAATAACTGACTAACATATCCACCACTCAAATTACTTTCATATTTCACTATATTAATTCAACACTAATCCTTTATGGGTTCCGGAGTAGCGTGCTACTCGCCAAAAAAGCGCTTCAACACCCCATCAGGGTTAAAAAGCACTATATAAATGCAAACCTTTCTCCCTCTTCTATCCTTCCGCTGTCCTTCTCAGTCCAAATAGCTGACTGATATCCACCACTCAAATTACTTTCATATTTCACTATACTAATTCAACACTAATCCTTTATGGGTTCCGGAGTAGTGTGCTACTCGCCGAAAAAGTGCTTTGACGCCTCGTCAGGGGTAGTAAGTGCTATATAAATGCAATTACAAAACAATACATGCAATACCTTCTTCTGGGACCATTAATTTAAATGTCACTGGCCTCAGCCTCGAGGCAGTGTGCTTCTAAGAATTTATAGAACCCGCCTCCACAGCTTCCTGACAAACGATTACCTATCTGAGAAGACAAAAGCCTATCTTTTAAGGAACTGCATGAGAAACATGCAGCTACCGCATCATACTTCGTAAGACAGGGGGGTTGGCCAAGGAGGCCAAGATGGTGGAGCGCTCGGCACCGCGATCCCATCATCTGGATAATTATCCTCAACCGGGCAGCCATCGGATCCCCCAACTGCTCGCCGCTACTGTAGTTGAAGCTGGGGAGTCGGCTGGGCTGCTTTTATGGACCATTTGGGGCCTCGAGGAGAGACGTTAAGACAGTGGCTGTTTCGGGGCTGCGCTGCTCCTTGCCTGCTCGGGGAGTGTTGGTGATGGGTGGTGCCTTTAGAGGCTTCCTGCTGTTCCCGCATCTAGATGTCTGTGCCCCGTGGTGTTCCTGCTGCTCTCTCACTGCTGATCACCTCTCAGGGTCGGCACCTGCGTACGATCAGCTGCCTCAGTCTACTGCTTTGGGCCCAACTGGTGGCAGGGCCTTCTGCTGGTGTGACGTGACATGTCTCCTGATCGTGGGGAGCGGAGCAGTGAATGATCTGGGTGGACTTGTGGCTCTCTCCATGTGGCCCTGGGTGAGGGCCTGCAAAATACTGTATTTCCCTTCCCCATACCTGCAAATGAGCTGGCACCAGGACTGGAGGCATGTGAAGCCTACAAACTAAAGCAATATTGTGAGCCCGGTAGGGAAAGGGGGATTGCCTTCTTAAGTGGCTTTCCCTGCATGTTCTCAGACAGCCGCACCTAATCCCTCCTCACTTGTTCCCTGTGTCTAGGGTCTTCTCCTGGCCCAACTCCCATGAGGGAGCATGCTGGTGACACATTGGGGAGCATAAGTACTGCGTAGTCAGGCCACTCTTGGGCCCTTCATAAACCATTGTGCAGACGCTGTGTGCCTAGTGACTGGGGGGCACAGGAGGGAGGCCATCACAATGGTGACCTGCATGCACAACAAGTGACCACCTCTACACGGCCCGCTGACACCTGCACATTTACCACTGCAAAACAGTGGGTTTCTGCAGTAGGCTGCTCGTGCTGTGAGGTGTCGCTGCTCGTTTTGACAATCCCAAGTAAGGCCAGCACTCGAAGACCATTACTCTTCCCAAGTGACTTTCCTCGCTTGTACACTGACTGATGAACCTAACCCCTTCTGGCTTGATCTGTGTGTTTAGGATCTCCCCATGGCCCATCTCCCCTGTGGAAGCACGCTGGAGACACATTAAGGAGTATATGTACTATATACTTAGGCCTCTCTTGGGCCCTACATAGCCATCGCACAGACACTGTGTGCCCAGTGACAGGGGGCGCAGGTCGGAAACCATTGCATTTGTAACTGGTACGCACAACATGTGACCAGATTGCCACAACGGCCCATTGACACCTGACCATCGCTGCTACATGACGGTGGGTTTCTGCATTGGGCTGCTCATGCTGTGACGTGCCGCTAGTCATTCTGACACTCACACTTGAGGCACACCACTGCCCCTGCTGGGGGACACACTCCAATGCTCTCTACAAAGGGGCGCCTACGTTCTGGTACCAACCCTGCACATTCACACCCGTTGATACCGCCGTTGGGCTCTCAACAGTCTGTGGAAACTACGGGTCATTCTTCTGACTCAGACTCAGTCACAGATAAACTGGATGTGGTACTTATAGACATAGAATGATCCAGGGTTGTTGCTATGGATCTTACATTACTAAGAGATGATCATCGGAAATTATCGGACAGGTTACATTTAGCAGATCAATCACTGGCAATTATCCAACCACAGGCTAAAAGACCTTGCAGAGGATGCTGAAGGTAGATCACAGCGGAACAGCATTTGGTTGGTAGGCCTGCCTGAAAATGTAGAGGGTCATGATGCAGAGGCATACCTCGAAAACTGGATGCGTGGTTTTGTAGCTGCGGAGGCACTGTCACCTTTTTTCTCAGCAGAACGGGCCCATAAATTTCTGATGCTGCAGCCCCCTCCAGGTATTCCACCCCAGTCGATGGTGTTGCGCCTTATGCATTACAGAGACAGAGATGTTATCTTGAACGAGGCCCGCAAACAGAAACATTTTACTGTTGACACTGCTAAGGCGATGATCTTCCCCGACTACATGCTGGCAATCCAACATAAACGTTATACCTTTCTTGAAGTAAAACGCTAGTTGAGGGAATACAATGTTCAATATGCACTCATTTTTGCCAGCCTGTCTCAGCATCCAAGCTGATGGCACAGCATCTTTCTTCAATGACCCCAAAGAGGCATGGTCCTGGATGAAAAGTCATGGAATTGCAGGACCGGATCATGGCATGGCTATCTGAGAAAGGCATCATCTACAGGAGGAGCCGCAGGAAACATGTGAGGCGACCATCACTGGCACCCCCTCATATGCTCAGCTCCCTGAATCTCGAGATGTCATCCAGGAGTGATGGAGGGCACTGCAGGCGGGAGCAGAATTTCAGGACCCTGTCCGCATTTCAATGCAGATGAAGATGAATCCAAATCCTCGGGGACGAGGGCTCTACCAAATCGGACCTTTTCCCCCAGGCTCTGATGTGATGCCCACGGTGACTCCTCAAACATCAGACAAAATCCTTTAATTTGGCTGTTGATTTGGTCCATACATATAATATCACTGTTTTGTCATGAGGTTAATAGGGCCTGTGCACAAACGCTCCCATTTTTACATGTTCACATTTTAAGTTGACATCTTTTTAGATAATGACTTTTTGCACATTTTGCTTGCGTGCGATAGTGTACTCAGAAAGTGTTTTGCTTACAAATACATTTCTTTGTAGGCACATTATCATATCATTGTACATTTTATCAAAGGACCAAGTACACTGCGCTAACTGCCCTTGCATATTATTGTCTGTTCAGAGACAGCTCTGAATTGGTAGAATCAACAATGACAGCTGGATCTGAACTCGGGCACCGTGCGAATGGGTCCAGTTTTTATTATATAAACCTCCCCAAGCCTTTGTTCAGCAGAGGAGCATTTCCATGGCTTGTCGTGGTTGTCCCGTGCCTGAGTTCTAGCCCAGCTGCACTATCCTGCAAGGGACATCAGCCTGTTCTACACCAGACTGGCTACCGGATGAAATACGCACACAGGTAAATGGGGAGTTAGACCACTTCAAGGTATCTCGTAGAACCACATTCAACCTATGCTCTCTAGGATAGGTAGTACTAGGTAGGAATACAAATATATGTATTCATATAATCAATGTAATGATTATAATGGTTGAATTATTTATCTTTTTCACCATTCTTGTAATTCAGGTTACAATGCTCTGTTTCCTTCTACTAATCATTGCAAAGCACGTATTTTATACAAGAATCCAATTGCTTCAATAAATGTTTGAAATGCCAAGTTGTGTGCTTCTTGTGTATTCCTTTGGGCAATCCAGAGATAAAAATGAAAGGGTAGGTCTGTTACCACGTTTTCCTTGGGGAAATCAGGGTTGTCATGTTCTGAGGTTGCAGACACCATCAGGTACCCTTATAAGTTTATGGGTCCAGATGGTGCACTGTGAGCTAGACAGGAACCAGTTCAGCATATTCTGATGGTATGGGTGGACGTAGTCTGCATAGAATTGATGCTTATGTTGCCCAAACGCACAATCTTTCTGAATTAATAAGGAACCGTACGACAGTTTCAGTTTCCAATTCTAAAGTATACACTAAGGTATTTCCTACAACCACGTGGCTATCACCTGCTCACGGAGGATGGGGAGGGTATATGTTTATTACCTGTGCCTTAGGGCAAAATAAATGCCTGTGTGCCTTCCCCCCACAACCTCTTCCATTCCCCCCCCCCTCTTTGGATTCCCCTCTCAGCCTCCTCCTCCTTGCACATCATCCTTCTCCTCTATTTTTCTCCCTTGTGGAACCAGGAGGGCGCCGCCCTGATCACTTCTCCCCGATTCTACCTCATATACTGTGGCACCGACCAGTTCCTTGCTCCCTGGGCTCTTAAATGCAGTACAATGGGGAGTTGGTGGCCACCTGGATGACTTGTGTCCATATTTCACATGAGATGTGGCCATATTTGGAACAGTCACTTCACTGTTCACACCTTAGACCAGCTCCTTCCAACTGGTCCTTTATTTCTGCTGGTTTTGGAAGGTGCCCCGTGTAACCCTGCTCTCAATGGTATTGCATATTTGTTGATTTTTTAGCTAATTTTTGTTTCCTTGATGTTATGACCTGCATTCGCTTACCCACTGAGCTACCTGACAAGACCAGCGCTGCTCGCTTGGGGCGGGCTGGGATCCCCCTCCTTAGAGTCCCGTATTATGGCTGCCACTAATATCATAACATGGAATGTTCAAGGTATTCACACCCCCTCCCAGCAATATGCAGTGTATTCATATCTATGCCAGAGGCAGACACACATAGCATACTTGCAGGAATTTCAGATTACTGAGCTGGAGGCATCCAGATTGCAGAAGAGATGGAGGGGGAAAGTGTTTTCCACCAATTACTCCACCAATGCCCAGGGGTTATTGATATGGATCAGGGCAGGGGTCTCTTTCGTTGCCACACACAAGATCATAGACCCTGAAGGCCACTACATCCTGTAGAGGGCAGCTAGATGGCCGCACATGCTCCTTGGAGCGATCTCTGCACCCAAGATGGAGCAGGCTCCGTTCCTGAATACTTTGTCTACAACACTAGCACAGTGGAGTGGAATACCCTGATTATTGGGCGGGGATTTTAACAGTGTTCTCAATGTGGAGTTGGACCACTCCTTCCTGCACTTGCCTTGCACCACAGCTACCTCTAATGCGCACACCCAGAACACATGGCTACAACGCTGGGAGCTGTTGGACATATGGCATCAACGTAACACCAGCGCACAAGTATACCGTTTTTACTCTCATGCACACAGACTCCATGTCCATATAAATAGATTTATTTGCACCCTTAGCATTGTTCCATACATCACCCACGTAGACTACCTCGGTGGAACACACTCTGATCACAACCCACTCCAATTGCAACTGCACTAGGAACACGCCCCCGATACCCACCTGGAGGCAGCAGGCATCAAGATTAGAGGACCCCCATTATGTGCTTCTATTGGTGACAGTATAATGGAATACTTCAATATCAGCACTAGCTCCGCCAACTCTCTGCTAATAGATTGGGATGCTTTTAAGGTGTCTACAAGAGGACAATGTCTGGGTAATACCCTAAACATGCTCTGCCACCTTATCAATGAAATCTCCCATCTAGAGGGAGGCCTGCTAGGAATTGAGGAACTGGCCAGGTCCTCAGATGCCACCCAGGCACAATTACGTAAGGCCAAGTATGACCACATAACGTTGCTGGAAAGACTGCGCTGCCTTAATTTTGCTGCTCATACTATGAAAACGCATGCTGAGGCCAACAGGCCAGGATCCTTACTGGCATGGTTGATGCAGCAAGAATTAGCATGATGTTCTATACAATCTATGAAGTTGGGTGAGGGGTTATTATTGCATTCACAAAGGGAAATGCACACTGTCTTCATACACCACTACACACAGTTGTACACATCTGCGACCGCGGTGAAACCAGGAGAGATTAGCTACTTCTTGGCTGGTGCTCGAACATAAGGAGGAACTTAATGGGGATATTACCATCTTTGAGATACAGGAGGCAATTGCACCCTGGCCAGGGGCAAAACACCAGGCCCTGACGGGCTGCCACCTGAATTTTATAAGGCCTTTCCTCCATTGCTGGCACCCTGTTAAAATGCATTGCATGATGCGGCTCTTTTGGCAGCAGCCTCACCGCCTATGTTGAGCGATGTCTTACTCATTTCATTGCCCAAACTGGGGAGATACGAGTTAGAGATGGAATCCCATAGGCCTCTTGTTAAATACTGATTACAAAATGTTGGCGAAGATTGTGGCAGACCGGTTGGCCCCTTGGTTCCACAGCTAGTACACCCTGACCAAAATGTTTTTTTGCCAGCCAGAAACACCTCTCTGAATCAATGCTGATTCTCCCAGATACTAGCACATGCCCTGCAGACGCAAGTTCTGGATTAACATAAGGTGTTCGAATGCCTGGTTGTGAATTTACACAAGGCGTTTGATTCCCTCAAATGGCCCTACTTATTCGAGGTCCTCACACGATATGACCTGGGACCCCACTTCCTCAGATTGATTAAAGTGCTATACTCTATGCCTTTGACAGGGTTAAAATAGGATGCCATATGTCAGACCCTATTTAGATACAGAATGGCACCGGACAGGGCTGCCAGCTGTCCTCTCTCCTCTTTTCTTTAGCACTGGAGCCCCTAGCACAACCTCTGCATCCCAGGGCCAACAATGTGGTATTCCTCTTGGGGATGGTACACATTCTGTCTCCCATTGCGCAGATGATACGTTACTTTACCATAACAATATCCAGACCATTCCGCCCCCCACTGAACAACTGGTAGCCAAATTTGCCGCTGTGTTAGGGCTTAGAGTAAATTGGAATAAGTCTTGCCTCTTCCCCTTTAACATTGACATGCCTGGCCCGAAGTTTTATGTGAATGGCGTCCGTCTAACCTGGCAACCTTCCACATTCCAATATCTGGGAACAAGGATTTATCATGTACCTGAGGACCTTCTGGATGGTAGCCTAGTTCGCACTTTCACTGCCTTACGGGTGCAGATATCATTCTGGCAAACTCTGCTGATATCAGTTGCTGGAACAGTGGCACTAACAAAAATGGTTATACTACTGAGACGACTGTATTACTTTGCCAATCGTCCTCTATTTATACATAGGCCCGTCTTTGGCTCCTTACGCTTGATGGGCTATCTTTTATGACACAATACTTGCCGCAGAGTAGAACTTATCGAGCTTTATCTCCTAGCAGACTGCGGAGGGCTCAGTGTACCTAACGCCGAACAGTATTACCTGGCCTCGCAGCTGCAGTGGGTGGCGCTATGGTTTGCTGGCTGCAATTTGGAGGACACAGCGACACTCCTCCCTCAATGGGATCTGGAATGGTTGCTTAACATTTTTCACCTCCTCAAGAGAGCACCGAAGGCTTCTCCTTCGGGTTGCACGTTGATGCTTCCGCAAGACCTTATTTCTTACCTGCTCAGTTATGCCTTGCACACATGCACTTCCACTACTTGGTACTCTGCGGGGGGACACATTGACCTCCCTTAAGGAACTGGGGCCCCGGCATGAGGTAGGACTGCACAGTGTAGACAACTTATATAGAGATGGGGCCCTTCTACCAATAGACGATCTACTAACTGACTCTGAGCTTCCGCTGAGTCAATTCCTCTTGCATGCTTCCTTTGTTTGAGTGTTTGGTCAATCCTGGGGAGACATACAGCAGAAGCCCCCACAGAATCTCACTATACAATAGTTGGACGTACAGGAAAGGGTAGCCACCTGACTCTGTGGCTGGCTAGCTCTCTAAGCACACACACACACAGCTACCCCCCCCTCACTGCCCTGCACTGGCACTGGGACACAGACCTGAAACGCAATTGCACGAAGTATGGCAGCCAATTTTAGCTTATCCCACAATGCCCGTTTTAAGTTAATGCAATTTTATACATTGCATAGCGCCTATTTAACTCCCGGTAAAATTCACTGATATTTTAACCGTACCGACACTGCCTGTCCCTGCTGCCTTACCCCTGATGTGGATCTCCTGCATATGCTTAGGCCCTGCCCGTTGCTAGCAGAATATTGAAGGGGTATCACTACACACCTGACACGATGCATGAGTACCACTATGGACTACACGTGGGAGGTATGTTTGCTGAGTCTCAGTCGCCACACTAAGAAAAATAGGGCGGAAACACGATTTATGGACCAGGCCCTTATTTTAGTGAAGCGACTGACCACCCGTAAATGGAAGGTGGCAACCCCCCCACCACTTCTGCATGGGTGTTCTCCATGATAGCCTGGGTGCAGGTGGAGAGTTCAGCGCTACATAGGGAGGAGGTGAAAGGTCTCCGCAAATACCCAATTTCCGATACCTGGGATGCATTCTTGGAGAAACTCTGTGATGATGTGCAGGGCGCAGACCAATCCACTTCAGGCTCCCTGTGAAACCTCCCTCCCCCATAGTGTGACACACACCCCTGTCGGAGGTCGAGCCCCTACCAGGGTATACAGATGAACTGTAGGACCCCGGTGACACCTTTCGTGGCTGCAACCCTCACGCCACTTCCGATGTCACATTGAGCGAGTGCAGGATCTCTTTCTTCTTGTTCTGTTAACTGCAGTTGTAAGCAGTCTTAATATACGGCACTTCTTATTTGAAACGGATTTTCATTGCCTGTACCCAAATATATTCCCTGTTGTCAGAGAAATTCTGATTATCGTCCTTATGCATATGCCAGGTCTTTACAGTTCAAGTTATTGTATATTACTGCGTCATACAACCATGTTGTCCTGAATATGCAAAATGGCTTGTAACTTGCATGAGGACCATGATAAGTTTTGAAAAATAAAGATGCCAATAAAAATCATTTTTTTAAAAATTCATACTTCGTCAGACAGATCAGATCCTCACAGGATTTGCAGAAGGTGCAAATGTATTCCAAATAAATGGTCCCTCTCGTGTGATAACATCTTGACGTGAACCTGGAATAGCAAACACAGGTCAGATTGAGACAAAAACAGCCAAAGACAGTGAAAGAGAGCAAGAGGGAGAGATAAATGAAGTACTTAAAATGTAGCAATAAATAATATTCAATTTACAATACCCTCATGGTAATTGATACTGAGAACCACTGTTATATGGTTCTTAGGCACATTATCGACATTGCTAAGTTAGCATGAGCTTCGCTGCCATGATGCTGCTTTTGCGCACGCTACTACATGACTTTGTTTTTGCTAGATTTTGTTTGTGCCCTTCACATGAGAACGGGTTGCCTTTCGCGTTCTCTGCCTTTCCTGGAGTTTAGTCTGAACACGATATGCAAGGTCGATAAACAATGCCCCTTGTTATTCTGTTCTGGTCAGTCCCTAGCACCTAGACATAACATGCTACACAGCTGCAGTACTGAAGACTCGTGCTTTGATATTACGTTGTTGCATGTTGTTTTAACACACTTGGAGAAAGCCGTTCCATGGAGAAGAGCTCTGCTGTTCCTATGATGTAAACCTTACATCCAGGCTTTAAGGTATGGGGTCTGCTGTCATAGCCCAGAGATCGTCCTTTTTATAAAATAAACTTCTTCTAGTCAAGGGGAGGGTGGCCAGGCCTATAGGCCCTTATTTCCACAGTCTTTATAAAATGGCTTCTCCCTTTGTATTCTATGGAATTGTAACAATGCTAACTGTGCTGAGTTTATGCAGTTTGCTGCTAGTAGTGGCATGTATACTGTATTGTAGAGCACAATAGTTGAAATAATCATTTTGAACTATTTCAGTGACTCTGCCTATTCTCATTGTGGACAAGTACGAGTGAGTGAGCGAAAGAGTACGTCTTGCTCCCGCGATTCCTGAGAGAGTCGGGAGTGTTGTGTTCTGGGTTGTCTAATCATTTGTAGCTCCGTGATCTTAGGAGGAGAATGAATGAGACACTATAGCTAGTCGGTTTGGGATTTTGGGTACTGATGTGGTAGGTTGGTACACCCCTATTCACTGAGGTCCTGTTTTCCTGCGCATAGTTCTGTGTATGTGCAGAATCCCTGCCACACCACCAGTAAATATAAGGTGGACGTTAGAGGAGTGCCTCGCCTTTTCGTGATCTAGTAAGACTGACACTGATATGGTATGGGCCAGAAAACATCAGGCAATCCTTTCACCCTTAATATCAAACAATGAGCAAGTGGCAGTGGTAATACAGGCGAGGTCAGCACCTCCGTAATGTTTTCAATATGTTGGATTCTAATTGTGAACGCGAGCTCAATGTAAATACTGTGCCACCTAACCAGTGTTACCCTGTATAAGAAAAGACCTTCCTTATACACTTAGAATCAAAAGATATGGAACAGAGCACAGCATCAGATTAGTTCACAACTGACCCTGTCGTCAGCTAGTTTTAATCATAGACATAGCACCAAGAACAAACACAATGAATAGGGTAATTCAGTCCAAATGCAGATATATACAAAATTCTTGATAATGGTGATGCGAAGTTGTAGCGTGGATGCAGACAGCCGACACGTGTTTCGTTGTGTAGATGACTTTTTCAAGGCTTAAACGTAGAACTGTACAAGCATGTGAAAACTCCAAAGACCCCTGTTTAATTTGGGGAGTTAAGACAACGATAGAAAAATCCAAACTTCAGACTTGAATCTTGTATGTAGAAACGTTGCTTTTTAGACACTTGCAATAGTTGTAATCGTTGTAAAAATTAGATTAGGTACTTTTCTGGTCCATGTAAGCGTCTGGCTTCCAAAACATAAGCGGGAACAGTCTTATAAGTACACGAAGACCTGGGGCGCTCGTTATGTTAGACGTAGCCTCAAATATAAGTGCATTTGTATATCGTCCATAGTCACGGCTGAAGTAACCCGTAATGTGTAACGTATCCCGCTTCATGTGGAGAGGACCTTAACGGTGTAAATATGTGTCTGGATATATTATAGAGCATGGGCCCTGAACATTCACCAGAGAGGGAGTGCGAAGAGAACCCTATACTATTCTGTCTGGTCAAGCAAGCGAAGCCTCCATTCTATGTGAGATTCTTTCCAATTCAGGGGCGTGGCATTTTGGGAAGCAGAGGCCGTGCAGAGCTGTAAGCATGTAAGTCTAATATTAATTGTGTGTCCACTGGACCTAGCTTCTTTTGCTTCATTTTAATTACAGTTGCACAGAGGTGGCAGATATTGACTTTGCTGGTGTCGTTGATGTTATCGGGCACGTGCCATGCCCAACTGTGCTAACCTGTCCTAGGTGCCCCAGCCTCTCCTATGCCTCCTGTCTCCTTCCAGACTGTCACTATATGCCAGCCCTTCCATCGGTATGGAATTTGCAGTCAGTATTCCTGAACACCGCCTGGAGCGTTCCAGGAACCAAGAACTGTGAACCGTATAGCCGGTGAATCTTCCAGGACTATTGGCCATTTTGGGCACAGCCATGAGAAAAAGTTGTGTCCGTCCTCAGTATCTAGTTGTCTTTTTATTCCTTGACAATGAATCATCTCATTTATGGGGTCTTAGCCCAGGAGTCTAATGCGAGCAGCAGCAAGCATTCTTCTTTTACGCTCCTGGTTGCTGTCCATGTATCAAGTCATCAGCTGAGCCTCGGCTTCAAGGACCTGCCAGCGAGCAAAAGAAAACCTAGTTAGTGAATCAGATATCGCCCAGATGCTTTGAACCATAAACTTTTACTCCCGTGTAGTGTTTTGTTCCGAATTTTCTAACTAAAACAGAAGGATACATACATTATTGAACACATTGAGGCTTTGGTCTTATTAACTTTTACCTCTTGTTACTTCAAAGCTTCGACCTCAGCCATGTCTTGTCTGGTTTGAAATGCATGACGTGAA
Source organism: Calotriton arnoldi (assembly GCA_963921515.1). Classification (NCBI taxonomy): domain Eukaryota; kingdom Metazoa; phylum Chordata; class Amphibia; order Caudata; family Salamandridae; genus Calotriton; species Calotriton arnoldi. Next base: position 949,127 of record CAWUFW010005148.1, read on the forward strand.
TAGCTGAGGCCTAACTGATTGTCAGAGACTTTAGGTGTCATGTACACACACACACCGTTCACAACTGGCGTAACGAACGTTGAGGGGGCTCCCTGCAAGGGACGTGGAGGGGCCCCCTCCTGACTCAATTAGGAGATCTCTGGCAAGAGTACGGTGCTGAGGGGGACCCCTTGAGCTTGGAGACCCCCATGCACTGCAGGGGCTGCGGGGGGGCTGTGTTACACCACTGCCGTTCACAGCCTAAGTGTTTGTACAATTATTGTTAATTGCAGAACAGACCACCATGTTGTATGTTTTAGGTTAGCACCTCAATAACAGAAAAGCTAGCACAAACTAAATGAGATGCCAGACTCACTCTTCCAGGTTTAGGTGCTCAGACAGGTTCCATGTGAGGTGGGTTATTCTGGAATGTCTACTGGAATGTTGTTGAGAGTATGCTATATGTCTTTCCGTGGTCCTGTTTAGAATGCATCACAGCATAACAAAGCCCATGAGATCAACTTAGAGGCCGACAATGAAGCTGAAAAAATAGACTTGAACACTGGTTGGCTGACAAATCTGTGGCTGCCTATAGGATTCCCATTCTCTCTCCTCGCTCTCTCTCTCTTTTCCCAATTCCCTATCTCCTGCTGTGATAATGTTTTCAGGAGGGAAAGCGAATGGTGGCTCCACATCACTCTTACAAGACCAGGGCAGTGTTCCTCATTTACTGCCTTCCCATTTGACAGCAGGTTGGAGATAATGGAAGCTCACAATACTAGCAGTCCTAGAATGTGTCTCTGCAAGCACACTGACTACTAACTCAGATTCCATAGGAATAATTCTGGCTAGCTAGGATGCAAGGTCCTAGTGACTTCTGGACAGCACAGTTCTTCGAGCATCCACCAAGCAGACTTGAATCATCTGGTTCTCGTTCTGGTCTTCATTGTCCGGCAAATATCTGGGTCTTTTTCTGGTCTTCCTGTCTGGTCTCCTTTCACCAGGGAGTTCACTCTCTCTTCTAAAGGATATAGCAGTAGAAGTATACCACAATCTAGGCCAATTCTTGGCGTTGAAGGTCTTGTTTCTAGAAATATCTCTCTGGGTTGGAGCACATTCCAAACTAGTATGAACTACTACCTCGTGGGAGAGTAGCATTTATGTTCCTTTCACACACTGGTTGGCTGCCAGCCCCAAATAGAAAATGTGTGTTTTTTAATTCTAATTTCAAACACTCTACCGATCAGGACAGGCATTAGGCATTTGCCCAACAACAGCAAGTAGGGGAGGATCTGAAATCAAATGATCAAACCCTTTTACTTATTCTCACTGACTGATAGCAAACAAACTGAGTAAGATTTCAGCCCACAAGGACATTGAGGAAGCCTCCAAGAATTCATGTAGGTGGGATTCTTGTTGTCTTGGAGGTGTGCTCTAGCACCGACATTTTATAAAGCTAAATAAACCCTGAACAATTTTAGTTTGACTCATTTTATTCAGGGTCATCCTTGGATACCCGAAGTGGCTACTACATCTAAGCAAAGCCTGAGTTCCAGCATCCCTGTCTATAGTCCACTATTCGCCCCATATTTTTCTAAGAAACCTGAACACTAAAAAAACCCTGTGTCAGCCTAACACTCCCTCACTTACAATAACATTGGCCATAGGAATGAAAGTTCACTGCAATTCTAACTTCTAATGAGCCAGAGCTATAAGGGCCTTCTGGATTTCTGTATGTATCTTAATTTTAACTACGTGCTATTAAAGTTCATTTTCTTTCTTTAAGGTAAAGAACTGGCTATTCATTGGTGTTATTGGCAATGCCCACAAACGGAAAGGTCCAGAAACTTATGACTGCTCTGGGACCCCTAAAAAATTGTGCAATTTAGTTTACAAACAAGGGAGAAAACACCATGAGCAACTGTTGTGCCGCTCAAGAACAATGGTGAAAATTAGCAGAGAACTGATTGTAATGTTCAATCGCTAAACTTCTTTAGAGTTGTTTATTTCTTCAAGAGCAGATTGTCTCAAACTACTTTGAAAAAGGTAAGCGATGAAAAGGCTGCATTGTAAACGGATTGCTTGTAGTTGTCAGAACCTTCTTTTGTGACACCCCAGAGGTAAATGAAAACAGAACGCTGCGCGCTTCAAAAAGAAGTCTTGGATAAAAAGCAGTTCGAAGCCCAGATGTTCCCATTCACTTCGCTGAAAAAAAGACACGCGATCAATAATGCAGAGAGGTGTTTAAACAAACAAAACCGAGGCATCTCCTGTAAGAGAGGATAGCCATCATTGCCTGGCTGCGAGTAGAAAACTCGCTGTGGGATTCCCGCCTTCTGGTTAGAAAAAATTAGGGTGTGCAAACAACAATGTGGGTGAGATGGGTTTGCAGAACAGCACGTGCTTTTTCCCCTTCTCCCTGCCAGTTATTACTGATATAATTTACTAAAGGCCAATTAGCGTCTATAATGCAGCATTACCTCATTCTCTCGCGGGAAACATAAAAGCTAAAATGGCGCACGAGATTACCTTATGGCTGCCTGGTCATGGCCTACCTACCTTTCGCTACCAGTTGAACCAGAGTACACATTTCCATGTCCCGTGATCCTGGCAGCAAGTAGCTTTTTCAGATTGACCCCTTCCCATGCGTACTACATTTGCGACCAGACAGGACCTGCCGATCATCTGTACATCATGTGTGTATCTTCTCCTCTGGCGCTATACTGCCGTGGTCCGGCGACGTGGCAGTCAGAGATCAGATACCGGGTGCAGCCTGAACCTAGGTGTAGCTTCCAATAATTCAGGTGCAGCAGATACAGTATGAGTGACACAGGGGACCCTGGGTGGGAATTGCCGCCTTTCTCAATGTAAAATACTGGTCATCTAAACATGTTTATACTTCTGGAAGGGCGAGGAGTTGATAGTTAAATAACAGTTATAAATTCTAAATAGTTTAGACAGCTCTAAAATACTTCCATGCAGTATGTGTTGCTTTCAGCTTATATTTCACAGGTAAAACATTGGATTGTAATGATGTTTTCATTATTTTTAACAGCCTGGTAACAAAAATATCAGCTAAACCAATAAAATACTGGTCAGATGGCAACAGTATCTAGGGGTCTGAGGCACCCACTGACCTCCAGTTAATGCTGACTTTTATGGTCAAATCAGCGGTTTGGTTCCCACTTGTTTGCATCAATGTGAATGGCTCCCTTGCTACGCCACTGCTCAGGCATACAGCGAAAGAAAAGAGCAATACATACTTTGTCGAGGCCGCAGTACTCAATTGTACACTGTCACCATGAGTGTTGGAATGGAAAATGTTTTTAGTCGACTTCCCCTTGCATTGTACGATTTAAGTTAGCATTTGCGGCACCATTTTGTATTCAGCCGCCATTCTGTACCATGACCGAAACCAAGCTTCTCTCTCATTCTGTTTGCCTCAGCAGAAAGCAGCCTCAATGTTTTTTTTTATTTCTCCAAGGTTTAGCTTCGCTGTACTAATGAATACACTGTCTAGTCATTGCATACCTTTCCCGTTAGATAGGCCTGCTCCCACCCTTAGAGTGGCAGGTACGGGCAGAATAACCTTGGAACTGAGATAGCATGTACCCGGTCTTAGGATTGTAGCTCATCCTTCTGTGTCTCCTTTGTTCACCAGCTACTAAATGGAAAATCCCAGTCTTTAGGGGTACTGGAAATGTATATCATGTATCTCCATGTTGGTGGGAGTCAGTCCCTCTGCAGCAATCCAAGGAGGCTGGTCAGACTGGACTCCGCTCGAGTGTATGACTAATAAATAACTTTGGTTTGTATTCTCTACTGTCTGACCGACTCTTCATTTGTTTGGAAGGCTGAGAGGTGGTCGCGAGTGACCAGGGTGGCCCTATTCGGGTCACTTCCTTCAGTTGGCGCCCGAACAGGGACCCCATCGGGTGTGGCCCTTCCTAGCCCACAGATGGGTGAGGAGGTCGGGCCGCTTCGGGTCGGACGGGCGGATCGGGGATCCCTGCACGAGAGAGTCTGGTACTCGCAGCTGCCCCGTCTGTCTGACCGGGCGGTGCCTCGCCCAGTGGTCATCTCGGCTGGGGTCTTGAATAGCGAAACCCTTGGATCTGACCCTTTGGTCCGAAGAGTCGGCAGTGGAGAATAAATTAGTTTGGCCTGTGTGCACCAGGTGAGTTTGCTTTGGTTCTTTGTGGCTATGGCGTCATTTTGTTTTTTGTTTTTACGGTCTGAGGACCGTTTTTGGACAATTGCTTGAATTTGTTTGAGTTCTTTGTGAACATGGTACCACTTTGGTCTGTATCTGATGAGGTCTGAGGACCAGTTTTGGTAAGAGATTTGCAAATATCTGCTCTGCATCAATAGTGAACTTGTTTTCGTTTTGAAAGATGCTGTGTGTTAGTAAAATGTTTTGTTTGGGCTGTCGTTGTTGTTCTACTGATGCTCAATTGGAAGAAAGTCAGCCAGCGCCACCAGAAGGCACCCCTACATGTATGTCAAACATGGCCTTGGCCCTATTATGTTTAGTACGTTATGGCACAAATATACGAGGGACAATGCTGAGTTGCAGTGGCCGTTGACGGGCACTTTTGATGAACAGAAACTTAATTTTCTGCAGGATAAATTGTTTGCAAAAAGAAGTAGACCGTCGATGTTTGATTCCCTCAGAACATGGCAAAAGGAAGATAGACAGAGACGAATGAAAGCAGAGAAAGAGGCCCGGAAGGGAAAAATGCAGACAGTGACTCAGAAAGCTGTATCATATGATAGAGAGAAAACAGAGAAAGGGATAGAGTGTGATGATAGGAAGTTTCGATTGCAATGTGAAAAGTCTTATGTTGCTCGAGAAGAAAATGATACATTTGTGGAGGAATTGTTAGATTCTCGACCTCTACCACCATACGCCCAGCAGAAAACATATCCTGCCATCCCACAGTCACAATCGCCCGTCTCTTCTGCTTCTGCTGTTTCTGTTTCTTCTGTCATTGATCCAGCTGCTTTGGGCACCGTGCCTTCTGTCCTTTCTTTGGCTTCGCCTTCTTAGCCTGCGATGACCGCGAGTCTTCCTGCTTCACCTATTGTTTCGGCATCTCTCTCTCTCCAACTCTTACACCTACGACACAGCCATTGGTGACATTGATGCCTGTTCCCTCTGTTACTACTCCTTCCCTTTACCTTCATTCCCTGACGGTACTGAGTAGCGGAACCCCTGTATGGGGATTAGGGGACGGGACTGGGTGACAGCTAGGGAACGACTGGGGCGGATACTGATACGATCTGATGTGGGCGATGAAGAGAAGAAGGTGGTAGCCAATCAGGCCGCTCAGTGGGCTCGTCACCCCATTTACAGCGTGGAGGATGTGTGGAGTGTGATGAAAGATTATGAGCCGTTTGTGCAGCAGCATGCCCTTAAGCACACGTCGGCTACTTTGATTGGACTGTGGGAACAGTGTTTTAACGATGCTGCACCCCAGATTATTTATGATATTAGGGACAATGTGCATGCTGCTGATATGGCACCTGGTAAGGTCTTTGGCAATGTCGCAACACAGGTTGCTTATCGAGGTAGGCTGCTTGAGAAGAGCCCGAAGACAGTGTCCCAATTCCAGATGAGGGAAGTCCACCCCATATATCACCCTGAGATACCAGAGCTACGGGATCAGCATAACATTGTTACTAGACCCCGGGTAGAGGCCGGGTTCCAGGAACAATGGGTTTATACTCCATGGAAGAGGAGTGAGGTTTTGTCCCTTAAGACTCAGTTACCTGACCCTAGGAAGAATCCTACGGCATATTATAAGGAATTGACAGATGCCGCTTCATCAACAGTGATGACGCTTACAGATATTGAAATGTTCTTTAGTTTACTGGTACCCGTTGATATTTGGAGGCAGGTACACACAGGACAATGTTGCAGAATTGGGTGGTACTTGGGATCAGATTAAGGCGTGGGACCAGGAGAGGAAGCTTGGTGAGAAGCCTAAGGCCGAGATACTAGCTTTTCCTGGCCGGATTATTACCTATATGCATTCTCTTATTCTACTAAGAAGGGTAGATTGGGAAAAGTTAACGGCATGTCATCAGAAGAAAGATGAAAGTGTGTCTGATTTTTTCACATGATTTGAAGGTGTGTTTTGGGATTTTAGCGGACAGGACTTGTCGGTGGAGGGAGGTGTCCGATTGTTCGTTAATAGATTTGTTACGAACTTGCTTCCTGAGATCGCGACTCGGTTGCAGGCTTCGGAGAGCACTTGGAATACCTCCTCCCCTTCTGTAATATTGAGTATGGCACAGTATTATGAACACAGGGAAAATGAGGAGAAGGTGGAGAAAAAGCATAAAGAATTGAAGACTAAGGTGTTATTGCAACAGGCTTCTTGAGGGAATGAGAGAGGACTTGGTGGTCCGGACCGACAGCTTCCGCGTGCTAGCAGGAACACTACACCTGAAGGACCAAATCAGTGTGCATACTGTAAAGAGGAGGGACACTGTCACAGCGAGTGTCTTGTGCTTTTGCAAAAGGTGGCGGTCCCGAGGGGACGAGGGTCTCGTGGACGGGGTCGGGGAGACAGTGGCCAGGACAGGGTTCAGGCTGTTGGGACATTGAAGGGTCACACTGACCAGAACTACTTTGACGACCCTAGAGGCAAACAGTACTACCACGATGACTACGATCTGGATGAGGTGACAGGGATGTCTCACAGCTAGGACAGCCAGGGACAGGGTGAGGGACCAGTTCAGATACCTGTAGATCAGTGCGGTCCTTACGTTACTGCAGATTTGCATGGATCAGCTAAGGAATTTTTGGTGGATACAGGTGCTATGAATAGCTCTATTTCCCGTTCACTGGTCCCCGGGGAAGCTCTGTCTGGCCATAATAATGTTTCGGTAGGATTTTCTGGTGTACCGGTTGTAAGCCCCATTTCCAAACCTCTCACATTGACTATAGGTCCTTTTACTGTGGATTCGCCATTTTTGTTGACCTCTAATTGCGGAGAGAATTTGATGGGCTTAGATTTATTAAAGAAGTTGCATGCAACAATTTATTGTTCTCTGGAAGGTGTTTACATGACAATGGGTCCGAATGTGGTAAGCTCTAAGCAGTGTCTATCCAAAGATGCACCCCTCCCTGCTGAATTTAAGGATGTGCCGCCCACGATGTGGGCAACAGGTGACACAGATGTAGGACTATTGCAAATTCCCCCGGTTTCCATTAAAGTTAAAGACAATGCCATCTTGCTTCGTATTCCCCAGTACAAAATACCACAGGCAGGGGAGTGAGCTTTGTTGCAGATTATACAGGATCAGATTGAGTCGGGAATTGTTGAAGGGACGACAGCGAATGTGTGTAATAGCCCTATTCTTCCCGTTCTTAAGAGGGCACCTTCAGACTCCTCTGATGATCACCCATATGTTTATCGTTTTGTGATTGACTTGCGCACAGTTAATAAAATAGTGGTTCTTCAGTTCCCGGTGGTCCCTGACATTACTGCCCTTCTGACGATGAGTCCTTCCTCTGCTAAATTCTTTTCTGTCATTGATCTGAAAAATGCATTCTTTAGTATCCCGATCCATCCTGACAGCAGGCACTTGTTCGGTTTTGCCCTCGCTGGCAAAAGTTTTAGATTCTGTTGAGCTCCTCAGTGCTATACTGAAAGCCCTAGCATATATAGTCAAGCCTTGAAGGCCCAATTGGACTCCATCACGCTTCCCTCAGGTAATGTATTGCTCCAATATTTGGATGATATCCTCATTGCTTCTGACACTGAAAAGGGATGCAAAGACATTACGGTTAAGTTGTTGCTGCATTTGGCTCACCACGGACATAAAGTGTCTCTTTCTAAATTTCAATATTGTCGACAGGAGGTCACCTATTTAGGTCACCTACTGTCGAAGGAGGGTAGGAGATTGACCCCTGAGTGCATCAGCGCCATTGTTAAAATGCCTAACTCAGAGGGATGCGCGAGCTTTTAATGGCATCACTTCCTACTGTCGACATTGGATCCCTAATTATTCGTTACTAACAAAACCCCTGCTCGCGCTAACCACTAAAGATGTGCATAAACCCCTGCCTTGGACGCCTGAATGTCAGCAGTCTTTTGAGCAATTACAAGGTGCGCTTTGCTCTGCACCTGTGCTTGGTACGCCTGACTACATGAAGCTGTTCGTGCTGTATGTACACGAGACGGCCGGTTGTGCGCTTTCTGTCTTAACACAGGCCTTTGGAGGTAAGCAACAGCTGTGTGCTTATTTTTCTGCTCTTCTTGACCCTGTCGAAAGAGCCCTCCCTAGCTGCCTAAGAGCAGTCGCGGCAGTGGCTATCTCTATAATGCAATCGGCTGGGCTCATACTTGATACCGACCTCACAGTTATGGTACCCCATGCTGTGGATACACTTTTGAATAAAACCAAGACACAGCACCTCACCAGTGCACGTATGACCGGTTATGAATTGACTCTCTTTGCACGGCATGTCACGATTAAAAGATGTGCCATTCTAGACCCAGCCACGTTGCTACCCCTCCCTTCCAAGAGTGAGGACATTGATATACATGATTGCATTTTTCGGACAGAGGAAGAAACGAAGGGACGGGTAGACCTTACTTATGTTCCCTTATCTGACCCCCAAGGGGAACTATACGTCGATGACTCTTGTTTTAAGTTACCAGATGGCACTACAATTGCTGCGCATGCGATCACAACACTGCACACAGTAGTTGAGACGTCACGAGTTCCCTATCAGTCTGCCCAAGCAGCGGAACTCGTTGCCCTTGTACGAACCTGTGAGTTGAGCGAGGGACTGACTGTCAATATTTATACTGACAGCCAGTATGCTTTCGGAGTTGCCCATAACTTTGGGCCACTCTGGGCAGGGAGGGGGTTTCTCACTTCCCATGGGATGAAAATACAGAATGGCCCTCTTATACATAGGCTTTTGTCTGCTCTGACACTCCCCAAGAAATTGGTGATAATAAAATGTAGCGCCCACAAGGCAATAACTGATGATGTGGGTAGAGGGAATGCATTTGCAGACCAGACAGCTAAAGAGACAGCCCGAACAAAGATGAAAAGGATGTTTGTAGCAGGTCCAGCTAGTTGGGTGCCTGAGGTTACCATGTTTGAGGATACGTTGGCAAATGTCAAGGAGATTCAGAGCAAGGCAACGATCGAGGAGTTAGCAGTATGGCAGGAAAGCACAGCACATTTGGATGAGGAAGGGTGTTGGACGGATAAGTCAGGGAAACAGAGGTGGATGTTAACAGATGCATACGTTCTCCCCGTAGTCACTATGGCGCACGGTCCAGCCCATATCAGTGCAAAAGGTATCTGTAAATTGTTAGCGCCTGTATGGCACAATGACAATATCCCAAAGACAGCCGCCCATTTGGTCAAATATTGTATGGTGTGTATGATGCACAATCCTGGGAAGGGTACCCCTGCACCACCTGGCAATTTTGCACCCCCTACTTTCCTTTTGAGGTCCTCCAGTTAGATGACATAGAGATTGATCGAGTCAACAATTTGAAATATGTGATAGTGGTTGTTTGTGCATTCAGTAAATGGGTTGAGGTTCACCCCACTAAAGAAAATACAGCCATAGCGACTGCAAAGGTACTCATGAAGGAGTTCTTTCCTCGGTTCGGCTTGCCCCGTTTGATTTGGAGTGACAATGGAAGCCACTTCAACGCGAGAGTCATACAGTTGGTATGCGAAGGACTCCACATCAAACAAAAGTTTCGTGCTGCGAATCACCCCCAGTCAACGGGTCTAGTTGAGAAGTACAATGGTACTCTCAAACTGAAATTGGCAAAGATTCAGGAGAGCACAGGGTTGCAGTGGCCAGATGCTTTACCATTAGCCCTCTTGTCTACAAGAACAACTGCTCATTCTAGAATAGGATTGTCACCCTATGAGGTCATGTTCGGGCGCCCGGCAAATGTCTGGGGCGTCCCGTGTCCTCGGAAATTTTCTGAGATTGAATACCCTCTGTTAGTGGATTATTTGTATGAGTTAACTAAAAGTCTGCGTTCTATTTACCAACAGATCCAGGACACACTTCCACCAGCACCTGAGGGCCTGGGCATAACATTCGGCCTGGGGATTATATCCTGACACGTAACTTTCAGAGGAAAGGAAGTTTGGAGCCGGGGTGGAAGGGGGCGATCCAGGTGCTCCTTGCCACCCGCACCACGGTCAAGGTTGCTGGCCAAAAGAATTGGATCCACTGCCAACACTGCCGGAAAGTGCCTCTTCCTCTGCCTTACGACCAGTGGGTCCTCGACGGCATTTGGGATTCGGAGTGGGAGCAGGTGCCCCGCTTTGTCCCCTTCTCGGATGCCCAGCTAACGTGGACCCAAACAGAGGAGGAGAATGATGCAGTGTTGAATGCGGCAGTGCCCCTGAGGTCAGGGCCATTCAGGAGCCCCGTTCTACTGGCCCATCTGTGCTCGAGTCCCAGTCTATTGGCCTCTCTGTGTCTGACCCCCCTGAGCCCCTTTTTCCTGACCCTACTGTACCTGGAGTAGCTAGGTACAATCTGCGCCCCCGACGGAGGAACAGTGCACCAAAGGAAAAGTCAGATTAGCAGAGATGGACTCGATAAGTTAGGCAACACTAGCATAGGGAGAGACGAGATTGGTGCATTGTTCGGACACTGGACAGGGTAGACCGAACGTGCTCCCCTGGAGTGGGGTGCCTTATCCTGAGTGACGTGGGATTTCTTCAAGAGCTGGTCCGACAGCTCCTCCGCTGGTGCTCAACAGCGCCAACGTTGATGAACTATAGGAGTCTACCAGTGAGGCTCTGACGGACACTGGGAACATGTGCCCCTTTTTGTCTTTTTGCCATCAGCCCTATTGCATTTCCTTTCCTCTGATTAAAATGTACCCATTTGGTCGACCCATTACTGAGGAAGAGCAGCCATTTGCGGCACCCCGTTTAGAGCGGTAGGGATGTGGTTGGTCTAGTTGGTCCACAAAAAGTAAAATAGTTTTTGTCGCGATTGTTGTGATTTCCCTAATAACAGTCCTTAGTATAGCATGGTTCCTGGAGGAGAAATATCCAATGCATTCCCTGGTTGATACAACGCCTGTTCCCCCTGAGCATATATTTGTCACTTTGGCACCTCACAAAGGGAAGCACCAAAAGTCTTATAAGGATAATGTGTTTATACAAATGTTGCCCCAGACACATAATGCGTCTAACATAACAAACTGTTGGGTGTGTGGACTACTTCCCTCAGTGACTCATAAAAGTGAGAACCTATTGTCCATGCCATTGTCCTATATTAGTAGCTGTGAGGGGTGGTTTGCATTGCTTAGTATGATACGCCCACCTCCCCAGTTTGATACATTAGAAAGAAAGAGTATTGGTCCATGCACTATGATACAAAATGTACGCTTCCTGCATAGAGTACCTCCTGGTGCCCCTACAGGTCGAGAGCCGTTCTGTAGATTGTTCTTAAGTTCTTGCATGCATGCTTACAAAGGGGTGAGAAATGGAACATGGTCTCATACGGAAATAGATGATTTCCTGGGATTCAACGCGTCGGAATATTTCCAGTCCTTTCAGGCTCGTAATGTTACTGAGTATAAGTCAATACCGCTGTCAGTGGTTAACACCACAGCTACTTTCTGTGTCCAAGGGAGTGGGATAATGGAGGTAGGGGAGAGCAGGTGCAACACCACATATAAGCTGGGAACAACAGATAGTCCACCTCTGATTCCACCCCCTAATGTCTATTTTGTGGATCCCAAGGTTATGTTTGGATCCCTGAGGGATGGTCGGGCAGGTGTTATCTCTCTTACCTCTTACCACTTGTATATATAGCTCCGTCCAGTTACCATAAGGACGATCGATTGCAGCGCAGGGGTATATAACTGTCCCGAATCAGAAGGGTTATTAACGCAGAAGATATAGATCAGACAGACACCACTTAGCAGCAGTTTACAGATGCCATGAAGGGCATTATACCCTTTTGGGGCCCCATGTCCAATAGCCTTAACATTCGTCGGCTCACAAGAGTTGTTGAAGGGGTTATAAATACAACAGCGGGTATACTGACAAATATCACTGCTGAGCTCCAAGCCACGAGACTCGTTACTTTACAAAACAGGATGGTGTTAGACGTCATCCTTGCTGACCGGGGAGGGGCCTGTCGCGTCATTGGCAGCAGTTGTGTATACATCCCAGACCACGCCCCTAATGTATATGCTGCCATTCAGAAGCTGCATAGGCTCGCATCTGACATTCACCAAGAAAATGGTATATGGTCTCTCTCTGGATGGTTCTGGGGTCTATTCATGTCCTGGGGTTGGGAAATTCTTATCTTCCTAGTTGCAATTGCTGGTATAATTTTCACCTGTTGTTTGTGCATACACTGTCTTCCTGCTTGCTGTGCTTACTGTGTAAAAAAACTGACACCCAAGCCAAAGGTTCCAGTACATGACCCTAAGACAACTGCCGTGATGATGATGATGATGAAGGATATCAATGACCTAATGTCAATAGATGAAGGCATTTTTGAATATCGATAATGTGTGCATTAACTTGTAGCAGTAGTTTTCATGATGTTCAAGAAGTTATTTGCTTCTAAACAGTAGCAAAATGTTAGCAAATGCTAAAAGGAGGGTCTGTTGGAATGGAAAATGTTTTTAGTCGACTTCCCCTTGCATTGTACGATTTAAGTTAGCATTTGTGGCACCATTTTGTATTCAGCCGCCATTTTGTACCATGACCGAAACCAAGCTTCTGTCTCATTCTGTTTGCCTCAGCAGAAAGCAGCCTCAATGGTTTTTTTATTTCTCCAAGGTTGACCTTCGCTGTACTAATGAATAGACTGTCTAGTCATTGCATACCTTTCCCCTTAGATAGGCCTGCTCCCACCCTTAGAGTGGCGGTCACGGGCAGAATAACTTTGGAACTGAGATAGCATGTACCCGGTCTTAGGATTGTAGCTCATCCCTCTGTGTCTCCTTTGTTCACCAGCTACTAACTGGAAAATTCCAGTCTGGGTGTGTCTTTAGGGGTACTGGAAATGTATATCATGTATCTCCATGTTGGTGGGGGTCAGTCCCTCTGCAGCAATCCAAGGAGGCTGGTCAGACTGGACTCCGCTCGAGTGTATGACTAATAAATAACTTTGGTTTCTATTCTCTACTGTCTGTCCGACTCTTCATTTTTTTGGAAGGCTGAGAGGTGTTCACGAGTGACCCGGGTGACCCTATCCGGGTCACTTCCTTCATGAGGATGTAGCTTTCAAGTTCAGACATTAAGACAATAAAGCATATATTTCAGCAGGCCTTCTGAGTAGGATTTCACCCCACTAAAATGGGTCCCCAAGTTGTAAATAAAATGGCAGGGGTTACATAAACTGTTAAAGAGATGCTAATTTGACCCTAGAAGATATTTAAAACCATGTTACAAGTTTTAAGGGCTCAGTGGCGCAGTTTTACTCCATTTCAGTTTACAAGTCAGTGTTGTTTTGTGGTAGCAAAATTCACTTACGCAGACTAACAAAGATTTTTTTTTTCCTGATCAAAAACATTTTCTCTACCGTATGCAATGTTGTTCCCGGCGAAACCCAGAGTGATCGCTGAAGGCAAGACTTGGTTTTTTACTGAGCCAGAGGCAGCTTGGGAGTGGCTGGATGGCTGACGTCTGGCTGGTGGCCCGAGTAACTCAGACAGGCGTCGGAGAAGGACTGGGAAGGATCGTGAAGGAAATACGTCGGAACGTGAAGGAGGTGATTCCACGGATGCCGAACGAACTGAGACTGGCCGAGCCAGGGTTGCATAAGTAATGGGGGCGGAACCGATCCTAAAATGGCCGGGCCGAGACAGGGTGTTCAAAGGATGACTTTCATGGTTCCCTACCTGATTGGTCGGAAGTTGAGCCTACGCAGATGACCATGGTGGCAGAACGATGATGAGCCGGAGTGGCGATACGCCGGACTGATCTAGCTGAGTACACGATTTAAATATGCCATAACTGAAGACTATTTGTGAGATATATGGTTGAGAATAAGATGGGGGTTGGAGGGGTCTGGATTTGTTGGTCCGTTCTCCTCCATAATTGGGATGGGTGGGCGACGGGCGCTCTGCAATGTTTGGGTGGCAGGTAGTTTGAAGTCCGTCTTGCAGGGAGGCAGGGAGGGTTGGGACGAGTTAAAGGGTGTTTAATATTGTTTAAGTGCGTCACAATGATCATAACTGTGCTACTAGTTACATTCACCACTAGATCCATCCAACTGTACTAGAGATGTATAGGCCCACACACACGATACCCACACTATCCATATGCCGGGGCTCCCGACGTGCGAGGTGCCTCGAGGTTACTGAGGCGGACGAGACCCTTACATGACTACAATGGCAGAGGCTGACACCCCAGGCACCATGAGTCTCGAACCGATATTAACTTTACTCTCCTGGAACGTGAATGGGCTGGGGGATAAGATCAAGAGGGGAGTCGTCTTTCAATACATCAAAAGACAGGCGGCAGATATAATTCTGCTGCAAGAAACACATCTAGTGGGACACACCTGTAAGGCACTAAATAGGTGGGGATACAAACTGGTGGTCCATGCAGGATTTACTACTGGTTCCAGAGGAGTTGGGATACTAATTAAGAAAAATCTCCCATTTATTGTGACTCACACACACATAGACGACTATGGACCGATTGCTGTCATGTCAGGGACCTGGGAGGGTAGGAATATGAGTGTCCTCTCAGTGTACATACCCCCTGCTCTACATACAATTGCCCTGCCGGAGCTGAGTAAGATAATTCTCGCCTTACCAGCTGGTGAAATAATATTGGGTGGCGACCTCAATATGACGCTTTGCGACCAGACTGACAGAGACCCACCAAGAAGCATTACACGATCACAAACCACGCTGGCTGAATTTGCGGCAGCACTTGGCCTGATTGATATATGGCGCGCGGCGCACCCGCAATCGCAACAATACACATACTACTCGGCTGCACATAAAAGCCACTCCCGTATTGACCACATATTAACTCTGGCTGACACAGCACGTCAGTTTACTGAGGTTTAGCACCTCGCGAGGGGCATTTCTGACCATGCTCCCATCAAGGCATGATATGCCATATAGGCTACCCCCAGATGCTCACCATTAGTCCTCACTGCCTTCAAGTTCCCCACATTAAAGACACACTGATCAAAGACACAGACAATTATTTTGCTGAAAATGTGGGAACGGTACAATCATCACAGATTCTATGGGAGGCTTATAAAGTGGTAATCAAGGATCACACCCTCTCACTTACCATAGGCCATAGGAGAGAGAGGGACAGGCAACTGGTCGAATTGGAACTGGATATCCTAACGCGGGAACAGGACTTGAGTGACGAACGAGACGAGTCCACAAACCATGAGTTAGAACTCAAGCGAAAAGAGTACAAAGATCTAGCAACCGAAGTAGCAAAAAGCAAACACCGAGCTAAAATACACAAAATATACGAGCAGGAAGACAGAGCTAGTAAATTATTAGCATGGTTGGACAGGAATGAAAGGGCAGACCGCTGGATCAGAAGAATCCGCGGACACAACAGGACCTATTTTCACGACCCCCAGGAAATAGCGGATGGGTTCGCAGAACATTATAGGCACCTCTACTTGTCGATGGCGACAGCCACTATTGAGGAAGCGCTGGAGTTAATAACGGACATACAAATCTCTACATTGCTCCCAGAAGACCAACAGCTGCTTGGAATGGATGTTACGGTGGAGGAAATCACCGCCGCTATGCTTTCCATAAAGTCAGGGAAAGCGGGGGGGCCCAATGGTCTCCCGATTGAACTCCTTAAAATGACGGCGTCTAGGGTAGTGCCACATCTACTTGAAATGTACCTTGAGAGTAAGTCCGTTGGTATATTACCCAAAGATCAGAGACTGGCATCCATCGTGGTAATACACAAGGCTGGAAAAACAGCTGAAGAATTTGCCTCATATCGACCAATATCCCTGATAAACATCGAAGCTAAAATTCTTGCAAAACTACTGGCCAACAGATTCCTCCCTATAATTACAAAACTGGTTCACCCGGACCAGTCCGGGTTTATGCCTGGCTGCAACACCGCCATGAACCTACGCCGGCTAAATGGAGTACTTGCTAGGAAGCACACTGTCGAAGAGAACGCAGCCATACTTTCCTTGGATGAGCGTATGGCATTCGATACAGTGGAATGGGCATATATGTTCGCAGTCCTCGAGCATATGGGCTTGGGAAAAACATATCTTGAATGGATAAACCTCCTGCATGCAGAGCCACTTGCCCAGGTGGTAGTGAATGGCCATGTGTCCACCACATTTGCCCGAGGTCGAGGTACAAGACAGGGATGTCCACTATCCCCTCTTATTTTTGCTCTGGTCCTCGAGCCCCTCGCATGCTGGATACGTGGAGACCCGGTGATACGGGGACTGAAGTGGGCCAATGAATGGGAGGACAGAATTTCGCTCTATGTGGACGACATTCTACTTTATGTCGCCTCTCCCGCCGCCTCCATCAGTAGAATCCTCCAAATTTGTTCTAACCATGGCAGATACTCAGGATATATAATAAATTGGTCCAAGTCGGTCATATATTTACTCCACGGACCAGCGCCAGCCCTTCCGGCCACCTGTGAAGCCATCATAGTGGAATACGGGTTTCGATACCTAGGGGTATACGCAACGGCTGATCCTCTGCTTTCGTTTGAACGTAACCTTCTGGGTCCTCTGACCCTTCTGCAGAGTGATGTCCGCTATTGGCGAACGCTGCCTGTGTCGCTATTGGGACGCGCTGCACTCGATAAAACTATGGCTCTCCCATGGCTCCTGTATGCGCTGCAAAATACCCCATACGGCGTGACGGATACATACTTTAAATCAATTGAAGGGGAACTCAGAAATCTGCTCTGGAAAGCCTCCACGTATAGCAGGGCCTAAACTAGTCAGAGGGTGGTATGGTGGAGGAATTGCTCTACCGGACGTCCGCAGCTATTACTGGGCAGCACATCTGGCTGTTATAAACAGATGGGTGTTCGGACCACAGCAGGATCCAGCATACCGGATGGATAAGTGGCTGATGGGCCGGGAGGGATATAGAGAGGCACTGTATACAAAGGTGCGGGGACAACAGCTTACCGGGCCTACTGAGCTCACAGTGACCATATGGCACAAAACTACTACTAAACTTGGTTGGGGGGGAAAACTGACACAAATGACACCCCTGTGGCATGCTGCACTACTGGGTAATTTGAGTAAATGCAGAAGGTTTGATAAATGGGATACCATTGGAATATCACAGGTTAGCGACCTGATGAAGAAGGGGAAAATACTGACGTTTACAGAATTGCAAAAAGAGTATAAATTATCCAAGGGAGAAACTTTTCGATACTTACAAATCCGCCATGCATTACGGGAAGCGACGAAAACAATGGAGGGGATCCCGGAGTCTACCCCACTTGAGGACAGATTATTAGCAGACCCCATGGAGAATAAGCAATATCACACACATATCGGAAAATAATCAACAATACACCTGATCCACTGACACACCTACATACACGATGGCAGGCAGACTTGGGTGACTTAGAAGAAGAAGACTGGCGGGATGCGCTGTCCTCCCCTCGTGAGGTGGCCATACCGTCACAATTGCGATTGGTCCAACTGAAAGTGCTACACCGAGCATACATTGCATGCACGACACTGGTCAAAATGGGTCATAGTGATTCTGCTGAATGTCGAAGGGGATGCGGGGGAATAGGCACGTTCTATCATACAATCTGGGAATGTCCAACTATACAGAGGTTCTGAGAAAAGGTCAACTGAGTAGTGAGTAACATAGCTGGGATTGTCCTAACACTCTCCCCTAAGATCTGCCTCCTCAATATCTGGGAAACTACCGACTTTAACCGCATGGACCAACTATGGGCAGCGAATGGTTTCATGATAGCGAAACGTAATATCGCCCGCAAATGGGGCGTCCCCGACCCACCAACAATGGTGGAATGGAAATGTGATGTTGACTGGTGCATGCTGGCGGAACGAACTGTCTACACGAACAGGGGTTGCCCCAAAAAATGGGATAAGATATGGGGAAAATGGAATACATATAGAGGTAATATCTGCACATCCCCCTCAGAGCAAAGAGATGGATCACCGAGACCACACACATGAAGCAAGTTTACAGGGGGGGGGTGGGAGGGGCGGGATCGATGTTTGGGATGCTAATGCCGGACTATAATCTCTTACTTTTGATCAGAGGTGATGCACATGACTGTATTGTGTTATGTTGTTTTCTAAGTTTGCAAATAAAAAGATTTAAAAAAAATAAAACATTTTCTCATGTTTTAATTTGCAGAAAATAATTGCATGTGCTTATTGTGGGCAGGGTGCTTTGCACACATGCATTTGCTCCAACTGAGAATGTGCACTTGACTATTAACCTGGGGCGGGTGGGGTTTCAGGCATGAACCTCACCCACCTCTTATTCGTTTAGATGGACAAACCAAGGTTACCATTATATGCAAATGGTCCAACCGAGAAGAATAAGGCTTAACTGCTTCTTACCTTGCATTTAACTGTGGCATGCAGCAAGGTCTGTGCTTTCTCTATATCCCAAGTCCCTGTGACTATCCAGACTTGGCGCGTGGCTGCTGCAAGAGAATGCACAATGCTGAGAGAGAATAGAAATGCTACCTGGCAGTATAACAGACCCCTTTACTCAACAGCTTATGCAAAGCATGAGCAGCAGAGTAATCAATTGCCTTTCTACCGCTACCTTAGGCATAGGAATGTAATTGGCAGTATTGACATGAGCTGGCCTGTAAGACCTGCACATGCCAATGTGTTACCTGACCCATGAGGGTGACTGGCCTGGTGGTAAGCTGGCACGGCTCATGGGAGTCAACCGAGACCATGAAACCTCTGCAGCTATCTATACTGAGGACTGACCTACAAATGCAAGTGGGCCATGCGTGCTAATCCGCTGCCGTTGCCTATATCCGCAGGTCATGACCCCACACCAAAAATAGGCTTTTTAAAGAAAAAAACAGTGGCCTTATTGGGCCCTGTGCGGTTCTCCCCACATTGTCATGGGGGTCAGTAGATGCTCCCCCCCTCCCTTAGGCCCTCAACTCTATTGTGTTACAGTGCAGTGCCTGAGCTCCACATCGCATAATGGCGGCAGCAACAGGAATATGAAAATCTTAAATCACGGAACAATTCTTTTTCAGCACAGCTGATTTAGCACAACCAAGAAACCACATCTGGGAAAATGAGTCAAAGGTCAAGCACTTCTGCAGAGGGTGGCGTTAAGAGTCAATATGTATATCCAAATGTATGTCATCACAGCGCACCAGGAAATAATTAGGCGTTTTATTGCGTTATTGTTTCCTTTTTGATCGACCAACTACATAATTTGTTGTCACTTTACAAAAACTGTGCCCCGGTGCAAGCAGAAGTTTTTTCCATTTGCCCTCAGTTTGCCGTTACTTAACAGCCCACATGGCTCGTTTAGTAATAGTGATTGCACGGTTGTTGTTTCATTCTAAGGCACTGTGCATTGTGCTCTATCATTCTCATTTATTTAGCTGGTAGTTTTCAGGTGCTGCTTGGTAGCGTGATTGAAAGTAATTACAATGTATTTTTTTATATGATTAGTTGCTTTTTGATATACAACTTCTGCTTTTTCACAGCGCTTCCTAGCATTTTAAAAGCTGCAGACAACAGTCAATATTGCCAGGGCCATTGGGATTAAGTGGGAGAGGAGGACCAAATTATGCAGCAAGGTTGACTAAATTATGAGGCAAGAAAAGGCAATTTATGCAGCGTAATGCAGCACTTTTTGTGATAGTACTGCTTCCTTATTTTGTAATTTTTACACATTACTATGGCCTAGGCAAATATATCCCATCATTAGTACCAATTTAACCCCCAAACGTATCAATCAATAAGCAACAGAAAGGGGACCCATCAACCTTTGCAACTGAGTGTCGCTGCATTTTTAGTAACTTTTGATCCGTTTGAGCTAGAAACAGTTTTTGCTACAATCTGCGGATTATGCAACAGATGATGGATTATGTGGCAAATCCAAAATTGTGAAGAAAATGCAGCTGCCGCAAAGTCTCATAATTCCAGTGGCCCTGATTTTAATATTCATTTTGCCAAACTCTGCAGTATGGAAGGGTGAGTTGCATTTCTAGGATTCAAAGTTGTGACGTCCTGTTCAAAACTAATGTCTAGGGAGAGTGTTAACCTCACCAAGCTATCTTAATTGCTGTATGTGAGTACCTTCTTTCCAAAAACGTAAACACATTATTTTTAGGTCTCGGCTGGTGATAGCAGCGCGCATGCGCTGCTCTCGGCATTCGAGAGCTTCTTGGAATCAATACAGATTCCAAAGCTCTCGGAGACGGAGTTGAAGCCCCGCCCATCTTTTTAATTGGGTAGCGTCATCTTCCATGCAAAACGCTGGCTTCTGACTGTAAAGGAGGCTTCTTAGCCCCTCCTTGTTGCCGCCTTGTCTCCTTTTGGCCCCGCCCACCAGGATTGGATTGTTTACTGGCGGCATGACACTCTCTCCTTCATTAGTCGGTACGCACTTTTTTCTTCACATTCGGCTTTGGCAAAGTCAGCCGCGTGCTTATTTTCGCATCGCGCTTTCACTTAAAGTGAAAGCGCGATGCGAAAATAAACACACGCCTGCCTTTGCGGTACCGCGCTTGCCTCGGCATATTTACACGTGCCAGCCTTCTGTGAACGTGGCTGCTGTTTCTGTTAGTGGTTGCTCCCAGTGGCGGATTGATTGCGGGGTATAATGGGCCCCTGAGCGTCACCATCTCTCGAGGGAAGCTCCGCGGCGAGGGGTGCCGGGGTGTTTAGGTATTCTCGGCTACACTTGTGCCCCCCCCCTGCCCCCGGGCTCACTCAGCGTTTTAAGCTGACAGCTGCCTGGGAGTTGGGTCCTGTTCTAGCGCCGCTGGCTGTTCCTCCTGGGTGCCAGCCCTTGGATGCGCATGTACTGTTTCTTGGGGTGGGGGAGAGGGGGGTTAGAGGTGAACGGTGACTGCCGCTCTGGCCAGCTGTCTGTGGAGTTTGGTTTGTCCACATGCCTGTGGCTGCACCTATGGGGTGTGGGGGAGGGGTTGGCACTGCTAGGGTCAGTGAATGCTCCTCTGTGTGTTATTGTGTGCTAGTGCTATAGTTTCCTTCGGTGAAAGGTAAGGGGGTGTGCTTAGGGTCTATTGACTTACCCTCTATAGTGAGTCCTGTATGCGGGGGGTGTAGGCACTCCTCTGTGTACAACGCCTTTTCCCGAGGCACGTACTTTTTCGTGGTTATTCCACCGAGTAGTGTCCTGTGCTGGCCAGTGAGTGGCTCTTCCTCCTGGTAGTCTTCTGTCATGAGGTCGTCATACGGCGCTATTCAGTGGGGCCAGTGGCGGTCTTTGTATTGTGTAATCTCTTATTTTGGAATCACTGAGTCCTTGATAATATTTGCAGACACAAACTGCTGACGCACTCTGATCTTAGTTCACAACTATTTTTTAAATATGGCGTCCTGAGTTCACGACGCAGGTTCCATCTGCCATACTTTCTGATCTTGGATAAAGTGTCGACTTCGGATCTTGTCTGTCCCTTCCTATATGCTGCATAGCCTCTGCCCCCTTCTCTCTCTCTCCACACACACACACACACACTATCTCTATTTCTCTTTCGCTATTGCTTTCTCTCTCTGTCCCACACACTCTCACTCTATCTCTATTTCTCTTTCGTTATTGCTTTCTCTCTGTCACACACTTTCTCACTCACACACAAACGCGCACCCTTCTTTTTCCTTCCTTCTCTGTCTCTCCATTCTCTCGGTTTTCACTTACACACACATTCGCAGAGCTTATTTCTCTCCATATGTTCCCATACCAGGCGTGTCACACCGTTTCGTGCTTACTTTCCCTCCATATTAAACAATAGTAAATGTTTCAGCACCCAGGCTAATATGCTGCATTGCTAAATACATATAAGGTCCCAAAGGCGAGACCGATGCATTGCAAATGCTTGTTTCACTTGGTGGTCAGATAGTGAATCTACTTGTTCACCGGCTCCCTAGTCCAGCCAAAATAATGGTCAAATTCTCCTGCTAACGTGAAAGGCTCCACATCTGGGTACCACATCTTCCTTGTTGAGACTCTTAACCATTTCTGGACAACTAAAAGGAGTACAAAACAACGTCTCTTCTGAATTCGAAATTGAGAAATTTAAAGCTTCCCTAAGAGTGAATCAATCTTTCTCCCACTGTGCATCAAGGCTATGGAGCGACCTCCCCGAATAACGTAGTACATAACAAGATCTCCCCTCACTTAGGAAATAGTTGAATTCATATCGATTCCAAGCTCATCTGATCTAATGCACATCTATTGCTTATTATTCATGCCCCCTCCAGCCCCAGCCCACATCTATCGGTTATGCTAGTGGACTAAATTCATCAATTGTTTACTCACTTTTCTATAAAGCACACCAACACCTTTCAGGGATCACAGTACTATTGAAATATTAAACTAAATAAATATATAAATAATGAAATATGTTTACATACTAAAAAAGCGATGGATGGAAATGCTTGCAAAATCTGAAGCACTGGTACTATTTATGGGTGCAAGCCGTACCATTATATTTTTTGCTCTGATATGCTATAACAGAAGGGGCCGACTGCATGCAAAATAGCCTTGATCATCTTCCAGTAGGAATGGTCCTACCAAACTGAGAGGACAGTCCCCTTCTGAATGGGACAACAAGACACCCCAGTCTGATTTCGGCCATGTGAGGCATTAGCAGTGATTGGGTAGCTTGCGTCAATATGGCACATGAAGCAATGGACCCTATCTGGCAAACTCACACCACCACCATCATTGCCCTCGCCACAGTCCCCCGCATCCGGAAAACGACCGCCGGCGGCAGATCCTTCTCCCACCTCGCCGCCAAGACCTGGAACACCCTCCCCACCAACCTCCGACAGACCCAAGACCTACTGGCCTTCAGAAGACTCCTCAAGACCTGGCTCTTCGATCAGTAGCAGCACCACCCCCCTCTTCCCCCAGCGCCTTGAGACCCTCGCGGGTATGTAGTGCGCTTTATAAGTGACATGATTGATTGATTGATTGATTGTCCCATCTCTCCGGTCTCTGGGGACCCAGGCCATAGCACATATTTCAGGGTCCTGTGTTTCACTGATCTAACTTCAGAGCTGTGAGTAACTCGGTTTCTAAACTCGCGTTCTCGCGTAATTATAGATCGCTTTTGGTCGTTTGCTGTACATATGTTGACTCTGACATCCACACCAAGTTCATTTTGCTAATGTGGTGAATTGAGCGGAAGTTTCCTTTTCAGAAATTGTATTTCTATTTGGATACGACGGCTCAAATAAGCTGCAATGCCCATTTGCGGTTAAAGAAATGCGAGCAACAAAGGGTTAGTCTCGAAGTGGAGTAACTACATTGAATGTCACTTTCCCCAATCACATATACTCTAGAAATGTCAGATAAGTGTAAAACGCGCGCTCATTGGTCAATTGTTGCTCCCTGTCTTCTCCTTCTTCTCATTTGAAAGCAAGTATTGTCATTCTAGGCTACTACGTGTGATTATTATAATTCTGCAATATCGTTTGTTTATAGTGCTGCGTATTGGACATTGCGTAGTTGTTTCTAAATTGTGTTTGTTTTAGTATCTCGTTGCGCTGACAACGTGCATTACCAAGTTATCTGGACATCTGTTTGGAAAGCTATTTGTTCCCTTGGCCAGCCATGGCCGCGTATTTCTAAAATAAGCCCCGAGTTTCGCAACTCAAATGAGATCCATGTGCGCGCGAAGGAACGGCTGAAGGGACAAGAAAGAGGCGCAAGCGAAACCAGAATACACGTAACAGTGACGAGAGGAGGCGTTTGGCTCTATCTCTGCTGCTTCAGATGGGATTCTAAAGAGAGAACTTAACAGGTCCGAGTCTGGAGTCATTCAGTACACTTTTGAAATCAGAACAGATTGAACAAGGGAGCGGGTACATATATGGAAAGACAGAGCGGTATTTGCAAGTCGTAGGGAGGTTTCAGTCATAAAGATGGCCAGTTCGTGTCCTCTCAAAACGGAAGTGCATTTCACCGAAATCATGCAAAGAGCAGCGTTTGAAGAATTACAGTCAAGGGCCTTTCCTCGCATCCACGTGTATTCACATGGCTTTTGAATCTTGCTCTCTTGAGTTTGCATGGTCTGCTCAGCAAATTGTAGCTGTTAGGGAGCATGTAGAGAGGTACATAAAACTCCTAAACAGCGAGTTGGAGTGTATAATAGGACTGCCTGTTCACCACCGGTGTTCCAGCCCCACTTTAAAATGTTTTAAGTCTGACCCATAGACCGCATTAGCTGTCTTGCAGCCTCATGATGTCAACAGAATTAATATATAACAAGCAGATACATATTATATGAAAATTGGGCTACACTCATTGCCAAATTCTTCCAAAATTGAAAATTTGTATAATTTTCAGCACATTTATCGTAATGTATAGTTGGTCTCCTGCGACTCTTTATAATTACAATGTATGATTATTTAATCACTCAGCCAGCAAGTTCATCCCCAAAAACTTGGGTCTTCTTCAAAGCATCCATCATTTTTATTGAGAATACTCCTGGAAGTGAAGATAGTATACTTCTGATTTCTTAGATGGACCACAAGGAAATTCAGCGTGAAAGGTAAAACATGGACTGGATTATACAAACCGTAGAGGAAAACCTGGAAACCAAATTTTAAAAAAAACTTCTGGACAGACAAAATATACTGGAATTATGACAGCAGAGTCAAGCAAAGAGGCAAAAAGGATAGGAGACAGATCCTGAAAAAATGAAGGTGTAGCAGGAGAATCCTTCGGAGTGAGCAACAGATCATCAGAAAAGAAAGCAAAGTTACGACACACCAAGTAATCCAGAACAGTCTCTTATATAGCAATAGTAGGAAAAGAGAACACAAAGCAATATTCCATGATTTAATTCAGGAAATATAGGTATACCAAAGAAAAGGAAAAACAAGCATCCCAAGGTAAAATCAAGGCTAGTGTAATGAAGGAAGTGCACAAGGTAAATGCTCAGGGGCTTATTTATGAGCCCTTGCGTCACTTTTACGCTGCCGGTGCGTCACTTTTTGTGACGCACCAGCAGTGTAAAATATGCACCATGGTGCGTCATATTTACAAAGTGACGCATCTAGGTAGATGCGTCACTTTGTAAACCCCTGCGCCACATTATACCTGCGCCAGGTATAATGTATGCAGGGGGGCGTTCCAACGTAAGAAAGGGTCGTAGAAGTGACGCAGTGAAATCTATAAGATTTCACTGCGCCATTTCTTTGACCCTAATGCGTCAATATCTTACGCCTGCCTCATGGCAGGCGTAAGACTGACGCAGGCCCTTTCACATGGGGCTTGCCCCATGTGAAAGGACACATTGCTGGAGTTGCGTCACTTTGTGACACACTCCAGCAATGCGTCATTTTGCGCCTACAGATACGTCAGAAATACTGACGTATCTGTAACTCCTAGCGACATGATGCGTCATACTGTAAATATGACGCATCATTGGTGTCGCAAGGAGGGCGCAATGAAAAGTGACGCATCGCTGTTTTCACGCAGCGATGCGTCACTTTTCATAAATGAGGCCATCAGTTTCGAAAATGGCAGATAGAAGGACAAATTGAACATATAAAATTCCCATTGATGGGGCTAATTTCACTTATTTTCTCTTGGAGGTGCTATTTTGTTAGAACTGTGGAGAAGCCTTTTCCCAAAACACTAAACACCGCCACGACACCACCGAAATACTTCAAAAGGAAAACAAGAGAGTTGTTTCTTCCTGAACCCAACCGAAGAAGAATGGTCTTTCCTGCCTTGGATAGCAGCAGAGCAGGAATAATTAAATGAAGAAAAGTTAAGGGTCTCTATGTTAGCAAAACAAGTCTGTGACTTATGAGCCTGTCCCGTTAACCCAAGGTAGTATCATTCAAGAGCAGTGAGTATTACAAAGCCTTGTGGGACAGTTCCGTAAGGATTCAGGGGAATACTGGTACTGGAGAATCCCTCAATCAATGCATGAAACACATTTCTTTGACTTTGAATTTCTGTTGTTCATCAATTATAGAATCAAGATTTCGTTTAGGCAATGATTTGGAACATTGGTTGTACACAAAAGGTTTGAGTAGGGATGTGTGGAAAACTGGATGAGTCTTTTGAGGTGGAAGGCAATGACAGGTGAACAGCAGCTAGGTTGATTATCTTTGACATCTTAAATGGACTATTGTACTTAAGAAGGAGTTTAGATTTTTGTGTGGTATTCGGGAGATGGAGGGCAGGTAGCCAGACTTAGACACCAGCAGGATAAGTCGGAGCTTGCTTTTTGTTTTTGTGTGCTTCTTTACTTTGATTTTCTTTGGCCTTATGTACATTACATCTCAAACTTTCCCATGGCTTTGCTTTTGTGTAGTTTTCAAAATATCTTACATTGCTGGAATATCCTGATCGGTTAGTCTGAGGTTTGGAAAACTTTGTGGATGATATTTGTATAAAGCAAAAAATGAACAGAAATTAGTGGAAGTATAAACATTATTACTGTATGCATTTTCAGCTGTAGCTATAAAAGATTTCCAATTGTTTTGAGCAGTAATTCTAAACCATTGTAAATATTCGTTCAAAGTATTTCTTTTGCAGTTTGATATGGCCCAAACTAGACCTGAAGGTATTGGAACATGTACACGAGCACCAGTTACATTACACAAGGTCACATAAATTTTTTTAAGCACGGGAAGATCAAGTGATTTGCCCAGAATCCCATGCTGATGGGCTGACACCGAAGCTTGAACCTGGTTTCCCACCGTTCCAAAGTCACTAGCTCTAGCCGTAACACCACATCCTCTCCCCTTTCATTTGATTCAAATACTCAGTCCTACCAATAGATCGTGGATGTAAATCAATAATAACCATTATGACTTTGCAGCCATCTGCATGGGGATGATCTATAATACAATTAGTAGAAATATGATCCCATGTCTGTAACTCAATTTCTCATGATTGTAACAATCCTGATTGTGTGTCATGACTTCCCTTGACTAGAACACATACCTGGCAAGCAGCTATTTATGCCTTTGTGTAAGTGCTCAAGGTTGGCCCTGGAAAGAGCATTTTAAATTCTCAAAAGTTACTTTGGTACCTCTATGACCTGCACTAAGGAATCATGCAATGTGTGTAAAAGAAGCAACCATAAGGAATTTTATGGAATAAACATTTTTTTCAAACAAAAACGAGCACACCTTCATTCATTGTCAAATTGTTCTTATGTTCTAGATACATATGGATTTCTTTAATTTTAGAAGTATGGTTTTTTACTTCAGCTTTTTTTTTTTTACGTGTTTTTATTGGTTTTATTGTATAACATAGAATGCAACATCTGCCAGCAGTCAATAATTCACATTTGTCAAATTGTTGTCATATTCGCTCCGTTTCCTAATACATGCCAGTAAAGTAGAAGAGTGAAAAAGAGGGGGGAGGGGAGATATCCTGATATGGAAAGCGTGATACAGAAACAAGGTGGAGCGAGTTTATGATGCTAGTCTAGAGGTGGTGATGTAGGTGAGGGAGGAGGGAACTCAGTGTTGTTGGTCAGTAGTGTCCAGCTCGAGTGTGCGAAGGTAATCCCGCAGGGGTTGCCATATATCAATGGGGCTGTACGTCGAGGGTTGGAGGACAGCATAGTCCCACGCCCCAGCAAACTGCAATCTTTCGTTTAGCTAGCAGGAGAGCCATGGAGGCAAATCTGCACAGCGATCAGGGAAGGTTGGCAGTGTAGCCCATGAGTGCCACCCCCGGGTCCAGTTGTAGTGTGGTAACTAGCATTTTTGTGATATGTGAGTAGACAGAGATCCAGTATGCGGAAATGGCAGGGTATGTCCATGTGAGATTACTTCAGCTTAATAAGGTGTAGAAATGAAGACTAGAAAAGCTTTTGGATGTAAAATCTTATCATGGATTAATGGTAATGTTTTAGAAAAAACTTGTGATAAAGAATCTGCCACACTGTTTTGATTTCCAGTAATGTAAGAGTTACAAAAATCATATTGCAAAACAAAAGTAGCCCAGTGAGCTTGTCAACTGTTTTGGCATTCAAGTTATTGAATCTCTTGTAAATTCCTATCATTTGATCTAACATTGACTCTGTGAAAGGCTCCCAAAGCATGATGTCTCCAAATAAGAAAACCCTCTTTTATAGTAAAGAGTTCTTTTTACAAAACAGAATAATTCATTTCAGAAATTGACAATTTACGGGATAAAAATGCAACTAGTTGTTTTTGTTTAATGTCATTAATTTGGATGATGGCCACTGGACTTGTAGAAAGATCTGAAATGTATCTTTCCGTAATGAAAGATTTAGAAATCTGGCTGGATTAGAACTGGTGCTGTAATACATTTTTGCTTCAGCGTAAGGAAAGCTTTGCTAGCTAATGGAAAATGTTACCATTCATAAGCAGATCTGTGATAGGCGCAGTAAGAGTAGGACAATTAGAAATATATTTCTCATAGAAATTTGCGAAACCAAGGAAATATTGAGCTTTGCAAACTGAAGTAGGTTGTGGCCAAACCAGTATTACATTTTGTTTTTGCTTATTAATTTTAGTGCCCTGTGAGAAAACTACATAACCCAAGCTTAGTAAATTGCGAAAAATAGCATTTCTGAGGTTTAGCAAATAATACATGAAAAGGTTCATAGCTTCTTTAACATTTCTTTCATGTTTTTGAATATCTTTTTAAGAAATTAAAATAGCGCCAAACAAGACTGTAATAGATAAAATCTCTGTTCTGAAAATATTGTGTCCATAAACCTTTGGAATACTGAAAGGGATACCTACTTACTCAAAATGGCCAAATGGTGTTCTGAATGCAGTTTTACATTCATTCCAAGATTTTGTTACAAAAGATATAGCCCTCCTCAGAGATGGAGCTTCATAACAATTGTGGCTCTCTGTAAAGCTTCAAGAATGTCTGAGATTAAAAGTAGGGGATAGCTGTCTTTTACTGTAACGTAATTAAAGCGTCTCTTGTGGATGCAAGGTTTCATTTCTCTTTAAAGAACAAAAGGAGAAGTCCCTCTCATGTGACCTGGAAGGTGTTATACGTCCTGCTTCAAGATTATTATGTAGGTATTCTTGTAGGACTTTCTTTTCAGGTATCATCAATGGGGAATAGGACCAACAGCCACTAGAGCATTAGGAACCAAACCAATATGGCAATCACAATTGGGATGAGGAGGCAGTATCTTGATCAAGTTTTTAGAAAATAAATCCAAACACTTGTGATATTTTATTGGGATTGAATATTAATTAAAGTGGTCAACAAGACTGGTTGAAGTTCAGTTTTGAAATTAAAAGCCACAAGAGCAAATAAAGGGTCTGAACAATGTTGAACACAAAGGGCCTAATTCATAAACTGCACTTTTGAGTATGTTTAAACTTTTTAGTAAGCTTATTACTTTTCAGTATTCATAAGCTGCATTTTAGTAGCAACTTAAACTTTCGTATTAAGTCCAGCACTATACATGGCCAGCCACTGGTACTAGATGTATAGAAAAGGACCCCTGCTAATGATAACAGTTCCAAGGGTAGGGAAAATGCAAATGAACTGAAAAAACCTGGCAACTCTAAACGTTAAAACTCACAGTAGAGACATAAGGGCTTAGCCAAAATGAACAAACGAAAAATTGAACTTATTTATTCATGCAACAAAATATACAATACATCTAATATCAGACTCTAAATTCCATATTTCTAGGATTTAATGACAGTACAATCTCTATAATTTAGTAAAATATTACACAATGCAATGCACATACCTTCAAACAAGCAGTCTTACATTCAACATTATTCATGCCACCAGATGGATTGATATAAAATATTACTCATGAGGTGAGTAGAACCAAAACTGAACATGACATCCTACAGAGTGTTTTCACATAAATATTTCTAAGCAAATCATTAATCAAGGCAATTCATTCGTATAAGATAGAAGCTGTTGCTTGTATTCTTTTTTCTTTCATTCAGAAATATAGTCTACGCGCATTTCGGCGAAAAACATGCCTTCATCAGGAAAACCACGACATACTGTTGTAAGTACCTTTATACCAGTGAATACTTAAAGAAATGCGGCCCAGACAGGAAGTGTGAGCAACCACCTCAGCATTATGAGCTCGTTGATAGCCAAAGAAGGGTCTTGTATGATCATCAGCTTGCGAACTACAGATTTTCACGTAGATGAACGTGCGGGGTACAAAGATGGGAATAGAAGTCTTGCAAGAATCACCAATAAAATGAATGGCCGCAGAAGCTCGGTGATAGCGTGGATGAATGTACAGCTGAAATAGTTTTAATGCCTGCCACAGTTATTGGAATTTGGCTAATGCGTCTTCAAGGAACCTGGAAGAAACATTCCTAAACTGGGGTTCTACACTCTATCACCTTAGTCTCAGATAACCCAACGGGCTCGAGGGGCTCGGAAACCAAGGATATCGGCATCTCCTGTCCACTGATTACGGACCATTTCTTCCAGCTTCCTTGAAGATGCATTAGCCAAATTGCAATAAATGTGGCAGGAATTAGAACTATTTCAGCTGTCAATTCATCCACGCTATCACAGAGCTTCTGTGGCTTTGTGGATGAAAGAATCAAGAATACAAGCTACAGCTTCTATCTTATATGAATGAATTGTTTTAATTAATGATTTGTTTAGAAATATTTTTGTGAAAACACTCGGTAGGATGTCATGTTCAGTTTAGTTTCTGCTCACCTCATGAGTAGTATTTTATATCAATCCATCTGGTGGCATGAACAATGTTGTGTGTATGACTGCTTGTTTGAAGGTATGTGTACTGTGCTGTATGATGTTTCTACTAAATTATAGAGATTGTACTGTCATTAAATCCTAGAAATATGGAAGTTAGAGTCTGCTAATAAATGAATTATATAATTTGTTACATGAATAAATAAGTTACATTTTTCATATATTCATGTTCGCTTAGCCCTTATGTGTCCGATGTGAGTTTAAACACGTAGAGCTAGCGAGTTTTTCTAGTACTACCACTGGTAATGCAACACCCTTCCATAAAAAAATAATGGACTTCAAATAAAATCCCATAGGAAATAATGTTAATTTAAAATACATTATTTAAAATAGTTAAAAATAGAAACAAATATAAATTAAAGGTAAAACATATATAAAAACAGTGCATATTTATAATTTAATAATAAATAATTTAATAACTTATTTTTACCATTTATACTAACATGTTTAAAATTTATTTATATATTTAGCCATTTTCAATAAATTAAATTAGCATTATTTTCTATGGGGTTTTCATTTAAGTTCCTACCTCCGTTGTTTTCTATGAGAGGGTGTTGCAGTACCAGTGTTTTGCCATGAGCTGTGCTGGACTTACTACAAAAGTGTATGCTACTACTAAAGTGAAGATTGTGACTACTGAAAAGTAGTACACTTACTCAAAAGTGCAAACTTACTCAAAAGTGTAAGTTACCTTTGTGAATCAGGCCCACAGTTATGAACCAAGCAGCATAGTTTTGGCCGTCCAAGTACAATGTGAGCTACAAAGGGATAACCAGACAATACACAGAACTAAAGGATAGCCTGGATAGAAATTGAGTCATAAGTAATGATTTCATGATATTGACCCACTTGCATATGAAACTGAAATGTCTTTCGTCCCACCGATCCTGAAGATAGGTGATTTCCATTTATTTCTTCATCAAAGTAAGTCTGTTCTGTATTATGAAAAGTAATATGATGTTGGAAACCTCAATGCCTAGGAGTCTTCAACAACAGGTACTTGTGTGGTTTTATCCTTCAGATGTAGAAATATTTGTAACAAAATTAAATTTAACTTCTTTTTTAACTCTGCAGAGGTGCCAGAGATACTTTTGTGACATCCCTCTGCCTTAAGGGAGAGTGATTGTGTTTCCCAAATTCTTGTTAAGACAAATGGGACAAGAAAAAAAACATATGTCCCTTTCCTCCACAATGCATACAGAACCACATCATTCTTTTGCTACCTTCCTCTTCTAGTTGCATAGGTAAATCTTCTTTGCCTGAGCCCTAAAAATCAGGGGGATTAGGTTTGGAAGTTGGATGAGAATGTGGGCAGGAAGGTGTTTGTACCATCTCAATTTCTCTCTTGAGTTCAGGTGTGAATTTGTGAAACTAAAGGGATCAGATCCGTAAAATAGTCAGATCCGGCTACATAAACCAACTCATCCTTGAGTTGCTGTCTTAAACCAGTCATAAAAAAAGAAGAGTGTATTTTCCAGGTGATAGCACCAAATCTTGCAATAATTAAGTTATGAACTCCTTATTGAAAATACAGTAAGTCTTACTGAGCCGGATACATTTTATGTTACCTTTCGAACATGTGTTTAAAGGTGGGAAGAAAACCGTCATAATCATCAAGTATCAGACTGGATTGAGCAACCTGTGGTGTAGTCCACAATAATACACTTTCAGTTGAATGCTGTTTAGAAAGCTGACTTTTAAAGAAGAGACTTAAAAGAGTGATGCATTAATTAAGAGTGCAGAAACTCATTTAATCTTCTCATGATGCCATCAACTTTCTCTTCAGAAAAACCTGGAAAATGTGGGTACGGTTATATTTTAAGCCCTGCAACATCCTGGTGTAAGGCAACATTTTCAATTGTTTATGTCTGTACATGGCTGGTAAGATGGTTCAGCTGTTAATAAAAATTGGAGTTGATCCATATCTTCTTCAGTAAATGGGGCACATGGGCTTCACAATCTGTCAAGAGCCAATCTTCAGTTGAAGGTCTTGATGTTCTTCTTGTGAAGATATGGTTTAATGTTTCACTCTGCCACCCTGCAGTTACTAGATGTACGTCAAGGGAATTCAGAATGAGAGGTAAGACAAAGATTGGAATATATGGGCTACTAGGGGAAAACTGGAGAAAAAAGTCTGAATTGACAAAAATACTTGAATTCTCACAGCAGTCAAGGAAGCAGGCAAAATGGACAGGAGACAGTTCTAGAAGAAATAAAGGAGCCTAAGGAGAATCCCTCTATTAGGCATCCTAAAGGTGGTGCCCATCTTGCCCTTGTGTTGTACACCATGGCCACATCCTTTGCACAGACCCAAGAACACAATATAAGGTGGAAGGCCAAGAACCAGCACAAGAGAGTTCCTCATGTTGATTTTACACCTTGTGGAAAAGCACATTTCCTGCACGACAAGTGGTAGTGGCATTGTGAAGCCTCTGAACTGTGGTCGGGAAAGAGAATGGCGAGATCTCACAACAGCTGCGCATCTCAAGAGAGATCTCATGAAAACTGGAACTGCCCTTGGCTATCCTATGTATAAAAGGGCTACATTAATTTTTCCAATTGGCAGTTATCAGCAGTTGTGGCAGAGTGTAGTTGCACATCTTAGTGTTGTGGTTCCAGTCTACAGGAAATCCCAAAGTTGAACTGTCTGTCTAAGAAGCAGAAGATGTTTTAGGAGGAAAGAATCAGGGACTGTTTTCTGCAGGTCTGGTAGGATCTATCTGCCGTTTATTGTACTCTGCGACAAGATTCAAGAAACGCACATGTACAACCTAATAGGGCCCCCATGTGCATAAGTGGTATTGCCAACCTTGCTTGTGTACATTTTCGAAAAACTCAGAGAGTCTTCAGACAATACACATTATTTGCAATACAGCTTGTGAATAAATACCAAAGTGTTTGTAAGGAAAACTACGAATATTATAATTTTGAAGTCTTGGCAAAATTCTGACCATTCTTGGCAGAACAGTGACCCATCCAGTTATTCTGGCTATTGCTGTCAAAGAGGTGGTAAACTCCTTGTAAATCATCTCCGGTATCTGATTGTGATGAATGGGGCTCCAAAACAGAAACTGTATACATGTAATAGTAACATATTTAAGTATGCTGATGTGTGGCCGCTAAATATGTATTCACTAAAATGAAAAAACTGGTGTTTCAGTACAATAATATTGGAGTTTTCATGAAAATTAAAGCTTCTGTTGGGGGTATTGAGCTTGTTTAATGAAAGTAAGCATTTGGTATTTCATGGTGAAATTAGTATTTTTACAAAATATCAAGAGGATATTTTGGGCAAACTTATTGCATTTCTGAAATATATTTAAAGCTTATATTTGAAAATTGTTGAGTTCTGGAGACTTACCGCAAATTTCGGTTCAATGAAATGAAAGGACTATTGCTTCTATGTTCTTTGTTTGTTATTTCTTGACCTAGAGCATTTCATCACCTTTATTGCTGATGCTTTATGTATGTATATATACTTTTGATTAACTACTGTAGAAACTCACCCATATACTTGCATTGCTGCTCTCTATTTTACTTAACCTCTCCAAATTTGTAACAGAGCAGGAGTAAGTCAGATTAAAAGTAAAAAATGTTGTGAAAAACATGTAATTTGACAAAGATGTGGAAACAATTTAAAGAAGTATGAAAAAGAATGTTTAGAAATAGAGTAATACAGAATTTGGTACAAAAAATGAGGGACACTAAGACGAGAGGAGGATCACTCAAACAAAAATAGTACATTAAGAGTGTGGTTGATAAAGTGTTCCCTCCGAAGCACAAACAATGTATTTTCATACTGTGCAGAATGAAAACACTGGATAAAACAGTGTTGTCTATGAAGAAAAAAAGGCAAAAAGTTGTATTAATAAAAGTAACTTTTGCAAAATTTTCAAAGGCTAATGGAAGCGTACGTCTACTACTGACCCTTACTTTAATGAAGAAATCCAATTACAAGAGAATGAATTAGTGTGTGCAGTTGAAACAACTGGCTGATGTTATGAAGTAAAAGACAGCATTACCATTGCAAAAGAAGAGATGATTCCTAGAAATGTAGAGGAAGAGATAGATGAAGAGGTACAAGGAAGGCATAGACATGCTCCTGTGTATAAATTAGAGTGCAGTAGTATTTGTATTATTTGGCAGGAATAAATTGATACAGTAGGACCCCACCCAGGTACTTGCAGTGCTGCTTTCTATTTACTTTACTACGTCAAATATTGGGATGAATGAGTTTTGGTATCATCGTCATGTTGAGCTTACGTGCATGCTGTGAAATTTAGGAACACTAACTTGGTTTCTAACCCTGTGTTGTGCAGAATATCCATGGGATCACTTACATTAGCTTCTGAGAGAAGCAAACTCTAACATTAAAGGTATCATCCACTGGGATTCAGAAAAGGCTTAAAGGTATAGTTGTATATTTTCCCTTAGATGTCAAATACAATATTGAAACTGTGGGTGTAGTGAAAGATTTGGATGAACCACTAGTTATTCTAGTGAATGGCGTGCCCACGAAAAACTAACACATCTGGCAGGGACTAATGGATGTAATTAAGGTGAAGAAAGCTACATTATATCTTAAAGACAATAATGTGTACTATAAAGATGTAGATGTTGTCTAACATGGAAGTTGCATGGAGGAAGAAATGTTGTCTTCAAGTAGACAGTTTGAAAAAGTGGATAGAAATAGATCTGAAGAATTATATCAGCATAACAGTATCCATCCGCTACATTCAAAAGAGGCTATGGAGGATGCCACTGAACTGTAAAAGATGAAACAAGCTAAAAGAACTCCAATGAGTGTCTGGAGAAAAGCTGCTTCTTTTCAGTTCTCTCTGAAAAAAAAAGAAAAAGTATAAAGCTGTTAGAAACACCTTCTTAAAAAACAACAGTACTTTTCAAAATTACCTCACCAAATCCTCCTAGCAGTAGTGACAGTTTCTGAGTAATCATGAATTTCAACCTGCACTCCTCTGTGCTTAATTCATACTTACTGACAAGGACCTCTTTTATAGTGGGATACCTCAACTTCTTCCTCTTCTCTAAGGCCAATCTGTTGTCCCTCCCATCACCACGAATATGACTTCAAAGGCACCTCTACAATCCTCCTCTGACATTCTCTGTACCTCTACAGCTACTTCTTATGCCAGAAATAACCTGTCTATATCAAACCCCTCCTTAAAGTCAGGCACCAATTCTCTGAATATATGAATTATTTCTTCTGCACTGGACATAGTAGTGGTGCTCGCACCATTTTTGCTAGACTCTAACTGCTATTTGGCCTTCAAGTGCACTCCTTGACACTCCAGCCAGCAAGACCCTTTTCTCCTCCTAGGCTCTCTTAGCCTCAGCCTTTCTTTCCTCTGTGGCCAGCTGCAGCCTTTGGTCCCACTCAGCCTGTCTATCCTTGAGGCCCTCAGGGGACCGGGCCTGGGAGGAGATAGTACTTCCTGTACCATATCCAATAGAGAAGCCTATCTCTGGGGGATCCCCTCTCTCCTCTGGAGACTTTGCCCACTCATTTCTCTACTCCTCTCCCTCCTTCTGAATCCCACTACCCTTTGGGGCCCTGATTCTGAGGTCGACTACATTCAGGGTTCTTCCTTTTCAGGAGTGCTGAAGTAGTCCTCTTCAAACACTTCTTGTGGTGCAGGTTGCATTCTGCTGATGTCCCCCTAGGCTCTAAGGGCAAAATAGTACTCAAACCTGGATGTACACTTGAGTAAATGAGTGTGTGAATGGTCTTATGGGTGCGTGAGTGAGTGTAGCAGTCACTATCTGGCTATATGAGTGATAGGTACATAACTGATTTTGTGACTAGGTCTGTAAGTGCCTCTCTGACTGTGTGAGTGTGCGCAAATTACATACTATTAAATTACATACTATAAGCAAATACCCACCTCAAGTTTCAAACTCATTCATTTATACTAGTATAATAAAATTAATATACATTCAGTATAGCAATTCCTCTTTCTCCTTTCCTGCTCACTGTATTTTTAGTTAATATTGTCATCTAAGCAGCCTTCTATTTTCCCTTCTAGTATACTGTCTAGAAGCTACACATTTTCTTTCACCTTACATACACCAACTATTTTTTTTCTAAATATACTTTTATATACTACATCTAGACCTGGGCAGTGAACTCCGCTCTCGGAGTGTTTCCCAATCCACGTAGAGCACGGAGTTCTAAAAAACTCTGCATAGTGGCGCGGAGCCGAGTTTTTCCTTTCTCGCCAACGTTAACCTCCCAATGCGATTTCTCAACATGGGCGGTCACAGGAGGTTGCTACTGCTTGCATTAAGAAACCTACCGCTCACACTGAGGAAGGTGCAGCTCGAGTATAATATCTACTTGAGCAGCTGAAAGAAGCGTTGCCCTCCTGCACTACGCGTGGTCCGACTTGCACTGATTTTACAGCGCAGGACGAATGCCTGGAGCTAAAAATCAGCATGAGCAGCGCGACGTACCTCACTTCACTGCTTGCAGAAATCCGCTGAGTGCGGCAGAGTTTTTTAGTAATGCGGAACTCCGTGAACTCCGACCACGCCTAATTACAACCTCATTAACATACCTGTAAAAACTCTTTGCTGTTCTCTCAGTTTTATTTCTATGTCTAGTAACATCTGTTTTCATGTGAAATCTCCAGTCAGAACTCCTGCAAACCATGTACTGTCTCAGTAGAAAAGCAGGTAAAATGGCTACCCCTCACCATGTGGTCTTATTTATGCTGTTCTAGTTAACTCCCGGGCTTACTTTCATCTTTCTTTTTTGTTATACCACTTCTAAATGGTCAGTACTTCTTTAACCTTTTCCATGTTTCCTACAAAGAAGCCCAATTTGGTTGGGTTTTTCCATGAATTTGTGGATCCTCCATGACGCTCAGCGGGGCCCCCTCATGTAACTTCGCTGTAAGATGTGCAGAACTACACGGGGGGCTGCATGTACGAAATGTGTATTAACAAGTATAAATCAGTGCAGAAGAAAAGTTATATATAAATATTCACTGGTTTTGTGTGGATAAAACGCAAACCTAACTATAACTTCCCTGTAAGCTTGTTTTTTCCCAGTGAATTTCTATGTTTTTTTAATGTAAAGTAATATATAATTACCATATGATAACACAACCACCGCCGTGCATGGCTTTCGCTGTGGATGGTGGGGGATGGCTGCAGCCAAACCCCCCACATGCACCCAACCCAGCTTTGCATACAGCCTTGGGCCATGCGCGGTGGGGGTATGGTGTGTGAGGTTTTTTTTCCTTCCAATTGAGCTTCGGATCGCGGATCCACAGAGGATCCACGTCCCTAGATATCTATATTCTTTTTTCTTTAATAACTCAGAAACTACTGAACAGATTTACACCAAATTAGAAAAAGAGTTCTTTCTATACCAACATCTACCTTTCTGCCAAATTTAGTGTAATTCTGTTCAGCAGTTCCGGCTGTAGCCATGTCTAAAAATTGTGAATCCCCATAGACATTGCATGGGGAAAAATCCTCTGGGACCCCCCCTTTTTCTCATCACCTGCTTGACCAATCACCCCAAAACTTTCCACACACCAGCTGAAGTGAGTGGCAAACTAGTTTTGAAAATGTCGTAAGGTTTTGTCAAACGTCAAAGTTATTGGCAAAACAAAAAACGTTTCATCTGTGGGAAAAGTTGGTCCTAACTATAACTACCTACTGGCAATCACCAGTGTGTGTGTGTGTATATATATATATATATATATGAACAACAACTCCAGTTCCCATCCGGTACCTGGACACCAACACGGGACATCAGTTTAATAAAGAAGAGATTCTCTTTATTTCTATTTCTCGTTTTTTTTTTTTTTAATAAAGAAGAGATTCTCTTTATTTCTATTTCTCGATTTGGTAACGCGTTTCGCCTGCGTCCGCAGGCTTGCTCACACCAATAACGCTGTTTCCATTTTCGCTTTGTTAAAACATAACAGTTCCCGATCACGTGGGTTGCTGCAACCATAACAATGGAAAACAGACTCCACCACACAGCATATCGAAAGAGAATTACATAGGCACATTTTTACCGTGTTAAAACCTAGTTCATTGATGAAGATAATAATTTCTTAGCATATCATTATTTTTCTTACATCTTATCAAATATTTTAGGAAACATTTTTCAAATATTATCTCTCAAATGAACATTATTATAAAACGTCATTATTTATATTTTCATTCCTTATACTGATATCATGTAAGTTTCCCACATTTATTAAAGCTAACGAGCTATTCAAATTAGATGCAACAAGTTAAAATTAGACAATATTTGATTCTAAAACACACTAAAAATCATTATCAGATAAATAGAAAGGTGTAAATAAATAAATAAATATATGTACATAAAATCAATTTCTGAAAGTGCTAGTGCAGTGTGCAATAATGCATTGTGCAAATCACTCAATGTGCAATAAAGCATTTGTGCAAATATAGCAAATACAGTACATTATATTACCACATAGTGCAATTTTGTAATAAAATGCAAGTGCATATTGACCTTTTTTATCACATAATTCATTATTCATTAAAAACCTCTCTAAGATTCTATAATATCCTATAGTGTTTAGAATATGTCATAGTGCATGTACAGATTACCTTAAAGTTCAAAAATCTTTAGCCTTGGTGACAATATTACTTCATATTGATAACTATACGCTACATGGTCACTTCATAATTAAACACAGTAAATTCATTAATCTAATGTTCTAATTCTTATTTTCTTCTGGGAACTTATTTAAGAAGTCAATTAAAAATCAGCCCTAATATGGATACAACTAATGGCTAAGATGTACATACAGATCTTCATCAGTATTCATGCCAAACGGAATTCTAGTGTTAAAAAGAACTATGTATTTGGACTCTAGCTGCCTCAATTTTCTTTCTCTGTTCCCACCCCTTCTCATTTTAGGCACCTGATCTATTACAAAATAATTTAGATTCTTTAGGTTGCCTTTATGGATTTCATTAATGTGGCGTGCCACCGGATATATGTTTTATCATTGTTTTTTATTGCTCGCATGTGCTGTAAAATGCGGACATGGGCCATATGAATCGTACTTCCCACATACATCTTCAGACAAGAACATTTTAAAATGTATACCACATAGTCACTACGGCAATTTAAAAAACTTTTTATCTTCCAGGGCTTTGACATTAATGGGGATGGTACTTGTTTGGTATTTAGTGCAATTGTACATGCTTTGCACTTCAAACATTTATAAAATCCCGGATTCGCCTTAAGCCAATTTTCGGATTTTATTAGTTCTGGGTTGCTGTCCACGAGTTCTTGTCTCATAGATTTTGCTCTTTTAAACGTAACTTGGGGTCTCCTTTTCACAACTGCACCCATGACTGGATCACTTTTTATTAAATGCCAGTGCCTACTCACACAATCTCTCACTTTTGTGTGGTAGGCACTGTACCCTGTGATCAACCTGATTTCTGCTTTGTCCTGCTTTTGGTTTCATCTTTTTTATTCTTTTCTTTACTTTTTAGTAAAGTTTCCCTTTCAATGCCACTGACTTTTTGCAATGCATGGCTCAGGACCTGATCTTTCAACATAATATAGCGTTGATCTATAGGAGACTACTATTCCTGATGGGTTGCCTCCTTTTGTTTTGTTTTTCTTACCGGTTCCTTAGTAATTACATGATCCATCGGAGAAAATACCTCAACACGGAAGGAACTGACCTTTAATTTTCCCCTTATCTCAATTGGAGGTGAGAGTGAGAGCTTACTGGGAAAGGTAGAGTCCTGAGGAAGGCCGGCGTGACCCTACACGAGGGGCATACACTAACGGCCGAAACATGTTGACCACTTTGCAGTTAAGGAGGGGTGCTAGGAGTACATAGAATCTCCCAATCACCATCATCCTTCACACTTTTTAACTCTGGCCGGAAGATCCAGGAATAAAGTTTTAGGCACAGCGACACTTCCGAGCTAGTTTTAATTCACTTCACTGCACCTTCACTACCGACGTTCCCAGTCACTATAGAATTATTTTGTGTCTTTCTTTGTGTTGTATTGTCTTCCCCCACCCTATTGCTCCACCCCATGCGTGGCTACGCTGGGGTGTTTTTGGTAGCAGCCCAATGATGAAGCATGTCACACATTTGTGTGAGTGAGGGCAGTATTATTACATATTGTAGGTGCCATTATGCCACATATTTTATTACTCCCTACTCCTTCTGGTGCATAAAGTGTTTACAGGGGGTACGGGGTAGGTGAGTCCATACCCTCACCCCTTCATTTGTGTGTATTACTTTATAACCCCTGGCCATAAATCTTTTTGTCAAACTGTTCTGAGCTTCCAACAATGCCTCCTTCTCACTACAATTCCTTTTCATTCTTAAGTGTTCGGCATATGGTATGCTCATTTTCAATTTAGTAGGGTGGAAACTGTTCGCATGGAGGATGGAATTTCCCGCTGTGACTTTCCTAAACGTACGAGTGTGAAGTGTATTATTTTTTACATAAATCTCAAGGTCTAGGAATGTTACTTGTGTTCTGTCTATTGTGTCTGTGAGTTTTAAATTTATTGAGTTATTATTCAATTGTGCAATAAACTCTTTAACAGATTCAACAGATCCTTCCCAGATTAAAAACAGGTCATCTATAAACCTTTTCCAAAAAATCACATTTTCATTCCATTCCTTCACATGGTTGACTCCGAGCACCTGCTCCTCCCACCAGCCCATATGCAAATTAGCATAGCAGGGGGCGAAGCAGGTGCCCATCGCCGTACCACGAATCTGTTTATACGTATCATTTCCAAATAAAAAACAGTTGTTCTCTAAACACATTCTACCCATTTCTATTAGCATCCTAGAGTGCTGATGGTATGAGATATGGCGTTTGTTCAGAAAATGTTGCATTGCATTTAATCCTGTCTCATGTTCAATACTAGTATATAAAGATGTGGCATCTAATGTGACCAACAGGTAAGTATCCTTCCAAATTACTGTTTCTATTTTATTCAAAAAGTCTCGCGTGTCTTGTATATACGCTGGGAGTTCCATCACAAATTCTTTCAAAAAATGGTCTAGATAAGTTGAGATTGTCTCAAATAGACTTCCAATAGCGGAAATGATAGGTCTTCCTGGCGGTCTCAATTTGTCTTTATGCACTTTGGGGATTAAGTATAGAATGGGTGTTACAGGATTTTCTACTCTTAAGTATTGGTATTCTTCTTGAGATGACAACCCTAAACCTCTCCAACGTGCCAACTCTTTGTGCAATTTGTTCTTGATTTCCAACAAGTTGCTATGTGGGATCTTTCTATAGCAACTATTATCACTGAGTTGAAGTCTTGCCTCCTCATTATACATAGATAGTGGCCAGAGGACCACATTTACTCCCTTGTCCGATTCGCGGACCACTATATTCTTATCATCTTTTATTTTATTGATAACTTTGATGTATTTCCGGTATAAAAGTAGATACTGGTTTAAACGATGTTTTTACCCCTTTCCATGTATCAATTCCCAGAAATTCAAATGTGTGACCTAGCATCGCACTTGGTTCTTCTCCTTCACATTCTAGTTCCAATTCACGAATTTCTTGCAATCCTTGTAAATCTCCCACTTCTAGATTCAAGTTATCTTGTACCAATTCATGTCGGTTTCCTGTTTGATTTTTTTGTGAAAAGTATTTGCATAATTTTAATTTTCTTACAAATTTGAAAAGATCTACTCGTGTCTGACAATAATCAAAGTTCGTTTTCCTGCAAAATAGAGTCCCAATGCTAAAATATTGCTTTCTTCCTCTGATAGCACCATGTTGGTTAAATTTATAACGGTGGTAGGGTCACATTCTATTTGCCTTTGTGTCTCTCTTTGGTTTTCATTCCCGACCTTAATTCCATTCCCTCCTCTTCGGTTCTTGCGTTTTCTGGATGGATTTTTCCTTTTTGTTGTTGCGGTCTTTTCCTGTTGTTCTGTGTCCGGTCTATTCCTAAAAAAAGAAATTCATCAACTACGCTTGGTACTGTTTCAGTGTTCCTTGAAGTGCTTGCACCATCCTCATCGGAGCAAGTCTCCACATCTTAACTGGCAACTGAACTCTTTTCAGAGGCACTCTCGTTTCCCATACATTGAGGTCCCTGTTTCTTCCAGATAGCCGTTGTTCCTGACAGCCTCTGTCTCCTGAGGTTATC
This sequence comes from Calotriton arnoldi, assembly GCA_963921515.1. NCBI lineage: Eukaryota > Metazoa > Chordata > Amphibia > Caudata > Salamandridae > Calotriton > Calotriton arnoldi. The sequence continues at coordinate 992,207 of CAWUFW010005148.1, forward strand.
AAAGCGCCGCGCAAAAGTGTAGATCTGTCCCCTCTGGTAATCTAACTTATCTCTTAAGAACTTAGTTGCTTTTCTTTCTCTTATCGTTTGTTCTTGTTTTTTCAGTTTTACCAGTAATTCACTTTCAAATTTAACCAGTGCTTCTGCTTTCACTATATCACTTAGTTCTGATTCTGTTTTTTGGATTTCCTCTAATAGCTTGTTCCTATCTTTCTTCGCATATTTAATAAGTATTGTCATCATGTTGCGCGAAGAATCTGCATTATTAGCGGCCCATTCCTTTAACATTTCTGGATCAGGGTTTTCAAATGTGGGTGCCACAAGAATTCTTAGCCCTCTTGGAACTCTTTCAACCTCAATGTACTTTTCTAGGGATTTTATTTCCCACCACTTGGCAATATATATATATGAAAAGCAAAATCCCACGGTAAGACCTCGCCGGGTCAAACAAAAGGGCACAGACTCCAGTTGTGGTGCTGACGATGTTAGTTTATTTCACAAGCATGGCAAGAAGACGCGTTTCGACCGCAAGCCTGCGGTATTGTTCACATGACGCGCTGTGGTGAATGACAAGCTATATATATACATGTCTAGGACTAGTCAGTAACTTTTTCATTTTCATGGGAAGTAAGGCAACGGTGACGCAGCTAACATAAGTGCTGCAAAATCAACAAGTCATTCATGATGGATGACAACACGGGCGACCGCAAAGCAGAGCAGTGACAGACATAATTGAAAGACTGCTAGTAAGTGATAATGGCCCAACTTAAAAATAGTATAATATAACAAAACATTTCATGGAGGCACAAATGAACAATACACATCATGCTAGTGTAGCGCAGGTATAGACAGTTGGAATTGTAAGGCACGGAAGTGTCCTTGTGTTAAGAATGTCTCAGATGTGTACGTAGAAGACCCATGATGATGTGCTGATGCCCCCTGGTGTACAGATATAGAATAGGCTTATCCCAGTGGCGTGGGCTCTAATGGTACCTGACTGCAAAGACGGACTGGAAAATCCTATCGTCTCGCACGGTGAACTACCCGGGAAGGATATGGCCATAAATAGTGAGGCAAAGCGTCCACATGGGAGTGGATCTACTCATGTGGGTACTGCTGGGCCTGTCTGGAAGGTCAGTCTGGAATTGACGTTGCCGGGGGTTTAGCAGCGGAGAAGGGATGTGAGCGCAAACTCTCGCATTCCCCTGAATGGGCTGCAGTGCAAGTGGCACGGAGATAAAAAGAGCGTGTCAGCATAGGTATCCAGCGCAGGAAATCGGTGGTGAAATGTCCGAATAAAAGTTACATTAAGGTCCTAGATCTATTGCAAGACATAATGAGGGAGTGAGGGAAGGTGCGCTGGGCGTGTAAGTGATGTGAGAGTGCAAAGATTTGGTGCTCACGTAATGGTGAATGAAGCTAACAGTTGCCTCAAGTATATGTAATATCGTGTGATCCGTGTGAGTGTGATTTAAAAACAAACAACCAACAGTAAGACATATTTCTCATAGTGTTTTGAGGGCTAGAACTTCCTGAAGTACCTGACAGCGGAATTTCTAAAGAACCACGGGACTCGGATAATTGCAGGGTGAATGCAATGCACAATATATACAGTGAAGGTTAAAATCCCAATTGCAGTTAGAAAGACAACACATCATGACCTATGAGTAGTGTGGATGTGGGCATGATGACTACTATAGGAAGTTGTGGAGATCTTCGTTCATGTTGAGCCCTGCTGGTGTCTTGGTGTTGAGCTCAAGGATGTATCTGGACTCGAGTTGTCTAAGAAGCCTTTCCCTGTTGCCGCCCCGCCTGAGTTGCGGTATGCAGTCAATGACAAAGTATTTGAGATCGTCCAGATTGTTTTTGTGGACCTCCTTAAAGTGTCGTGCTACGGGATATGAGGCATCGTTATTAACTATGGCCCTGAGGTGTTGCAAGATACATTGGTGTCCTGGCAGCTTAGTGCTGCCTACGTATCTAAGGCCACAGCTGCACTCAAGCACATAGACTGCATATTCAGTTCTGCAGGAGAGTTTATATTTGATTTTGAGGGTGTCAGTACGAAAGGGGGCTGTGACCTGACTGGTGTTAATACCAAATTTGCAGGCCCTGCAGCTGGTGCATTTGAAAAACCCTGTAATGCTGGAAAGCCAGTTGGTCTTGGAGGACATTTCAGGACTGCTCCTGACTAGGGCATCACGCATGGAGAAAGCTCTCCTGTAGGTGATGTCCGGATACTGGGCAACCAAGGGACCTAGGGTGAGGTCGGATTTGATAATACCCCAATGTTTGTTCATGATGGACCTGATAGCCCGTTCCTCGGTATTGTGTGTGATAATGAGACGGGTGATTATGGTCCCTGTGCTGAGTGGGTCTGGTTGTGTATTGCCTTCTTCGGGGACAATGGGAGTGTTCCCCAGTAGGACAGCCTCTCTAGTGGTAGTGTTGGCCTTGGTAGTGGCAGCGACGATGATCTTGTGAGAATACCCCCGTGCTTTGAATCTGGCGTGTGCATCCCTTTGACATGTAATTAAGTCAGTGTTGGAACTACAGATTCTGCGTAGGCGCAGCATTTCCCCATAGGGGATGCTGGAAATTAGGTGTTTGGGGTGAAAGCTGGAAGCGTGGAGGGTAGAGTTACCTGCAGTGGCTTTTCTGTGGAGTGTCGAGTTCAGAGTGTTGTCGGTAACATAGAGCTTAGCATCTAGAAAATCAACCGAGCATTTGCTCATGTTAGCATTAAACTCTAAGTTGAACTCATTTTGGTTAATCTCTGCTATGAACTCCTCAGCGCTTGCAATGCTGCCCTGCCAGATAAAAAAGACATCATCAATGTAGCGGAGCCAACATTTGATGTTGTTGTTCCATGCAGCTGAGTGATCCACCATGAGAACCTGCTCCTCCCAGCGTCCTACATGCAAGCATGCATAGCTTGGGGAAAAGCAGGCTCCCATGGCAACACCCCTGAGTTGCTGATACACCTTGTTGTCAAACATGAAAAAGTTATGTGTGAGTCACCAATCAATGAGGAACAAAATCAGTTTGTTGTGCTTGAAACATGTGATGGGCCTACTATTCAAAAAGTGTTTGCAAGCAGCCAAACCATCAGGATGCCTGATGCTGGTGTAAAGAGAGGTAATGTCAAGAGACATGAGTACATAATCATCATTCCATTGAGTGTCCTTGATTTTTAGTAGGAAGTCACTGGTGTCTCTTAGATATGTAGCTAGGCTGGAGACAAGATCTTGGAGGAAATAGTCCACGTATTTGGAGACGTTTTCACAGGCACTCTTCCGGGCTGAGATGATAGGACGCCCTGGAATTGGAGAGGTGTTCTTGTGGGCCTTCGGAAGAAAGTAGAGTACTGGGAGCTCGGGGTGCTCGTTATGGAGAAAGTTGAATTCATCTTTGGTGATGATACCTTGCGACTTGTAGTTGTTAAGGTGTTTTTTCAGTTCTTTGCCGCTGGCCGAGACCTCTCTGGCATTGGATATTCTGTAGCACGTGGCATCGTCGAGGTGTCTGTGAGCTTCTTCCATGTACATTTGCTTCGGCCACAAGACGATGTTGCCACCTTTGTCTGAGTTGTTGATGATAATGTCTGCATTGCTCTGTAGTTTTTTCATTAGGGCCGTGTATTGTTTGTTTCTGAAGATGGATCGGTGTTTGGATTGTTTGGTTCGATGGTGTAGCTTCTTGATTTCTTCTATCACCACATCGTTGTAAATGTCTATGGCGTCTCTGGGCATGGTAGACGTGAAAGAAGACGGTGGTTTGAATGGAGAGCGAGTGTTGGTCGGGATGTCAATGCCTGCGTTATGGAGCAGCTGTTGCGTGGAGGCAGGAACATCAGATGACTCAAGTTCAGCCAGTGCGCGTATGGTGGGTATGTCTTACACCGCTAGGTTATTGGGCCTAGGTTCCGGCACTGGTGTTGAGGAAATGTTGGGTTGTTGGTTTGTTTCTGTTTGAAAAATTTGATGAGTTTCAGCTTGCGCATGAAGTTGAAAATATCTATCCGTGTGGTGCAGTAGTTGAAACTGCTTTTGGGGCAGTAGGTTAGACCAAGAGAGAGAAGCTGGATCTCGGAGGCGGAGAGAATTCATTTAGTGAGGTTGATGACAGTCTTAGCATTGGCTTTTACCTGCGTCTCCAGTTGCCTCTTTTTCTGGTGTTTCCTCTTGAGTTTGTGTTGTTTCCTTCTCTCACGTCTTCTGATGTTGCGCCTGTGTTTGCTGTTTTCGGCTGCCGAGGACGTAAGGTCTGTCGCCTGTCTAGGACTAAAAAATCCAGCTCCTCTGCTAGACTGTGTTTGCTTAGTTACGGGTCCCCTCTGTTATGGAATCCTCTATCTTGTTCTGAGTCAGTGCCACTGTCCAGTGCAGAGCTGAGATCAGAGGTGGAGGCTGATTCCAATCCATCTCCTGCTATGGCCATATGGGGAGCGGCTGTAGCAGGTTTCATAGATTGGCTGAGCTTTTGTTTCTTTATAGAGTCAAATTTTCTGGCGAATGTAAAAATTTGCCCACACTTATAGTCTGCTTTGTCACGTGCGAACTTGAACGCTTTGCGTGTCTTGATGGTGTCCTCATGTTTCTTGAGTTTGCCAGAAATTTCTGTGCGGCCTTTGGCAACCAGGTCTTGATTTTCCATTTTGTCTAGTTCCAGGTTGATTTTGTCAATTTCATTCTGTGCCTCAGCACGGTCGATTTCAGAATACTTGATCAGAATGATGATCAGGTGCATTGATGCCTCGAGGTTGCTCTCTGCCCACTCTTTGAGCATTAGTGGGTTGGGTTTGTCAAAGCTAGGTGCTAGCATTATTCTGAGTCCACGTGGGACGCGTCCCACATCGCGGTATTTTTGGAGCGACTTGCACTCCCACCATTTGGTAAGTTCAGTCCTCATCAGTTTTTCTAAAGTTCTCAGTTTAGCTTTGAGATTGTCACTGTTGGGAGCTCCTGTGGAAGTAAGGGCTCGTGGTTGGTTGGGAACACTGGGTAGATTTTCAAACAGCGCTTCAGCCGCTGCTTCCCTTTCAAACAGCGCTTCAATCGACATGCTTGCTGGATGCGGAGAGTGCGTCGGACTGCTGATCACTTTAAAGCTAATTGCTTGATGATCTGGACTGTCCGGTACACAACCTCTTCAATACCTGCCAATGCCAAACGTTGTACTCACCACACGATGCAGAGATGAACTGCGGGTCCTCCGACTCGACGAACAGCACGCTCGTAGTGGATGAAGTGCAGGAAATAACGGGCAGGCACGGGGCAGTGATTAATTCTTACTCCTCCAGGAGTTGCCACAAAATCCGACTGTAGATAATCACTGAGGCCCAGGAAAGCGAAGAGGGGGTCTGTGGTGCAGAGACAGCCGTGCTCTGCCAAATATGAAAAGCAAAATCCCACGGTAAGACCTCGCCGGGTCAAACAAAAGGGCACAGTCTCCAGTTGTGGTGCTGACGATGTTGGTTTATTTCACAAGCATGGCAAGAAGATGCGTTTCGACCGCAAGCCAACAGTCTTGTTCACATGACGCGCTGCGGTGAATGACAAGCTATATATATACATGTCTAGGACTAGTCAGTAACTTTTTCATTTTCATGGGAAGTAAGGCAACGGTGACGCGGCTAACATAAGTGCTGCAAAATCAACAAGTCATTCATGATGGATGACAACACGGGTGACCGCAAAGCAGAGCAGTGACAGACATAATTGAAAGACTGCTAGTAAGTGATAATGGCCCAACTTAAAAATAGTATAATATAACAAAACATTTCATGTAGGCACAAATGAACAATACACATCATGCTAGTGTAGCGCAGGTATAGACAGTTGGAATTGTAAGGCACGGTAGTGTCCTTGTGTTAAGAATGTCTTGGATGTGTACGTAGAAGACCCATGATGATGTGCTGATGCCCACTGGTGTACGGATATAGAATAGGCTTATCCCAGTGGCGTGGGCTCTAATGGTATCTGACTGCAAAGACGGACTGGAAAATCCTATCGTCTCGCACAGTGAACTACCCGGGAAGGATATGGCCATAAATAGTGAGGCAAAGTGTCCACAGGGGAGTAGATCTACTCATGTGGGTACTGCTGGGCCTGTCTGGAAGGTCAGTCTGGAATTGACGTTGCCGGGGGTTTAGCAGCGGAGAAGGGTTGTGAGCGCAAACTCTCACATTCCCCTGAATGGGCTGCAGTGCAAGTGGCGCGGAGAGAACAAGAGCGAGTCAGCATAGGTAGCCAGTGCAGGAAATCAATGGTGAAATGTCCGAATAAAAGTTACATTAAGGTCCTAGATCTATCGCATGACATAATGAGGGAGTGAGGGAAGGTGCGCTGGGCGTGTAAGTGATGTGAGAGTGCAAAGATTTGGTGCTCACGTAATGGTGAATGAAGCTAACAGTTGCCTCAAGTATATTAATACCGTGTGATCCGTGTGAGTGTGATTTAAAAACAACCAACCAACAGTAAGACATATTTCTCATAGTGTGTTGAGGGCTAGAACTTCCTGAAGTACCTGACAGCGGAATTTCTAAAGAACACGGGACTCGGATAATTGCAGGGTGAATGCAATGCACAATATACAATATATACAATATATACAGTGAAGGTTTTTATTTCATTTTTTATTTTTATTTGATGAGTTTTATATAGCGCTGGCTAGACCCGGAGGTATCAGAGCGCTTTACATGAGAATTACATATTGTTACAAGGTTACAACAGTTACAAGTTACATCTGTTACTAGGACTTTACATAGCATAGAAAAACGAGACTAAAGGAGCATAGAGGGTGAAGGGGATAAGAGAAAAAGGGGAAGCAAATGCAGATCAGATCATAGCAGACAGGCCACCAAAAGTCAGAGTCAAACAAACAGGCAAGGATCCAGAAACAGCACATCCAAAGCCGGCTTTCCTCACAGCGTCAGGTCAACAATTTGGGAAGGAAAGGGTCCCGAGGGAGGGGGCAAAAAGGGTGCCTCACCATGATCTAGCAATGAGAAGAGGGGTGAGGGAGACTCCAGAGGGGTCAGTTAAGGGTGATAGTCAAAAAGGTGGAACAAGGCGCTGATCAGCTGCATGAATCAGTCAGGGGGAATGTTAAAATCACAATTGCATATATATATATTCTCAGGTACTCCAAGCCTCCACACAGCAAGGATTTCACGGCACCATAAGGAGAAGACTTGACAAGTAGTTTCTTCTTTTCTTAGTGTTTATTCAACCACCATAGTGCAACAACATGGATGGTCTATGCGTTTCGGCGCTCTGCCTTCATCTGGACCATTTATATATATATATTCACTAGTGATGTCGGAGCATGTAAGACTGTTTTAATCTCTCTGCTTTATAATCATGTGGTCTCTGTGAACTGAGCAGTAGCATTGCAGTAAAAGCCTGTAAGATTTGCCGTCCTCAGCTTTCCACACTCTATGATTATGTATTGTGTCACTTTGCAGAATTTGTATTGCACTTCATATGCCTCTTGAGACCACGAAGCATATTTGTAGAACTTTTGATTTGTTTACCTTGCCTCTTCCATTTAGGAACTGAGTCATAACGTATGAGTGAAACTCTGATTGGAATGGGTTGCATGGAAAAATCAAGCAAGTAAAGATGCTGCAAATATTTTGAATAACAATAGACTACGTGAGTTTGTATAACAGATTTGTTTAACTGCTTGTAACGTGAATAGCTTATTTTCCAACTTTAATTAGGTCTTATATTGAAAGATTTACTGTTTTGCAACAATATTTAATACCTATCTTGGGGAAGACACGTAACAACACCCCTGGGGAAGGTAAAGTTTGAATGGTGCAGAACAAAAGTGTTGGCAAATTTCGTTAGTGCCCCTTCTGAGCCTCTGGAATTTTATCCAATTTATTTCACAACTGCACAGTACAATTCACCACTTAGCTATAATTTTCTTTTATTTTCGCGGAAAAAAACCCTTATCAACTTAAACTTGCCACACGCATATACGCATAAAGTGGCTTCAAAGCCACAGTAGGCAAAGATGCCTTGAAATGTAACAACAACCACCTGAAGTTGAGCAGTTTATAGTTGTTGTGCATGATTCTCCACACAGATTCATATCAGGGCATAGCCAGACACTATACAATATATGCTCCGAAACAATACATTATTCTACCTTAAACTTGCCAAATGCTATCTTAGATTAATTACTTCTGAACAACACCCTATATATGATGTAAACAGTCAACTTTCACTGACTCAAGTTAATAAGAACCACAGAAACATAATCATTGCCTAGATTTCTAAAGCATTTCTCAAGCACACAAATGATGAGAATGCACTATACAAGTGCACTTAACACTTAACATATCTTCTGATGCACTGATTTATCCTTGTTAATACACATTTTGTACATGCAGATTTGAAGATGAAAATCCTAAAGCAAAATCCTTAGCAAAAGTATTACGTTTGTGAAGTGTCCCATTGAGTTTCTCACACAATTTTAACCAAAGAATCCATGAACAAGCAGACACCATGTGCATTTACATTATTAACGAAGATTGCATACAGAGAATAAAGTCATAATATATAAGCAGATTTATCTTGGCAATGAGACAAGGCATTTTAACTTATGTATCCGTATGCATTGTCAAAGTATGTAGAGTTGGATTCAAGAATATTAAATCTATACTTACCTATATTATCTTACCTTGTAGATCTAGTTGTAATTAAGCTTCTGCACTCATAATTGTTGAAGGTTGAATTTGTCATTCGATATTGAAGAGATGCAATTGTTGAAGAACACAAGAGGTTTCAGCAGTGCTCTAAGGGCTACAACAGCCAATATGCAGGTCCTCAACTTTTTTAGAGTGGGAATGCAGGTGCTGCTCTGCTGTGTAAGACTGGTTCTGGCTCTCCCAGTACTGAAGTGATTACCCAGCGGCAAGTATATCACCCACCACTCCCCAATCTAGGATTGCCTGAATTAAAAGCAATCCCACACCTGAAGCATTGCAGAGGCTCACTGCATTTGTATGCACCTGCCTGCACTGAACACGAGCTGAGGAGAGAATCGACTGAACCCGGATAGCTATACTAAACTCTGAAGAGCACAAAATAAATACCAGTGGGAATCAATAAAAAACATGATAAGGTAGCAGTGTTCCACCTGAACCTATTTAAAGAACACACAGCCACAAACAACGTCTGTCACATACTGATAAAAAATTGTGTTTAATTGGAATCTAATGCAGTGCTGCATTGTGTTTCTGCCCCTGAAGAATGTGTGCCTAGAAATGGTCTGAGTCTATTCTATTATATATATTGAGAATAATAGGCCATTCTGCTTTTAAATGTGAATTTAGGCAAGATTAATAAAAATATCTAGATTAATTAAGGGTCACATTCCAGATGTATTAAAGCCTACAACGTGGCATTGCAGCTCATGCCCACCACACAAAGAAAAGCTGAACTTTATTCCTCAATACAGATCTACTGAAATTATCTGCAATTAATTTCAAAATGTTCTCACATGAATAAGCCATTCATCATATCAGCACTCTTTGCACATGAAGCCACATCACATCTATCTAGGCATCCCCACATTATAAACACACATAGCCACAGAATGTAGTGGAGGAATGAAAGTGAATTGAAGCATACAGTAAGTTAATTCTAACTGTAGATTAGAACACATATGGCTTGCTACTGCGATGTTCAAACAACACTCAAATCCTACTTCAGCATTTAAATCCCTCTCCTTCAATGTGTAATTGTCTCTAAAAAAAGCCATCCACTAAGGTAACATTGATCACTACAGCATCATGGCAGGAGGACGGGATAAGGAACAGAAACAAAGTTCGAAGAGAAATAAAATTCTCAAATTCTGGGTTCAGGCTCACAAAGACTTTAGAGAACTTGCATCAAGAGTGACAGAAAATGAATTCAGGATTAACTATTTGTAATATTCTGACCTGCAACTAAGGAAATCGAATGTGGCGAAGAATGGCAAGGTCAAAGTCTTAATAAGAGAAATCTGTGACTTAGAAGACAGGAACCATCACGGGAACATTTGTATCTTTCTCCTGCCAGAAAGAGCTGAAGATTGCACCAATAAGTGCATCAAATTTTGGGAATTCTGACTCTCCAATCCTTTAGGCTTCTCCTGTAGCAGGATTTTCCAAAATCAAAAGAGCCAACACTATCTCCATGAACGAAACCCAGAACGCTAAACAACCAACAGCCCTTTTATTTTGACCCTTAAGGTTCCAGTACTTGGAAATGATACTTGAGCATGTGAAGAATGTAAAGCATATATCGTGGGAAGGCTCCAAGATCAGAATATACCTAAACTGTGCTAAAAAACAATCCATCCACATCTTAAAGAGCTTCCAGATGCTAAAGAAAAGCCTCATAGACATGAGCTTGAGATTATCATCTCATTCTCATCTCAGAACCGGCCAAACTGAGTAGTTCTGAACAACCTCTCAAAATTCAACATGTATAGTGGAATGGATTTCATACCATGATACCTTATCTTCAGACAAGGGCACATTGGACACCTCTTACATATATCACTAAGGCCCACCTAGAAGCAAAATTCTGATGCTTGATCTGTTAATTTAGGCACATCACTGCTATGTTTTAGAGCAGAGAGGTTAGCTAAGACTTATGTCACTCTCATCATGGTCACAGCCAACATCTGCTTTTTTAATAATATCTGGCTCATTTGCCGTTTTGCACAAAAAAAATCTTGAATTCTATAAGTATCATACTTGAATCCTATCAGTGTTCTAGAATAATGCTGTCCAACTCTGCCAATCGATACAATATAATGAGCTATGCTAGCATTGCCCCAGTTCTAATCTACTTTTTATGCAAAAGTAATTCCCCTTGTATTAGATTTCAGACCTATTATGAGGTTTTGCACTAGTTGCTAATATATTCATTGAGGTTTGGAATATAGGGATGTAGTACTCTTGTGCAGTGGTTAATTTGTTAAATTATAAGTGCCAGGACTCATGCCAGGGGGCCACTGAAGCTTGAACCACCCATTGCCTCTCCCAGTGATGCCAATGACAGTACCAACACAACCACTGACCATTGCAATCCTTCAAGTGTGACTTCAGACTATTTCATGTCCCCCAAGTTATAAGAATGGCTTGGGCGGCAGGTGTTAGTCATTTTTAATGTGTATTGAATTAATAAACAACTGTTGTTGTTTTCATATCTAAAGTAGATAAACAGTGGCACCATGTGGCAGACTGTCATAAGTACCAGTGCTGACAATTAAGTGCCAATGCCGAGCACTGGAAACCACAGGCTCAAATTAAGCACTGCTCTTGTTCATTCCACAGTCCTGTTCAAGTTGCAAGCGGAGGGTGGGAAGGAGATGTGGGAGTGTTGAAGAGGGAAATTTTAGGGTTATATATTGTTTCTATTGTTTTCACTATTTGTTCTTGCAATAGCAACCATCTTTTTTAAATGTATGTCTGATTAATGGTTCAGATACTGGGTCTCTGAAAGGGAAATAGAGCTTGTAAAGAGCTGCTTCTTTCCTTCTCAATGATACCCCACACTTGTGTGTCTGAACACTCTTTATTAACTTTGATTTAATATGCAGAAGAGCGCCGGGAAACACGTCCGTACCGCTCCGAAATCGGGCGCTCACTCGCACCCAAAATGGCGGCCGCGCTCGACGTCATCGCGCCAGCGTGCGACCACTAGAGCGCAACACTACATATCTCCCTTCTTTACCAAACGCACTAAAACATTAACATTAGGAAGGTAGTCCCAGAGTCTCTCGGCTAAAAGTTACTTCACTTCTCCCAAATCATAGTCTCTGTATTTGGCCGGCCTTACCACAAGTCTCCCTGCCCGTGTACGTCTTACCGGAGTGGAGATGGATACTTCTCCCCTTCCTTCTGCTCGGCCTGCCTGTGTTTCTCCTTGTCCTTTAGGGCTCACTCTCTCCGGAGTCCTGCTCTTGTCCTCCTGCCATTCGTCTGCTATTAGATTATCTTTCTCCTCCTGCTCCACCCTATTGCCTTCTACTCCTAGGTCCTTCTCTTCTTCTCCTGGGGCTGTGTTTCCTGCCGGTGAACTTGGTTTCTCTTGTGTCCCTGATCTTTCTTCTCTGTCCCACTGTAATATCTTGTTGCACTTTGACATGCGATCTTGCGACCAGACGTTCCCGTCACTTAGTAAGGCAGCTCTGTTGTACACCTGTTCAACTTTCAGGGGCAAGCTGTATTTGCTGTCTCCTTTCCTCCTTAACTGGGCAAGTTTGACTCTGACCCATTCCCCTTTTTCCAGGGACGTTCCTTTCACATTGCGTCTCTTATTGTATTGTTCTGTGTAAGTTCTCTGTGCTCTCTCTAAGTTGTGGTGCATGACTGCCGGGGACCATTTACTCGTGACCGTCTTTTCTTTCCACGCTAGGTTGTCCTTAGTGAACGGTTCACGTCCCCTTAGGATTTGGAACGGGCTGTACCCTGTACCGGTCGGTGTGATTCGGTAGGCCCACAGCATACTTCTCACCTCCTTCTCCCAGTCCTTCCCCACTCCTATGGCTGATTGGATGGACCCCATTATTACTCGATTAAACCTTTCGGCAAGACCATTCCCTGCCGGATGGTAGACCGAGGTGTGCTTGATTTGGATGCCATTTCGTTCCATGTACCGGTTCCACTTCTCTGATGTGAATTGAGGTCCGTTGTCGCTCAAGATGGAACGAGGAATGCCTCTCTGAGGAAGGTAGCTGTGAGAAACTTCAGCACTGTCTCTGTGTCCATCACCTCCTGTATGTCCAGTTCTGGCCACTTAGAATACCGGTCTATGAGAACTACCACATATTTTGGGGTCCCATCCGCATCCAATACCGGACCGAGAATGTCGATAGATACTTCCTCCCAAGGGTTGGCTGGATTGTTAAACTTCCCTAGTGACGGACGTAGTAACGTTTGTGACTTGTCCGCTCTTTGGCACTGATCACATTCTCTAACATGTCTCTCGATTTGACTATCCATTGCGGGCCACCAGTACATCTGTTTCGTCCTCAACTTCATCTTTACGATGCCCAAGTGCCCTTCGTGCAACACTGCTAGCAGGCGTGACGTCAACGACCCAGGAGGGACTACTCTCTCCCCTCTAAACAGGAAGGTTCCTTGGTCTCCTACGGATAACTCTTCCCTCACTTCGAAGAATTTCCTTTGCTCCGCTTTCAGGTGCCTTTTTTCTGGCCACCCCTGTATTATGAATGCCTTGATGTTTTCGAGGTCCGTGTCCCCTTCATAGGCTTGCTTCCATTCCTGCCCACTTATCACCTTTTCCTGATCTTCCATGAATGCCACTCTGACCTCGTCCTCGTCCGTACTTGCGGGAGCGTCCTCCATGGCTGAAGCTCGACTGAGGTAATCCGCCACTTTGTTCTTGGCCCCTGGGATGTATTCCACATCATACCTGTAGTCTAACAATTTCAGGGTCATTTTTGCGATGCGGGGTGTGGCACTTGCGTGCCCGCAGGACGTTAGTACTTTGACAAGGGGTTTGTGGTCCGTCCTTAGTTGGAATCTTGTGCCCCATAGAAATTGGCGGAATTTCGACATTGCCCACACCACTGCCAGCATCTCTTTTTCTATCACGCTGAATTTCTGTTCTGTAGGTGACAATGTCCTTGACGCAAAGCTGATGGTCGCCTGCTCTCCGTTCTTCCTTTCCTGCATGAGAACTGCCCCTAGGCCTTTGTCGCTCGCGTCTGTGGTCAATATGGATTCTCCATGCGGATCATAACCTTGCAGGGGGACCGCTCTGCTAACCTCCTCTTTGATTTTCTGAAACTCTCCTTGCGCTTCCTCTGTCCACTGAAAGGCGGTTTTTTCTCGTACCAGTAGTCGCAGGTGATGTGTCTTGGTGGCGAAGTGCTGCACAAATTTGCTGTAATATTCGGCCATCCCTAAGAATGATCTCACTTCTTCCTTGCTTGTCGGTGCCGGTGCTTCGCATATTGCCTTGACATTCGCGTGTTTGGGTGTGATTCCTTGGTCACTAATCTCATGACCCAAGTAGGTGACCGTCGTCATTCCTAGTCTGCACTTCTCCCATTCCGCTGTCAGGCCATTCCTTTCCAGGACTTGTAACACCATTGCTAGCTTTGTGTTGTGGTCAGCTTGGTCTTTGCCCATTATCAAGATGTCGTCTTGGAAGTATTGTACTCCCTCTATGTCCTTAAATAGTTTGTGCATCAGCTTTTGGAATACCGCCGCTGCTGATGCCAAGCCGAACGGCATCCTGCGGAATTGGTAGCATCCAAATGGTGTAATGAAGGACGTAAGTTTACGGCTCGTGCTGTGCAGTGCTATCTGATGATATGCTGAGGCGAGATCTACAGTGGAAAACCATTTTATACCTTTCGTCTTTGAAATGAAATGAAATGAAATTTGTACTTGTAAAGCGCACTTATACCCCCAAAGGGGTGTCCTGGCGCTGTACGCATACCGCTGTGGAACCCTTCCTGGCTTTTCCCTGTGAAATGTCCACTCCTGGGCACCCCCAGGGTGAAGCCAGGCATCCCAGCGCTGTTGGGGCCATTAAGCAAGCTATTGCCCAGAGTTGCAGAGTGGGACCCATGATTAGAATAGGCACCGAGGCGAGAATTATCAGGTCCGAGGAAATTGAGCCCAAGACCCGCCGAGGCGGGAATTGAACCCTGGTCCCGGGCCAGATCTCTGCATCAGGGTCTGCCGCTCTAACCATTGAGCCACACTTCTCTTGCCAGCATTTCGTCTATTCTGGGTAATGGGAACTTTTCCACTACTATGCATTTGTTCAATTCGCGCAGGTCCACGCACAACCGAACTTTGCCGTTGGGTTTCCTCGCTACCACTAACGGGGCCAACCATTCCGAACTGTTAATTGGTTCGATGATCCCTTCGTCTTCCAATCTTTGTAACTCTATTTGCACCGCTTCCCTGACTGCTAGCGGTATGTTCCTCACTTTGTGGGATACTGGTTTGGCGTTGTCCTTGAGTTCAATTTTGTGGGTGAATTTTGTTAGTTTGCCCACTCTGCCTCCGAATACTGTGGGGAATTCTCTTTTCATCTTTTCGAAGTCCAATTGGTTGTCTGCGCTGGTCATCAGGACTTGCGTGTCCCCTCCTGGGTTCAATTGTATGCCCAACTCGCCCTGGTCCATCCATCCCAGGACAGAAGGCCCTTTTTCCGCCACGTATAATTTGCACTCCGCGCTGCGGTTTTTGAACTCAAATCGCAGGACTCGATATCCCACCATCGGGATGGGTTCCCCTGTGAATGTGACCGGACGTATGTCTGGGGGCTCAAGGTGTGATCCCAGGCTGGGTTTGAAGTTCTCGGTCCACACTGTCCTTTGAATGATGGTGTATGGAGAACCGGAGTCCGCCACCATCTTGATCTGAACACCCCCCACGACCATGTCGCATTGTGGTTTCTTGGAGCGACTTCCTTCTACGCCTAGAACTTGACCTTCGATGCACAACACATTATCTTCCTCTTCTTCTCCGTCTTCACCTCCCCCGTCGTGTGCTACGTACTTGACTGTTGACCGCTTTACCTTGCGGCGACACACTTTTTCATAGTGTCCAACAATTCCGCAGTACATACACTTGGCTCGGAAGGCTGGACATCGCTTGTCATATGCCGCGTGGGATGGACTGCCGCACCTGTAGCACGTGGTGGCGCCCTCCTTGTGTGATTTCTGTGTCTGCGTGGATCGTGGGGTCCATCTGCTCTGGGCTCTCCCTTCTGCCGCTGATCTCTTTCCTCTGTCCGGCGGTTCTACATCCGTGACTCTATTGACCATGGTCCGCTCTGTACTTTCTTTTTTCGCTGCCTCTGCGCATCTCTTCGATAGTTCCGCCTTTTTCACCATGGCAATGACGTCCTTCAGCGTGGCGTCCCCGTTAACCCACAGTTTGTCTTGGATCGCTGTGTTCTTCGTGTGCATGACAATCTGGTCTTTGATAAATTCGTCGTGCAAGGCGCCAAATTTGCATGTGATCGCCAATTTCTTCAACGCCGCCACATAGTCGTCTATGGACTCTTCTCCCGCTTGTTTCCGTTGTTGGAAGTTGTATCTGTCTATGGACGTGCACACTGCTGGTCTGTAATGGTTGTTTAGATCTTCAAGCGCGTGTTGGAATACATCATCGTCTGCGACCTGCCGTTGCGTGGGGACCAGGTTCTGAAAGACTCGGATGCCTTCCGGGCCTAAGTTGTGGAGTAATATTCTTTTCTTCCTTTTGCTGGGGAATGCCTCTCCACTCTCGTCTTCTATGGCCTCCAGGTAGTTCATGAAGTACTCCCTCCAGTCTTCCCATTTCATCAGAGGTTCGCCTGGTTTTGGTAGGAAGGGTATAGGCGTCGTGAGTGAAGACGCCTGCGCGCACATTGTGGCGTTTCCTTCCTGTGCCTCTACGTTTCCTCTTGGACTGCCCGGTGTGCCCGTGCTTCTGGGAGGTGTGTGGTCTTGATGGGGCCCTGAGGCTCCCCCGTCGCTGCGCTGCACCGCCTCCGCCAGGGCCCTGGATGTCTTATAGGATCTGGAGGGTTGGCTTCCTGCTCCCCCGTGGTGTCTACCCTCCTATGTAGGGGGCTGTGCGCTCTCACTTGATTGCCACTACCTGTTCTTGGGTGCTGCTTCACGGTAGGACCGCCCTCTGCCACGCTCTCCTGCTGTGCCACGTCCCTGGGCCCGTGTACGTCGTAGTCGGGTCCGTTGGGGCTCCGGTGGGTTCTTGTGTCCTCTTTACTGTCCTTTTGTGGTTCGTTTTTTTTTTTTTTTTCTGATCCCAGTCTCGTCGCCACTGTAAAGAGCTGCTTCTTTCCTTCTCAATGATACCCCACACTTGTGTGTCTGAACACTCTTTATTAACTTTGATTTAATATGCAGAGGAGCGCCGGGAAACACGTCCGTACCGCTCCGAAATCGGGCGCTCACTCGCACCCAAAATGGCGGCCGCGCTCGACGTCATCGCGCCAGCGCGCGACCACTAGAGCGCAACACTACAGAGCTTCAGATGAAGACCTGTCTTTTCTAGAGTATGGGGTAGGAAATGGGGTGCATTCAGGGGGGCACATGTTGTGCCCCCCTGTGTGCATGCACCCTAGTACCTGCACGGCATCGACTGCAGCAGTCCATGCTGTGCAGGTACTGATTTTGATGTTCCCATTGCGGCGACTATTCCATAGGCAACTCCGTGGGAACACCAAAGAACTGCCCGCCAGCCAGGAGAAAACTCCTAATCTGGTGGGTAGTGCAACCACGGGGTTGACGATGCGGGAGCGGGGCGGTCCCACTCCAGCGCCGCCAAACTCCTAATGAGGCCCTTAGATATCATAGCCAAAGCATATCATAAAATAAATTGTAACCCATCAAAGTCCTCCAAAACTATGACATTTTGAACCTACACACCAGATCTTTTTTTATTTAAAAAAATAAAATATATATTTTTATGACATCAGTCAAAAAACTTACATTTAAATGACAATGTTAATGAAGACTAATATAAAAAAATTATATATAAATTCTTTTTTTAAAATATAACCGTCATAAACTAAAAAATTCAAAACAAGCTCAATCATCACGTAAAATAATTATAACACATAAATCAAACAATTCCACATAACAATTACTAAGGACCTTATTACGATGGTGGTCGGACGCATCGCAGTGGGATTGATACCACCCGCCTAGTAGTCGGCGGTCCCACCCGTAGGCGGTTGGAAACACCCCTTTTTCTATTGCGGCTTGTGCTGCGGCCGGTAAAAGGGCCACAGCACAAGCCGCAATAGAAAAAGGGATGTTTTTAAACATCCATGCACCGTGTGCCATGCACCATGTGGTGCCTGGAAAACGGTGCATGGATGTTTGGGGGGGCACCCCATTTGGTCACCTGGCCACATAGTGGAGGCCCACAGGGGACGGAGGCTCTGCTAGGAGCCCCCAAAGTCCCTTTCTGACAGCCTTTCTATGGCAATGGGACCGCCATGGAAAAGCTGTGAGAAATGGACATCGTAATCGCTAAGGCGGTGCCTGCACAGGCACCGCCAACATTGTAGGGATTACGGCCCAACCGCGGCCCGACAGGCTCCTTGAGCCTGTCGGAAGCAGCGGTCTGTCGTGTAGCTCCTATAAACCTATTTAGGATCTGCACGTTTAGACAACATAGACTGTAGGATCGGTGTTCAGACTGATTCTAGACACCCTCACCGGGTATGTTTGCCTGTATACCAGCTAGCTCACAGAGCCACTAGAAACCCCTCTTACCGAGGAGAGAATAGTTCTTGGCAGCTATCGGACATGACAACTCTGTCCCATCAGGGATCGTGGAACCAGTACAGTGCTTGTCGCTCAGTCACTCGTGTTCACTTTGTCTCAGAGAGATACACAGAATAAACGGTGAGGAAGTTTTCAATAAGCTTTTATTGAACCAGCGTCATTCTAGTGTAAAATAGGTGTGCTGAAACAACCATAAGACAGAAACAGATATAAATGATTATAAGCACCAACAGAGTAAAAGGATGGTAGATTTCTATCATAGTGCTAAAACAATGAATGCAGGCAGGTATAAAAATACATGACAGTAATAATGCGTACTCCTACAATGCAACCCTAACTAGATGTACCTAAGTGTACCTAGCATGTATGTAGGTGTGGAGCCAAGAATCCCTCTAGGATAAAGTCAACCCCGTTACCTGAAGTGAGAGACTGTGGGACCCCTTCTTGGTCTTGAGATGGACACCCAGCAAGGGATGTCAGACCACTGCGAGCTGAAGTGTCTGCATGCAGGAACCTCAGCGTCTTGTGTCAGTGTGTCAGCATGGAAGTCCTTTTTCTCCTCTCCCTGCCTCAGCAAAGATATGGTGTTTATATACCCAAAGTGGTACCCTCAGGGGATCTACCTTGCTCTGTCATGTCAGACTTAGGATGACGGAAGGAATGACCCTTATACATAGTTAATTATGCAGGAGATGGTAGCCCTGCTGAGTTTCTAAGAATCCTCATGCATAATGGATGAGGCTAGTTTTCAGGGAAAACCCCACGTCCTGTTAGCAGTCCATTAACTAGGTAAAAGTCCAGTCCCAAGAAACGTTATGTTGTGAAATGGCAGGGGAAATATAGGTGAGAGGTTAGGTTGCTACCTGAGCCTATATTAGGGGACCTATATGAAACATAACAGGTCTTTCCACCTCCCTCTGCGCTCCGACTGCCGGCATCATAATCCGGAGGTAGAACCGCTGCCCTAGATGTCAGGCGGACCGCCACTGATGGCCTGTCCGTGGCGGTCCGCCCGACATCGTAATGAGAGCCATAATGTTTGCACAAACAATATAATATCACATTTCCCATTCAAAAGAATAGACATAAATAAAACTTAGGGCCTGATTTAGAGTTTGGCAGATGGGTTACTCCGTCACAAACGTGACGGATATCCCGTCTGCCATATTGCATGTGCCATAGAATATAATGAACTTGTAATACAGCGGACGGGATATCCATCATGTTTGTGATGGACTAACCCGGTCCAGCCAAAATCTAAATCAGGCCCTTACTGTTTTGTATTTGCAAATCTTTCTCTCTATTCATATAAAAAATAAATAGAAATGCACCAGAAAAGGGAAAAATATTGTCCAAAAAGCCAAAGTACCTAGGAACCATAAAAAACCTGAAAAAGTGTTTGAAAAAAAGAAAGGCTCAAAGAAACCTGAAAAGGGAAATCAAAGTAAAAAGCATTGGTTTATTATATACCGAAAATAATTTCCTTAAAAAAACGTAAACTCCACATGCCCACAGGACACGCTTGTGGACATAAACCTGTAAAGTAAATGAAAAAAACCCACCCACAAAACACATTACATTTCAAAAATACATATACATAACAGTTAATCATCAAAATATAACTAACCTAGCACAATTTAACATAGCATAGCGATACATTACTAAAATAGTGAACGAAACGCCAAAATGACAAACTAGTGAAAAACAGTAACACTCATACATTTAAATATACAAAAAAAAACACAAACAACACTATAACTAACTTGTAGAGCTCACCCTGGACCCCCTACAATCTAAACCCCTAAAAAATCCGTAAAGAACAGCTTACCTGTTCCGTGGGGTAAACAAATGGCTGCTAAATGAAACTAAGAAAAAAAGTCTATCTCTCCATAGAGATAAATAGGAAATACTGCAAAAATGTTGAATAACAGTACAATTTAAAGAAAAAAATGTACACATGGAAAACATGTAAAAAATAATAAAATGTAAAAAATTGTAAAGGATGTAATAGTATAAAACAGAGCTTTCCAAAGTTTTCATGTTGGTGACACACTTTTTAGACACGCATCATTTTGCGACACAGTAATTCAGTTTTACTAGCAAACTGGAGGATAAACTAACCGTATATAAGAGATACGGACAAATACATAAAATGTATGTCATATAAATTGTAATAACAAAATGTATGGGGACGCAACATATCTCCCGAAAACCTTTCATGTATATTTTTTAAAATATATGATTTGTAAGATTATAACATACATACATTTCCATGACTGTTGTCATTTATGAGTAACAATATGCAAATATGTTCAAAAATTTGAATAAAACCAACAACACTTACTATTTTAATGAGATGTATGAGGTTGATAGGATGAACACAGCTGCTCAATATTTGGTGGTATATTAGATAAAGACACTCGTATTTCATCATCAAGCATTTTCAAGCTTCCACGGTTCAGTGTCTTTAAGTTTGTCATCGTTAAAAAGGATACTTCACAAATATATGTATTAGAAAACTGTAGAAGAATTTGTAACACTTTTTTACCTTTGTTTGGATGCATTTTTGAAACACGAATCCAAAAGCTGTCTAAGTTACCCTCTTCATGCATCATTAACAGACTTCGATAATTTTTTATTTCAGTTAATTCTTCTTCTTCAATAAGTGAAACGTTCCCAGTTGCAGTTCAAAGAAATGGATTTCTGATCCAATCATAGTCTTGGATGTCAACATTTAGGAAGTAATGATAAACTTTTTCTCCGAGCAATGTTAAATGGCAACAATCAGCGGGCTGATATTAAATTTTAGCTCACACTCAGCAGATTTGGAAAACATTTCCAAATTGCCTTCTTTCACTTTCCTTTTCCAAATTGCTATTTAGTCTCTCATAGCACAATTTTTATCTACCGCTGTTAAAATATTTTTTCCTTTTCCTTGCGTACAGATGTTAATTTTATTCAAATGTTCAAATATGTCAGCAAGATATGCTAATTTTGTGCATCAAAGTTTGTTTTGAATTAGATCGCAGAATTCATGTTGCTGATTTTCCTCAAAAAGTTTAAGCATCATTTCCCGCAATTCGTATTCACAACAAAGCACGCAACCTCTTGAGAGCCAACGAATGACCGTGTGCAGTAGAAGCTTTTTAAACCTTGCACCCATTTGTTCACAAATAATCACAAATTATCTTGATTTAAGAGGTCTGCTTTTAATGTTGACCATTTGAACAACTTTGTCCATAACTTTTCTTACTTCATTTCCAATGGTTGGCGTGACTAGTGCTTTGTCTTAGCAATGAGTAATCATAATATTTGCATTCTCTTTCTTTGCTAGAGCTATAAAACCTTTTGTTGAGCCATCCATGCCTATTCCTACACAATTTAACCATTGCAAAATATTTTCCTTCATCAAGCAATCTAAAGTTTTAAATAAATCCTCACCTCTAGTTCTCATTGGAAGTTCTAGGCAACACAAGAATTGCTCAATAATTCTGTCAGTATGAATAAAACGTATAAAAAACAATAATTGAGCTAACCCCCTGACATCTGTTGACTCGTCTAATTGAAATGTAAAGATCATATTATCGTCTTGAAAAATATCCTTCATTTGCAGCTTAATGTTATCAGACATGTCATGAATACGTCTTCCAATTGTGTTATCTGCCAAAGGGATTTTAACCCCTTCCATGCTTATGACGAGCTGGACTCATCATGGCACACAGTGCTCGTGTGCTCATGACGAGTCCAGCTCGTCATAAGACTACCCACGGGGAAGCGCTGGCGCTCCCCGTGGGAATCCGATCGTCGGGGTTTTTTAGGAGGCAGGGGAAGGACTTCCCTGCCTCCCCCGCCCCCCGCCCCCATCAATGACGCCAGCGCGCAAGGCGCGCTGACATCATTGAGGGTTTCCTTTCTTCGCGACGCGCTGGAAGCCATTTGCTTCCAGCGCGTCGGGAAATAAGGTGAGTTTTGGCTCGGGGAGGGGGTTTGATTCCAAAGAGACATCGAGGGAAAGGAAAGGGTTTTCCTTTCCCCCGATGCCTCTTTGTGCATTCCTGCTGCACGATCATGTGATCGTGCAGCAGGAATGCCCACGAGGGCGGCATTGTGAGCGTGGAGATGTGCCTTCTCTCCATTGCCACCCTGTAAAGTTAGCTGTAATCCTTGATGGAGGTCTCTGCACCCTTGATTTTCTTGAGCGCAATCCTTCTCCTCGTCTGCCGCTGCGATCCTGCAATTCTTCTGGTCCTTTACGCAGCTGTAGTGTAGGAAAGGCATTATACATTTACCCAACGAGGTAGCACTTACTGATTAGCCAGTAGAAAGTACTCCAGTTGAGTAGAGGTATTGCACAAAACGGTGGCATCTTCGTGAGCGTGGAGATGTACCTTCTCTCCATTGCCACCCTGTAAAGTTAGCTGTAATCCTTGATGGAGGTCTCTGCACCCTTGATTTTCTCGAGCGCAATCCTCGTGTAGTTCCTGTGACCAGGAGGTTCCTTCTCCTCGTCTGCCGCTGCGATCCTGCTCTGACCCTTTATAAACAAGAGGCATGTGAACGGGCCTAGAAGCCCCGCTCGTTTGGCCCCGCCACACATACACTAGCGGTATGCAACGTATGCCCGCCCTTTCCCTACTATGATGGACAGCTTACTCAAAGGATCCCGGCGCTTTCGGCGCGGTGGCAAAGTTACAGACACACAGGTCACTGGAGACAATTCTTCTGGTCCTTTACGCAGCTGTAGTGTAGGAAAGGCATTATACATTTACCCAACGAGGTAGCACTTACTGATTAGCCAGTAGAAAGTACTCCAGTTGAGTAGAGGTATTGCACAAAACGGTGGCATCTTCGTGAGCGTGGAGATGTACCTTCTCTCCATTGCCACCCTGTAAAGTTAGCTGTAATCCTTGATGGAGGTCTCTGCACCCTTGATTTTCTCGAGCGCAATCCTCGTGTAGTTCCTGTGACCAGGAGGTTCCTTCTCCTCGTCTGCCGCTGCGATCCTGCTCTGACCCTTTATAAACAAGAGGCATGTGAACGGGCCTAGAAGCCCCGCTCGTTTGGCCCCGCCACACATACACTAGCGGTATGCAATGTATGCCCGCCCTTTCCCTACTATGATGGACAGCTTACTCAAAGGATCCCGGCGCTTTCGGCGCGGTGGCAAAGTTACAGACACACAGGTCACTGGAGACAATTCTTCTGGTCCTTTACGCAGCTGTAGTGTAGGAAAGGCATTATACATTTACCCAACGAGGTAGCACTTACTGATTAGCCAGTAGAAAGTACTCCAGTTGAGTAGAGGTATTGCACAAAACGGTGGCATCTTCGTGAGCGTGGAGATGTACCTTCTCTCCATTGCCACCCTGTAAAGTTAGCTGTAATCCTTGATGGAGGTCTCTGCACCCTTGATTTTCTCGAGCGCAATCCTCGTGTAGTTCCTGTGACCAGGAGGTTCCTTCTCCTCGTCTGCCGCTGCGATCCTGCTCTGACCCTTTATAAACAAGAGGCATGTGAACGGGCCTAGAAGCCCCGCTCGTTTGGCCCCGCCACACATACACTAGCGGTATGCAACGTATGCCCGCCCTTTCCCTACTATGATGGACAGCTTACTCAAAGGATCCCGGCGCTTTCGGCGCGGTGGCAAAGTTACAGACACACAGGTCACTGGAGACAATTCTTCTGGTCCTTTACGCAGCTGTAGTGTAGGAAAGGCATTATACATTTACCCAACGAGGTAGCACTTACTGATTAGCCAGTAGAAAGTACTCCAGTTGAGTAGAGGTATTGCACAAAACGGTGGCATCTTCGTGAGCGTGGAGATGTACCTTCTCTCCATTGCCACCCTGTAAAGTTAGCTGTAATCCTTGATGGAGGTCTCTGCACCCTTGATTTTCTCGAGCGCAATCCTCGTGTAGTTCCTGTGACCAGGAGGTTCCTTCTCCTCGTCTGCCGCTGCGATCCTGCTCTGACCCTTTATAAACAAGAGGCATGTGAACGGGCCTAGAAGCCCCGCTCGTTTGGCCCCGCCACACATACACTAGCGGTATGCAACGTATGCCCGCCCTTTCCCTACTATGATGGACAGCTTACTCAAAGGATCCCGGCGCTTTCGGCGCGGTGGCAAAGTTACAGACACACAGGTCACTGGAGACAATTCTTCTGGTCCTTTACGCAGCTGTAGTGTAGGAAAGGCATTATACATTTACCCAACGAGGTAGCACTTACTGATTAGCCAGTAGAAAGTACTCCAGTTGAGTAGAGGTATTGCACAAAACGGTGGCATCTTCGTGAGCGTGGAGATGTACCTTCTCTCCATTGCCACCCTGTAAAGTTAGCTGTAATCCTTGATGGAGGTCTCTGCACCCTTGATTTTCTCGAGCGCAATCCTCGTGTAGTTCCTGTGACCAGGAGGTTCCTTCTCCTCGTCTGCCGCTGCGATCCTGCTCTGACCCTTTATAAACAAGAGGCATGTGAACGGGCCTAGAAGCCCCGCTCGTTTGGCCCCGCCACACATACACTAGCGGTATGCAACGTATGCCCGCCCTTTCCCTACTATGATGGACAGCTTACTCAAAGGATCCCGGCGCTTTCGGCGCGGTGGCAAAGTTACAGACACACAGGTCACTGGAGACAATTCTTCTGGTCCTTTACGCAGCTGTAGTGTAGGAAAGGCATTATACATTTACCCAACGAGGTAGCACTTACTGATTAGCCAGTAGAAAGTACTCCAGTTGAGTAGAGGTATTGCACAAAACGGTGGCATCTTCATGAGCGTGGAGATGTACCTTCTCTCCATTGCCACCCTGTAAAGTTAGCTGTAATCCTTGATGGAGGTCTCTGCACCCTTGATTTTCTCGAGCGCAATCCTCGTGTAGTTCCTGTGACCAGGAGGTTCCTTCTCCTCGTCTGCCGCTGCGATCCTGCTCTGACCCTTTATAAACAAGAGGCATGTGAACGGGCCTAGAAGCCCCGCTCGTTTGGCCCCGTCACACATACACTAGCGGCATGCAACGTATGCCCGCCCTTTCCCTACTATGATGGACAGCTTACTCAAAGGATCCCGGCGCTTTCGGCGCGGTGGCAAAGTTACAGACACACAGGTCACTGGAGACAATTCTTCTGGTCCTTTACGCAGCTGTAGTGTAGGAAAGGCATTATACATTTACCCAACGAGGTAGCACTTACTGATTAGCCAGTAGAAAGTACTCCAGTTGAGTAGAGGTATTGCACAAAACGGTGGCATCTTCGTGAGCGTGGAGATGTACCTTCTCTCCATTGCCACCCTGTAAAGTTAGCTGTAATCCTTGATGGAGGTCTCTGCACCCTTGATTTTCTCGAGCGCAATCCTCGTGTAGTTCCTGTGACCAGGAGGTTCCTTCTCCTCGTCTGCCGCTGCGATCCTGCTCTGACCCTTTATAAACAAGAGGCATGTGAACGGGCCTAGAAGCCCCGCTCGTTTGGCCCCGCCACACATACACTAGCGGTATGCAACGTATGCCCGCCCTTTCCCTACTATGATGGACAGCTTACTCAAAGGATCCCGGCGCTTTCGGCGCGGTGGCAAAGTTACAGACACACAGGTCACTGGAGACAATTCTTCTGGTCCTTTACGCAGCTGTAGTGTAGGAAAGGCACTATACATTTACCCAACGAGGTAGCACTTACTGATTAGCCAGTAGAAAGCACTCCAGTTGAGTAGAGGTATTGCACAAAACGGTGGCATCTTCGTGGATAAATATGCAGGGCAGATGTGCCTTCTCTCCATTTACACCCTGAAAAGTTAGCTGTAATCCTTGATGGAGATCTTTGCATCCTTGAATTTCTCGAGCGCAATGCTCGTGTAGTTCCTGTGACCAGGAGGTTCCTTCTCCTCGTCTGCCGCTGAGATCCTGCTCTGACCCTTTATAAACAAGAGGCATGTGAACGGGCCTAGAAGCCCCGCCACACATACACTAGCGGTATGCAACGTATGCCCGCCCTTTCCCCACTATGATGGACAGCTTACTCAAAGGACCCCGGCACTTTCGGCGCGGTGGCAAAGTTACAGACACACAGGTCACTGGAGACAATTCTTCTGGTCCTTTACGCAGCTGTAGTGTAGGAAAGGCACTATACATTTACCCAACGAGGTAGCACTTACTGATTAGCCAGTAGAAAGCACTCCAGTTGAGTAGAGGTATTGCACAAAACGGTGGCATCTTCGTGGATAAATATGCAGGGCAGATGTGCCTTCTCTCCATTTACACCCTGAAAAGTTAGCTGTAATCCTTGATGGAGGTCTTTGCATCCTTGAATTTCTCGAGCGCAATGCTCGTGTAGTTCCTGTGACCAGGAGGTTCCTTCTCCTCGTCTGCCGCTGAGATCCTGCTCTGACCCTTTATCCCCTTCAGTGCTTATGACGAGCTGGACTCGTCATGGCACACAGTGCTCGTGACGAGTCCAGCTCGTCATAAGACCACCCACGGGGAAGCGCTGGCGCTCCCCGTGAGAATCTGATCGTTAGGTTTTTTTGGGGGGAGGCAGGGGAAGGGCTTCCCTGCCTCCCCTCGCCCCATCAATGACGTCAGCGCGCTGACATCATTGAGGGTTTCCCTTTCTTCCCGACGCGCTGGAAGCCATTTGCTTCCAGCGCGTCGGGGAAATCAGGTGAGGTTTGGCTCGGGGAGGGGGGGGTTTGTATCAAAGGAGGCATCGAGGGAAAGGAAATGGTTTTCCTTTCCCCCGATGCCTCTTTTGTGCATTCCTGCTGCACGATCATGTGATCGTGCAGCAGGAATGCCCACTAGGCACCAGGGTTTTTTTTAATTTTTGTGTTGGGGAGTGGCCAAAAGGGCAAGGGTTGCTCCCCTTTTACGGGTGTGAATATTTTATTTATACTGTTATGCCCAACTACCCCTTAGCTTGGCTGGTGGATTGTGTGTGGACTGGTGCATTATTTGCATATGTGATTGTAATGTTTTTTTTCCTCCTTTTTATTCTAGTGTAAAGCTTTTGATTCCTGTTTGCGGTTTCGGCAGTTGTGGTTCTGCAGTTTTGCGTAATTGCATTTATTTGGTAAGAAAAATATTTTTGTTGTGTGTACTCCAAATGAGTATTATTGTCATGCATGAATGAATTTTTTTGTAAGTGGTGCCATAATGGCAGCATATTTGTTAGTGTTCAGAGCATGAAATTCTTTGCGATGTTTTGCATTGTCTTATGTGTAATTTTTTTCTTCTTCTTTTTTAGTGGGATATTGTTGATCCTTACT
Organism: Calotriton arnoldi; assembly: GCA_963921515.1. Lineage (NCBI taxonomy): Eukaryota > Metazoa > Chordata > Amphibia > Caudata > Salamandridae > Calotriton > Calotriton arnoldi. The sequence continues at coordinate 1,019,760 of CAWUFW010005148.1, forward strand.
GTGTCTGTGCAGAGTAGGTGGTGGTGAGTCTAGCTGCTTCTGTCACGTGAGTGGTATAGTGTTGGAGTATATAAGTCTTTGTGATAAAGCTACATTTTGTTTATTTCTCTTTTTTTTTTACAAAGGGTTTGTTGTTGTTGACTTGTTTGACAAGTAACCTTTATTAGTAAGCATTATGGCTAGCCGTAGAATTACTGCTCAGCAGGTGGTTGGTTTGCTTCTTGAATCTTCCTCTGAGCAGGATTATGAGACTGACAGTGCGTCTGAGGGAGAGGAGGGAGGGGAAGATTCAGGCAGTGAGTTTTCTCTCCACATGGAATCATCGGATGATGAAGGTACTCTCAGTGCAGATGAAGTGCCTGATTTAGAGGAGGATACTAATGTGCCGATGGTGCAAGAGGCATCTGGATTGCAGCCTGGGGCTGCTAGGCTTCCTACTGGAAGTGCTGGACTCTGGGTTGATCCAAACATGGTGCAGCCGGTGTTGCCTGCCTTTAGTGGTTATGCAGGGTGTAGAGTGGATTGTGAACATTATTTGCCTATACAGTATTTTCAGTTGTTTATGGATGATGTATTTTTGGGTGAGATTGTTGAGCAGACTAATTTGTATGCTGAACAGTTTTTGAGGGACAACAGTGCCAGACTTAGGCCCCATTCTAGAGCTACCCGGTGGAGTCCCACAAATCTGGAAGAGATGAAGAAGTTTTTGGGTTTGACTTTTTTGATGGGTTTGATAAGGAAGCCGTCCATGAGTTCATATTGGTCTACCAGTCCCTTGATGGCAACAGCCATATTTCCTGCAGTTATGACTCGTGATCGGTATTTACTTTTGCTTCGGATGCTGCATTTTGTTGATAATGGTTTGGCGTTGCCACGAGATCACCCTGAATGTGACCGTCTTTTTAAGATTCGGCCTGTTCTTGATCACTTTGTAGATCGATTTTCAGAGATCTATACTCCAGGGAAAGAAATATCTATTGATGAGTCTTTGGTGCTGTTCAAGGGCCGTTTGGTTTTTAGGCAGTACATTCCTAGCAAGAGCGCACGCTATGGAATTAAGCTGTATATGTTGTCTGAGAGTAGGACAGGATATGTTTTTAATTTGCGTGTGTACACTGGTAGGGATTCCACTATTGACCCCCTGGTTGTCCGTCCACTTTAGTAGGAGTTTCAGAGAAAATTGTGTGGGAACTTGCTAGAGGACTGTTTAACAGAGGCCACCATTTGTACATTGATAACTTCTACACTGCTGTGCAATTGTTTAAGGAATTGTTCAAAGTGGACACTTTTGCTTGTGGCACAATCCGCTCTAACCGTAAAGGTTATCCAAAAGAGCTTGTTTGCAAAAAACTTCAGAGGGGACAGTGCAGTGCCTTGCGTAGTGAGGAACTGCTAGCTGTGAAATTTGTGGACAGGAGGGATGTGTACATGCTGACTACCATCCATGATGAGAGTACTTCACCTGTGGCTGTTTGGGGTCAGATTGCTGAAGTGCGCAAACCTGTGTGCATTTTAGACTACAATAAGCACATGGGTGGTGTTGATAGAGTAGATCAGAGGTTGGAACCTTACACTGCTATTCGTAAGTCTTACATTTGGTATAAGAAGTTGGCCATCCATCTCTTCAATTTAGCAACTTTCAATGCTTTTGTTGTGTTCAAGGAGTGTTCTCCTGCGTCAAAGTTGACTTTTGTTCAGTTTCAGGAGTCTGTCATAGGCAGCCTTGTTGTTGTGGAACAGGCAAGTGTTCCTAGAGTTGGAGTGGTGGAGGATGTGGCTCGATTGAAAGATCGCCACTTTCCTGATCACATTCCTCCTTCATCCTCAAAAGACTTTCCCACTAGGAGATGTAGAGTCTGTTGGCGAAGAGGTACGCGGAAGGAGACTCGTATGTACTGCCCTGAGTGTCCTTCTAACCCTGGGCTGTGTGTGCCTGCTTGTTATAGAGCGTACCACAAGCAAAAGAATTATTGGGAGCAACCATGAGTGGTAAAGTGAACTGCCTGGTCTGTAATGTTTAAGAATTGTTGTTCTGTTTCAAGGTTGGCATTAGTGCAATGTTTCTGATTTTGTGTTAGTAGATTTGTATCTATTTGCAATTTGTTTGTGTTTTCTTTTTTGTATAAAAAATCCTAAATGTGATGGTGGTGTGTGTAGGCTGGTGCTTGGCTGGCGGTGTGCGTGGAGTGGCGCTCGGCTGGCAGTGTGTGAGTAGTGACTTGCTGCTGGTCACTACACACACTGCTAGCCGAGCGACACTCCACGCAATCCATCAGGTTGTGTGGTTGCTGTGTTAGGAATGTGGGCGTGTGAAAGTGATGGGCCCTTGAATGGCGCTGTCTGCTGGTGTGAGTGTTGTAATGTGATGGGCCCGCGGCTGGTGGTGTGAATGGTTTTGTATTTGTCACACGTATGAAAGGTGTATGAATGGCCTGTAAAGAGGTTGGTGCCTTGTCGTGGCTTTACAGCTCACGAGCTGTGAGTCAATGGTTCAGTTTCTCGTCCTTTCAATTATTAACAGTGCATTTCATTTTTGTGAAATCACTTGTTAATACAATTGTATATACTGAACCATCACTCACCCTCGTGCCAAATCCAACCAGTATGTGTGTGTGTGCTTGAGGATTAGATGGTTGTGCAGTAATATTTTTTTTTTGTCTTTCTCAAGCAGGGTGTACCTTGTCCCTTTTTGTGAATGTTGTAATGTGTTTGTTTCGTGCCTGGGGGTGTGAATGGTCTTGTGTGTATCACGTATGAAAGGTGTGTGAATGGCCTGTAAAGTGGTTGGGGCCTTGACGTGGCTTTACAGCTCACGAGCTGCGAGTCACTGGTTCCGTTTTTGTCCTTTCAATTATTGACAGTGCATTTCATTTTTGTGAAATCTCTTGTTAATAAAATTGTATATACTGAACCATCACTTGCCCTCGTGCCAAATCCAACCAGTATGTGTGTGTGTGCTTGAGGAATAGATGGCTGTGCAGTAATCTTTGTCTTTTTAGTCTGTCTGCCAAGGTGTACATTCCGTCTAAGAATAACCTACCAACTGTAGATATTGTCGTAAACGAAACACCCATGGGAGTACATGGTGATATCTCTCTTGTGGATCCCAACAAGTTATGGTACCCACAATGTCCTGCAAACCTCAAAATGTCTGTCACATTTTCCTTGCAATATTGTGCCAACATTTTCACGCTGCAGAAATAAACAACACATTATCTCATTATGACCTGGTTTTGCAAGGGGGTCACCTGGGTTTTTGGCCCGGGGCTCGGCGGCCACATAGGGAAACCTACCAAACCCACACATTTCTGAAAAGTAGACACCCGGGGGCTTCCAGGGAGGTATGGCTTGCGTGGACCCCCAACGTTTCCTTACCCAGAATCCCCTGCAAACCTCACTTTTAGCTGAAAAAATCACTTTTTTCACACATTTTTGTGTGGGAAAGTGTGGCATCACTGGCCTCACACAAATTTCCTACCACCCAGCGTTCCCCCAGGTCTCCCGATAAAAATGGTGCCTCACTTGTGTGGGAGGCCCAAGTACCCGCGACAGGCAAGGGCCCACAACTTATTGAGGCGACCTCAAAATGGCCTTTCACAAAACCACCTGGTTTTGCAAGGGGGGTCACCTGGGTTTTTGGCCCCGTGCTCGGTGGCCATCTAGGGAAACCTACCAAACCCACACATTTCTGAAAAGTAGACACCCGGGGGCTTCCAGGGAGGTGTGGCTTGCGTGGATCCCCCAACGTTTCCTTACCCAGAATCCCCTGCAAACCTCACTTTTAGCTGAAAAAATCACTTTTTTCACACATTTGTGTGTGGGAAAGTGTGGCATCACTGGCCTCACACAAATTTCCTACCACCCAGCGTTCCCCCAGGTCTCCCGATTAAAATGGTGCCTCACTTGTGTGGGAGGCCCAAGTACCCGCGACAGGCAAGGGCCCACAACGTATTGAGGCGACCTCAAAATGGCCTTTCACAAAACCACCTGGTTTTGCAAGGGGGTCACCTGGGTTTTTGGCCCCGTGCTCGGCGGCCATCTAGGGAAACCTACCAAACCCACACATTTCTGAAAAGTAGACACCCGGGGGCTTCCAGGGAGGTGTGGCTTGCGTGGATCCCCCAACGTTTCCTTACCCAGAATCCCCTGCAAACCTCACTTTTAGCTGAAAAAATCACTTTTTTCACACATTTGTGTGTGGGAAAGTGTGGCATCACTGGCCTCACACAAATTTCCTACCACCCAGCGTTCCCCCAGGTCTCCCGATAAAAATGGTGCCTCACTTGTGTGGGAGGCCCAAGTACCCGCGACAGGCAAGGGCCCACAACGTATTGAGGCGACCTCAAAATGGCCTTTCACAAAACCACCTGGTTTTGCAAGGGGGTCACCTGGGTTTTTGGCCCCGTGCTCGGCGGCCATCTAGGGAAACCTACCAAACCCACACATTTCTGAAAAGTAGACACCCGGGGGCTTCCAGGGAGGTATGGCTTGCGTGGATCCCCCAACGTTTCCTTACCCAGAATCCCCTGCAAACCTCACTTTTAGCTGAAAAATCACTTTTTTCACACATTTGTGTGTGGGAAAGTGTGGCATCACTGGCCTCACACAAATTTCCTACCACCCAGCGTTCCCCAGGTCTCCCGATAAAAATGGTGCCTCACTTGTGTGGGAGGCCCAAGTACCCGCGACAGGCAAGGGCCCACAACGTATTGAGGCGACCTCAAAATGGCCTTTCACAAAACCACCTGGTTTTGCAAGGGGGTCACCTGGGTTTTTGGCCCCGTGCTCGGCGGCCATCTAGGGAAACCTACCAAACCCACACATTTCTGAAAAGTAGACACCCGGGGCTTCCAGGGAGGTATGGCTTGCGTGGATCCCCCAACGTTTCCTTACCCAGAATCCCCTGCAAACCTCACTTTTAGCTGAAAAAATCACTTTTTTCACACATTTTTGTGTGGGAAAGTGTGGCATCACTGGCCTCACACAAATTTCCTACCACCCAGCGTTCCCCCAGGTCTCCCGATAAAAATGGTGCCTCACTTGTGTGGGAGGCCCAAGTACCCGCGACAGGCAAGGGCCCACAACGTATTGAGGCGACCTCAAAATGGCCTTTCACAAAACCACCTGGTTTTGCAAGGGGGTCACCTGGGTTTTTGGCCCCGTGCTCGGCGGCCATCTAGGGAAACCTACCAAACCCACACATTTCTGAAAAGTAGACACCCGGGGCTTCCAGGGAGGTATGGCTTGCGTGGATCCCCCAACGTTTCCTTACCCAGAATCCCCTGCAAACCTCACTTTTAGCTGAAAAAATCACTTTTTTCACACATTTTTGTGTGGGAAAGTGTGGCATCACTGGCCTCACACAAATTTCCTACCACCCAGCGTTCCCCCAGGTCTCCCGATAAAAATGGTGCCTCACTTGTGTGGGAGGCCCAAGTACCCGCGACAGGCAAGGGCCCACAACGTATTGAGGCGACCTCAAAATGGCCTTTCACAAAACCACCTGGTTTTGCAAGGGGGTCACCTGGGTTTTTGGCCCCGTGCTCGGCGGCCATCTAGGGAAACCTACCAAACCCACACATTTCTGAAAAGTAGACACCTGGGGGCTTCCAGGGAGGTATGGCTTGCGTGGATCCCCCAACGTTTCCTTACCAGAATCCCTTGCAAACCTCAATTTTAGCTGAAAAAATCACTTTTTCACACATTTGTGTGTGGGAAAGTGTGGCATCACTGGCCTCACACAAATTTCCTACCACCCAGCGTTCCCCCAGGTCTCCCGATAAAAATGGTGCCTCACTTGTGTGGGAGGCCCAAGTACCCGCGACAGGCAAGGACACAAAACGTTTTGAGGCAACATCAACATTGCCTATCAAAAAATGTTTTGGGCCCTTGCCTGTCGCGGGCACTAGGCCAACCCACACAAGTGAGGTACCATTTTTCTCGTTAGACTTTGGGGAACGCGGGGTGGGTGGAAATTTGTGGATCCACGCAGATTCCAGAACTTTCCACCACAGAAATGTGGGGAAAATGTGTTTTTTGGACAATTTTTATGTTTGCAAGGGATTCTGGGTAACAGAACCTGGTGGGAGGCAGTCAAGTCACCCCATCCTGGATTCCCATGGGTGTCTAGTTTTCAAAAATGTATAGGTTTGCTAGGTTTCCCTAGGTGCCGGCAGAGGTAGGGTTCAAAAACTACAGCTAGGCACTTTGCCAAAAAGGGTCATTTTTCACTGCGAAATTGAGGTGTGACCACGTTGCGTTTTGCGCCGTTTCCTGTCGCAGGCACTAGGCCGACCCACACAAGTGAGGTACCATTTTTCTCGTTAGACTTTGGGGAACGCGGGGTGGGTGGAAATTTGTGGATCCACGCAGATTCCAGAACTTTCCACCACAGAAATGTGGGGAAAATGTGTTTTTTGGACAATATTTTATGTTTGCAAGGGATTCTGGGTAACAGAACCTGGTGGGAGGCAGTCAAGTCACCCCATCCTGGATTCCCCTGGGTGTCTAGTTTTCAAAAATGTATAGGTTTGCTAGGTTTCCCTAGGTGCCGGCAGAGGTAGGGTTCAAAAACTACAGCTAGGCACTTTGCCAAAAAAGGGTCATTTTTCACTGCGAAATTGAGGTGTGACCACGTTGCGTTTTGCGCCGTTTCCTGTCGCAGGCACTAGGCCGACCCACACAAGTGAGGTACCATTTTTCTCGTAAGACTTTGGGGGACGCGGGGTGGGTGGAAATTTGTGGATCCACGCAGATTCCAGAACTTTCCACCACAGAAATGTGGGGAAAATGTGTTTTTTGGACAATTTTTTATGTTTGCAAGGGATTCTGGGTAACAGAACCTGGTGGGAGGCAGTCAAGTCACCCCATCCTGGATTCCCCTGGGTGTCTAGTTTTCAAAAATGTATAGGTTTGCTAGGTTTCCCTAGGTGCCGGCAGAGGTAGGGTTCAAAAACTACAGCTAGGCACTTTGCCAAAAAAGGGTCATTTTTCACTGCGAAATTGAGGTGTGACCACGTTGCGTTTTGCGCCGTTTCCTGTCGCAGGCACTAGGCCGACCCACACAAGTGAGGTACCATTTTTCTCGTACGACTTTGGGGGACGCGGGGTGGGTGGAAATTTGTGGATCCACGCAGATTCCAGAACTTTCCACCACAGAAATGTGGGGAAAATGTGGTTTTTTTGACAATTTTTTATGTTTGCAAGGGATTCTGGGTAACAGAACCTGGTGGGAGGCAGTCAAGTCACCCCATCCTGGATTCCCCTGGGTGTCTAGTTTTCAAAAATGTATAGGTTTGCTAGGTTTCCCTAGGTGCCGGCAGAGGTAGGGTTCAAAACTACAGCTAGGCACTTTGCCAAAAAAGGGTCATTTTTCACTGCGAAATTGAGGTGTGACCACGTTGCGTTTTGCGCCGTTTCCTGTCGCAGGCACTAGGCCGACCCACACAAGTGAGGTACCATTTTTCTCGTAAGACTTTGGGGGACGCGGGGTGGGTGGAAATTTGTGGGTCCACGCAGATTCCAGAACTTTCCACCACAGAAATGTGGGGAAAATGTGTTTTTTTGACAATTTTTTATGTTTGCAAGGGATTCTGGGTAACAGAACCTGGTGGGAGGCAGTCAAGTCACCCCATCCTGGATTCCCCTGGGTGTCTAGTTTTCAAAAATGTATAGGTTTGCTAGGTTTCCCTAGGTGCCGGCAGAGGTAGGGTTCAAAAACTACAGCTAGGCACTTTGCCAAAAAGGGTCATTTTTCACTGCGAAATTGAGGTGTGACCACGTTGCGTTTTGCGCAGTTTCCTGTCGCAGGCACTAGGCCGACCCACACATTTGAGGTACCATTTTTCTCGTAAGACTTTGGGGGACGCGGGGTGGGTGGAAATTTGTGGATCCACGCAGATTCCAGAACTTTCCACCACAGAAATGTGGGGAAAATGTGGTTTTTTTGACAATTTTTTATGTTTGCAAGGGATTCTGGGTAACAGAACCTGGTGGGAGGCAGTCAAGTCACCCCATCCTGGATTCCCCTGGGTGTCTAGTTTTCAAAAATGTATAGGTTTGCTAGGTTTCCCTAGGTGCCGGCAGAGGTAGGGTTCAAAAACTACAGCTAGGCACTTTGCCAAAAAGGGTCATTTTTCACTGCGAAATTGAGGTGTGACCGCGTTGCGTTTTGTGCCGTTTCCTGTCGCAGGCACTAGGCCGACCCACACAAGTGAGGTACCATTTTTCTCGTAAGACTTTGGGGGAACGCGGGTGGGTGGAAATTTGTGGATCCATGCAGATTCCAGAACTTTCCACCACAGAAATGTGGGGAAAATGTGTTTTTTTGGACAATTTTTTATGTTTGCAAGGGATTCTGGGTAACAGAACCTGGTGGGAGGCAGTCAAGTCACCCCATCCTGGATTCCCCTGGGTGTCTAGTTTTCAAAAATGTATAGGTTTGCTAGGTTTCCCTAGGTGCCGGCAGAGGTAGGGTTCAAAAACTACAGCTAGGCACTTTGCCAAAAAAGGGTCATTTTTCACTGCGAAATTGAGGTGTGACCACGTTGCGTTTGCGCCGTTTCCTGTCGCAGGCACTAGGCCGACCCACACAAGTGAGGTACCATTTTTCTCGTAAGACTTTGGGGGACGCGGGGTGGGTGGAAATTTGTGGATCCACGCAGATTCCAGAACTTTCCACCACAGAAATGTGGGGAAAATGTGTTTTGTTTGACAATTTTTTATGTTTGCAAGGGATTCTGGGTAACAGAACCTGGTGGGAGGCAGTCAAGTCACCCCATCCTGGATTCCCCTGGGTGTCTAGTTTTCAAAAATGTATAGGTTTGCTAGGTTTCCCTAGGTGCCGGCAGAGGTAGGGTTCAAAAACTACAGCTAGGCACTTTGCAAAAAAAAGGTCATTTTTCACTGCGAAATTGAGGTGTGACCGCGTTGCGTTTTGCGCCGTTTCCTGTCGCAGGCACTAGGCGGACCCACACAAGTGAGGTACCATTTTTCTCGTAAGACTTTGGGGAACGCGGGGTGCGTGGAAATTTGTGGATCCACGCAGATTCCAGAACTTTCCACCACAGAAATGTGGGGAAAATGTGTTTTTTTGGACAATTTTTTATGTTTGCAAGGGATTCTGGGTAACAGAACCTGGTGGGAGGCAGTCAAGTCACCCCATCCTGGATTCCCCTGGGTGTCTAGTTTTCAAAAATGTATAGGCTTGCTAGGTTTCCCTAGGTGCCGGCAGAGGTAGGGTTCAAAAACTACAGCTAGGCACTTTGCCAAAAAAGGGTCATTTTTCACTGCGAAATTGAGGTGGGACCGCGTTGCGTTTTGCGCCGTTTCCTGTCGCAGGCACTAGGCCGACCCACACAAGTGAGGTACCATTTTTCTCGTAAGACTTTGGGGAACGCGGGGTGGGTGGAAATTTGTGGATCCACGCAGATTCCAGAACTTTCCACCACAGAAATGTGGGGAAAATGTGTTTTTTTGACAATTCTTTATGTTTGCAAGGGATTCTGGGTAACAGAACCTGGTGGGAGGCAGTCAAGTCACCCCATCCTGGATTCCCCTGGGTGTCTAGTTTTCAAAAATGTATAGGTTTGCTAGGTTTCCCTAGGTGCCGGCAGAGCTAGGGTTCAAAAACTACAGCTAGGCACTTTGCCAAAAAAGGGTCATTTTTCACTGCGAAATTGAGGTGTGACCACGTTGCGTTTTGCGCCGTATCCTGTCGCAGGCACTAGGCCGACCCACACAAGTGAGGTACCATTTTTCTCGTAAGACTTTGGGGAACGCGGGGTGGGTGGAAATTCGTGGATCCACGCAGATTCCAGAACTTTCCACCACAGAAATGTGGGGAAAATGTGTTTTTTGGACAATATTTTATGTTTGCAAGGGATTCTGGGTAACAGAACCTGGTGGGAGGCAGTCAAGTCACCCCATCCTGGATTCCCCTGGGTGTCTAGTTTTCAAAAATGTATAGGTTTGCTAGGTTTCCCTAGGTGCCGGCAGAGGTAGGGTTCAAAAACTACAGCTAGGCACTTTGCCAAAAAGGGTCATTTTTCACTGCGAAATTGAGGTGTGACCACGTTGCGTTTTGCGCCGTTTCCTGTCGCAGGCACTAGGCCGACCCACACAAGTGAGGTACCATTTTTCTCGTAAGACTTTGGGGGACGCGGGGTGGGTGGAAATTTGTGGATCCACGCAGATTCCAGAACTTTCCACCACAGAAATGTGGGGAAAATGTGTTTTTTTGGACAATTTTTTATGTTTGCAAGGGATTCTGGGTAACAGAACCTGGTGGGAGGCAGTCAAGTCACCCCATCCTGGATTCCCCTGGGTGTCTAGTTTTCAAAAATGTATAGGTTTGCTAGGTTTCCCTAGGTGCCGGCAGAGGTAGGGTTCAAAAACTACAGCTAGGCACTTTGCCAAAAAAGGGTCATTTTTCACTGCGAAATTGAGGTGTGACCACGTTGCGTTTGCGCCGTTTCCTGTCGCAGGCACTAGGCCGACCCACACAAGTGAGGTACCATTTTTCTCGTACGACTTTGGGGGACGCGGGGTGGGTGGAAATTTGTGGATCCACGCAGATTCCAGAACTTTCCACCACAGAAATGTGGGGAAAATGTGGTTTTTTTGACAATTTTTTATGTTTGCAAGGGATTCTGGGTAACAGAACCTGGTGGGAGGCAGTCAAGTCACCCCATCCTGGATTCCCCTGGGTGTCTAGTTTTCAAAAATGTATAGGTTTGCTAGGTTTCCCTAGGTGCCGGCAGAGGTAGGGTTCAAAAACTACAGCTAGGCACTTTGCCAAAAAGGGTCATTTTTCACTGCGAAATTGAGGTGTGACCACGTTGCGTTTTGCGCCGTTTCCTGTCGCAGGCACTAGGCCGACCCACACAAGTGAGGTACCATTTTTCTCGTAAGACTTTGGGGAACGCGGGGTGGGTGGAAATTTGTGGATCCACGCAGATTCCAGAACTTTCCACCACAGAAATGTGGGGAAAATGTGGTTTTTTTGACAATTGTTTATGTTTGCAAGGGATTCTGGGTAACAGAACCTGGTGGGAGGCAGTCAAGTCACCCCATCCTGGATTCCCCTGGGTGTCTAGTTTTCAAAAATGTATAGGTTTGCTAGGTTTCCCTAGGTGCTGGCAGAGGTAGGGTTCAAAAACTACAGCTAGGCACTTTGCCAAAAAAGGGTCATTTTTCACTGCGAAATTGAGGTGTGACCACGTTGCGTTTTGCGCCGTTTCCTGTCGCAGGCACTAGGCCGACCCACACAAGTGAGGTACCATTTTTCTCGTAAGACTTTGGGGGACGCGGGGTGGGTGGAAATTTGTGGGTCCACGCAGATTCCAGAACTTTCCACCACAGAAATGTGGGGAAAATGTGTTTTTTTGACAATTTTTTATGTTTGCAAGGGATTCTGGGTAACAGAACCTGGTGGGAGGCAGTCAAGTCACCCCATCCTGGATTCCCCTGGGTGTCTAGTTTTCAAAAATGTATAGGTTTGCTAGGTTTCCCTAGGTGCCGGCAGAGGTAGGGTTCAAAAACTACAGCTAGGCACTTTGCCAAAAAAGGGTCATTTTTCACTGCGAAATTGAGGTGTGACCACGTTGCGTTTTGCGCAGTTTCCTGTCGCAGGCACTAGGCCGACCCACACATTTGAGGTACCATTTTTCTCGTAAGACTTTGGGGGACGCGGGGTGGGTGGAAATTTGTGGATCCACGCAGATTCCAGAACTTTCCACCACAGAAATGTGGGGAAAATGTGTTTTTTTGACAATTTTTTATGTTTGCAAGGGATTCTGGGTAACAGAACCTGGTGGGAGGCAGTCAAGTCACCCCATCCTGGATTCCCCTGGGTGTCTAGTTTTCAAAAATGTATAGGTTTGCTAGGTTTCCCTAGGTGCCGGCAGAGGTAGGGTTCAAAAACTACAGCTAGGCACTTTGCCAAAAAGGGTCATTTTTCACTGCGAAATTGAGGTGTGACCGCGTTGCGTTTTGTGCCGTTTCCTGTCGCAGGCACTAGGCCGACCCACACAAGTGAGGTACCATTTTTCTCGTAAGACTTTGGGAACGCGGGGTGGGTGGAAATTTGTGGATCCATGCAGATTCCAGAACTTTCCACCACAGAAATGTGGGGAAAATGTGTTTTTTTGGACAATTTTTTATGTTTGCAAGGGATTCTGGGTAACAGAACCTGGTGGGAGGCAGTCAAGTCACCCCATCCTGGATTCCCTGGGTGTCTAGTTTTCAAAAATGTATAGGTTTGCTAGGTTTCCCTAGGTGCCGGCAGAGGTAGGGTTCAAAAACTACAGCTAGGCACTTTGCCAAAAAAGGGTCATTTTTCACTGCGAAATTGAGGTGTGACCACGTTGCGTTTTGCGCCGTTTCCTGTCGCAGGCACTAGGCCGACCCACACAAGTGAGGTACCATTTTTCTCGTAAGACTTTGGGGGACGCGGGGTGGGTGGAAATTTGTGGATCCACGCAGATTCCAGAACTTTCCACCACAGAAATGTGGGGAAAATGTGTTTTGTTTGACAATTTTTATGTTTGCAAGGGATTCTGGGTAACAGAACCTGGTGGGAGGCAGTCAAGTCACCCCATCCTGGATTCCCCTGGGTGTCTAGTTTTCAAAAATGTATAGGTTTGCTAGGTTTCCCTAGGTGCCGGCAGAGGTAGGGTTCAAAAACTACAGCTAGGCACTTTGCAAAAAAAAGGTCATTTTTCACTGCGAAATTGAGGTGTGACCGCGTTGCGTTTTGCGCCGTTTCCTGTCGCAGGCACTAGGCGGACCCACACAAGTGAGGTACCATTTTCTCGTAAGACTTTGGGGAACGCGGGGTGCGTGGAAATTTGTGGATCCACGCAGATTCCAGAACTTTCCACCACAGAAATGTGGGGAAAATGTGTTTTTTTGGACAATTTTTTATGTTTGCAAGGGATTCTGGGTAACAGAACCTGGTGGGAGGCAGTCAAGTCACCCCATCCTGGATTCCCTGGGTGTCTAGTTTTCAAAAATGTATAGGCTTGCTAGGTTTCCTAGGTGCCGGCAGAGGTAGGGTTCAAAAACTACAGCTAGGCACTTTGCCAAAAAAGGGTCATTTTTCACTGCGAAATTGAGGTGGGACCGCGTTGCGTTTGCGCCGTTTCCTGTCGCAGGCACTAGGCCGACCCACACAAGTGAGGTACCATTTTTCTCGTAAGACTTTGGGGAACGCGGGGTGGGTGGAAATTTGTGGATCCACGCAGATTCCAGAACTTTCCACCACAGAAATGTGGGGAAAATGTGTTTTTTTGACAATTCTTTATGTTTGCAAGGGATTCTGGGTAACAGAACCTGGTGGGAGGCAGTCAAGTCACCCCATCCTGGATTCCCCTGGGTGTCTAGTTTTCAAAAATGTATAGGTTTGCTAGGTTTCCCTAGGTGCCGGCAGAGCTAGGGTTCAAAAACTACAGCTAGGCACTTTGCCAAAAAAGGGTCATTTTTCACTGCGAAATTGAGGTGTGACCACGTTGCGTTTTGCGCCGTATCCTGTCGCAGTCACTAGGCCGACCCACACAAGTGAGGTACCATTTTTCTCGTAAGACTTTGGGGAACGCGGGGTGGGTGGAAATTCGTGGATCCACGCAGATTCCAGAACTTTCCACCACAGAAATGTGGGGAAAATGTGGTTTTTGACAATTTTTATGTTTGCAAGGGATTCTGGGTAACAGAACCTGGTGGGAGGCAGTCAAGTCACCCCATCCTGGATTCCCCTGGGTGTCTAGTTTTCAAAAATGTATAGGTTTGCTAGGTTTCCCTAGGTGCCGGCAGAGCTAGGGTTCAAAAACTACAGCTAGGCACTTTGCCAAAAAGGGTCATTTTTCACTGCGAAATTGAGGTGTGACCACGTTGCGTTTTGCGCCGTTTCCTGTCGCAGGCACTAGGCCAACCCACACAAGTGAGGTACCATTTTTCTCGTTAGACTTTGGGGAACGCGGGGTGGGTGGAAATTTGTGGATCCACGCAGATTCCAGACCTTTCCACCACAGAAATGTGGGGAAAATTTGATTTTTTTGACAATTTTTTATGTTTGCAAGGGATTCTGGGTAACAGAACCTGGTGGGAGGCAGTCAAGTCACCCCATCCTGGATTCCCTGGGTGTCTAGTTTTCAAAAATGTATAGGTTTGCTAGGTTTCCCTAGGTGCCGGCAGAGCTAGGGTTCAAAAACTACACCTAGGCACTTTGCAAAAAAAGGGTAATTTTTCATTGTGAAAATGTAGTACGTCCACGTTGCATTTTGAGCCATTTCCTGTTGTGGGCACAAGGGCTACCCACACAAGTGAGGTACCATTTTTATCGGGAGACTTAGGGTAACACAGAATTGTAGAGCAACTGTTATTACCTATTGACTTTCGATGCATTTCTGCCTTCCAAATGAAAGACAATGTGTAAAAAATAAGTCATTTTGAAAAATGACCTATAATTCTCATGCTAGTATGGGTACTCCCAATTTCGGAAATGTGCAAATATCTACTGTTTCTAAAATCTACATTTTGTTCCCATTTCAGAAATACATAGGTGTCTTTCATAACAATTTTTCCATGTATACATTTTCCCAAAATAATTGCTATATACCCGGTACTTTAAAAAAATCATTGCAAGATGTTGCTCAATTATTGGCTCTGGGTTCGTCGGGTTCTTGGTGAACCTACAAGTCCTATATATCCCCACAACCAGAAAGGTCCAGCGGATATAACGGTATATTGCCTTCAAATAGCTGTCATAATTAGAAGAAGTTACAGGTGAAAACGTTGACACAAATGGCTGTTTTTTTCAACTAATTTTCCTTTTTTCCTTTATTTAACTGTTAGTTTCTATAAGGAAAACTTTAAGGATCTACACAAATGACCCCTTGCTGAATTCAGAATTTTGTCTACTTTTCATAAATGTATGGCTTTCCAGGATCCATTATTGGTTTCATACCCATTTCTACCATTAACTGGAAGGAGGTTGAAAGCACAAAAAATAGCAAAAATAGGCTATGTCCCAGAAAAATGCCAAAACTGTGTAAAAAAGTTGGTTTTCTGACAAAAGTCTGCTTGTCCCTGAAAGCTGGGAAGATGGTGATTTCATCCCCACAACCCCTTTTTGATGCCATTTGCAGGGAAAATCAAGACGCTTTCATCTGTAGCCCTTTTTTGCCTTTTTCCCAAAAAACCCAAAATTTAGCTGTATTTTGACTAATTTCTGGGTCCCCTCCAGGGGAATCCACAAACCCTGGGTACCTTTACAATCCCCATGATGTTAGAAAAAAAGGACGCAAATTTGGCATGGATACCTTATGTGGTCAAAAAGTTACAGGGGCCTAAGCGCGCACTACCCCAAATAGCCAAAAAAAGGCTTAGCACAGGAGGGGAAAAGGCCTAGCAGCGAAGGGGTTAATAACTTCTTTCTCGAATTCTGATCCCAAACATTGTTCAAACAATAGCACATCAAGATTCCTTTATGGTGGTTTCGGCAATAGTGTGTGGTTCCTTGTTTTTGGCAATTATTTGAGCAATCAAGTAATTTGCCTTTTGAGAATTTCTCTGATGTCTTCATTCTCTTTCTGAATGATGCAGACAGCATCTTTATAGATTTTGAAAGCTCAAAAAAGTATTCTACTGGTTTTTCTGACAAATGGCTGTGTTTTGAGGTGAAATGTAATTTTAATTTATTTGGTACCATACTTTCATTTGCAAGTATATCCCCACAAACTAAACACTGGGGACAAGGATTGTTTTCAGAAAATGTGAACCCCAGTTTCATATAAGATTTATTGTATAAACGAGGATTGGAGATTTTTCCTTTACACTTCTTACGTACTGAGACAGATCGTTCAGTTGATTCTTGCGTACATTCCTCAATAGCTGCTACATTTTGTTCATCACAAACATCATCTTCACCAGCTTTTCGTTTCTTTATTATAAAATATCCATGTTGTGTTTTTGTTAGCCTTATATTGCCCCCTGGGTTGGATTCTCTCAAGGGCCTCTGCAAGTGTCAAGGTTTGGACCAGTCCAAAAATGGCTACTTAGAACGAGGTCACAGAAATAATTCAGATGGTAGCAGGAGGAGAGGTAGGAATTGGCTGCATTTACCCTCACATGATTGGGGAAATTTATTTTTTCACTTCTTCATCTTCAATCAGGTGGTGCCCTAGCTGTGGTCTGAAGAGAGTCACCGGGCATGATAAGCGCGGGTGTCAGACATAGGGGCCGATTCCGATCTCGGCCGGTAGGGCACCGAATCGGATTCGGCTTTACCGGATCCGATTCGGAGGCCTCTTTTCCGACTGATTCGTGCATGCGTCCGGGCGAGCGAGTACGATGAGAGCGCACGCGAAATCGCCGACCGACTCATTCGCGGGTCCGAACCGCTCCGACCGACTCGCACGGACACGACTCGCACCGCGCAATGGAGACGTTACCCGACCGAGCCAGTACGATGCGCGCCTCGAGCAGTCTGACCGACTCGTGCCGTCCGGCTCCAAAGAGCAGTCGGAGCCGGACTTCGGGGGTCCGTGTCGGACCCCCCTGCACGCGTAGCCACGCGAGTCGCACACAGGGGGGACCCATGGGTCCCCCTTACACGTGCATGTACGGCGCGACCCGCATCGACGCGAACCCGCTGTAGGGGGCGCCCTTGTTCGCGTCGTACCCATTGAGTCAATGGGAGCCCGTGTACGCGTTGTACGACCGGCTCCCATTGACTTCAATGGGAGTCCGACCGAATCGAGTCCGATAGCATACGTACGCATCGTACTCATTCGGTCGGGCTGCTAGAGTCCGATTCGGTCGGAAATCTCTCTGGGTCCGGCTCGGTCGGAGAGATTTCCTGCCCGAATCGGAATCGGCCCCATAGTATTCATTTGTTCATGCCATTATGATGGCCATTTATTCTTGGCTAGATTTTATGATGGCAAAGCAAAGGAAAGCATTTACAGTCCAATGCCAAGATGGCCGCCGGATCTTCTTTTGTGGCTCACTGGGTGTGCTTGTCAGTATGCACCTCAAGAGAATACGGCTGTACAAGAGGGTCACCCTTAACCCATTGGTACTCCCACAATGTTTTGCTACGTGAGGTAGTTGGAATGACAACAGGGTCAGCTTTCCAAGCCTACTTTTGTGGTGTTCCAACATGCACACAGCCGCCGGATGGTGACGCCCCACTCCACTGGCGATGCTGCTGGTGCTGCCGGCCCCCCTGCTGGAAGCTTGAATGGATCTGCGGGGGGCAGCAGCAGCGAGCGCTGCAGGAGCAGCAGCAGCGAGCACTGCAGGAGCCGTGAGCATGTTGAGCTGCAGGAGCCGCCGGATGGTGATACCCTACGCCACTGGCGATGCTGCTGGTGCTTTCGCTCCCCCCCTGCCGGAAGCTTGAATGGGTCTTCGGGGGAGGCGGCAGCAGCGAGCACTGCAGGAGCCGCTGCAGCCTTTACTCACCGCTGTTGCCGGATGTTTCAATGGGTCTGTGGGAGGGTGGCAGCAGCGAGTGCCAGATGGCTACACCACACACTGCTGGCGATGCTGTTGGTGCTGCTGGTCTCCCCCTGCCACTGCCGGTAGGTTGAACGGGTATGCCGGGGATGGCAGCAGGGAGCGCTGCACTGCAGGTACCGCCGGCTGAAGACGCCGCAGTCTTTACTCACCGCCGCTGCCGGATTCTTCAACGGGTATGCGGCAGGGCGGCAGTGAGCATCACTAGTCAGTAGCATGCGCAGTACCATCCTGCATGATGCTGCATGATGCCTAGACCGCATCCCGCGACACACCTACACACACAGCCGACACACTAATGTGTCGTGACACACAGTTTGGAAAGCTCTGGTATAAAATGTATACATTTACTTAATATATACTGAAAAATTGTATGTTAAAATAACGTTGAAATATATATATAAAAACTTAAGAAATGTTAAAAATCTGTTAAACAATGGAAAAAAAGTTGAAAATATACAGCATACAATAGTAATGAAATATAATTTACATGTTTTTTATTAATAAAAATAAAATGTATTGACTGAACTTTATATATATGTTTATTTTCAACTTGAAGTATAAATGATTAAAAATGTAAAAATATACAATAAGTAAACTTTGGAAACATAAATATAATTAGAAAAATGTGTTGTCTTTATTATACAAAATATTTAGGGGCCGATTACGATGTCGATCGGAAAGCCTCCGACCGCTAGTCGGAAGCTTTCTGATTGCGGTCAGAGGCTTTCCGACTGACACGGTTGGTTTTGCGGTCTGACCGCCCGATTACGATGTCGGAGGTCAGAACGTAACCCGGCCGGTCATTCCAACTCGGTTCCGACCAGCTCTCGGAGTCTTCCTGCCAGTCGGAACCGCACTGTAATCCCCTATGGACGCCGTTTCCGCCGTCAGGATTACGATGTCGGTTTCCCACAGCCTTTCTGGGCCGGCCTGTCCAACATGGAAAGGCTGTCGGAAAATGACTTTGGGGTGCCCTAGCAGGGCCCTCCGTGCCTCTGTAGCCTACGGATAGTGGTCGAAGGGGGTATCTAGGGTACCCCCTGTAAAACCCTGCGCTGTGTGGCAGGCATCATGGGGTGCCTGCCACAGGGTGCAGGGTATTACACACACACCCATTTCTCTATAAGAGCCCTTATTACAGCCGGTTTATGGCCGTAATACAAGCTCCCATAGAGAAAAGTGAGTATGCGACCGAACAGTTTCAGTCATATCGTAATCAGGCGGTCGGAACTGTGTCGGTCGGAGGCAACTCTGACCGACATCGTAATAAGCCCCTACATGAATAATATTATTGGTTACAGACATCAAACAAAACTATTTTTTTATTGTATTTCTAATAACCAACAATACTACTAAAACACCACAAACAATTTCTACTACATACAAATAAAAGTAAAATAAAATATTTCTGAATAAAAATTTAAAGTAAAATAATCACATTCCAACATAAATTATTCTAAAAAAAGGTTAGGCCCTAAAGGGGTGACATTTACTATTCTCACTCCAATCTCACCATATTGGGGTAAGGTGTTGTGCACTAAAGGGCTGGCATTTACTATTCCCACTTCAATCTAAACTGATTTGGGGAAGGCGTTGGACACTAAAATGTTGAATTTTACATTGCCACTCCAATCTAAACCAATTTGGAGAAGGTCCTGGACACTAAAGGTGTGACATTTACTATTCCCACTCCAATTTAAATCAATTTGCGGAAGGTGTTGGACATTGAATGGATGGCATTTTCTTTTCCCATTCCAATCTAACCGTATTTAAGGAAGGTGTTGGACACTAAAGGGATGTTATTTACTAATCCCATTCCAATCTAAACCATATTGGGGGAAGGTGTTGGACACTAAAGGGGTGACATGTACTATTCCCACTCCAATCTAGTCCAATTTGAGGGAGGTGTTGGAAACTGAAGGGTTGACATTTACCATTCCCACTCCATTCTAAACCAATTTGGGCAAGGCTTTGGACACTAAAGGGGTGACATTTACTATTCCCACTCCAATCTAAACCACTTTGGGGAAGGTGTTGAACACTGAAGGGTTGACATTTACTGTTCCCTCTCCAATCTCTAAAGGGATAACGTTTTCTATTCTCATGCCAATCTTAACCATATTGTGGGAAGGTGTCGGACACTAAAGGATGCAATATAGAATATTTACCTTAAAATATCACATTTTACACATGATAATACAAATTAAACATTTAAAATACACAATCAATACCCCATACTCACACACATTTTTTTACTATAAAATTAAATAAAATGTTATCTAAAAATACACTAACAAACCTATAAATACATATTTAAATATTAAAATATTTTTTAATTAGTTTAAACCATAAAATGGCAAACTCATAATACAAAATTAACAATCATAAAATATTTTTGGGGAAAGTAAGGTTCATAATTTAAAACAATTCAATTTCTTAAAAATAAAATTACAATTTTAATACCAACTTTTTTAAAACTATTGCTACAATTTTAAAAAATGTGTTACAAAATATTTACAATTTAAAATGTAACAAAAATATTTCTAAATATTTAACTTTATTAAAAGTTTTGTTATATATTTTTAAATGTATACCATTTTTTAAAACAATATTTAATAACATTAATATATATCTTCATTAATATGAAATTAAAATGTATTAAAAATATTAAAAACCCATACATTTGCAAATTCTAAATTATTAATTTTTATATCTTTAAAATTATTAACTTAAAATGTATTGTAAAATATAATTTTTTTTAAATCTCCTCAACCTTATCTTCTCAAAATCTAATGACATGCTACTAAAAAAATATAAAAATATAATTCTTTAAATACATTAATACAACTAAAAATACAAATGTCAACAATTTAATAACTAAAAATTATATTACTAAGAACTCAAATAAATAAAAATAATAGACATATAAATCAAACACACTAAAATAAATTATATACTAATTAACACTTAAAAACGATAGTACATACAACAATATTTTCTACATCAATATTTATTACAATATTAAAAAGAACACTAAAAATGATATTTTTACCTTCAAAATTCCTGTTGGTAATATTTTTGATAGCCAGACATTCTTGGCACTATATTTTTGTATCTTAATATTTTCTTCCCGATATTCTGTTCAAATCCCGCACACTGATGAGACTTAAGTAGGTTGACACCAGTCTGGGTTTGCTTGGGTCCCCTTTCAATAGGAACCTGGCTTTGCAGTTCAGGATGGACTGTTCCTAGTGGAGCGGGGCCAAGGCTGATTTGCATATGTCTGGTTCCTGTTTGAGGTGGCATGGTAGGAACAAGCACTTGAAAAGCCAATATGTCTTGCCTAAGTGAGATCTATTGGCTTTGTTGGAGTGGCATGGAGTTGATTGGCATTGTGTGGTGTGGAGTGGCATTCTGTGGCGTGGAGTAGCATTGTGTGCAGTGGAGTGGAGTGGCATTGTGTGGCGTGAAATGGAGTGGCATGGCATGGCATTGAGTGTAGTGGAGTGGCATTGAGTTGAGTGGCATTGAATTGAGTGGCATTGAATGGAGTAAGTGGCATGCTGCAAAGCACTAATCAGGAGTAGTAAGCGCTAATGGAGAGGCATTGTGTGGAGTGGAGTGGCATTGTGTAGAGTGCTGTGGAGTGGCATTGTGAGGAATGGTGTGGAGTGGCACTGCGTGGAATGGAGTGGCACGATGTGCATGAAGTAAAGTGGAATTGAGTGGTGTGGACTGGAATGGAGTGGCATTGTCAATCAATCAAGGTTTTTATAGAGCACCGCTACTCAGATGAGTGTCCTGGTGCTAAGGCTAATTGACCCCCTAATCTGGAATAATTACTGATATGCCAGACCAAACAATCAGGTTTTGAGGCTGCATTTAAAAGACCCCTCATCCATCATGACCCGTAGATACAAGGGGAGAGAATTCCATCCAGAGGCGGCAAGAGACGGGAAGGATAAATCGCCCCATTTTTTCTTTTTGATTTTAGGGACAGCTGCCAACATGGCATATGATGAAAGAAAGGTTCTAGCTGGAAGGTAAGTTTTAAGACTCTTAGCCAGATACCACAACCCAGTCTGATGAAAGGCTCTGTGGGCCAGCACAAGCCCCTTGAACTGAACTTTCTCGTGGACTGGCAGCCTAGGCAGCTCTTTAAGGTGATGATGGATAGGAGGACTTCTCTGCAGATTTAATAAAAGCCAAGCTGCAGCACTCTGCACCAGCTGAAGTCTTCTGAATTGGTAAACTGGAAGACCCCAATACAGGGCTTTGGCATAGTCCAGCCAAGAAGTACTAAGGGCGTGTACTAATATTTTCTGGCACTGCATAGGTAGCTAAAACAAAAACTTCTTTAAGGATCTTAATAAGCCAAAACAAGCACCCACCACTCTGTCTCCCTGGAGGCCAATGGACAGTCTATTATCAAACTTTACCCCATAATTACCTACGACAGTGGCAGGGGTAGGCGGAGCAAAACCGGACCTATATTCTCCATCCCAAGTGGGAGAAGGAGTGCCAAACACTAATATTTCTGTTTTGCTCATGCTACATTGTAAGTTGCTCAGACGCATCCACTGAAATACTGCTGACAAGCAAGCCTCAAATCTACTCTGGGCATTTTGGATATTACTGTCCCAGGTAAGAAGAATCTGCATGTCGTCGGCATAGCACACCACCTACACGTGAAAGGATTCCACCAAAACGGCCAAAGAAGTCATATAGACATTAAACAGCATTGAACTCGGGGTAGAGCCCTGAGGGACACAGAACTTTAGAGGCTTGGGGTCTGATGTGAAAGGCCGACTGGCTTCTGTTGGATAAAAAGGACCAGATTCAGGCCATGGTGGCCCTACCTTTCCCAATATTTTCCATTTGTTGCAGAAGAATAGGGTGAGATACTGTATTGAACACCGTCGATAGATCTAAAAGCAATAATGCAACTTGTTTCCCTTGGTCAACTGCAACTTGATAGTGTCAGAGACTTCCACCAGAGTAGATTCTGTACTATGACCAGTGCGAAAACTGGATTGAGATGGATGCCGCAGCTGATGAGATTTCAGATACTTAGACAGTTGCCATTGTGTGGCATGGCATGGAATTGAGTGGAGAGGAGTGGAGTGGCATTGTGTTGATTGGAGTGGAGTGACATTGAGGGAGTGGACTAGCAATGAGTGGAGTGGAGTGGCATTGTGTGGCATGGAGTGGCATTGTGTGGCATGGAATGGAGTGGCATTGTGTGGTGTGGAGTGGCATTGTGTGGGCATAGAGTGGAGTGACAGTGTGTGGCGTGGAGTATATTGGCATTGTATGGTGTAGTGTGGTGTGGAGTGGCATTGTTTTCTATGGAAAGTCAGCCAAGTTGCCACTGAATTGCCATGTAGTGTTTCAAAGTCTCATGCTATATAAATGCAATTATAATGCAATATGTTACCAATTATATCGACCCATGATTTATGTTAACATCTAATGCCTTTGATCTGATGCAGGAGCTTGTTAGCATGTACAACGCTTCTGCAAGAGCTGATCCGTTTACAAATAAATGCGTTTTAGACCTGGAGGGGCTAGTTGGGAGGGAGCAACCATCTAAGTCATACAGGCTGGGGATAAAGTAGATGGTGTCAGGTGGCTGCAGTGTTCCGGAGCTACAAATGTTAAAAGCCTTTTCCAAACAGGAGTAGCAGACGTGCTTAGTACTCAATGATGATAGAGACAGTGAGTAACAGTCATCTTGTTGTCAGAAGAGGCAAACAGAACAGACTGTTGGAGGGTGGGGGTGGGAGTTGAAGAAGCATCATGGAGAAGGGGTGAGTGGGAGGGGGAAGAGCACCAGGGGCAAGGGGGGCAGGTTGGGAAGAAGAAATAGTACCTTAATCAGAGCGCGAGCCGTGGACAGACACTTTTTAAGATTAATCAATCTGTGCTTGGTCTATGCTCCACAGACAGAAAAGGAAGTTACGCCTGACATGCGCTGGTCAATTAGGAAGCAACATAGAAGAGTGACAATGATGCTAATGAATGGTAAGCAGAATTAAGAGGAAGTATGAAAGGTAAACAAGAAATAGTAACAGCAATACATAACATAACATAAATTCACCTCTGCAACTGTTCTCCATTCAAGACAAATATGAGAATATTAGCACAGATGTATCTTTAACTACCAACAGTTGATGTGAAAACGTATCGTCAGTAATGACGATCAATATTACAGGTAAAATGACCATCCCGATAGCCAGTATTAGGTTATAGTGGATTTGACAGAGAGCGCTTAGTGGCATTACTTGCATAGACCTGTAGGATTTTACAGCACAACGGGTCTTCATTAATATTCTTTCTCGATAAGCAGGCTCTCCAAATACTCCAAATATCATTAAATATTTGCAGGTTGTCATTTAACTTGGATATTATCTGTTTATGAGCCACCATTGTGCTCAAGGATTGTCTCCATTTGGCATGCATGTGTGGGGTTGTTGTCTTCCAATGTTTAAGAATACAGACGTTCCCTAAAGCAAGAGCAATGTTGATCCATCTTTTCTAATGATTAGCCACTCCTGTTATGCCATGGGAGTCAGTGGGTGTCATGTAGGACTTCCAGTTTAAGTGAGGAGTTAATGTCAAGTCAGTCTTGTTTGTGATGGTGCATCATACTTGTCGCAAATAGAGTTCTGTGTTCACATAGTGCCACAGAATATGGGTTATGCCTCCTCTCCCACTGTTTGATTACAACACCAGCACTGCGATGAGAGTGTCATTTTGGCTCTGTGTAGTTTATAAGGGGACCAGTGCCAATCTTGCAGTATTTTGGAGAAACTAATTTTACATCAAGCTTCCCTGAGGCCATGTTGTGCATTTTTAATAGCTCTTTTTATTCATCATCTGCACAATCTTCAGTCTTGCTTTTCTTCTGTGTTTGAGGTGGTGTTTTGTGGGTTTGGAATATAATTCCATAACTAGGGTGTCTTAGAAACCAGTGATCAATTTTTTATAATCACCACATTTTATTAAGTAAATGAGTAGGGGGATAGAGTTCGATTATACAGCATGCTCCTTAGTATATTTTAAAATCACAAAAGGGTTTGGCCAATAATCAATAAGGCCGGGCCAATCAACAAGAAACCACCAAAAAGAATGCCAATACTGATACTCATTCATTCATCCTTTCGTCCCAAGATCAAAAGACCTAATCAATGTGATCTAAAAAAACTTTTTATTTTGATCACTTTTAATTAATTATGTTCTTTTTAAATTGTTTTTTAGAAAAAGATTCTTTTTTTGAATTTTCTGACATAGACCTTTGAACATATTAAACATACACTGAGAACACAACAACATAAATCATTAAATAACACAACAAAAAATTGTCAATATACAAACAAATCACATTACATTACAAACATATAGAACACATTTTTCGCTCTGGTTCTGTATACTTTTTATCCACAGGTTCATAAACCCACATTACCTCTGACAATTATCTATATTGATCGTTTTTCTGTTTGTCCCAGGGGCCAAGGCCAAATGGTGACCATACTCTGCTCACTTCGTGTATATAACAATTACAAAGCACAGGTGCTTAGTGAGCACGAGTGGTATTTCATCCACAAGAGCACCTATTTGGTCAATAATAAAACAGTCGGCGCGTTTCGAACCCACTTAAGTTACTTGCCGGATTCTCCTCAGGACACAGAACAAATAAACAGCTCAGTCTCTTTAAACCAGGCTTGAATCTCCTTGTTTTTATCCACTTGTTCACCATCCGGTGACACTTGCCACCAAGGGCACCATTTTATAATGAAAAATGCGACCTCAGGTTCGCCTGTTCTTGTTCTGATTTTTCACCACTTTCTCTTTCTATCCACTGTATTCGCATGCGTCGATATTACTCCGAGGAAGTCTAGGTCGCCCTTGGTGGCAAGTGTCACCGGATGGTGAACAAGTGGATAAAAACAAGGAGATTCAAGCCTGGTTTAAAGAGACTGAGCTCTTTATTTGTTCTGTGTCCTGTGGAGAACCCGGCAAGTAAGTTAAGTGGGTTCGAAACGTGCCGATGGTGTGGCAGCGGAGGCGTTCCATCAACTCCGCATGTTGTGTGCGCAGTTCCCCCAGACGATGACTGTCTCTACCTTCGCCTTCCCCTTCTATCTCATGGCGCAGCAGCTCTAGTTATATTTTGTTTAGACTGGAGGTGAGAGTTTTGCGTATGTTCCATGTCGCACCCATGCAGTGTCCCCTTATCGTGACTTTGAGAGCTTCCCATTCTATTAGCTCATTGCCTGCTGTGTCTTCATTAAATTCAAAATATGCAAGGATCGCCATGCCCAGGGAGGAGCGAAAAGGTGGATCTTCGAGTGCGGCTGTTTGGTGTCTCCACGTGGGAGCAGGGGGGCGCTCAGGTTCCCAGGTGAGTGTCAGTATCTGGGCGTTGTGATCAGAGTGTGTACAGCCCAAGTATTCTAAATGGTGGACTAAAGGGAGCAGCGCAGGGGATCCCACTATCCTATCTAGACGTACGTGCAGGCGGTGTACCGCTGAGTAGTGTGAGTACATCCGAGTCTCAGGATTAATGGTGCGCCATATGTCTAATAACGCCCACTGTGCCAACCAGTCTGTGAGAGCCTGCGCATTGGACGTTGCTGCCGTCCTGGACAGGGGCGGAAACGATCTGTCCAGGTCTACATTGAGCACAGAATTAAAGTCTCCCCCTAGGAGCCAGGGGACTCCGCCCCACCCTGCTAGGATTTTTGTGAGGCCTTCAAGGAATGTGGGCTGACTGACATTCGGGGCGTAAATGGATCCAATGAGGATCGGTTGACCATTAAGTCTCCCGCTCGCAAGCGCATATCTGCCTTCGGGGTCGATTAGCGTCTTTTCACATGCGAACGGCACCCCTGCTCTCACCCAGATGAGGGCGCCTCGCGCATGTGCTGGGTAGCTGGTGCCATGTATTTGGCCCTTCCATCGGCGACGGAGGTGCCCCAGTTCCACGAGGGACATGTGTGTTTCTTGGAGCAGGGCTATATCGGTGGCTCTGCGTCGTAGATAGGCGTAGATTGAGTATCTGCGTGATGGTGTGTGTATACCGCACACGTTCCATATGACTATGGTGACCTGTGTCATACCTCTTTTTTGCGCTTACTAGGTCGGCATTGGGGGGCAGAATGTTACAGATCCTAGCTCAGCGCTATTAAAAACAGGGGACGTATGTGAACTAAACTGTGTATAACCATGAGGGCGAGCTCCAAGTGGAGGTTCGTCCAAACTGTATTGCCCAACCTCGGGCTAAAAACTTTTTGTCAAACTGACATGTGGCGTGGGTGTGTGTGATGTGTCAGCGGCAAAGAGTGGTGCGCCCCTTGTTGCCGTATTTCAGTCATGTATCCCCACGGCCCATCCGTAGCGCAAGGGAGGAAGGCGCGGGCCACGCACGTCCCCCAACGTAATGTTAAGCGCGTGCTAGACATGTTCATGTGCGAGGCAGCGCCACGCTGTGGGAATGGAGACAGTGACATAATCAACATTTCATGTAACACAACATTTGCCGGTATGACAGGTACTTGCGTGGGAACATTCTGCCGGCATGGCAGGTACTTGCGTGGGCTATGTTCATCAATTCACAGGAGGCCTTGGGAAGAGTCATATAATGTCATCAGCCGTTTGCGGCGTGACCTCCGGCATTGGGAACTCGTCAGGGTCCTCGAGTTTGGATGGCATTGAGTCCCCGGTGGTCGAAGACCTGGTCGGACTTAAGTGGCTGTCTGAATGGTGCGTTGCGGTTCCCAGCGTCGTGGCCATCTGTAGTGCCCCCTGTCTATCCGCCTCTCTCTGTGCCAGGTCAGGGGCCATGGAGGTGGCAGCGTTCCCTGAGCGGCGCCTGCTTTGCCTGTTCCGACAGTTTTGTTTCCTGTTGGACTTTCTAGGTTCTTCTTCTGCAGGCGGTCTGGGACCCGTCAATGTCCCTGATTCTTCTAGCCAGTCCCAAACCTCAGGGGGCGAATCGAAGAAGCGCGCCGATCCGTTTGCCACAACACGGAGCCGAGCTGGAAATAGCAATGAGTAATTTAAGCCAAGGTCACAGAGCTGCCTTTTCACTGCTGTGTATGCACTTCTGCGACGCTGGACTTGCGCCGTGTAATCTGGAAAGACCATGATTTGGCTGCTTCCTACCTTTATGCTTG
The DNA here is from genome assembly GCA_963921515.1 of Calotriton arnoldi. Lineage (NCBI taxonomy): Eukaryota > Metazoa > Chordata > Amphibia > Caudata > Salamandridae > Calotriton > Calotriton arnoldi. The sequence goes on from CAWUFW010005148.1 coordinate 1,047,458, forward strand.
CCAGCTTGCGGGTTTCACGGAGGATCGAGTCTCTGTCCCTGTAGTTGAGGATTTAAAACAGGAATGGGCGCGGGCAGGCTCCCGGCGGTGGCTTTTGCGCCGGGACGCGGTGTGCTCTCTCGACTACAAAGTGAGGGGACAGGGTACCAGCAGGAAGCAAGTCTCTGATCCAACGTTCGGCATTGTTCTCCGGCTGCCGTCCCTTCTCTCCCTCTGGAAGTCCCACGACGCGAATATTGTTGCGGCGTGAGCGCCCCTCTGCGTCCTCCATTTTGTCTTCAAGTTCATGCACCCGGTCTATCAAGTCTTGGAGGGCTGCGGTATGATTACGTGTGACTGGCTTGAGCTCAGCGAGTGTTTGTTCCTGGAGGTGTACTTTGTCTCCAAATTTGTGATGGTCAGCTTTCAGAAGGGTGAAATCGGAGGTAACTTTGTCAATTTTGGACTCCAACGAGGAGCGGGTTTGGTCCAGCGCCGATCCTATCTTATCCACAGTCGCCAGAACAGAGTCCAGTTTGGCAGCAAGTGTTGCGTGTGGCATTTCTGTGTTTGTGTCGCTCTCCACCGCTGTCTGCTCTGAGCTACCAGTCCCTGCACTTAGTTGTTGGGTGGTTGTTAGAACTGGGGGTCTCTAGTTGGCAGAGGTAGGTACCTTTGTCCAAATAGGGACCCTTGCTTCTAGTCAGGGTAAGGGGGTACACTCCTGAAATAACCCCTGCTCACCCTCTTGGTAGCTTGGCACGAGCAGAAAGGCTTAGTTCAGAGGCAGTGTGTAAAGCATTTGTGAACACATACAGTAATCCAGTGACAACACTACAAATGGACACCACACAGGTTGTATTATAAAAATAAGTATCTTTTATATAGATTTACCACAAGACCATAAATGACATAAATAATCCACAATACTGTACTTTAAGGATGGTAGAATTAGCTTGAGTCTCTTAAAATAGCAATGCGACACTTTGAGTTCAATGTACCTTAAGATGCGTAACGCAGGGCAACGAAAAGTGTTGCAGGGAAGGTGATGCGGTAGTCCCTTACACGCAAGGACGGTGATGCGTTGAAGATCTGGTGCAAAAGAAACAAAGTGGCTTCTTCTTGAGGTTGCGACAACGAAGAGGTGATGCGTGCACGCCCGACGGCCGTGCGACGATTGCGATGAGTCTTTGGAGCCGCGACAGGCCCTGCGACACGCTTCCCTGGCGATGCGACGGCATCTGATGCGAGGTCGACGATCTTCTCCTGGGATGCGGGGCGCGCCTCGTGTTGCGATGCGTCGGCGTCTGATGCGAGGTCGATGCTCTGCCCCGGGGATGCGACGGCGTCTGATGCGACGGCGACACTTTTCTCCGGTGCTGCGAGGCGCTTCGAAGGGTGCGGCGCGCTTCTTCGGGGATGCGCCGGCGTCTGCTGCGACGTCGACACCTTTCTCCGGCGATGCGATACTCAGCGGCTGCGGCGACACGCTTCTTCGTGTTGAGTCGCGCTTCCAGCTCCCAGAGACACGCAAGTGTGTCAGAAGGTCCAATTTCCCAGCAAGGGAACACAGGGGGAGCTGGTGGGTGAAGTCTGTTGTCCCTGAGACTTCAGCAGGAGGCAAGCTCTAAAATCAAGCCCTTGGAGATCCTTCACAAGTTGTTGAAAGTACACACAAAGTTCCTCTCTCCTTTCTTTGGCAGTTTGGCAACCACTGCAGGCCAATCCCCCAAGCAGCACTTCAGCTTAGGGAAAGTCACTCCTCAGTTTCTTCTTGGTTCCGCTCCTCAGCAAAGGTTTCTTCTTGTTTCCCAAAAGTGATCTAATTTCCTAGGGGTCTGGGTCCCCTTTTTATACACCTTTTCTCTTTGTTCTCTGGAGGCAGAGAGGCCTCTGCCTAGCCCAAAACCAGTTCTGGTCAGTCCTGGAGCACTTTGTTTTTCTGACTCCTTCTTTCCTTTCAGAATGTGGGGCAGAGTGCTCAGCCGCCCAGCAGGAGGTGGAGCCAGCATTGTGGAAGGCAGGCACAGCCCTATTCAGACCCAGGTGCAACTCCTCCCTCCACTCTGGATGCAGATCTTTCTATTCAGCCCTGTGCTGACTCACCCTGTCTCCTGTAGCCACCCCCAGCCCCTGTCACTCAATCTCCAGACAAGGAATACACAACCTAGCAGAGGCAGGCTTGGAAGTTTAGGCAAGAAAATACCCACTTTCTAAAAGTGGTATTTTCAAACACAGAATGTTAAAACCAACTTCACTAAAAGATGTATTTTATCATTCTGAGTTCAGGCATACTAAATTCGTTTTTCTACCATGTTCCCTGGGTCAGTTCTGACTATAAGGTGTAATAGTCAGTCTGCCCATTCTGGCCTATGGGGAGCAGGTAGCCTTGCAATAGTGAAAAACGAAAATGGCTGTAATTCACTATTAGGACATGCCACACACACCAGGGCATGTCCTACCTTGTACTTACAATGCACCCTGCCCTAGGGCCTACTTTAGGGGTGACCAACATGCAGTAAAGGGAAGGTTTAGGGACTGGTAAGTGGGTGTACTCACCAAGTCGACATGGCAGCCTAGGCTGCACGCAGGCTCTGCGATGGCAGGCCTGAGACACATTTTACAAGCCGCTTCTGTGGGTGGCACAACCAGTGCTGCAAGCCCACCAGCGGTATTGGATTTACAAGCCCTGGGCACACTCAGTGCACTGTACTAGGGACTGACAAGTAAACCAATCATCCAATCATGGAGTCACTAATACATACATCAATTTACAATAGGGAGCACTTGCACTGTGGCACTGAATAGCAGTGGCACAGTGCCCAAAGCATCTAAACCAGCAAAAACAGATCAATAACATTGGAGGCATCATCAAAAAATGGAAGGGAGACCCACGCCAAGGATGCCAGGTCTAACACGTGTCCCCTCCAGCTGAAATGTGGGGAGAACTACCCTACCTCATGGGAGTTCTCTTCACTAAGGCGGAAAAATCTGGACAGACCATCAGCATTGGCGTGTTCTGTACCAGGGCGGTGTTCCACCGTGAAGTCCATCCCCTGTAGGGAAATGGACCACCTCAACAGCTTTGGATTCTCACCCCTCATCTGCATCAACCATCTGAGGGGCCTGTGGTCTGTCTGAACCCGGAAGTGAGCCCCAAACAGGTATGGTCTCAGCTTCTTCAGTGCCCAGACCACAGCAAATGCCTCACGCTCAATAGCACTCCACCTCTGTTCCCGTGGAAGTAACCTCCTGCTAAGGAAGGCTACAGGTTGGTCTAGGCCCTCCTCATTCATCTGTGACAAAACAGCCCCCACACCATGCTCTGAAGCGTCTGTCTGAACGATAAACTCTTTGGAGAAGTTGGGGGCCAGGAGCACGGGCGCCGTGCACATGGCTGTCTTCAAGGTGTCAAAAGCTTTTTGACAGGTGTCAGTCCAAATCACTCTCTTGGGCTGCTTCCTGGAAGTCAGCTCTGTCAAGGGTGCAACCATGCTGCCATACCCCTTGACAAATCTCCTGTAATACCCGGTGAGTCCTAGGAAGGCTCTCACCGCTGTCTGGGTCTTGGGGGCTCCCAAGCCAGAATGGTATCTATCTTGGGCTGTAGGGGCGCCACCTGGCCGCTCCCAACCTGGTGTCCCAAGTACACCACAGAACCCTGCCCGATCTGGCACTTACTCGCCTTGATCGTGAGGCCTGCCCTCCGCAGCACCATCAACACTTCCCAGAGGTGGCGCAGATGTTCTTCCCAACTGGCGCTGAACACTGCGATGTCATCCAGGTAGGCGGCACTGAACTCTTCCAGTCCGACCAACACCTGGTTGACCAACCTCTGAAAGGTGGCAGGGGCATTCTTCATCCCAAAGGGCATCACCCGGAATTGGTAGTGCCCATCTGGTGTGGAGAATGCTGACCTCTCCTTTGCCCCATCAGTCAAGGCGATCTGCCAGTACCCAGACGTTAAGTCAAACGTACTGAGGTACCGGGCAGCCCCTAACCGATCTATGAGCTCATCAGCTCTGGGGATGGGGTGTGCGTCAGTCCTGGTGACGGAATTGAGTCCTCGGTAGTCCACACAGAACCGGAGTTCGGGTGTGGCACCAGGCGCGGCAGCCTTTGGGACCAAGACCACTGGGCTGGCCCAAGGGCTGTGAGAGGACTCAATTACCCCCAATGCAAACATCTTGGAGACCTCCTCCTTGATGCAAGCTCTCACCCTGTCAGTCACCCTGTAAGCCTTGTGCTTGACAGGAAGACTGTCCCCAGTGTCCACATCATGGACGCACCAGTCAGTGACACTAGGAACCAGGGAGAACAGGTCAGGAAACTGCCCCAACAGTTGGCGACAGTCACCTTGCTGCTCAGGTGTCAGGGAGGTAGAGAGGTTCACACCCTCCACTGATCCATCTTGCTCTTGGGCTGACAGGAGGTCAGGAAGAGGCTCAGTCTCCTCCTCCATCCCAGCATCTGTAGCTAAGAGCATGCCCACTTGGGACCTCTCCAAGTGGGGCTTCAGGCGGTTGACGTGCAGGACCCGCAAGGGGTTCCTGGGAGACCGCATGTCCACCAAGTAGGTAACAGGACTCTTGCGCTCCACCACCTCAAAGGGTCCGGTCCACTTATCCTGGAGCGCACAGGGCTCCACTGGGGCCATGACCCAAACTTTCTGACCAGGTTGAAGCTCAACCAGAGTGGCATTCTGGTCGTACCACCGCTTCATTTCCTCCTGGCTGGCTTCCAGATTTGCCTCAGCAAGTTGCCTGAAACGCCTAGTTTGGTTCCTGAAGGCCAGCATGTAGCTATATACATCCTGGGGAGGTTTCCTGGGAGATTGCTCCCAGCCTTCCTTGACCAAACTCAGAGGTCCTCTCACTGGGTGACCATACAGAAGCTCAAAGGGGCTGAACCCTAGAGACTTCTGTGGCACCTCCCGGTATGCAAAAAGAAGGCATGGCAAGAGGACGTCCCACTTACGCCTCATGGGTTCTTCCAGACCCATAATCATGCCCTTCAGGGTCCGGTTGAATCTCTCAACCAACCCATTTCCTTGGGGGTGGTAAGGAGTGGTGAACTTGTACGTTACACCGCACTCCTGCCACAGGGACTTCATATACTTGGATATGAAGTTAGTACCTCTGTCAGACACCACCTCTTGAGGGAACCCCACACGTGAGAAAATTCCCATCAGTGCCCGTCCCACCACGGGGGCCGTCACTGTCCTCAGAGGGATGGCTTCAGGGTACCGGGTGGCATGGTCCACCAAGACCAGGATAAACCTGTTGCCCATGGCTGTCTTGGGGTCCAGTGGCCCCACAATGTCAATACCCACCCGTTCAAAGGGGGTGCTGACCACAGGGAATGGCTGGAGAGGAGCCTTGTGCTTCCTCCCACTCTTTCCACTTGCCTGGCAAGTCTGACAAGTCCTGCAGTGAGTGGCGGCACTCCTGCGCATCTGGGGCCAAAAGAAATGGGTGACAAGCCTTTCAAAGGTCTTGTCCTGCCCCAGATGTCCTGCTAAAGGCACATCATGAGCCAAACCCAGTAGGAAGGCTCTGAAGCGCTGGGGTACCACCAGCACACGGGCTGACCCAGGCTCAGCAACCTTAGGCTCGCTATACAGGAGACCATTCTCCCAGTAGATCCAATGTGATCCAGACTGATCACCTGCTGCCTGGTCTGTGGCCTGTTGCCTCAGACCCACGAGAGAAGGGCACTTGTTCTGCTCCTCGCAGAACTCCTCCCTGGAGGGTCCTCCATCTTGCTGCCAATGGGTCAGCTCAGGCAGGTCCCCCAGTACAGCTACCTGTTCCCCTGTAGGCTCCAGGGCATCCCCCTCAGGGTCTGCCTCCTCCTGGACCGTGGTAACTTCGGGGGCCGGTTTCCCGCGCCTCCTGCCTCTTCTCTCTCCGGCAGGCACCTGGGCCTCCCTCTCAGGCTCCAGGTCCTCTTGAACACCTCTGGCTGCCATGGACCGGGTGGTCACACACGCCCAATCAGGCAAGCCCAACATCTCCAAATGAGCACTCCGCTCCACCTTAGCCCAAGGGGAGCTCTCCAAATCGTTCCCTAACAAACAGTCAACAGGCATGGCTGGCCTCACAGCTACTTGAAGAGTACCAGAGCCCCCCCCCACTCAAAGGGAACCTGAGCCACCTTGCAGTGGCTCTCTGTGTTGTCAGCGGCAACAACTGGATAGAATGCATCAGGGACCACCTGCTCTTTAGACACCAGGTGACACTTGACAGCTGTCACACTGGCTCCTGTGTCTCTCAGAGCCTCCACCCTTTGGCCATTGATGGTCACCCACTGCCTGTATTTCTTAGTGTTCTCAGGCAGTTGGGTCCTAGGGACCATCTCAGAGTCTCCTAAAGAGACAAGGGACAATATTACAGGATCCCACCCATCTTGGGCACCCACCTCCTCCCCCAGGGCTACACTAGCCAACTGCCGGGGGACTGCACCAGGGGGTGCTGGCTTTCCAAACAAGGGGCACTGGGGTTCATTGGCCCTGTGGCCTAGGGCGCCACATCTGTAGCACACCAGGGGTCCCCTATGGACAGGTGGACCTGTCGGGGCCCCGTGCTTTTTCTCAGGGGGAGGCTGGGAACCTTTCCCTTGGTTCCCTTGGGGTTTACTTTGGGGCCCTCTCTGGAACTCCCTCTGTTTACCCTTGTCCCCCCACTCCTCTGCTGGGGACCCTGCCCACCCTTGGCGGAGTCTCCCACGTGACCCTTGTGGACCCGGGTGCTCACCCAGCGGTCCGCCTCCTCAGCAAGCTGCCTAGGGTTAGTCAGCCTACTGTCAATCAGGTGCTGGCGTAGCTCAGGAAAACAATTACTGGACAAGTGCTCCCATGCAATCAAATCAAAGAGCGCCTGAAAATCATTTGCTTTGCTACCCTTTACCCAACCATCCAAGGCTCTGCAAAAAAAGGTCACATATTCAACCCAGGTACTGTTTTCAATCTTCTTACAGTTCCTGAACCTCTGCCTATAGAGTTCAGGAGTCAACCCATACCTGGTCATCAATGCATTTTTCATGTGGCTGTAGGAATTATAGACTTCAGAGGGCAAGTCCAACAAGGTATCCCGTCCCTCACTAAGGAACCGACCCCACAACCCCGCTCCCCAATCCTTCTCAGGGACCCGGTGGGAAGTCATGGCTACCTCATAGGCCTTGAACCATTGCCCAATATCATCATTTTTACAAAACTCCTTAACCACATCTTTAGGAATATACACCCTGGCCTCACCAGGCACTGACGGTGTGCTGCCACCAGAGGGAGTAATCTCTAATTTCTTGGCTCTAAACTCCATCTCCCTCAAACTTTTTTCATGCTCCTGATCCATTCTTTTCTCCTCTAAGGCCAACTTTCTAGATTGCAATTCAAATTCCAACTGCCCCTTGAACTTGAGCTTGGTCAGCTCCATTTCATGCATCCTACTCTTTTCTCTGTCCTCCAGCTCTTCTGGGGACAGACCTCGGGCAGAAACACTGCTACCTATGGGGGAAGATGCTCTCCTCTCCCCTGGACCTACTGGCCCATCCAGCTGCTCAATTATATTCTCAGCCCCCTCCTCATTCTCAGGGGTATTCCTTGCTTCGACCCAGGCCCTCAGCGCCTTTTGGAAATCATCCTTCTTGGAGATTCCGGTCATAGAAACTTTGAACTTCCTGCAGAAATGCTTGAGCTGGTTAACGGTGTAGCATTCCAGTTTCTCCTCTTCCCAATCATTATCAACAGATACTACGGATGCTGCTTTTTCCATGGTGATTAAACTTGGCAGTTTTTAGCAAAAATAGAAAGTCCCAGAAAAGAATATCTACCAAAAGTATGTGGTTGCGTTATGGTCTGCACTCACTAGGTAGTGTTCACCAATCACTGTACATGAGTCACAAATGCAAGTCCAGAATCCTCACCGCTGACCACCAATGTTAGAACTGGGGGTCTCTAGTTGGCAGAGGTAGGTACCTTTGTCCAAATAGGGACCCTTGCTTCTAGTCAGGGTAAGGGGGTACACTCCTGAAATAACCCCTGCTCACCCTCTTGGTAGCTTGGCACGAGCAGACAGGCTTAGTTCAGAGGCAGTGTGTAAAGCATTTGTGAACACATACAGTAATCCAGTGACAACACTACAAATGGACACCACACAGGTTGTATTATAAAAATAAGTATCTTTTATATAGATTTACCACAAGACCATAAATGACATAAATAATCCACAATACTGTACTTTAAGGATGGTAGAATTAGCTTGAGTCTCTTAAAATAGCAATGCGACACTTTGAGTTCAATGTACCTTAAGATGCGTAACGCAGGGCAACGAAAAGTGTTGCAGGGAAGGTGATGCGGTAGTCCCTTACACGCAAGGACGGTGATGCGTTGAAGATCTGGTGCAAAAGAAACAAAGTGGCGTCTTCTTGAGGTTGCGACAACGAAGAGGTGATGCGTGCACGCCCGACGGCCGTGCGACGATTGCGATGAGTCTTTGGAGCCGCGACAGGCCCTGCGACACGCTTCCCTGGCGATGCGACGGCGTCTGATGCGAGGTCGACGATCTTCTCCTGGGATGCGGGGCGCGCCTCGTGTTGCGGTGTGTCGGCGTCTGATGCGAGGTCGATGCTCTGCCCCGGGGATGCGACGGCATCTGATGCGACGGCGACACATTTCTCCGGTGCTGCGAGGCGCTTCGAAGGGTGCGGCGCGCTTCTTCGGGGATGCGCCGGCGTCTGCTGCGACGTCGACACTCTTCTCCGGCGATGCGATACTCAGCGGCTGCGGCGACACGCTTCTTCGTGTTGAGTCGCGCTTCCAGCTCCCAGAGACACGCAAGTGTGTCAGAAGGTCCAATTTCCCAGCAAGGGAACACAGGGGGAGCTGGTGGGTGAAGTCTGTTGTCCCTGAGACTTCAGCAGGAGGCAAGCTCTAAAATCAAGCCCTTGGAGATCCTTCACAAGTTGATGAAAGTACACACAAAGTTCCTCTCTCCTTTCTTTGGCAGTTTGGCAACCACTGCAGGCCAATCCCCCAAGCAGCACTTCAGCTTAGGGAAAGTCACTCCTCAGTTTCTTCTTGGTTCCGCTCCTCAGCAAAGGTTTCTTCTTGTTTCCCAAAAGTGATCTAATTTCCTAGGGGTCTGGGTCCCCTTTTTATACACCTTTTCTCTTTGTTCTCTGGAGGCAGAGAGGCCTCTGCCTAGCCCAAAACCAGTTCTGGTCAGTCCTGGAGCACTTTGTTTTTCTGACTCCTTCTTTCCTTTCAGAATGTGGGGCAGAGTGCTCAGCCGCCCGGCAGGAGGTGGAGCCAGCATTGTGGAAGGCAGGCACAGCCCTATTCAGACCCAGGTGCAACTCCTCCCTCCACTCTGGATGCAGATCTTTCTATTCAGCCCTGTGCTGACTCACCCTGTCTCCTGTAGCCACCCCCAGCCCCTGTCACTCAATCTCCAGACAAGGAATACACAACCTAGCAGAGGCAGGCTTGGAAGTTTAGGCAAGAAAATACCCACTTTCTAAAAGTGGTATTTTCAAACACAGAATGTTAAAACCAACTTCACTAAAAGATGTATTTTATCATTCTGAGTTCAGGCATACTAAATTCGTTTTTCTACCATGTTCCCTGGGTCAGTTCTGACTATAAGGTGTAATAGTCAGTCTGCCCATTCTGGCCTATGGGGAGCAGGTAGCCTTGCAATAGTGAAAAACGAAAATGGCTGTAATTCACTATTAGGACATGCCACACACACCAGGGCATGTCCTACCTTGTACTTACAATGCACCCTGCCCTAGGGCCTACTTTAGGGGTGACCAACATGCAGTAAAGGGAAGGTTTAGGGATTGGTAAGTGGGTGTACTCACCAAGTCGACATGGCAGCCTAGGCTGCACGCAGGCTCTGCAATGGCAGGCCTGAGACACATTTTACAAGCCGCTTCTGTGGGTGGCACAACCAGTGCTGCAAGCCCACCAGCGGTATTGGATTTACAAGCCCTGGGCACACTCAGTGCACTGGACTAGGGACTGACAAGTAAACCAATCATCCAATCATGGAGTCACTAATACATACATCAATTTACAATAGGGAGCACTTGCACTGTGGCACTGAATAGCAGTGGCACAGTGCCCAAAGCATCTAAACCAGCAAAAACAGATCAATAACATTGGAGGCATCATCAAAAAATGGAAGGGAGACCCACGCCAAGGATGCCAGGTCTAACAGTGGTGCTACGTAGGCGGCCCATTACTAGCTGCTGCGCTGTCGGCATTCGTCACAGGGCTGGGGTGGTGTCACCAGGGCAGAGTAGGGACCATGCTGGCGCGGTAGGCCCAGTAGCATGGAGGAGCTGCCCTCGCAGCGTATGAGGCTGACAGTTGCCGGGATGTGCGTGGGCAACCTGCACACCTGCGTGTTATCGTTGGGTTACCACCTCCACCCTGGGTAGGTGCAGGGAGGTCTGATCAAGTCTGTTGTTTGTAGGGAGTCTTAGCAGCGGGTTCGCTGGTCTGTGGGTGCTCACTCAGGTGTCACAGGGCATCAATTGACTGCTTATGGTACAGTATAGGGGGAGGGCAGCCCCGCTGCGCGCATTCCTCCTGTGTCTCAGGCACCGTGGTGCAGCACGAATCAGCGTGGTGCAGGCGCGCAGAGCAGGCGCGCAGCGCTTCCTCGCGCTCGTGTTTGGTAACCCTGGGCGTAGTTCACAGAGTTTTGCTACGCGGAACTCCGCGAAGTTACAAAAAAACTCTGCGAAGTCCCGCGAATAGCGGAGTGCAGTGCGAACTGCAGTTTGTGCTGGTATTCCTGCCGCTCGGGTAGAAATTCTACCCGAGTGGCAGCTCGCGCTCGCGAACTTACCGTTCACGATCGCGAGCAGGGAAAAAACCCTGCTGCACATCGCGAAGCGGAGTTTTCTGCACTCCGCGAGCTCCGCGGAGTGTGGAGTGCAGAAAACTCTGCAAGCTCCGCGAATGGAGCGAAGTTCACCGCCCAGGCCTAGTGTTTGGGCTCCGCAGGGCAATCGCTTCTATCAGCTTCTCAGGCAGACAGCCTAGGCCCGATCCGACCTCCGGACAAATCTGTGTCTGGGCGGGTTCCGCGCTGGTAAGCCCCCCGCTCCATCCGCGCAAACGAGGCCCAGGTCAGCCTCACGACTCAGCCCAGGCGGCGGCAGTCCGCCCCCTCTGCATTTTGCGCCATCGTCTTAGGGTAGTTCAAGGTATGTGGGTGAGTTGGGCACCCTAGTGCAACTTCAATTCAGGCAAGGGGAGAGGAGAAGTCAGGGGTAGGCTGCCCGCTTCAGTGCTCTCAGGACAACCTCTCCCCTTGGGGTCCACAGCTCAGGTCCAATGTATGTGCTGTGTTTCTCCGGGGTCACTAGGCCACTCTCACCGTCTCTCCCTCACACCACCGCAATGGCGCACTGGCGGTCCAAGCACCCAGCAGCAGTAGGCAGCCTCCTCCCTCCTACAGAAACATAGGGGAGCGCCTCAGTGGCAGACCCGGGGGGGCACGATGGTGCAATCACAGTCCAACGGCCCAGGAGGTGCAGGCCCACACCATGCGGGCCGCCTCCGTAGGCCCTCGCTCCTCCTCAGCGCCCCGCACGTCCCCGCGGGGTTTCTGCAGGGCTTAAGCATCCGATATTTCACCGCATCCGCAGGCGGTCTCAGTGCGGCTGAGGGCGTCCTCAGCACCTCGTTGGTGGCAACCATTCTGACGAATGAGGAGCAAGTCAGGGGAGCAGGCCGCCCACCCCTATGTGCTCGCCGTAGGCCAGTCTCACAGTACAGGGGGTCACCGGGCCGCCTCAACGGCCGCTCTCCTCCATCTGCACAGTGGCTCACGTTGGCAAACACTTTCACGCTTCCCAAGGCGGGGGGCCCCCTAGCAGCTCGCCGTCTCCTACCAGCTTTTATGGCGGCCCCACGCGCGTGCAGGCCCACACCCCGCGGGCCGCTACAGTGGGCCGCGATATTGCAGCTCGCGCGCGCCTCACCGCTGGGCCTCCGCGGGGCACGTCGTCTCTTCAGCAGTCCGCAGGTCCCGTTGGAGGGGTCGCACAGGTGGCAGGCGTCCGCGGTCCCCCTCGACGGTGACCGCTGCAACACACCCGTCGACCGGAGGAGTTCGGGTGCCCCACAACCGCCAGCCGCGCCTCTGAAGGTGATCGGCGGCGCGCTCCTCAGCGCTGGGTCTCACAGGGTCTCAGTCGTGCCGTTTCTCGCCTTCTCCGCCTGCATCCGCTCTCAAATTTGGGTTGCCGCTGCTCAGGCGCCTCTGTGCTGGCTGGGCGCACTCGGATGGTGGGGGATACTGAAATTGGACAGGATAATTAGGGCAGAAGGACGGAGCTCTAGTGAAGCACGTCTGCCATGTTTGGATGGCTGGCCACGCCCCCCAAGAAAATCTCTTTTCATTTGAGTAATTAAGCCCAGCATGTTGTAGATGTCGTTTGTAATTCTATGTACATTTCTGCTAACCAAGATACTTGGTTTATGGTGTGCCAATTTAAATGCAAATTGGCCAACACACTTTTGGTTGTTGTGGAACTCATTGACATAGTGTAACTTTTTGATCAGTTTATTTTATAGAGAATGTGGAGAATAACAATATAAGGTCTATCAGTTCTGGTAGCACTTTTTCCAGTTTGTCAATGGACAACAGTATGCTGTCTGCATACAGCAATACCTTGAATTGTCTTGTCCGTGTATGGATTTCCTTAATTGTATTAGCTGTTCTGATAGCTATCTCTAGGGGCTCCAGAGCTACCAAGAACAGTAGCAGAGATACGGGGCACTCCTGAAGGTGCTTTTTGATCATGACGGTTTCAGATATAAATCCATTACAGTTTATCCTTTCCCTGGGGTCTTGGTATAGTCATTGAACCATTGATATGAAATTGTTGGCCAGGCAAAATGATTTAAAGTATGAAATAGGTATCCCCACTCCACCTGATGGAATGCTTTCTCAGCATCGACGAAGAGGACACTTTCTTGTCAATATCTTGTTTGGTGCCAGAGCAGATTTTGTGATTATTGCATATGTCAAGAGGAGAAATTGAGTATGAACCATACTTGGTTTTTATACACTAATTGAGAGATAATCTTACAGTAAGGTAAGGATAGATATAGGTCGTTAGTTTGTATAGTGTAGTGCATTTATTTCTGATTTTGGTATTAGGGATATATAAGCTTTATTGAACTCTGTGAGGAGGTTTTCCTTCTCTATAGCCTCCCAGAAAACCTTCTCTAGGAAGGGGTTGCTGAGAGGGGACATCATTTTATAAATTTTTTAAAGAAGCTCTATACTCGCCGGGTGCCTTTACAGAGGACATTGATTTCATAGCTTCTGCAACATATGCATAAGAGTGCTCCTGTTCTTATACTTCGTGTAGTTCTACAGGTCGTTTTGGTATTTATGCTTTAACATCATCTTCCTGAGTAGTATCATTAGGTGCTTCAGAGGAATACAGCTTTATGAATAAGAAATCAAATTTGTTCAAGATGCCCATTGGGTACGAGAGTAGCCTCCCATCAAATCTGTATGTTACAGGTATAGATGATTACACATCTCTTTGCTTCAATTGTAGAGCTAGTAATCTTCCCACTGTCTTGCTATTCTCATAACTCTTCCACTTGATGTGAGTCAGGGTCTTCTCTCCTACAGAGGAGAATATTGTATTTAATTCACATTAGTTGTTCAGTAGATGCTGTCAATATCGTTTCTGTGGAGTAGATATTTCTGATTCCAAGGTGGTTCTTACGAGTTGCAACACAATCTTTCATCATAAGGCCTCCTATATAAATTTACGTTTATTTGTTTTATAAATTGCATCTATCACCCCAATGGGACTTCATGGCACTAGAACAGATCTTAAACCAGTTCGTAGTGCAGCCATCGAGCATCCATGTTAAGTACCAGGAAAGAGCCAGGTCTTAAGTTTCCTCCTAAAGCTCAGGAACTCTGGTTCATCTCTGAGTGTATCCATGAGAATATCCCATTTTTGGGTAGTTATGACTAAGAAGGCCCTACCACCACCTGTCTTGCATCTTTACTTAGGGATTACAAGATTCAGATGAAATGCTGATAGCAAGGTACGGGTAGGGCGGTGCAGTTTGAAGCAAGGCCTGAGAGGAGAGTGACCAGATGGGTGAACCACTCTATGTACCAAGCGAAGCGACTTGAACACAATTTTCTCCTTTACTGCCAGCCAGTGCCTTTGGCCAAAACTGGGGAGATATGAAAACTGAGCTGAACACCGGTTGCTAGCCTTGCAGCAAAATGTTGAACCAGCTGCAATTTCTTAATAAGTAGTCTGTATTCCTAGATAAATATGCCTTTCCTGCAACCCATATGAGCTATGGTGAGCTGACCTATGATTCGTTAAGGTCAATATATTTTTTAAATAGGTCTTGCAACTTTATTTTTTCATCTGGCAGTGTATATCTCATTATCTTTATCCACCAGATTTGTGTTTTTAGGGACTTTCATTTACAGATCTAACCAGATCTACATACTACTGACATCTATCTAATATAGATGTAGATCTAATATACTACTGGCATCAATCCCACAATCACACACCTAACAAAATGTGGCCCCATTCAGTAAGAAAAGTTTATCCTTTATTGTGTTCCATGTACTGTGGAAGGAAAGGTATAATCTCTGGTGGTAGGAGGGAGGAGGGGCTAAGGACTAGTAATGTGTGGTCTGCCATCAGGTCTCTAACAAGATCTCTGTCATTGTTGTTTCTGGTACCAGGGTTGTCTATTATCGGCTCAAGTCCTATATTTCCTCCCATGATAATGCTAGATTTCCCAAAATCTGTGCATAATCTATTAAACCACTTTAGTGCGGCTGTTGACATGTTCCCCATGGCTGACCTACCTCTACAATGTCGACGCTGCACAAGAAAAGCAAATGCTCCTGATGAAAATGATTTTCTTTTCAAAAATCAAAGTTAGGATGCAAGGGAGAAGCCTCAATCGCATTCTGATTTTGATTTTTTTGTTTTGCTGTAACGCCAGCGAGCTCAGAGTGCTAATGTCATAGCAAAACACAGTGAAAGTAGACCGTTCTAAGTTCATGGTCTGGATTCATATTTTATTCATGCCAGGCAGCATAACTCTGCACCCAAGCATCAATCTTGTGGAGAGAAGGAACGCTTGCCTTGTTCACGGAGTACGGCCCTTGGATTCTTACTACGATGTCCCCATTGCTGACTTGATTGCGATCTCATTGTCGACGGCAAATAGGACCGGTTCGCGGCCCATTCCGACCGATGGCTGCTGACGTATTCTAACTAACTTCTCTTCCCGCGGCATTCAACCCGTCCTTTCGTGCGGCCTCCCGGGCGCTACGTGTGGCCACCATCAACTCTACCCTATTGAACCCCTTACTACTCAGACCTTCCGGCCGGATTAATTCTCCATCTACTTTCACTCCATGACGGTCATTGCCAGATTGGCTCCCTTGACCCCTTCAACAATTGACTACTCAGTTACTTCCCAGGCACTTGCTTTATTGCTTAGTCCTGATGATGATCCCATGACCCTGTTGGGGATCGAAACGTCGTCGACACCCACATCTTAACTCTAAACTGTAATTCATAAAATATGTGGAGTACAAGATGTATTGTTGATTGTGACTTTTACTAATTTACATTTTTCACTAGAAGTCACTTTTAAGTCACCTGCCTGTGGTAAGGAAATCGGCTGATTTCCCAATACCCTGTCACGTCCTGCTCACTCACCGGTTTTATGTTATGTTTTGTTTTGACTAAATTGTGAATACATTTTTGAAACTGTCAATTTCTGACACATACGGACCCAATCTTCACTGCAAAATTGTGGCGTAATCGCAATTATTTATCTTGTAAGGGACCACTGTCTCTTAAAAATTAGGCAGCATAACTCTGCACCCAAGCATCAATCTCGTGGAGAGAAGGAACGCTTTAAAGGGGACAACATCCCCTTCCTAGCACAGTCTCTCCCTTGTGGGTCCCTGCTTGAGGATAGTACTAACAGGTTGATCCCCAAGCAGGAACACACCCCATTAAACACCAGGGAGTTCTTTTTTTATGGGGGAGTGTGGCACCTTAGGCGAGGGCCAGTACTTCCTCCTGACTCTGAGCAATACAGTTTTTCTGCCTCCCACCAGGGTTGGATAGCCCACTAGACATCACTGATAAAAAGAACAAAAGTGGTGGTGGCGGCTACTCTGCCAAAATGTCATGCCCCCACCCCAGAAGGGGCAAACAATCTTTCTGCTGTCCCTGGTGGTGTTTCCCCAATTCTCCCCTCCCGCCCAGAGGGATGGTAGAAAGCCCACTAGACTCCAGGGATTTCTGCATGGTGGAAAACAAAAGGGGTGAAAGCAGCCCAGCCTGGCATTAGACCATAACCCCACACCAGAAGGGGCATACAGTCTTTCTGCCCCAGCTGGGGGGCATATAGGAGATTTACCCCAGTGTGTCCCCCCCGGTGGGGTAGGATGCCCACTAGACACCAGGGATTTCTTTTTACCGAGGGGAGGAGCAGCCCCTTGGGCAGTGGCTAGTGCTCACCTTACCACCAAGGGCAATGCAGTCTCTCTGGTGGAAGATCGTGGGCAAAAAAGATGGACAGGAATGTGGCCCAGGCTAGATACTAGTGGCTGAAACTAACTCAATCAATCCCATGTACCTAATTTAGAGGTCACCAGGAGTCACAACTGCAACCCCTGGCTGTCCCTTGCTACTCCTGGCACTGCCTTTGCGACCCCTTGCTCCCTGTGGTTGTCAAGGAAGTGACAAAAAGTGGATTCTGTTGTTTTCCATTTAGCTCCCTTAAAAGGAAGCTGCCTGTGGCTGGTCTGGATTCAACATAAACAAATACAGTTGGAAACTGCAACAATTTACAAGATCACCTAGCAGCCCACCTTCATAGCCAACTCAGGCCCTAAGCACGATCATTTAACACTTTCATTGCGCTATTAGAGTGGTTATTTTGTGCAACATTTGACACAGTGTTTCACATCCAGAGTTTAGAGCATAGGTATGGGCATGTTTGAAAATGTTGGGAAAACATTGTATAAAAATTTGCTTGAGTCTTTGCCGGCCTTTACCTTTATTCTACTAATTAACTACATGAATTATTATATTTAATTCCAGTAATTCACTTCCCAGTATAAGCCCATGTGAAACTGACTATAGCCACGTTTCACTTCCAAGTTGCAGCTATCCCAGTGCACAGCATCTAGGGGCGGACAACCAAATGATACAATGTTGTGGCTAAAGGATGGACTAACAATTTGTTTTTTTAACAGAAATTAACAGAATTCCAATAAACTTTGAGGTCTTCTATGAGGATGGGATAATATCTGCTGCTGCCACCTGCAGCTACTTGTAGCTCACTAAAGACATGGATAAAGAGGTGAGGTGATTTGTAGTGGTTGCCACGGTATTGCAACAGTACACAGAGCTCAGAATAAGGGCTGCATAGAAAGTCGGCTGTGGAGAGTGACAATAGAAGAAGAGCCTTGGCTTTTTGAAAATCCACACCCAGTGGAATGTGGATTTCTATGTGGATTTGTTGTAATGATACTGAACCTATTTGTGCTTCCCTCAGCAACAGTGTGATGAAGGTTAGGTTGGAAAAGGGGCGCAGCAGGTAAAGCACAAAGATGTTATCTGCACTACATAGAAAGCTTTAGTGTCTAATTTCTTAGTATGCCTCCTTGTCCTAAACATGGTTTGAAAATAGGTCTTTGTTGCATTGTTGTAGCCATAATCTGGTAGTTTCCATTCATTTGTTTTTCATCAGCTATAACAATTGGGTACTTGTCCTTCTTTTGGCCTTTATTACCTGGTATTCCTCTACAATAAAAAATGTCTAGGGCTTGCTAGATCATTTCATGATGGTAGGACACCTCTTTTCAAGTCCTGTGCTTTCATATAACTGAGTGCATTCCGGTAGTTGTCGTCTTGACATGCTTTAATAAGCCAATTTCACCAACACACCCAATGATTTGGAAAAGAAAAGCCAGGTCTCGAAAAGTGCTGTTGGGACGTCCGGCCAATTACCACTAAATTCCCCAGATTTTGCTCATGGTGATATTGCTCTGGGCATTAGAGCCCAAACTTGTGCATGAAGATACTGCACTGGCCATTAGAAGTGGTAATATTGCACGGAGAAGCTACAATGAGCATTGAAGGCTGAACCTTAACATGAGGAGGCTAAACTGTATGATTCAGCTATATCTGCACATGGAGAGGATGCACTCAGCAGTCGAACACACATTTATTAATGGCAAGAATGTACAGGACATAGAATTGTAAAATTATTAAACAATTAGGTTCACCTTCTCCGGTGCTTTCAAATTCCCAGATAGTATCATACCTAAATACCTGGGGCAAACATAAAGGAGTGATATCTGGTTTATACAGAGTTTTTACAACACATCTTTTTTCTCAACCTCTAACACAGACATTACAATTTAAATGGCAGTCACGACTTTCAATTTCTTATACTACTGATGCATGGGAGACAATAATGGAGAATCTAGACAAAGGAACTCGTGAAGCTCGACTTAAATTTTGTCTATTTAAGATTCTTAATGATTGACATTGGTCTCCTGCAAGATTAAAGAAAGCTGGTTTAAGTTCTCATGCCAATTGCTGGAGATGTAATAACACCAACTGTGACTCAACACACATTATATGTGAATGTCCGTTGATTCAACCTTTCTGGGCATATGTGGGAAAAATCTTATCTTCTACTATGCCTTTACATATTCCATTCACTCCTGCTGTTATTATCCTTCATGACCTTCAGTTATCTCCAAAACTCATCAAACCCCAATGTCGTCTTTTTCGCACAGCAATGGCCACAGCAAAAATATGTATTCTACGCCATTGGAAATCTCCATCCTCCTTCTTCATAAGAAGAATGGTTGACAACTATGTTCCAAACAGCATCACATGAGAGAATAATTTATAATCTTCAAAATCAAACTGACATATTTCTTCGTGTTTGGTCACCTTTCCTGAACCTGAATAGTGGCATGGATATTGATGATAACGCTCCAAGAGTGGATACTATTACCCCTTGTGGCATCTGAATATATTTTCTTTCTTCCTCCCCCCTCCCCCTTTTTCCTTCCACCCCTGGTTCTCTTGCTTTCCTATTATTATATTAACTTATAATTTTGTTGTATTATTACTTTATTATTCTATTATCTTGTTATTCTCTCTTTTCTAATTTTCTCCTATTCTTTTATTCTTACTATATCTTATTGACATCTCATTTCTCGTCTCTCTTTATATAACTTCTATAGAAATGCTTTGTTCGTCCCTATATCAACTATTTTTCTATACTCTATTCACTATTCCTTTCTTGATATATTTTACAATTTTCGATTTTACAAATGAATTACTCCTTGAGGGCTGAGGAGATTTGTCATGTTGCTATTTTCTATATTTGTAGCTCTATATAATATTTAATCTATATACTCAATCTATATATCTATTGAGTTAACCTATCATTGATTCTTTAAGACTTTTATATCTCTTATATATGTTGCTTGCATTATTTAAACATTTAACGTTTTTCACACTATATTTATTCAACTGTATACCTTACTATTTATCTTTATAGTTGTAAGTGTTATTTATTGGTGCATAATATTTATTATATATGCATTTTCTCTTTTTCTTTTTCGTATATTCAGTATATTTATTCATATCATTCAAATTGTAAGTTATTATTAACTTTATTGTTCTTATGATGAAATTTTCTCCAAATGTCAATAAAAAAAAAATTACAACACAAGAATGTACAGGACATTTGAGGGTGTACCTAACCATAATGAGCCAGTAAAGGGATGGATTATATGCCTGTATTGCAGCTATTAATGTGCCTATGAAGCTGCTAGGGGGCCTACCACCTTCCATATCATTTATGAATGTTGTTTCCAGTCCCAGACTAAAGCAAACACAAGGAAACGATGGACGGAACGCTGAACATTTTCAGACACTCACCCCCAGTCACAGATCTGGGTTGAATCGTCAAATCTGGGTTGGTCCTAGACTTTCATGCGATCACCTAATGCATTCTGAGTGTTGTAGTTTTACTTTGCTTTCATTTAATTAATTAGGATGGCGCACGTGAAAGCAATGAGGTAAAACATTCAGGGCTGGAGAAAGTGTTCATAATGACCTGGAGTAAGGTGGTCATACTACAGGCTTCATATGGCATATGCATCTAAACCAAACATTACGAGGCTATAACACAGAATGTGTTGAGTGTGCATGTGATGGTTATGCTTCGCTATTTAAGGATCATATGGATATTTGGGGCATGCTTGTGCATTTTAGCTTTTAATTGCCTATATAATGTTTGTACCTGTGTAAATAATAGCGGCACCCTGGCACAGTGACGTAGCATGGGCGGGGCCACAGGGGCGTATGCCACAGGCATTATATTCTTTTTTTTTAACAATTCTTTTTATTAAACAGTTGCTGGTGAATGGTACAGTACAAGAGACCAGGTAGTTTACTTTTCTCAGTACGCATGAATGGAGGGATAAACAGACAGTACACATGTGAGGAACATCACTAAGGAAGAGGATCATCATAATCAACAGTACAAGGTGGCGTACAAATCTCTCCTCTATACAAATTCCACGGATTCCAGACTCGACTCCACTTCCTTGGGCACCCCTTGCCAAATACACCGTCTTTTCCCTAAACATGCACCAATCCAGGTTTCTTTCCCAGGCCTCCAGTGTAGGTGTGTGTGCCGCCCCCAGAGTTGAGCAATATTTCTCTTTGCCAGCATGAGCCCCAGAGTGACCCATTGTGTCTGAGAAGTGTCCAAGTCTGTTGGCTCCCAGATATTAAGGAGGCATCGTCTAGCCTCGGGACGGAGGGAGATTCTCATTACCTGGTTGATCGTGTCGTGCACTTGACGCCAATAAGAGTTGATATGTGTGCATTCCCAAATGATGTGCATAAACGTTCCGATCTGGCCACAGCGTCGCCTGCATTCCCCTGTCTCCGACCACCCCATGTGTATTAATCTAGGGCCCGTTATGTAGATCCTATGGAGGATCTTCAGCTGAACCAGTCGCAGGCGTGCCGGGATAGCCACCTCTTTAGGGGAGGATACTGCTGTTTGCCACTCCTCGTCGTCCAGTTCTATCCCATCTTGTGCCCACCTATCTCGCAGTGTCCGGAGGGGTTTGTCATGTGATTAATTAGTTTTTTGTAAATTAAGGATATCGTTTTGTCAGGGAGATGACCATCTAAGATTCTGTCCTCCAGAGGGGAGACCTCCGGGGATCCGCCCCTTTAGGCCATAAAGACTGAAGTGAGTGTGAGACCTGTAAATAGCGAAAAATTCGGTATCCGCCAATTTATATTCGCCCTGAAGCGTGCTGAAGGGTTTGGGCTCCCCTTTTCCCCAGACATCTTTAATAGCTGAAATCCCAATAAGGTCCCACCTATCGAAGCCCCTTGTCTTCCACAGGTCGCCCAATTTCTCCGAGTCCCAAAGAGGGGTAGCCAATGTGAGTTTGTGCCTCCAACCAAGATAATTAGTGGCGTCATGCCAAATTTGCACTGAGTGCTTCGTGGGGCCAGTTAGTTTGAACCGGTTAGGTCGGGAGTATAACGCCCTACCATAAGTGCCCCCGGAAGGAGCCATCTGTCCATGGCGTAGCCCGGGTCATCCACACGGCCGTATGTGCCATGATTAATGGCTGCCAGTTGGGAAGCCCAATAGTATTTCTTGACATCAGGGAGACTGATGCCTCCATCATACCAAGACAACGTTAGTTTGCTCAAGGCGATCTGAGGCCTGCCGTCCCATAATAGGTCTCTTTGCAGGCCCTCCACCTCCCGAAAGTAACGTGCTGGGACTACATCCAAGGTATTTTGTAGGGCATATAAGAATCGCGGTAAGGCCATCATCTTAAACAGAGTAGCTCTGCCCAGGAGTGAGATAGGGAGCGTCTTCCAGTTATTAATATCACTTTTAAGTCTGCGAAGAGGAGGAAGAAGGTTTTGGGCATAGCGGACCGAGGGGTCCAGTGAAATGTATATCCCCAAATATTTGAATCCAACTGAGTTTGTTTGTATTGGACAGTTCCTGGGAGGGACAGGAGGGTCTCCCCTCAGTACAAATAATAGGGATTTTCCCCAATTGACAGAAAGTCCAGAAAATCGGCCGAAAACTGCGAGAATATCCATCACCACTACAAGAGAGTTCCTAGGGAGGCCAAATAAAGTAAAATGTCATCCGCGTATAAGGATATGCGGTCCTCCCATCCGGGGACCACCGCAGACCCCTTATCCTTGGATCCCAGCGTATCCAGGCGGCCAGGGGCTCCAAGGCCAAAGAGAAAAGAAGGGGGGACAGAGGGCAACCCTGTTGAGTTCCCTGACTGAGCAAGAACGAGGCTGACACCTTGTTGTTCACCACCACTTGAGCCAGTGGTTCAGAGTATAAGAGACGCACCCACTGAATGTATTCCGGCCCAAATCCCAGCTTTACCATAACTGCCCATAGGTATGGCCATTCGATAGTGTCGAAGGCCATGGTCGCGTCCAAAGACACAATCACCGCCGGCTCGCAAAGGGTGCCGGCTCTATCTATCACCCCATGCACTCTACGGAGATTCAGAGCTGTATTTCTATGAGGCATAAACCCAGTTTGATCTGGATGCACCAGGCCTCCGATCACCTTCACCAAGCGGTTGGCTAAGAGCTTGGCTAAAATCTTGGGTTCGGCGTTTAAAAGAGAGATGGGCCTATATGAGGCACATTCCGCCTTATCCTTTCCTTCCTTGTGGATGGTGACAATAGTAGCCATTCGTTGTTCCCGGGGCAACGTTCCCACCTCCCTAGATTCCAGAAACATAGCGTTCAAATATGGGGCTAGTTTATCTGGTCTCAACTTGTAGAGCTCAATGGGAAGTCCATTCGGGCCCAAAGCTTTCCCAGAATTCAAGGAACGGATCGCTTGCGCGGTTTCATCGGCTGTAAGGGGGCTATCCATATAGTCTCGATCCTCACGGGAGAGGCAGGGAAGCTTAATATCCCTCAACAGCTCCTGAGAGTCCGCTTCAGTGTGGGAGGAGACCGCCGTATAGACCGATTGGAAATGATCAGCGAACCTGTCCGCTATTTCCTGCGGTTCCGTGACCAAACGCCTCCTTGTACATTGAGCTCTGGGACCAGCCGACTCGCCCATTCCTTCTTGTCCAGCCACGCTATGAGCTTCCCGGCCTTGTCTCCCTGGTCATAAAGCCTGCCCTGCTGCTCTCTACTCAGGGCCCTGGCCCTATCCGAGACCAGCGCTTTATAGTCGTGCTGCTTCATACTCAACAAGTGGATCTTCTCCGGCGTAACCCCAGATTCCAGTTCCCTTTCTAGACTACATATGTCTGTCTCAAGTTCGAGGACCTCCTTTTGCTTGTCTCTCTTAGAGCTAGATATCAAAGACAGGGCTTGTCCCCGATTACTGCCTTGAATGCTTCCCACAAGGTCCGGGAAGAGGGCACCGATCCCACATTGTCGGAAAAATATTCGTCAATAGCTTTGATAAGCTCCTGACGGATCTTGGGGTTACGTAAGTACCAAGGGTTAATTGGGGCCAATCTTCCCACTCCGCCCATACCTACTAACAGGTGAACCCAGACAGGTGAGTGATCAGAGATACCTCTGGCTAAGTGTTTGATGTCGTGTATATATGTCGCTTGCGCAGCTGGCACCAGGCAGTAATCTAAACGGGAGAGACTGTTGTGTGCCCCAGAGTGGAAGGTGTGTTGCACCTGGCCCGGGTGGTACACTCTCCAGCCATCGACCAGTCCCATCGCCTCAAGGAAATCAGGCAACCATCGGGCAGACGGTACTATCTCTCGAGGGGGATATCTATCTAACGTACCCGAAACCACTGCATTGAAGTCTCCTCCCAGGACCAGGAGCCCATCCGGAAGGGCGAGCAGGGCTGCACCCAAATCAGCAAACGTTGTACCCTGTAGGCCTGGGGGAACATAGACAGACATAAAGGCAATGTGCCGGCCCTCCCACATCCCGGAAACACCGACGTATCTGCCTCTATCATCTCCCCATGTGGAGCTAACCGCCAGCGGGAAGTTGTTCCTTGTCATAATACCCACAACCCTGGATCCCGAGGTGAAACCAGAGTGCGCAATCAGTTTATACCCCCCTCTGTGCATTGCCTTGCATAGATTCCCAACCAGATGTGTCTCCTGGAGTAAGACTACATCGGGTGAGTGCCTCCTGATGTATTGAAGTACTACACTTCGTTTGATTTTGTCCCCTAACCCGTTAACATTCCAACTCATAATTTTTACATTTTTATCCCCCATCATGCCTGTATTGCAGAATATAGATCCAGCAACTCCGGGCTTGTACTCTTTCAGCAACTCTATTGCAGGTGTATATGTCCATTGCACCAATGAAACAAATATAACAAAGAACAAAAACAAATTGTCCCACCCCAACAACCCTCCACCCCGCTGCCCTGCACTCTAGGCTTAGAACTGCCCATCGAAAACTTGCAGAGTGCCTGTCGCCCTAGAAAGAAATTCAGAGAAAGAAAAGAAGGGGGAAAAGTGAGCTCCATGTCCCCACCCCTAACCAGGCCGAGTGTAACACCCCTGGCAGGTAAATGTCAAGAAACATATATGTCATCACCAGTCCCCATAATAAAGCGCAGATATCCCGCTCACCCCAGCCCATCCCACATCGATGACCCCATTACGTAGTTCAAAGCCGCAATCCTCAGAGATCTACTTCAGATCGGTGAAATGTCCGCCTGTGTCCCAGCGCCGCGATCCGCCTGGCCCTTCGCTCCGCGATGCTCAATCCACTCTGCCACTGCCTCGGGCTCGTCGAAAAACCATGCCCGTCCCTCCGCCTCCACCCGGAGACGTGCCGGGAACAGCATTGAGTATTTCAGACCCCTCTCTCTCAGGCCACGCTTCACAGTGAGGAAAGACCTCCTTTGCTTTTGTACTCTCTGTGTAAAGTCCGGGAAGAAGGAGATGGCAGCATTTTCATATCGGAGGGGTGCCCCCGCTCTGGAGTTCTGGAGAATAGTGTCTCTGTCCCGATAGTTCAAGACCCGAGCCAGCATGGGCCGCGGGAAAGCGCCCGGTTTGGGACGGCCGCCCGGGACCCTGTGAGCACGTTCGATAACAAAAAATTTGCTGAGGCCTTTGGGCTGCAGGTGTTTAAGAATGAGGTCCTCAACGAATAGGTCCGGGGATTGCCCCTCCGCAGTTTCCGGCACTCCTAGGATGCAGAGATTATTGCGCCGGAGTCGACCTTCATAATCATCCAGCTTGAGGTCCATGTACTTGTGTGAGTCCTGGAGTTCGTGCATCTCCCTTTGTAGTTGTGTGACATCCCCAACGAGACTGGTGGTCGTTATCTCAACCTGCTTGACTTTTTCGTTAAGCTTCCCCAGGTCGGACCTAATAAGGTTAATGTCAATCGCCATGGCATCCATTTTGTGCTCGAGAGAGGTTTTAACTCCAGCAATTGCCCCCATGACATCCGCGAGAGATAGCTCTTGTTCCTCTTCCCCTGGGTGTCCCTGATTGGTCTCTGCAGACAGTCGACTCCGCTGAGGGTCCTTAGTGACTGTGTATCTGTCCAATTTGTTAGTCTGCACCTGCTTCGCCCCACGGGACCCGGTCCCCCTGCGATCCCCGGCAGCAGCCATCATGCACGACCAACTGGGCTAGAATAGTGGAAGCAGGCAGAGGCACCAACCACACAGTGCCCACCAGTAAGTTCTATCAGGTAGGATACCGGCAGCTACAACGCAGGCCCCAGGGGTCTGAGAGCAAGTCCTGCACTGCCCAGGGGGGGGGGGGGGTGGGGTCCCTCAAGTCGGGTCCGGCCAGCTGAGCACCCCCGGGACCCAGGCGGGTGACCAAACGCCGCTACGGTACCTGTGTGCAGCGTCTTCCGGCCCCGGAACCACAAGCGATAGGGAGGTTCCCCTCAGTCGGAGCGCACCGCCACCATTACTCTGCTCCCGGCGGGTGCGCTTCCCGCAGTTCCAGTTGTCAATGCGGGGAGCTTTGTCAGCTTCAGGGCCCAAGGGCAGTCACCACCTCCGCTGCTGGTCTCGCCTGTCCCCCGTAGCCCCGCCTCGATATCGCACGGTGGCACCTCCACCACTCAGGTCGGGACTCCCTCCGGCGCCACTGTTCACTGTGGGCCCCGGCGCTCAGATTTCCCGCAGGCCGCAACACTCCGGAGCTGCTATCTCCCCTGTTGGGGCTGCTCGATGCGCCGGAACAAGCGGGCTGGGGACCGCTACCACTCCGATCTCGGGGGGTGTCGACTGGTGTCACGGATGTGTCCGCAGGATAGACGTGGGGCAGGGACACTCGGCGGAGCTACTTCACTACGCGGCCATCTTCGATCCGCGCTTGGCCACGCCCCCAGGCATTATATTCTTAGGGGTGCAGGGGCACTCTTAGGGGCGCAACATTTGAAAAGAAAAGTGGGAGGATACTTGCCTTGCCCCGGGAGCTGGCAACCCACGCTACGCAGCTCCTGGCATATCACGTCTGCGCTCCTAGCATGTCATTGCACTGCACTAGTTAATATGTGGTTTGTAATAAAAATAGTAATACCCTTTAGTGGTGGTTTTGTGTTTTTATTAATCCTGTATGTGCTATTTTTACTTCAATAATGTCACTTACTGTAACACATTTTTTAATATGAGGTCATCGGGGCCAAAGGTCATTTGATGTCACTTCCTGTCATGTGATACACAAATGGTGTCACTTCCGCTACTGCTAGCGTTTTGGTGAATCGACGTCCATGATTATTTCACTGATTACTTTTCGCTTTCCTCGGTGTTCCTAATGAGGGCACATCTGTGCATTTAACAGAAAATATGTGAGGTAACTTGGGGCTTCCTTCCCATACGCATCTCTGTAATGCCTCCAAAATATGCATCCAGATTAAAGGGCCTCAAAAACAATGATTTCCTGCTCGGAGCCATGGTTCTCGTCGAGACAGTATTGCTCTGTTACATTTATTTTCATGTTATTTTCATGTTCCTTGCGATTTACATGGCTCACATCAGTCATTGGTATGATCAGGCCTTGCAGATTAAAGCATGTTAGAATACAACTTCTTGCCTAACCAAAGATCCTGGTATTGTCTCAGATAAGAACAGTTTCATGGCTCTGTTAGAGCAGTATACATCATCAGCATGGTTTATCACGAATTCCCTCACGGTTATGTTATGTTATGTTATGTTATCTAGGTACTTAAAAAGCGCGCAGCTACTCGATCGAGTGTCCCGGCGCTGAAGACCTCTTGGCGGGGCTGACAAAGTGCTGACCAGGGTTTGATTTATGTACTATTGCTGGAATAACCAAGTTTTCATTGCCTTTCTGAAAGTGAAAAGGTCCTGCATCTGTCTGAGAGCCAGAGGCAGACTATTCCAGAGTTGGGCGGCTTGCACCTGGAAGGAGCGTCCGCCTATTCTAGCGCGGAAAAACTTGGGGATAATTGCCTGCTGCAGCGATAATGACCTCAAAGTTCGACGTGGGCAGTAGAACTGGACTCTTTTCCTGATGTAGGAAGCACCTGTTCCATGGAGGGCTTTAAAGGCCAGAACCCCCGCTTTAAAACTAATCCGCTTGCAGATCGGCAGCCAGTGCAGGGATTTCAGATGGAGGGACATCCGTGTTCTAGGACCGAGCATAAGAATTGCCCTTGCCGCTGCGTTCTGGGCCACCTGTAGACGTGTTAGTAGATATTCCGGTATTCCCAAGTACAAAACGTTTACGTAGTCCAGCCTAGATACTATCAAAGCCTGGACCACTGTTTTCCTGTGTATGACCGGAAGAAGGGGCAAAAACTGTCTTAGCATTTTGAGCATGCCAAAGCAGGACCCCACTACAGCTTGAATCTATGCTTTCATGCACAAATTATCCTCAAGCTTGACCCCAAGGTTTTTGACTATCTTGACCAGGGATGTCGGAGGGGACATATCAACCGGCCACCAATCTCGCCACACATCACTGGGAGGGAGACCAAAAAAAATTATCTCTGATTTCTCAGAGTTACACTTGAGTTGGTTCCGTTGTAATCAGGAAAACACCTCTGACAGGCAGGTGTTGATCGAGTCTCCTCTGAAAACATCGTCTTTATCACAGGTAAAGAGCAGCTGCGTGTCATCCGCATATGACACTATTTTTTGCTCCATGGGCCTCGGCCAAAATGCCAGAGGGGTCATATAAAGGTTAAAAAGTGTGGGGCTTAGGATTGAGCCCTGCGGGACCCCCACCTGCGTGTGAGAAATGGGGGCAGCAAAGGGCGGAGACCAGACTGTTTGCTGACGGTTCTGTAAAAAAGAGGTGAACCACTTGAGTACCTTGCCCCCAAACCCGCACTCCTGGAGTCTCTGCAGGAGCCGGTCATGGGGCACAGTATCAAAGGCCGCTGATAGGTCCAATAATATCAGCACGGCCTAACCATCTTTGTCCAAAGTTTCCTTAATGACCTCAGAGACTTCCAGAAGCGCTGTTTCAGTGCTGAAATTTGCCCTGAAGCCGGACTGTCTTTGATGGAGCACTTGATTAGTTTCAACATAAGTGGAAGTGACGAGATTCACGTATTTTTCCAAAGTCTTGGAAAAGAATGGAAGCAGGGATATTGGCCTATAGTTGGAGGCTATCTCTGGATCAGAAAGGGGCTTTTTTAATAAGGGGAGAATTTTTGCCTTCTTCCACCTGTCCGGGACTTGCCCAATCTGTAATGAAGCATTCAGAATCAGGTTCACCGCAGGATTCATTATTTCCGCTATTGATGCCAGAACTTTGGCTGGGCACGGGTCAGAAGGTGATCCGGATTTAAGGGCTCTCATAAATTCCAAGGATTTTGCGTAAAAGGCGGTCCCCTAGTCTGGGTGAGAGGGGATAGACATTCCAGACATTCACCCTGAACCAGGGGCTGCCCGGGGAAAGTATCCTGAATATTTTTAATCTTTTCGTGGAAATAAGAGGCCAAATGATTCGTCCATGCTTCAGTGGGGGTGAAAGGCCTAGCCACCGCACTCAGAGATGAGAACTCTCTTACAATTTTAAAAATTTCTTTACTTTTATTAGTTGCCAGTTCAATTTTAGCGGAGAAAAAAGTTTTTTTCGCCTCATGAACTCTATTAAAATGAGACTTCAACGCCTGTTTATAAATTATTTTATCTTTGTTGTCAAAGTTCTTGCGCAAAGCCCTCTCCAGGCGTTTGCAGGTTTTCTTACTTTCCCTGAGGGCTTCAGTAAACCATGGGGCTGATACACGGGCCACCTTAGCTGAATGCTAAGAAGGGGGTGCAAGCTCCCAAGCGTGGAGCTGGAGCCAGTTCTCCAGACAATCAACATCATTTTCAAGATTCCCACTGAAAGGAATCGGGTGATTGCTGAGGGCAGAGCTCAGGGCATCAGGCGTAATTAAGTGAAAAGGTCTAAAACTGCTCGAGCGGGACTTCCCCTGAGATCTAGGGTGGTTAGGTTCTTTCTTGATTGTGAAACCTAGAAGGAAATGATCAGACCACACGAGGGGAAGGGGTAGAGCGGTTTCTATTATTACGGTGGAGAAAATCTGATCCAGGATATGGCCCTTCTCATGGTTAGGATGATGGACGGTAACAATTACATTGTTGCATAAACAGCAACAAAGCACATGTACCAGGCATAGAGCAGAATCATCAGAATTTCCCTGCCAGCAAACAATTCTTTGGATCGTTTAATCACTTTATATTTAGTCAGAGAGCACATCCTTCATAACCAGTGATGGAGGGTTTTGCGATTTTGGAGCAAGATCAAGGTAATGGACAGCAGGGCTGTCGCTACTTGTACTCTAGTCCATCAGATTGTGGGGCTAAAAATAAGGCTGACACCAAGAAAGTCAGGCATGATTTTAGTGGAAGAGGATTGCCTTAGACAGGTCTTCATGTGGTCGGTACCAGAGCAGCATCCTCTTGGTGGGGGCTTTGCCATAGATTTTCTGCCGATTAGTACCCTGGGCCAGTCTCCTCTGGACTAGTCCCTATTGGGTAGATCTTTCCTTGCCAAGCCACTGGCAGGTGCTGCACATTCTTGGTTTTCCACAGGAGCCTCAAAGCTGCAGGCGGCATGTGCCTTCTTTGATCTTCTTTAACCTGGAAAACCTTCCTCAGTGAGATCTGATAATCCTTTTCTTATCAGAATAAGTTTGATGGACCTCTACTCCATGCTTAGAGCGCTGTTGTTTTTTAATTGACCCAAAGACAAGTCTTATCACTAAAACTGAGGTGTACTGTGTTAGCTGTCCTGCTAAGACTTCTGAAATCATTACATTGCATTCTTCTGCTCAACAGTCAATGAAGACCCTGAACTTTGGGCACCCTAAGAACGTCTTGGAAAAACAATGGAGAGATCCATTTGTGTGAAAACTCCCAGTCAGTAAGCCAATGCCTGCCCCATTCCAGTAGTTTACTTACAATGTGCTGGATCAGAAAGAACTAGTTTTGCCTGGCTTGAGGATAGCCCTTAGTTCATTCTTCACAACATAAAAGGAGGTTGCTAGACCTGTCATCCTTAGGGTAGTTTTTCCCCGACTTTTTGCCTGCTTACTTCCACTTTCTGCTGTATCTTTTTGGTAGGCTTAGGACTCTGAGCACTTTACCACTGCTAACCCATGCTAAAGTGCATTTGCTTCTCCCCTAAACATGGTGATATTGGTATATACCTGTTTGGCTTATTTAGTTTACTCATAAGTCCCTTGTAAAGTGGTATACCATATACACAGGGCCTGTAACCTAAATGCTACTAGTAGGACTGGAGAGCTGATTCGGCCACCCACACAAGTAGGCTTCAAACCTGCCTCAAGCCTGCCATTGCAAGGCCTGTGTGTGCAGTTTACTGCCACTTCGACTTGACATTTAA
This sequence comes from Calotriton arnoldi, assembly GCA_963921515.1. Taxonomy (NCBI): domain Eukaryota; kingdom Metazoa; phylum Chordata; class Amphibia; order Caudata; family Salamandridae; genus Calotriton; species Calotriton arnoldi. The sequence goes on from CAWUFW010005148.1 coordinate 1,078,402, forward strand.
AAGCACTTGCTAAGCCTTAAACTTCCCCTTTATTACACATAGGTCACCCCTAAGTATGGCCCTAGGTAGCCCTAAGGGCAGGGTGCTGTGTAAGTAAAAGGTAGGATGTGTACTTTTAAATCTTACATGTCCTGGTAGTGATGAACCGCTAAATTCATTTTTCACTACTGTGAAGCCTACTCATCTCATAGGTTAGCATGGAGAATTCCTTAAAACACTTTAAAGCTGTAATTCCTTATTAGAAAGGAGGAGCTAAATCATGCTTCATGTCTTTGAAATGGTAATGATAAATCCTCTGTAGTGGTAAAGTGGAGTTTACATTACTATTTTAGAAATGCCACTTTTAGAAAGAGGACATTTCTCTGCTCTTAACTTTGCTCTGTGTGCGTGCAGACTGTCTCCAATACATTTCTGGGCTAGGTGACAGCTATACTTTGTGCATTCTCTCTAGACAGCCACAAACACAGGAAGGGTGGGTGTAACTGAGGACTCATCTGCATACATCTGCATTCTGATAGCCCTCCTGGGCAGGAAGGAGTAGAGGGAGCTCACACTTAAATCTGAATAGGCTGTGTCCTGTCCCCACAAAAAGGACTGATTACCCCCCACAGATAGCCTGGCAGGCAGAGCTGGGATGAAAGGGGACCTGTGCACTTCAAGGAGCTGCTTTGAAGTCACCCCCCACTTCAAAGACACATTTGGGTATAAGTACTGGGGCTCTGGTCCTACCCAAATCAGTACACTACTGGACCTGGTAAGAACTCTGCTGGAGTAAAGACTGCTCTGCTAAAATGATTGCCTCTTTGCATGGACAGACTGTTCTGAGGAACTGCTTCTCTGCTTTGCTGAGCTGCCCTGCTGCCTTCTGATCTCTGCTCTGCTGAGGACAAGGACTGGACCCATCTCATATGAACCCAGAGTGACTCCAAGGGCTTGCTGGCTAGTCTCCTATCTTCTGAAGTCTCAGGGATACAAAAAACTTCCTGCAATCCCGCTGGTGCTGCTGGACTCTGCCATCTGTGAGTCCTACTCTTGCCTGAGGTGCCCCCTCCAGTCCTGGGCCTTAGAAGTGCATTCTGCAGCTGATTTTCTACGAACTGGTGCATCGTCACCCGTGCGCCGACCAGAACTGACACAGTGCCCTTCGACGCTGTGCGGAACTAAAAACATCCCTGCACGGCTCAATGACGACCCAGCACTGATCCGAAGTCCTGACAGCGAGTTTCAACTCCAACGCAGCACTGATCCGAGGGCCCGACTGCGATGCTCGACATCGACGCATCGACACTCAACGACGACTCTTTGTTCCACTCAAGGTACTTTTCCAGCGGACCCTGCATGGGTCCTGTAGGCGGCCTGCCTTCCATCATGGTCGATCTGAACTTTGGGTTTACCCCTGTCTCTCAGGACCTCAAGCAACGTTTTAGACCTATTGACTTCAAAGCACTGTTTTTGCATTTATTCTTTAAAAATTCATTTCTCTACTTCTACTGATTGGCTTTTTGTTGTTTTTGTCTTGGTTTACTCAGATAAATATTATCTGTTTTTCTAAACCTGTGTAGAGTCTTTTTGTAGTGTATTCATTGTGCTACTGTGTGTGTGTGCTGCACAAGTACTTTACACATTACCTCTTAAGTTAAGCCTGCCTGCTCTGTGCCAAGCTATCAGAGGTTGAACACAGGTTAATTTAAAGTGTGTATCTAGTTTACCCTGACTAGGATTGTGGTCCCTACTTTGACAGTGTGCATACCTCTGCCAACCAGAGACCCACTTTCCAACAGAGGTGCACTCTGTTAGTTATGTAAAGCCAACAGGTTACACTTTTCTTCAAATAAGTGCTACTTGATTGATGGCCAATTTTGTGTGTGTGAATCAAAGAGTAGATGGATGGATGGGGTGTGAGTGCATCGGTGAAAAAATGGGTTAGTGGGTGGATGAACGGATGGATGAGGGAATTAATACATGGACAGATGATTGGATTAGTAGATGAGTGTGTGCATGAATGAACGAATGGGTAAGACGATGCATGACTGCATGGGTGGTCACAGTCATGTTGATTGCAGGAGTCTGTTCTCCACTCCCACTACTAATGCTCACTCACACAAGCGCTAACCTGTTCATTCATCCATCCATAATCACACATATTTAGCCATTGACATAATCCCAGCTTTTAAGTGACCCACTCATTTGTACATCCCCACACAAACACACGCAAAATCACTCATCCCTCATCAAGTTCTGTCACTAATAAAAAGTTAGATGCATTGACTTTGTCAATGTTTGTTTATAGTCTTAAGTATAATACAATCAAAGAACAAACCAGTCAGGTGGATTCATGTAGTGAATGCTAAAATGGCAGACATTTTTATTACACAGCATGTGCTGTCTTTTGAAGGACTTGCTAATAAACATTGGAGACGAGGACTTTCTGGAGGGGGAGGTTGGACCTACCATCAAAATAAGAAGTCAGAGAAAAGGAAAAGAGCAGACACGACAGGAAAATCTCATGAATGGTGTGGTATGAGTGTCTTTGAACAATTATGCCTTGCAGGACTTGCCAACTTTCTTCATGAGAGAATAAAAGTCACAGACAATCAAAAGAAAGACAATCAAAGACATACAAAGCATGTGTTGATGCAGCTAAGGATGGAACCAAAGCTCTCTAGCATTTTCAGAGCGTTTCCCATGTGGCTTTCTGCAGAAAAAAGCACGCGCGCCATTCGGTTCAAAGGATCAGAGAACTGGATACCATGCCTAAGATTCCTAATTTGAAACAAATTTACCCGAAGAAAAGAAAGCAAGCGAATTAAGTATGAAATGCGCGTGTTTTTAATAACGCTCTAGCTGCGCATTAGGAGATCAGTAATTGCAAACACCGCCGGCGTTGCATTTGGTAGAGCTGAGTTTAAACGTAAAAGAAACATACACGTCACGTGCCTTTTTCACGAAACATACTTGGGGCCTTTTTGGAGAAACATACGCGTGCCTTTTTTAAGTGGACAAAGAGAAGAAGCTGGGGCTGGCCTACTGCCCATTTTGATGGCTGTCTGCATGGTTTCTTTCCTTTCTTCTCTCTTCACAGCCACGCTACAGCCATACAATTTAAAGGAGTGCAACAAAAGTTTAGAAAAGTTTTAAACCCTTGAAAAATAATGCACAACTAGGCATCTCTCCTAGACTAATGGCGAAAAAAACTCCCGTTCCATCATCCATGGACGTAGAGTGATTTTAATAAGGTGGACTTTTTAAGGGGGGGAGGTTTAGTAAACTGCAGGGGTCATTCGCCTGGAACCGAGGCAGCCTCCCAACCAAGCTACAGTTTAATTAATGAGGCATGGGGGTGATTTATACAGCAGGGGTCTTGTGTAATTCCATCTGCGCACGGCTCTTGGATCCGAGCAGGAAGCAAGTGACGGGGCACTTGAGGCCTACATCTGGAAGCAACATGTTGCAAAGAACTCATAAATCCTCAACTTTAGAAAGGCAAGAAGGTGGAAGAGGCTGTCTCGGGGAGCACACGCACAGACTAACACTCCACTCGAAAAAAGCACCTCTTAAAAAACAAGCATTGGCATAGCCAATAGGTCTCGCCTTTGGGGCCTTATAAGTGTTTAGCCAGAGCTATTGACTTTGCCAATGTCTTCAAGCTGTGCTGTAGAGAAGTGTGGCTGCTGTGCGGCATGCTGAAAAGTTATAATAAAAAAGTGTCAGAAGCATTTTTGTTACTTTATATATGACCAAGAAGGCATTATGTAAAACTGAACGACCATATTAAAAAAGTATTTACAATAAAACATTTCCTCAGTTTTCTTTTGTTCTTGCAATGCTGGCAACTTGTTTCTGCCTATTGCAATGGTTGTTTGTTAAAGCTTTTTTTTTTGAGGGGGCATAAACAATCGGAGGGTGAAGGTTGGGAACTAGTACCTGTATTATAACACTAGCAGCGGCCAGACGCTAGGGAGAATCAACAGATGCCAGATTCCGAGAGCAGGCTGAGGTGGTGCTGAGTGATGCTGAGGTGGTAGTGGTGGTGGTGACTGTTGCGGAGACGATGCTGAGGTGATGCTGAATGATACTCGGGTGTTGCTGAGTGATGCTGTGGTTGTGCTGAGTGATGCTGTGGTGGCGCTGAGTGATGCTGTGGTGGCGCTGAGTGATGCTGTGGTGGCGCTGAGCGATGCTGTGGTGGTGCTGAGTCATCCTGTGGTGGTGCTGAGTCATCCTGTGGTGGTGCTGAGTCATCCTGTGGTGGTGCTGAGTGATGCAGTGTTGGCCCTGAGTGATGATGTGGTGTCGCTGAGTAAAGCTATGGTGGTGCTGAGTGATGTTGTGGTGGCGCGGAGTGATGTTGTGGTGGCGCTGAGTGATGCTGTTGTGGCGCTGAGTGATGCTGTTGTGGCGCTAAGTGCTGCTGTTGTGGCGCTAAGTGATGCTGTGGTTGTGCTGAGTAATGCTGTGGTTGTGCTGAGTGATGCTGTGGTTGCACTGAGTGATGCTGTGATGGCGTTGAGTGATGCTGTGATGGCGTTGAGAGATGTTGTGTTGGTGCTGAGTGATGCTGTGCTGGCTCTAATTGATGCTGTGCTGGCTCTGATTGATGCTGTGGTTGCGCTGAGTGATGCTGTAGTGTTGCCGAGTGAGAGATAGAGTGAAGATATAATGCCCAATTAGAGAGGGTGGTGAGAGAGAAAGAGAGAGAAAGGGTGTACATAGAATAAAGAGTGGAGCGGGATAGAGAGAGAAAGAAGGGGAGAGAGAGTGAATGAAGGAGTTTGAAAGAGAAACAGATAAAGGGGTGAGAGAGAATGAAAGGCTAAAAAAGATAGAGAGGGGAGTGTTAATTAAGTAGAGAGAGAATTAGAGAGGGAGAGAGAGAGAAGGAGAGAGACAATAAGAGTGGGGTGTGTGGAGTTTAAATAGAGTGAAGAAGTGACGCGGAAAAAGTAACCTTAAATATAGCTTTGTGCTTTGCGCGAATAAATATAAAAAAAAAAACAGTGAGAGACAAAAATACTGGTAATTAGGCTGTGACTCCCAATATAAAACAAATAGCGATATAAGGTGAAATCAACCCACCGAAGCAATATTTCTAACTAGACAAAAAAAAGCTTGCATTTCAATGCTAATCGCTGTTGTTTTTCATGTGACTGTAGTCCAGGGCCCTCAGTTGGTAATGTGAGCTGCTGCTGCGATTGAAACATCAGAGTCCAGAGAGTTAATGAGCCATGACGAGGAAATGAGGAAGAGATAGGAAACAACAGATGGCAGCTGCGCATGCATGCCATCGTGAACTCAAGCTGGTCGCCAGCCGAAAGCCAGTGTTTGCACTTCCAAAACCCGCTTACTAAAACTCTCGGCCAGACCAGCGCAAGCGCTGGTGCAGGCCGAGACCTAAAAATTCTTGGAGCGCTCCAAAGTCTTTGCTAGACATGTTTACTAATGTCAGTGCAGCCTGCATTTTCAAATGTTACGCTCACTATACTTATACAGCAGAAGAAATTTGCAGTAATTATATTGCAGTTGTATTTGCATAATATTGTGGTAGTAACTGTATAATATTGATGCCGCCTTTCATTATATTCCGAAGCAATACATCTTCTGACAGGAAGAATCCAATGATGAGGGTGGGCTATCCACTGTGTTGGCACTGCAGGCTAGAGGCATCAGTGACTATCGTTTTCCTTTGCAATCTCCGGCAAGCATACTGTGAAGAGACTAGGCCTAAAGTTACAAGGCAGAGTTTTAACTACCACTGGGCCTCCAAGTTAACTGTCACACCTTCCGCCAGTCTTGGCGTTTTATTCAGCCTTCTGAGAGCCGGGCTAGTGTAGTACTAGGTATTTCAAATGGGGCACGCAGAGTAGCCAGTATTCCAAGTGCAGGTAAATGTCGAGATTAATGAATATCTTAGTTGGCGAGCCACTGCTGCATGGCCATCGGGGGAATGCCGTTGATTTCCTTCGTGATAGTTTAGCAGAATGAGACCGCAAACGTCAGTCCATGGAGGCGGAGCGGGCACTAGTTTCCGAATTCCGTTGGAATACCTAGTACTACACTAGCCCGGCTCTCATCGCTGACAGTGTTTAGCCCCAGCACCCTTCAAAACACGATCGCCTGCACCTCTACTGTGCTTCATACTACTTTCCCTTCGCAGCGGCTCAGTCCGGTGTTTATAATTCTGCTTGCTCACTGTATCTTGTCCTGAAGATGATCTCTAGCCATTGAGATCGAAACGCCGTCGACCCTTACAACCTGAACTCCTTATAATTTGTAATAATTGTCTCTGAGGAGTTCACTCGTGTGTTGTCAATGTGATGTACATAATTTTTTTTTTAAAAAGTCACCTTCACTTATCACATCACTTTTTTTGTCACTTTTATTATGTGAGCACCTGAACTATTTTTGTTTAAAATAAAATACTAAGTCAGTCTAATTGATCAAAAATCTTGGTCCTGTGTATATATATTTAACTGCTCCCTCCAGCATTAATTGCATATCCCAATTTCTTAAGCTTTTAAGCTTTTGCTCTAAATACCTGACGCGCATTTCTGCGTCATTATCTAGGACCATTTTTTGGCCATATAGGAACCATTGTACTCTGCAAATATCGATTCACCCCAGGTTCGACTGTTGGGGTACCCTTGTTCTCCATACCACAATCTTAAGGTTAATAAAGCATATACATTTTTATCAGTGATAACTGTCAACATTAATTTTACCAAAAAAGCATTTGAAAATGAACTTTACATGTGTCTGTGTGCTTTTAATATATTCTCAAATCATGAAAACACAATCATGAAAACAGCCCCTAGGGGCATAACACTTTGACCACACAACATGTAACCACAGACTTAGCCCTTAGAGGGGGATATTCTCAAGAACGTGTGATAATTATCGCAAAATTAGCTTAACGCAACTTTGCACATCGCAGTCTATCGCGGGAAAATAACGCCGTGTTAACGTTGTATTCTCAACACGGCGGTACCATGCGATAGTCTCACGCCAACATGTCAAATGACCGCGATAAAATTACTGTGACGGCCAAAAAACGCGAAACACGAACGCGAAAAAAGTTGCGATGTGGCCAACCGCGATAAAAAAATCTGCGATAACCAGCGACAGGCCTGCAATTCCCACGCGTCATGTGGGAAAATGCACTATAAAAGCACCGAAAAACACAAACAAAATAATTAAAACTGCGTAGCACCATGGAGGAAGCCGGAGCAAGTACAGAGGACGACCAGAACCCCACAAGCCCCCAGGAGGAACAGCCTGGGACCTCGGGGTCACAGAAGGGCAAAGAGAAGAAGACGAGGAAGACGAGGTTCAGTCCGCAGGAAAACAGGATCATCATCATGGAGGTGATAGAACACCACCAACAACTGTTCGTCACATCCAACGTGTCATTGGCAAATAAAAATGCAACATGGCAGTCCATCCTGGACAAGGTGAATGCAGTCGGAGTGAGGAGGAGGACAATTGGAGAGGTCAAGAGGCGCTGGAATGATGCGAAGCGCAAAACCAAGAAGAAACTCGCTGACAACCACCAGGCAGCAATGCAGACTGGAGGTGGCAGTCCAGCGGAACACCAGGAGCTGGATGAGATGGAGGAAATGGTGGCCACAGTCATCAGTGGGGAGACGGTGGCAGGAGTTGGGGGTCCGGACACTGCTCGACATGACCTGACACAACAGCATCAGGGTGAGTACCGAACAGGGACTGGGGGACGGGGGAGATGGGCACAATGGCACACATGCACAATTAAGTACAGCACACTGCACGCCCACAATGACTCTGGATCATGTCCCTGATCCCCTTGGCACACTGCAGCACACATACAAACAGCAAGTAGGCCCCCGTCCACTATGGGCACTAAGGGGTCCCTCCCCGCACAGCACCAATCTCACAACCAACCCATGCACACGTGTTAAAACCAGCAAAGCTGCATGTCTGTGAGCCACACTGACAATGCAAGTGACACTGCATGACGAACAGCATGACTGCAGTCCAATCATCATGACATGGTGCACGCCACGACACTGAGGTGGCTGAGTGTGGAACACATCCAGAAAGGAGCAGGTCACACTCTGACACATCCACATGCACAAACAACCCCTGACGTCAACAACACATCTGCGGATAAACCATGCCCAAGAGTCCAAAATCCGAACTAGAGCCAAAATTAGCCAAGTCTGCAACATCTCAGCACTGTAGAAGCACAGAAGTCAAAGGCACACCGCATCAAAGGGATAAGGGGCAGCAAATTCACAGCTGCAGGGGCGACTCTCCCACAATGCAGCACACACACTTAGCAATAACAGCACAACATCATTGACGACAATGTGGCACAAAGTGCAACACTCTCACTACAGAACAGAGGACACAACTGGTTCCGCTTGTGCGTAGAAACTGGCCAATCACATCTGGCATAGCAGGAAACTGTGAGATGATAATGTACGTGTACAACCTCACATCCGTGATGTAGTTCAAATGTCCACTGTCCCGCATCAAATAGTCAGCTCCTCCCAAACAGTGACAATGTACATTGTCATGCAGTCTGTATGTAAACTTGAACAATGCGTCAACATACATGTCAACACAATGTTAAAATGCATCTCCCCTTCACATTGCAGAGGGACAATCAACACCTCCTGCAGAGCAGACCAGACAACTCATCAGTGATGATGGAGAGGACCTCCACACCTTCGACACCGACACCCTACAACAGCTCATGGACAGCTACGGCAACCCACCTCCAGGAGCAGGGCAGCCCAGCTGCATCGAGGAGACCCCACCCCCTGCACAGACCACACAGCAGGAAGCACCCACCACCACGGCTGGCTCCCAGCACCTCACCGAAGAACACATCGCATTCCAAGGCCAGGTGTTAGACTGCCAGAAGGAGGTGGCTGAACAGGTGCGGGTGGGGTTCGACCTCATGGCAGCCAAACTAGATGACATACGTGGGTGTCTAAGTCCCATCAGGGACCACTTACACTCCCTAACGGACACCCACAGTTCGCTCCATGATGTCCAACAATCCATGCCCGACATAGCTGGAGTCATGACTCTGAGAGGAGAACAACTGTCTAGTTAGAGTGGCCTCAGCGATGTCAGCCGAGAGTTGGCACAGATGCTGAGGATAATGGAAAACATGGAGCGGATGCATGCGGAAAGAATGGCTGCCACGGATGCACACCAGCGAAAAGTTGTTGGGATCTTCCATGCCCTGCAGATCCTCATCATCGCATTGCTGCCACTAAGGCAATTGCTGATGAATGCTGCTGGTACTTCTACACACACATCTCCGGCCCCTGATGTGTCAGTGGCACACAGTGCTGCAGACCAAACATCAGCACCCACATGTCGGACAGATGACATAGAGGACGAAGATGCGGGTGATTCCACCTTTGTAGTAAGAAGGAGCCAGTAGCATTCTTCTCCGCCATATGCCCTGTTTCAGCGTGGTTCTGCCCTCTGCATCATGCCCTGTAACAACACCTCCCATTGTCCCCCGAAACACTCTGCGACACTCACCTTGGACCTCGACATGGACTGCCATATTTTGTTTGCTTACCAATGACACAGCAATCAGACTGTGGACTGTACTCTTCCTCTTCCGATGTACTTGTCAATCCCTAAATGACTCTGGCTGGCCCTCCACTGGGCTTTAATGTAATGTGGGATGTGCATGGCCATGTACTGCTCCAGCTCCGACAATCCATCGAATGTGTATAAATCATTCAAATTCACACAGATGTGTCATGTCCATAATCGATCAAGTATGAAAGTATGGATGAATGTAAGGACATTGATTGCCCAAAAAGGTACACCCTGGGAAATGAAAGCAATGCGCATGTTTGACCGTGACACACATAGGAAGTGAGATGACTGGGAATGTGTGCACTAGCTGTGGCCTCATTGCTCTGAAACAACAATCGCGCAATTGCTCAACTTTGCCCTACACAATGTTAGAAATAGGGCTGGGTATGAAATGTCAAAGTCGTTGGCAGGCCTAAAGTAGTGTCCCCCATCACATTTGACAACAGAACATCTCTTCGCATACTTACTCACACTCAACTGGGTGGACACAGCCTGTAGTGATGGATCACATTGATCCACATGGCAGGAATATGGACACCATACTCACATTGCTGAAGACACGTAAGAGCACAGGTCTATCAGCAACTATCCCAACCCCTATGTCTGGCTCACAGAGGTGGAGCTGGCAATAGGGACTCACCCCTAAGTGAAATGAGTCAGTCAGTCCCTCCCTGTGTACGGACAATGCTCATTGAGGCACACGATTTGTCATTCTAATCAACACTCATCACAGTTGAACACTAGTGAAGTTGCGTGGACTTTATTGCCATGTGCGTGTCAGTATGGGCAAGACAAGGGCCACAACATGCAGACCAATGCATCAGACACTAACAGGCAGCATTCGATCATGGTACAGTTCCACGTGACAGGCGTTGTGCATGCGCCCGGGATGTTCTGCCATTGTGTTGGTGGCTCTCGTAGAACCGGCACTCTTCTGACCTGCGGCAGTTATGTGGATGATATGCCAATGAGTCGTATGTGTGTGCAACGTTTGGACGTATGGGTTGTTGTGTACGTAAGTGTCAAGGGCATTCCATGCAAGAGTACCTCAAGCAAGAACTTCTGTGTGTGGGGTGTGGATACGTTGGTCCTTCATTAGCGCTGTGCGTAGTGTGGGAGTCGTCATCATCTGCTATGGTATCTCTCTCAGGGGGTGCCTGCCGCATGCAAGACCAAGGTCGGAGGTGCAGATGTCCTTCTGCCTTATGTATTGTGACAGAGGAGCTTTCAACCCTAATTTTAGTCTGACTACTGCTTGCATTCTGGAAATGTGATGTGGCTTTCGCGCTGCAATTGAGGCTAGGCCTTAGGCTTATGGTGCACCAATAGCGATACACACACAACAGTTGGCATGCATGAGCCAAGAGCCCGAGCGGCCTTGCGCTCCTTGTACAATCCCTTTGTGCCCGGCCACCCTCCGGGTGCATGCAACATTGCAACATTGCCGATTGTGGGCCGTGTGGCGCAGACACTGCAATGGAGACACACGCATCAGTTGGTTTCCTGTCCAGCCCAGAAATGAACCACGCCCAGAGCCCAGGGATAATTATTCACACCCCTACACTGGCCTGGTGTACGCCGACCCAGCCCACTCGGCGTACGTATAAAGGGGACGACGACGATGCTACGTGTCCCAGTTCTTCCCCACTGCCGGAGGTGACATGGCTGCGTACGCCTGGCATATCACGTGACTCAATCAAAAAGGGTCCATGACTTGCGTTGCACAGAGTTGGTGGCACCGAAAACACTGCGGCCGGCACGGGCCTACCGCCACGGGATGGTGACTTTCGGTGCACTGAGGTAGGGGCACCTTAGGTGCTGAGCGGGTGTGCAACCTGCGATGATGCGCCGTCCTGGCGGTCCGGACTGGTAAGGGTTTGTGTGAGCACTGCTGGACCGCAGTGTAGGCCTGAGCCAGCGGGCAGCGCGGGCCTACCGCCACGTGGTGTTGCCTCGCGGTTCACAGGGTTAGTGGCACCTATAGGGCTGAGCGGGTGTGCAGCCTGCGATGTTGCCGTGTGCACTGATATGATCTCTGCCATTGCGAAATCAAGACCCAGAATCACGTGTGTGACCTGGTGGCCCGCGGGGCGGGGCTGCATGATGTGGAGGCTGCCAAGGTCGCGGGTCCCGGGCTTGAAGCTTGCACCGGCACGTGGTGGGCCCTCTTGGAGACACGCTGGTGGCGGAAGGTGAGTAGTGAGGCCTGGGTGCGCAGGGGTGGGCAAACACCGCTGGGCGGCGGGAGGGGCTGGGGTGTAGCAGCCTGTGTGCGCAGGGGCGGCCAAGCGATGGTGGTGTGTGCAATGATATGGATTCTGCCATTCATAGATCTGGACTCTGTTTCAGATAAGGGACCTGGTGGACTGCAGTGTATACCGGCACGTGGTTGGAGACACACCGGTGGCAACAGGTGAGCAGTGAGGCCTGTGTCCGCAGTGTCGGCACTCTCTCTCTCTCTCCCTCTCTCTCTCCCTCTCTTCCTTTCACTGTCTCTCTCTCTTCCTCTGTTACTCTCTCTCTCCTTCTCCCTCTCTCCCCCTTTCTCTCTTTTTCTCTCTCTCCCTCTCTTTCACTCTCTCTCTCCTTCTCCCTCTCTCCCCTTTCTCTCTCTCTCTCTCCCTCTCTTTCACTCTCTCTCTCTCTCCCTTTCTTTCTCTCTCTCTTTCTCTCTCTCTCTCTGTCCTTTGATGAGCGCATGACACACCTTCTTATCTTGAATTTTGTGTTGCAGGCTGTGTCTTACAGATTGTCCAGTGAAGACCCGCCAGGACTCTTCCGAATAGTTGTTTTGAGTTAAATATGAATAAAATAATTTGTTTGGAAATTCAAAGATGAATGATGATTCTCCTTTTTGACCACACATGAATGTTAATTGTTGTACTTGTGCGACATCAGGCGAATTGTTTTGTTCATGATTTCGTAAGGTTGATGTAAAATATCTTTGTGCGGGGTGGGGCCCTGGGGGGGGTGGTGGCGGGCCTGGGTGTGGTGACGGTGGGTGTTGTGGCCCTCTTGGGGCTCCGAGCTGCATGATCAGTGGCTCCATGGCATCTGTTGTTCTTCAGGTGTGGCTCTGGTCTGGGCTCCCTTTTGTGGTGCAGGTTGTCGTCCGACTTAACACCAGGTAAGAGCAGGTGTTAAATCCCTGCTGCTAACGCACCTTATCGCCTGTTTTGGGATCTTATCGCCGATCTGGCTGGTCGTAGGGAATATTGCGAAGTGTTGTTTTCGCGGCTTTTTGCACGGGAACGCCTACTCTGCATCTCATTAGTGTTAGTTGCCGGTGTCATCCGTGGCGATGTTTTTTGCGGATGCTATCGCAGGAAAACTGGCGATATCGGCTGTTAGCACCTGCTTGTGAATGGTGCGATATATCTATCGCCACTTTGGCTGTGATAAAGTGCCGCTAACTCGGCGATAAGTCCTTGAGAATATGCCCCAGAGAGAGTTGTATAACATGTACAATCTTTCAGATGCTTTTACGCCACAACAACTGCAGCCATAACCTTAGTCTCTAGAGGGCATTGCACTCCCACCTCTAGAGCTCCAGCCTAGGGAGTGCTTGACAACTTGATGGAAATCCTGGGTTGGTCCTTCCTTACCTGACCCCTCACACTTTAGGACTACTCTGGGAGAATTCTAGGTTTTCCTTGGGGAGAGCTGCGATGCTCCTGCAGTTCCCCCGCACTTTCTGATAATTTTGGTGGTGGCACTGTGGTCCTAGGGCCACCACAACTGCAAAACCACCGGTTTTGTCTGCTTGTGCCCTGCAGGGCATTATGAGGCGCTCCTCGAGGAGCATGCATAAATTATTAGCGACTCCTGGCATTTCATTTGTTTGTGTCACTTGGCCTCGTGCTGCTTGGCGTGTCCTTTTTCTTTTTACTTTTTTTGGAAGGGTTGCTCGGTCTTACCTGAGCACCCCTGCATGCCGACTTCCTTGGGAGGCAGCCCAGGAGGCCCATCTTTGGCTGCCTGCGACCGGCTTCCCACATGGGTAGCACTCCTCTGTGCTGACGCAGGAACTGGCACTTCTCTTTCCTGGCCCGTTCATGCGGGCAGGGCTCGTCCCATGATGATGTTATGTTAAAATATTTGTAGAGCGCATGGCTGCCCCAGCAACGGGGCGTCGCAGCGCTAGAATCGGAAAAGGCAGGACCGGCAAGCGAGAGCTAATAGGCCGAGAATAGCCAGTTCTTCACCGCCCTTCTGAAGGCCCAGTGATCCTGGATGCACCAGATAGACAGAGAATTTTATAGGGTGGGGGCGTTTGCATGGAACTCAATGGTCTCCCGCTCCCTCCAGACAAGAGCACAGGGAATGGGGCAGGCTCACCACTGTTGACGGCAGTGCAGTGGCACTCCCACATCCCTCTGCGCTTCATTGGGGACCCTGAGTTGTGGATCCCTTGACTCTCGGGGGTGCAACAGCACCACCTCTTGTAGCAGTGGTGACGGGGATTGGAGGTGGAGGTCCGGGCCCTCGGGAATGAAATCCAGCACCGGTGTTGGGATTCCCGAGTCTTTGGAACTCTGAGGAGGGGGCTGCACGCCCTCTCCAATGGTTCGTAAATTTAACACATTCCTCGTGGTGACCCCTGGGCCCTGGCTCACCCCGGGGGCATTTACTAAGGCTATAGCAGAACGCCACATGGTCCATTATGGTGCTGGGGGTCAAAGGTTCCATCCTTCTCCTGCTGACATCGCGGGCCCCGTTGGGCCAATTTGCTCCATCTTGGACTCATTTTGCTCCTGGTGGCTAACCCTAGCCATCTGGAGCATTTTCCCTAGACCTTCTGACCTCTAAGGTGATGAACCTTGCAGGGAGCTGGTTTCACTGGCTCCCTGCACCAGCCTTTCTCCTTTTCTTCCTCTGGGGCTTCTCTCCTCCTTGGAGTAGAAGTCCAGTTCTTTCCCCAACTAGCCCTCAGGGGGTGTAGGGGACCAGCTTCACTGCTCTTGTGGTGATCCCACTGGTCCTGGGGGCAACTGTAGTCAGAGTCCTTATTCCAGATAGATATCATGGAATTCCTCCACAGTGGCGGCTCCTCCGCTATGGCGGAGGAGTGTCGCCCCAACTGCTCCGCAGCAGGAAACATAAAATGATAATAACTCATTATCATTCTATATTTCCTTCTGCTGCAGCAGCTTTCTGGTTGGGGCGGGGCTGCTCTGAGGACAGAGGAGCAGGGGAGGAGTGGTTTGCCCACTCCTAAGTGCACATGACTGTTTAGTCAGCCCTCTCGTGCCGCCCAAAACAGTCATGCGCACTTCCCATATTCTCCATGCAGGCTGCATTACAGCCTGCATGGAGAACATGTCTAGGCCCCCATTCCCTGGCTGAGCGCTGATCCATGGCGCTCAGACCAATCGCAATGCTGCATTGCAGCGTTGTGATTGGCTATCGGGAGCCTGGGAGCCGGGTCCTTTCTGCTGCTTCCTGTATCCTGCTGCAGGACCAGAGCAGGAAGGAGAAGATGGAGGAGAGGTGGCGGCCGGCTGGCCGTCACAGGTAAGTGTTTTTAAAAAAAGTTTTTTTTGCCCCCCCACCCCCTGTCCCTGCCCCCGCCCCCCCACTCGAGTCCGGTAGCAACCGCTACTGTTCCTCCGCCCAGTTTTCCAAGCCTGCCACCTCCAGTCCCAATGTGCCCAGCAGAAAAACAACACAACCAAGAAGAGCTCTCCCCCTTGCACAAGACCTTTTAAGTGGAGGTGGAGCAAGGCACATCTGGTGTATCCTGGGGTGCCACATCACTTCTCCGCTCCTGCCTCAACTCTCCTGCACAGTCTTCTGGGACATTTCAAAATGGCTTCACCCAGGAGTCACTGGTCACATCTCCTCTGGGAGCCTCAGCTCCGCCCCTCGCTGACATCACTGCCAGGACCTTTCCACCAAATCTTCAAAGGGAGACTCCTTCTGTGTTGGCTCCAGAGGTCTGGGTTCCCTCCTTTATTCACTGGGCTTTGGCTGGCCTATCCCTTGTACAGTGTGACAGCTGATTGATTGATGCAGATCCTTCATTCCCACACCTTTCCTCCTCAGGAGCTGAGTCAAGCACTGTTAATTGCTCCCTTTTTGTGGAGAGGCCTTTGCTCCTGCTGCTGGAGAAAAATGTAATTAACTTGTCACAGCAGGGTGACAAAAGGCCTGAGATCTGATCCTGAGCTGAGCCAGAGAATTTTGACAATCCTGGATGACCCATACGCTGTTAGTCAAAACAGTAATCCCCTTTGGGTATCCTAATATACTGAATCACATACACACAGTCATATGTTCAAATCACCAGAACATAACACCACCACCATCAAAGGCCAATAGCTTATGAAAAAATGTACAAATTTTATTCAATATTAAAAATCATTAAAAACACAATAAAACAAATAATAATCACAGAATTTATCCTAGAGAGCACATTTATACAGTATTGGGAGAACCTGCAAGAAAAATGGTTTCTAATCAATTCAACAGGCCAATACATCAGACCAAATTCTTACTTATGACATTTAGTTTTCGTCCATTAAACATAATTGTCATACAATAAACTTAGCATCATTAGCACTTGACATCAACAATCTACAGTAGGCCTGTTATCAAATGGCGTCAACAGATATCTTCTTGGAACTCTCATATTTGGGTTTGGCATAAGATTCTACCCCCTTTCGATAAGTCACTGGTCTCTGTAGGCCAAAGGGAAGCAAAACTGCACTCTAGGGCAGTCTTCCCCATAGGTGTATAGTGGAGTGTCACTGCAGGCAAGACAGTAAACCACACTGACTTCCCCTATGAGTGTACCCTAACATTATGAGGCCTACCCCAGGTCAATATTCAATCATGCAGAGTCCCCTATGTGCCAGGCTATCTGAGCCCTGTTACCAGGCTGCACACAACATGAGTCACCCGTTTGCAGGGCTTACATGTGTAACCAGCCAAGTGCCCTTTACCCATGCTGCATTGCAGCAGTCTTATCTCAAAAGATGAACACTAGCAGTAAACACGCGCAGTCCATATACTGTGAGTTTACTGTGGGTGAGTCACCTGTGGTGGGGCTCACCCACAGTAAAAAGGTCAAACACCAGGTGATCAAAAAGCGAAACGGGCAGAACCCATTCCCTTACAATAAGTGATAACTTTGGATTTTGAGCAGATAGAGATATGCTGTTTACACTAAAATTAATTGTAATTTAAAATCCTCTTTAATGCTAAAGCCATATTTTAAGTCACAATTCTGACAAAGCCCCTTTTAGAAAATTAAATAAACAGATGCTGGACAGAATGCTGAACACATCAAACTTTCGCCTCCAGTCATAGATCTGGCTTTAATCCATCGTTTTTTTGCTCACCACGCCACCAAGTTTGGACCCAGCCATATGCAAATCAGTCTTGACCCTGCTCCCCATAGGAACACTCCAGCCCAAACTGCCAGGCCAGGTCCTCCCTAGGCCAGAAACAAGTGTCCTGGGACTGGTTTCAGGGTATCACCCCTTATCAGCCAGGCTAGCTTGAATCCAATGGCACAGTGAGCATGAGACCCACATCCGGGCATACCCTTCCCACTTAGGGCACTAGAAGCAAAAAGAACAGATGATGGACAAAAAGCTGAAAAAATCAAACATTCACCCCCAGTCTCAGATCTGGGTTTAATCCATCGTTTTTATGCCCACCACGGCACCCCAGTTTGGTCCCAGCCATTTGCAAATCAGTCTTGACCTTGCTCCCCATGGGAAAGGTCCAGCCCGAACTGCCAGGCCAGGTCCTCCCAGGGTCAAAACAAGCATCCTGGGACCGGTTTCAGGGTGTCACCCCTCATCAGCCAGGCTAGCTTGAATCCAATGGCACAGTGAGCAAGGGACGCACGTCCGGACATACCCTTCCCACTTACGGCAACAAAGGCAAAAAGAACATATGATGGACAGAATGTTGAACAAATCAAACATTCACCCACAGTCACAGATCTGGGTTTAATCCATTGTTTTTTGCTCACCATGGCACCCCAGTTTGGACACAGCCATATGCAAATCAGTCTTGACCCTGCTTCCCATTGGAACAGTCCAGCCTGAAATGACAGCCCAGGTCCTCCCTGGGCTGGAAACAAGTCTCCTGGGACCGGTTTCGGGGTATCACCCCACATCAGCCAGGCTAGCTTGAATCCAGTTGCACAGTGAGCACGGTGCCACTGTCTGGGCATACCCTTCTCACTTAGGGAAATAGAAGCAAAAAGAACAGATGATGGACGGAATGCTGAACAAATCAAACATTCACCCCCAGTCACATATCTGGAGGTGAATGTTTGTAATTTTCAGCATTCTGTCCATCATTTGTTCTTTTTGCTTTTGTTGCCCTAAATTTGAAGAGTATGCCCAGACGTGGGTCCTGTGCTCCCTGTGCCACTGAATTCAAGCTAGCCTGGCTGATGAAGGGTGGATTGGCAGTTCGGGCTGGACTGTTCCCATGAGGAGCAGGGTCAAAACTGATTTGCATATGGCTGTGTCCAAACTGGGGTGGCGTAGTGGGCAAAAGAACGATGGATTTAACCCAGATCTTTTGACTGGGGGAGAATGTTTGCATTGTTCAGCATTCCGTCCATCATTTGCTCTTTTTACTTTTAGAAAGTTTAAATTTTTGTGTCCTAACCCTTTATGCCTTCTGCCAGAGTCCTGGGTCACATGACTGTGAATGGCTCTGCTGTTGGGGTTTGTGTATTGCTTCCAGACAGTAACACAAAGGGGGCCTAGTTGTGGACAGGAGAGGCCATCCTGTCAGGATGACTGGGATTAGGTGCTACCAGCCCCACTTGCACTTCAAAGGACTCTGTCTCACACACACACAAAGGAATCTGACACCAGACCTGCCCTGTCTTTTGCCACCCCTGACTGCTTGGAGCCTTGCCAGGGAAAGGGAAGAACTTTACATAACCAGATGTGGAGGTAGTATAAGGAATCCCCCCACTACAAATGCTGGCACCAGGCATTAATAATGGACCTCCACATCCACTCATCAGTACACCCCTGGACCTGTAGATGTTACAAAAGAAGGACTGCCCTTCCACCAGAGGACTGCCTTACTGCTTGAGGACTGCCTTGCTCTCTGAGAAGGAAGACATGACCTATTCCCTTCATCCCAGTCTAACCTGAGTGACTCCAAAGTTCAGATGGCTGACCTCCTGTCTGAGCTACAGGGTGTTACGATCTTCATTCCAGGCCCGCTGTCAGAAGCTCGGAGCGTTGAGTGCGACTACAATTTCCGGCATGCCTCAGCACTTCCGGGACACGTGAGGTGCTTCTGGTATGGGCGGGAGTAAAAGGACGGCCGGCACGACGGCTGACTGCAGATTATTCATGGTCGAGGAGTGAGACGCCAGTCGCACGCGTTTCCTCGAAGGGTCGGGTAAGGGTGCCTTGACACCACTATTTTCTTTACCAACTGGCCTATTCTGCTGCGCAATATTTGTTCCGGTTCGAGTGGGTGCAGGAACCCGCCGAGCCGGTTTATGGTGTATGTCTTTTTGCTGGATATCAATGGGGTGAATGAACCCTTGGGATATAATGCAAGTTTATGCTGGTGCTGGAAAGAGCACTTGGAGTTCTGCTGTTTAACACATAAAGCACAGACATCTATTGGGGTGATTGTCATACTTGGAAGTGGCAAAGCTTGGGCATACTCTTTTTCCTAACATTGAGGCAGTTACCTCAGAAGTTGTTTTCATCATAATTGCTGCTCATTCTCAGTTGGTTGAATTATTTGGAAAAGGCTCTTGAATATGGAGAAATGTATAAAGGAAATTTTATGAAAGGAATACTGATAATGAGTACTATGTGATATACTGTCAATACTTGACCTCATTTACATTCGTTATTTATGTGTTTCATGCCTAGCTATAACAGGGGCCATTGTATGAGTGAAGTCCACACCCTGTGATGATTGTAAAGGCAATTCATATGGTATGTAGTGGAAATCAGATAAGACTGTTTGTAACCTGGGAAATAACTATTGGAGAGTAATGCTATATCTATTCCATAGATACACTGTACTGTACAATTCTTCTGGAAGTAGAACAAAGGATGTTCACAACTCTTTTCCTGCGACTATCGTATCGCACGAATAGAGGTTCCTGTTATTTTCTTTTACAGGTACATTCCTTTAAATAGCGTGTATAGGATGAGAACATTGGTAAGCTGTATATAAATAGATTCAAGGTAGTAATTGTATGTTCTTCTATTTCCAGATCTCCCTCCCTGCTGTTCCCTTCCTATCCTTCCCTCACTTGATCATATCAAAATTCTGTGCTATTATAGCATACGGAATTAAGACGATCAAGAGGTGGACCCATTTGTGCATCGCTCCAATCCCGAGGTACAGGACTGCAGATGACACAGGGACACAACAAGCTGCAGAGGCCTCCCTGCAACTGCTAGCTGACCTGCTGCACTAGACCTGCCTGGACCTGCAACTGGACCTACCTGAGCCCAGCTGGTCTCTGCTGGGGTGATTTCCTGATCCCCGAGAGGTACCTCCCTAGATCCTGGACTCTTGGCTGGCATCAGATGAGCTCTTCCAAAGAAGAAAGGTGAAGCCCTGAGTTTTGGACTCTTCACAACTGCGAACGTGCCTGTTTGTGCCGAGACTCTGCTGCCTGCGACGGCCACCAGCTCAAAGCTCCAGTGAACCAAACTCTTCTTGCCACAATGACCACCAGCGATGACTGGTGACCCGAGATCTGCACTTCCCACTACAACAACCACAGCCCGCAGTGACCGCCAATGTGAAGCTCTAGCAACAACCGTCCACAACTCCAGACTGGATCTTCACGCTACAGTGATGACTGTTTGCGATGTCCGTCCTGCTCCTCGGGCTACAGGGATGATCATCCATGACTCTCTCCCTGCTCCTAGTGGCTCCCTCCACCGTGAATGGAACTCTTCACGCCAGACTTTGAGAAAGTAACTTTTTCAGCAAGACCAACTTGGTCCCTGTATCTGCCCAGCACCCCATCGCAGTCGGCCTGAACTTGTGACTTTCCCCTGGCCTAGCATGAACAGATGACCATGAGTTGCACTTTGTGTTTTTAGGCTCCATATCTTCTTAAAACTTTAAAAATGAATATCTCTGGTTCTACTAATTGTATTTTTGTCATTCTGGTATCATTTTATTTATTATAACGTACTCAAGTTTTCTAAATTGGTTTTGGATTTTTCTTGTGTTGTGTTTTCACTTTATTACTGTTTGTGTGCTGCATAAATACCTTAAACATTGCCTCCAAGTTAAGCCTGACTTCTTTGTGCAAAGCTACCAGAAAGTTAAGCACAGGCTAATGTAAAGAGTTTTGTGGTTCACCCTGACAAGGATTGTGGTTTTTGCTTGAGTGGGGCTTCCAGCCCTCTCAAACAATAACATGATTTATTAAAATTGTAACCATGTGTGCACCGTGATCTATTAAACACAAATGCTATGTTGGGAAAAAGGGGACACACCTTCTGGCCATCAAGGACTTAATGCCCCCAAATGACTGTGTTAACAAATACAAACATGGGGTTGTTCCCAAGAAGATGGGGCTGGAGAAACTCCTTCTTAAATATTTGATTTGCTTGCATACTAATTTAAAGACTGTAGTAGAATAGAATCCTTTGGGTAAGTTGAAGCAATCCTTCCTCTTGTGTATAAAGGTTGGGGACCTGCATCCTCACCCCAGTTCTATTTAATTTCTACAAATATTAATTCGAAATAGCTGTCTTTAGCATCACAATGACACCCACCATATGCAACACTTACTTATGTGATCAGTGGGGATTGATTTGGGGTAAGAAATGCAATGGCTTCAACGCACAATTTGGTTCGATGATGAATTTATGAATGTGTATGACCTCAGGAAGTTAATCTTGAAATGCAGGCTTAGGTTTGTGTACACAAAGACTAGACAGAAAAAAATGTGCAAGCCTCAAATTAAAAGGTAACAACTGCAGCCCATTTCAGGCGAAGATGGATCCTTATGGCTCAAGTAGTGGCTCCAATTTTAAATTCAGTATAAGTTGTATGAAAAAATAATGGAGGTAAGCAGCAAAAAAGTGATCAATGGAAATTATTGAATTCATTTGAACCAGTAGTTTGTACCCTGGTGACATTCCTTGTAATATAGCTTGTCTGTGCATTTCAGATGGGAATCATTCAAACACAAATCAGCTTTGGTCTTGAGCCACTGAAAATGGCTTAGTCTGATATTGGAAGCTATATTAGGAACACAAACAATCCCAGACCCATTTCAGCTTTTCTGGGACATATCAGTGTGGTGCTGCTAGAATTCTTTTTTACAGACAGCAAGGGCCCCACATCTGAGCAACCCCTCTCCACTTAGGGCATTTCACTTGGACAGCAAAAAATTGAAATATGGAAATGGTTGAATGGATCTAAAGCACTATTAATTCCTCTGGGTATTTTTCATGCCATTGTTTTTAACTTCTCTGTGTAATTACAGACGGAAATTAAACACATATAAATCTTCCTTAGGCCTGGATAGGTCTCAAAAAGCACTGTACCACAACACATAAACTGTGCCTCACTGATAAGACCCAACAAGGTCAAAACTAGGGTTAGTTGTGTTTCTATGAAGAAGGGACATGGTAAAGCAGTTTGTGTTGGACTGTCTGTTTCAGGATGGCTCCAAAGTGAATTGGATATGGTTAGTCCCTCTCTGTAGTGTCACAGTGAGCAATACAACAATAGAATGGAATGCTGCTTAGAGTAAATACCAGTGGCTGAGGTAAGTTGAAGTGTTGTACTATTACCTTTGTTTTTCTAAGTGAGACAGCACAAGTGCGACGGATATGCCCCGCTGTGGGTTTATTAGCTCACTGGGCCTGGAGACTCAACATGGATTTCACTGAGGAGGTCTGACAAGACTGAAACATGTCTGGGTTTGCTTGTGTTCCTGTGCAGAGGGGCGTAGCATAGCAGTTTGGGCTGGACTGTCTATTTTGAGCGAGGGCCTAGACAGATTTACCTATCTTTCATCTCTGCCTACACAGGCACCATAAGTAAAGAAAAGTTGGACTGGAATGCAACTCAGGGCAAATGCAAATAACTTAGATTAATTAATTTAATTCTAGTGTTCCATGTCCCAGATTTGTTTTTGCAGGCACATAACACCATGTTGAAGGTTTACAATGCTAAATACTTTTCATCTGCAGTTTATGACACAGGACTTATAAGTAAACTACCTGCTTCTATAGGGAAAAGAGAATGAATACCTGACTATATTACTAGGTGTCCTACATCTACATCTACTTTACATTTTGCATCACCAGGTTCCTGCTACCATATAACATAGATATGGGATGTCTCCAACCATTGGTCTGTGTTCATCTATTTCGGCTGCTAGTATTCACAAATCACTCAACACATTATCAGAGATGTATGTTTTTATTCCATGGATTTCTTCCATCAAAGGTTCCTTTATCCTATGGGAGACCACAAACCTGTTCATAAATCACATGTCAGTGGCAAGACTAGATAAGGGTTCACTTAAAGGCATTAATCATGGCTTTGCCTTCAGCAGAAAGAGGACAATTAAAGCTAAAGGAGTCTTCAGTCAAAAAGTATTTGTCAATCAAATGTTTTGATGGCTATGAAGACTACAAGCTTTGAGGGAAGAATGGGAGTGCAAGAAATCTCCTAACTGGGTTTTGGTTTGATCTGATGCCCCTGTTGGCACGAAGTCAAAGTGGATACATGTGTACATTTTCAATGTGCATTGGATGGTGTGTGATGGCTGTTACTAGGAAACTACAGAGCATCATTTAGATGTCTGTTTATTTTGAGAGATCGAAAAAGGGATTTTATTAACCCTACTATTGCCTCATTCGTTTTAATGCCCTATCTGCTGCACTTGATGTACACCCTACACTTGAATAATTTACGTTTGTATTTGATTTATCACAGTTCCTTTACCGAAAATTACAAATAAGTAGATCTATAGTCTGATGACTGTAATTGCTAATTGCTATTTTGTTATCTCCATTGTTAATCAATTGAATTGTTTTATTTAATAATTTACTAGATTGGGTTTGAAGTTTAAATTAAATGTCTCATTTTGCATTTAAGGAAGCTGCTGTGCATTGAATGTGATTTACATTGTGTTTTGTTTTGCTATTTGAATTTATATTGGCACGCCTTTTTTTATAGCTTTGAATGAGTAACTGATAAAGGGAAGTGTAATACCTCCAGTATAGAAAAGGAATATTAACTGTAGCTCTGTCCCATTTAACATTTTGTCTAGTATGTGTTTATTTACATTTGAAAGGAGGAGCTATTTCTCTAAAGTAAGGACAGATACCATGTTTGAATGATTTACTCCATTTCAGGTCAAAGGGGCTCACATCGCTTTTTATTATGAAACAAATACTCCTGTGAACATATCTAAGATCAGATAATCAGTTATACTTAGTTAGTGCAGACTTAGATGTAGGAACTAGATTTTGGATGAGACGACACCAAGTGGCACGACTAGTGTGTATTGTTGCATTGAACCGCAATTGCTGGAAGTGCATTCTGGAGAAATTTGTTTCATCAAATATTTGCATTGTAAATGAAGCTGTGCGAATAGTGAAATTTGCAGAGAATGGAACAGGGCAATTCTTTAGAAATACTGAAGATGGCAATCTTACACATGTAGGATCTCAATCATTAAAGTTTGTATGGATGCTTTTGCGACACAATTTAGCTCTGCACAGGTGGTCCCTTAAAATGAAATTGAGGCTATCTTTTGATTCATGTTGTGTCGTGTAGGTGGCCTCACAAAACGTTAGTAAGCGTGGGCTGTATTTGCTACCTAGAGACGCGTATTCTCAGTAGCGTATCAAAAATGCCATTGGTCCTGGTGCAAGCAAGGAGAATAGTGCTTTTGATTGCTGTTGGAGTAGTAAATTCAGCAATTATCAGGGTTAAATGGGACCCTCAGGGCTCTGGGCTTCGGTGCCACTGCACCTGCTGCACCAGTAGTAGTTATGCCCTGGGTATGTTGAAACTTTGATAATTGAAATACTTGGAAACTAGACTGGCTAAGGTACAATCTAAACACTACATTCAAGCAGTTTATAATTCTTCGGACCTGGAGAGATTGCTGTCCTGTTTCAGGAATGGTGAGTTGAATTGATTCATTTCAGGAAACTTAAAAATATCAATCAGTCAATCAGTAGATGTGTAGAGCGCTACTTGTCACCCATGAGAGTAGCCAGGCGCTGGCAGGGTCCAGTTGATTAGCTGAATAGCCAGGTCTTCAGGCACTTTCGGAACTCTGCAAGAGATGGGTAGGTCCGTAGATGAAAGTGTAGCTCGTTCCATGTCTTCGCTGCTAGGTAGGAGAAGGAGTGACCTTCGCATCTGCTATGTCGGATGTGGGGGGATGAAGGTTAGAGAAAGGGATGCGGAGCGGATTTGTCTGGTGGGCTGATTGAAGTTCGGGCAGTGGTTCAAGTTGGTGGGTCCACAATTGTGTAGGGCCTTGGATGCATGGGTCGGGAGGTTGAACTGGTGTTTTTTCTGTACAGGGAGCCAGTGAATATCCCTGAGGTAGGGGGTGATGTGGGCTCATCTAGGGAGATCCAGGACGAGTCTGGCTGTGGTGTTCTGTGTGGTCTGTAGTCGTCAGAGGAGGAGAGCTGCAATCCCTGAGTAGAGAACGTTTCCATAGTCCATTCGGCTGGAAATGAGGGCCTGGGTGATAATGTGTCTTGAGCTTTTGGGTAGCCATTTGAATTTCTTACAAAACATGCAGAGGATGAAAAAGCAGGAAGAGGAGACCAAGGTGACCTGAGTCCTCATGGTTAGCTTCTTGTCCAGAATGATGCCTAGATTCCTAGCATGGTCAGTGGGGGTAAGAGTAGGTCCGAGTTCTAAGGGCCCCCAGGATGCATCCCATGGGGAGCTTTTGCGTCCAAAAATCAGTACCTCTGTTTTGTCCGTGTTGAGCTTTAGGCAGTTGTCCTTCATCCAGTTGGCGATGTCTGTCATGCTGGTGTGGAAGTTGGTCTTGGTGATGGTGATGTCTTCGGAGAGGGAGAGGATGAGTTGTGTATTGTTGGCATAGGATATAATGTTGAGTCTCTGGATTTTGGTGATGCTAGCCAGAGGTGTCATATAAGTGTTCAAGACGGCGGGGTTGAGCCAGAATCCTTGGGTACTCCAAAGATGATTTCCTTGGGTTCGGAGGTGAGGGGGGGAAGGCTGACTTTTTCCATTCTTCCGGTGAGGAAAGAGGAAATCCATTTGAGAAAAGCACCTTGGAAGCCTATATTGTGCAGCCTTGTGATGAGTGTGTGGTGGGAGATCATATCAAATGCTGCCGAAAGGTCTAGGAGGATAAGAGCCACAGTCTCTCCTTGGTTGAGTAGGGCTCAGATGTCTTCGGTAGCCGCGGTGAGGTCTGTCTCGGTGCTGTGGTTGCTGAGGAATTCAGCTTGGGAGGAGTCGAGTAGGAGGTTCCGCTTGCAACACGACTCCAGCAATGCGCTGCCCTTACGACAGAAGATGCGACACTCATCTGACTATCCTTGCGCCACGGTGCGTCGCATTGTAAATGCGACGCATCCTTGGTGGCACAAGGGTATTCCTGCGTGTCGCATCTTCACTGGCGCATCCCTGCTAATATGCAGGGATGCGCCAGTCCTTGTAAATCTGCCCCACGGTGAGGGCATGGGTAGGTTGGGGCCCCTGAGTGGACCAAGTTCATGATGAAGGCAGTGTCTTGTGGGACGAGCTGGCTCCATTCAGTTAATTGGATGTCTGTGGTGGTAGCGGGGTCTTGTGATGCTTGAAGAAGTTGGTGACCTTGGGCTGGGGTTTGAAGTTGCTGCAAATGTTGGCGATCTTATCATGGAAGACGTTTGCTGGGGTGTCACAGAGTTCCTGTGAGGGGGTAATGTTGTTTTGTCGCAGCTGAGGGGTTGGTGAATTCTTTGACGATGTTAAAGAGTTCCTGGCTCTTATTCGAGTCAATGTGTGAGACTAAGGCCTTTTTCTTCGGTTTTCTCAACAGTCTGTGGTAGAGTTTGAGGGCTGTCTTGAAGGGGGTCTTTTTTTTGATAACCAACTTTATTGATTTTTGTAAGAGACATACGTGATAAGACAAAAGATCAACAGCCAGCTCAGATCTCAGCTCACATGAGGAGCATAGTGTCCTTAAGGCAGTGTGCATGTACTTAATAAACAATAAAAGCCGAATAACACACACCACATCTCGCGATTGCCCAACGAGAGCATTAGTCTTCTATCACCCCCACCCATTTACCCCACACCCTGCGGTATTTCTTCGGGCATCCCCTAGCCTTGTACATGGGCCACTCCTGTGCTGCGCACCAGTCCACCCCCCTACGCCACCGCGACATGGCGGGGGCAGTCGAGTTCAGCCAGTTCGCTGCGATGTCTCTTTTCTCCACCATCAGGGCTGTGGTAAAAAAAAAATTGTCGGCTCGAGAGCCGTCCAGCCCCTCGGCAATTCCCAGGAGTATATTCATTGGGTTAAGAGGTACTTCCCAGCCAAGGACCTCAGTAAGTTCCCCTACCACTGCCTCCCAAAAGCATGTGATTCTTGAAGGGGGTCTTGTCGATCGTGTCCTTGCTGGTGCGCCATCTCCTTTCCAGTTGTGTACAGTGTCATTTAGCGGTTTTGAGGTCTTCAGTATACCACTTAGCCTGCTTAGTGGACCTTCTCTGGGTGCTGCTGCCAATGGGAGTGACGCTGTCGGTGCAGCTGATGATCCGACTGTTGAAGTTTCTGAAGTTCTGGTCTAGGTTGTTGGAGGAGATGGGGTGAGTGGTGTTGAGGGCGTTGATCCATGTGTCATTTGAGAATTTGCTCCCGCTGCGGTGGGGGTCATTGGGCAGACTGGGGGTGGAGGTCTGTTAGCTGTGATGTAGAAGTGGACGAAGGAGTGGTCGGTCCAGGTGAGTTCCATGGTGTAGCAGTACCTGATGCGGTCGCTGGAGGTGAAGATGGGGTCTAGCTTGTGGCCTGCGGTGTGTGTGGGGTCGTGGATGCTTTGGGTGAGTCCGATGTTGTTCATACTGTCGAGGAGGTTGGTAGTGTTGATGTCACTGTGGTCGTCTAGATGGAGTTGAGGTCGACGAGGAAAATGCAGTTGTCGGAGTCTATGGCGAGGGGGCGATGAAGTCAGCAATGTAGTTGCAGAAGTCTGGATGTGGTCCTGGAGGACGGTAGTTTTGCTGTCTGTTTGGAGTGGGAAGTTGAGGTGTTCTATGGCTCGGTGATGTTGTCATTTGTGGTGGTGCATTGGATGGATTCCTTGTGTATGATGGTGACCACTTTGCCAGGCTTGTTAATGCGATCGTGGTGGGTGATCTTGTATCCTTCGGATATAGAGGTGGCGATGTTAGGCACAGAAGTGGGGTTGAGCCAGGTCTCAGTGAGGAAGAAGACGTTGGGTGTGAGGGTGGAGATGATGTCCTAAATCTCAATGGTGTGTTTGCATAGCGAGCATGTGTGTAGAAGGGCACATGCGAGTTGGTGTTTTTGTTCAGGTGGTGTGTGTGGTATGATCGTGGTGGGGCTGGTCAGTGGGCTGGTGTGTGTGTTGTAGTATAGAAAACAAATGGTCCTAGACTCTTTTATCACGCATCAAGTCAGAAGACGTTTATAATTCAAAATACAATTTTTTTGCATGCATAAGATCAGCACATGGTACTTAATACATGTAAATGTGCACCTTCGAAAAGGAAAAGGCACCCACTGATTCTTAAGGAAACTATCTGTTTTATTCACAGAAGCGTTTTGGCAGGTAAACGCATTACCAAGTTATATAGTAATCAAGAGGTTGCTCCAAAGGAAGGGAAGTGAGGAGTACTGCTTGTGTGTGAAACAGATAGACGTGAAAAAAGTGTCACAGAGTGAAGATAGTTCAATAGAAACAACTTACAACATTTATTATAATCTGAACTGGTTGTAAGTAACATCAGCACCAGTTAGTTGTGGCCTGTCTATCATTTTCATCGTTAATCTAAACAATTTTCAAAAATTGCAGAGGGGTATCATCTGTTGGTTGGACGGGATAATGGTGACATATGGCACAGGCCCCCTTGGGGATAAATGTCGACGTTTCGACCCGACTTAATGCGTAGAGGGTATTTTTAATCTTCAGCTTGCG
Organism: Calotriton arnoldi; assembly: GCA_963921515.1. Taxonomy (NCBI): domain Eukaryota; kingdom Metazoa; phylum Chordata; class Amphibia; order Caudata; family Salamandridae; genus Calotriton; species Calotriton arnoldi. The sequence goes on from CAWUFW010005148.1 coordinate 1,107,156, forward strand.
GGTCTTCCTCAGGAGAGGGGAAGAGTGGGAGGCAACCTATGGGGATAATCGTGAGATGGAAATTCAATACCATGAAAACATTACACTGATAATAGAAGGGGCCTAAAGGTGCTTAGGTTACTGACCTACTATAGGTGCCTGTAGGTAGATGGCCCTGATCACAGCTCCCGGGGGTGGGTGGTCTGTAAAAAGGATGAAGGTGCATATTAGATTATCCAATCCATGATGGGATCACTCAATTAGAATAAAAAACCCAATGATCACTTACCCGCATCACAATTGCGGTGTAGTTGTGATTAATCCATTGTAGGGGTATCCAAAACCCAGTCAAAACCAGCCAAAATGCTGGATAGGAAGGGAAATAAAATCCATCATAGGGGAACCAATCACCCTAAATTATCTGCAATATAAAAACATAAACGTGGCCAAAATGAATCTGAGCCCAATATAATGAAAGAGCACACTGAGACAAAGTAAACGGCCTCGTGAAGAAGACACCGACAAGGTGACCGGCCTCGTACAGGATCATTACCTCCAAGAACTTGATTAAATCAACCCGGGGATCCCAGTGCTTCACTCGTCAAGATGCGGCACAAGACTGGCCGACGCGAAGAGTGTCTGTGTTAAAGACATGAAAGCAGCACGTGCACGTCGCCGTAATTGACTAAGAACGTCTGCCTGACCTCCGGGCTCATGCATCAGGAAAAGACCGGGGGAGGGTAATAAAAGACAGACTGGGGAGTATTCAGAGAAGGACTCGGCATGTAAACTACTTTTTTTGAAATATTTTTATTGACATTTTCGTATTACAAAGACAGATTGCGTTACGATACATGTAATTTGACTTCATTTCATGCATTTTGCACCATTGGACATTACTATCCTTGCATTGGGTGGACACGTATCCTGTATTTATTCAATCCTTACAATAAACAATTCCTATGTAGAACTGGGATGCGGAACTGGGATAGTGTTCATGGGATCCAGGGTATATGTATCGGACGGGGTATCAGGGTTGGTACGAATCTCGCTTGTTGGTATGTCTGAGTGCTGCTAGGGGGGGGTGGTCAAGCCATTATGGCCTATCTTCGTGTCCCGTGAGGTTCGTGGTGGTATTGTCGAGCAGCGTTACGTATTTGCTATATCAGGAGAGTTGGCGTGTGTGCTCCTGGTCGGGGCTTGTGATTGTGGGTCCACTGGGGCGTGTGGGGAACCGTCCGGGTCATCGTGTGTTGGTGGCTGTTTGAATTGGTGCAACAATAGGGTCCACTCCATAGAGATGGGGTGCTTGCGTATCCCCTTCACCTCCTCCTCCCTGAGTGTTTCCTCCTCCGCTGCCGCCCATTTGTGTACTGCTCCCACCCATGCTGCAATCGGGGAACCCGTGGGGGATCGCCAGTTCATAGCTATACCTCTTTTAGCCAGCAATATTGCCAGTGAGACAAAGCGGATTAACACTTTGTGTTGCTTCTGTTTCCGAAAGATTCCTAATGCACAGGCTTCCCATGTGTTCAGATGCAAAAGCCCCGTGAGATCCCTGAGTGTCTTGTGAACATTGCTCCAATACGCCTGTAGTGTAGGGCAACTCCAGAACATGTGGTGGAAATCTGCTTCCTGTGATCGGCATCTGGGGCAGAGGTACTGGGTGTCTGGGTAAAATCGTTGGAGGCGCACTGGCGTTTGATACGCCCTGTGTAGGATGTAGAATTGTATATTTTTAAAACGTGCGTTTCTGGACACCTTCTTGGGGTATTCGAGGGCCATCTCCAATTCTTTCTCGTGTATTTGGCGCCCTAGTTCCTCCTCCCAAGTGGCCCGCAGGGCCTCCAGGGGTTTGTTTATGAGCTCCCGAATGGCTTTATAGAGCCATGTGGTCAGGTGTCGCCCCACCCCCATGTGTATGATCGTGTGGATGACCGGATGAATTGCTGACTCGCCCGTCGATAGGTCGTGGTGTGATCGATAGCTTTCTATGAGTTGACGGTGGAGTAGAAACTGGCCAGGGGGGAGGTCATAGTCTTCCATAAGCTGGCGGTATGGTCTAAGCTGTCCGTCCTCAAACAGAGACTCTATTTCGGTTAGGCCGCGGTCTGTCCATGCGCGAAGCATGCTAGTTGTGTAGTATTTCTCTTGTTTGGGCCAGCCAACTAGCGGCAGCAGAGGGGAGTACGGAGGCGTCCCTGCCGACATACGGTGTATCCGTTGCATGCATTTGCGTGCCACCACTACTTGTATGGGGTATGTGCGTCGCGGTTTGGTGCCTGGCAGTAGCAAGCGGCGGAGTTCTGGGATGGGTACCTGGCCGGTCGCCGTGTGCGTCTCACCTATGTGTCTGCCTGCCGTCCAGTAGGACAGCCACTGTAATTGTGCTGCCAAGAAGTACGATTCGAAGGACGGTGCGCCCAGTCCTCCCTGTGTGGTGGTTAGTTGTAACTTCGCTAGTGCTATCCTACGTCTGCTTGTTCCCCATATGAGCGAGCTGAGGAGCGAGTCTAAGTCCCGGAAGAATGCTCTGGGTGGGATTACCGGCAAATTCGTGAAGTGGTACAATAGCCGCGGGACTATTATCATTTTGGCTAAGGCCACACAGCCGATCGGGGCTAGCGGGAGGTTCTTCCAGAAACCGACCGCCGATCTGATTCCGGCCAGCGCACTGTGCCATGTTTTTACCGTTGTGTTGCTGTTTCGAGTTGCGTCTCCTGGATCGTGGCGCCTTGAAACTTGGGCCTCTCGTGGTCTCTGCCCTGGACTGTTGTGTGCAGTGTTGATCCGCCCAATCGTGTGCCTCTTAGGCGTTTGAAAAGAAGATGGCAGAGCCGTCATGAATAACTTTGAGTCGGGCTGGGAAGAGCAGGGAATATTGTATATTGTTCGCCCGCAGTCGTAGTTTCACTTCCAGGAACGATGATCTTTGTTGCTGCACCGCCCGTGCGTAGTCAGGGAAGATCATTATCTGTTTATTTTCTACCTGCAGGGGGCCCGATTGTCTGGCGGCTCGAAGCACCGCGTCGTGGTCTCGAAAGTGCAGAAATTTTGCCAACATTGGTCTGGGGCGGCTCCTGGCGGGGGTTTGCGGGCTGGGACCCTGTGTGCGCGTTCAATGGAGAAGAATGCCGTCCGGTCAGCAGTGGGAGTGAAAGATTTCACCCATGCTTCCATGTATTCCACCGGATTCGCACCTTCGATTCCCTCTGGGAGTCCCAGTACGCGGATGATACAGCGCCTCGAGCGCCCTTCCAAATCATCCACTCGCTCCTCCATGGTGGTCAGGCGGCCCAAAACGGTTTGGAGTGTTGTCTGATGTGCCTTGACGGAGGGTTGCAGGTCGGCCATAATCTTCTCTCCATCCTTCACTTTGTCGGCCAGTTTTCGATGGTCATCCCGGATGAGGCTAATGTCCGTCATCAGGGTGCCGAGTCGCTCCTCCATAGACACCCTAGAGAGCTCGATGGCTGCCAATACTTGGTCAAGTTTGTCCGAGATAGATTGATCAGACTGAGTCGCGGTTGCTTTGGCCTATGTCCGGGTATTCGGCAGGTTCTCCGGTGCAGTCTCCGGTACTGTTGTGTCCTGCGAGGCCCTCGGCTTCCACATTGCGCTGTCTGCGAGGGCCCCTCGCACGGTGGGCGCTGCCGGTGGCTGTGGAGCACGTGGCAGAGTCTCCGCTTATTAGGTGCCCCGGTGCTGTTCTTGGTTGTTTCGCTGGTCGCGAGGAGCGCGCCGGGCGAGGAGACGAGGATGCACCGGCACAGTAGGAGGCAGGGGGGGGCTCTGCTCCGATCGCCCCATCGCTTGGCCCGCTTCCTCGCGGTTTTGGCTTTGTACCAGAAAAGATCGGGTGTTGCCAGGGTGGGGGGGGTGCAGTTCGGTGTGTACGTTGCTCGGGGAGGGATTCCAGGCAGGTATTGTGGCTGTTCTGGTTGCTGAGTTGAGCGCCTCCCCGGGGATGCAGTCTTCAGGCCGATGCAGGTGTAGTGTGGATCTCTAAGCCTCCATGTTAGGGTCAGGCATTGTCTGTCCTGGGCGCGTTCAAATTGGCACACGCTGCGGTAGGGGGGGGTCGCTCTTTCAACACCTATCGACATGGGGGGTCTGCCGCTCACCTCTTCTTTGTCGCTGCGGCGCGTTCACAGTGGGTTCAGGGTCTTGTCTTCGTTCATGTCAGCCCCTGCGACCCTCGGGCGCCATTTTGGGGTCAGGCGGCCCAGGCGGAGAGCAGTTCTCTGGATCGCGGCAGGGTCAGGGGTGGGAACCGTCTCACCGCCCCTGGACCACTGATGTCAGGGCTGTCACTCCCGGCACCGCTCGATTGCATGCCGAGCCTGGACCGTCTTCCGGATCATGTCCGTAGCGGCAGGAATGGCGGGCCGCCTCCGGTCGCCGTTGCCGGTTTCCGACCCCACTCTCGCTCTTGGGATGAATGCTGACGGCGACCGATGCCAAGTCGTCCCCTCACTGCTTCCGTGTTCCCGACCGTCTGTCCCTTGGCTCACACTCTTGGTGTGCACCCCTGGGCACAAGCCTGGTCTTACAGGAGCTAAAGTTAGGTGCGGGCGGGCGCCATCTTGCCGCCGAGAGTCGGGGTCACTAAAATTACAGTTTGCGCCGTGGATCTGCTCGACTGCTGGGTTGGTTGTTCACCGCTTGATGCTTCTCATAATCCGATACCAGGGTATCGGTTCTGCAGCCAGATTCGACGCAGGGAAGTGGGCAATATGCCAGCCCGATCGCGGAGCCTCAGCAGAACACGTCTGCCATCGCAGCCTGCTTGGCCACGCCCCTCGGCATGTAAACTACTTAATCTGAAAAACGGGGATATCATTTCCCAATGGCATTCTCGCAATTATCATTATTCTGTCAGAACCGAAATACATTACAATACATTGAGAACTTGAACAGTAATGACAGAAATAACAATACAGTGTGCGGTACATTCCGGGACATAAAGGACATAAATTGCAATGACAAACACACAATACAATAAAAAGTACAATAAATGTAACAAATTTCCATCATTTGTATAACACAGACAATTACGGTGTATGATACAATGAACAAGGTGGATATGAAATACTATGTGATTTAAAATACATACATTATTCACCTATTTACTGGAATTAGGTTAACTGATGTGGTCAAAAAACACACATATACACCATTGAGAGGAGATATACAGATGCGAAATGCATATGCAAGATGTAACACATTAGGAAAACTCTCAGCCATTGTTTAATGTCGCTACCTGTCTGGCAATTTCCTCATATTCATTCAATCCCCTCAGGACAGTATCAAAAATGTGTATCCATTTACACTCTCTTACACTTATGGTATTGGCAAAGTTGCCCCCCCTCGGGTTGATCTTTACTTTCTCAATAACCCACCACTTAAGACTCTCAGCCGAGTGCCCGAATGCGGTTTAATGCTCAACAAGGGGTGCACCCTGGACCTTACAACGTATTCTGCTGCAATGTTGCAGTATACGAGTTTTCACTTTTTGTATGGTCTGCCCAATAGATAGGAAATCAAATGGGCAAGTTATTGCATATATTACACCCATTGAGATGCAATTGGTGTGGTCCTGTAATGTATGAGTGTAGTTGTTATGTGTAGAAAGCTTAATCTCCTTGGTCATCGGACAGGCCTTGCATTGTCCACACTTGAAATGCCCTTTAACTGGAGGGATGTTCCAAAGCAACAATTGGTTATCCCTGGTTTTGGTAGAAAGTGAAGATTTCACCACGTGGTCTCTCACGTTTTTGCCTTTCCTAAACGCATGCATGGGAGGTTCAGTAATACCTATCTCATCAGCCACAAGGTGCCAGTGGCGGTTGATGTTCTTTCTGATCTCATTGCTCTTGGTACAGAATGTGGTCACACAGACCAGACGTTCTTGCTCAGGAGTTGCCTTTTGTTTGGGCTCTAAGAGGAACTCTCTGTGACAAAACCATGCCCGTTTGCGGGCTTTCTTCAGTAAACTCACCGGATACCCCCTTTCGGTCAGGCGAGTCATGAAGTTCGCCGATTCCTCGAAGAAATCATGTTTCTTGGTAAAGTTCCTCCTTAACCTCAGGAACTGGCCAAAGGGTAAATTATCTCTGAGGTTACGGGGATGATGGCTAGAGTATCGTAGGAGGGTATTTCTCTCACTGGTTTTCCTATATAGAGTGGTATGTAGTGGTAATAGGTCCCTTTTATTATCAGTGTAATTTTTTCATGGTATTGAATTTCCATCTCACGATTATCCCCATAGGTTGCCTCCCACTCTTCCCCTGTCCTGAGTAAGACCCGCAAGCTGAGGATTAAAAGTATCCTCCAGACATTATGTCGGGTCGAAACGTCGACATTCATCCCCAAGGGGGCCTGTACCATATGTCATCATTATCCCGTCCAACCAACAGATGATACCTCTCTGGAATTTTTGAAAATTGTTTAGATTAACGACGAAAATGATTAATGATGGACAGGCCACAACTAACTGGTGCTGATGTTACTTACAACCAGTTCAGATTATAATAATTGTTGTAATTATTTTCTATTGAACTATCTTCACTCTGTGACCCTTTTTTCACTTTTATCTATTTCACACAGAGCACTACTCCTCACATCCCTTCCTTTGGAGCAACCTCTTGATTACAATGTAACTTGGTAATGCGTTTACCTGCCAAAACGCTTCTGTGAATAAAACAGATAGTTTCCTTAAGAATCAGTGGGTGCCTTTTCCTTTTCGAAGGTGCACATTTGCATGTATTACGTACCATGTGCTGATCTAATGCATGCAAAAAAATTGTATTTTGAATTATAAACATCTTCTGACTTGATGCGTGATAAAAGAGTCTAGGACCATTTGTTTTCTATACTACATGATACCCAGGTCCACGGACAATGATTGGGTTACTCAATTAGTTTATAATGGTTATCTTGAGCAGGTTCTTCCTGCGAGGGTACTTATATGTTATGTATTGAATTCATTTTGTGTTGTGTGTTAAATATTTATGTTGTAGAGTGTTCCATATTGTACATAGCATTGTATCTGTGTACTTGTTTACTCACAATACCACCAGTGTATACTCAAGTTTATGCTATGTCTGAGAGAGAAACTCTGTCATATAGCGAGGACTATATTGATTGACTATTACAGGCCCAGGGTGGGCTACCTTCTTAGGTACTGCCACACCCAGCATAGACCTTACATTGAATGAGAAAATAAATACATAGGAAAAACTAGAAAATAAGTTGATTAGAACCAGACTACATGGTCATGTCTTGACTAAATAATTACAGGCGAATGTCATCCCTGTGGGTCTACAAGTAAGGAATGAGCCAGCTATCTTTATTGACAACCTGAAATTTAAAGAAAATTTCAGTTTTGTCTCTAATAACGGTTCTTGTCACTGGATGGTGCTCAGGATAGAGACAGCCCTAGAAGAAGTACAACGGTTAATGAAAGAGATAGGAGATCTAAAGAAAGAGATCACTGACGATAAGGCTTTGACCAATGCTAAAGAAGCATTGGAACGTCTAGAAAGAACTATCAGAGATTTTAATATATACACAGACCAACAAGCTAGACAAGCTAGCTAAAGACATAAAATTCTATGACAAGAAAGTAACCTACCCTTACCTGCAGGAAGGACACTACAAGCAGGATATGCAGGGAAGGTTCTCTACTAGAGGTCGTGGGGGGTTTAGAAGGTATACCACTTTCTCTGACTCCTCTGCAGCTAGTGGGTCTGATAGCGAGACGGAAAGGCCAGGGACCAGCACAGGCACACACACCCCGGGACACACATACCCTGACCAACACCTTTTTTTAGGAGAGGGACCATGGTTGGACTACAGGGGGAGGGGACAACCCTGGGGTTGACCCAGGGGGTTGAGAGAACCAACCTGGAACAGAGGCAGAGCCAGGAAACAAGTACATTTCCAGCAGGAAACGCATGGAGAAATACAGACCAGACGTCAGCATTACAGGTGGTGAACCGCTCGATTAACATATCGGAGAACCCAGTGATTAATCTATCTGAGTATGTTTTGAAACCTGAGGATAAAAAGGTACTAGAAAAAGGTCTTTCCTTCGTGCCCACAACTTTGCCCAACACCTTCAATTTAAAGATTGAATTACACCAGTTTTTTAGAAAGGTACGCCTGAAAGATTATTTCAATAAGATCCCAGTCAAACCTACATTTTCCAGCACAGGCCTACGACCACCATCCAACTTTACCCCACCATCCCAACTTAATTCCCACAAGATTTTGGCCTATGAACAGGTGGTAATGAGAGATATTACGAATTATTTATCTAAAAGACAGAGTGTTAAATATAACATCTCGAGGCAAGAACGCCTAGCCCTGGAATCCCTGAAGAATAACACGGACATAGTTATAAAACCTGCCGATAAGGGAGGGGCTATAGCCATTCAAAGCACTGATGACTATAAGAACGAGATCCTTGCACAACTAGGGGTACAAGAGAACTACACCAAACTGAGATCTGATCCGAAGAAAGAAATTGCTGATACCATCAGGCATATCACGAAGAAAGGATTAGAGGAGGGCTTTTTGTCCACCCAAGAGCAAGAATACTTGAATAACCAGCAACCCAGAATGTCTACAATATATACACTGCCCAAAATTCACAAACGTATGTCCAATCCGCCCGGGAGACCCATCATCTCCACATGCGGATCGGTGTTTGAACCATTATGTAAATATATATAGACTTTTTTCGTAAACCCATTGCAGAAAACACCACAGCTTACCTGAGGGACACTATGCAAACTATCAAGTTGGTGGACAATCGACCTTTCAACTCCAATGACCAAATTTTGGTCACAATGGATATAACATCCCTGTACACAAGTATCCCCCAGAGGGTAGCTCTCGACATCATCAGGACAGCCCTGGAAGGCCGACCCAGACCACTCCAGGTCCCCACTGAATTCATAGTAGATCTACGGGAGATCGCTATGACGAAGAATTACTTATTTTTTCAGGGAGACTATTATCTCCAGACTAAAGGGGTGGCCATGGGGGCAAGCTTTGCGCCGGAACTGGCCATCATCTATATGGATAACTATGAACACACTCACGTTTTGAGTGACCAGAATCCATATAGACACTGTATAGAAGTATGGAGAAGCTATATAGACGATGTCATGATGATATGGCAGGGCAACGAGGAACAACTCACTGAGTTTCACCGTTGGCTCAATGCTCGATCGAACGACATCCAATTCTCACTCGAATTTAATAACAAAGTGATAAACTTTCTTGACATTTCGATCAGGGCAGATGAGGGCAGATTACATACCACTCTATATAGGAAAACCAGTGAGAGAAATACCCTCCTACGATACTCTAGCCATCATACCCGTAACCTCAGAGACAATTTAGCTTTTGGCCAGTTCCTGAGGTTAAGGAGGAACTGTACCAAGAAACATGATTTCTTCGAGGAGTCAGCCAACCTGATGACTTGCCTGACCGAAAGGGGGTATCCGGTGAGTTTACTGAAGAAAGCCCGCAAACGGGCGTGGTTTTGTCACAGAGAGTTCCTCTTAGAGCCCAAACAAAAGGCAACTCTTGAGCAAGAACGTCTGGTCTGTGTGATCACATTCTGTACCAATAGCAATGAGATCAGAAAGATCATCAACCGTTACTGGCACCTTGTGACTGATGAGATAGGGATTACTGAACCTCCCGTGCATGCGTTTAGGAAAGGCAAAAACGTGAGAGACCACGTGGTGAAATCTTCACTTCCTACCAAAACCAGGGATAACCAATTGTTGCTTTGGAACATCCCGCTCGTTAAAGGGCATTTCAAGTGTGGACAATGCAAGGCCTGTCCGATGACCAAGGAGATTAAGCTTTTTACACATAACAACTACACTCATACATTACAGGACCACACCAATTGCAACTCGATGGGTGTAATATATGCAATAACCTGCCCTTGTGATTTCCTGTATATTGGGAAGACCATACAAAAAGTGAAAACTCGTATACTGCAACATTGCAGCAGAATACGTTGTAAGGTCCAGGGTGCACCCCTTGTTGAGCATTTCACCGCATTCAGGCACTCGGCTGAGAGTCTTAAGTGGTGGGTTATTGAGAAAGTAAAGATCAACCCAAGGGGGGGGCAACTTTGCCAATACCATAAGTGTAAGAGAGTGTAAATGGATACACATTTTTGATACTGTCCTGAGGGTTATTGAATGAATATGAGGAAATTGCCAGACAGGTAGCGACATTAAACAATGGCTGAGAGTTTTCCTAATGTGTTACATGTTGCATATGCATTTCGCATCTGTATATCTCCTCTCAATGGTGTATATGTGTGTTTTTTTACCACATCAGTTAACCTAATTCCAGTAAATATGTGAATAATGTATATATTTTAAATCACGTAGTATTTCATATCCACCTTGTTCATTGTATCATACACCGTATTTGTCTGTGTTATACAAATGATGGAAATTTGTTATATTTATTGTACTTTTTATTGTATTGTGTGTTTGTCATTGCAATTTATGTCCTTTATGTCCTGGAATGTACCTTACACTGTATTGTGTAACTGTCATTACTGTTCAAGTTCTCAATGTATTGTAATGTATTTCGGTTCTGACAGAATAATGATAATTGCGAGAATGCCATTGGGAAATGATATCCCCGTTTTTCAGATTAAGTAGTTTACATGCCGAGTCCTTCTCTGAATACTCCCCAGTCTGTCTTTTATTACCCTCCCCCGGTCTTTTCCTGATGCGTGAGCCGGGAGGTCAGGCAGACGTTCTTAGTCAATTGCGGGGACGTTCAAGCGCTGCTTTCATGTCTTTAACACAGACACTCCTCGCGTCGGCCAGTCTTGTGCCGCATCTTGACGAGTGAAGTACTGGGATCCCCCGGGTTGATTTAATCAAGTTCTTGAAGGTAATGATCCTGTACGAAGCCGGTCACCTTGTCGGTGCCTTCTTCACGAGGCCGTTTACTTTGTCTTAGTGTGCTTGTTCATTATTTTGGGCTCAGATTCATTTTGGCCTCGTTTATGTTTTTATATTGCAGATAATTTAGGGTGATTGTTTCCCCTTTGATGGATTTTATTTCCCTTCCTATCCAGCATTTTGGCTGGTTTTGACTGGGTTTTGGATACCCCTACAATGGATTAATCACAACTATACTGCAATTGTGAAGCGGGTAAGTGATCGTTGGGTTTTTTACTCTAATTGATTGATCCCATCATGGATTGGGTAATCTAATATGCACTTCATCCTTTTTACATACTACCCACCCCCGGGAGCTGTGATCAGGGCCATCTACCTACAGGCACCTATAGTAGGTCAGTAACCCAAGCACCTTTAGGCCCCTTTTATTATCAGTGTAATCTTTTCATAGTATTGAATTTCCATCTCACGATTATCCCCATAGGTTGCCTCCCTCTCTTCCCCTGTCCTGAGGAAGACCCGCAAGCTGAGGATTAAAAATACCCTCTACGCATTAAGTCGGGTCGAAACGTCAACATTCATCCCCAAGGGGTCTTGTACCATATATCACCATTATCCCGTCCAACCAACAGATGATACCTCTCTGGAATTTTTGAAAATTGTTTAGATTAACGACGAAAATGATTAATGATGGACAGGCCACAACCAACTGGTGCTGATGTTACTTACAATAATAATTGTTGTAATTATTTTCTATTGAACTATCTTCACTCTGTGACCCTTTTTTCACTTTTTTCTATTTCACACACGAACGAGCACTACTCCTCACATCCCTTCCTTTGGAGCAACCTCTTGATTACTATATGACTTGGTAATGCATTTACCTGCCAAAACGCTTCTGTGAATAAAACAGATAGTTTCCTTAAGAATCAGTGGGTGCCTTTTCCTTTTCGAAGGTGCACATTTACATGTATTAAGTACCATGTGCTGATCTTATGCATGCAAAAAAATTGTATTTTGAATTATAAACGTCTTCTGACTTGATGCATGATAAAAGAGTCTAGGACCATTTGTTTTCTATACTACATGATACCCAGGTCCGCGGACAATGATTGGGTTACTCCATTAGTTTATAATGGGTGTGTGTGTTGTGGCAGGTGATGTGGCAGTCAGTGCAGCTGAAAGTTCCTTCCGTGGAGCATGGATCGGCGTGATGGCAGTGTGTGTTGCAGCATCTGGGGTGTAGAGCTCAGCAATGGTGTATTTTTGGGGGATGGGAGGGCCAGGGGCCATGGCGCTGGGTGCAGTCCAGGCACGGATTGGCGCAGACGGGTCTGTGTTTGGTGATCCTTCGGCGCTAGCAGCGCAGTCTCACTGTGGGCTGCATTAAGTAGATCCTGAGGTGGACAAGACTTTTGTTGGCAGTAAGAAGGGTGAGCAGGAAAACCTAGGTGGGAAAACCCAGGCAGCGGCAGTGTCACTGGATTAGGCTGGAGCAATTTGGAACTGGAGGCCACAGGCAATTGGCATGCTGGGTGTCCAGGTAAGAATTAGCCCAGGTATGAATTGTTAGTTTGCAGAACGAGCTTTGGATTGTGAAGAAGTTGTGTCTTGCTTAATTCAATATTTGGATGAACATTTTATGGATGATATCAGTGATTAAGTAATATGTTTGCTATGTAATTACTATATAGTGAATTAATACTATCAGGTCATAATGTATTTTAAAATTATCACTCACAATAAAAAATAAGTTGAAAGCTATTGTGTTTTCATGCAAGAAGAAGAACTAGGAGGCAACCAAAAATTGACATGGAAGATCTAAAGAAAAAGAATTAAATAATTTCAAATGCCACATGTTTTGGGAGGCTTTTCATCACCTTTTGGTGTTAAACAGGTCATTTTAAACATGAAATTTATTTGCAAATAACTCCCCTGCCTAAAATTCTACTCCAATGAATTCCAAAATATTCCTGTTTTCAGCTTTTAAAATGCAGAAGACAAAGAGTATACTCAGAGGAAACAGATGTGGAAATGGGGTGCCATTAGTTATTCAATCCATTTAAAATTAAGTGATGTGTCAAACTGCTGAAAGCATGTTTTTCCATCTAATTTTCCAAAACTGCTGTAACAAAAAAATAGTCCAAGGATAGCCGATGCTTGTTCATTTCCTGTAGATTATTAAAAAGGAAATGGTGTAAAAACCAAATCTCGAATTCCAGCGACATCATGTGCAGCGGTCCCTCATTTCTTTGAAAACAGAATATGGCACCCACGTCCTTACCAGAATACAGTGGTGACGATGCAGTCTGATACTGGGGAATCAACTAAGCAACAGATGCTGAAGCTAGTTTATCTTTCATTCAACTTGTTATGCCTTTTTTGGAAATGGGTTAGACACAAAGGGGCCGATTCCGATCTCGGTCGGAGGCGCACCCAATACCATTCGGTCGGGAAAAAAGCCATGCGAAAGCCTGTTTCCCGACCGAACCGTACGCGGGTCCGGCCGAGCGAGTACGATGCGACTCGCCGACCGACTCGTCCGGGCGACCCGACCGCTCCGACCGACTCGTACCCGGACCGCACCGCTCCGACCGACTCGGTCGGACCCGGTCCGCACCGCGCAATGGAGACGTTTTCCGGCCGGGTAAGTACGATGCGCACCTCGACCGCTCCGACCGACTCGCGCCGTCCGACTCGAACTCGCTGTCGGAGCCGTACTTTGGGGGTCCGTGTCGGACCCCCCTGTACGCGTACCCGTGCGAGGCGCACACAGGGGGACCCAAGGGTCCCCCTACCTGTGCGTGTCACGCGCGAGGCGCTTCGCGGCGTACTCGCTGTAGAGGGCGCCCTTGTCCGCCTCGCACCCATTGAGGCAATGGGAGCCCGCGTACGCGTTGATACGACCGGCTCCCATTGAGCTCAATGGGAGTCCGACCGACTCGTGTCCGATAACATACGGACGCATCGGACTCGTTCGGTCGGACTGCACGGGTCCGATTCGGTCGGAAATCTCTCCGGGTCCGGCTCGGTCGGGAAATTTCCGGCCCGAATCGGAATCGACCCCAAAGTGTCAGCTTTTTGCACCACCATCCATATCATCAATCAACAAATTGCTAGAGGGAAGTGTGTTCTCTAAGAAGTAAAGTGTAAAATTCAGGTGTGGCTGCGCAGTTTTAGGTCTGGCTTGACAACGCAACTGTCACCAGATCCTATGTGATCAACCTAAAAGAGAGTTTCTAATAGTACTATAGACAGGGGTTTTGGATCTGCCCATATGTTGGTGGATAGAAGTGCATGCTTTGATTGGACAGAAGTTGTGTGCTTCCTCAGAAAAAGTGCATCTCCTGCACGCAGCTGTGATTATTTTATTTGTTTATCCAGCTGCCTGAGCCAGCAGCAATATTGCTGCCTTTAGAAGGAAGGCTCACTACCACCCATATAGTATAAAGTTTACAATGGAATTGAGCTTGACCTTTTGGGGGCTCACACATGGCAGTGCAGTGCTGTTAAAATGTTTTAGATAAGTAGATAATAAACAATTTTGGTTTACTCTGACAACAGCACAGATATGAGGAGGGCAGTCATGAGGAATGTTTTGCTGTTTTCCTGTCCCTGCACCTTCCCCATCCTTTCCCTTCATTAACTTAAACTTCAGAATGCATTTGTGTGTGTGAGAGCATTATGGGATGTCCACAGCTACACTAATCTACGTGTATTTTTATATACTTTAACATGGCACTCCTTCAAAGAATGGTGTTATAAATTTTTCTTTCCTGTAATGCCTTTATTTTATTTGAAATACTAGAATACATAAATTTTCCTGGTCCAAATGTTCAGAAATGCAGTTGGTGTAATCTATACTAATGTTTATGAAAAGCGTGCATGCTACCAAAGGTCTCCTTGCAACAGATTAAGAAATATGGGTAGTGAAATATGTTTTCTGTTATTGATATAGTAGAGGCATTGGATACTAGACATATGAAAATGTACTCTCTGAAAGCACTTTTTCAAAGGTGCACATTACTGCCCGCAGCACGTTCATGTGTCGCTGTTACATGCGGAGAACAGTTTTAGTGTGTTTTTCAAGGAGGAACCACACGTGAAAATGCATAGGACTGTCTACAAAGCAGAGTTCAGCGTCATCTTAAACACCTCCTGTGGAACTAGCAAATGGATAAACCTAAACAAATATATGGAACTTTCTGTTTCCGCATGCCAGTTACATCCAATAAAAAATGAGCTCTTATTATGGCAGCGAGAAAAGTGTTTTTGTTTACTTTCAACAGCATGGCCAGTAGCAGAAAATAGATGTTATTTGGAGTGTCACGGTGCTGGATAGGTGAGAAGATGTTAATTGGGAGGGAACCACGTAGCTATAAGAGGATGTTGTTTAATCAGATAATTTATATGTAGTGGAAGTCTGTGTAAGGATCAGCCTGCTAGTTAGCGGTGAGTGTGTGTTGGCACTGAAATAGCTGATGCTGCAGGGCTGAGGGACAACGGCAGTCATAGCAGGTACAGTTGCAGTATAGAGAATCATTAGCCACTGTCTGGACAGTCTGGACAGTCTGGCCACTGTCTGGACTCTCCTGTGCGAGTCCAGACACAGGAGAGTCAAGGGGTGCTACTGAACAGGACTCAGGATCAAAGGCACAGCCATGAATGGGCTTGAGCACTGTGAAGTTAAGTACTGCTGCCGACCTGAGGTGCATCAACTGAGTTGCTTCCGCATGCAAAGTGCGTAGGATGGAGGGATGGAGGTACACTGGCGGAAGTGCACATGGGTCTTTGTGCTGCTGGGTCTTTCTGCTGCAATAAGAGTGAGATACATTATTAGAGGTGTGTGTATCCATGAGGCTAAGGAGTGTAGTAAAGGATCTGATTGACATGGTTTGTTTTACAAGGAGTCTCCTGTAATAAGAGCTACTTATGTTCAATGAAATTCTTTGTGAACTACTAATATTAGAGGTGTAATTGTGACCGCATTAGAAAAGATTACATTAGTGGCCACCAAATACAAGATTACCAGCAGTGATGCTCAGTCCATCTGGTATGGTTGCCAGCAGTAATATAAAACAAGCATTTGTAATGCATTGGTTTCACCTATGTGCAGTGCTTTAAATGGAAAAAATAAGTGCAGGTACTCCCCAGAGATGTGGACTAGGGGGCGGGGTTAGGGCTATGGGGGCGGGGCTACGGGCAGTGCTAAGGGACGGGGCCAGAGGCACACATTTCATTTGATTGAGGTTTAATTGGTGTGCAGATATGCACACAACACTCACTCATACAAGAACATGCACAGGGACATAGATAAGCACTTGTGCACGCAGACAGGGTATTTAGTTCATGTGCTTTAGAAACGCATATTCTGATGTCCACATTACTACACCTTGATTCCCCGACCCCACACCCCACTGCTGTGCTACAGGTCATCATCACCACCTTTCCCCCTCGATCTGGCTCCAATCAAGTGCTGCCCTACTCTGCTATGCCAGCAGGATGCCTACTTTTAGATTTCACAAGTCAGGAGATGTGCCTCTTAGCAGGCCCTTCTCGCACACCTACAGTGAAATTGTCTCCACAGAGCCTGAGTAGACACTGTGTCAATTACAGTGTGACTCGGCGCCCTCCCAAACTCCCTGCCTGCTCTGATTGAATACATATGGGAGGTGCTCAATTAGTAGATTGTAAAGGGAGATTAGCACTCGAGTGCTTCACGAAAACGCACCGACTCCTCATCTGTGTCACGCTTCTTTCTTTAGAAGCCAAATTGCACTGAGTTGACTTGCTGTCCCATGAGTACCGGTACTCTCTTTGAGACAAGAAAAAGTTCCGGTACTCAAAGGCAGAAAATTTAGAAGTGCCGGTACTTAGTACCGGTGAGTACCGGCCCATTTAAAGCACTGTCTATGTGATGAATAAAGAGCTGTTTTCATCAATCATCATCCAGAAGAAGGAAAGAGCTCCCTCACAAATAACACAGGACTGGAGAAGATGTGGCGCAGTGGCCAGAGCTGCTGACTCGAGAGCTGGGGCGCACCATCCTGTGATTCAATGCAAATCACTTAATCTCTCCGGGGAGAAATTGTTGTTATAAATATGCTGCAAGAGTAAAAATCAAAAAAAGGCAAAACTTTATGAAAAAATAGTTCCACCTAAGCGGTTGTTAACAGTATTTCGGCTACGGGAAACTGAAAGACAAGCAGACGAGGAACAAGCATTGGTAAATGCAGGAAAATATGCTATAGTCAATAGAAATGGAGGAAACGTAAGTAGCACGCACAGGAACCAATGAGAAGGCAGGAAAAAGAGGAGGCGGGATTTAAGTCCCTTTTAAGTTTATATTAAAAATAATAGATTTCTCAAACACAGCACAAGCGAAACCTAAAAAGGCTTTGTCAATGTGGAATGCCTCCACGTGGGTAATACATAATAGCCATAGTTTCAATGCACCTGGCATAGGTAATATTATTAGCAGTAAGTCTCCCCAATGCCACATGATCTATCACTGAAATGTCAGTTTTAAATATATTTTGGAAATTCAACCATTTTTCTAAAAAAAATCAGTTTATGAGATCTGAAAATAAATAAATTTTCTTCTCACGCTTTTGAATTTTGGTTTAAATATAATACTTCAACTAAGCTCAAGCGTCTTATGTAGTGGACGGGGTTGCATACAGGAGAGCTACTTACAGGTAGCTGGAGAGCTACCATTAGCTCAAGAGCTACTGGTTGGAGAAGCCTGTTTTGCACCAGCCTATAATTAAATTTGCTGTAGTTTATTGTCTAATCTGTTGTGCACAATGAATGGGACTGAAGCGGTGGATTTAGATGACTTCACAGCACTCAATTACAAGATATCCTGCTGTGTGTTACACATACACCATATCCAAAAGACAACCTTGTCATTGATTTATTTAGTTCTTAGATAGCAAACCTCAAGCCATACTAGGGTTTCAGAAGGTTTCACATAAAAGGGAGATACGCTATACTGGGAACTAGCGAGGCACATACAATAAGGTGATGAAGTCAGAAATGATGTTCAGCATCAACGTATATAAGTAAGACGAAATTGATGCATGTCTTTCAAAGCAAGCACATTTCTAGATAAAGCACATTACCAAGTAGACTAAATTACATTATTATTTATATTGATCAATACAAAACAGATATCCCTGCAATACCAATCAATTTCACAATCTTTACATTTCAGGGACTCTTCAAACGTGGTGTGTCCACAGGAGCCCGAGCAACAACCCCATTTGAACATCAGATTTGCATTTTTTTTACAACAAGAGCTATGTCCTGTTTAAAAGAAAAGGGACTTGGATAAGTTCCAATAGATCTGAGAACTGTGAAAACACGTTCCTTTAGAGGAAGTTTGTGTGAACGGGGAGGCAAGATGTACACTCTCACTCCCAATTGTGTCTTGGTTCACTAATGGCCTTGTATTCAGGTGGTTGGGGATGTTCTATTGCTTTGAATGCTTTGTGCTACTATGTTTTTACTTGCTTTTTGGTTAATTCTATGCATATACAGTAAGGTCATGAAGTCAGAAATCAATAGGGAACATTTGTGCACGCTTCGCCTGTATACAGTATCTGTGAAAGCCTGTGTTCTCTTGCTTTAGCACATTAAGTCCAGGACCTATTGGCTTGTTGATACAGAGTAATTGTTTTACAATTTATTTAAATTCTTAAAATAAGTAAGACCCACAAGTATATAAGTCAAATTGTGCCTAAAATCACCCTTTTTAGGTCTCGCCTACGCAGCGCGCATGCGTTGCATAGGAGGGGACCTTTTGGAATCGATCAGCATTTTGGCTAAAAGCGTGCACTTTTTGCATTGCTCTCTATGGGCACTCGTGCACGTTTGGCGTTTCCTTGCGGGAGCGAGCAGCGGTGCCATCTGTTAGCAATTATCGCCTGCCGCTGCTCGCTCCCGTAAGGTAAACGCCAAATGTGCACAAGTGGCAATAGACAACTGTTGGCGATAGTTCGAGCGAGGTGTACCCCCTGGTTTACTTTGCTTCATTTACCGCGTGCAGGTTTCGCGGCCCCCGCGCTCCAGATTTCAGCACGCATACACGCATAACTTTACTTTCATTTACTCAGCAAAATGCCATGTTCCATTTCCAGGCGCCTTTGATCAGCGCGGTAGCAGTGAGCACGGCACAGATTAATTGGTTTGTCAGCGGAAATGCTTGTTAATATTTTTGATGGTGGCCAGCAGCAGAGGGATTTGAGCGCGTCATATCGGGTCTGGAAGCAGTGGTGTTCTTGTAAAGCGGTGAGTTTGCAGCCCCCCTTTTTGGGGATGACCCTGCTAAATAGGGGGTCATTACTCCTACCTCTGGTTGGCACCCATTTGGTCGGCTCCTCCGGCCTCCTGGTGTTGCGGGGCGTAAATATGCAGCGCCATCGGTCAAGACTGTAAGGTGGGAAATGAAAGTGTCCTACAGTTATCGGACCGTCAGCACTGGTCCGTGTATCATTGTTGGCAGGCAGCTCATACATCTGGGTCCTTGTGTTGCCCAATGGAACCGTTGGCCTGGTGGCGCTTTACCAGTGTGGGCATTTGCGTCCCCCCCTTCCAGTCTGCTTCGGGGGTAGATTGTCTGTTAGGGTAATGAAACTTTGGGCACGTACAGCGCTCTGATACCTTTGAATTGATTTGGCGCTAAAAGAAAAAAGCAGAAAACCCAAATGCCAACCTTGCTGTGTTGGGTAAATCACAGCTTGTGATGCTAGGCAAATATTCTTGATCGCGCTCATCCCAGGAGTCTTCTACAAGACTGTTGCACATGATTTTGGGCCGAGGCTGCGGCATAGATTTACCAGCGGAATAGTTTAAATTGACTAACAGGCCCAAAGTATTTTCACCATGCAGAAGTCAGCGTCTGATATGCAAATTACCTGGTAACATGAGGCACGTAGGTTGTAGACGATGTATATGACCATTTGTCATGTACCCAGTGCTCTATCAAAGTGCTATAAGACCTTCGGGTCGGGTTCACTCTACTTGCTGCATTTTATAATAGTTTTGAAGGGGGAGTTTTGTGATGCTCATTAAGTGTGTTTTTGTTGATTAACAAGATGAAAGTGTTTTTGCCATGCAGAAGCGCAGCCAGATCTTGATGTACCGCGCATGCTCCACGTCATTCTCGTGCATCACTTGCACCCTAATCAGGCCCTGCTACCACTACACACTTTCTGCATACAACCCCAGGCAAGACTGCATATTGCGAGCACAGGGCCACCAGCAGCATCTGTCCCGCCTTACCGGCCTCTCGCTTTTTCCGCCTCCAGATCCCACTCCGCCTCCTGCCTCTCTTCCTCCGCTCCTCTCTCTACACCTTCCTGTTTCGCTCTCTGCCTCACTCTGTATCCATCTGTCTTTCTCACTCACCACATGCATGTCCTCTCCATCTCTTCCTCCTCTCCTTGTCTCTGCCCTCTGCTCTTTCCCATTTAACCCAGCTCTCTCTACCGCCTTTCCCTGCTTGTGTATATCCTCTCTTCACATTTTCACTCTTCTCTCTCACACGCACATTTTCGCATTTCCTTTCCCTCAGTAGAACCTATATCTCATCCATTGTCTTGCTCTCCTCCCGCTTATCCCTTTCTCTCTTCTATGTCTGTCTTTTTCTAAGCATCTCTCCAGTCTGCGACTGCCTCTTTACGTATATATTTTTTTCTTTCTGCTTGTTTTGCCCTTCTCCCTCTAGCTTTGCTTGTCTCCCGCTCCTCTCTGCCCTGTTCGGTCCACATGCATCCCTCTGATGTTCGTCATCCGTCTCCTGACAGACATCTAGATCTGGCCTCTCTCAGCTCTGTGCTTTGTTTCTGTCATGGGGTGATCCAGGTGATTCATTCACCCGCACTGTCTTTTTTTTGCCCACCCTCCTCCTGTGCACCCATACGCACCCAGGCTCCTCCCTCACCAACAGTGTGTTTCTACTGGTGTGCCAGAAAAAACCGGCACAAAGTCATGCATTGATTTAAGCTTGCATTCATGCACAATATTTGCTCCACGTACTTCGCTATTCAGGGTCTCTCTTGGTACAGATGTATTGGCTTACAGCATTCTTTTCACATTTTGCTTTGTCACAGTGAGTGCTTTGGAGGTGATACAAGTGTCACTTTTTGTGATTAGATGCCATGAATGAGACTTTCTGTAATTTAATGTATGTTAACTGGGTGCCTTGAGCTGCTGTGCATGCCATTTTTCAAAATCTGATATTGATGATGTTTCCAGTGCCCATTTCTAACATTGGATGTCTCTGGTTTTAGATGTTACTCTGTGTTAGGGTGTTGTTACATGGTATTTTCTAAAAATTGATTTCTTCTGGTGTTATCATTTCCACTGACTGGCGCTGTTTCTTGTAATGCTACAAGCGCCCTTCTCTGGCTTTTAGTATCTCAATATTAAAATGCCATTTACGGACAGTTGGGCAGCAAGTGTCATGTGATGTTACAAGTACCAGTTTCTAGCAGTGGAAGATGTTGGGTGCTATGCTTTCAACTTAATGACAACGAGTATCTGGGGTTATTACAAGTGGTACTATTTGACTGTGAATGCTTTGGGGTGTTTAAAGTTCTATCTGCTGACAATGAGTGTCTGGGATATATTACCTGCCCTACTTATTGATAGTAGATGTTATGTTTGCCAGTTCCTCACAGTGGAGGTCTTAGGATGATATCATTGCCACTTCCTGACACTGAGTGTCTGATGCTACAAGTACCACCTGCCTCAAAATTCATTAGTAAATCAGACCATTTGCAGATGGCTGCTACTTATGAAGTGTACACAGTCTGCAGCAGTTGTGTGGCCCTTCAACGCCTGGTGGCACAGCACACAGGATAATGTGCTGCATGGCTAAACACTTATAAGGTCTCAAAGGCGAGACCTATTGGCTATGCCAATGCTTGTTTAAATTGTCGCAGAAATAGCCATCCTTGCCTGTGAATTTCAATAAAAAGTCCACATTTCTCTTGGAGAACCCAATTGCTTTTTTTGTAAGTATGGGCATATTTAAAAGTGACTATAGGGCCACATATTTAATTTTGCGACTTCCCAATAGCAGATTTTTGTGATCCGCTATTAGGAAATCGCAAACACCTATGTACTAAGGTGACTTTGATACATTTAGCGATTCCTACTGGGGTCGCAATTGACCTACCTCATTAATATTCATGAGGTAGGTCGCAATTAGTGACTTATTGGGAATCAATAAAAACACTGGGATAGTGGCCTGCTTTTAAAGAAAGCAACGTTTGTTTTTTAAAATGCAGCACGCGCTTCAAAAAGACAAAATGAAATGTTTCAGTTTCATTTTTTAAGGGTAGGCAGTGGTTTGTGGGACCACTGCCTGCCCATAAAAAAAGGTTTTTGCTACCATTCTTGAAGTAGGCGGTAAACTGCGAATGTTTTGCGACCTCAATCCGGTCACAAAACATTCAGACATCCCCCAGCGACTCGCTATTAGGAAGGGACATCCTTGACATGTCCCTTCCTAATACCCTCGCTATTAGGAAGGGACGCCCTTGAAATGCCCCTTCCTAATACCGACTCACAAATCCTATTTTGCAAGTCTGTAATAGGTTACCGACTCACAAAATAGGGTTAGTACATGCCAAAAGGCTCTTTATTGGTAGCGAACCACCTGATTCTCCGTTAGCGACCGCTAAAACCTGTTGTACATGTTGTCCTATATATGTAATAGTTTTTGTTTTTAAAGCAATTCGAATATGAATGCAACATATGCTTTCTGGTTAACAAATGTTGAAGAAAAAATAAACAAAAACAATGCAACATATGTTTGAGTCTTGTAGCCTTCCACTCAAATATTGTCATAAAAAAGCGCAACATAAAGCTCATTACATGAAAATTACCGGCAGTGGTAAACCACCTGTTTGCTGGGACTAAGGCTCGACTGCACTTGCCCTCCGACATTATTTCAGTTATGCATTACCAGCAAAGATATGGAAATACCGCTAGGGCTCAGTATTGCCAAGCATTATTATTCAGTGGTGTAACGCAAAATGTTATGGCCCCCGCATGAATGTGATAAGGGGCTCGAGTCTCTCATATCTCACAGATATCCATTGGTCTTGGGATGAATAGTGCTCCCATTGAAGAATTTATTTAATTTGATTTGATTCATAGTTGTAGAGAGCAACGAATGCCCGAAGGCATCTTGGGCTGGCATCTGTACTACAGAATCGCTAGAAATATAACCAAAAAACATTATCTTTACAAGGGGGAAGAGAAAAGCCAGGTTTTTAAATGCTTTCTAAAACCGATCAAGTTAGATTGGGACCTTAGGTACAGAAAAAGTTGATTCCACAGCAAAGCTGTGTCATGCACAAAACTCCTACCTCCCCAGAAGGCTTTTACAAATCTTAGAGATTTGCATGGCCTTAGCTGAAGCTGATCGCAAACATCTTCTGGGAGTGTACCATAGCATTTTTTCCTTCAGATAGACTGAGCGTATTCCATGCAGGGCTTTGTGTGTCATACAGAGATTTTTAAAATCAACTCTGCTTTTAATAGGCAACCAATGAAGTTCCTTGAGCCCTTTAGTGGCAGACTCATTGTTAGACATGGCTTTTTTAGCGGGTTTACACCCAGACTTTTTGCTTTTTGGCCTCCTGTTTTTGACCCTGTGTGTGTTGGTTTTAGGACTCTGGGCACTTTACCACTGCTAATCAGTGCTAAAGTGCATATGCTCTCTGTATAAAATGTGTTATGGATTGGTGTTTCCATGATTGGCCTATTTGGTTTATCTGTCAGTCCCTTGTAAAGTGCACTGCGAGTGCCAGGGCCTATAGACCAAATGCTGTTGGTGGGCTGCAGCACTGGATTGTGCCACCCACGCAAACAGCCCGTAAAATGTAACTCGGGCCTGCCATCGCAGAGCCTGTGCGCAGCCTGGGGCTGCCATGTCGACTTGGCAAGTGCACACACTTGCAAGTCCCTAAACCTTCCCTTTGCTACATGTTAGTCACCCCTAAGGTAGGCCCAAGGTACCCCTGTGGGCAGGGTGCGGTGTAGGCGAAAGGTAGGACATGCCCGGGTGTGTGCGGCATGTCCTGATAGTGAATTACAGCCTAGTACGTTTTTCACTATTGCAAGGCTACCTGTTCCCCCTAGGCCAGAACGGGCAGTTTTGATTATTACAGTTTATAATCCTAACTGACCCCGGGACCATGGTAGAAATTCGAGTTTAGTATGCCTGGACTCAGAATGATAAAATGCATCTTTTAGTGAAGTTGGTTTTAACATTCTGCGTTTGAAAATACCACTTTTAGAAAGTGGGTATTTTCTTGCCTAACCATCCAAGCCTGCCTCTGCGAGGTTGTGTATTCCTTGTCTGGAATGTGAGTGACAGGGGCTGGGGGATGCCAGGAGACAGGGTGAGTCAGCGCAGGGCTGAATAGCCAGATCGACCTGTAGATGGGTGGGAGGGGTCGCACCTGGGCCCTGAATAGGACAGTGCCTTCCCTCCACAATGCTGGCTCCACCTCCTGTGGTGCGTCTGATGTCCCTGGCCTACTCACTGAAAGAAGGGACGGAGACTTGTGAACAAAGTGCTCCAGAACTGGTTTGGACTAGGCGAAGGCCTCTCTGCCTTCAGAGAACAAAGGAATTTGGGATATAAATATTGGGGCCCTGACCCCATGAATTTAGATCTCGCTGGAATCAAGGAACCTGCCAAGACGAAGAGCTGGAAGAGCTGCCAGGAGGAGTACTGCCCCTTTGCTGTGTTGTTGCTTTGTTGGGTTGGCCTGCAGCTGCTGCTTCTGCCTTGGGCAGTGAAAGGACTGGACTGAACTTTCTACGAACTTGTGCTGAGTATCTCCAAGGGCCAGGAACCGAGCTGGCCTCCTGTTAAGAAGTCTCAGGGACTACAAAGACTTCACAAGCCTCTGGGTACCGCTTCTGGAACGCTGTTTCAGTTGCCACAGAGGAAGGGAACTGCAACCGACTCCGTCAACCGAGTCCATCCCTGGCCGGTGACCTGTTTGCACCGCAGACCGCATCGCCCCGCTTCGCATCGCAACCCTGGTCTCACCGTGGGCGACGTCCGACGCCGCCAACATCGAGCCGCTGCTTGCACCGTGACCTGTGGGCACCGCAGTTCGCATCGCATCGCTTCACTGGGCCAGCCGGACCAGACCGACACTGTCGCTGCAACTGGCTCAAGAGTCGAGACCGCACCGCACTTGGGGCACCGCTCGCACGTCTGCGACGCACCGCTCCGACTCGCACCGCTGTCCGACGCCAGCTCCCGCACTCCGGCTAGGGCGCCTGCATCGCAACCTGTCAGCACCGCATAGAGCATCGTCTCGCCCTGCATCGCACGCCTTGGACTCACCGACTCCGTCTGCCCGACGCTCATCGAGCCGCTGCCTGCACCGCATCGAGGGACACCGCACCTTGCATCGCTCCGTCTTGCACCGCAACCGCGACGAACGCCGACCGGCTCGTACACTCCGTACCAGCCACAACGAGAAAAGGTACTGTGACCGAGTCTGTTCACGACTCTGCTGGCCCGTATCGACGCGGTCGGCTGGAACTGTTAGACTCTGTGGTTTTCAGCATCACGGTAGGCTCGGACGGAGCTACCGACTCGTACGAACTTTGCTTTTGTGCTATTCCTGCAAAGAAGAAGTTAACGTATCAAGCATTCATTTTCAAAGTACAGTATTGTGGATTTTTGTCGTAATTGGTCTTGTCTTGAGTATATAAAATATTGGTTATTTTTCTAAACTGGTGTGGTGTCCGTTTGTAGTGCGTACACTGTATTACTGTTGGTTATGTGCAAATGCTTTACACACTGCCTCTGAATTAAGCCTGACTGCTCGTGCCAAGCTACCACGAGGGTGAGCAGGGGTTACTTCACGAGTGTAACACCCTTACCCTGACTAGGAAGAAGGGTCCCTACTTGGACAAAGGTGCAAGCCCTTGCCAACTAGAGATCCCATTTCTAACATTGGTTGTCAGCGGTGAGGATAGGACTTGCGTTTGCACTTGACTTACAGTGATTGGTGTGCACTACTACCATATCGCAGACCATTACGTACCACATACTGGTTCTTTTTCTTTTGGCCTATTTTTGATCTTGCCAGTTTTTAACTCACGACTTTCGTCATGCCTGAATCAATTGCATCATCCGTTGCATCTCTGGAAGTTATCTTTGAGGAGGACAGGTTGGAATCCTACGCCGTAAAGGAGTTACGAGCGATTTGTAAAAACCTGAAAGTCCAAATTAAAGGCCTCACAAGGAAGGAGGAGCTACAGAAGGCGCTGAGGGCCTGGGTAGCAGCCAGACATGCCAATGGGCAGCCTGGTGATCTCAGTGAGGAGGCGGAGGAGCCTATTTCCAGGGTAGATGTGCTTTTGGGTGGGGGGGGACCCCCCAGGTCAGGCAGCAGCAGTCTGTCCCCAGAGGAGCTGGAGGACAGGCGGGAAGCAAGGAAGTTCGAATTAGAAAAACTCATTATGGAGAATGAGAGGGAAGAGAAAAGAATGGCCATGGAAGAAAGGAAAAGCTCTTAGACCATGAGTTTAAGATAGCGAGCTGGACTGTGAAGCCAGTGGGGCTAGGCCCAGCTCAGATGGTGGCAGCAAAAGTGTAGTGTCCAGCACTGAGGATGAGGTAGACACACACACAGATTTGGGGCCCTACTTCAAGGAGGGGGTTGACATACACCAGGGGGTTCAGGATTGTGAGGTAACTCCAGTGGTGCTCAGTGTCCCTGAGGTGGAGTGGGGAACTAGCACAGGGGATCATATTCCTGGTAGTGGGAGGGACACTCTACTGACTCTAGATGAGAGGTGCAGGCAGAGGGGTTCCCCCATGGTAGAAGCCCTGGTAAATGAGTATGAAGACCAGCCAGAAGAGTATGGGTTGAGGGACAGCAACAGTCAGACACTGTCTCGCCAGTCTTGTGAGAATGTTGTGGGGTACTTTTCTGAGGCACTGGATGGTTGGGTGAAGGGCAGTTTGGTTAACACCTGTGTGGGGCTGTGTGATTCAATTGTTGGAGAGCATATTTTAAGTGCCTGTTTTCCAGAGCTATGCCAACACCCAGTGGAGTGTGAGCTCTCTGACCCCAGGGAGCTTGCACTGGAGCCCGACCTTTTGGTGGATTCCAGAGGGTCTGGAGAAGCATCTGGGGGTGATCCTGGAGGAAGTGGCTTAGGTATTTCCCAACCAAGAGTGGTGGGAAAGGTTTGTAATAGCCCAGATAGGTCCCGGAGCCTGGGTGGTTCCAGGAGGGAACCCCAGGTGGGGAGCCTAGACTGTACTGGTAGGCCGTCCGTTGAGGGAGATCTCCTACTGACAGGAGAACCTGGAGCCTCTGTAAACAGAGCTCCAGTGGTTCTGGTGTCTGGCAGTACCGCTCCAGTTGGGAGGGTGCAGAAGTCCAGAGTGAGGGTGAGAGGGGGATGTGTTCCTCAGTGGGAGAACCAGTGAGTCAGAGGCCAGCCAGAAGGGCTGAGCCTCCTAGCAGTGACCATGGTGACACCACTTCTGTCCTGGGGGATCTTTGCGCACTGTCAGGTGGACAGTGGTCGGGAGATCTGCGCCAGGCAGACTGTCACGCAACACATGAGTCATGTGTTGCCCTCAGGGGGTATGCGTGCTCCCAAGGAAGTCCTGGTGCGCCAGGCAGGTGCTCAGCTGCAGGGTTCAGTCCCTGGGTTAGGAGGCCAGGTTCAGGTCCTGCCTGACCTGGAGGGAAGGACGACTGTAAGCAGTGTCCTGACCGGTTTGTCTTCTAGGGGTACCACTCCAGGTGGGAGGGTACAGAACTCTGGAAGGGGGTGCAGAGGGAGGGAGTCCTCGCCTCTGACCCCGGTTCAACCTGAGGGTTTAGATCCAAGGGTGGTGAATCAGTTGCAGGGTCAAGGCCCTGAACTGGTGGAAGAATTGTGTAGGAGGTCTGGTTCCCGCATCCTGACAGTTTTTGGTTCTGGGGGTGCTTCTCCTGGGAGGAGAGGGCCGGACTCCAGAAGGAGAGGTAAGGGGAGGAGAGCCTCGCCCGAGACCTCTGGTGAACTTGAGGGTGAAGACCCTAGGTTGGAGGATCAGTGGTTCTTTAGAACTGCACTGATGAGAGGAAGAGTGGAGTATGGTTACTATGTACCAGGGGTTACTGCCCCCCACTCTGTTAGTTGGCATGAGTCCAGAGAAAAGGGTGAGGGGGGGGCGCTGTCCCCAGTGGAAGGACCAGTGGGTCAGGGGTTGCCCGCTCTGAGGTCAGAGCACCCCAGGACTGACCCGGGTGAGGCCACTTCTGGCCTGGGGGGTCTTCATGCTCTGTCAGGTGGACAGGAGGCTGGAGACCTGCCCCAGGCAGACTCTCGCACGACTCATGAGGAGTGTGTTTCCCTTGGGGAGGGTTGGTGTACTCCCCGGAAGTCCTGGGTTGCCAGGCACAGGTTCAACCTCAGGGTACAGACCCTGGGTTGAAGGACCAGGTTCAGGGTGTCCCCCTGACCTGGAGGAAGGGGCGACTGCTAACAGTGCCCCTACCAGGTTGTCTTTTGGGGTACCGCTCCAGGTGGGAGGGTACAGAGCCCCAGGGAGGAGGACCGGAGGTGGGGAGGCCACCCCAGTCCCCTGTCCAGCCTAAGGGTACAAACCCTAAGCTGGAATCCCAGTTGCAGGATAGAACCCCTGAACTGGTGGGCAAATTGTGCAGGACACCTGCCACAGGTGCCCTGACAATTCTGGAAGGGGGTACCGCTCCAGGTGGGAGGGTACAGAGCCCCAGGGAGGAGGACCGGAGGTGGGGGAGGCCACCCCAGTCCCCTGTCCAGCCTAAGGGTACAAACCCTAAGCTGGAATCCCAGTTGCAGGATAGAACCCCTGAACTGGTGGGCCAATTGTGCAGGACACCTGCCACAGGTGCCCTGACAATTCTGGAAGGGGGTACCGCTCCAGGTGGGAGGGTACAGAGCCCCAGGGAGGAGGACCGGGTGTGGGGGAGGCCACCCCCGTCTCCTGTCCAGCTGCCGGGTACAGGCCCGGGGTTGGTGGGTCAGTGTCAGGATGTCATACCTGACCTGACAGGAGGGAGAGTGGACCAAGGGTGCCAGGCACCTGGGGCTACCGCCCCCCACTCTCTGACGCCACAGAGGTTAGAGAGCCCTGAGAGGCATAAGGCCTGGGTCTCCCCACTGACCACTGTCGGTAGCCACTGTGGCTTACTGTCCTGGTGGACAGCATTGCCCCTGGGAGGGGACAGGAGTCACACCCTGGGGTGGACTGGGCCACACCACTGTGTTGGCCATGTGGGCACTGTCGGCCTGTTGGGACACATCTGTGAGCAAAGTAAGTTTAGGCGCTGCACAGATGGGGTTCACAGGTGAAGAGAAGGGTACTCCATGGGTCAGCTTAGTGGGCCCTGAGAGTATGGATAGAGGGATCCAACTGGGTTTAGAAAGGCGTAGAACCAGAACGTGCCCCCGCTGTTGTGGGCCAGGTCTATGTTCTATCGCCCCAAGCAGGGAAGTCCATCAAGGGATTGATTAGTCTACCCTGGCTTTAGGCTGGGAGGGGTTGTGTTAGACTTGGCTTTTTTAGCGGGTTTACCCCCAGACTTTTTGCTTTTTGGCCTCCTGTTTTTGACCCTGTGTGTGTTGGTTTTAGGACTCTGGGCACTTTACCACTGCTAATCAGTGCTAAAGTGCATATGCTCTCTGTATAAAATGTGTTATGGATTGGTGTTTCCATGATTGGCCTATTTGGTTTATCTGTCAGTCCCTTGTAAAGTGCACTGCGAGTGCCAGGGCCTATAGACCAAATGCTGTTGGTGGGCTGCAGCACTGGATTGTGCCACCCACGCAAACAGCCCGTAAAGTGTAACTCGGGCCTGCCATCGCAGAGCCTGTGCGCAGCCTGGGGCTGCCATGTCGACTTGGCAAGTGCACACACTTGCAAGTCCCTAAACCTTCCCTTTG
Source organism: Calotriton arnoldi (assembly GCA_963921515.1). Classification (NCBI taxonomy): domain Eukaryota; kingdom Metazoa; phylum Chordata; class Amphibia; order Caudata; family Salamandridae; genus Calotriton; species Calotriton arnoldi. The sequence continues at coordinate 1,137,071 of CAWUFW010005148.1, forward strand.
CTACATGTTAGTCACCCCTAAGGTAGGCCCAAGGTACCCCTGTGGGCAGGGTGCGGTGTAGGCGAAAGGTAGGACATGCCCGGGTGTGTGCGGCATGTCCTGATAGTGAATTACAGCCTAGTACGTTTTTCACTATTGCAAGGCTACCTGTTCCCCTAGGCCAGAACGGGCAGTTTTGATTATTACAGTTTATAATCCTAACTGACCCCGGGACCATGGTAGAAATTCGAGTTTAGTATGCCTGGACTCAGAATGATAAAATGCATCTTTTAGTGAAGTTGGTTTTAACATTCTGTGTTTGAAAATACCACTTTTAGAAAGTGGGTATTTTCTTGCCTAACCATCCAAGCCTGCCTCTGCGAGGTTGTGTATTCCTTGTCTGGAATGTGAGTGACAGGGGCTGGGGGATGCCAGGAGACAGGGTGAGTCAGCGCAGGGCTGAATAGCCAGATCGACCTGTAGATGGGTGGGAGGGGTCGCACCTGGGCCCTGAATAGGACAGTGCCTTCCCTCCACAATGCTGGCTCCACCTCCTGTGGTGCGTCTGATGTCCCTGGCCTACTCACTGAAAGAAGGGACGGAGACTTGTCAACAAAGTGCTCCAGAACTGGTTTGGACTAGGCGAAGGCCTCTCTGCCTTCAGAGAACAAAGGAATTTGGGATATAAATATTGGGGCCCTGACCCCATGAATTTAGATCTCGCTGGAATCAAGGAACCTGCCAAGACGAAGAGCTGGAAGAGCTGCCAGGAGGAGTACTGCCCCTTTGCTGTGTTGTTGCTTTGTTGGGTTGGCCTGCAGCTGCTGCTTCTGCCTTGGGCAGTGAAAGGACTGGACTGAACTTTCTACGAACTTGTGCTGAGTATCTCCAAGGGCCAGGAACCGAGCTGGCCTCCTGTTAAGAAGTCTCAGGGACTACAAAGACTTCACAAGCCTCTGGGTACCGCTTCTGGAACGCTGTTTCAGTTGCCACAGAGGAAGGGAACTGCAACCGACTCCGTCAACCGAGTCCATCCCTGGCCGGTGACCTGTTTGCACCGCAGACCGCATCGCCCCGCTTCGCATCGCAACCCTGGTCTCACCGTGGGCGACGTCCGACGCCGCCAACATCGAGCCGCTGCTTGCACCGTGACCTGTGGGTACCGCAGTTCGCATCGCATCGCATCGCTTCACTGGGCCAGCCGGACCAGACCGACACTGTCGCTGCAACTGGCTCAAGAGTCGAGACCGCACCGCACTTGGGGCACCGCTCGCACGTCTGCGACGCACCGCTCCGACTCGCACCGCTGTCCGACGCCAGCTCCCGCACTCCGGCTAGGTCGCCTGCATCGCAACCTGTCAGCACCGCATCGAGCATCGTCTCGCCCTGCATCGCACGCCTTGGACTCACCGACTCCGTCTGCCCGACGCTCATCGAGCCGCTGCCTGCACCGCATCGAGGGACACCGCACCTTGCATCGCTCCGTCTTGCACCGCAACCGCGACGAACGCCGACCGGCTCGTACACTCCGTACCAGCCACAACGAGAAAAGGTACTGTGACCGAGTCTGTTCACGACTCTGCTGGCCCGTATCGACGTGGTCGGCTGGAACTGTTAGACTCTGTGGTTTTCAGCATCACGGTAGGCTCGGACGGAGCTACCGACTCGTACGAACTTTGCTTTTGTGCTATTCCTGCAAAGAAGAAGTTAACGTATCAAGCATTCATTTTCAAAGTACAGTATTGTCGTAATTGGTCTTGTCTTGAGTATATAAAATATTGGTTATTTTTCTAAACTGGTGTGGTGTCCGTTTGTAGTGCGTACACTGTATTACTGTTGGTTATGTGCAAATGCTTTACACACTGCCTCTGAATTAAGCCTGACTGCTCGTGCCAAGCTACCACGAGGGTGAGCAGGGGTTACTTCACGAGTGTAACACCCTTACCCTGACTAGGAAGAAGGGTCCCTACTTGGCCAAAGGTGCAAGCCCTTGCCAACTAGAGATCCCATTTCTAACACTCATACTTTCTAATGTTTTTCAAAGATGGACTGCTGCAAACTGCAGCCTCTGGAGCTTTTTGAGCAGACCTTGTTGCACACCCAGATAGATAGAGTTACAGTAATCCATCCTAGAGAGCACTAAAGAGGCAACCACAGTTGTCTGAAGATCCGTAGAGATGAATGGCAAAACTTATTTTCTTTATTTTTATGAGATAGAAGCAGGAGGAAATCAACTGATTTGTCTGGTCTTTAAACGTTAATTTGGAATCAAAGATCACTCCTAGATTTTATACTTTGGTGACTGGAGTCGGGGAAGGGCTAAGCATAGAGGGCTACCAGGAGGAATTCCAAAAAGACAAAGAAGAGCCTCTGTCTTATTGGAGTTTAGTTTTAAGCATTGGCTTTCCAACCAATTAACAATTGCTGTCATGCAGTTCTTAAATCTCATGGGTACTTCATCTGCCTTAGTGTGAATGGAAACAACTATTTGAGTGTCATCCACATAAGATATTGTGTTACAGCCAAAAGATCTGATCAATTCGGACAGTGGAGTCATGTAAATGTTGAACATTGTGGGGCTCAATGAGAACCTCTGTGGGACACAGCATGGCAGAGACAAAGATCTCGAAGTAAAGTCTCCAAAAGAGACTGGCTGAGTTTTATTGCTGAGGAAAGATACCAAGAGATTGAGGGCCAATCCTTCAATCCCAATCTCCTTTAGACCCCCCTGGCGGGTTGGGGGCCCCTCTGTGCCACAGGGGCTTCTGTTACGCCCCTAGGGTTATTACCACGAGTGGCAAAATTTGCCTGACTTGCGTATATTTCAATGTATTTCCCTCCTGAACAAATGCAACCAAACTAAAATGTATCACCAGACAGTAAAAATCTGACCTTTCAATCTGATAGACAGGCATTAGTTTCTGCTGGACATAATACTCATACATCAATGCATGAATGTTTGGGCCCCACAAAACTAAAGTTTCAATCTGTGGATATTAGTTATGTATTTTACCGATTTTAAGATGAGCTCCAAGCTAATCCTTTTTTTGGGTGTTAAATTCCTTTTGGCCAGTTTTTTCTCTGAATTGCGGATTCTAGTCTAATGCAATTATTTCCAGTCCAGATACATTCACTATAGATGTTAATTTTACCACTAACGGTGGCCAAGCATATTGTGTTATACTGACAGGAAGTTTGGCCTCCCTCGCAAATGAGTAGGACTTACCTGCCAGGTAATTTTCAGGACAAGTCACCATTGCTTATTTTAAGGTAAGGGACATGAGGCTCATGAATAGTACTAGCATTGTGGTGATATCTCCCGATCTACCTGACTTTGGATTAATCACAAGTTATCATTCCTCAGATTGGAAGATACCCGCTTGATGGAAATGTTGAGCATTAAATTGGATATATGATAAATAGACCAGCCGGGTCAGAAGTACAACCGGCGGAGAGGTGAGATCCGCCTTTGCTCTTGTTATTCAGCTTAGATAGAATCATTTGAAATAGAGACATAGACTGCTCGAATACTAATATTGGTTATACTTATAGCCATATCCAGGTGACTGAATTTAGGACTTAAAGAGCCAGACAGGTAGGATACCTGCCCCAATATCTTGTGTTTGAACAGGCCTCTCCACCTAGACTGCATGATTAGATTGTGGAATACACCCACCTGGTACTGACCAAGCCCCCCATCATATTGGGTAAATAATTGTGATAAGTTTCTGAAGTATCACAACCATCAATGAACTTACGCTTTGCACACCACGTCTTATCCCCACAACACAATGTCTTGCGTGCAAGTTATTGTCACCTTTTGGTAATATGCACTTGGGCCATTATTATGATATATTGGCTCTCCATGTTCTGATGATAATGCAGTCACAAACGAATGTGCTACATGTTTGTTTCCGGTTTCCACAATGAGGTGATATGTTTTCACCAATATTGTACTTGTGTAAGATAATATATATGTTGATACAGACCTTTGTTGTATGATTTACAGCCCTGAAGAAGTCGAGGGGTAACCCCCTTACAACGAAACACGTGTTGGCTGGTCGTTGTTGGATTAAAGACAAAGAAAAGACAAAAAAGACATTACTCCTATTTCTTTTGTGTGCACCTAATATGCGCGGAATTTGCATTTAATGTTGGAGCGTGTGCAAAGGATAAGAATTCATAACTTGATTGGCCTTGGGGTCCAATCTTTGGAGTGTCTGAGGTGTTTTCCCTCACCTTTTGCTCCGTATTGATAAACAGGAAGTGAACACTGACGCTAACTCAGTAGGCGCCAATTCTCCTACAAATGACACCCCCCTAGCGCTAATAGCTGCCAGGGTAATTACCCATCACCACCAGAAGCATCTTTACCACCCGTTCCATGGAGATGCTCAATATCTTTAAAACAAATATGCATTAAACCCAAATTTTCAAGTCCCAGGTTGACAATAGCAATCTTATCCAAATTGGACATCGCTTCTAGGAAGTTATTAAGCATGGGTGGCGGAGCGCCCGCAATAACTCAACCCGGTCAATAACTACTTGATAGTGTTGCACCCTCCCCCACGAATAACACTGTTTAGTCCACTCACAATATCAATACTAGGGTAATGCTCATGTTTCCATATGCTAGTATTTTCAATGAAAAATAGCTTATCTAAAGGGGTGCACTATTAATATGCTTTGGCCCCTCCCAGATGAGATCCTTGTACTGCACATTAAGGCTTGTAAATTACAACTAGCCTATCAGACAAAAGACTAGTTAAAACAATGAAATGAATGAAAATGAGTTTTTTAAGCACATTGTACACTAAAGCACCTCTGAAACGCTAGTTCAAAGCATTAAATCGCCATTATAAAGCATACTTTATGCTGAAGGACAGTGCTTAATTTGCAAATGAATAAGTGCCAGGCCTCAAACGTTTTCTCAGAAGACAGCCAGGGCCATGGTCTAATGTCAGTGTTGCCGATTAGCAATGCTGTCTAGTCTTAATTCCACCTCCTCTCTCTTTCATCCACCACTATACTCTCCTTGCCTCTTTATCTCAGTCTTGAAGTTTCTTTTTAATCCCTGTTTTTCCCTTTGTCACTGTTTTTCTGTCTTTCTCTTCCTTTCTCACTTTGCTGCCTGTCTCTCTCCTATTGTGGGTCAAAGGCTATTGAAGAAAAGTAAGTCCTGGGCCCCAAAAAAGAGTGGGGATGAGCCCATTCTGCAACAACTATTAAGCACTTCTGAAACATCTTTAGGTGCTGGTCAAATCCACAGAATGACATGTGGGTTGGAGGGCCTATGAGAACAGGACTTTACACAGCCAATGATATGATGGTTAAAGAAACTAGTCAATAAAGGAGACATTTGTGGACCACAGAATCAATGTTGGTCTCCTGGTACTGGAGTGGTCCGAGTTTAACTGTGGTCCACCTGTTGGACAAGAAGGAACAGAACCAGATTAGTTTCACTTCTTAAATCCAAACAACTGTCATCAGCTTGTCCAAAAGAATGTTATGATCAGTAGTATTGCACACTGTAGACAGGTTGAGTAACGCAAGCAATACATGATGACCCTTGTCCCCATTCCCTCTGATGTTGTCCTTGGTATCCAACAGACCAGTCTCAGTTCTGTAGACTAATCTAAACGTGGACTGGTGGATAATCAGTAGTCCATGCTTATCTGGGTGAAGTTGGAGATAACTTCACTTGTGGCTGGGCATACTTGTAATAGGTATGTACTTGTCTGGCGTGGCTGGATCCAAGTTTTGTTTTTTATTTGTTGTGTTGGCAAACCCAGATTAGTTAATCTTGGGGGGTCAGATTACATGAAAGGGAGAGCTATCGCATACAAGTCATTAACCAAATAAATATTAACATTAAAGAAAGACTTGAGACTCTAATCTTATTCAAATACTTATTCAGTACCCAAAGTAATTATTACAGAAAGCAATAGCTATGGAATTAGCATAACCATAAGTCATAAGCCAAGGAATCAGCTGGCTCTCTCTAAGTGGCCTGCAGACTGACATAAGGTCTGTATCATTCAGAGTCTAGGAAAAGGATCTCGCTCTTTCCAAGTGACACATCTTGTTATAATATTTTTAGACAATAGAAAGAACAGAAATTCATTGCATGACATTATGCAGATACTCTGTACTAAAATGTTACTTTGCATAGCAACCAATCCGACTATTAGTTTGCATAACATCCTAGCCACCGCCTACTTTCAATTGATTATGACTGGTTAAATGTTTACATGATTCAGCTACAGCAAGGAAAAGAACCTAAAATGAAACATTGCACAATGAGCAGCTTCTACAAGTTCATAAATACAGACATAGCCTAGAACTGTTTCGTTAGCAAGGAAGCTAGAAAACTGTTATCAAACAAATTTAGCAAACACAGACCATAACTAGCATATGAATTTTTTTCAATGATTTGCTGAAAGAGAATGAAAACATGAACGTTTATGCTTATGCTTGACACTGAATTGGAGTGTCTTTACTTAATTAACTTTTTTGCTGCTTTTATCATTTTTGTTTGAATGTTTGAATGTACTTTTATGATGGTTAAATTCAATCGAATAAAGTAATTATTGATTGATTGATTGACTGTCTTAGATAGCTGCGGATTGTTTCCAGTGCAGAACATATTAACTTAGAGTGGGATTTGGGTGAGCCCCTTACTTATTATTGGATAGATGTGTTGCCTATCTCACTTCCCTACTTACCATTGGATGACTTGCCTCCCTGCACTCGATTGTTTCCAGTGCAGAACATATTAACTTAGAGTGGGATTTGGGTGAGCCCCTTACTTATTATTGGATAGATGTGTTGCCTATCTCACTTCCCTACTTACCATTGGATGACTTGCCTCCCTGCACTCGTTCACACTGCAGCCAAATGAGGCCTAGTCACACTTACTAAAGCAAACCTGGATTAAGCTTTATTATTCTTAAATGTATTGCGCTACTGCAAGGGTATAGTGATGGAATATTTGGGAGTCAAACTGTCAGCCCTGCCTAAGTGGTGTTTATATTAGACAAGCTGACAGGTCTGCAAACAGCTCAGAGTATACTGAGAGAAGCCACCTTTGGAACGGGCTATTTGAGGGTTTTTAGGGCTTTCATTTACTTAGAAGTCATGTGCGTGAAGAGTGGATTAATAGCAGGTCATTTGATGAAACAAGTGATTTTCCAGTTGCTGTTGTACTAGGGCATTACAGAAGCCACTGAAGCTGTAATGAGGGGGAGCGGTGAGCAGTTGAGAGACTTCCTGCCTTGAAGAGTGCCTATAGAATAATGTCAAAAGGTAATTTTGGCCTGATGAGTGGCATGAAACTTTATAGTCAGGTACATGTTACACTATAGTTTGGCTCCTCTATTTAGCTTCTACCTGCCTGCCCCTGTATTTTAGTGTTTTAAGCTCATTGTTTAATCAGGTGTCTGATGAGATTGAAGGCATGTTTTTTGCTTGCATAATTACACCAAGGTATGCGCTGCAAGTTGATAAGCATGCCAAGGTCAGACTCTTCCCTAATGAATTCAGTTTGGCCAGCTATAGTGAATGGCCAGAAATAGTGAAATATTGTTGTACTAAACCAACTTCCTGTTTCCTGTTTCAAAATGGGGGGAATTACTGGCAGCTTTCCTGGAATCGCTTGGAATACATTAAATTTATACTCAGATTTTGAGAATAGCCAAAAATAGTACAATTAATCAAAAGTGTAACAGTAAATTACATGTGTAAATTACTCAATTTGGCAGAGACACGTAAGTTACACTTTAGGAGTAAATTTAGATAAGGATTTTTAGAATAGCCAAAAAGCAGTAAACTAATTCAAGAGTGAAAATTACTCAAAAGTATAAGTTACCTTTATGAATCAGGTCCTTCATGTACAAAAGCCATGTTTTGCCTTCAGTGTACAAGGAAATGTCTGGCATCTGTGCTTCCAAATTGCTCCATATGGGCTCCTCCTTCCTGTTTGACTTTCACAGGAAAGTTCCACTACCGAACCCTACAAAACTCATACCAGGGCATCTCTTGGCTTCTGTTATTATTGGATGTTTATTGGAATTTGTTATCTCAGACAAAAGCATCCTTCACTAGTGAATTGTCTTGTAACAGTATACAGTCTGCAGAAGACTTAGGACCTGATTTAGAACTTGGCGGATGGGTATTTAATCCATTAGGGTGCCGGAGATAAGTACTCAGTCGCCCTGAAGGAGTACCCGTTTGCCATATTTTGAGATGTCAGCCAGCCCAGTGAATATCTCTTGCATTTACACGATCCACCATGACAGCGATTCCTGTAAATGCATTAAAAATCTTACTGACAGCTCCATCAACATGATGAAGCTGTGCAGCAAACTTTCAATGTTCTTTTTATTTGTGAAAAGAAAATCTCAAAGTGGGATTTTCTTTTTGAAAATAGAAAACAAACGAAGAAACTCTCACCATGGAAGTTGTCATCCGTGGGGCAATTTAAATTTTTCACCTTCCTGTGACGGACAGTGAAAGCTGGGCATTTTTCTGCCCATTCTAAATAGGGTTGGGGAACAAATGGCCAAACCTCTGACAGCCTTTATTCTGTTGGGCCATCCAAGGTGTTTGTCAGTGATGGAGACAGAGTAGTCTCCGCTGTCGACATACTGATGGTCCTCCTGACTCTAAATGAGGCATGCGGACCTTCAGTCTGGCGGAGAGGGTACGCCATCGTCACTCTGACTGGGTATCCTCTCAGCCAAACTATAAACCAGGCCCTAAGTTTCTACCTACACTTAAGGATGTGATAGAACTGTGCTGCAACATTTTCTAGAGAAGACTGGAGTATTCTTGTTTCAGTAATTCTGAGCTGCTGTAAGATTTTGTTTTACTTCAGGTACTGTAGTAACATGCTAACTTGCTAATAGGTCCCAAAATGGATATATCTCTTGAGTAAAACATATTATTTTATATTCAAGGCGTAATGCATTATATTACTCAATGAGCTATACCTGAAGCTATGGTGCCCTTGTGGATAGGTATATGTTAAAGACTTTAGAGAATAACTTTTTGAATTTGTCAACTAACTACTAAATTCTCTCCTTACTATTATAGTAACTCTTCTTCCCACCACTCAAACAACACAGATCAAAGGAAGATGCGTTCCTCCAAGCAGTTTTTCTCTTATTCCCCTTTCCTTTGGATTTTCTTGGAATCTTGTTTTTCCAAGAAGGCCCAGAGATTTCAGTGAGCGAGATACAGAATCATCCATCTCTAAGACATTGTTGCAGAGGAACTGACAATACATCACTGTAAAGATGACTGTGGTAAGATCTAAGCTATGGGCTGTGCTGAGGGACATGGGGATGGATGAAGCTATAGTTGCACTTTTGCACAACCTGCAAATGGGGCTCGAAGCAAGATTTGGCCCATCAGGAGAATGCACTAAGCACTTTAAGCTGGGGAGAGGGGTGCGTCAGGGTTGTATTTTAGCTCCTTTTCTTTTTATTTTATATATAAATCAATTAGATCAGTTTTTAAGGGATAACTGTAAAGACGTCCCAAGGATAGGATGCAGAACGGTACCCGCCTTGCTGTACGCGGATGATACCGTCCTTATTTCCCGGACAGCTATTGGCTTGCAGTCTTTAATGAACCATTTCTATGAAGTTATGGAAAATGTGGGTCTAAAAATTAATTTTACCAAATCATATACCATGACTTTAGGACCTAGAGGCACCAAGTCTAGAACATTTGTGATAAAGGATAACAATATAGGTAAGGTGAATAGGTTTAGCTATCTAGGCATATTGCTGGATGATAGACTGTCCTGGGAGCCCTTATTGAAATCACACACTCAAACCTTTAATAGGGCGGCTCATAGCATTGATGCTTTCTCAAGGCGATTAGGTCACAGTCTCATAAAGTCCATATTACACCTTTGCAACGCTAAGTGTGTCCCGGCTATAACCTACGGGGCAGAAATCTGGGGTTATAAATCTCCTATATTAATACAAACAGCAGAAAATAAATACCTAAGGAAACTGTTACGCATCCCACAGAATGTCCCGTCAGAAATAGTTCATGAAGAGATAGGGGCAGATCACATATCTGACTACATACGCTGGCGCCCGATACTACTATGGTGTTCAATATGGACTAAAAAAGAATTAGATTTTAATAGACTAATAGTAAGAGATTGCTTGAACTTGAATTTTAGTTATCGTATACCATGGCTGAGTTATATAAAAACTACCCTGTCTAATTTGGGCTTATTGCATGTTTTTAACTCACCAGAGAAAATAACTAAACTAGTTATTGCAGAAGTTAAGAAAGTATTTTTAGAGCATACTCAAGAATCTAGACTGCAAGACTCACAGCGTAAACGCTGTTGCATACATCATGCAATGGTCAAAAGAAGTGAAAGAATGGAACTTTATCTAACACTGGATATGCCGGTGAACCATAGAAGACTTTTAACATACTTTAGACTGAATATGTTCCCGCAGCTTGTGGTAGGATGGCATAGGCAACAAGATCTTCCTGTATGTTCTTGTGATGAGTCTTCTGCACTAGACGCTCTACACATTGTATTAATTTGCCCTAAACGGGCCAATTTGCGCCAAAAGTATATACGCCCTTTATTTGCACATTTGAATTTTAAACAGGCGAGAACTGCCCTTTTATATTTACAATTTTTAGAAAATTCTACTTTCTGTTGCTATGTGGCGAGATTTTTAATAGCAGTGCATTATGCTTATGCTTGACACTGAATTGGAGTTTCTTTACTTAATTACATTTTTTGCTGCTTTTATCATTTTTGTTTGAATGTTTGAATGTACTTTTATGATGGTTAAATTCAATCGAATAAAGTAATTATTGATTGATTGATTGACTGTCTTAGATAGCTGCGGATTGTTTCCAGTGCAGAACATATTAACTTAGAGTGGGATTTGGGTGAGCCCCTTACTTATTATTGGATAGATGTGTTGCCTATCTCACTTCCCTACTTACCATTGGATGACTTGCCTCCCTATCCTTGTGTCTGTCCTACCCATGAGCATTTTGGTCTCACAGTGTTTAGATTGAATAGTGTATCCTTACACTGCTTTTGTAAGACCTTGCTTTCAGTTTATGGTAGGGACTTTTTTGTCTCCTTCTCTCTCTGCTCTCCTCCTGCCCCTCCTCTTCTTTTCTTCTCTTTTCTCATCCCATACTACGCTTTCTCTTGCACCCAATCCCTTTGTTGCATTTACTCTTTTTCAGCTCTTGATGGGCGGTCACCTTGAAATGTTTTTTTGACCATTCCAAGATAGCCACCTGCTTGTGCACATGCATGCTTGGTAGATATCTAGGAATGGGGTTTGTTTCTTTTAAAAAATCTAATTCAAAGATGAGCTCAGCTGGTGCACAAACATCCACAGAAGCAATGTTTAATTGGGATAATTAAAAAATAACACAAAATGCATTCAAATATGGCCGCTGTAGATAAGTTCACATCCGAGGAGGCCATCTTTGAATTTCATTTGTTAAAACATAACACAATGCACTGAAAGATGGCTGCAGTGGATGCGTCTGCGGTGGCCATCTTTGACTGCATTTTGTTATCTTTTGCAAATCCATTAAAAGATAGCTGCCATGGATGTGCGCACATTCACAGCAGCTATCTAAGGGCCTTATTATGAGTTTGGCGATGCAGGTGTGGGACCGCCCCGCTCCCGCACCGCCAAACCCATGTCTTAACCACCCACCAGATTAGGAGTTTTCTCCTGTCTGGTGGGCTGTTTTTTGATGTTCCCACTGAGGGGCCTATGAAACGCCAAAATCAGTATCTGCACGGCATGAACTGCTGCAGTCCATGCCGTGCAGGTACTGGTGTGCATGCACACATGGGGGCACATGTTGTGCCCTCCTGTGTGCAACCACATGGTGTGAAGCACCAGGGGGCACTGCAGGGCTCCCTTTGTTTCCTCACTGCCACACTTTTCATGGCGGTCACACCGCCATCAAAAGTGTGATGTAAACAAAACTCATAATATGTTTGGACCGGGACGCAGTAGCCCTGGCGGTTGCGGTGGTCCCAGGGTGGCCCGACCGCCCTGGTAATAATAGGGTGGTCAGGAGATCGCCCATCATGAGTCTGGCGGTCTTTGGACTGCCAGACTCATAATGAGGCCCTAAGACAAAAATCTAGTGATTCTGTCAGTGCTTGTTCTTTCTAATGTTCGCTTACTATGGATATATGTTGAGCCTGTTATTTTCTTGTTCTCATATGAACATTAAAAATTTGAAAAATGACATGCGCCCCCTTTTTTACTCTTTGAACTTTGTTTCCCCTCAAGCAAGGGATGTCTTTTTGGCCACTTCAGAAATCAATTCACAATGTGCTTGTCTTAAATTTTGATCTACAGAAAAAAACGTGTGCATTTACCATGCAAAAAATAAACCATACATAACACTTTTCTAATTCTGGCACACTTTACACTACTTTATGAAATGTCCATGCTTTGCATGGTGTACCCCCAGATTTTTTTGCCTTTACTGTTTTTGCTGGCTGTATAACTCTTTGCCCTTTATCCCTGCTAACCAGTAGTAAAGTGGTTGTGCCCCTCCCTTTAAAGATGGTCAAATTGGCAGACTTCTAATTGGTATATTTAGCTTATCTATAAGTCCTTAGTATATGGTACAAGGTGTATCCAGGGTCTGGAAGTTGAATGCCACTAGTGATCTGCAGCACCTATTGAGCCATCCAGTACAGTGGTAGTGCAACCGCAGCTTCAGGCCGACCTTGTGTAGCCTAACTTCAGCAGTGTAAAAACTGCAATTCGACATGCCAAAATAAACCTTTTTGACAGTTCAACACCTCCCTTTTAAATATTAAAGAGGTCACTCCTATGTAGGCCTTGTAGCCGAGCGCATGGTAATTAAAAGTGGTACATGTAGAAATTTAATGTTAACATGTCCTTACAGTGACTAGCATCCGTAAGCTACCTTTCACTGTGGCAGGTCTAACTATCCTTTATAGAAAACCAGAGTACATATTTAAATCTTAATACTGTATCTCAGGAATGTGATTAACTACAAAAAGAATTAATTTACTATTTTGAATAATTATTACAAATTTGATTCTGAAGTTGGATTTTTAATAACTATTAAGAAAAGGTAACTTGTAGAAAGTTACCTTTTCCCTGACAGTAGGTCATGAAGACTAATTTCTATTTGCTCTGCAACTTTTCCCAGATAGTGATTAGCATTTAAACAGGTGTGAGAAAGGCGTAAAATACTTCAGAGGATCTGTAGGAACTGGGCTTACTGGTTGGGGGGGTGAAACCATACTCATGTAGCAAACACAATTCTTGTCAGGGTGAAACACAAGCAAACTCCAAATTCACTGGTGCTTAACCCTCTGGTAGCTTGGCACAAAAGCAGTCAGGCTTAATTTACAGACAATGTGTAAAGTATTTATGCAGCACTTCAAACAGCAATAAAGTGAAAACACATAACAAGAAAAATCCCACACCAACTTAGTAAAATAGAATAAAATTTAATAAACTATTTGAGACAAAAAAATCGACAAAAATCTAATCAGTAGAACCAGAATTATGCAATTTTAAAGTTATGAGTGAAAATAGGACCAAAACGACTAAGCCCAGCTGTGAGTATGTAGTCACACCGGCTTGGACAAACTCACAAGTTCAGGCCGACTATGCTGGAGTGTGGGACGGATACAGTTATCAAGTTAGGCCCGTTGTACAAAGTACCTTAAATCCTGGTTGCAGAGTGTTGCGAGATCCTGTGTCTAGGATGTGTAGCGTGGCAGTTGTGAGATCCTGAGTTGAGGATGCGTTGCGCAGCGGTGGTTTTGAAAAGTTGTGCAGCTGTAATGTGAAGTCCTGTGTCAAGAATGCATTGTGCAGCAATAGTTCCGAGGAGCTACAGGGCTGTGATGTGAGGTCTTGCATCAAGGAAGCGTCGCACAGTGGTGTTTCTGAAGAGTTGCGGGGTCCTGCATCAGGGATGCATCTCCCTGCTACGATTCTAATGTGAGGCATTGCATTGCACTGCGTTGGTTCTGCCCAAGAGACCACAGCTGGTTTGGCAGGACCACTTCCAAGGGGCAAGGACTATGGTGGCACCACTTAGGGGACAAGACTCACAACAGGCAGAGTCCAGGTGCTGGGTTCTAGATGGTTAGAGCCTTTTCCATCCCTGAGGCCCTGACCAGGAGGCCAGTCAACAAGCCCTTGAAGTCACTCTGGTGTTCCTAAGTTCAAGATGTAGATCCAGTCCTTCTCACTCCAGCAGCACGGCAGCATAGTGGCAGTCCTTCTTGCAGAGCAACATAGCTGTCCTTCTGAGTCTTTCATAGGTCCAGAGGTGTACTGAAGAGTTGGGTCTGAAGGTCCAATAGTTATACCTGGTGCTAGCTTTGAAGTAGGAGAAGGTTCTGGAGGTTTCCACCCCAAAGGTGTTTGGAATTTCTTGCCTTCCTGCACTGGCCCCATCTTGTTTGGGAGCAAAAAAACCTAATGTCAAACCCTTTGTGAGTGTGCACAGACAGAGTCTTTGTGATGCGCAAGTGTGGTAAGAGATAGCTCCGCCCCCTATCAAGTCAGAGATGGCCCATCCTGCCAACACCTATTCCCCTTTTGCCTCACTGTCTGGGACCAACTACCAGTTACACCTAGTCATATGACCCAGATACAGGCTGCAGGCACCAATTAGTTGGAACAAGAAAATGTCAGCTTTCTAAAAGTGACATTTTCAGACTTGTGACTTAAAATCCAACTTTATCATGAGAGAAGGTTTTAAATTATATTTCTTTAGACACCAAACTCCACATTCCTATCTGCTCCCAATTGAAAGTTATCACTTATTAAATGTAGAAAAGTAATCCAATGTTATTGTATGGGAGAGGTAGGCCTCACAGTAGTGAAAAACAGATTTAGGAGTTTGTCACTACCAGGACATGTAAAACATAAAAGTATAGGGCTAACTTTTTGCACTGCACCCTGCCCTATGGGCTGTTTAGGGCCTACACTAGGGGTGACATATGTATTAAAAATGGAGATTTAGGCCTGGTCAAAGGTATATTTTGCCAGGTTGAAATGGCAATTTTAAAACTGTATACAAAGGTTTCAACAGCAGGCTGGGACCTGTTGAAAGAGCTACTTAAGTAGGTGGCACAATAAGTGCTGCAGGCCACTAGTAGCATTTAATTGACAGGCACTAGGTACGTATAGTACCACTCTACTGTGGACTTAAAAGTAAATTAAATTGGGTGTAAGCCAATGTTACCATGTTTAAAGGGGAGAGCACATGTGCTTTAGGACTGGTTAGCAGTGGTAAAGTGCACAGAGTCCTAAGGCCAGCAAAAACAAAGTCAGCAAAAACGGGATGGAAGGCAAAACATTTGGAGAAAACCACACCATGGATGTCAGGTTCAACAGGAGCTACACAATAGGTCCCTGGGATCAACAGGTCCATCTGAATGTGCAGGAATTACTCATTTGAGCTCAGCAGAAGGGTGCGGCTGTGAGCATCCTTTTTTGACATTACAGTGTCAAATCCTGCTTAGCAGGTCTGTTGGGTTTACATATAACACTGTGGGCACACTTGAAAGGAAGAGAAACAGGCTGTCAAGACAATTCTTGTGTATCTACTGTCTGGGTGCTGAAGAATTCTGCTTTTGTTCTATCAGATTTCTGTTTCTAGGCTTATTGTGGGTACAGTGGCTGCCTCAAATTGAATTTTAGTGTTAGATGTGAGAGGGCACTAGGATTATCATAATACACTCCTGACCCCCACCTAGCCCTCAGAGGCCAAGTTTAGTGTGGCCAAAATGGGTAGGGTTGTCACCAGGAACTATTACCCTATTGTTTAGGGCTTGCCCATGAGCCATTCCCACCCACTAGCTCGTTTCAGGCATAAATGCGGCATCTTCAGCACCCACTTCAGAACAGTCCTGGGTCTGAAGGAGAGCAGTAGAGAACTGCACCTGCTGTCTGTGACCTGAGAGGAGGCTGGGAGGATTTGACCAGCTCCCTCTTGTATCCAGGACGAAGTAGTAGACCTCAAGGGTGATAAAGCTGACCTCTTGTGAAAGCACAGGGACACAATAAGCTACAAGATTCCTTTTCCTGCAACTACCCATCTGGCCAGCAGCAACTGGACCTGTACTGGACCCTGCTGTTGGTCTTTGAATGATACCCTGTGAGTCTCTAAGTGCCTCCCCTAAAGTCCAAGGGGGCTTTAGAATGTACTCCTGTGGTGGATTAGGACTCAAAGTCCTAAGTCAGAAGTTAAAATCTTTGATCAGGATCAACCTGGTTGGTCAATCCGACCCGCATTACATCAAGTCAGCCTGAAACTGCACACTTGTCCCAGTCTACCACTGTAATAGACTATGATTGCCGCTTTGTGCTTTTTGGCACTATTTTCCTTTAAATCTTTAAAAACACAAGTATCCTGCTCCACTTATTGGATTTTTGTCATTTTTATGCCATTTTCTTTCTTCGAGTTTATTCAATTTTTCTAATTCAGTTTGAGATTTTTATTGTTTTGCATTTTGACTTTATTTCTGTTATGATATTTCATAAATACTTTATACATTGCTCTAAATTAAGCCTGTCTGGTCTGTGCCATAGATACCAGGGAGTTGAGCTCATGTTAATCTAGTGACTTTGAGGGTTCACCCGACAACGGATGCAATTATTGTGTGTCTTTCTCCATAGCTTTTGGGATCTGCAGTGGCAGCCAGGAGGTCAATTGACCTTCTGTATTGGAAGCCCACGGTGTGATTCAGATTGGGACGTGTTTGCCTATTTATCTCATTTCCACTTTCCCAGGTTTGGTGGAGTTTATACCATAACTACATGGACAGAAATTCTATTTTTAATACGGCATGTGGACATTCACTATTTTTGTGGAGTTCTGATGAATTTTCTGCTAAGCAGGGGTAGACTCATACAGGAGTAGGCACATTTAGCAGACATGTGAACAGTGAGAACAGTGTGTCATGAGTATCATCTCTAAATATGATGGAGAGGCCTCCAGGGTGACCGAGTCTATGTCCACCAAATTTAGCCAAAATGTCCCTTACCACCCACTTTTCTATAAATGACTAAATGAGGGCTTATCTTGGTAACTAGTACATGAGCTGCAGACACTGCTCACAAACACAGTTTGAAGGGTCAAATATTTTGAAAATGGCCACATTGACCCTTGTGTGCCTCTGGACAAGCACTAAATGGCATGATAATATGGCATCGGGTTTCTGGCAAATATATTCATCCACTAATGGAGAATACTACATATTTCTAATTGTGTAGATCACATAGTAGACTATCACATTGAAAGTTATTCCTACTCTATAGGAGATGTTCTCAACATTCATTGAATGGTAAAATGTGGCCTGGACCTCTAGGACCTCTGAGAAGAACCGTGACTTCAAAAGATTTCTGAAAAACAAATTTTCATGACAAATGGTTCTAATAGGAAATATTAAAACAGTTCAAAATATCATCACAGCAATATTGAGGGACAAAATTTAGCAAAGGTAAGTGCACAGAGGAAGGTAAGGATTTATGATTCTTAAATGCACATTTATGTACCTTGAGATATATAGATGTATAGAAACGTTACTTTTAATATTTTGTCTCTTACAATTGTTGTAATGCTATTATGTCCCGTCGGAATTTGGGACTAGATATTCCAAGCCTACACCATCATAAATGAATTTTGCTAATGTGGCCTCAGGCCAGTGCAATGGTTGAGCCTCTCAATGAGAGCCTGAAAAACCCCATAAAATGTGTGGAGGAACCACATCAGCAAACTCTGTGCCACCTTCCAAGGCTCTACCAAAATAATCCATGGCAGCACCAGCGGGTGTTGCTAATGTTCGGGAAAATAACAATACTACTACTTTCACAATAATCATTATCCAGTGAAGATGAGAAGCAGAGATCACATGACTGAATCAGTAAGTGGAAAATTAAGAGACAGTCTCAGATAAAATAACTGGATTGGGTGCAAAGCCTTATTCCATATACTCCACATTCCAAGTGCTACATAAGCACTTCCTTCTAGCATAAAGACCACTTCTAAGAGTCCAAATTTTAAATATAGCTCTTGAAATTCAATTCAGTCCATAAGCATATTGAGCTAAATGGAATCTGCCCATTTAATTCTGCTTTTTGATCACCCTGTTTTTGTTTTTTTACTGGTGCCTCACCCGGTAAACAGCCATTACATCGAGTTTTTTACTTCACGATACCATTACAACGCATGCATTACCACGCATGCGTTGTACATCGCGAAGTAAAAAACTACGCATTGTTTTAGAACGCATGGTCATTTACCACGCATGCCTTTACAACAAATTTCGTTGTAAAGGTATGTATAGTAAATGACCATGCGTTCTAAAAAAATATAGACGATCCACGTCGTTGTAAGGAAACAGAGGCTGTTCCGTTTCCTCATAACAACGTGCACCGCCCCTCAGAGACGACGTGAAGCAGGAAGCAGGAGGAGAGAGGAACCACGAGGAGAGAGAGGTAAGGGGGATTGGGCATGGGGTGGGGGTTACTTTTTAGGGTTTAGGGGGTCGGGGGGTCATGCTGGGGGTAGTGTTTTAGGGTTTAGGGTAGTGTTGTGGTGTTTGTGTGGTGTAGGGTAGTGTTTTAGGGTTTAGGGTAGTGTCGGGGTCATGCAGGGTAGTGTTTGAGTGTAGGGACCGGACTGGGGGTTGGGAGGGGTCGTGCTGGGGGTAGTGTTTTAGGGTTTAGGGTAGTGTTGTGGTGTTTGTGTAGTATAGGGGGTCGTGCTGGGGGTAGTGTTTTAGGGTTTAGGGTAGTATTGTGGTGTTTGTGTGTAGTGTAGGGTAGTGTTTTAGGGTTTAGGGTAGTGTTGTGGTGTTTGTGTAGTGTAGGGGGTCGTGCTGGGGGTAGTGTTTTAGGGTTTAGGGTAGTGTTGTGGTGTATGTGTAGTGTAGGGTAGTGTTTTAGGGTTTAGGGTAGTGTCGGGGGGTCGTGCAGGGTAGTGTTTGAGTGTAGGGACCAGACTGGGGGTCGGGGGGGTCGTGCTGGGGGTAGTGTTTTAGGGTTTAGGGTAGTGTTGTGGTGTTTGTGTAGTGTAGGGTAGTGTTTTAGGGTTTAGGGTAGTGTTGTGGTGTTTGTGTAGGGGGTCGTGCTGGGGGTAGTGTTTTAGGGTTTAGGGTAGTGTTGTGGTGTATGTGTAGTGTAGGGTAGTGTTTTAGGGTTTAGGGTAGTGTTGTGGTGTATGTGTAGTGGAGCGTAGTGTTTTAGGGTTTAGGGTAGTGTCGGGGGGGTCGTGCTGGGCAGTGTAAATGTAGTGAGAGGACTGTCACTTACCTTAGAAACTTTTACCACTACTATACCTTTACCACGCATGTTTTTGCGTTGTAATGGCATGCGTGGTAAAGGTATAGTCATTGTAAAAGTTTGCGTTGTAATGGTATCTCGTTGTAATTGACAACGCGTACTAATACCCGCGTTGCAATGGTACGCGTTGTATTGGTACGCGTTGCAACGAGTGCTATTCGCCTCACCCAGGGTCATTACATGGTAAATGGACTGCACATGTTTACACCCAGTGTCTGGATTTTGAGCTAAGGCTGCTGTGATGCAGCTAGGGTAAGGGGCACTTGGCTGGTTACACATGAACAAGTGTGCACACGCATGTGCACATGTGTGAGGGCGGCACATGTAAAACCACCATTCTGCGCATCCCAGTAACTGGCACAGGTAGCCTGGCACAAAGGGAACTCTGCAAGGTTAGATGTTGACCTGGGGTAGGCCTTACAATGTTAGTGGGCCCTCATAGACAAGGTCAGTAGGGTTTAATGGATTATCTGCAGAGTTTCTGTATTATACATATGGGGGAAATCTGTCTTAAAGCGCAGTTTTGCTTCCTTAAAGCCTACAAAGTCCAGTAAGGTATGAAACTAGGATGAAACATGTACAACAATTTTGAATATGCAAGTCTAAAGATCCTACATGTACACATTATGAGTCACTCAGAATTGTCTTATATCTCTGGTACAGGGTCAGATTCCAGGCCTTTTGTCACCCTGCTGGGTCAAGTTTATTACTCTTCTCCCCAAAAGAGGTAACAAAGGCCTACCCACACAAAAGAAGCAATTACCAGTGCTTCACTCAGTTCCTGAGAAGGATTTGGTGGGGACGAAAAGCTGCATCTGTTAATTGGCTGTCACACTGTACCAGGGTTGGAACCACAGAGGCCCACTTAACAAAGAAGTAAGCCCAGACAACTGAAGCCAACAAAGAAGGGGGTTCCCCTTTGAAGTTTTGGTGGGAAAGTCCCTGGCAATGTTGTCAGCTAGAGGTGGACCTAAGGCCCCCAGAAAAGATGTGCAGAGAGACCACTTGACAGAGCCATCTTGGATTGTCCCAGCATGCTGTGCAGGAGGGTTGAGACAGGGGAGGAGGGGTGATGTGGCAACCTAGGACTGGCCAGGGGTGCCTGTCATCTAGAACTTTCCATCTGTATTTAAAAACTCTTGCACAAGGGAGAGAAAGAGAGTTGGACACTGAACGGCGGAAACACCATGGACAGATGGAAAGCAAGCCCCCTGATGTCCTAAGAACTAAGGACTTTGCCTTCAGCTGACCCCAGGACCAGAAGATTTCTCCAGCAGCACTGAGGCTGGAGTGGGCTCCCTGCACTGCGCCAACAAAAGTACATGTCTGGGTGCCTGGGTGACACCAGGCACCCCCAACAAAGTGCCTCAAAAAGAAAGCAAAGAAGACGTGGGGCGCGAAGCCCCGCACAACAACAAAGAAAAGCTGCTACTGAAGCCGCACATTACATATGCATGTTTCCAGGAGGGAGCACCCCATAATACCCTGCGGAGGTTTGTCTGCCCAAAGTTTCTTCCTTGTGGTGGCCCCAGAAGGGCAGGGGCACCACCATTTCACAGTTGAGTTGTGGGGGGCTACAGTAGTTACAACAGCCCCCCCAGGAATATGAAAAGTGACCGTATGTTTACAGGGTCAAGGATGCAAGCCTCCCCCAGGTTTTCAGCCTAAGTTTCAAGCACTCCTAAGGCTGGAACTTCCGTTCTACAGCCTGGGAGTACAGGAACCTCTAGTGGTTGGTCCTTTGTTTGCATGTTTTGTAGCCTAAAGTGGTTTAAGAAAGAGAGATACATGTTATGGTTTGATAATGCTTTATTTAAAGGCTGTATTGCTGACAATGATTTTTCATAAATGTTGCAATGCTTTATTTCTAATAATGATTGCATGCAAATCATGCTTACTGATTTCAGTGATAGAGAGATGGTTTATGTAACATGTGATTAATGGTCTTTTAATGAGGTAACACTGATAAAGAAAATAGGCCTTCTTTATTTAAAGTGACTCCCTCTGCAATAGTTCTGTGCTATCTAGTATAGGATGGGGTACTGTGATTATTCTAGGTCATGACCCATTAGGGCACAAATGTGATTTCATAAAGACATCAAAGGTATTTCCACTAACATTGGGTATATATTTGTAAATTACTGCATAGTATTTAGTAACGTGTATGTAATAAATGTACTTTTCCAATAAAAAAGCATAGACTAGACTATCACGTATTGAGTGTTGTGGTTGAGTGCCAATGAATGGTGATTACTAGCCCCCACCACCTCCCCTAAGTAAGTTTTGGACTGCTCTGCTTCGCTACCCTAAGAGAGTCAAGCACTACAATGGTGTGCTTGGCTCCCAGTGAGGGGGTAATTTTGGACCTATTACATTTGCAGGTTTCACATCCTGCACAACTAATAGCCCGGTTCCCTTACACATATGATCTTGAAATGTGTAGGGGAGGAAAATGTACTAAAAATTTCAAGGACGGGCCACATGCCCATATGCCCCTTCTTCTGCTGAAAGCCTACAGTGCTCATCAACACAACTCCCAGGAGTAAGTGGCAGGATCTGTTTCAGCCTCCATCTCCTGGAGTAGGTACTGCTAGCCCAGCTCAACCTATTTAGCCCACTCCATTCTCTTCAAATATATTATCCAAATCTGTTCCACCATTCTCCAACTCTAAATTCTCTACCTTAACCCCAATCCCGCGCACACACCTCACAAACTACTTTAAGTTTCATCCCCCTCTCTGGTCAATATGTCGTTCAGCCCAATTCTGGTTTTCACATATCTTTGTGGTCCCCCATTTTATACTCCTCTCAGCAGTTCCCACAACACAACCTCTCTGCTGCCTATTTCCCACCTTTGCACCCATTTTTATTTCCCCCATCCCTCCGCTGTCCCACCTATAAGCATAATCAGCATACATGACCTGTGTCTCAATGAACGGCAGTAACTAGAACTGCGAAGTCTGCCTGACCGAGGACACAACACTACCCACTTCTTAGTATAGGACAGGTTTGCCTTCTCAATTAATTTATGATGCTTTATACTTTTGTTTTTTTATTCACCATTGCCAGCACTCAATTTGTAAAAGAGTGAGTGCTGGTGCCCAAAGCTCTACTCAGAAGCCCGCAGCCAGTGCAGTTAAATTTCGAAGCGCCCAATACCCAGGCTACAGCGTTTCTTAAATTCACCTCATGCCTGTTTTATCCACTACCAGACACTCCCTTCCCCTTTATCTCACTCTTGCAGGTTCCTGCTTTCTCCCTTTGTGACAGTTTTTCCATTTTTCTCTTCCTCCGTCTTTCAGCTTTGTTTGTTTTTTCCTCTCTTGCTATCAATAAGTGACTGATGCAGAAAAATAAGTACCGCCCCCCAAAAATGAGTGCCCCACCAGCAACCATCGGCTCGAAATTAAGCACTGACCACTGCAATTCATACCATGGTTGATTTCTTATTCACCCATCTAAGAAAAGTGGTTTCATGCATGGTTTCTGTGGAAATAATAAATATGGGTTATTTCATTTGGTCAGATCAACAACAGGGGTCCTGTTATTTAGTACTCTTGCGGGACATTTCTCTCTGCCCTTTTGCCAACTTTCAGAGAATAAAATCATCTTGAATGGCTTAAGTAATTTTGGAAGGATAGTGTTTTTTCTACTTTTTTCTAAAGTTGCAAACACGTTAGAATATGCTGGAACATTATGGAAATAAAATACTTGGACAAAAATGAAAACGCCTCCCAGATCAAAGGAACTGCTTTTGACCTTTAAAAAGAATATGTATTTACTACTCATGCACAAACCAAAGAGATAAGATGACAGCATTTCCGTGTAAGAAATACTGTGTATTATAATTAGAAATAGGGAGAGGGATGCCAGAGGCGGCCCACTGTGACTTCTTGGAATTGGCCTGCATGCTTGCCTGTGTTCTTTTGCAGGCTTCATGAGTTGTGGAGCAATTGTTTTTCTACTTAAATGTTAATGCCACATTCCATCGCATGATGACTGCTGTTTTTCCTCTTTTCCATTGAATTAAAATATTTCTTATTGTTTTGGATTGCATTCGAATTCTGTATAGTTATTTCTTTAGTTGGGTTCATTTTTATTGTGTACGTGAGTCCAGTTACTGTGAGGAATTAGAACCAGGGTTGAAGTCATAAAGACTGGAAGTCAGTGGGTGGGAGTGAGTGTGCGTGTTGGTGGGGTGAAATGCACTTAACATAGAAACATATCTATATTAATTCATTTGGAAAGTCATAGGAAGTGTGGTTTTGCTTCATTGTCTTTCTTTTAACAGACTTACTTAGGCATTTCGAATCTACTACCATGTGTAAGAGACTAATGGATGAATTTTGCCATGCAACCTAAGGGCAGGTCGGTGCTTGTCACTAACATTTGTGTGGCATTCATCACCATTGTTATGGCATTCTATTGTATTTTAAGATTTATATAGCACTTACTCTAGCTACGGGGGAGAGGGGGTGTTTAGGCTGTGACTCCACCAAATAAATGCATTCTTGGCTTGGTAGTTGGGTCTGGGCAGTGGTTAATTTGCAAGCTGGGGCTCTCGTCAGGAGGCAGCTTGCACCAGCCCATTTCTCCTATTAGCGCCGCCTAAAACAGAACCAAATGTTAACCATGAAAGTGGGGAGAGGATGTGGCGTGATGGCCAGAGCTGCAGACTTCGGAGCTGGGAAACCAGGTTCGAGCCTCAGCATCAGTTCAACATCCTGTAATTCTTGGCAAATCACTAATGGCCACATGCATCAAAAGAAAAACCGGTTGCAAACGGGTAGATTCTCAGAATCTGCCCCTTTGTGACCGGTATTTTTGCATTTGGGATGCATCATCCCAAATGCAAAAATCGCAAGTTAAGGATACTTAAATTGCAAGTTAATAAATACTTAAATTGCGATTACATTTAAGGAATCCCAAATTGCGATGCCTCAAATGCAATGCATGATGCCATTGAAAATAGCGATTTTGCTATTAGGGGACGCAAATTACCGTCAAATGAAACTTAAACGGTAATTTGCAAAAACTTTGAAAAATGCACTAAAGTGCATTTTTCAAAGTTCCTGGTTACACACACACACATGCCCTTGGGGCATATGTGTGCTCAACATGTGCTCACATTACAATTTCAGGGGTGCAACAGGGTGTCCTTTTGGCACCCTTGCACCCTTGAAATTGCATGCGCAATTTGCGAGTACCTATTGGGTACTCGCAAATTGTGCATGCAATTCCCATTCATTCCTATGGGCCTCTAGGCCCATGGGAATGAATGGGAAGCAATTCCTTAATTGCGATTCGCAATTTGCAAGTCACAATTAAGGAATTTGTAGGAATCACAATTTTATTTGCGATTCCTACATGCATAGGCAATAGCAATTCTTTAATTGCGATTCCTTAAAAATCGCAATTAAAGAATCGCTATTGACTTCTTTGATGCATGTGCACCTTAGGGCCTTATTATGACTTTGGCAGTGTGGGGAGCGGAAGTCCCGCTCCCACACTGCCAAAGCCAAAACAGACCACCTGCCAGATTACAACTTTTTAAGTCACTGGCGGGCAGTTCTTTGGTGTTCCCACGGCGGTGCCTTTGAAATAGGCACCACAATGGGAACATCAAAGCATGTTCCTGCACGGACCGAAATGCACAATGTTGTGCATTTCATTCCATGTAGGAACATGGGGGTGCATGCAGACAGGGGGCACACCATGTGCCCTCCTGCATGCACCCCATGGTGCAGAGGCACAAGGGGCCCTGGAGGGCCCCCTTTGTTTCCTCACCGCCACACCTTTCATGGCGGTCGCACTGCCATGAATTGTGCGGTGGTTAGGAAACTCCTAATATAATTGGCGGTGCCGCAGCATCACCACCAGCATATTAGGGGCCTCAGACCGCTGCACCACCAACAGGGATAGCTGTCCCGTGGCAGTCCAACCACCACAGTTCTACTACGGTGGGCGGATCACCAGTCTGATGGCCCGTGGACCGCCACCACGGGTTCGACGGTCCATTTGACTGCCAAACTCATAATAAGCAAACACAAGGAAATAATGGACGGAGCGCTGAAACTTTTCAGACACTCACCCCCAGTCACAGATCTGGGTTGCATCCATCATCGTTCTTTAGCTCACTTCGCCACCCCAGTTCAGACACAGCTATATGCAAATCAGTCTTGACCCTGTGCCTCTTGGGAACAGTCCAGCCCGAACTGCCAAGCCATGTCTTCCCTGGAACGGAAACAAGCATCCTGGGACCGGTTTCGGGCTAACAGCCCTCATCAAGCCAGGCTAGCTTGAATCCAGTGGCAAAGTGAGCAAGGGTCCCACGTCTGGGCATACCCTGCCAACTTAGGGCAAACAAAGCAAACACAAGGAAATGATGGACGGAGCGCTGAAACTTTTCAGACACTCACCCCCAGTCACAGATCTGGGTTGAATCCATCATCGTTCTTTAGCTCACTTCGCCACCCCAGTTCAGACACAGCTATATGCAAATCAGTCTTGACCCTGTGCCACTTGGGAACAGTCCAGCCCGAACTGCCAAGCCATGTCTTCCCTGGACCGGAAACAAGCATCCTGGGACCGGTTTCGGGCTAACAGCCCTCATCAGCCAGGCTAGCTTGAATCCAGTGGCAAAGTGAGCAAGGGACCCACGTCTGGGCATACCCTGCCAACTTAGGGCGAACAAAGCAAACACAAGGAAATGATGGACGGAGCGCTGAAACTTTTCAGACACTCACCCCCAGTCACAGATCTGGGTTGAATCCATCATCGTTCTTTAGCTCACTTCGCCACCCCAGTTCAGACACAGCTATATGCAAATCAGTCTTGACCCTGTGCCTCTTGGGAACAGTCCAGCCCGAACTGCCAAGCCATGTCTTCCCTGGACCGGAAACAAGCATCCTGGGACCGGTTTCGGGCTAACAGCCCTCATCAGCCAGGCTAGCTTGAATCCAGTGGCAAAGTGAGCAAGGGACCCACGTCTGGGCATACCCTGCCAACTTAGGGTGAACAAAGCAAACACAAGGAAATGATGGACGGAGCGCTGAAACTTTTCAGACACTCATCCCCAGTCACAGATCTGGTTGAATCCATCATCGTTCTCTAGCTCACTTCGCCACCCCAGTTCAGACACAGCTATATGCAAATCAGTCTTGACCCTGTGCCTCTTGGGAACAGTCCAGCCCGAACTGCCAAGCCATGTCTTCCCTGGACCGGAAACAAGCATCCTGGGACCAGTTTCGGGCTAACAGCCCTCATCAGCCAGGCTAGCTTGAATCCAGTGGCAAAGTGAGCAAGTGACCCACGTCTGGGCATACCCTGCCAACTTATGGTGAACAAAGCAAACACAAGGAAATGATGGACGGAGCGCTGAAACTTTTCAGACACCCACCCCCAGTCACAGATCTGGGTTGAATCCATCATCGTTCTTTAGCTCACTTTGCCACCCCAGTTCTGACACAGCTATATGCAAATCAGTCTTGACCCTGTGCCTCTTGGGAACAGTCCAGCCCGAACTGCCAAGCCATGTCTTCCCTGTACCGGAAACAAGCATCCTGAGACCGGTTTCGGGCTAACAGCCCTCATCAGCCAGGCTAGCTTGAATCCAGTGGCAAAGTGAGCAAGGGACCCACGTCTGGGCATACCCTGCCAACTTAGGGCGAACAAAGCAAACACAAGGAAATGATGGACGGAGCGCTGAAACTTTTCAGACACTCACCCCCAGTCACAGATCTGGGTTGAATCCATCATCGTTCTTTAGCTCACTTCGCCACCCCAGTTCAGACACAGCTATATGCAAATCATCTTGACCCTGTGCCTCTTGGGAACAGTCCAGCCCGAACTGCCAAGCCATGTCTTCCCTGGACCGGAAACAAGCATCCTGGGACCGGTTTCGGGCTAACAGCCCTCATCAGCCAGGCTAGCTTGAATCCAGTGGCAAAGTGAGCAAGGGACCCACGTCTGGGCATACCCTGCCAACTTAGGGCGAACAAAGCAAACACAAGGAAATGATGGACGGAGCGCTGAAACTTTTCAGACACTCACCACCAGTCACAGATCTGGGTTGAATCCATCATCGTTCTTTAGCTCACTTCGCCACCCCAGTTCAGACACTGCTATATGCAAATCAGTCTTGACCCTGTGCCTCTTGGGAACAGTCCAGCCCGAACTGCCAAGCCATGTCTTCCCTGGACAGGAAACAAGCATCCTGGGACCGGTTTCGGGCTAACAGCCCTCATCAGCCAGGCTAGCTTGAATCCAGTGGCAAAGTGAGCAAGGGACCCACGTCTGGGCATACCCTGCCAACTTAGGGCGAACAAAGCAAACACAAGGATATGATGGACGGAGCGCTGAAACTTTTCAGACACTCACCCCCAGTCACAGATCTGGGTTGAATCCATCATCGTTCTTTAGCTCACTTCGCCACCCCAGTTTAGACACAGCTATATGCAAATCAGTCTTGACCCTGTGCCTCTTGGGAACAGTCCAGCCTGAACTGCCAAGCCATGTCTTCCCTGGACCGGAAACAAGCATCCTGGGACCGGTTTCGGGCTAACAGCCCTCATCAGACAGGCTAGCTTGAATCCAGTGGCAAAGTGAGCAAGGGACCCACGTCTGGGCATACCCTGCCAACTTAGGGCGAACAAAGCAAACACAAGGAAATGATGGACGGAGCGCTGAAACTTTTCAGACACTCACCCCCAGTCACAGATCTGGGTTGAATCCATCATCGTTCTTTAGCCCACTTCGCCACCCCAGTTCAGACACAGCTATATGCAAATCAGTCTTGACCCTGTGCCTCTTGGGAACAGTCCAGCCCAAACTGTCAAGCCATGTCTTCCCTGTACCGGAAACAAGCATCCTGGGACCGGTTTCGGGCTAACAGCCCTCATCAGCCAGGCTAGCTTGAATTCAGTGGCAAAGTGAGCAAGGGACCCACGTCTGGGCATACCCTGGCAACTTAGGGCGAACAAAGCAAACACAAGGAAATGATAGACGGAGCGCTGAAACTTTTCAGACACTCACCCCCAGTCACAGATCTGGGTTGAATCCATCATCGTTCTTTAGCTCACTTCGCCACCCCAGTTCAGACACAGCTATATGCAAATCAGTCTTGACCCTGTGCCTCTTGGGAACAGTCCAGCCCGAACTGTCAAGCCATGTCTTCCCTGGACCGGAAACAAGCATCCTGAGACCGGTTTCGGGCTAACAGCCCTCATGAGCCGGGCTAGCTTGAATCCAGTGGCAAAGTGAGCAAGGGACCCACGTCTGGGCATACCCTGCCAACTTAGGGCGAACAAAGCAAACACAAGGAAATGATGGACGGAGCGCAGAAACTTTTCAGACACTCACCACCAGTCACAGATCTGGGTTGAATCCATCATCGTTCTTTAGCTCACTTCGCCACCCCAGTTCAGACACAGCTATATGCAAATCAGTCTTGACCCTGTGCCTCTTGGGAACAGTCCAGCCCAAACTGCCAAGCCATGTCTTCCCTGGACCGGAAACAAGCATCCTGGGACCGGTTTCGGGCTAACAGCCCTCATCAGCCAGGCTAGCTTGAATCCAGTGGCAAAGTGAGGAAGGGACCCACGTCTGGGCATACCCTGCCAACTTAGGGCGAACAAAGCAAACACAAGGAAATGATGGACGGAGCGCTGAAACTTTTCAGACACTCACCCCCAGTCACAGATCTGGGTTGAATCCATCATCGTTCTTTAGATCACTTCGCCACCCCAGTTCAGACACAGCTATATGCAAATCAGTCTTGACCCTGTGCCTCTTGGGAACAGTCCAGCCCGAACTGCCAAGCCATGTCTTCCCTGGACCGGAAACAAGCATCCTGGGACCGGTTTCGGGCTAACAGCCCTCATCAGCTAGGCTAGCTTGAATCCAGTGGCAAAGTGAGCAAGGGACCCATGTCTGGGCATACCCTGCCAACTTAGGGCGAACAAAGCAAACACAAGGAAATGATGGACGGAGCGCTGAAACTTTTCAGACACTCACCCCCAGTCACAGATCTCGGTTGAATCCATCATCGTTCTTTAGCTCACTTCGCCACCCCAGTTCAGACACAGCTATATGCAAATCAGTCTTGACCCTGTGCCTCTTGGGAACAGTCCAGCCCGAACTGCCAAGCTATGTCTTCCCTGGACCGGAAACAAGCATCCTGGGACCGGTTTCGGGCTAACAGCCCTCATCAGCCAGGCTAGCTTGAATCCAGTGGCAAAGTGAGCAAGGGACCCACGTCTGGGCATACCCTGCCAACTTAGGGCGAACAAAGCAAACACAAGGAAATGATGGACGGAGCGCTGAAACTTTTCAGACACTCACCCCCAGTCACAGATCTGGGTTGAATCCATCATCGTTCTTTAGCTCACTTCGCCACCCCAGTTCAGACACAGCTATATGCAAATCAGTCTTGACCCTGTGCCTCTTGGGAACAGTCCAGCCCGAACTGCCAAGCCATGTCTTCCCTGGACCGGAAACAAGCATCCTGGGACTGGTTTCGGGCTAACAGCCCTCATCAGCCAGGCTAGCTTGAATCCAGTGGCAAAGTGAGCAAGGGACCCACGTCTGGGCATACCCTGCCAACTTAGGGCGAACATAGCAAACACAAGGAAATGATGGACGGAGCGCTGAAACTTTTCAGACACTCACCCCCAGTCACAGATCTGGGTTGAATCCATCATCGTTCTTTAGCTCACTTCGCCACCCCAGTTCAGACACAGCTATATGCAAATCAGTCTTGACCCTGTGCCTCTTGGGAACAGTCCAGCCCGAACTGCCAAGCCATGTCTTCCCTGGACCGGAAACAAGCATCCTGGGACCGGTTTCCGGCTAACAGCCCTCATCAGCCATCCTAGCTTGAATCCAGTGGCAAAGTGAGCAAGGGACCCACGTCTGGGCATACCCTGCCAACTTAGGGCGAACATAGCAAACACAAGGAAATGATGGACGGAGCGCTGAAACTTTTCAGACACTCACCCCCAGTCACAGATCTGGGTTGAATCCATCACCGTTCTTTAGCTCACTTCGCCACCCCAGTTCAGACACAGCTATATGCAAATCAGTCTTGACCCTGTGCCTCTTGGGAACAGTCCAGCCTGAACTGCCAAGCCATGTCTTCCCTGTACCGGAAACAAGCATCCTGAGACCGGTTTCGGGCTAACAGCCCTCATCAGCCAGGCTAGCTTGAATCCAGTGGCAAAGTGAGCAAGGGACCCACGTCTGGGCATACCCTGCCAACTTAGGGCGAACAAAGCAAACACAAGGAAATGATGGACGGAGCGCAGAAACTTTTCAGACACTCACCCCCAGTCACAGATCTGGGTTGAATCCATCATCGTTCTTTAGCTCACTTCGCCACCCCAGTTCAGACACAGCTATATGCAAATGAGTCTTGACCCTGTGCCTCTTGGGAACAGTCCAGCCCGAACTGCCAAGCCATGTCTTCCCTGGACCGGAAACAAGCATCCTGGGACCGGTTTCGGGCTAACATCCCTCATCAGCCAGGCTAGCTTGAATCCAGTGGCAAAGTGAGCAAGGGACCCACGTCTGGGCATACCCTTCCAACTTAGGGCGAACAAAGCAAACACAAGGAAATGATGAACGGAGCGCAGAAACTTTTCAGACACTCACCCCCAGTCACAGATTTGGGTTGAATCCATCATCGTTCTTTAGCTCACTTCGCCACCCCAGTTCAGACACAGCTATATGCAAATCAGTCTTGACCCTGTGCCTCTTGGGAACAGTCCAGCCCGAACTGCCAAGCCATGTCTTCCCTGGACCGGAAACAAGCATCCTGGGACCGGTTTCGGGCTAACAGCCCTCATCAGCCAGGCTAGCTTGAATCCAGTGGCAAAGTGAGCAAGGGACCGACGTCTGGGCATACCCTGCCAACTTAGGGTGAACAAAGCAAACACAAGGAAATGATGGACTGAGCGCTGAAACTTTTCAGACACTCACCCCCAGTCACAGATCTGGGTTGAATCCATCATCGTTCTTTAGCTCACTTCGCAACCCCAGTTCAGACACAGCTATATGCAAATCAGTCTTGACCCTGTGCCTCTTGGGAACAGTCCAGCCCGAACTGCCAAGCCATGTCTTCCCTGGACCGGAAACATGCATCCTGGGACCGGTTTCGGGCTAACAGCCCTCATCAGCCAGGCTAGCTTGAATCCAGTGGCAAAGTGAGCAAGGGACCCACGTCTGGGCATACCCTGCCAACTTAGGGCGAACAAAGCAAACACAAGGAAATGATGGACGGAGCGCTGAAACTTTTCAGACACTCACCACCAGTCACAGATCTGGGTTGAATCCATCATCCTTCTTTAGCTCACTTCGCCACCCCAGTTCAGACACAGCTATATGCAAATCAGTCTTGACCCTGTGCCTCTTGGGAACAGTCCAGCCCGAACTGCCAAGCCATGTCTTCCCTGGACCGGAAACAAGCATCCTGGGACCGGTTTCGGGCTAACAGCCCTCATCAGCCAGGCTAGCTTGAATCCAGTGGCAAAGTGAGCAAGGGACCCACGTCTGGGCATACCCTGCCATCTTACGGCGAACAAAGCAAACACAAGGAAATGATGGACGGAGCGCTGAAACTTTTCAGACACTCACCCCCAGTCACAGAACTGGGTTGAATCCATCATCGTTCTTTAGCCCACTTCGCCACCCCAGTTCAGACACAGCTATAGGCAAATCAGTCTTGACCCTGTGCCTCTTGGGAACAGTCCAGCCCGAACTGCCAAGCCATGTCTTCCCTGGACCGGAAACAAGCATCCTGGGACCGGTTTCGGGCTAACAGCCCTCATCAGCCAGGCTAGCTTGAATTCAGTGGCAAAGTGAGCAAGGGACCCACGTCTGGGCATACTCTGCCAACTTAGGGCGAACAAAGCAAACACAAGGAAATGATGGACGGAGCGCTGAAACGTTTCAGACACTCACCCCCAGTCACAGATCTGGGTTGAATTCATCATCGTTCTTTAGCTCACTTCGCCACCCCAGTTCAGACACAGCTATATGCAAATCAGTCTTGACCCTGTGCCTCTTGGGAACAGTCCAGCCCGAACTGCCAAGCCATGTCTTCCCTGGACCGGAAACAAGCATCCTGGGACCGGTTTCAGGCTAACAGCCCTCATCAGCCAGGCTAGCTTGAATCCAGTGGCAAAGTGAGCAAGGGACCCACGTCTGGGCATACCCTGCCAACTTAGGGCGAACAAAGCAAACACAAGGAAATGATGGACGGAGCGCTGAAACTTTTCAGACACTCACCCCCAGTCACAGATCTGGGTTGAATCCATCATCGTTCTTTAGCTCACTTCGCCACCCCAGTTCAGACACTGCTATATGCAAATCAGTCTTGACCCTGTGCCTCTTGGGAACAGTCCAGCCCGAACTGCCAAGCCATGTCTTCCCTGGACAGGAAACAAGCATCCTGGGACCGGTTTCGGGCTAACAGCCCTCATCAGCCAGGCTAGCTTGAATCCAGTGGCAAAGTGAGCAAGGGACCCACGTCTGGGCATACCCTGCCAACTTAGGGCGAACAAAGCAAACACAAGGATATGATGGACGGAGCGCTGAAACTTTTCAGACACTCACCCCCAGTCACAGATCTGGGTTGAATCCATCATCGTTCTTTAGCTCACTTCGCCACCCCAGTTCAGACACAGCTATATGCAAATCAGTCTTGACCCTGTGCCTCTTGGGAACAGTCCAGCCCGAACTGCCAAGCCATGTCTTCCCTGGACCGGAAACAAGCATCCTGAGACCGGTTTCGGGCTAACAGCCCTCATCAGCCAGGCTAGCTTGAATCCAGTGGCAAAGTGAGCAAGGGACCCACGTCTGGGCATACCCTGCCAACTTAGGGCGAACAAAGCAAACACAAGGAAATGATGGACGGAGCGCTGAAACTTTTCAGACATTCATAAGGCCCTTAATCGTCCTGTATATTAATGTGTCCTTAACTGGTGCTCATGAAAAGTGCCATTGTTGATGATAAAGCGACGGTGCTGAGCATTGGAAACCACTGGCTCAAGTTGAACACTGGATCTAGGGGCTCTGAGTCGCGTCCCCTATGTCTGTATCAGTTTTTCTTGTCACCTGGATTTCAGGATTTTAACTTGTTCATTATTTTTATCAGGCACTTTAAATATTTAGTTCCGATTTACACAGATTTTGCGTTACTTTTTTGATGCTGTCCTGACACAAAATCCTTTTGGGTATTTACAAGGCCATTCAAATGTCGATTTGCTTGGCTTTGTAAGAAAAAGTAATGCAATGAAGCGCATTGCTTTGCGTTACTTTGCATCAGGCAAGCATTCCATAGGCGTTCTGTTGTGTCCACCCATGGATTTTGTGGCAAACCCATATGTATAATGAGTTGTAGACTGGGTTTGTGCCACACAATTGCGCCTGCCTGAGCCTAGCGTAACGAGGGGAAATTTCTTTATTTCTGCTTATTATTTCCTCTTTGCATGTGTGCTGCATTCTACAGCACACATACAAAGAGGTAAAAGCCTTCAAGGATAGATTTTGTGCAGAAATGGACTCCTTGTTTAACAAAACCTACCCTGACCATAAAGCAGACACCTTGCACTATAGTGCAAGGGTGCTTGTGTAGGGGCTAGGCAGCCCAAAGTGCAAAAGTGCACCAACACATGGAGAGAGCAGAACTGCACCATTTCTTTGAAGATATGGCACAGTTCTGCTCTCTTCAGTTGATGCAATGCAGCACCACAACTTTGCTTGTTTAGCTTCTACTTTTTAAATATGCCACTTAGTGGCCGGTTTAGCAAAAAGTAGCAAATCTTCACCCATAGAAGTAATCCTGGAATGGACACAAATGTACTAATTTTTAGAATTCAGAAACATTGGTAGTAGTAGGCTTGGAAAGCTACACCAGTCTCAGGTTTCCAGGCATACTACTAGCAATCTTACATCCAAAAGGTGATGGGACGAATGATTAAAAATAGTCTAACCACTTGCATCCTTGAGGGTAGCATTCCAAACCATTGTTTTTCGCTCACTGTGTGACTCTAGACAGTGGGCCTGATTAGGATTTAGCAGATGGAATTAAGGCAGACAGGGTGGGGGAGGACTTTACAGTCTTTACTCCAACCCCCCAGTTTAGAAATGTCCACCAGCTCGGTAGACATATCTATACCTTGGCAGGAACAGCTTGTAGCGTCTTTCCCAGCCCTGGAGCATGCATATGAATGACACTACACAGGAGCTGCAGTCAAACACTTCTTCATTCTTCAGCATGCACTCACACACTGTGCATTACATCATACTCAACATTAACCACACACTAACACCTCCCACATATGACGTAGTTCCTGTTCAGAGTCTGCCCAATAGCCACGAGGGTCCTAGTGTGTATAATATCAATATGCTACATCTCCCCTCTTGTTAAATAAAAAGTGGTGAACATCACGAAAATCACATTTCTTCAATCAGTTGGCGAGGTGCTCACACTTGTCGGTCGGACCGAGTGATCTGAGATGATCGAGGTTCACCATGATCGGATAACGGTGACATAGGATCAGGTCCTTGATCCGGACCTATTGGCAGGGCTGCCTCATGCATGATTTCAGGACTCGACAAGTGGTGCAGTAAGTGTTTGAAATGTGATGTGTCCCGAGTGATGGATTGTCCAGGACGATGTGCTGTTATCATATGTCCCTTTCATGCTACGACCTGGAGAGGATCTGTGGCAAAAGGAGTGTCCATTTTCGTTTCTGTTTAAGCAGTTTTCAGTCTCTTTTGTCAAAGACTGTCTCCTGGGCATGACGACGCTCATCGGCATATGTTTTTATTTTCCTCTTCTGGTTGTGGAGTGAGGAGTTGATCGGCATGCCCAGACGACCTGGCACATGGCTTGGTTAAGATCAATTCCTTCTATGGATGCTCGTTGAAGAACTCTTTTGAGGTTGCCCATGAATCGTTCAGCTACACCCTTGGCTTGGGGCCAGAGGGGTGTACTCTTTTGGTGTTTGAAGTTTCACAAAATCTGGAATACCAGAATAAAAACCTAACCGTGGGGAAGAACCGGGTTTTCACTGAACATGTATGAAAATTCTCTTTCCAGAAAGAAAAATTATTTTCTAGAGTCCCCTCACCCACCAGGGTTTCCCCTAGGTGGCATTCTTCATCATTGGGGTCCTCTCAATCCGCTGCGGATTGAGGCGTGCTGCGACTTGCGGAACTACGTAGGATCACTAAGTTGTGGAAAATGTGTAGTGCAGTGAAAGTGGAGTGGAAAAACAAAAAGTTAAAAATACCTAATTAGTGGGCTAATATTTTATTCCTGCCCCTAGTTGGTATGACTAAAATCTGGGGTTAATAATAGGGAAAGTCTAACTATAATGAGTATAGAGTCCCTAGTATTGGGTCGACATGTTTCGAGCTGTCCCCTCAAAGCTCTTCTTCAGGACCACACGAGGACCAGCCCCGTGCGTGCCACTCCTAAGCAAACCTATAATTAGGAATTAATGAGGTGCACACCTACTGTGTATACACCTAACACGTAATACATACGGTTAATCACTGACACGTAGTATCTGAGGAAATAAAGCAAAGAAAGGATTAAAAACGCGCCCGCCTCCCAGCCAGACTGGTAGGTCCTTGACACATGCGGCGTCTTAACTTAATCAATGTACTCCTCTATAGTGGGTGGGTGTAATTAAAAGTAATAATTAGTGCGAACATCCAGCGTGGTAAGAAACTCACAATCGTGACGCCTGGTAATAAATAAGTGGTTAAATACATAACAAAAAGCACTCCTGTAGAGACACCACGTGACATACAACATATAACACTTAATTGTCAGCATATTAGTGACACATACTTTAGTTTAGGCAGAATATTGCCTCATGATCTGCAGGGGTAGAAGGGCTTGTAGTCACACCCTAAGGAAATAATGGGGACACAGAGTGGTAATTAGTGAGGAAAAAACCGGAGGGGAATTCTCCCGGTGTCTCACATTGATCTACAATGGGATATTGAAAACTCATTTTTCCTAGGAAAGGAACTTAAGGAGAAAAGGGTTAGCAAGACTTACTTCGTCAAAGCGCACCTCTGGCAAATCACCTAATGGCACCCCGGAAACCGCATCTTACCGTGTCTGTCTCCCGGAGTCCATTAAATACTGCCAGAACCGTCCAGTCATGATTGCCTTGGCAGCTAGACCGTAAACCTCCAAAATGGCCGCTCCATATGGCAATACCGGGGGCCATCTTGTGCGAGTGACTAAGATGCCTTTCGTTGAGACCTCCGAGTGGCATATTTCATAAATGAAATGGGAACTAAAGATATGAAACCAACCCAAAAGCGAAATACTCAAGGGTCTGGTTATTGAGTGCAAACAGAATGCTCGAAAAGAGAGGTCGGCTAGACTGGAGATAATATGGAAGGAAGCCATCTAAAATGTCTAAAAACGGCGGGGGCCATCTTGGAATGTCTAAGAATAGTGTAATGGTACGGGGCTCTAAACAAGTGGACTACCGCAACACAGGTGGTAGACATAGCTTATACATTCTTAATGTGGGATGTCGGTGGTGACCAGGTTGATGACAAGGAGACCACGAAAAATGGTATTACATAGTGCCAGTGTGGGCATCTTAAAGGGATTGATCATTCCCCTGAGTGATACCGGTAGCAAAGTATTGTTCCTAGAACACTGTATCTAAATTGTAGATCGTGCGTACCAGAATCATTTTACAAATTGCCCCCACGGAATGTTGTCATTCAGCCCTTCAGTGTCCGTGTGTAATTTGTACACCCATCTTTGTTCTTTCTCTAGTAACCTGTGTTCTAGATTGTCAGTGTGTTTGATGTGTTCTAACACCACCCAATGCAGATCGTTTGGAGTATGCTGCATTTCTTTAAAATGTGATGTCATTTTTGTGGTGATCCTATTGCACCTGATGTTGCTTCGGTGCTCGCATATCCTGGTGCTGACCTTTCTAGTGGTCATACCTATATAATGCAGGTTGCATATGCATGTGATCATGTACACCACCCCAGGGGTCTTGCAATTAGTGAAATTGTGTAGTTCCCAAATCATCTTGTTGTTAAAAGTCACTTTCTTTGTGGTGGAGGTAAGATGGCACACGCTACAATTACCGCAGGGGTAGTGACCCATTGGTAGCGTGCTCAGCAATGGTTGTGTTTTATCGTTCCTAGTTTCGGATTTGGGGCGGGTGTGTACCAAAATGTCCCTTAGGTTTCGCCCTTTCCTATGTGAGAACATGGGTTTAGGGATGTCAAGCTTTCCACTGTTTTTTTTTTTGTATAATCTTTTTTATTAACAATGCTCATGAGACCATACAGTACAGTGTTTACATACTACATGGGAGAGAATACAAGTGTTAACAAGAAAATGCTCGTTAGGGAACCACAGGACAGTCAGCAACCCTCAACACAACTACCCCTCCATGAGTGCTCCAGTTTCTCTGTATTTCCGCCAGGGCGCCCACACCTTCTTCCATTTTTTAGTGCACCCCCTACTTTTATATACAGTCTGTTCTGCCCTCTGGCACCAATCAAGGTCCCGCCTCCAGTCCTCCCACTGCGGGGGTGTCTGCGCCCCCACCCCCTTGCAATATTTCGTTTCACTACACCCGCAGCCAGGGCCAACCATATTTCCACATATGTCGACCAATCAGTGTCCCCTTTTATCATCAACAAGAGCCACTTTGGTTCCATCGGAACCGTCTTCCCCACTACCCTAGACATGGTGTCAGTGACCTTCGTCCAGAAGGGAATGATCTCCGGACACTCCCACATGATATGAAAAAAGGTGCCCTCCTGTTGACAACCCCTTACGCATGATGCCGACGGGCACTTTCCCCATGCATACAGATGTGTACGAGGGTAGTAAGTACGGTGAAGGATTTTAAACTGCACCAGCCTGAACCTTGAACGGATTGCTATCTCTCTAGGACCCTGCAACGCATCCTGCCAGTCTTCCTCGTCTAAACTCCCAAGATCCGTGGCCCAAGCTGTTTGAAGTTTGACCAAGGGGTCAGGCATATTATTTATTAATTTACGGTAAATTGTTGATGTGGGTTTCTCCGTTATGGGGTCAAGCAACAACCTATCTTTCATTGGGGAATATTCCGGAATGGATGTACCACACGGTATATGGGATCGTAGGGCGTGTAGGAGTCGTATGTGGTGGTATCTCTGTGAGGGATGCAAGTCGTATTCCCCTTGGAGGTACTCAAAGGAGCGGGAGGAATCCCCTTTCCAGACATCCCCTAGATAGTCGATCAGCTGCCACCCCTTAAATCCTGTTAAAGCGGTCACCTCTCGCAACTGCTCACCCTGCCACAGTGGTGTTCTCCCGGTCAATGTGCCTGCCCAACCTAAAAATTTATTTGCCTCTCTCCAACACTGTAGCACTACCTTAGTATGTTCAGGCCACGTCGTTTGCTGTCTCCGAGCATAAAGAAGAGGTTCACAATTGCCCCTCGGCATAGCCAACCTATCCACCCTATCGGCAGGTTCGCTACTGTCCGTGTACACCCAGTCATTTATCACCTGCAACTGCGAGGCCCAGTAGTATAGTTTTACGTCAGGGAGTGCCAGTCCTCCATCGTAAACTCCCCTGTGTAGCTTGTGTAACGCAATCCTAGGGGACCCACCATCCCACAGCAAGGTCCGCACCACCTGCGAGATTCGTTTAAACACGCTTGGGGGGGACAGGGTAGGGTGTATTCTGTAGAATGTATAGGAGTCTCGGCAATGTAAGCATCTTAAACAGCGCTGCTCTACCCATGAACGAGAGTGGGAGGGTACGCCAGTGACCGACATCGGCGCTCAGGCGAGCCAACTGAGGCTCAAGATTTCTATCAAAAAACTCCTTCTTGTCACGCGTGACATAGACTCCTAAGTATTTAAACCCCTCGATAACCACTGGGGCCGAACAGCGAGAGGGGATCCGAGGGGGAGGACCTGACAATGGAAAAATCACAGATTTCGACCAGTTGATTGTATAGCCAGAATAACTGCCAAACAGCTCGAAGAGGTGTAGCACCCGGGCTATCGATGGTATGGTCTCGCCAGATATAGTATGATGTCATCAGCGTATAGGGATATATGCTCTTCCCACCCATCTGTCGCCGCCAGGCCCCAGATCGCAGGGTCCCTCTTGATCCAGTGGGCCAGTGGTTCCAATGCGAGTGCGAATAGGAGAGGAGACAGGGGGCATCCCTGCCTGGTTCCTCTCCACAGGGAGAAAGCCCTTGATACTGCCCCATTGACCCGCACCCGGGCCGTCAGCTGTTCATAAAGGAGCCGCACCCAACTACAGAAGATTGGACCGAAACCCAACCGCTGGAGTACCATTAACAAATAAGGCCATTCGATACTGTCAAAGGCCATTGAGGCGTTCAACGCCATCAATGCCGTTTGAGTGTCCCTAACATCCTCGGTCATGTATAGCACCCCATAGAGGCGCCGTAGATTATGGCGGGTGCTTCTGCGGGGCATAAACCCAGATTGGTCTACATGTACCAATTCCGTAATAACCGACAGCACCCGATCTGCCAGGACCTTGGCGAGCACCTTGGCCTCCACATTCAGTAGAGATATCGGTCGGTACGAAGCACACTGATCTGCCGGCTTCCCTGCTTTATGAATCATTACTATCATGGCTTCTCTCTGATCAGGGGGAAGCCTCCCGGACTCGCACGCCTCATTAAACATCTGGAGGAGGGGGGCTGTTACTATTGTGGCCTGTTTTTTATAGATCTCTATGGGAAGCCCGATAGGCCCCGATGCTTTCCCCGACTGCAGGGAATTAAGAGCATTACCGATCTCCTCCTCCATTAAGTCCGCCTCAAGCCGTTCACTCATTTCCTCAGATAACGTGGGAAGTGCGAAGTCGCGCAGGAATTCCGCACAATCATTTTCGGTCCTCGTACACACTGGAGAGTACACTCGCTCAAAATGTGCCGCAAAGGCCTCTGCTATATCCATGTTTGTCGAGCAAGTAGAGCCCGTTGCATCCCTCACCCCAGACACCCACGAGCGATCCCTATCGCGGCATTCCAGCCACGCTAGCAATTTCAATGCCTTATCACCCACATCATAAATCCGGTGTTGCGTGGCCAGCGCATAGGCTCGTCCCTCACCCTCAGCCAGGGCCCTAAGATCTTTTTGTTTCAGCGTCAATCTGTGGCTGACTTCCCCAGAGGAGGCAGTTGCACTATCCCTCTCTAGCTGCTCAATTTCTCGCTCTAGGTGCCGGATCTGTAGAGACTCCTCCTTTTTCTGCGCACTGATTAACGACTGAGCTAAACCCCGCAGTACCGTCTTATAGGCCTCCCACAAAGTAACATGGGACTCCACCGACCCCTGATTCTCCTCGAAGTACAGCTTGGACCCCGCACGCAGTTTCTCCCCTATTGTCGGATCCCGAAGGCGCCAGAGATCTATCCTTGGGAAGATTGCCCTGTTGACGACCGGACCTCTGAGGGTGGCGCAAGCGGGGAGTGATCCGAGATCCCCCGTGCCATATGTTTAGTGTCACTGAAATCCCCTATTTGATCGTTGCGGGTGAAGAAGTGATCAATCCTGGAAAAGGACCCATGTCTTGCCGAGTGAAAAGTGTACTGTCTGAGCTAGGGGTTATGTGCCCGCGATAGGTTGCACAGTCCCAGAGCCGTGACAAAGTCTGCCAGACCCCGTTCACCTTGTCTGCCCATCTGGGTGTTAGAGCGGTCTAATTCCGGATTCATGACTGCGTTTGTGTCCCCCCCAATAAGGAGTACTCCCGATGGGAGATTCGTTAGGAACAAACTCAACTTTGGGAAGCACATGGAGTGTAGGCCAGGAGGGATATAACATGAGCAAAATACCAATAAGCGCCCCTCCCATCTACCCGCCAGAGCAGCAAAGCAGCCCGCATCATCCGCCCATGTGCCTGAAATAACCAGGGGTAGGGTATTACGTACCAGGATCCCCACCCCTCGTGACCCGGAAGTAAACCCCGAGTGAGCTACCATTTTATAACCAAAATGATCTAGGGCTTTACACCTATTCCCCCGCAGGTGTGATTCTTGGATCAGGACTACATCAGGGGCATGCCTTTTTAGATGTTGTAGTACTAGTGTGCATTTAATTTTATTACCCAGCCCATTGACGTTCCAGGTCCATACCTGTATCCTAGCTGGATCACCCATCATCACAGAACCATGTCAACACTTTCGGATAAACCCTCCTCCCTTCCGTGACCCCTGGAGCAATCCCCGAGTACTGATGAAGATTGTGGTCTTGAGCAAACTTCCCAACCACCCCATGTTTCCCCACCCCCCAGAACCAAACGAACCAAAAACCCAACTCCCCCCTCCCTGCCGCCCTGCTAGGTGAGATCCCAACCACCCACCATTCAAACATGCAGAGTGCCTGTCGCCCCCATAATTCTAGAAAAAACATTTATGAGGAACCGTGAACTTACAGTCAGCAGGAAGAATTATATATCTGCTAACGAAGGGTACATACCCACACTGCGATTGTAACAGTAGCACCCCCTGTACCAGCCCGTCCGGACTCCCCAACCCCCGGAAACCCAGAAACATCAGTCAATAGCCACAAGGCGTGGAGTGTCTGAGACAATTGTAAGGCCGCCGGCCCTCATCCAACCAAAAGCCCCATTTATCACCGCCCACTTCCCACATGTAGGCGCCTGCAGGAAAGGTTCACTGGAGGCCAATCAGAGAACCCAGCAATGATCGAACTGCGTCAGGATCACTTAGCTGTCCGCTGTTCTTGCCTATGGCCACCATTAGCCCACCCCTCTCCGAGCTCGGTGTTCTCTTCGTTGCGGCTAGATCCCGGGCGTTGCTGACCTCACTTGCGACCAACAGTTCTCCAACCCTCCAGCCAGTCACTGGCCTCTTCCGGCACGTCGAAGAAATACGCCTTTCCTCCATCCAGGATTTTGAGTCTGGCTGGGAAGAGCATCATGTACTTCACTTCCTGATCTCTGAGGGCCTTCTTCACTCAATCAAAGGAGCGCCGTTGACGCTGGACCCGGAGCGTGAAGTCTGGAAAGAAACGGATGGTAGCATTGTCCAGCTGAAGATCTCCATGCGTACGTGCAGCCTGCAGGATAGCGTCCCTATCTCTAAAATTCAGGTTGCGGGCGATGATCGTACGGGGAGGAGCTCCAGGGCGGGGCCTACCCCCCAATGCCCTGTGAGCCCGTTCAACAGAGAAAAAATTTGATAGGCGTTTGGGCTTCAGATGGTTCAGCACCAGATCCTCTATCAAACAGTCCATTGACGGCCCTTCCATCCCCTCCGAGACCCCCACTACGCGTATATTATTACGTCGAGCTCGTCCTTCTTGGTCCTCCTGCCGCGCATAAATATCCGCTTGGTTTTTCGTGAGGGTAGCGACTTGCTCTTCCAGCCTTTTGGTCTTAGACTGAAGGCCCCCGATCCCAGTCTCAGCCGCAGAAACCTTCTCGGACATTTTCCGGAAGTCTGCGCGCAGGAGGTTCACTTCCTCAGTCACGGAGTCTAATTTAGGCTCTAGGGTCCCCCAGAAATCCCTGATGGCCCTCATGATGTCTTTCAAAGAGGGATCCGGTCCGCTGTCATCGGGGTCATCGAGCGGGCCACCCCCCCATCGCCCCCTCATCGCGACCCATGGCAACGGTGTATTTATCGATTTGGTTGGTCTGACTAGAGCCTACTGACTTGTTCCGGCCCATGACGGAGAGAACGTGGTGTTACAACAGTGTTCCAACAGCTTAAAGGGCCTTGTTGGGGTTCGTAGGGACTATGTGAGCCACGCCGTGGGTTACCCCCCAGAGCTTCCAGGTCACGGCCAGGACCAGGTGTATTTGCTTTATACTGTATGCTGCGGCCTCTCCCACCTTGTGCCAGTTCAGGAGCGTCAAACGTGGTGTTACAACAGTGTTCCAACAGCTTAAAGGGCCTTGTTGGGGTTCGTAGGGACTATGTGAGCCACGCCGTGGGTTACCCCCCAGAGCTTCCAGGTCACGGCCAGGGCCAGGTGTATTTGCTTTATACTGTATGCTGCGGCCTCTCCCACCTTGTGCCAGTTCAGGAGCGTCAAACTGGGGTCCAAGGAAGGGGCCCGTACAGCAGCTGGGCCCACTGCCGCAGTTCCGGGTCACAGTTCAATAATGGGTCCTAGCAGGCCGGCAGATCAACGTGCCTGCACCCAGCAGACTAATCAGTGCAGCTTAAGTCACTCTGTGCGTGTCTTCACCCCACTCCCATAGCTGGGGAGCGCACACATCTCTCCCCAGAGCCCCTGATGCAGTGTGGGCCACTGGCGCGCCCCCCTAGCCTTAGCGTTGCACCCCCGGGGCAGCCACTGACTCTCTGACCCCCGTATGGCCGATGGGGGAGGGGTCGCGCACCACCGCAGACTCACTCATAACTCCGGGCAGCGCAGGGCCACAGGCTGGAGCCGCCGCCGCTGATGTGGTGGCCGCTCCCGCAACCACACAGCACACTTTACTGGGAGAGACCCGGAATCCGCCGGATCTCCCCACCTCTGTCGTAGACGATGGCAGCCGCGACTCGGATCATACAGTACCAGGGCTTCGCGCGGATCAGCGCGTCTCCGCCGACCTCTCCACAGCCCTCACGCCTCGAGGAGCACCCCTGGGGGAAATCTGCACCGGCTCTCCTACCCGCTGCCGGCGGTGAGGAGAAGGAGCAGTGGCCGCCACTCACAGGTCCCAGGCGGGCGCCATTTTAATCTCTCCCAGTCGCAGACCTCCTCACATCGTTTCTGCGCCTACGGCTCCGCCACACAGCCGCAACTCGCAGCCGTAGATCGCCGCCACTCTCTGGTTGCG
Organism: Calotriton arnoldi; assembly: GCA_963921515.1. Lineage (NCBI taxonomy): Eukaryota > Metazoa > Chordata > Amphibia > Caudata > Salamandridae > Calotriton > Calotriton arnoldi. Next base: position 1,181,288 of record CAWUFW010005148.1, read on the forward strand.
TTTGATCCGCTTGGGTGCTCTGATGGTGCCCAGATTATAACGGATGTACGGGTTCACTCACTGACTGCTAACGCAGCTCGATTAGGAAGCAGCCATCTTCCACGGCTGCAAGCCACGCCCCCAAGCATTCCACTGTTGAGGGTACGCCAATGTTTTTTTTACTATTTTGGTGACACAGTCCGATGCAATGTTGAAAGTTGTGATACATATTGGTCTTCTGTCTTTTTCTGTGTCTTGTTTCTGATGTGTTTCCAGAAGCGCTTCTCTGTGGTTGTTTGTGGCTCTCTTCTTAGCTTTTGATATCAAGTTCTTTGGGTATTTCCTAGTGAGTAATTTCTCAGATAGGTCTTTGGCTTGTGCTCTGAAGTCCTTAGTCTCAGAACAATTTCTTCTGAGCCTGAGAAACTGTCCAAAAAGGAGGTTCTCCTTTAGGTGTCTGGGATGAAAGCTGTCATAGAGTAGTAGACAGTTTTTTGCCGTGGGTTTAAAGTGTGTGGTTGTTTTCAATAGGCTATCTGTAGCATAGATATTGAGGTCCAGAAAGACCAGTTGTGATCTACTCATGGTATGTGTAAACTTGAGGAAAGGGTCCTGGTGGTTAAGCCACTCAATGAACTCGTTGGCTTCGGATTCGTCACCTTCCCAAATTAGTAGAACATCGTCGATGTATCTTTTCCAGAGTTTAATATTTTGGCGATGTGGGTTGGTGTTGGACAGGATTTTGTGCTTTTCCAGGTGGTGTACATATAGTCCTGCCACACTAGGGGCAAAGGTGCTGCCCATACTGGTCCCGTGCTGTTGCCGAAACAGGATGTCCTCAAAATGGAAGAAATTCTCCGTCAGGGCCCACTTGCAGCGCTCCAGGACTAAGTGTCTTGGTGTATGATAGGTCCACTCTTCTTCGTATAGGACCTCTTCAATGATTTCAAGGGTCTCTTTGTGGGGTAGGCTGGTATAAAGGCTCTCCACGTCCAATCCAATGAGGATACTGGTTGTAGGGTCAAAATGTAGATCTTGGAGGAGGCAGAGTACTGCCTTAGTGTCCTTCAGGTAAGTGCTTGTTCCCTGTATCAAGGGTCGTAGGAAAGCATCCGCGAATTTGGAGAGCGGTTCCAAAATGGATCCTATGCCAGAAACGATAGGTCGTCCCGGTGGGTTTTCCAATGACTTATGGATCTTCGGTATAGCATAAAAATATGGGGTAACCGGATGGGTGTTGTTCAAGAAATCCCCTTCCTTTTTGGTGATCCAGTCATGTGCTGTTGCTTCTTCCACCATGCTGGCAATCTCTGTCCGTAGGCGTTCCGTTGAGTCTTCTCTGATACGTAGGTAGTTCCTCTCATCCGCCAGAAGTCTCATGCATTCTCTGCGGTAGGCCTCTGTAGTTTGTAGGATGATGGCGCCACCTTTGTCCGCTGGTTTGATCGTAATTCTGGTGTCGTTTGCCAGTTGTTGAATGGCTTCTTGCTCCTTTTTGCTAGTGTTGTGGAACACTCTTATGGTCCTGGGATCGATTTCTCCCACTTCTTTAAGAATGGCCTTCTCGAAGGCTAGGAGTTCCACTGGTAGGGTAGATGATGGAGGGGTAAAAGTAGATTTTCGATGTAGGCCTGTGTCCCCAGTGTTGGTGTCCATTATAGGTTTGTTCTAAAAAAACACTCGGAGTTTAATCTTACGAATGAACTCATTCAACTCGCAGCTGAGTCAGAACTTGTCCAAACTAGGTGTGGGGACGAAGCCTAATCCTTTTTCCAGGACTGTCAGTTGAGTTGATGATAAAGCAATGTCAGACAGATTTACCACTAGGCTGGATGGCTGGTGGTGGTTGGGTTGTTCGGTGGGCCCATACTCCTCGTGTTCATCCTCGTTGTTTCCAAGGGGTGTGACCATTGTACTTGCTGTCCTCTTCTGGTTCTTCCTCTCTGGGTTCCTTTGCCTCTCCCTAAAAAAGGAAACGACTGACCGGTTGTTGTGCTGGCTCCCAGTAGGTATATGGTTGTTGTTGATAATGTGGTGGTCCGTAGTAGAAGGGTGCCGGAGGAAAAGGTGGGTGGCCTTGATAGGTAGGCCATCCAAAACAACTGTCCTCCTCTGTTCCTCATCCTCCTGCTGTGGTTACGTCGACTTCTGGTGTTGTTTCTTCGGCCGTGGCCATTGTTAGAGCTATCTGAGCCGGTATCCGATCCCTCTGTATCGGTGTTGTACCCTGGGTTCCTTCCAGACAGATGATAATCCTCTCTTGTATATGGGTATACTTACTCGTGTGAAAAATTCTTAGAATCCTTTTTGAATTTCTGGTATTTTGTATCTTTAAGTTTTACCTCAAAATCTGTCATCGTTTTATTCAATTCCTCCAGCCTCTTCTTTAACTCTGTGACTGTTTGGAAGCTCTTGAGACGAACCTCGAGTGTATGTATTTCTTCTTTCATCTCCTGCGACAGTCTTGCTGCTGTTTTTATGATGAGTACCAGCCAATCTCTGGTACAGTGCCAGGAGATTAGGGACCAGTCTTTCTTGAATGATTTATCTTGTTGAAAGATGAATGGTTCATTGCTACTATTAAACCCCGTGGTGCCACATTTACCTTCAAATATTCGGTCATCATGACCCCATGGATTATGGTTTTGATCTGATTCCTCTTCAGTTCTGTCAGTTCATCCCAACATTGACCTGCATCGTTGGTATCTCTGTTGGGTGTCTCTGCGAAAGGGGTCATAGTAGATAAGATTCTCTCCACTTCCTCTTCCGAGAAGGTGAGGCCAGTAACTTCGGCCATCATGACAAATTTTGTGTAATGGGTCAGAAAAACACGAGAGCAAGGGGCGGGACCTCCCACAACTGCGCGCTGTATATAATGCAATCAAAAGTTGGGGGGAGATAGAGGTTGAGGTTAGGTTCACCCTCCTAACTGAATGAAGTTTCACAAAATCTGGAATACCAGAATAAAAACCTAACCGTGGGGAAGAACAGGCTTTTCACTGAACATGTATGAAAATCCTCTTTCCAGAAAGAAACATTATTTTCTAGAGTCCCCTCACCCACCAGGGTTTCCCCTAGGTGGCATGCTTCATCATTGGGGTCCTCTCAATCCGCTGCGGATTGAGGCGTGCTGCGACTTGCGGAACTACGTAGGAGCACTAAGTGTAGTGCAGTGAAAGTGGAGTGGAAAAACAAAAAGTTAAAAATACCTAATTAGTGGGCTAATATTTTATTCCTGCCCCTAGTTGGTATGACTAAAATCAGGGGTTAATAATAGGGAAAGTCTAACTATAATGAGTATAGAGTCCCTAGTATTGGGTCGACATGTTTCGAGCTGTCCCCTCAAAGCTCTTCTTCAGGACCACGCGGGGACCAGCCCCGTGCGTGCCACTCCTAAGCAAACCTATTCAACTCTGGAAAAGATACATCGACGATGTTCTACTAATTTGGGAAGGTGACGAATCCAAAGCCAACGAGTTCATTGATTGGCTTAACCACCAGGACCCTTTCCTCAAGTTTACACATACCATGAGTAGATCACAACTGGTCTTTCTGGACCTCAATATCTATGCCACAGATAGCCTATTGAAAACAACCACACACTTTAAACCCACTGCAAAAAACTGTCTACTACTCTATGACAGCTTTCATCCCAGACACCTAAAGGAGAACTGCCCTTTTGGACAGTTTCTCAGGCTCAGAAGAAATAGTTCTGAGACAAGGACTTCAGAGCACAAGCCAAAGACCTATCTGAGAAATTACTCACTAGGAAATACCCAAAGAACTTGATATCAAAAGCTAAGAAGAGAGCCACAAACAACCACAGAGAAGCGCTTCTGGAAACACATCAGAAACAAGACACAGAAAAAGACAGGAGACCAATATGTATCACAACTTTCAACATTGCATCGGACTGTGTCACCAAAATAGTAAAAAAACATTGGCATACCCTCAACAGTGGAAAGCTTGACATCCCTAAACCCATGTTCTCACATAGGAAAGGGCGAAACCTAAGGGACATTTTGGTACACACCCGCCCCAAACCCCAAACTAGGAACGATAAAACACAACCATTGCTGAGCACGCTACCAATGGGTCACTATCCCTGCGGTAATTGTAGCATGTGCCATCTTACCTCCACCACAAAGAAAGTGACTTTTAACAACAAGATGATTTGGGAACTACGCAATTTCATTAATTGCAAGACCCCTGGGGTGGTGTACATGATCACATGCATATGCAACCTGCATTATGTAGGTATGACCACTAGAAAGGTCAGCACCAGGATATGCAAGCATCGAAGCAACATCAGGTGCAATAGATTCACCACAAAAATGACATCACATTTTAAAGAAATGCAACATACCCCTAACGATCTGCATTGGGTGGTGTTAGAACACATCAAACACACTGACAATCTAGAACACAGGTTACTAGAGAAAGAACAAAGATGGGTGTACAAATTACACACTGAAGGGCTGAATGACAACATTCCGTGGGGGCAATTTGTAAAATGATTCTGGTACGCACGATCTACAATTTAGATACAGTGTTCTAGGAACAATACTTTGCTACTAGTATCACTCAGGGGAATAATCAATCCCTTTAAGATACCCACACTGGCACTATGTAATACCATTTTTCGTGGTCTCCTTGTCATCAACCTGATCACCACCGACATCCCACATTAAGAATGTATAAGCTATGTCTAACACCTGTGTTGCGGTAGTCCACTTGTTTAGAGCCCCCGCACCATTACATTATTCTTAGACATTCCAAGATGGCCCCCGCCTATTTTAGGCATTTTAGATGGCTTCCTTCCATATTATCTCCAGTCTAGCCGACCTCTCTTTTCGAGCATTCTGTTTGCACTCAATAACCAGACCCTTGAGTATTTCGCTTTTGGGTTGGTTTCATATCTTTAGTTCCCATTTCATTTATGAAATGTGCCACTCGGAGGTCTCAACGAAAGGCATCTGAGTCACTCGCACAAGATGGCCCCCGGTATTGCCATATGGAGCGGCCATTTTGGAGGTTTACGGTCTAGCTGCCAAGGCAATCATGACTGGACGGTTCTGGCAGTATTTAATGGACTCCGGGAGACAGACACGGTAAGATGCGGTCTCCGGGGGTGCCATTAGGTGATTTGCCAGAGGTGCGCTTTGACGAAGTAAGTCTTGCTAACCCTTTTCTCCTTAAGTTCCTTTCCTAGGAAAAATGAGTTTTCAATATCCCATTGTAGATCAATGTGAGACACCGGGAGAATTCCCCTCTGGTTTTTTCCTCACTAATTACCACTCTGTGTCCCCATTATTTCCTTATGGTGTGACTACAAGCCCCTCTACCCCTGCAGATCATGAGGCAATATTCTGTCTAAACTAAAGTATGTGTGACTAATATGCTGAAAATTAAGTGTTATATGTTGTATGTCACGTGGTGCCTCTACACGAGTGCTTTTTGTTATGTATTTAACCACTTATTTATTACCAGGCGTCACGAGTGTAAGTTTCTTACCACGCTGGATGTTCGAACTAATTATTACTTTTAATTACACCCACCCAGTATAGAGGAGTACATTGATTAAGTTAAGACGCCGCATGTGTCAAGGACCTACCAGCCTGGCTGGGAGGCGGGCGCGTTTTTAATCCTTTCTTTGCTTTATTTCCTCAGATACTAAGTGTCAGTGATTAACCGTATGTATTACGTGTTAGGTGTATACACAGTAGGTGTGCACCTCATTAATTCCTAAGTATAGGTTTGCTTAGGAGTGGCACTCACGGGGCTGGTCCTCGTGCGGTCCTGAAGAAGAGCTTTGAGGGGACAGCTCGAAACATGTTGACCTAATACTAGGGACTCTATACTCATTATAGTTAGACTTTCCCTATTATTAACCCCTGATTTTAGTCATACCAACTAGGGGCAGGAATAAAATATTAGCCCACTAATTAGGTATTTTTAACTTTTTGTTTTTCCACTCCACTTTCACTACACTACACATTTTCCACAACTTAGTGCTCCTACGTAGTTCTGCAAGTCGCAGCATGCCTCAATCCGCAGCGGATTGAGAGGACCCCAATGATGAAGCATGCCACCTAGGGGAAACCCTGGTGGGTGAGGGGTCTCTAGAAAAGAATTTTTCTTTCTGGAAAGAGGATTTTCATACATGTTCAGTGAAAATCCTGTTCTTCCCCACGGTTAGGTTTTTATTCTGGTATTCCAGATTTTGTGAAACTTCATTCAGTTAGGAGGGTGAACCTAACCTCAACCGCTATCTCCCCCCATCTTTTGATTGCTCTTTTGGTGTTTGACATTGAGTTGGACAAGAAACTCTTTGAACTCTTTACAAAGTGGGGCATTCCCAAAATCCTCAAATCTGACAATGGCCCACTGTTTAACAGCAAAGATTTAATCAAGTCGTTCTATGACCTTGCCATGGGTTGTCGAAGATGGGACTTCCACCAAAGGAAAACACGAATATTCATCATTGGCTACCATGAGATGGTGTCCATTTCCTAAAGGCCCAAAGATGTCAACTGCAACTCTCTCCCAGGCTAGGGGAGGAAGGTCAGACATTGTCACTGGGTGTTGCATCACCTTAGGAAACAAGAAATTACAAATGTGGCACATTTTCCGCTCCTTCTCAACTTGCTTATCTAGTCGAGCGAACCACACTCAATCTCGTAGGGCTCTTTTGGTGGCTGCGATACTACGGTGTCCTTCATGGGTCAGCTCAATGACCTGCTGTCTTAGGCTTTCAGGTATGACGATTCTCGAGCCTCTCAGTATTACACCTTCTTGAGTGATGGCTAACTCGTCCTGCACATTTTTGAACTTTTGGCATTCAGCATCATCGGCAAGACGCTGGGTACATCTCCTCCATGATTGTGTAGCAATAAGTTCTTTAACAATGATCACGTCTTTATCAGCATTGGTGGCAGCAATGATTTGTTCCACCGATAGAGCAGCTGGTGTGCTGAATCTCATGATAAAGTTGAGATATGCTTCAGCTGTCTTAGATGTCGAACTGTGATGATATAGTGGCACTCGTAAAAAGTAATCTGCTTGGTTTTGCTCCTTCCCTGGTTTGTCCACAATCTCATAGTCGTACTCTTGCAGTCTTAATGGCCACCTCTTGATGTGAAGGGGCATTTTAGCCTTCTGGTTCCCAAAAATTCTGAGTAACGCTTGGTGATCTGTGATGACAGTGAATTATTCTCCGTAGAAGAATACATAAAAACATTCGCAGGCCCACACTCCAGCCATATTTTCTTTCTCCGGCTGAGAGTAGGCACGCTCTGCCTCAGACAGGCTCTGACTGGCATAGACCACAATGTGTCTCTGAGCATTCGGATGGCCCTTGTGTTGAGGAAGGATTTCCCCTAGCCCTACCGGGCTTGCATCAACCGTTATTTCAGTATGTAACTTGGGGTCAAAGTAGGCCATTTCAGTTGCATTTTCAATCACGTGTTTAATGTTTTTGAAACTCCTGTCGCACTCTGGAGACCATTGAAATGGTACATTTTGCATTGTCGAGTCTCTTAATGGGTCGCTCACTGTAGCAAAGTTGAGAATGTATCTTGAGCAGTAACTGGTCATGCCTAGAAAGGATCGTAGCATGGTAACATCTTGGGGGGTGGGGGGCAAGTGGATGATAGTGCTCACACCTTGTCTGGGTCTGGAGCCATTCCCCATCAGAGAATATGTGCCCAAAAAACTTGGGTTTGGTTGTGTGAAACTTGCACTTTGCAGCATTCAGAGTAGACTGGCATCAACAAGTAACTGGCACACTTGGTTAAGGGCTTTATTGTGTTCTTCTTGTGTTCTCCCAAAAACCAGTATGTCATCACTGTAATTGAAAGCATGTGGAACAGGTTGGATAACTCGGTGAATAAAATCCTGAAATATCTCAGCAGCCAAGGATACTCCAAAACTAACTCTCTAATATCTGAACAAACCAACACGAGTAGAAAAGGTAGAAATGTACCTACAGTTCTTCTCCAATGCAAGTTAATTGTATCCTTTATTCAGGTCGAGACGGGAAAATAATTTGGCTCCGTTCAATTGCATGATCATGTCTGCTATGTGTGGACCAGGGTGTCTCGCCCTCTCAATGTTTGCCTGGGGCATATCATTGCAGATGCGCACTGCTCCACTACTGTCCTTTTTTGGCACTACTACTATGGGCGTAACCCATGGCACGGGGCCTGTGGAACGTTCAATGATATCATACTTTAAAGGCCCTTCCAACTCTTTCTCTACAGCTTCTTGTAGATGGACAGCAACTCTACGGTGTCGCTGAACAACAGGGAGAATGTCTTCATTGATATGAAGCTGTATTTTCATTTTCTTGAGTTTTCCCATGCCATGAAACAAAGATGGGAATTGGCTTGTGACATCAGACTGAGCACAGTGATTGTAGTTGAGGGATATTAACTCCATGTCATGAACATGAATGATGGCTCGCACCGATGTCTTTTTGTATCGCATTGTCGCTGTGGATGACCCTTGGCTTTGCAGTGGCTCAGAAGCAGCCCAAGTAATTTCCTTCATGCCTGATGGAGTGAGTCAAGGCAAAGGGGATAAGCCTTTTAAGTTTTCCATGGACATGATATTAATCGAAGCACCACTGTCTGTGATAAAAGTTATTGGGTGATCGTTCACTTTCAAAGTGACTTTGAGACAATGTCCCAATAAAGTTTGTTGCTTTGTTTGGTGAGTTTTCTTTGAACTGTTATCTTCTTTACAATCAGCCAATCCCACATGTGCATGCCGTCCTATGGTAAACATCATCAGTGCACACCCATCTTCTTCGCTGGTACTCAAAAGTGACGTAGAAGAGCCTTTGTACGATGAGCTTGACGATGACTGGTTTTGCCTGGTTTCCATTTGTTGTAGCTAATGTTGCATTTCGGTTTTTAGGTGTGGCGTGAGTGCTTCTGGAACATTCTTAGGTCCATCTTTTTTCCATTGTGATGCACTTAATTTTCCTTTAGCTTGGCTCACAGTTATGAAATGATTCTATTTTCCATAACCTTTGCAGACCTGCCCGATGGCTGGACATTCACCTTCATGGGGAAACGAAAATCCACATTGGAAGCATAATTTTGATTTCTTCAAAGATGTCGACTTACGTGCAGCTTGTCTGTCTGCTCGTTATTCTGCTCTCACAGCCATCAGCATTTTCTCCAAGTTGTGTGTTTCTCTCAACATGCGCCTTCTAAATGAATCTGAAGGGCAGCCATCAGTGACTCTGAGGTGCCTGGCTTCTTCTTCTTCGATGAAATCACAGTACTTGCAATTTTTAATGAGTGTGTCAAGTCTTTCAACAAATCTGTCCATTGTTTCACCAGCCTGTTTTCGTGCTTGGGTAAAGTTATACCTTTCATAGTCGACATTCAGCATTGGGTTGAACTTGGCCGCCAATGCTTCTTTTACCTCTTGGTATAATTTTGCATCAGTCTATGAAACTTTCTTTAGCACTTCTTTCACTCTACTGCCTGCAAGGTTTTTCAAGAAGTATTTGATAATCTTCTTTTTATCTTCTTCTTCTAGTGCATCTATGAAGTCATCGAATGTTTCGGTCCATGCAGCCCACCTGGCACCAATGTTCTGCATCTCAGAAGTGTCGAAGAGCAGCGGTGGCTTCAGGAACATAGCTGCATTGTATTTTGTGCACTCTTTTCTGCCTTTGAGAGCATGTGCTGTTCAGACAGCTTTCGCTGTCCCAGGTGGGACCTGCAACTTCCACAAGCACAACCCTTGTGCTTAAACTTGTGTCACCACGCACGATCTGAGGTCGCATATTGCTTCATTTGTCCTTGACAGTGAATAAATTCTCAGTTTCTCATGCCTGGTTGTTGCTGCCATTATCTTTCTGCTTCATTTGAGTAATTGCTCTGTGTTCGAGCGTAGCGTCTCCGTCGACCACTTTACTAAAGGTTTTGGTGGGTGTTTTGAATATGCTTTTCTGCAGGGCCTTCACTTTCTTCTTTGGCCGTGTATGGGCTGGAGCAGGAGTTTTGACTCCACATGTATCAGTCGCAGACTACTTTGCATCAATTTGAGCAAAAGGAACAAATGATGGACTGAATGCTGAACAATCCAAACATTCACCCACAGTCACAAAGATCTGGGTTTAATTCATCATTCTGTTGCTCACCACCCCAGTTTGGACCCAGCCATATGCAAATCAGTCTTGACTCTGTTCCTCATAGAAACAGTCCAGCCTGAAATGCCAAGCCAGGTTTACTTCATTAAACAATATTTAAAAACCATAGAAGTGGGACAATATGTTGCCAGAAAAAAGGGAAATCATGAAATTTCCAGAACTCAGGCATTACACAGTATGTGGCTGAAATATAAACAATAAATGAGCCACATTTACAGAGTTCCTTTGCTCATATAAAATAACAAGTGAACTAAGTCAACTAAGGTTGACGACATTTCGATCCCTTCCAGGGTAGGGGGGTCATCATCAGGATACCTGAGAGATTGCCTGTTGATAAAATTGAAGGAAAGACAAGAACAGAGGGGGTAGAAAAAGAAGGGTGGTTACACATGATGTAAAAGGTCAGGATAGTCAAAATTACTGTGTTGTGAATCAGGGGCATGCACTCATGGTTCAAGTAAAGCGACATAAGGCTAGGACCTGTGTGCTAGTGTCACGAGTGCAACCGGTGTAGCTAGCATCATGATTAAAGTGAGACGAGATACAGCCAAGCCATGTGTAATGGTGTCATGAGTGCAACAGACATACTCACATCATGAGTAAAAGGTGAGAAACAAAGTGTATATCCGAACCACGTCACAGGGTACAAACCATGCCAACACTTGCAAATAAACAGAGAAAACCAGATCTACATTGACTAGTATCAACATCTAGCCTAGATTACTAGGACAATGGCAAGGTGATAAGTTAAAACATAGTGAGAAGGCCGACCACTGACCTGATTATAAGACCTGGTGGTAATAGCGTGTGGAATAACAGGAACAATGTCTGAAATTACAGCACAGCTGTATTTAAATCCTAGAGAATATTAGTGGGGAGTTAAATTAGCTACAACATGCCCAATAGTTATCTCAGTCCGTGTGAAGTGTCAGAATGCGATTGCACCTAAAAACCAATAGAATACAATAGTCGGAATTGTAATCATGAAGTCACAGTGTATGTCTCCCACCAATTGCGTGCAGACCGATACGAGGATATTTACCAGGATAATGAAGAGTCTGCGTGGAACGGAGCAGGTTCTCCCCCTCTGCTCTCGTCTTTCCTTCAATTTATCAACAGGCAATCTCTCAGGCATAACTCGTTGTGTCCTGATGATGATCTCCCTACCCTGGCAGGGACTGAAACGTCGTTGACCTTAGTATCTTGATTTCACTTGTTTATTTGTTACTTTATATGAGCAAAGGTACACTTTAATTGTGGCTCATTTATTGTTTATATTTCAGCCACATGCATTGTAATGCCTGAGTTCTGGAAATCTCATGATTTTCCCCTTTTTTCTGTCAACATATCGTCCCGCTTCTATGGTTTTTAAATATTATTCGACTAAATACATTACTTAATCTCCATTCAGAGCTCATAGACATCATTGTATTTCTGTATTTTATTGCTCGATATTACACCCTCTTGAAAGGAACCGTTGTTTCTTTTTTATGTCAGCACACCACGCATCCATGAGGCGGCCCATTGTAGTGTCTCTGGCATTTCAGAAGTGCCTATTCATTTTTTGCAAAGAGGGATTTGTATCTTTTCTGCTTCAAATGATTTTCACGCTGCAGGAGTCTGTGGAGTTCGAGTTTGGAGTTGCCCAGGAGGGAACTCCATTATCCAGCATTCCCTGCTGGGACGCCCACCCATTGCACACATTTAAGCGTGGTGTGAGCCCGTGGTGCGGGACGCGCCTGGGCTAAGGGCTGGCCCTCTCACGCCTGTCCACGCCCGAAGGAGGCTGGGCTGGGCCACCCCTCTAAGTCCAGTTCTGGAACCGTGACTCCCAATACAATGCTCTGCTGGGGCCCTGACACACTTACCTTACGCCTGGGGAGAAGCTGGTCTTCTTCCCATACTTCCTCAGCCTTGTTCCCAGAATGCCTAGGGAAGGGTTTCCTTACACCATTCTAAGATGGCAACCTTTCCTATCTCTTTCATTACTGTTTCCCTATCCAAGATGGAGACTCTTCACTCACTGTAAACCACTCCTGTCTATGGGTATATAAGGGGCTGAATCTTTCATTTCTTTGCGTTGCAACACTCCTCTCTCCCACTGGTGTGTCCTCACTCCTGTTGGAGTATTTTTCTCTCCTGCTGGTGTATCTTTGTTCCTGTTGGTACTCCCGTTTCTGTTTGTAATTTCTTGTGGACCTTTGATCTTCTTGGTCATTTCCTGGTCCTTCCCTGGTCCTTCTTCTGGATAATTCTGTTGCCTTCTTTTTCTTTCCTGGTGTCTCTCTGTGGAAATGTGCCTTTTAATGAGCACACCGGTGCAGGGGTCACCCTTCTCTTGTCCACGGGTCCATAGACCGACAAATTAGAGTTTGGCACTGAAGCTGGAATTCAAATAACAAGTTTATTAATCACTCATGAGTGGGACTACGTCCACACAGCACTCTCAAGTGCTGCCTGAGGTAGTACACTGAAGTCACAGACCATGGTGCTTATATACAGAGTTTGTTGCAGAGTAAGCATGTAGTTACAAATAGAAGGTACAAGCATACACAGGAATAACTACCAACAAACATGGGCAGATGGGTGATCACTTAGTCAGCAGAGTGGGAGGGGGAAAGAACTGTTTACATCAGCAGAAAAAAGTTGACAGTTATATCCTTAGCCAGGTGCATTCTAGCAGCTACAGGCCTTTTCTCAGCACATACGTTGCTGTAGCTTAGAATAGAAGGAGTTAACTAAAGTAGATGACTCAAGCAGAATAGAACGGCAAGCAACAGTGAAGACGGAAGAATTACATAGCTAACAAAATGGATGCCACAACCAAGATGGCTTCAGCTTATGCTAACGGAAATTATTTCAGATTTCCACAGACGACCCTTTTAGCATATGCTGAAGACATCTTCTAGGCTTTATAAGGAGTACGGAAAATATCATGTACATCTAGCTGCATTAATTCATTAATTTCTTGATCACTTGCTAATCGGGCATTTACATTCTTAACATTTTGTTTAGTCGGTATACACGAGGTGCAAGTAGAAACACAAAGGGAACAAAGCATTGGGCCGCATTGAATACATAGGCAAGTGAAAAGAATAGCAAGAAATATACATAAGGCTGACAATAGCTTCCAGCCCCATACAGTAAACATGTTCCATAGCCATCCAGTCAAAGTCCATGTTCCTGAATCCTGATGGATTTCAGTGGCTATTTTGTGCATCTTAGATATTGCTTCAAAAACAGAACGGGCGTGGTCAGGGATATAGACACAGCAGCTACTCCCGATGATGCAACATGCTCCACCACTGTCGGCCAGGATGACATCAAGGACCATCCTATTTTGGAGCACCACAATTCTCGCAATTTGTAGTTTTTCTGTGATATTTCCAAGTGCCATTGCTGTCTGATTGGTTACAGCCTCTACAACACGTGTCAAGTGCCTGATCTTTCTACTGTTTAAGGCCGCACCAACAAAGAAGAATAGTCCCAAATTAAAGTCAATATACTGCTGTAGTGCAGTATCAGTTTGATCCACCTCATCATTGTTTATTGTCCTTTTGAATCTGTTCTTGGAAATGTCATTACACAGTTTATAGTCTTTGTGGTAGGATGCAGATGCCAAAAACACAGGTGGAAGCAAAAAGGACACGTAGCAGCATCCCGACCAACCAATAGGTAGATGGTAATAACCTTTACTTCCGCAAATGAAATAGGTGTTGTGTGAGGACAAAAAACTGCTATTGTTCATTCTAGTAATATTCAAAACTATAGTACAGTCACTTTTTCCCACAGGAATACTGCCAATACTGTTCACACAGAGATCCGCTCGAGCTCTAGTAACAGCAATAACAGGAGGCCAATTCCCCTTAGTTGTTCGAGTGTTAGGGAAAACATAGTGTATGGAGGAATTTCCTCAGCGATACTCCTCCATTTCCCACACAGTTCCTTTAGCTTGTGGATCTCCTTCCTCATCGGCTAACAAACTTTATTCAACTGAGCGTTTAGTCCACCTACATCAGCATAAGTAATATTAGCAACTTCAGAAGCCCACAACAATGCAAACCAGGCTCTGCAGGAGCCATTATGTGAAAACGGCAAGGGAATAAAAGGCGTTCCTCCCTTTTTCTGATGAGCTGGCATCATTCCACATACCCAGCAATTGGTAACGTTCGTGGCATTATGTGTATGGTGCAACATTTGAATGAAAGTGTTATTGAGGTAGGACATTCTATGCTTTTTCTCATGATACGGTAGAGTAAAATAATGATGTTCAATTGGGAAAGGAGTAGTAGTAGTCAGTAGATTTCGGACAGGAGCTACTTCCTCTACAATCCATTTTATTATAGCAACAATAACAATAGTCAAAGTAAGTCCAGTAGCAATTATTGTTCTTTTGCTACAAACTCTTGCAGCAGTTGGTTTCTTCTCCTTAGACATATTGATTTCATCGACAAAACAACAAAGCAGATGGTGCCCTAAGGTCCTGGGCAGGCGTTGATTTCTTCACTAACGTTGAGACGAGTAATCACTAATAGAAGACCCCCTTTGTAGTTAGGCTTTAACTACCCAGGACAGTGGCTCAAACAGTCTCTTTCAATGAAATGTCTTTCTTCCTGGGTCGAAGCTGATATCGAGATGTACCAGGAATCGTGTGGTCCGGGAAGACTTCCTCAGGTCCTTCAGGTGACACAGCTTGTCCTTTCTCGGTGACCAGTATATCGCGGTGATCTGCCAACACAGCTGGGCTCACTAGGTCTTGAAACACTTTTCGACAGTGTGTTGTGTGGACCCAGTTCTTCCGGTTCGTCACTCGAACTGCAGTCCTGGTAGCCAGTAGAACTTGTTCAGGGCCGCGCCACCTCGGTGATAGGGAGCTGGTCCTCTGGAAGGACTTAATCACAACGTAGTCACCAGGGCGTAAGCAGTGGCCCTCACCTTGTGACCTGTCTGGAAGAGTCTCCTGAACCTGTTGATAAATAGAAGACAAACTGTCAGTCAACTGAGACAAATAGTCATTCATCAATACATAAGGTACATCATGTATAGGGCGTGGCTTAGGAATCCCCCAAATATTCATTGGCCTTCCAAAAACCACCTCAAACGGTGTGAGGCCAGATCATGTATGTGGTATCGATCTAATGGATAGCAATGCCAAAGGCAGTGCATCAGGCCATTTCAAAGATGTGGAAGCCTGTATCTTAGCCAATTTTAATTTCAGAGTGGAGTTGTAACGTTCCACTAATCCTGCTGATTGTGGGTGGAAAGCAGCATGAAACTTCTGCTTAATTCCCAATCCTTTCATGAGATACTCAACAACTTGCCCAATAAAATGGGGTCCGTTGTCACTCCACAAAACTCGGCAAATGCCGAATCGGGGAAAGAACTCCTTTAGGAGCACCTTTGCTGTCGTAAGAGCTGT
Source organism: Calotriton arnoldi (assembly GCA_963921515.1). NCBI lineage: Eukaryota > Metazoa > Chordata > Amphibia > Caudata > Salamandridae > Calotriton > Calotriton arnoldi. The sequence goes on from CAWUFW010005148.1 coordinate 1,196,854, forward strand.
ATTATCCTTCGTAGCATATGCTTCCACCCATTTACTGAAGGTGCAAACCACTACTAAGACATACTTTAGGTTTTTACAGCGCTCAAGCTGGATGTAATCCATTTGCAGGACCTCAAAAGGTGCAGTTGGTATTGCAAACCCTCCTGTTGGAGTTCATGTTCCCTTTCCAGGATTATACTGGACACAGATCAGACAGGACTGGACTATTTTCTTAGCCGTACCGACAATCTCTGGATGATCCCAAACTTGCATAAGTTGCTTTGCTATTGAGGATGCTCCAACATGTGCCGGCCCATGTGCCATGTGAATCATAGGATGTAAATAGGCTGCGGGTAACTTCCATTTTGTAATTTCTTTATTCCTCCAACAGCCCTCATCATCCAATGTTCCCTCCTTGGACCATTGGTCTAATTCATCAATAGAAGCAGATTGCTGCATGTCCAGCACCTCTTGCCTGGCATCATGCCAACGTTCAGCCTGTGACTTAACTACATACATAGATGTGGTACTTCGCTGCATTGCAGTCTCACGAGCTGTGCAATCCGCAAAGGCATTGCCTGCTCCTATTTTATCAGTCACTTTCTTGTGTGCACTACATTTAACAATTGCCACTTTCTTAGGATAGGTCAAGGCAGTAAGGAGATTATGTACTAATTCCCCATGCACTATTTGTGTCCCATGTGAAGTGAGAAACCCTCTTTCTTTCCAAAGTTGCCCGAAGTTATGAGCCACGCCGAAGGCGTATTGGCTATCAGTGTAAATGTTAACAAGCAACTCTGTACTAAGCTCACATGCTCTTGTCAGTGCTATCAACTCGGCTGCTTGAGCTGACTTCTGTGGGATACGAGCTGTCTCAACTACTGTCTGAAGTGTTGTAATTGCATAAGCAGCAGATGTAGTGCCATCATGCAATTTCAGGCAGAATCCATCAACCCACAATTCCCCATCAACACTAGAAAGAGGTGTATCTTGTAGGTCAACACGACCCTTTGTTCGTTCTTCAGTAAGGGATATACAGTCATGTAACTCTTGTGAGTGATACTGAGTAGCTGGAAATGGCAATAATGTAGCAGGGTTCAGAGTCAAACATCTTTTTAACGTGATATAAGGGGCCAAAAGTGTCAATTCATATCCTGTCAAGCGAGCACTGGTCAGATGCTGTGTTTTTGTTTGATTTAACAAGGCATCAACTGAATGGGGTACTAACACAAGCAATCTATGTGACAAGACTATTCCCTCGCTCTGACGTATGGACACAGCCGTTGCCGCCACCGCTCGAAAACAACCAGGCAGCGCGCGGGCAACTGGATCAAGGACAGCTGAGAAATATGCACAAAGACGTTGTTTATCACCGTGTGTTTGTGTTAAAACTGAGAGAGCGCAATCTTCCCTCTCGTGTACATAGAGTGTGAAGGTCTTAGTGTAGTCTGGAGTTCCTAATACTGGTGCAGAACAAAGAGCTTGACGTAACTGTTGGAAGGCATCCTGGCACTCGGTAGTCCATGGGAGAGGCATCGGAGTGTCTTTAGTCAAAAGGGCCAACAAGGGTTTAATAATGGGAGAAAAGCTAGGGATCCACTGCCTACAAAAAGAAGTAAGGCCAATCAGTGCACGGACATCCTTCTGAGTACGGGGCACGGGAGTGTCTAAAATAGTTTGAATGCGATCTGGTGTGAGTGCACGTCCCTCCTTAGACAGGAGGTGACCTAAATAGGTAACCTGCTGTCTACAAAATTGCAGTTTCTTCCTAGAGACTTTGTGATGATGAGAGGCAAGAAATATCAATAATGACAGTGTTCCTTCTTTATACTGTTCAGGGGTATCAGCAGCCAACAAGATGTCGTCGACATATTGAATAAGAACCACCCCTTTCGGTACAGGAAAAGAATCAAGCTGCCTTTTCAACGCCTGACTATAAATGCTAGGACTCTCTGTATACCCTTGTGAAGCTCTACAGAACCTGAATGATCTATTATTCAAAGTGAAGCCAAACAAATAACGGCTGTCAGGGTGAATGAGTATTGAAAAAAATGCATTCTTTAAATCAATTACACTAAATGTAGTGGCAGTAGGAGGAACCATGGTGAGAAGTGTCGTGATATCAGAGACTACCTGGTATTGGGGCACCACGATTTTATTAACCTCTCGAAAATCAATAATAAATCTGTAAATTTTAGTATCAGTGTCTTTTTTCAAAATAGGAAGGATAGGACTATTACAAATGTTATAAGGGACTTCTTCCACAACCCCCACCTTGATCAAATCCTGAACAATGAGTGTTAATGCTTCTTCGCCTTCCCGAGATATTTTATATTGGGGCAATCGAGGCAATGAAGCACTTCCTTCACTTGAATATGCACTGGTGGAATAACCATTTGTCCCACATCGGTATCTGATGTAGCCCACAAAGTACTAGGTAAAGATGCCAAAGCGATATTTTGTTTGATGAGACAAGACCTCTCAACCATTGGATAGTTATCATTTAAGATAACACGCACACTTTCTGGGGAACAACCTATTGTAGCATGAAAATGTTTAAGCATATCAATGCCCACAATATTATTCGGCGTGTTAGGGGAAAGCAGAAATGGACATGCTGCAGTAAATTTATCAAGACTAAATGCAAGTGGCTGTGACAGTGGGCTAGGTGTAGGTGTCCATCGAATCCTATCGATGTTATCATTGTGCCTGACAGGGGAGCCCTAGGAACCAATTTTTTAGACAGAGCACTACGAGTAGCTCCTGTATCAACCAGAAACCGATCAGTAGAACCCAAGTCATTTGCATCAACATAAGGACCCTTCTGATCTACTGGGACCTCAACCGGTTCCTTACCCCATCCTAGGCATTCCTATGCATAATCAGAATCCGCAAGACCATCAGCCGAATAATCAGACATTTGATATTGATTTCGTCTATCAAAGGTATTAGAATAATTTGGTCCGTGTTCAACTGCCTCAAACCTGGGACGGGTTCCTATTCCTCCCCTATTTCCTGAATTCCCTGGGCGTCCTCTCATACTTCCTCTACCCGTTGATACTGCTGACCTCGCAAAGGGGGCACTCAGAACGCCAATGTCCAATCTCTTTACAATAAGCACACTGATCAGAAGACAAAGTTGATCGAGAGAAAGGGGGTACACCAGGTGTATATACTGCACGTCCACCTCTACCACCACCTCTGAATGGTGGACCATATACTTGAGCCAACATAACTTTTGTTTCTAAATCCTTAACCTTCTTATCCTCTTTGCCCTTTGCTTCCAATTCCTGACGCTCATAATACTGGGCCATAGTCAAAAGGGAGACTGGGGAAGACGCAGTCCCAGAACTCTCGCTGGCCTTAAGGCAACTAGCTATTTCTGGCAACATGTTAGCGACAAATTTGTCGACGAACAGATGCTTACCCGCGTCATCTGTCAAGGACTGCCCACTAAAGTCATGGAATGTCTCTTCAAATCGTGTAAAGAAATCAGAAACTGACTCATCCGCTTTCTGTTTACAAGACGCTAACGTAGTCCAATCTATTTTCTTAGGGGGTATAAGAGTTTTCAACTTAGTCACAATAACTTTAGGAAGATCTAATATCTCCTGTTGTGGTTTCTGCGCAGGCTCTCTAGCCGCATCTATTTCTTCTAAATGCACCCAAGTATCACCATATGCTACATTATCATCTATTTTTTAATTGTTCTCCACATATCAGGGGGCAAAATAAGTCCAAAAAACATATCAATATCTGGCAGAGTCATAGTACAGGAGCTAATGGATCCTTCTACTTCTTCATAGAAAGCAGCAGGATTTTTCCGCGGATCGGGCAAAACGGCTTTAAGAGCCATAACATCTGCTCTACTCCAAGGGGTATAAACCCAATTATAAATAAAATACCCTTTCGCATCATCTGAAGTCTTATCTTCATCGGTTCCCGTACCCTTTGGAGGAACATACAAAGGCGCAGCTTCGCGCATTGGTCGTATACCAACTTCAGCACTACTAGATCCATTATTTGTCTCTGAAGTTTCTACTATCTGCACTGGGGTTTGGGCTACTTGTACAGTTTTAGTTTTACTAGCTTCTTTTTTCTCCGCTTTTAAGCGAAATGTTTCATCTCGTAATTTAACCACTCACCTAATTAAATCAGGTATGTTTGAACAAAGGAAAGTTCCATCACTCAATTGTTTATAATCAGAATTTATATCAGGGGGCTCTAAGTTTTTAGAAAGGTCTCTAAAATTAAGTATAACTTCCCAAGCAAACTTCTCTGCAAAATATAACTGTTCTAAATCTTTCCACTGCTGAACCATTGCTACAAGATCTGAAGGAAGAGTTTTATTATGGGCTTCTGAATGAACAGTGGATCTAATGGTGGCTTTTTCATCAGTAGTTAAAGTAGAGCGAGTCTGTCGCCCATCTTGCTTATCTATATCTTTATCATCGGAAGAATGATGTTCTTCATCAGAAGGATCCTCCTCAGGGGCAGAGGGAAATTTATACGGGGGCGGAGGTCGATCTAATAAGATAGAATCATCTTGAGGTTTATTAAGCATGGGATAAAGGGGGCGCCTAATAGGGTACTGGCCAGTTACCTCTAACCGACGCTCCCTCTCTTCTTTTTCTTTTATTTCCGTCATCTCCTTATTTTTTTAATTCTAGCGCTTTTTGATATATCTTTTTTCGTTGTTCTTTCTCTGATATAGCTGCTTCTCTCTTCGCTCTTTCATTCACTTCTTTCTCCCACATTCGTACACACTCAAACATATCTTGTCGACTTTTTTTGTTAAACAAACACTGTTCTACATATTGAATCTTTTTAAAGTCAAATGACCCATTCACAGGCCATTGGAGATCAGGATCCTTCTTTGCATATTTGTTCCACAGTGTTCTATACATTATGGAAGAAATACAGTATTTAATATACATATGTCTATTAGGTGTTCCCTCTAAGGGAGCCGGCTGACTTCTTTCTAAATCCATTTTGGTACCACCAAGACAGCAACACAGCCTACGGAGTGTGCTGGAAACAGGCATGCTACCAAGTTTTTGTAAAATATTACGTTTCCAAATTGTTCGAAAGTAGAGAAAAATCTCCACATTACCTGCCTTTATTTTCTGCAAAAAATAAATCAAATAAACAAAACCAAAATCTTGGCCAAGCAAACAAGAGTGCCGCTTCAGCGACCTTACCAAACAAAAGTCTCCAACCTCCCACTGCCAATCTCTTGATCGACCTAATGGTCACTGCAAAAATAACGCCAAAGGATACCTCAGTCAGGACCGGCCGCCACCTGGAGGGTCAAATCAAAAAACCGGAAAAGTCACTTTGGCTGCAAAGACAAGGGTCTCCTCATGCAGGACGTCTCCTCAGTAATATTCCACTCTTCCGTCAAGACCACTCCTTCAGACGGTTGCGTCCTCGATGAGGCCCCACGTTTCGGGCGCCAACTGTGGAAATGTGCCTTCTAATGAGCACACCGGTGCAGGGGTCACCCTTCTCTTGTCCACGGGTCCATAGACCAACAAAAAAGAGATTGGCACTGAAGCTGGAATTCAAATAACAAGTTTATTAATCACTCATGAGTGGGACTACGTCCACACAGCACTCTCAAGTGCTGCCTGAGGTAGTACACTGAAGTCACAGATCATGGTGCTTATATAAAGAGTTTGTTGCAGAGTAAGCATGTAGTTACAAATAGAAGGTACAAGCATACACAAGAATAACTACCAACAAACATGGGCAGATGGGTGATCACTTAGTCAACAGAGTGGGAGGGGGAACAGAACTGTTTACATCAGCAGAAAACAGTTGACAGTTATATCCTTAGCCAGGTGCATTCTAGCAGCTACAGGCCTTTTCTCAGCACATACGTTGCTGTAGCTTAGAATAGAAGGAGTTAAGTAAAGTAGATGACTCAAGCAGAATAGAAAGGCAAGCAACAGTGAAGACGGAAGAATTACATAGCTAACAAAATGGATGCCACAACCAAGATGGCTTCAGCTTATGCTAACGGAAATTATTTCAGATTTACACATCCCCATCTGCCAGAGGTTATTCCCTGTGTTTTTTTTTTCATTTGTGGACTCCTTCTGGAAGGCACAGTCTGCCCTGGCGTTACATTGTCAGCAGCACCGTGGCTACCAGAAAGGGTCGCCCTTATCTCAGATAGACCATAACCTTTACGAACCGGAATCGAGAGACATCCTTGAGCACCAGAGTGGGTAAGAAAAGTTCAGGACGTGACAACTTAGGGGTTATTCATAGTTTGAGCCAGCTCTATTTTGTTGGTGGCAGTGCACTTCCCTGAAAACTCAATAGATGTCCTTGCATTAATGAATAATGAACTTACATCATTTTGAACAAGTTCATCTAAGTGGTAGCTGTAAATTAATTATGAAAAAGTGGCATACTTCATCATTTCACTTTCATCACACAATTCACTTTTTTTGTCCTACTACTGATGGGATATCGAGAAATGAACTAAAAATAAGGTGTGGTCCCAGTCATTCATTTAATCCAAAACATATGAACAATTGTACTGCGCTTGGTAAGAGACCACCCCTTCTTGTATGTACATGAATTGATTTTATTCAGTGACTAGACCCAGAAAGCCATTTATTGAAGTGCATTTAGACTGGTGATCTTAAAATAAATTTCCATCATGTGGATTTAATTAAGCAACACATTGTGTTGTTGATATTGTTGAAGACCAGTGCAGAAGTTGGGATGACGTTACTCAAGCATGTACCATGCTGGGAAGGGATGTCTCAAGGCATAGGCAATGTTGACTCTGGTTCAGGGCATCAAACGTACAGGAACGCCATATATAGTGTTGATCAGACTTCTGCTGCTGACTGTGCTTTGAATGTTCTGAGTAGTAGTGTGTGAATTTGCAGTTTTTCTAGTGTAGCATGCATAATTCTCATGAGACAAAGGGTTTTATGCCTGCTACATGGGAGTGGCAGTCCATGTGGCAACCAGGAATTTTGCAACCCTTTCCATTGTGAATTTGTCTATTCTTGTGTACCCTTCGCTCACACCTGATGCGTTTAGCTGCTGTTGATTGATATGTTATAAACCAGTACAAGACAAAGCCTTCCAAGGGTTTGTCATACAGAATGGAGTCCCACAATGTATTGTTCAGTCAGTCTGCTATAACTGAGTACATTTACCTCACTGGCAGGTAAGCAGTTCCCCAGATAAGTAACCTGAAGCATAGTTTTTGCCCTCACATTCCAAAGTATATCCTATATGTGTAGTGTGAGGAATCCAGTGCTAAAGTTTAACCAGTGTAAGAAGAAGTGGTCACTGACACTCATTTTTGAGGACCAACACTTATTATTCAGCAAGAGACTTTGGTCAGATCAAGAGAGAGAAAGGCAGATAAGGGAGAAAGAAGGAGAAAGAGAAATATAGGAAAACTATGACAAACAGGAACTCAGGATGTAAAAGAATGCAACAGTGAGATAAAGAAAAGGGAAGTGGAGGGTGGTGGAAGAATGATGCAAGAGGCTGATTCAAAACCAGGCAGCCTTGGCATTTGACAGTCCTTGCATTTAGCAGGATCTCAAGGTATGTCTAATAAAAACTGTTTGCCCCTGCCCTTTTTATTATAAATTAAACACTAGTTAACGTGTGCGCTGGGGCACACCCGTTTTTCCCCCCTTTTAAAGACATTGCACTGCCTAAAATGCAAAGACTTAAATCAGAAGTTTTCTGTGTTAGTGCTTGAGCTGCAGACAGTACAGCTTAGAAATGGGGAGACGTAACCACTGCTCACTGTTGTGCTGTCTGCAGCTCTTGCACTAACTCTTATCATTTCTAAGTTACAGATAGTGCAACGTCTTATAACACCTGCCCAGCTCTGCTCTGTCCCAGAGAACACTCATGACGCCCCCTTAATGGTGGCTTTCCTCCCATATACTCAAGGCTGTATTTTCTCTTTCTTTAACACAATGGATAACTCAAGTGCCTAGCCATGAGCATTTACAATGCAGGACGAGTCTTAAACAAAGTGTTGAATCTCCCTCTCTCATGCTGTAAGCTGCATGCTTCAAGTAATCGTGCAACTATGCTGAACTTTGACCTGCACCATTCATTTAGCATCCTGTTTTTGTTGTTGTTTTTTTTATGTGTATCATCGACCCTGGGTAGATTTATTATGGGCAATATATTAATCTGAGCCCAGTTGATTCATCCTGAAACAACGTCATCATGGCAGGAAGTCAGCTTGTTGCCTAACTCAGCGTACTATCTACCCAGGCCCGTAGCCAGAGGTATAGTTTTAGGGGGGCATGGGCCCCAGCTATGACCAAACATTAAATGTGTGCTCTATAAGTGCATTCTTTTCCAAATACTGGTTGTACTACTAAATATCAACACTTAGAATACCGTATTACAAGAATATCATGGACAGAGTATCGAAAGGTAAGTGCATATAGGGAAGTATAGATTTACTATTTACTATTCCTAACTCCACATCGGCATACCTTGAAGATATATATATATATATTGAGTAGGTACATATTTGTGGAGTGAGGTATAAAAAAATCTTTACTTACTTACCTGTTGATATTTTGAATTTGATATTCTGTACCATCGATATTCAGGTTTCAATGTTGTGCCTGTCAATCAACTTTCGGCCATCAACTAGTTGGGATTTAAAGTGGAGGGCTCGCAACTTTGTGTATTTTCTAAACTTTCCAAGCTTTGTGAAATGCAAAGTTTATGAGGTTCTTTTATTTAAAATAAATTAAGGTGGCCTCAACACAGAGCCCTCCCTCCCACACCTCCCACACCTCTTTAGTGGTGGATGTCCAGCCTCCACACTCAACATTTTTTTACTGGAGGATGTCCTACCTGGGGTGTTAGACCTGGCTTTTCCAGCGGGTATATCCCCAGACTTTTTGCTTTTTGGCCTCCTGTTTTGGACCCTGTTTTTGTTGGTTTCATGACTCTGGGCACTTTACCACTGCTGATCAGTGCTAAAGTGCATATGCTCTCCCTGTAAATTGTGACTATGGATTGGTATTTCCATGATTGGCTTCTTTGACTTACTACTAAGTCCCTAGTACAGTGCACTGTGTGTGCCCAGGGCCTGTAAATCAAATGCTGCTAATTGGCCTGCAGCACTGATTGTGCCACCCACACGAGCAGCCTGTAAATGTATCTCAGACCTGCCACTGCAGTGTCTGTGCGCAGTTTTGTACTGCCATGTTGACCTGGCAAGTGCACCCACTTGCCAGGCCCTAACATTCCCTTTTCTTACATGTAAGACACCCCTTAGGTAGGCCCAAGGTAGCCCCAGGGGCAGGGGGCAGGGGGCAGTGTATGTGAAAGGTAGGACATGTACTGAGGTGTCTGACATGTCCTGATAGTGAAATACAGTGTATTTCGTTTTTCACTATTGAAAGGCTATCTGTCACATAGGATAGAATGGGAGTTTATTTATGACATCTTATAAATATAACTTCCCATTGAGACAAGATAGAAAGATGGAGTTTAGTATGCCTGAACCCAGAATATAAAAATGCATCTTTTAGTAAAGTTGATTTTTTTATTGTCTGTTTGAAAATACCACTTTTAGAAAGTGGGTATTTTCTTGCTTAGCCATCCTGTGTTCCTCTGCTGGTTTGTGGATTGACTGTTTGGCTTTTGAGTGACAGGGGCTGGGATGTGCATTCTCTCAGACGGCCACTGGGGGGGAGTGAAGTGTGTCCTGCCTTTCCTGAATGAGTCAGGGCTGGGATGGATAGACCTCGGCTGCATTTAGAGTAGGGGGAGGAGATTTCGTTGCACCTGAATAGGCCTAGTCAGCCTTAAACAATGCTGTCTCCACCTCCTGCCGGGGAGCTGCACCAGAGAAGACAGAACTGGTTTTGGCTGGGCAAAGAGCTTCTCTGCCACCAGAGAACAAAGGAATTTGTGCTATAAAAAGTGGGGACCAGACCCCTGAACTTTAGATCATTTCTGGAATTCAAGAGGAACCTTTGCTAAGGAGAAGAGCTGGAGAAACAACTGAAGGAGATGTACTGCCCCTTTGCTGTGTGCTGTCTGGGGTTGGCCTGCAGTGGCAGTTTCTTCCAAGGAAAGGACAAGGACTTTGCTGTGTGCTGTGTCCCCTGCTTGAGGAAGATCTCCAAGGGCTTGAAGTAGAGCTTGCCTCCTGTTTTTGGAGTCTCAGGGACACAAAGACTTCACCCCCAACTCCCCTGAACTCCCTTGCTGAGAGTTCTGACCTGCCAAGAGGTGCCTGCTGCTGTTCTGGGCCTCTGGAGGTTGTTCCTGCTGTTGGGAGCTGGAAAAGTAACGCAACAAGGAGAAGCGCGACGCATCCGCTCCTGTTTCTGACGCATCGCTGAAGAAACCGACGCAGCGCCTGCCCGTGGCTTGAGAAATCGCCGCATCGAGTGCACCGATCCCCGAAGTCCGAGATCACCGCACCGATTCCGACGCAGGCCCTGCTGTGTGGCTGCAAGAACCAACGCTTTGTCTCGGATCGACATGCATCGCATCGAGGCGCCAGGTCTGTCGCAACATTGGGCGATGCAGTAAGAAACTGACGCATCACCTCTCCACGCAGTAAGAAACCGACACATCACCTCCTCTCCGGTAAGGAGCCGACCATCACCTCCCCTGTGCAGCAGTAAGGAACCGACGCATCACCTCCACTGGAGCAAGGAACCGACACATCCCCTTCCCTGCGTGTAAGGAGCCTATGCATCACCTTCCCTGTGACCCTTTTTGCTTGTAATTTTGATGCATCCAAGGTACTCTGTGTTGAAAGTGCCACATCCATAGTTTGCTATGGACAGAACTGTTTCTACCTTTTAAAAGTCATATTTTGATTACTATATTGTGGATTTTTGTTGTTTTGGTCTTGTTTGGTTTGGATAAAGATTACTTATTTTTCTAAACTGGTGTGGTGTCCATTTGTAGTGTTTTCACTGTATTACTGTATGTGTGCACAAATGCTTTACACACTGCCTCTGAGATAAGCCTGTCTGCTCGTGCCAAGCTACCAAGGGGGTGAGCAGGGGTTATTTTAGAAGCGTATCCCCCTTACCCGGAATAGGAAGAAGGGTCCCTATTTGGTCAAAGGTGCAAACCATTGCCAACTAGAGACCCCCATTTCTAACATTAGTGGTCAGCGGTGAGGATATGGACTTGCATTTGTGCCTTACATACAGTGAATGGTGTACACTACTATTATAGTGCAGAGCATTACGCAACCACATACTGTTTTATTCTGTTTTCTGGTGTCCTCCTGGAAGTATTTTTTGATACTGAGACTCTGGTTAGTTGTTGCATCTGTGAAGTCTTGAAAAAATGGAACTTGACTTCTGGCACATGTTCATCTATACTATGAGGGAGCTACTCGTTTTCTGCAAGGAAAGGGGGCTGCCTGTGAAGAGAAGATCCAGGGAGGATATAGAGGCAGCCCTGTTTCACTATGAGCTACCCCGCTGGGGGCCAACACTACCAGATGAGTCTGAGGAGGAGGACTTCTCTAAAAGTGAGGGAGAAACAGAGAAAGATGTTTGTCTTCTAGCTTGTGAGCAGAGGTTGAGAGAGCTTGATGAGGAGCTCGAGAGGACTGAGGCCAAGAGGGCCTTAACCCAAGAAAAGGAAATGTGTGTAGCTCATGAAGCAAGCTTGGCTGGGCTGGAGGTGGAGTCCAGCTCAGATGGTGGCAGCAAAGAGGTGTTATCTAGTGCTGAGGGAGCACTACACACACCCAGAGATGTGGCACCAGACTTGAAGGAGGGGGCTGACACACACCAGGGGGTTCAGGTTTATGAGGAAGCTCCAGTGGTGCGCAGTGTCCCTGAAGTGGATTGGGGAACTGGCACAGGGTATCATATTCCTAGTGGTGGGAGGGACACTCTACTGACTCTAGATGAGAGGTGCAGGGAGAGGGGTTCCCCCATGGTAGAAGTCCTGGTAGGTGAGTGTGGAGACCGACCAGAAGAGTGTGGGTTGAGTGACAGAGGCAGACAGGCACTGTTTTGCCAGTCTCAGGAGAGTGATCTGGGGTACTTTTGCGAGGCACTGGATGGTGAGGCAAAGGGTAGCTTGGTTAACATCTGTGTGGGGCTGTGTGATTCAATTGTTGGAGAGCATATTTTAAGTCTGGTTTCCAGAGCTATGCCAACACCTGGTGGAGTGTGAGTTCTCTGACCCCAGGGAGCTCGCAACGGAGGCAGACCTTTTAATTCCAGAGGGTCTGAAGAAGCATCTGGGGGTGATCCTGAAGGAGGTGGCTCAGGTTTTCGCCAACCAATTGAGGTAGGGGAAGGTTGCGGTGGCCCAGATGGGCCCCAGAGTAATGGGAGTGGTGGAGGGTCCCATGTCCTTTCTCAGAGGAGAAGGAGTGTGAGTGGGCTGTGTCCCCAGGTGCCCAAAACCCAGTCTCAAGGCCTGGTTGATTCCATGAGGGAACACCAGGAGGGGGGCCTGGTCTGTGCCGGGAGGCCATCCCCTGAGGGGGATCGCAAGGTGTCAGTTGAGCTGGGGGAGACTGCTGTAACCAACATTCCACTAGCTCTGGTGTCTGGCAGCACCTCTCCAGTTGGGAGAGGGCTTGAGTCCAGAGAGAGGAGTGAGGGGGGATGCATTCCCCATGGAAGGACCAGGGGTTGCCAGCTCTGAGGTCAGAGCACCCCAGGACTGACCCTGGTGAGGCCACTTCTGGCCTGGGGGGTCTTCATGCTCTGTCAGGTGGACAGGAGGCTGGAGGCCTGCGCCAGGCAGACTCTTGCACAACTCCAGAGGAGTGTGTTTCCCTTGGGGGGGTTGGTGTACTCCCCCAGAAGTCCTGGATTGCCAGGCACAGGTCCAGACTAAGGGTACTGACCCGGGGTTGGAGGGCCAGGTTCAGGGTGTTCACCCTGACCTGGAGGAAGGGGTGACTGCTAACAGTGCCCCTACTGGTTTGTCTTCTGGGGGAACCGCTCTAGGTGGGAGGGTGCAGGGCCCCAGTAGGGGGGCAGGGAGAGGGCAGCCTCACCCCTTACCCCTGCTCAGTCTAAGGGTACAGACCCTAGGCTGGGATCCCAGTTGCAGGATAGAACCCTTGAACTGGTGGGCGAATTGTGCAGGACACATGCCACAGGTGCCCTGACAATTCTGGGTACCGCTCCAGGTGGGAGGGTGCAGAGCCCCAAGGAGGAGGACCAGGTGTGGGAGAGCCCACCACAGACCCCTGTCCAGTCTCAGGGTCCAGACCCTGGGCTGGTGGGTCAGTGTCAGGATGTCATCCCCGACCTGACAGGAGGTAGAGTGGACAAAGGGTGCAAGGCATCTGGGGTTATTGCCCCCCACTCTCTGTCACCACAGAGGTTTGAGAGCCCTGAGAGGCATAAAGCCTGGGTCTCATCACTGACAACTGTCAGTGGCCACTGTGACTTGCTGTCCTGGTGGACAGAGTGGCCCCTGGGGGGAGGACAGGAGTCACATCCCGGGGGTGGACTGGGCCACACTACTGTGTTGGCCATATGGGTACTGTCTACCTGCTGGGACACACCTGTGAATAAGCTATGGTTAGGTGCTGCACAGATGGGGTCCCCAGGTGAGAAGGAGGGTTCCCCATGGGTTAGCTTAGTGGGCCCTGAGAGTAAGAAACCAACACATCACCTCCCCTGCGCAGCAGTAAGGAACCGACGCATCACCTCCCCCGGAGCATGGAACCGACGCATCCCCTTCCCTGCGTGTAAGGAACCGACGCATCACCTTCCATGCGACCCTTTTTGCTTGTGATTTTGACGCATCCAAGGTACTTTTTGTTGAAAGTGTCGCATCTATAGTTTGCTATGGACAGAACTGTTTCTACCTTTTAAAAGTCATATTTTTATTACTGTATTGTGGATTTTTGTTGTTTTGGTCTTGTTTGGTTTAAAGATTACTTATTTTTCTAAACTGGTGTGCTGTCCATTTGTAGTGTTTTCACTGTATTACTGTATGTGTGCACAAATGCTTTGCACACTGCCTCTGAGATAAGCCTGTCTGCTCGTGCCAAGCTACCAAGGGGGTGAGCAGGGGTTATTTTGGAAGTGCATCCCCCTTACCCTGAAAAGGAAGAAGGGTCCCTATTTGGACAAGGGTGCAAATCATTGCCAACTAGAGACCCCCATTTCTAACATGGGGTATTCTGCATCAAGGAATCATACCACCTAAAAGGTCCGAAAGTAAAACCTTACCTTAAGTAAAGTTAGCAAACTTTATACGCTTCATAAAGTGTGGAGTTTCCTAATTTCGCCCACCTTTCTAAGTGAGGTTTTAATGAACTCATCACTAATTTGAAATAACTTTACAGAGAGCTTGGAACACATCCATCATGAACATTTTGGAAAATTATTTGTGTGTTTTAAACATTTTAGGGCTGCAGCAATGATGACAGATAAATAAAATTTAGATGTCAATTTACAGGGGAAGTTGGGAAGGTCCCACAATTAATTTTACTATAAGGTTGTTCCAAAGATGTTTCATTCAATTACATTTGATCAAAAGCACCAGTCAAAACTGCATGGACTGGAAGCAAACTACGACATTGGCACACACCCCTCATAGTTACAGGCAGGTTGTGCAAAAGATGTTGTACAAAAAGGTGACCTTTGTTAGACATTGACCAGCAAGACAGGTAGGCATGATAAATGATAGATGACTATGTGAGCCCGGGATGGGTCTACTTGAGGCCTCTGGCCTGGCTGAGCAAACTAGTTCCATCTCCAGTTAGAGATGCAGAAGAAAGACAGGCAGCAGCACTGCCTCCAATGGTCTGAGTGGTGTTTTCATGGTTTGCATCGAACATCCTGCTCTGTGATAACCTCTCTTTTATTCTGCTGATGTGGTACCTCCCATTTGGAAGCTACAGAGTACTGCACTTCCGGAATTATGGACATTCTCCACTCTTTGACATGCAGTAGGCTCCTTGTATTTAATCCTCAAAGTGGTATCCTCTGAGGATAACATTGCTTAGACAAGCATGCACTTTTCTGAGTGGTGAATGTACAAAGCATGGAGTCCTGCCTTGTGTACTAGAAATTGAAAATATTTACTTACGGAGGAATTCTCTGGCATTGCTATAGGTGCATATAAAAAATAAGCTTCATGTTATGAAACACAACAGGTAATAGGCTGCCTTATTTCAATCCACCTCCTTAACAGAACTTAGACTTCTCAAGAAGTAGGTTGTACTTTCCAGCAACTCTACAAGCAAATGTAGACATGGCTGATAAGCATTAAAAGAGAAGGTGTCAGTACTTCGCTCTCATCAAGTGTATATAGTAACAAATGAAGGGATGCAATTATTGGGCAATTTGCAAAATGCAGTGTCGATCAAGTAACAATGATTAGACCTTCTTAGGGCTTTAAAGACCACCATGCTAGGTGATTTTTTGATCTTACACGAAGATCCCTTTTAGAAAATAACATGCAGCATTGTGCATTGAAATCACATTGGGCCAAGTGCATTGGCCAAAACATGATAAGTTATACATACAACTTAATATCTCCAATCGCCTTTTCTCCATGCGTATCTAGCTCTCATTTTGCTTCTTTAGGCTTTCTCTTATGTTTTCTATTGCTTCCCCATCTCCTAATCTCTGCCCTCCCTACCTACGTTCTCTTGTTCAGTTCACTGGCAATGACCATGAACTCAGTGCAAAGAAATGTACTATCTCTCAGGTTGTTTGATTCACAGCGAGGTAACACTCGGGTAGAGCTGCGCTCTATAAAAATGAAAAAAAAAACACCCTATGTGACGTTATATTAAACCCAACATTTAATCATAATAATAATAAAACGCAGGTAGGTTGATATCGGGCATAGCTTCCGTAAACAGCCGTTCGGTTTCCTAAACGTTATTACCATCTGAGTAGTAATTTCAGAATTTCATCCACACAAAGCTGCTAAAATCACATTAATGTTGGACGAGTATGACTCAGAACTCTCTGGGGCCGGGAACTCCCTCTGACTAACGGTTTCCATTACTTGCGTATTTTCTGTTTTGTCCCTAATGTGCTGACTAATCCGTATGTATATTTTTCATTGATACAAAGCATGCAGTAGTGGCCTTGGTGTGTTGTTTCTCGTGCGTATACGTTTTCCTCGCTCTAGTCGCTCCTCCTATTGTGCATGGCTGGTGCCAACTAATTACTTTAGGTCTTTTTTCGACTGAAATAAACTATACCAGAAAGGATCCTTTAGGCTTATGTGCCAAAATTCATCCAGGGTCTGAAAACGCCAATCACGTGCTTCAAATTGGAGTGAGAATCGCGTGAAATGAGTCACAGCTGGCGGGAGTCTATTACTCCGTCAACATATTACATAATTCTTTGAAACAATGTTCCACTAGTAAGTGGTTTTGGAAAATTTCAAATCTTGGCAAAATGTTTTGTTCATCACAGATCACGGAGAGAAAAAGAACACGGGATAAATGATGAAAAATGAGGTAGGGCCATTTGATAAGAAGCAAAATGAGGGAGGGAGATAACAAAAGATGATCTGGGAATTATTGCCAGACTTCAAAATGAGCATTAAATGACCATGAAGAGATAGCAATGAACAGATGCACTGGGCTTCAGTCTCTGATTTGTCTTAAGTGCGAGTGTTCCTCATGTACTCAAATCTTCCTCCTACTCTTGTACCCCTTCTGCTCCCCTCTGCCCTTAGCTCCCCCCCCCCCATCCCTCACGGCCCATTGCAGGCCCTCTCAGGAGACCTTTTCTCTTATTCCCTTATTTAGCCTTTCTGTAACCTTAGTGTTGTGTTGAAAATGACGAAAATCTAGAGAAATATTAACTTCTAGCCAATGCTTCCTCTAAAGTTAACTCTAAACAAGTCCCCATGGTGCCGTTTTTCTCCGTTGTTTCGCAACATCTTGTGTTTAACTGGCTTACTCTCTAAGGGGAATAATGCACAACTTTTTGTCTCTTTTATAATCTACGTTTTATGCTTTCTGAGGCCCCCTCCCATTTAACTTAAGTTCGAACCCAGAGGATGTGGTCCCCGGGGCATCTTAGAGGGTCCACGTGCCCCCCTCCCCTTTTCAAATATGAAGGCCCCGAGGGATGGGATCCCTTGGCCTTTTTAAGCTCAGAGAGGGGCCCACGAGGCCCCCGGAAGGATTACATTTTTTAAAATATCAGCCCTGGGGTCTCTGAGGCTCCTTAGAGGCTTGGGGAGGTGGGCCAAGCACCCCCCACCTCCAAAATTATCTATGTGCAGCTCCCCCTGGACTAACCCCCGGGGGTAGTTTTTTTTTTGCAGTGCATGGGCCCACGCTTTTTTAAAATTTGACCACTAATTTGCGGATCCTCCGCAAATTCGCAGCAAAATTAAAGAAGAAAAAGTTTTTGGCCCCAGGCAGGCACCCCACCACCAGGCCTCGGGGGTCAAGGTATCCCGACCCTGCCCCTTATGTCTTTTTTAGGCATTTTCTTTTAGGACTCAGGACTGAGTCCTAAGTCCTAAGATGGCTGCCATCACTTCCTGGTTGATATGATGGCAGCCAATCAGATCTAAGCATGAGATCTCGCGGGTCTGTGGAACCTGCGCGGTGTGAAATATGCTAAGTTTTTAAGCATTAATTGCTCAAAAACTACTCTATCGGATTTACACCAAATCACAAAAGCCCTCTTTCTGAAACAAATCTAGTATTTTGCCAAATTTGGTGTACATGGGTTCAGCGGTTTGGGCTGTGTCTAAAGTTCCTGTGCAAAAATGAATGGGGGAAATTTATTTTGGAACACCCTCTATTTCTAGTCCGCCCCCCCACCCCCCTCTTTATCGGATCACACTGAAACTTTCCAGGAAGGAGCTGAGGTGATTTTTGTTTTTTTGGGGGGAAGATTCATGAAGATTCATCAAATGACACCAAAGATACAGGCAAACCAAAAAAACTGCATTTCCCATGGAGACACAATCCTAACTATCCTGGTGACCACCTATGGGTCATTTATAAATATAATAATGCTTAAAAACTAGAAAAACTGACATTTGAGGTGAACAAATTCAGAGTGTCGCTGGTGTTGTAGGGTGCTCTATACAGGAGCTGCTCTCCACCTAAACTTGGGAACTCCCCAGAATTCTCTGTACTTTCTTGCATACTTTATGTGGCACTCTATGCCTGCAAGGGTATTGTTTTGACTTATACTGTGTGCTTTTGTGTGTATGGACAAAGCTAAACCTCTCTGAAGAGCTACAATGATAGCGAAACATGTGTCAGGGGTTGCTTTTATTCATTACAGGTTGGCTTGGATGGTATTTTACCAATCCAAAGCTGTAATGCTGTGCCTGGAGTGGTAAATGGCTTTTGTCATTTTACAGCTCGGCATGGATGGCACTGTTCTAATCTTATGCTTAAAGATTTTGCTATAGAAATGTCAAAAGACTTTGGGCCAGATGTAAGAAGCATTTTACTGCTCGCAAATGGCCTATCGGGCTGTTTGCGACCGATAAAATGCTTTTTGGCATGTACCAACCCTATTTTGCAAGTCAGTAGCCAATTACTGACTTGCAAAATAGGGTTTGCGAGTTGCTATTTAGAAGGGGCGTGCCCAGGGCGTCCCTTCCTAATAGAGAGTCCCACTCCTCTCCAGGAATTATTGCAGTCAGGCTGGAGAACATGGCGGCAGGCTAGCGGACCGGTCGTGAGCTCCCGAGCTCCAAAGGCAATTATGGTTTTTTAAAACGTGAGGCGCGCAAAGTAGAATATCACCGCAGCAGAGGATTACCTGCGGGGAGTTGGAGTTGGATATGTCCCTCGGATCCGCTGAGAGCACGAGTGACTTCCTAGCGGGGCGGACAGGATCGGAGGCGAGTGGCGTGGTTGACGGGGGAAGCCGTCGCAGGCTCCAGGTCACGGAGCAACTGTGAACTCAGTGTGGGCACAGGCAGTGTCCGTACTGCGTGTGAATAGGAAAGCAGCCGCCCGAGTGTCCTTCAGGGGGAAAGCGTTGGTCAGCCCCAACAACAGCGGCATCGGTAGCTGCGTAGGGAGCAACAGAGCAGCGGAGGCAGCAAGTTCAGCCTTGGCGTCCAGAGGGCGGACAGTCAGACCGGAGTGCAGAGGAAGAGGGCAAGTAAGCAGGGTAAGTGACCAGGCTGAGGGGGGCAACTACAGGCAAGGCTCGAGCACTGTGCAAAGCAGTAGGGGGAGGAAGGCAGGTACAGCCAGAGGGTCTTCAAGGGAACAGTCCCAGGACCTTACCCTGAGTAGGGGAATAAGATACTGCCTCAGGAGCAGAAACCTGACTGCAAGTCTAGCGGTGAACACAGAACTAACCCAGAACTCTATTACCACTACAACGCAAAATAGTGAAAGAGTAAAAAAACTGGCTACACCCCCGCAAACTCTGGAGTCCACCCCAGCTTCTACCCGGGCAAGAGCAGTAGGTCCAAAGGTGAAAATCACCCCCTCACTCCGCTCATATTTCAAAATTAAACAGGCACCCCCAAGTGAAACCATAACACATTCTGGAGAACAGAGTAAGGAAGAAGGTAAACCAAAGATGACGGAGGTCAGGTCGGTGGCGGATATTCCGCTCAGTACCAACAGATGTCAGGGACTAAAATTGGCCGAAGCCATGGGGGAAGAAACCCCCCCTCAATGCTCAGCAGAGACAGGTGGGCAAGCTCACTTGAAGGGAAGAAAAAGCGTGGAAGGAGCAAGGGGAACGGAGAGCCTAATAGAGACTTTGATCTCAGAAATGAGGACAAATTTTGCAACCTCGGAAAAGAATCAGCTTAGAATTCAGGGAGCCTGTGAAGTACTTGACACGAAAATCAACTCCATAATGGATCGTATCAATGTAGTGAAAGCTACTGTGGAGGAGCTGGGAAAGTGTGTGGAAATTAACAAAGAGGAAATCCGGGCTTTGAAAGGGAACGAGAAGGACCTCAGGGGGAAAATTGAGTCTTTGGAAAACCAGGCTAGACGCAACAACCTGAGAATCCTAAATGTACTGGAGGGGCAAGAGGGTGATGACATCAAAGGCTTTGTGATTACTCTTCTCAAAGAGTTCTTCCCATGGGTAGAAACAAAGGTATTGACAGAAGATATACAGAGGGTACATAGGGACCCATTCGGAAAAGGCAAACCAAGGAAGAACCCAAGGAAGATATTAATCAATTTCAGAACATATACCCTAAAGGAGAAAATTCTAGGTGAAGCGATAAGAGCCGTATCCCACACGAAAAGCGACTGGACTTTTAGAATAAGATCGGACATTTCAAAGGCGACACAGGATAGGCAGTGGGAACTAGGACAGTACATGCAGGAGTTGAGATCCCTGGGTGCGTCAGTACTGATGCACTTCCCCGCGCCCCTGAGGATAATGTGGGGAAATCAGATGCACAACCTGACGGGAGGCTAAAGAAGTAGAATTCCTAATAAATAAGATTAAGGCGCAACAAGTGTAAGGAATGCCGATGGAGCAAGGGGCTCAAACCGGTGAGATTGTCTCACCAAAGAGATAGAGGGAGGGTTCTCCAGGGGTGGGTTAGGACTAGGGGGGGGGTCGGGGAAGGGGGTGTGCAAGAGTAAGTTCACTAAGGGTGTGGGAGCATATGGGAATTAAAAAAAAAAAAAATTGGTCCAACTTGTGTAATAACAGGAGATACAGTATAGATGTTAATAAAGGACATGGGAGTTAGCATAATAACATGGAATGTAAACGGTTTGAGGGTCAGAAGTAGAAGACAAAAATACTAGAATATCTCAAATGTACAAAGTGTGATATAATAATTCTCCAAGAAATGCACCTCCTAAAAGCAGAATGGGAAGGAATATTGAAGAAGCACAGTTGGGTGGACTCCTATATATGCACAGACCAGGCTTGTTGTGTTAAGGGAGTGAGTATTCTGTTCAAGAGATCAGCAAATGTAACAATAGAGTCATCCAGCAGTGATCCGAAAGGGAGATGGGCTGTAGCAAAAGTACGTATGTTTGGGAGAATGTATGCATTAGCAGGGTACTATGGCCCCAAAATGGATGATCCAGCCGCAATGCAGGACTTGTTTACACAACTTTTAGATATCTCAGCTCAAGTTATAATTGGCGGCGATTTTAACTTGGTAATAGATCCTAGAAAAGATAGAGTACCAATAAGGAACAACTCTACTCTGCCCAGAATGAGGAGCTGGCTGAAACTCTACTTAGAGGATCTAGGATTGGTAGATATTTGGCGAGAAAAGGGAGCAAAATCTCCAAAATTCACCTTTAAGAATAAAAAAACTAGGCCATTCGTCGAGAATCGATTACTTTTTAGTAGATAAGACACTATGTAACAACGTAAAAAGGGTGGAACATCTCCCGGCACACCTCTCTGACCACTCAGCGGTCCAGATGGAGGTATGCCTCCAGAAGCCACAGCGCGAACACAGGTGGACCTTGGACAGAACCCTGCTTCTTGACCCTAAAATAGTTGAAAGTCTGAGAACGGAAACCAATTCCTTTTTCTTAATGAACACAAATGAGACTTCATGACAGGTTCGATGGGATGCTTACAAGGCCGTAATGAGGGGGATACTAACTAGTGCAGCTGCTTTTAGGCATAAGACTTCCAAGAATAAGATTAGTAATTTGGAAAAGGGAATTCAAGCCCTAGAAAGAAGATCGGAAGAGGAGAGTACGGCACAAAGAAGGGATACATTAAAACTGGAAATGAATGAAGAGCTCTCCAATATACTAGAAGCTCTAATCAAGGAAAAGTGGTAGGCAAGTAAACTCGCGCACTACCAATATGGGGAGGGCTGCGGTAAATTATTAGCATGGAAGACGAAGACAGAGCAAAGCCGCAACAAGATTTTATGTATCCAGGAGGAAAACCATGCAGAAGCCAGTTTAGATGAAACAGCGATTGGGAGGGCATTTAACAGCTTTTTTAAGAACCTGTATACAGAGGATACATGGGCTAGTGAACAACAAATAGCAGAGTATCTCAAGACCTGGATAAAACAGACCCTATCAGGAAAACATAGAGGGGAATTAAACTCCAAAATTACAGAGGAAGAAGTAATGGGAGTGGTAAAAAATTTAAAAACAGCAAAAGCAGCAGGCCCAGATGCATTGCCAAACGAGCTATACAGATCTCTGAAAGAAGAGCTCGTACCCCGACTAACCAAACTATTTAATGAGTTATTCGTTAAAGGACAGGCCCTACCAACGTTGTGGGAAGAGGCGACAATTTGCGTTTTATTTAAACCAGGGAAGGATCCAAAACGGTGTGAATCTTATAGTCCAATATATATGTTAAATAGTAATTACAAGATTTATACCCAAATATTGGCAAAAAGATTGGGTAAAGTGGCTGGTAGTTTAATTCACGAGGATCAGAAAGTCTTTATAAGGGGCAGGCAGATCCAAGAATTAACACATGAATTGATGGGAGCAATTGATGAGGCTACCCATGAGAAAATCCCCTTGTCTGTAATCACGTTCGACACCGCAAAGGCGTTTGACAGGGTCAGCTGGGCCTTTCTACATAAAGCAATTGAAATGTATAACTTGAGAAATAGCTTTGCAAGGGCAGTAAAGTCCTTATATAAGAACCCATCTGCGTGCATATTAGTAAATGGAACTCTAACGGATAAGATAAACATTGGAAGGGTTACTAGACAGGGGTGCCCCCTTTCCCAATTGTTGTTCAACCTGTATATAGAGCCCTTAGCAAATGCCCTGAGATTTAACCAACAGATAACTGCCTTTAAGTATAAAGAATGGGTTAAAAAGGTTGCACTTTACGCAGATGATTCAATGTTATTTACGGACGATCTAGTAGGCTCGCTCCCAAGTACAATAAATTCACTCAAACAGTTTGGGAGACTATCAGGTTACCAGATAAACCAACAGAAGACTGAGATTATGGAATGGAATACACAGAGCAACAACCCTATGGTGAAGCAACAGATACGGTACCTGGGCATACAGGTAGTGGGGGAGATAGGGAAAATAGCCCAAGTAAACTTTAATAAGGTTCTAGCTGAAACAAGAAAACTGCTTAATGCATGGAAAAGCCTCCCGTTATCTCTCCTGGGCCGCTCAAACATAGTGAAGATGATGATACTCCCAAAATTCACCTATATTGTTAATTCTATTCCTCTAGAATTTAGGAGAGAGTGGTTTAATAAAATACAGGGAAACATCAGCAGTTTTATTTGGGCATCAAGAGGAGTCAGAATTGCTTGGAAGAAGATTAGGAGGAAGAAGGAACATGGCGGGATTGCCAGCCCGGATTTGTTTCTATACTACAGGGCTTTTCATTTTAAGAACTTTAGAGTATTATTTAAAGAGCATCAGTTATACCGTCCTTACTTGCAAGCTATGACTACTTTGGAAGGAAGTTACTTTTATACAAATTTGGGCACCCAAATTTTTTTTAAAAGGTGAAATTAAAGATATTAGGGTCCGCCGCTAAATTATGGTATTACACCAGACGGCTATGGAAAGCCCGTACTACAGTGAGAAAGCCCCAATCTGGAACTCAGCAGGAACACCAGAATGTCTAGTAGATGCATTATCAACTCCATTGAGAGCTGGAGGGGTAACAAGATGGGGGCAGCTAATAAGTGAGAATTCAATAGTCTGTTGGGACCAACTCTCGTTACTGACTAATGGGACACTTTCCAAATTTAAATTTTATCAACTGTTGAGCTGGACAAAGACTCTAGGGAAGGAAGACACAGGAAATAGAGACTTAGAGGCGAAAATACAAGGAGACGCAATGAAGAAAGAAGTAGCACAGTGGTACTGGTCACTCAAACCAGCGGGAGAGGAGGAATTCAGCCTACCCGTTGAGATCTGGGGGAAGGACCTGCCGACGCTGGATGTTCAGAATTTATGGCAAGTATCACTGTCTACATGCTGGCACATAATTAAGTCTGCACCTTTCAGGAAATATCATTTGTACACACTACATAGGGTGTACTGGACACCAAAGAAATTGTCCAAGTTAAGAAGAGGAGAGGCAAAAAAGTGTCCTAAATGTGGGGTGGAGAGAGCGGACGATGTCCACATGTTTCAGCGGTGCCCCCAACTACAGGACTTCTGGAAAGATGTGGGTAAGATTCTTTCACAAGTTCTACACCAGGAAATAGAGGTAAGCCTGAGCTAGTCATGTTTGGGGTAAGAAGTGGTAATGACAGCAGGGAAAGGCCCCGGTTAAGTAAAAATCAGAATAACTTCCTCTTCCTCTTGATATTATTAGCTAGACGGGAAATTTGCATTAAATGGATTCACCATAATCCGCCAACTCTAGCGGGATGGCTGGAATCAGTCCGCAGGGCAAATAGACTAGATCGGGCGGGAGTACGTTCCAAGTGGCAAGAGTTTTGGGATGTATGGGAACAGCATTGGGAAAATGAAACAGCGGAACAGTAATGCTCAGGTAAATTGAAAAGACCAATGATTAAGCAAAACAGCAATAAAATCAAGTGGGGTCTGCTGGCGCAGGTATTACTCCCAATTGGTAGAGTGAGAAAAGGTGCGGAAGGGGAGCCGAGAGGCCGGCAGGATACCCCACATATACTAAACCCCCCTAACGGAGGTGTATGTCCGGGGAAAGGGCAGCACAGTTTGAGATCTGCGGTCCCCCAATTGCAAAAAATCCTATCATCTTATCTCAACCTGTTTATTGCACAATGAGGACACAAAAAGAAAAAAAAATAGAGAGTCACACTGGTATGCAGGAATGTTTTGCGACCGGGGCTGAGTTAGGGCGGGACTGGGGGAGGAGTGGTGGCACACTGTAAGTGCGCATGACGGCTTGGCCGGCCATCTTGGGGCGGCCAAACACTCATGCGCACTTTGCATGTTCACCAGGCTGTAATACACAGCCTGGTGGGGGTCATGCACAGGCTCCCACTCCCCGTCTGAGCGCAACCAATCACAGTGCTGCATTGCAGCATTGCGATTGGCTTAGGGGAGCCTGTGTACTTCCGGGACCGAAGCGGAGGAGTAGGCGGCCGTGAGAAGGGACCAAAGCTGAGGAGAGATGGCGACTGTGAAAAGGTAAGTGTTTTTTTTTATTCCCCTGTCTCCCCGCCCTGCCACACCCATTCCCTGCCAGCCACCACTGAATCTAAGACATCATTTATGACATCACTGATGACCTGTGCGGGCAGGGAAACTGCTGTGTCCCAGGGGTGGCCTCCCTGGGACACACCTCCCCTCCCCTTCTTTTGGAATTTCAGCCCGGGGGGGTGGTATCCTCGGGGTTTTCAATGGCTCAGGATGGGGACCATGTGGCCTCTCTCCCCTCAAGTAAAAATATATTGCCACTGGGTAGTAAAAAAAAATATATATACATATAAATTTTTTAAATTAATACATTGAATTATAACAAAAAAATTAATTAAATAGTTTAACTGCATAAAGTATATATATATACCTTTTAACCAACTTTAAAAGTAATTAAATAGTTTAACTGCATAAAGTATATATATATACCTTTTAACCAACTTTAAAAGTAATTAAATAAAATATGATTGAAGGAGGGTAAATTGTTTATAATTTATTGTTTGAAAATCAATCTATACATCAAATTAATGTATTTACTTTATTCTTTAACACACATTTAATTTCAGGACTTAACGTATTTGAGGAGAGAATGTACATTTCAAGTCAGACTGGATAATATGGAGCCAGCTTCAAAACTTGTGCATTCCCTTGACAGCTTATTAATATTGCAGATAATTTACATTTCGATGCAAATGTGGAACTTTTGGTCACAATGGATGGTGAATTGTATACAAATATCCCTTCAGTAGAGGGCCTATATCAGAGTTCTTCAAACTTTTTTGCTCTGAGCCCCCCTAAGCTAAAAGTTTTGAAATCGGGCCTGTCTCAAAAACTTTATGGCAAGGATTGGGGGAGCGGGAGGGACATGGCTGGGTGCAGGGGTAATGAAATCATTTCAGGAGTACTTTTTCTATAGCTCATAAACCACATTAAACATGAGACTTATAAAACACCAACTATATCAAACAAGTATTGACTCAAAAATACTGTTCCCAATAATTGGGGTGTTGTGAGCCCTTCACACTACTGGACCCCAATGCTACTACACCTGCTGCACTAATGATAACTGCAGCCCTGAGTAACAGGCTACCTCTTCTGCCTCATTCACCCCTTCCCCACTATGCCTGATCATCGCTCCAATCTTGAAACAACTCCAATATTTTTGAAAAAAAGAGCTCCCACATGTTGTCTCCCTTTTTTTCTGCAAGGGTGCCCTCCGTCCTCATGCTAGAAAGAAAATAAGCTCTCATGCCCCCCTTTTAAAGTGAAACAGTCATAATTGTGATGCAGTGGACCCCTCAGACCCATGGGCCCCAGTGCTGCTGCACCTGCTTCATTAATGATAACTACTGCCTTGCAAAGAGGGAAGTCTCCTCTTCCCTTTGTTAAAAACATGGACTCCCATCTTGCCATACCCCACTCCCTGCCATCTCGCTGAGACCAACCGAAGGTGTCTACTCTGCTTTAATTTTCCCCTTCCTTGGCCCATTGCTCCGAGGCCCACATCAACACTTGCAAGTGTGCAGTGGGCCCTGATGCAAGCAAGGATGGATAGTAAAACAGCCAGAATTGGGGTTTAGTTGGCTCCTCCTAACGCTGGGCCCTGGTGCCCCTGTACATGCAGCACCAATGATATGTTCTGCCCATTTGTGTTAAAAAGCTCGAAGGGGACCTAGGCTCTAATGCTAGCAAAGAAAATGGGCCCCATCTCTACATTTTCACGGTAAGACAGCCATAATTGAGCAGCAGTGGCCACTAACACACCTGGCAGCAGAATCTGAAGCACTAATTAATGGCCCTTTTTTAATAAAAACAACAAAAAAGAGCACTTATATTGCCCCCTTCCTTGGGGTATCTCTCTGAGGAAGCGGTCTCTGGCCAATTGTAAACATAAAAATGAGTCCCCACACAGTGCCCCCCATTCTGGGCTATCTCTTTGACAATATCCATGAATTTTGCTCCTTTCCTCTTTCTCCTGGACAATTTCTGTGAGGCCACAGTCGTGGAGAGGATCAGGGCTCTGCATCTGAATGCAACCATGCTGGCCTTTTCCCTGCCACCCATGGACTCGGTTTTCACAAAAAACTGCCCCTGAACGGTTAATGCAGACTTTGAGGTGCCCCTAGCTGAAAGTGAAGGGTGTGGTGATAGTGCAGACAGTTAAAGAAGAAAGCCTTCGAGTCACTTAAGGCCAGGGCCACTGGAATTATGAATTTCTGCAGCAGGGTTTTCCGCAAAATAATGTGTTTACCACATTTGCTACATAATCCATCATCTGCTATATAATCTGCAGATTTTAACAAAACAGATTTGATTCTAGCTCAAATGGAACTAAAGTTATTTAAAATGTGGCAAAGTGTTCTGGAGCAGTGAAAGGTCCTTTGCAAAGATTGACTGGTAATCTTGTAGTTGCTAATTGCTGTGTTTGGGTGTTAAACCAGTACTAAAGAGGTGAAATATTTCCCCTGACAGTGTTACCCGGAGTTAAAATGTCAAAATAATGAAGTAATGCCAACTACAAAATGTGCCACATTGTACTGCATAATTTACCTTTTCTAGTCAACCCAGCCGCATAATTTAGTCCTCTCCTGCCGCATAATTCCATTGGTTCTCATTAAAGTTTCATGTTGACAAAGATTTATTGTTTTTGAGATGTAATGTAAGGGTGTTATCAGCTGAATTCTGGAATAACGGAGGCACTTATAAAAATGTTTGCATTAGATACAGTCTGATTACTTATTACCATACTAGTACTATATTTTGTAAGAACTTGTTTTATCTCAAACACTGCATCATTTTGCAGCAGCCCAGCTTAGACTGTGTGAAATGCTATTTTAAAATACTGACTTACATATTCACAGTGCTTTTTGCCACAGGCAGTGACCTCACAGCACTATAAACAGGGCCACTGGAATTATGTGGCACAAGGCCAAATTATGTGGCAGGGTTGACTAAATTATGTGGCAAGAAATGGTTAATTATGCAGCATAATGCAGCACATTTTTTTAAAGTATTACTGCATTATTTTTTATTCATTTTTACACTTGTTAACACTGTCCTAGAATATATTGTCCCTCATAAGTACCAGTTTAACATTCTCATACAGCAATAAGCAACAGAAAGGTGACCAGTCAACCTTTGCAAAGGGCCTTTCACTGCACAGCAACGCTTGTTACAGCATTTTTAGTAACTTTTGAACCATTTGAGCAAGAAACATTTGTTTTGTTAAAATCGTCAAATTATGCAGATGATGGATTATGTGGCAAATGCCGCAAATCCATAATTATGTGACAAACGCCCCGGACACAAAATCACCCAATTCCAGTGGCCCTGACCATGAATACAAAGGTCACTATTCCTCAATGCACCAACTAGGGTTTAATTATGTGTTGCTCAGCTTTAACACACAAAGGCATCTGCAGTGATGGTATTTGCTAACTGAGTTTTCATAACCGCAGAGTACATTTATGACTGGTTAAAAATGGCATCACAAAAAGCAGGGGCTAACCCAGTTAATTGGGTTGTTATATATGTGGATACTGCGTCCCATGCTCTTTTACCAATAAGGCCAACGGTTTTAAACATAGGGATGTGAAACAAGAGCTTAAATGTTTTTCTAATTCTACCACTAGTTTTGTATTTTATTGTCGTCGGTGCCCCTGTGATAAATAATATGTGGGACAAACTACCCAAAAGTGGAATAAAGGATAGGCCAGCATAGAAGCGGGATAAATTGTAAGATGGTGCATGCTCCATTGATTTCACATTACATGAAGATTGGTCATGATAAGAATGATTTGAGATGACAAGTGATTGATGTGATGTGATCATTAGAGGGATAGGTGTGGCACAGCGGCCAGAGTGGCTGACTCCAAAGCGCAAGGCTCGCAGTTCAATCACCGGCTGCAGCTCAGCTCATCATCATGTGACTCTGGGCAATAGCTCACTTAATCTCCCCGACGGCCCCCAGCACCTTGAAACCCGTAAGGGGGTGATTAGTTCACGCTTTACGCTTTATTGTTTATTACAAGACTGCCCAAAGGAGTGATTTACAGAATAGTCTGCATCATCAAGAAAGTGAATGGATAATATATATTAGATCAATTGATGATCAACTCAACTCAGTGAAAAAATGGAACTCCATTATCACCAGCTGACATCACTTGCCCAAAGACATGTATCTTGGACTCTGTGATTCTTTAGGGACTGTTACATCTAAACAGGCATAGCCGGCACAGGTAAGCGTGGTGGGGCCGGGTGGGTGGGTGGGATAAGTCGACAAATGACAGGATAGGTAAAATTAAATAAAAAAAATAATATAACCACTTACCTTGCGCTCACCGCATCGACGAGTCGTATTTATATTAATAAGTAGGTTCCTGTCTGGGGCAAAGTCAGTTAAATGAAGCTAATATATCATCTTCTGTTCTCACCCTACTATGTGAAGGCATTACAGTGAACAGTTAGTAATTTGTCATTTGTAGAGGGATGTTCATTCAAATATCTTATAAGCATTCTTTAAAAAAGTAATCATGTTCAACCTCGCAGTAAAATAAAAATTAATCATATTCAAGACGCATTCCTTATCATCAGTACTTTCCCACAATAATAGGGCTAGATTGTATTATATATAGTATATCAGGATGAGGTCCAGGCCCCTTTATAACCAGAGCAGTTGCAACACCCCCTTTTGATTGATCTCTTGAGGATGATAAAACAGGATTAAGAAATAAATCCAAAACTTTCTGGATTAAGTTCCATACTTATCTGTGTTTCTTGAAACTGAAAGGTACTTTAATTGCTTAAAGCATCAAAGTTTAAGTATTAGAGGTTTGTCTCAAACCCACAACATTTAACCAGAGGAGAAACAGCATATAACAGATAGTAAAAGAAAGTAACTATCTACTTAGCATCATAAATTTACAATAGCTTGACTGCCACAAGTTAGATCTACCACTTTAATCTCTTCTTAAGTGTTTGATGTTGCACTCCCATTCATCTCCTTCTACACTACTTCTTACCCTTAATTTGTCTATAAATCATGTTCGCCATAAAAGACCAAGTGGTTCATTAGGGCCAGACAGTAATGTAACAGTCACAAAATATTGGCGGAGGCCCCTTTCACCCTAAACTCCGTTCCTCCACCGAAATTAGATGCAAGAGAGCAGCTATGTTTCTGAAGGCAGAGCCTCAACTGATTCCACCATCTGAAGTGCCATCTCTTCATCCCATAAGCTTGCAAGAATCACATTTTAAGGGCCACCCTTCTTTGGGAGGCCATTCAGCGTAATTCTCATGAGCTTTATTCTTGCCAAGGACAATCATATGCGCCCTAGTCGTGCCTGGCATGAAAAATGCTCAAATGGCCCCTAGAAGTCGAACTGCTGTTATGGTTTTTGAAGAACAACTTTCCATGTATGTTCTTGGAAAACATAACAAACTAAAAACCAGTCCACCATTAAGTCACCGCATGTTGAGCCTGCTGTTAATCTTTTTTTGCCGAAAGTGCAGGATCCATTTTAGCAGAAGCACTTTTGGCAAAAATTCCCACCGAACAGATTGTGTGTGGCCAGCTTCTGCTTGTAGAGATGACTCCACCACATCACCTGCTTGCTGCTTGCCTGCCAGTGTCTACATAAGCCTCTAAATCCATTGCATCTATTTTCAGTTCCACTATTGTAGAATAATATAGAAATGTAAATTTGTCATTGGGATTAAGGCTAATTCTAAAAATTCGACTTTGGCCTAGGCTCTCTTTTTAGGCTCCATTATTGCTAGAGATTGATTTAAAATCAAACCTCTTTCTTTGATTTAATGTTTGCCTTCTTATAGCTCCCTTGTTTTGTTATAGCACATATCACATTGCGCACATTTATCTGAATCTATTCCCCAAGGTGCTCAACAACATCATTTGCACCCTTCATTACAAATTCTACCAGTGTCTGTTATGGTCTAGCTTACTCAGCAGACAGAAACAAAGTAAATATCTCTGCTAGTAATTACATTTGTTTTTACTAGAACCACTAACTGCGGGGGACAGGAACCCAGTCTGATGGCATATCTAAATTGATGGTCTGTATGGATTCTCTTTCTCTCTTTTGAGTTGTTTATCATCTCTCTCCTTCTGTCCTTGCTTTCTGTTATGGGATCTTTACTAAGCTTCGACATATCTTTTCATTTGTTAGATATACTCTTACTACTTTTACTCCTAGACCTTTCTCTGAAATCCAGGGTAATCGAAAAGTTACTAACCGTGGGCAGAAAATGTTCTTTCCTTGCCTTTGTGGTGTTTGCCTATCTAATGTTCGATTGAGTTTTTTTCCCAAATTAGCCTATAATTTCTTTGACCTTTTTTCTCACCCATGTCTTTTGTCCCCATCTTCTTCCTTCCATTACTAGTTTTTTTGATTTCTTCACGATTTGTAGTATATGCCTGTCTATCAAGTTCTGCCATCCTTGTTCTAACAATTTTATACTACTACCTTGGTCCCTCAACCTGCACTGCTTTCAAATATGCTGAAGGTTGCTATTACCTCAAGGATTGGTAATGTACGTTTCAGCTTATAATTGTTCAATGTGTTGTTTTTAGATCAATTTTTTTCCCAGGCTGAATGACAGCATTACCTGACTAGGAGAACCTTTGTAAATCTTTAACTTAATACCTCTTGTCTACCTGTTGAAAAACTGTTGATAATCAGTAATTGATAAGCCACCAACAATTAACTACTGAAAGTAGAAAAGCCTAAAGACATAGGAGCTGATTTAAGTTTAGCGGATCAGGTACTCTGTCGCAAAGGAGATGGAGTACCCTGTCTGCCAAATCCTCAGTCTGCACGCCTCATTAGAGAAAGCTCCTAGAGTGTGGGGCTCATTAGTTTTTTGTTTGTCTGAAGCAAACTCCTACTTTAGGAATTTGTTTCCACAAAACAAAAAAAGTTGAAACTTTGGTGAATAACTGTCATTACCAACGGCAGCCGTCCACAAAGCATTTTGCACATTGAAAGTAACTGTTGTGATGGCAGTTCCTTTAAATGTACTGAGATGACCGCTGAGCTGGCGGTCATCTCTAAATTTGGCGAATGGTAGGTCATCAGGATGGCAGAGGTAATATCCCCTACCACCCTGACAGATTACGAACCATTAAACACTAAATGAGGCCCGTAATTACTTTTAGAAGATCATGACACTCATTATAAAAGAAACGCTATTCACTTTGATGAAAATTATTTTTATCTTTTTGATGGAAATGCTCAGTCAGAGAGAAATTTAAAAAAAGGAGGGAGACTGGAGCAAGTTTTAACTGTAACATTTTCCACATGATCGCCTATCTTATTTAGCAGGTTCATGGGCCACTGGGCAAAAGTGTCTGTGGAGCCTCCCCCTCAGGAGACAGCCTCTACAGCCCCCTCCAGCCACCGGAAGAGGGGGCTCTACAGGGTGAGCATAGAGTGTCCTGGGAGCCTCCACACACCTGTAAGTCGCTGGGGTGCCTCCAAGGTGTCCCCTTCAAACACCACCCGGAATAAGACTACCATAATGTAGACCTGTTTTCTGGTAGTGTGCACTCTTACAGACCAGCCTGCTCACATTATTTTGGCCCAGTAGTCAAATTGATTAAATAGAGATTGGAAATCAACCCACTGGGCTTCAAGCAACATGATAGGCAAAATATTGATAGCAATGCTGCCATTAAATTATGGCACCAGCATCAAAAAGTATTGCTCATCCATACCTCAGGCAATCACGTCACTGCCTCAATTCAGGAAGGACCTCAAGACCTGGCTCTTCGACTGAACCACAGCCCCTCTACGGACCTACAGCTCTCCCGACTCTCCACGCCCCCCAGCGCCTTGAGACTCTTACGGGTGAGTAGTCACGCTTTACAAGAATTTGATTGATTGATTGATTGATTGATGGATTGATTGATCCATTATCACACAATATGAACATGTTAAGGATACTTGTAGGTCATCATCTGTGTGTAAATATTTGCAGCTTTGCTGTACTTTCACTCGTTCAGCCTATGTTTATTTAATTTATCCCAGTTCTGGTTCTGATTGCAGTGCACTTCATTTGGCTCCTCTATTCACTTCTCTCTCTCCTCTCTCTCGTTCCTACGCTTCCCCTTTCGTGCTTGGCTGCTTTGTTTGATTTATGATAAAGTCATTGGGTGGGGACTCGGGCTGGTACTTGGATTACAGCTTTGAAGTGAGAAGTGACTTCAGGGCGCTTGGCACGCGTGCACTTCCTGGTCCTCGCAGGGAAGGAGGCCCAGCTTTGACAAACGTAACTTGAGTTTCATGTCCACAAATCAATTGCAGCAGCTCACATTCGAAGGAAACGTGTTTTCCATCATTTCAAAGAAATGTTATGTTTTACTTCATAGGGTATAGTGTGAATGACGAGCAGGGTGGGACCCAAGATGTATAGGACAGAAAGCTATCAATTACAGACCCTTCCTTCCATGGAGGAGCTTAAAGACAGAACGTTTCTGAATTTGAGCACAGGGCCTCATGAGATAGTTGTAAAATAATAAACTCTTTCGTACAGACACGTATTTTAGGAAATAAATCTGCAATTACTCATAACATCAAATATGACTTTTCAGAATATTTTGCTTGCTTGCCTAAATGTAATTACATATATAAAAGCCACTCTTAGAGAACTGATCAAAGAATATAAATTCACTTTGAGCTTTGGATATTTGATATTGAGATGATGAAGCAATTTTAGCAGCAAAGGGAAAACACGTGCAGGGCTGTCTTCCATGCCTTGTATGTGGAGGGTAAATCCAGAACGCTGAGAATGATTGCATCAGGTGCACTCTTTGCAGATCCCGCGGTGAGCCGAAGCTAGGAGGCGGAGGAGAAACAAATCTCTGGCCGGGAACAAAGACTGAGGTATGTGGTTGAGACTGAGGCCAAGCCCTGGATGGCTGGTAGAGGCTGCCATGACGCGACTAGTGTATTCCTGTCAGATGTGATTGTGATTGTGAGTGAGAGGTCTAGATGTTCCAGGGAGTGCTGTCCTTCTTTGAAGAATGAGACAGGTGATCTTTTAAGGTGCTGACCATTGAGGCAGCCCTGTGGGGCCTTGATCATGCCAAGCCGTGCACTAGTGACAGAAGCAGAGAAGGCCTCCATTTGGGGAGGACGTAACCAGCTGCTGAGCCCACTTCCTGGAGGACTGAAGGGACCTCCAGTGACCCAATGGCTGGACGGTCTGGCACTAGGCCAGGTAGAACAGCCACTGGGCAAATTCTTCAGGCCATCCGTGTCAGAGCCTACCCTCAATAAAAACGAGGCACAGATTATAGATTTGCTTGCTGGGACATATGCTGCAAGTCAGTACTGTAGAGCTACAAGCCCAGGGGGAGTTCAGGGCACCCTGAAATACATATTTCACTCTAGACCGGGAATTCCAGCCAGCTCCTGCGCAGGTTGGTGCCAGAACCGCAAACAGACTGTCTGAGTAGGCCAGTTGTCCCACATTGTAGGAAATAGGGAATGTAAAAACTCTGGCATAGCCAAAAGGTTTTTTATAATTTTGTAAACTGCATACATAGGCACACAATATCCATGCACACATATACAGAGGGCAACCCAGCTACCTGCAGTCACACGGTTTTCCTGGGTCCAGTAGAGAAGCAAGCTCCCAGGAATGCAGACTAGTAGAAAGTCATCAATGCCGATATACCTACCCTATATAACAGGAGGCATAGAGTATATGCATCAGGGGCCACAAGGTAATGTGCATCAGGGTGCACTAGCTATTGAATTGAATGATGCGCCTCAGCAGTGCACTGGGTGATGCACCATGTGAGAACACAGTGGGCCTGATTCACAAAGTTAAACATACACTTTTGTGTAAGTTTACATATTTTTTGGTATTCACAAACACAGAGTTAATAGTAAGTTTACGAGTGCGGAGACTCCACAATTGAGAGAGGAGAACTGCTCACATAAAATGATGCATACCAAAACAAACGTAAACTTACACAAAAGTGTAGGTTTATCCAGTTGCGGCCGCCACAAAAAAAGGGTGGTGGGCGGGAGGGGTGTTGCGCGGGAGTTAGAAATAATAGATTTCTTTTTTTAAACGTACCTTTAGCCACCAGCCTCCTCCAGCGTCGCGTCATGTTCATGTCTCTCCTCTTCCTGGGTCCCAGCAGCCCCTGGAACAGACTTCCATCCAATCCTCGTGCTGCTGAGCAGCGCAGGGATTGGTCTGAGCGGGCTGAAAAGACGTCCTGCTCAGACAAGGAAGTCTGTGGGGGTTCATTCAGCCCGGCTGCTCAATGCAGCTGGGCTGGAGAAAACCTAAGTGCGCATGTGTGTTTTGGTCGGCCTGAGATGGGCGGCGAAACACACATGAGCACTTAGGGAGTGGAGTGCACGTAGCACTCCTCCACCCCCCTCCCATGCCTAGCCCCGGCCCTCCCTACAGCGCTGGCTACGGTGGCAAATGCAAAATAAAACGATGCAAGAAAATCATTTAATTTTAGATTTGCTGGCTCTGAGCCAGGCAGTGGGGCGATGTTCCTATGCCATTGTAGAGGAGCCGCCGCTGTATTTAACTTTGTGAATCAGGCCCCGGTTGGGGCACCTGATCAGACTACTGGGTGTGTTTCATGAGGTGACCACTGGGGGTCGTATCAAGAAGCCTGCACACAGCTTCAGATCGGAGCTCTGTGACTCTCTTAAAACAAACAGCTGTTGTCTATACAGCATCATGTACATGTACAAAATCAGTGATTTTAGTAGTAAGTGAATAAACATCAGAGCTTGAAAAAAGGGAGCAGCAACGACTTCTGTGTGTTTTCAGGTTGTGCTGTCTGATGCCTGTGCGATAACATGAAGTATTCCAAGTTAGTGCAAAAGCAGTAAAAAATGAATATGTGACGTTACAACGCGTTCCATTACAATGCGGTACGTTACATCGCAGTTATTACAACGCAAGTCGTTACAACGACTTGCGCTGGAGGGCGCTGGACTTAGGATTAGTATGATTTACTATTCCAACTCCAGTCTACGTACAGTAGGGAAGGTGTTGGAATAGTAAATCTTACTATTCCTTAGTCTAGAGCGCCATCCAGCACCAGTCGTTGTAATGACTTGCGTTGTAATGACTGCGATGTAAAAGCATTGCGTTGTAACGACCGTGTTGTAAAGGTTGTTTCCCGTAAAAAATACAGTTCCTTGAAAGCAGTAAGCCTGGGCGGAGTTCGCGAAGTGCAAAAAAACTCTGGCGCACTACGCGAAGTTCCGCAAGTGGCAGAGTGCGTTGGATAAATTCTGTTCGCAGTGATTTTCAGTGCCAGGTGCTTGTCTGCACTGTGCAATTATCGGGAATGGCACCATGCACAGCGCAAGTGGACGCTGCTTCCTTTCTGCCGCTCGAGTAGATTTTTACTCGAGCGGCAGCTTTCTCAACGTGAGCGGACAGTTTCTTAACGCGAGCATACGCGACTACTCGCAATGAGAAATCTGACCGCCTGCGTTGAGAAATCTCGCCGGGAGGTTGATTTTCCACGCTCGCACTTGCCAACTTGATGTTGACGATCGCGAACTAGGAAAAATCTCGCTGGGAAGTGGATTTTCCCCGCTCGCGCTTGCCAACTTGACGTTGACGAACGCGAGTGAGGAAAAAAACTCTTCTCTGCTACGCGGAGCGGAGTTTATCGGAACTCCGCGTAATGTGGAGTGCGGAAATCTCCGCAAACTCCGCGAGCGGAGCGGAGTTCACCGCCCAGACTCAGAAAGCAGGCATAGAGTCTTGTTCCATGGCTGTGCACAGTGCTTTCGATCCAACCTTGGTGTTTCACATAAGCTGAGCACTTGGTAGTGAATGGGCACATAATGATGTCAGCGAAGTCCTACATAGTCCCATATCAAGTGTGTGCAGTTAATCCAATCCTGTTTTGTTTGCTTTCTGGAACTCGAAATATTTTTCCCATCATAAACAAAGAACTACAATTACCAGAATGGTAAGAACAAAATATTGGGACTCATCATGTATGTAATTCTGAAAAAGAAAAAGGAGTACATTTTCTATTTTTCTAATGCATTTTTGGGAATTGTGTACATTATCTGGTAGTATTTGTTGGTGGATTCCATATTTAAATAAAAGGCTTGCTTTGTAGAGGCACTCATTTACACCGATAACCCAATGAAGTACACCTTCTGATATTTGTAGCTCCCATAAAGTCACACGTGCAAAGCTGCATAGCAGCAAGAGGCCCAATTTCATTTTTTACCTTCAGGCAGTCCTAGGTTTTCATCCAGTTGCATTGGGATGCTGATATATTTCAGTATTTACTAATAGTGGTAAAAATCATAAATGCTATGTTCTGTAGCTAAACAGGCAGAACTGGCTGACTGTCACACACCAGGCTTAAGAAAGATGGATGCCATATTAAAAAAACACTTATTAGTTCTTTATGAAGCGTGAAAATGTTATTTTTTTGATTTGCAGCTTAAAAATATCCTCCTTAATTTTTTAATGTCGCCATTCTCATCAAATGCACGTCAGATTTGCTAATTTTTCACACAATGCAGCGCACAAATCACATTTTCAGTGCTGCATTGTGCAATGGGGAAAACAGTGCCGAGCCACACCTACTAAGACTGGCCTGCTGATGCTGCCATCCCCTGCACTGGGTCATTAGTCTGCCTTGTGCAATGCACAGCCTTGCACCATAGTGCAGAGGTGAATATGGGTTGTTAGCATAGGATTTGTATCGGAAGCACATCCTTTGAGTACCAATTCTATGCCTGGACAAACTCTGAAGGATCCCACACACTAAACGTATGCTCTGCACTTCAACACACATGCAAAGTATGGTTCTTTTGAGAAAAGAAAACATTTCCCTGCCTGCTTCAAGGAGGCATTCATTTTTTACACAAAGCCCAATCTGGCTGCCCTGATAGATTTGGCTTTTGCGTCAAACCCTATGGGTGTTTGCACTGATCCAACCAAGTATCACCTCAATAACTCCCTATTGGCATAGACTGGTGCAAAGCAGCGTTAGACACCACAAAGCACTTTTTTAATTTTTTAAAGCAGTGAATTATACAAGATGGGGTGATTTGATTGTTGGTGGTGAGCTGAGTGAGACCCTGGGAGGAAATGTACTCTAAAACAGCAGGGAGTCTAACCAGATTAAAATATTGGCAACTCTGCTCCTGGGTGGGGGCATTAAAACAAGGAAGAGGTATGCAGGACTCGACACAGGAGAGAGACTTACACATGTCTTGTGCACATAAAAGGAAGTGGCGAAATGGTACCAACTACTGTGCGACGCAGAGGATAAAGGGAAACCTCCACCCTATCAGATGTGGAGGGGATGCTTGCTGGATCGAGAGCTGGAGAATTTATGGCAAGTATCCTTTGAGCTTCTATACGCTATTGTCAGTCTTGCTTCCCTAAAAAGAAACCATCTTTTCACTCTACATAGGGCTTACTGGACTCCTTAGAAAATAGCAAGAGTGGCGAAATCAAGTGAAAACTCCTCCAGAAAGTGGGATGACCCCGACGCGGACGACATACATATGTTTATTTCATGTCCAGTTTTGAAGTTGTTCTGGGATGACCTAAGTAGGTTAATAAGGGCGATTATAGGATTGGACTTTAAGTTAAGCCCTAACTTTATTTTGTTTGGTGTCGGAACAGTGGATATTGGAGAACAAGATAGAGATCATAAAAAATTGTTCTTTTATTTTATGCTGCTCGCATGGCATATTATATGTAGAAGATGGATGGACAAAAACCCACTCACTGGTAAAGCGTGGCTGCAGTTGATTGAAAGGACTATCAGGTTTGACAAAGCATGCTTTAAAGAAAAGAGAACAACATTTTGGTTACCAGTCTTGTGTTGGATGAGATCTGGTTAGTGAAAATTAAGAAATATGATGAGAAAAACTGTTGGATGATTACACCAGGGCCTAGGGTATTTACCCTGGTGGCAAATTCCGAGTGTCCGACAACAGGGTGGCTCGATGGACCGGACAAAGGAAGGTGAATACAGCAGGCCCCTGTCAGAGGCAGTTGGTTAAGAGAGCAAAATGGCTCCAAGGTGATGAGGACAAAAAAAAAAAAAAATTGTGGTGAGATTAGCGCACCTTTCCAGTTCAAAATAACTTTTGCAGTGGAAAGTAATTACTAATGCATTGCAATGAGTCACTTTCTGCAACGCCATACTAAATCCGGGCCGAAGTACAATTACTTTCATTTATCCCACGAGTCAAATGTTCCCTAGAAATTGTTAACTTTTTCAGCACCACGTACAATACAGGGTTCTAAATTGACGTGGAAGAGGGTTGACAACCCTTGGATAGACAATGCACTTTCTGATTGAATGATTTCTGTAAATACATAACTTACTTTCCACCTGTGCTAGGCCAATAAAAATAGCCTACAATGTCAACAGGCCATAGTCAATTCCTAATGCCCGATATGGGCAATTCAACTGAACAGCAAGCCGGCCAGTGGCGGCCACCAGCAATTAACACAGGTGGGGCGACAGGCACACTGACGGGCACTAATAAAAACCAGATGTGCCCTTAGGCCCAAAGCCAAAGCTCTGAATCGGGTTCCATTTTAAACTGTGTTCATAACGGGCCATGAATATGAGCTCTAGAGTTGAGATTCAAGGCACTATGAGTTTCTCACAGTGCCTGTCAGTGATTTAAACCAACTTAATATTAAATTTACTTACCTTTTGCCTCGTGTTGGGTGCTCCTCTTCATCTCGGCAGCCCAGGATCCCAGAGCTCCAGCAAGCAACTCCCCTTCACCAATCCAGATGCTTCTCTCAGCAGCATGAGAGAAACACCAGGATTGGCTTGAGCAAGCTGGTGCAACGCTCCTTAAAGCACTGGGGTTCTGTGCTTGCTCTCCACCCAGTTGTCGGAGACAGCTTGCGTTGGAGTGTTAAAAGTGCGCATGTGCAACGCCCGGCCAAAGTGACATGCACACTTTAAACTACGTGCACAGTATTCCTCTCTGCTGCTGCCCCGCCTCCAAACTTGGCTGCTGCCAGCACGAAAAATAAAATGTTGATAAATGCGTTTTATTACCATTTTATTTTTTTCATGTTTCCTGCTCTCCAGCAGAGGGGCGACGCTTCTCCACTCTCATGGAGGCACTGAACCTGACAGCAATTGTTCAGCAGAACCCATATAAATTGTTACTTCCCTCAGGAATTGTGGCTTTGTGGCATTTGGTAATGCCAAACTGAAAATATTAGCACTGGCAAACACAATTTGAAGGAAAGTAGACAGAGTTTTATGGCAGAGAAGGACCAAAAGACTCATCCAGTTCCATTTTGTGGCCTGCAAATGACACACCGATTCTACACATTTATAGTTTCTTACTCCATATCAGCACTCACTGTGTCTGAATCAAAATGTTATTAATCAAGTCTCATGGGATGGGCCTTACATCGTATGCCGACGATACGCAACTGGTGTTGACTATACATAATGATGGTGAAAAGGTAGCAGCCAACTTTCAAAAAGGCATGCTTGCAATTAGTAGCTGGATGTCCAGCAATTGCCTCAAATTGAACTCTGATAAAACAGAGGTTATGACATTTGGCAAGCTATCTCCTATTTGGTCCTCCTCTTGGTGGCCTGTCTCACTGGGTTCCCCCCACTCCCAGTTACCAGGGTTAGGAACCTGGGCGTCATATACGATGACAAATTGACTTTTTTGCCTCATGCTAACTCAGTGGTCTCAGCTTCATTCCACAAGTTACGTATGATAAAAAAGATTTTACCATTTTTGCCGTTGACTGCAGGGAAAACTTTGGTTAGTACATTAGTTATGTCTACTATTGATTATTGCAACGGGCTTCTTGTAAATGCCCCAAAAAAGTCGTTCATAAGCTACAGTCAGTCCAAACGCAGCCGCCAGGATGCTATCAGGAACCCCTAAATATAAGCCAATTTCTCATGTCATTCGGAACTATCACTGGCTCTGTGTGAAGAATCGTATAAAGTTCAAGGCCTTGTGTATTGCCTATAAAGCCTTTCGTAAAACAGGACCTCAGTTTCTAATCAGGGAGCTAGCAGTTTACGTTCCGGGCCGAGCCCTTCGCTCATCCACTGCTTTTCTGCTTAGGGTCCCTCGCACTAAAACAGCCTCATGGGGCGATAAACGTTTTATAGTCGCCACTGCAAAACTTTGGAATTCTCTTCCACTAAAGATTAGATCTTCCCAATCTTTGCTAACCTTTAGGAAAATGACAAAGACCTGGCTGTTTAATCAGTAAGTTTCTCCAATATATGGTATCCGCCTGCTGTCCTTAGCGCCGAGACACCCATGGGTAATTGAGCGCTTTACAAATCTCATAAATGAATAAATAAATAAATAAATAAATAAATAATCTATTTACCATGTTTTTTTATCACTTCTTCAGGGAGGTTGGTCCCATTTAATAATAAGTGCCTTATGTTATTAGCCCATTTGTGGACTGTCTCTGCTCTGCTTTTACTTTTTGGAGATGTGGAAACCACACAATATTATGCTCTACCAGCCATATAAAAAATGGTAAAACAACCTCCCTTTTCTCCTGTTTCAGCGCTCCGTCCATCATCTCCTTGTGTTTGCTCTGTTTGCCCTAAGTTGGCAGGGTATGCCCAGACGTGGGTCCCTTGCTCACTTTGCCACTGGATTCAAGCTAGCCTGGCTGATGAGGGCTGTTAGCCCGAAACCGGTCCCAGGATGCTTCTTTCCGGTCCAGGGAAGACATCGCTTCACAGTTCTGACTGGACTGTTCCCATGAGGCACAGGGTCAAGACTGATTTGCATATAGCTGTGTCTGAACTGGGGTGGCGAAGTGAGCTAAAGAACGATGATGGATTCAACCCAGATCTGTGACTGGGGGTGATTGTCTGAAAAGTTTCAGCGCTCCGTCCATCATCTCCTTGTGTTTGCATCCTTTAGTATACTGTTTCCTTGAAGGAGGAAAGGATGTGAGGAGGTTTTAAAGATTATGTATTGGTTTACAAGCGTACACCTATTTACTAGCAAAATGCATGCTTCCTTCTGTATAATTTAATGATGAGTGACGTCTGAGTAAGGAGCTCAGTGCCCTTCTTGCCAGATAAACCATTTAGATTTGTTTACGCCACCTTCAGTCTGTGCCTGGTCATGGGGTGTTGACTTAGGAAAACAAGAAAGTGATAGAAGGATTGTTTGAATTAACTAAAACTACTGGTAATTACTCTGAGCCACAATCCAACGCTTTGTTTTTTGCCACCAATGCCACCTTTGGCAGTAATCAGCCATATGCATATCAGCCTGGGTCCTGCGCCAATAAGAATAGTCTAGCCTGAACTATCAGGCCAGGTCCCCTCCGAATTGGAACACAAGTATCCCTAGACCAGTTTCGGCCTATTTGGGCCTCGTCAGAGTAGTGTGCAGCTTAAGCCCTGTTGCAAGGTCCCACTTCTGGACATACCAGATGCACTTAGGATGTCGCACTGTAGAAAATAAAAAGGTGATGGGTGGATTGCTTGAAATAATCTCAGCCTCTGTTAATTACTCTGGACTGCAATCCAGCCCTTCATTTTATTTCCACCACACCTCCTCAGACCAAAACTAGCCATATGCAAATCACCCTTAGTCAGTCCCTGTCACCCACCTATAGTCCTTCAACTGTATTGTGACAGTGTAAAGATATCTGAACACATTAGATGCTGATGTGTTGGGTGAAAGCT
Source organism: Calotriton arnoldi (assembly GCA_963921515.1). Classification (NCBI taxonomy): domain Eukaryota; kingdom Metazoa; phylum Chordata; class Amphibia; order Caudata; family Salamandridae; genus Calotriton; species Calotriton arnoldi. The sequence goes on from CAWUFW010005148.1 coordinate 1,239,585, forward strand.
GGACATTATATAGAGAAAGATGACCTACACATTAATACACATTATTAACAAAGGTTATTTTCATCCTGCCAGAGTTATACAAGGCTGCTCCGAACCCGAACAAATAAAAATAAAATATTGATTCCCTAAGAACTAACTGGTGCTGATACTGTTATCTAATGCGTTGCACAGTAGATATGTCTAGCACAAGGAATGCCTGAAATCCTCCAGCGTAATCATAGTTGTGTATGTCAAAATAACATGGTTTATTGAATAGGAAACAACAATTTTCAGTGAGAAAATAAAATCTTTGTGTACCCATGAAAGGGTATTGTTATCTTTGAGAAAATATAACAATTCAGTACCAAGTCACTGGGGTATGCCATGTACAATTGTGTTTGGAGCAGGTGCCACAGTTATACACCAAGAGTGCATAGTGAAGTGTGATGATATATTCATAAGCATTGAGCAAAACGGCCAATCCCAGCTCAATACTGGTTAAGGTACATATTATAAAGAAATATCAGTTGACAAGGAACATCTGTTATGATAAAAGTCCAAGCCAAAAATGTTTTCACCATTTTAACTCTGCTGTCTATATCAATAGGTTACGGGACAGACAAAGTGTGCCATATGTGTTGGCACTCTAATTAATAAATCAAGAGGGTGGTTAAGGGGGAACAAGACCATCTGAGTCTATCATAGACTTAGTCCAAGGTTGTAAATAAAGCTGCACACAATAAAATTCTAATGTTGTCAGTCTTGTGGGTTTATTCAAAATATAGTTTCGTTACTAGAAGGAAAAGTAGTTAGTAAATTAAGTAAATTAACAACAGACTGACATAAGGTCTGTCTTCCAAAGAAAAGCTCAAAGAGATTTTAGAGCAAAGCGATATATTTCAAAGCAAAGGTTTTGAAGCACAAAATCCACAAGCAAAAGTTCTGGCTCATCTCCAAATACCATGTTCTTTTATAATGATTCAGGAACAAAAGGCACATGTTTTCATGACATGATATTATGTGGAAGGGTTGAAACAGAAATGTTTCAGTTATTATAACCAATCAATCTATTAGTTCTTACAACACCACTAGAAACTCCTACTTCCTAAAGCATCTTATTGGCTAAAGTTGTACATAATCAATTAAGAGGATGAACTCATGATTATGATATACAGGAATACACTGGTTTGTTCAACTACCAGTAGAGCCCGGCTAAGCAACCTTGACTTTGCTACAATAAGACATCCTCCCCTTCTTCCCTCCAGAACAGAACAGATTAGATTTATACACAGAGATTGTGGCTGAGGCTGTATTTTCACTGAATTTCTGAAAAGAGAGAAAGACACATGCATGAGGAAAATCATAAACCCAAAATAGATATGCACTTCTCAGCAGCATTTCATGAATGATTGTCACTAGAACTTGGTGTGCCTAGTTATACTAACTGAAACATGTCTACATTAATCACTGTGACAAAACCGCCTTCTTATAATGAGGTGCAGGTACAAATTAATTAGCCAGAGTTGAGTGAGTCCAGTGAAAGAGTAGATGATCCGAGACTGGTGAGTGATCAAAAACTGAGACAAGTTGTGAAAATAATGCTTCAAACCATAAAGTGCAGTTGTAGGAGTTTGTGCAATCAGATATTTATCATTATATAGTTCAAAAATTGGCTTTTGATTAAATGAATAAGAATTTTTGAATTTAAAAGCAGGGAAGTGTGCTTGTCATGTGTATGAAAAGCTTGAGAGAATAGCTGAAGAAATGGGTGTTGGTTTAGCTAGAAACAGAATGTGTGAATCCTATAAAATGAGAATGACAGAATCGGAATTACAAAAATAAAACATTGTACAATTAAGAACAAATGTCAGGGAAATTATAGATTTAATCCAAGACTAGGGAAATGTAAAAAAGCACAAAGTTGCCTGGACTGAAAAACCATAGAAATGCAAAATGAAAAAAGTCATGAATGATTCTGAATGTAAAGTTGTTGAAAGAGAATTCTCCCATGAGGGAAGTGCCTGAAGAGCTTTATGTGTACGTTCCTTGGAGCAGGCAAAACTTGTGGAATTTTACTTAGAGTTTTCCAAAACTTAGGGAGCGGTCAGAAAAGAGGTACACTGATGTAGATAGGATTGTGACTATTTCAAAAGTGCTTTGGGAAGATTTGGATGCATTATTTTCAATAATTGTGCCTCAGGATTTATGGGGTGAGTGTAAGAATATTGTAAAGCTGCCTGAGGAAGAACCTCATAGAGATGGTTCTAGTTACAAGCCTTCAGCAATTGTCATGAAAAATATGCTGAAGTAATTGAGCACTTAAAGGCAAAATGTTCCAGCAAAATAGGTTAAATGGTCAAATCACCATAGAATGCAGATGCACCAGTTTATAAACATTATGAGAGAATAATAGAGATTTACAGGCAACATAGTGAATGGATGATCCATTAAAGGAAGACTGCCAGGATTTATTTTAGCTTTTATGTTGGGTGTTTTGTGATCGGTTTACATCCGGAATTGAGTTCACAGATTCAGCAGAACGTGATGTGTTGGCAAGCAAAATCATCAGATGCAATTCTTACCTTTTAAAAATATTGTAGTAATTATTGGGAGTTAAAAAAGATATCTAATGTAGATGAGTTAATGCTGGTGCAGACTCTGGGGCAGATTTACAAGCCCCTTGCGCCGCCGGTGCATCACGTTGCGTGACGCACCTGTGGCGCAGCCTGCTAAGTGATATTTACAAGAACAGGTAAAGTCACCCTGCGTGACTTAACCTGTGCTTGTAAATATCACCCCTGTTCACGCAACACTTTGCGTGTTAGGGGCGTGACATGGGGGTTGCTGTGGATGTTCTCACGCAACACCCATGTCCACTGATGCATTTCCAGATTTACTAGAAATCGTAAATCTGGAAATGCGTCAGAATTCTACACCACCCTAGGGGTGGCGTAGCGAGGTGCAACGAGGAGAAATATTTTCATTTCTCCTCGTTTTTTCCTCTTTCAATGCGTGCTGTATTCTACAGCACACATTGGAAGAGGAAATCACCTCAATTGTTTTTGTGCAGGAAGGTGCCCATTCCTGCACATAAACAATCTCCCCACGATGCAGGCATCCTTGCACCATGGTGCAAGGGTGCCTGCGCCGGCGCATGGCAGCAGTTTGTGCGCCAGAGCAGGGGGAAGCACAGAGATGTGACATTTTGTTGTAAATATGTCGCATCCCTGTGCTTCGAAACTAACGCTGCGCGGCGCAGCAAAATGACTTGCGGCACCGCGCTGCGTTAGTTTCTTGTAGATCTGCCCCTCTGTTTTTTCAGAAAGGTGGTCAAGGTGTTTTCCAAGCTCCTGGTGTGCAATTTCAGTGCCCTTCAGGAGGTGGAGGAAATGGTTTCCCGTAAAGGTTTTAATAATAATGGTAATAATGTTCAAACAAAAACTGGAGTTTGTCATATTTGTAGTAAAAATGGGCTTTGAAAAAGAACTTGTAGATTCAACGTCAAACAATTTACAACTGGAGCACAAATAATGCCTCAAATGAATATCTTGCAGCAAAACAAGATTTCCATGGCACAGAATGGGATGACACAGTCAATGGTCATAGCCCTACCAGCATCTGTGCAGAGCATGCAGAATACGAAGCAGTTCAATGGAACTATGCCTTCAGCTCCAGTTTTACAACCCCATAAGCAGAATGATGCAATGGGATTTCCACAGATTTTTTAAATTCAGCAAAATGTAGCTCAACCTCAAATTAAACAATCTGTAATTAGTGACATTTTACCAAAATTTTCAGCTACACGTGGTGTCCCTTCTGAACAGTGTCAGACACAATAATGGTGGCTTAGAGGGGGGAGAGGACTGCATGCTTCGTGCAGTCCTAGAGGTAGACAAGAATGGCCCAAATGTAGAAGGTGAAGATAATGACCATCATGTATCATTCTTGGTTGATAACGGTGCTACCCGTTCCACATTGGACCAGTAGAAGATCCAAACCTACCCCTCTTGGGACAAGAAGTCCAAATAGCAGGCATTTCAAATAAACAGGTGACTAATAAATTATCAGCAAATGTGCGTATAAACATATGATCAGTTATCAATAAGCATAAATCCATAATTTGTGAAAAGTCCATACACCTGTATGGTCATGATCTTTTATGCAAGTTAAATAGTGTCATTGATTATACACCGGATGGTGTTTGCATTCAAACAAAAAGGATGATGCTGTTAATTTTAAAATGAAATCTAAAGACACAAAAAACAGGTTTGTTCCCATGTTAGAAATGAGGTCTCTAGTTGGCAGAGGTTTGCACCCTGTGCAAGTAGGAACCACCACCCTGGTCAGGGTAAGTCAGATACATACCCTAATTTAACCTGTGCTCACCCTCTGGTAGCTTGGCACAGGGCAGTTAGGCTTAACTTAAGAGGCAAAGTGTAAAGTATTTGTGTAACACTTAAGTTACATTAACACAATGAAAACACCACCAAAAGACTCTACATAGGTTTAGAAAAATAGAGAATATTTATCTAAGTAAAACAAGGTCAAAACAACAAAAGTCCAATCAGTACAAGTCGAGATATTAATTTTTAAAGAATAAATGCAAAAGCAGTGCTTAGAAGTCCATAGCGCTAAAGGGTACTTGAGGTCTCACTAGGCTGGGGTAAATCTGAAAAGTCAAGTGGACTGCGATGGAGCACGGGTTGGCTACAGTTCCAAAAAGGTCCCACTGAAGTTTTACCTTCTCAAGAGTCCCATTCGCATGGAAGAGGTTTGCCAGGAGCAAAGTGAGAGTCACTAGCGATGGTCCGCGGTGCCCGTAGAGCCACTGGGCATCGCGGACAGACAGGCGGGGGCCTCGCAGTCACGGGCAGTGGTGCTGCTGTGCAAAGAGACAAAGTTGCGCCTGTTCGTGCTGATCCTTCATGCGACGCGGTTCTGGAGCAAACAGACCCGTTCGCGGTTGTGAAGAGGCAAAAAGCTTGATTTAAAGGTCCCAGGAGCTGTAAATGATGAAAGCAGCTGCAGAACCCAGTTATGAGACCCAGAGCTTGGAGGGGGCACCTCAGGCAAAGGAAGGACTCACAGAAGGCAGAGTCCAGCAGCTCGAGAAGAATTGCAGGAAGTATTCTGTGTCCCTGAGATTTTAGAAAACAGGAGGCAAGCCGGCAAGCCCTTGGGGTCACTCTGGGTTCAGTTCTTGGCCTCAGCAGGGCAGCTCAGCAAAGTAGAGAACCAGTTTCTCCGCACATTCAGTACCAGCAGAGTCACAATTCTTCAGTTCAGCAGACTTTACTCCAGCATTGTTCTTCCCAGGTCCAGTAGTATACTGATTTGATTGAGCCAGGTCCCTGGTACTTATACCCTAAAGTGCCTTTGATTTAGTTGGTGACTTCAAAAGAGTTCTCTGAAGTGCACAAGGATCCCTTTCAACCCAGCCCTGGCTCCAGGCTACCAGTAGGGTGTAAATCAGCCCTTTGTGTGAGGGCAGGACACAACCTATTCAAATGCAAGTGTGAGCCACCTCTCCCCCTTCCTGCCCAGGAACGATATCAGTATGCAGATGAATGCAGATGTATCCCCTGTCACACACAGCCCTTCCTGTGTTGCGTTTATGTAGAGGGAATGCACAAAGTGTAGCTGTCTCCCACTACAGATGTGTATTGGAGACAGACTGCAGGCACACAGAGCAAAGTTAGAGCAGAGAAATGTCTGCTTTCTAAAAGTGGCATTTCCAAAATGGTAATGTCAAATCCAACTTCACCATTAAAGAGGATTTATCACCAACACTCCAAAGAACATGAAGTAGCTACTTCTTTCCACTCAGGAATTATAGCTTAAAAGCATAGACGTCATTTAAGGCTAGTTAGGGGTTGCAGCTGCGACTTCTAATTTGCTCCCTGCTACTTCTGGCACTTCCTTTGTAATCCCTGGCCTCAGAGGGGGCACAGCTTTTGCCTCCTCTGAGGCCAGGGGTCACAAAGGTAGTGCCAGGAGTAGCAGGGAGTAAGTTAGAGGTCGCAGCTACGACCCCTAACTAGCCTCAAATTACGTTCATGCTTAAAAAGTATTTTAAAGAATTCCCAATGCTAGCCTATGGAAGGAGTAGGCCTCACAGCAGTAAAAAACTAATTTAGCTGCTTGTCACTGCCAGGACGTGAAAAACATAAAAGTACATGTCCTGCCTTTTGGTTATACAGCACCCTGCCTTTGGGGTCACTTAGGTCCTACCTTAGGGGTGACTTATGCGATATGAAAGGGGAGTTTAAGGCTTGGCAAGTGGTTTTAAATGCCAAGTCGAAGTGGCAGTAAACTGCATGCAAAGGCCCTGAAATGGCAGGCCTGAGACAGGTTTAAATGGCTACTTGTGTGTGTGGAACAACGAGTGCTGCAGGCCCACTAGCAGCATTTAGACTACAGGCCCTGAGTACATGGCATACCACTTTACAAGGGACTTACAGGTAAACTAAATGTGCCAATCAGGTGTACACCAATGTCAACATTTGAAAAATTATAGTTATAGCACTCCCTTCCTTGGTCACAATTTAGTTCTATTCGAACATAACCTTAATATAGGTAAAAAACACGGCAAAAACTGACAACGTTCTATGATCATAAGATAAACATGACGTGTCCAAATCGCACACAGGTTCTCAAGGATTCTCCACCACAGATGAAACAGATCTCCTTTATTTATATTCAGCAAAATTCCCAGCAATTGATCGAAGCCAACACGTGTTTCGTCTGTACAAAGATAAGTATTCAGACTTTTTCAAGGCCATATGAACAATCGTAACAGGGTTCCACGTTACGCAAAGTGTGTTTTATGCAGATGGTATCCACGTGTATAAAAAGCCCAACCGAGACACTGTAAGCGTATACGTCGTGCCCAGGCAATAAATCTCACAAGCGGTAAGCGAAAGTGTACACCGCAAAGGGTTCGCAAACCTTGATAAGTTGGTCCCCTCAAGTCATCAGAGTCGTATATAACCTCGCGCCGTCAGAGTATCCACCCGCGCTGATCGTGACCAATGTCAACATGTTTAGGGGAGAAGCACATGCACTTTAGCACTGGTTAGCAGTGGTAAAGTGCTCAGAGTCCTAAGGCCAGCAAAATAATACAGCAAAATGTGAAGGGAAGCAGGCAAAAAGTTGGGGGAAAACCACTCTAAGGATGACAGGTCCAACATCCCAGTTCTCATACATGAGGATTTACCTCTAGATTTAAGATACAGATTGAAAAGAGAAGTTTGGGATCTTACAGGAAAATAGATTGGGCCGATTAAAAGTTCAAAACCAGTGCAAATTACAGTGAAACTGGGTGCAGTGGAATATAAAATTTCTTATGAGGTTGAAGAGGGGATGCACATGTGATTGAAATGATGGTGCAGCAGGGTATTGTAAAATAGGTTTTGGGGAGCTCATGCAGCTCCCTATAACTGGCTTTTGCGAAGCGAATGGAAAATTAAGGGTAGTTCAAGATTTAAGAAAGACAAATGAGATAGTAATTCTTTGTTTTTTCTGTGGTACCGAATCCAGCAGAAATATTGTCTCATATTCCAGCAGATGCAGAATGGTTCAGAGTGATTGATTTGTGCTCAGCATTTTCCTCCACTCCTCTTCATGCGGACAGCCAACATATTTTTGCATTAAAATTTCAAAATAGAATTCTAGTTTGGGCTAGAATTCCTCCAGGGTATACAGGAAGCCCCTCAATCCTCTCCCAAATATGTAAAAAAAGATTTTGAATCTGTAAAAGTGCCTGTAACTGAGTGCTGGTGCAATACATTGATGATTTGATGATTGCAGCAATAGAAAGCTGCAAGTTAGATAACATTGCACTGTTGAATACTTTGGCTGAAAATGGGCACAAAGATTTCCCTACAAAGATGTAATATTGTCAGAAGTTATTTACTTAGGCCATCAAATTCCAAAAGAAATACGGAAGGTGTCAAAAGAGCACATTTCTGTAATTCTGAGAATGATCCCACCAACATCAGAGAGAGAGTGAGAATGTTTCAGGGAGTGATTGGCTACTGTTGCCAGCGGATTCCAAACTTTTCCTTGATTGTGAAGCCTCTACAGAGACTGACGCACAATGACATATCTCATCCGGCAGTTTGGGATGAAGAATGTATGCAAGATTTGCAAGAGCTGAGGCGAGCTTTATGTATAGAAGATGATTTTACACTTAAAATAAAAATGCACGTATATGCAGCATTTCATGATGATTGCCAATGCAGCCTAATGCAGCCTAGTTATGGTAACTGAAGCATGCCTACATTAATCATTCTTTTCTAGCAAATTAAAAAACTCTAACATATGTGTTTAGTATATGAACCACAAGCAACTGTGCCAGAAAATCAGAAACAGGCCCGTGTAAACAAAGGTTGCAAAAACAACCTAAACCACCCACAAATGTGAATTGGGGAACCCATCAAATTAAAATCAAATCAAAGCACGCTTTATTCGTTTGTTTTGCATAAAAACCATAAAAGCACGATACAACAGCAAATCCATAAAAATGTACAAATATAGACATTAAATTACACACGTAAAATACGTGTTTATAAAAACAAATAAATATCCAAGCTCATAAAAACCCATCAGTAATAAAATCAATCAAATTAATATTGGTCATGTGGGAAAAGAAACTCACACAGAGCGCTCAACAATCGGTCTATACAAAGAGTTCATATACAGCAGGACTCTCACTGTTGGAAATTCGTAGTGTGTCAGCTAGTGTGTATGGTAATCTTGGAAGGGGCAGATGCATAATTTCTGCTTAAAATGACCTGTCAGCACAGACTCGCACACAAACAACACAAGTCTCTGGTTGCTAGAAACTATTAACATTAGGTGCCATTGCCAGATGAGAATTCAGTTCCCATTGAACTTTCAGGTGCTTGTGCATGAGGAGAAGGCACCCTGAGGTCTCAGTATACTCTTTCTTTAGTTTGCCAATCTGACACTTTAATCAAGCTACCAGCTTTTCTCCATTTCTGGGGAAGCCCTGTGCAATCACGAAATGTTATTCTAGTTAGTTTGACACTTCTAATTTGTGCCCGCACAGTGCATGGTTAGAAAGGTGGGTGCAAATCCAAAAAATAAAAATGAAAATTATGATGGTGTGGGAGGGAAGAGCGGAAATATGGCTTCGGAGGCTTTGTTAATTTGAAAATGTTGAGTATTTATTGTTTAAAGAGAAGTACAAATGAAATGTCTGGTATATATGTCCAAGGGTCTACTGGGTTGGTCCTCTTGAGTACTTGACAGGTGTTGTGATGGTTTCTCACTTCTGTTCCTTTTTCAGAGCCCCGGAGATGGCTGCCGCCACCAGCACCCTCAGAGTACGAGGAATGCGGTAAGTATTGTGGGGCTTATTTACAAGGCCCTTGCGCCACTTTTGCGTCATTTCTAACATGGGAAAAGTGACGCAAAAGTGGAGCAAGGGGCTTGTAAATCTGCCCCAGTGTTTCTTATTCCCTTAATCTTACCATCACCAAGCACCTGTGTCTCACCGCAGGTATTTCTCTTTCCACCTCCCACCTCCTCTAGATTGAAGTATCCATGACCCGTGAAATGCTTGTGAGGAATAAGGTTAGGGATTAGAAAGACAGGCACACATGTCGTCTCTAATGAGTCTTGTGACTTATCTTCTACAGGGACGGACTGGCTACTGGGCGTTTTGGTGGGCTGCCGAGCTGGGGGCCGATTTCACTGCGGTGGGGGCTGATTTTGTGGATGGGGACCTGTATGCACTTCTAAATAAACAAAGCAAAACAAATGGTTTTAAAGCATACTTTAAAACCATTTGGTTTTGCATTGTTTACTTAGGAATGCCCGGTAGCCAGTTCGGCCCTGCTCTTCTCCTCCCCTCGGCAAGCAGGTTTTAGCCCCACTCACCGCGCTAGCCACAACCCTCCAGAGTTGTGGATGACTGCTGCGTCCCGTCTGGCGGCATCCACCACTCTTCAGACCAAGTCTCTGTGGCCTCCTCTGTCTCATTGTCATCCCCGGACCTCTTCCCTTCCTCATCCTCTCAGTGATTCGGGCTTACCTCCTTCTTTCCCTTCCAGTGATTTGGTTTCCTCTCCTCTCTGTTGGAGGAGGCGTGCAGCCTTCCAAACTGGACTCCGGAGGTCCGTGGCATCCCCACCAGGCAATCCACCTCTTTTCTAGTGGCGTAGCCCCGCCCCCCTCCTCCTGAAAGGAGAAGTCCATCATTAGTGTTTGAGTAATGACCCCTGTCTGACGTCTTTCCTCTACTAATTTGTCCTTCTTTTCTTTCAGGTGCCCTCGATCGTGGTATGCGGAGGATGGAATGTGGGAGCTGCCAATGTGTTTATCAGGTAAGAAGAGAGTGCCGGAGGGGGTCCCTTCTCATACCTCCACCCCTACTTCCGTCCTTGAAAGAAATGGATTCACTGGGTATCG